>FR990104.1:1374375-2748750 GCA_905404275.2 Hedya salicella
ATATGTTAAGTCTCACGGTAGTTTTGTACGTACTTGCAACTGAGGCGCCACTTGGATACACAGAGATTGTGCTCCTAACCGTCTACCCTCCATACGTATTAGGTATTATAATGTGACGGTTTTTACAAGCTTTTATTTACTTTCACCTGTCCCGTTGTCTGTCCGTTGCAAGTTAAATTTGATCCACTTTCCGGTTTCCGATTGAGATAAAATTTTGCATACTTATGTGAGTTCAGTGACAATGCAATAGTATGATACCATCGAGCTGATCTGATGATGGAGCAGGAAGGTGGTCACAGAGTCTGACCAGCGAGTCGCTGCACAAATAAAGCCCGGCTAATTCAAAAAATCTTTAGCTGGTAACACAAAGCATACTACGAAAAAAGAAAGTTGATAATTGGTATCAATATATTTTAAATGATATTTTTTATTTAATGCTTAGTACCTAGACTAAATTAGAGGGGTTATTAGAACAATCGTCGGTTAATAAATAAAGTAATTAAATTTACAGAGTAAATGAACGAAATATGTCACTTTTAATCATTATAGATTCATTCGCGAGAGCTTAGAATTGCATTCGTAGTGGTTGTACAGTTGGCATGAAAAGGAGAGTAACTTAAGTATTTCTCTTAATTTAATGAAATAATATTACGATCTGTTGTTCGATCCATTTCCCGTTCTTGACACCTATATTTATTTCCTTCACTTTCGACAAAAACTGGGTAACTCACAATCGTAGGGGCCTAGAGAGAATTATTTCGAAAAATGTGAGAATATAATAAAATTAGCAGTTAAAATATACGCACAACGTAAATAATATTTAGAATTTGTCAATGCCGTTATTTTGGAATTTTCTTCTTCAATATATTACAAACAGAGGTTTATGCTGACAATACGGGCAAAGGCAAATTTCAAATATAGAATTCCTAAATACAGAATACCACTACATATGCAATTCCACGCTCTCGGTAATTTATCTATACTTAATTAATAGGTAGTTTATTTATCTCAACTATATAATGTTTTTGCAAATATAAAAGTATGTCAGTTGACATTACTTATCATAGTGATCGTCAATTTACAAATACAAAAATCTTAACAACCAATAGGCTCATGCTAAGAAAATTACTTACGATCTCATTTGCGGCATATAATGGGATATCTTTCCCTTTGTTCTAATAAGGGTTAACTAGTAATCATAATAAAGTGACATATTTCCAAGTCATCTAAAGGGCAAGGTGCCACACATGGATAGATTAACTGGAGAAAGGAAACATATACGGTGAAAGAAAACATACTTTCAATAACGTTTTATCCAATTTTAATCTCTTATTATTTCAGGAGTCATAATCAAAATCAGATTCGAGAAATTCAATGCCCCATAGAGAATAATCACTTTCATTATCACTTTCACGAACTTGTATGATGAATGGCGCCAATTCTGAGTCAAGAATGTGTCTTGACACAGAATTGGCAATTGAATGAATCTTTGGACTTGTATTTATCTTCAACACTTATTACATGGTCTGTACATTTTTTCCAATCTTCTGCTGTAATCATTGAAAAACATTCCCTGATCAGGTTTTCAGTTTCTGATCCATGTATCCCCAAATTTCTACTCGCTACTTTTCGCTTTGCCAGGCTCCTTATGAGCTCAATAGCATTTAGGTCACAATGGTATGGAGGCAATTTAAGGACCTCATGCCCATGCTGCTTCAATATTTCCTCTGCTGCATATACAGGACCAACTCTGTTTTCTTCAACAAGGCACATCAATTCCTCTTTTTTGAAACAGTCTTCATATGGGATTTTATTTTCTCTTAGCCATTTTTGAATATCAGCCTTCAAGCTGTGAATGGTTGGAGGCTTATTTATTTGTGTGACATGGTAACTTGCATTGTCCATTACAATCACGCTAGGCTCAGTCAAATTTGGGATCAACATTTCACGTAACCACTTTAAAAAATTTGTACTATTCATGTCATCATGATAATCAGCTGCTTTGGATTTTGTGCTAAATACACTCGGGTGCAAAGAAATCGGACCACCCCAGCATTTTTAGCATTTTTCCGTTTTCTATTAAAATTATAAGCTCGACCGTAACAATTTAAATACCACGTGATAAATATTTTTCTGCCCTATCAAATGACACCAATATTCAAGGGCGGGAATGGATATTGTGCAAAATGTGGGCGTGGAAATCACCCGCCTCCAACTGCCTCGTTAACGCATGCACTAATTGGCCACTTACCATTAGGCATAAAACCAGTAATTATCATTGTTTATGCAAAATTCGTAATTGATACGTCTTCCTGAACACTGCTCTCATCGACTCGACCCTGAAAAACTAAAGAAACATGGATACTACCCCAAATGAAGCCGCCCAAGCAGTTGCCCTGTTGCAGTGGGCTTAGTCAACGTGAAGTGGCTCGACAACTGAACCTATCGAAGTCATCAGTTCAACGTGTGTACCAGAGGTTCCGCGAAGATCAGACGTTCTCCAGAAGACCCGGAACAGGCAGAACTCGCAGTACTTCAGAGAGAGATGACCGTTTTATCGCTGTTTCCTCGCTACGAAATGGTCGATTGAATGCTGTTCAGCTTCAGTAGAAGCTCCGAGAGACCCGGAATTTGGCTATCAGCCGATGGACTGTCAGAAGAAGACTGAAGGAGAAGGAATTGACACCTCACAGGGCTGCCAATGGCCCAAAACTTACCCCAGGACACCGCGGTGCACGACTTGTCTTCGCTCCCGAACATGAACATTGGACCCTTCAGCAATGGAGGTCCGTACTTTTCTCTGACGAGTGCAGGATAACTTTGTTCAGTAATGATGTACGAGCACGAGTTTACCGGAGGCCTGGGGAGCGATTTTCTCAATGCTGCATCGAGGAACGTGTTGCCTATGGTGGCGGGTCAATCATGATCTGGGCTGGCATTTTTCTGGAAGCGAAGACGGACATTGTGTTCATCACAGGGCCAGGTACAAGGCGAAATGCGGGCGGTTTCACTGCTCCTCGATACGTAGAGGAAATCCTGGCTGATCATGTGGTTCCATTTAAGGGTTTTATCGGCAATAACTTCATCCTCATGCAAGATAACGCACGGCCGCATACAGCCCGGACCACTACGCACTACCTGGAGGAGGTGGGCATCAGCGTTATGGAGTGGCCAGCACGAAGTCCTGACCTGAACCCGATCGAGCACATTTGGGACGAGCTGAAAAGAAGAATCCGAGCCAGAAACCCCGCCCTTGAAACTTTATTGGAGCTTAGGTATGCGATCGAAGAAGAATGGGCGGGCATCCCTCAAGATACCGTAAGAAAATTAATAAGGTCGATGAAAAACCGTATGACGGCCTGTCGTAGGGCTAGAGGAGGCAATACACGATATTAAATTGCTGAACATTGTTTTAATTTTTCCTCTATTTCCTTAGAACCACAGTTTTCCCCTTAGGCAAAAGTTTTACTCCAGTACGCATTTTTAGGGCGGTAACGTTCTAAGCCCTGAAAAATCTGAAAGTATTGGCCGCACACCTTCGGAAATCAGATGAATTTATAGAGGAAAAGCTTACCATTCATATGGTATATAATATGTTATGGTCACCCTTAGTTTTTACAGAAATTGGAAAATTGTTAAAAATGCTGGGGTGGTCCGATTTCTTTGCACCCGAGTGTACAAGTAAAGCATTTGGAACAAATCCCTGCTCCGATCCAGCATGTACTATAATATGCCTTTTACCGGAGGAATATTTTTTCAACTACACCGGAAGTAGAGGGCCCTTGCCATGACTTCTTTGGCCTATAATTTTGGTGGACATATGTTTCATCAAGATACACAATCAATTTTCCTTCTTGTCGTTTTTTATGTATAGTTCTTAGAAATCTTTGTCTCCATCCAGACATTTCAAAATTTTCCATGAGAATGGAGCATTCTTCTTTATTTCTTTTAAACTGAAATCCATTCTGGTGTAGTATTTTCCTCAGTGTTTCACAACATCCTGAGAATCCTATAGATTCTTTCAATTCCGCGTGTAATGTTCTTAGAGTAGGAACTTGCTTTTTGAGAAAATAAAATTCGTTTATTTTGTTACGGATGGCTGTCACATCAAAATTGTCTAAATTTGACACAGTTGGTGGGCGGGGACGTTTTTTCCCTGGCGTATTCCATTCACCTTGGTTAATAGAACCTTCTTTTTTAATTAAGCGTAACGTTCTAATGCTAACACCTGAAAAAGGAGACATCTTAAGTAAAGGAAATAAACACATACAAATATTAAGAAATCTACATGTGCAAATATAAATTATTATTACCTGTCATAGAGGATATTTTCGCCAAATAACCTGATTCTGATTCGTTATTATCAATAACAATCTTCAGTTCTTTGGCTAGCTTTTCAATAGATTGTTTGATATTTTCATCATCCACGCCAGCTAGAATCAAAATAAAAAATTAAGTTAAGTATTATAATACAATCACCAACATTACTATTTTGTAAATAAAAGAGTGCCACGAGAAGCATCAAAATTGTTTGACAATAACTTACCGGTCGCCTGTATGATTTCATCCAACATTCGTTTCTTTTTCAGTAATCTATCTCTCATTTTCATCACGTCTAACCTGATTGTAGTTAGAGATTATCGTAAATAACATGCTTCTAACACTGCTTCTGATCGGTTTAGCCATTATAACACGATATAAACTTCCGTAACAAATGCACTCAGACGATATTTAGGTTATGCACGAACAGAGGTTGACAATTAGTTTGACAGATAAAATTGTTGCCATAAATAGAATTCTGTAAAAATGCTTGTGCAGCGACTCGCTGGTCAGACTCTATTTATTACTACCAGTACTGGCAACATTTTTAGTGATGTCATCTTTCTTATTTGCTGTCTAAGGCATAGAGTGTCATAGAACGAATTTAAAATTTGAAACGCGAACGTTAACGTTTTGAATTTGAACTATTTAAAGTTCAAGAAAAAAAAAACAAACTTTAACACTGTGCGTCTCCGTTTTAATAAATCACTAGTCTTTGTTTTGATAGCTGCAAGAACAATGAGTGAATTCAAAACACCAGTGAAGACTAAGACGTCGGATTTGAATGAGAAAATCACAATTCCGCCGTCGCCTTATTTAAATCGGCTTGGGTATGGCACAGGTAAATACTACATTTTCGTATACTTTGTAGTCTTCATAAAACAAAGAGAGTAAAAAGTAAAAGCAATAGCTTGTTTTTTAATTAATAACTGTATTTAAATGCTAAAGATCTCTTACTAGTATTATAGTATTTTCTTCTGTTTCCGCGATTATTACTCATTGAAGCTTTCCAGCTTTCCATGGTCACGGGAGGTCAGCTGGGAAGCTGGAAAGCTTCCGAAACGTCGGGAACTAAAATGAGATAATATACGCGATATAATCCGTTAAATTGTTTTATTTCAATTAGTATTATAGTGTTTGAGAACCTATTCTTTGTAATTTGCCAATGAGTTTTAGTAAAAACACAAGTTTTCTTTCTGTCAGCAGTGGGCACTTTATTATATTTTGTGTTAATGGGTCAAACAATTTGAATAGCCGTCTTTCCTGTCGACAATGCAATAGTTAATGGCTTGGATAAGGGCTTAAGTAGTAAAGAACTTGTGCATGCCTATTCTTATTCTTTATGATCCTGCAAGAAAAAATCGAATTTAATGCCCTTAACTTTCGGATCTCCATTGGAAAAACACATTAACTTGATGCACTAACTAAATAATCTGTTTGCCCTTGCTATACACACCTATGTATGAAGTAAAAAAGCTGGGAATCATGGATTTTGCATATACAAATAGATGTACATCTTGTAGTAACTTATAGTAATAAGAAGCAAGGCCTCAGTTTTTTTTTTATTCTTCGACATGTATTTACCTTGACTTCTAGGTGTGAATGTGATGCAGCTGATCCGCTCCCCGAAGGCGGGACAGATTCGGTCCCCATGGGCTCTTAAAATGATAAACAAACGAGTGAAACCCTGCATAGTCTACTCTGAACGGCTGCAGGCCGAGGCGGACTTACTGAAGCGCATGTTCCACCCAAATATAGTCGGGTTCCGGGCGTTCAGCAAGGATAAGATATTGTACTTGGGGATGGAGGCATGTGACCTGTCACTGGGGGACATGATTGAGAACAGGATTGATGATGAAGCAGAACCTTTCAGTCCAAAGCAGATGTTAAAGGTACTTTTTTATTTTACCTCTACTATCCAATGTTTCATGTGAATCATCAAGATGTTGCTAAAATTTATCAATACATAGTGAATATTGTATGATGTGTACAAACCAACCAAACCAACCATGCCAATGTGAAATGTTATGTTAGTAATGTATCATTTACGATAATTTTAGATAAAAGAAAATTTACTACATGGAAACCAGATTACCACCTATTTAGGTATTATTTTTGAGTAATTTTGATGAATGGGGAATGGATAAAATTTTTCAAAAATCCTTTAATTTTGTTTTTAGGTAATAAGGACGTTTATTCCTATCTATAAACAAAATTTGTAATTTTTTTATCCCATTGCGAAGGATTTTGTATTCAATTAATTGTTATGGTTCATACTGTCCTTGTTATTCTAAGATTGGGGACTAACTGTGAAGCATACAATGTTGCACCCATAATCACTTTGACATTGAATAATTCATTATTTAGTGATGTTTGTAATAGTTTTCTTTAATTTATACATTTGAGGATAAATAAAAAAAAAAGTTTCAATATAAGAAGGTAAAACATTATAAATGATTCACAATCAAAAGAATGTTGTGTTATTGTACTGTGATCTGGAGAGGTGGCCAATTTCGTTGCACCCGCAGTTGCACTTTGAACCTCTTTTGTGTTTATTTATTCAGTTGATTTTTAATTCTTATTTAGATGAATCTTCGAATATGCTTAAATGTTGCACCCACAATAATGGAATTGCCCAAATGTAAATAAATAATAAATATTTATACTATTGTGCTTAGTTATAATTAGGAATTATGAAAATTGGGAAAGTCAATTGGATAACACCAAAGGTTTTATATATATTAATAGACAAGTAAAAAGATGCATATACATAGTTTTGAATTTTTGATAATTCAGAAAAATCACTTAATTTCATCATATGCGACATAGTAGATAGTTCTGTCTTTAAGGGCCAGTGCATAGGACCCTAACTGCATGGGTGGGCAAAGATTGTTTACAGTCCTAAAAGGTCTCTTGTATTATTATTGAGTGCTGGCCCCCATTTTTGAGTGCTTGACAGCTCTCCTAATCCTGAGTGCCTGAGTCTCATGTATAAAGACGGCTTTGGCCGTATCCAGGCTCACCATCTTTTTTTTTTGCCATCCAATGCTCAGATTTATTTATTTATCGTATGGCTTTATTAGACACTGGAATTGGGTCAGTAAAAAGTTAAAATTAGTTAAAAGAATTAAAAACTAGTTCAGAATTTTGCTTATTTCAGGTAGGCAGCTGCTGCCTTGGAGGGGTCCTAGAAATCGTCTAAATTATCTGTGTATTTAATTAAGAGTCCCCGGCAAGCTCGGCCGAATTTCACCTTCCCATAAAAACGGAGTTTCGTTCTCATTTTAACCTTTGGTACCGTTTGGTAGCCAAGTTTTGTAACTGGCTACAAACAGGGATTTTCGGATTCCCATTTTGTAGCTGGCTACCGAATGGGCCTGCGTAGTGCCGTTTGGTAGCCAAGTTTTGTAACTGGCTACAAACAGGGATTTTCGGATTCCCATTTTGTAGCTGGCTACCGAATGGGCCTGCGTAGTGCCGTTTGGTAGCCAAGTTTTGTAACTGGCTACAAACAGGGATTTTCGGATTCCCATTTTGTAGCTGGCTACCGAATGGGCCTGCGTAGTGCCGTTTGGTAGCCAAGTTTTGTAACTGGCTACAAACAGGGATTTTCGGATTCCCATTTTGTAGCTGGCTACCGAATGGGCCTGCGTAGTGCCGTTTGGTAGCAAAACGTGTATAAAACCTTTTTTTCTTTCTATATTTGAAAACCTAACATGACGTTGTCACTTACTTACAATTCTATTTTATCTTGTCATTCAGTATAACAAGTCCTTCATAATTTAAGTATTCCTGTAACAACTCATATCTGATTAGATTAATTAGTAGTGCAATAGTCAAATGGGAACATGCATTATTCCGAGGAATATTGTGATACCGCTACAAATAGTTCAACCAGCTCGAATAACATAAGGTTCATCAGTTCCAAAAGAGGTGGACAGTGTATGATAATTGCCGGCCGTAAATTTCATAAGAGAAAAATTTACAGTGATGAGAAAACATTTTGGCTTTGTGCTAAATCGGGATGTCGTGGAAACATCACTTTAAGCCCTGACCGCAAATTAATTACCAAGATGACAGAACATCAGCCAGATTGTCTGACTAATCCTGGAAAACATGCTATAATGATAGCATTAGATCGTCTTACAAGAAAAACTTCTGAAAACCCTAGCCCAATCCAAAAACAATACCAAGACATGGTCTGTAATCTTGAGCAGAACAACGTTCATTTACACCATGCTATACCAAAGTTCGCGAGCATCAAATCGAGCATTTATCGTAATAAAAGGAAAAACTTAGGAGTTTCTAGCATACGTAACAATGATCCAGCCGAAACAGAGATTCCAACACAATTCCAACAATTTATGCTTGCGGATTATAATTACGATGGGAACAAAATTTTAGTATTTTTTGACAAAAAGAATATACTTCGCATTACTGAAATTGGACACTACTTAGCGGATGGCACTTTTAAATCATGCCCACGTCCATTTAACCAAATTTACACGATTCATGGATACCATGAGGAGTCGAATTGCGTCATCCCTCTGATTTTTGCATTTTTGGTCAGAAAGGATCAGAACACTTATGAGATATTATTAAATGTTATAAAATCACAACTGCCATCCTGGAATCCGAAAAAGATAACTGTCGACTTTGAAACGGCCGCAATGAATGCCTTTTCACACGTTTTTCCAAGCATCGATGTTAAGGGTTGTTTTTACCATTTTGGTAATAGTCTGTGGAGAAAAGCTCAGAAGCTGAAATTAAAACTGAGAACTGAGCGTAAACACGTGTCGCGTTGCATCGCTTTAGCTTTGTTACCAATCAGCAGAGTTGCAGAAGGAGTACAGTACATATCAAGCCGACAATGCAATTACGGAAATAATATGGTTGAGTTTAATGCGTACTTTTCAAAACAATGGCTGAAAAACGACCATTTCATCCAAATATGGAATTGTGAAGGTGAGACTTTTAAAACCAACAACAATTTAGAAGGTTGGAATGCAAAACTAAACCGATTTGTAGGACGCAAAAATCCAACTATGCCAGAAATTTTGAAAACATTGCAAAATGAAGCAAGGTTTTATAATATTTCAATGTCTGATTTGAACAAGAAGTTCAATGAGACGAAAAAAGCCAAAGAATATGAACAAATAGCGGCAGAAATTAGCAGAGCGGTTAGAGACCTACAAAACGGTGATATAAGTGTGGGACACTGCATCGAGTTAATAAGCCCATTTGCTGTATAAAATTAAAAGCCCAATAATTAGAGTTGTTTTGTATTTTGTGCGCCATCTTTGGTCAGATGTTTTTATTACAACGGATGATCGGATTGATGAAAGGTGATCGACCATAGTGATCCTAGTTGGTGGCAGCACGAGTGCCAACACAACTGATGCGAGTGTCATCTATGAGAAGATGTTAATACCACGATGAGTGCGCGTTCTGTATAAGTTCATCCAGATCAGCATTGCCTCGCGGCCCTAGGCAATTACAAAAATTCCGCCAGGTGGCACGACCAGTACCAAAACAATGGATTGTTTGCAAGTGGTTCGGTGCATGGTCAATATGTTCCTGTAGCTTCGGCGTGTATCGCGAAGACGGATCCTTTATTTATTTTTAATTTTGTCCGTGTTCAAGTCATAGTTTTTAGAAGTACTTTTGCTTTTGACTAAATGTTGCTGTATATATATTTTTTGGTACTTTAGGTTGACTTAATTATTTGTTAAAAATAAATCTCGTGAGTTTCTAAGGCGTGCGAAATATTTCGGTTATAGCATCGTGATTTTATTTTAATTATACTTGGTAAAATGTATTTGTTTTGTTTATTGTTTGGGTAATATAATATTGTTTGATATAATTACCGTCGGAGTATTATGTATTTGCCATGCTATAACTCTATAAGCGCACTACTTTAAGATTTTTAAGATACTACTCAGCTTGATTCCTTTGGTATTTTTTTTTGTATGGTTTTAATTGTTAATTTATTTATTTTTATTTATTGGAAATTTTTATTTTGAATGTTTTTTTATGTTTACATGGATATATACAGATTTGTTTGTTTTAATTAAATTTATTTATTCTTTTGCATGTTTATACTAATTGAAATATTTGTTTTGTATTCTTATTCATTCTCTCGCCGCTGATGTTTAAAAGCACAGTATGAATAGCCCGCCAAAGGTTAGCT
This sequence comes from Hedya salicella, assembly GCA_905404275.2. Lineage (NCBI taxonomy): Eukaryota > Metazoa > Arthropoda > Insecta > Lepidoptera > Tortricidae > Hedya > Hedya salicella. Next base: position 1,384,886 of record FR990104.1, read on the forward strand.
GTCCGTATTGTCCGGGATTGCCAAAGTTATATGTGCAGTCAAGGGGCCTCAACGTGCACATAAGTAAGGTTCACAGGGATGTTGTTTCACAAAGTCGGGATACATCGGTCTTGCCCAATCACACAGATGCTCCGCCGGTTTTGACTGTAACTTCGGATAATGGTTCCCAGGGGACACAAACTGGACGAAATTTGAATGATTTACCATCCTTAAAGGCCAAAATTCGTGTTTTAAGGCATATACCTAAGGGGGCAAGGAGCTTGGCCGCCGGCAAATTATGCACAGTCATAGAGGATTGTCTGCATACGAATAGTGTAGACGATTGGTTCAGGTTGCTGTCTTTCTCCTATTCGGCGTTGAGGGTGCCGGACGCGGAGGGTTGCAAGTCGTTGACGTCCAAAGTAAAATTGAATATAGAAAATGGTAGTTTATACTTTCCGGAGGATCAGGCTTCGACAAAACCGCCATCAGTGTATCGCACTATTGAAGCCAAGGTGCACGACGGGGACTTGAGAGGGGCAGTCCGGTTACTTTTGTCGGATTCCTCACTCGCTCCCGTGAATGAGGATACAATGACAGTTTTACGGGACAAACATCCAGCTCCCTCTGCATTGCAGGTTTTGCCACCGGAACCAAATATTGCAAGTTCTTTTTTGACAGTTACGCAGTTGGATGTGGCTAATGCAATTGCATCTTTCTATAATGGTTCGGCGGCTGGTCTCGATGGTTTGCGCCCCCAGCATCTTAAGGAGTTGATTTCTACTTCTGCGGGAAACAATGGGCATAGGCTTCTCGATTCTATCACCAAACTTTGTAATTTTTTATTGAGAGGTATGCTCAACATAGAGGTGAGACCATTTCTATATGGGGCCTCTCTATGTGCCCTGTCCAAAAAAGATGGCGGTATTAGACCGATTGCGGTAGGCAGTATTTTTCGCCGACTCGCGGCCAAGCTCTGTTGTCGATCAGTTAGGGACGTAATGTCTTGTTATTTGCAACCGATACAGGTGGGTTTTGGAACTGCTTTGGGATGTGAGGCGGCAATACATTCCACTCGGTCTTTTGCGATACAACACGAGATGTCTAATTTTATAATTGTCAAAATTGACATTAAAAATGCTTTTAATAGTGTAGACAGAGGGACCATCCTCAATGAAGTCTTGGAGCAAACCCCGTCACTGTATCCATTTGTTTACCAATGTTATGCTTCTTCTAGTAATCTGTTTTACTCAACAAATGTTATACGGTCGCAGGTTGGGGCTCAGCAGGGAGATCCTTTGGGTCCATTGTTGTTCTGCTTGGCCATTCAAAAGGTTATTTCTGGTTTAAAAGCCCCTTTAAATGTCTGGTACCTGGATGACGGGATTATTGGGGGGAGCCCAGAAGTAGTCCTTAAGGATTTAAAAACTTTAATACCAGCTCTAAAACTGGTAGGTTTAGAAATAAACCCAGCTAAATGTGAACTTTTTGTTTGCGGTGGTTTGCTTTTCAACACTCTTAGGGATTTCGAATCTCTTTTACCTGGAGTTACGCAGATTGACAGGTCCTCATTTAATTTATTGGGTGCTCCCATTTTTCTCGAGGGTGTCCGCTCTACTCTTCAACTTAAAAGGCAGGCACTCTCCTCAGTGCGGGAACATTTGGAGCATCTGTCGGGACATGTTTCACTTACATTGCTGCGAAATTGTTTTTCTTTGCCCCGGATGGTATATTTCTTGCGAACGTCACCTACTTGGATGTTCGAACAGGATTTGCAATCACTCGATGGCATTCTTAAACTAACTTTAGAATCAGTGCTCAATGTTCATTTAGATGAAATACAATGGCGTCAAGCCGCCTTACCTATTCGACATGGCGGTCTTGGAGTTCGTCGGGTTCAAGACATCGGTCTGGTCGCTTTTTTGGCCTCTGCATATGGTTCGGCGGATCTTGTTGCTCGCATTTTATCACTGGATGGCAGCGACATTCGCTTGCCTTTTGTATCTGAGGCTTTCGAAAGGTGGGCATTGCTCTGCCCCACGGATGACCGGCCAGACAACCTCACGGTTCAGAGAGGGTGGGATGATATTCTTTGCAAGCTCTCTTACTCGCGTTTGTTGGATGGTGCTTCGGGAGCGGATTTGGCGCGTCTTAAGGCGGTTGCAAAGCCTGAGTCAGGAGCTTGGCTCCATGCTTTACCGTCTCCTCAATTGGGTACACTGCTTGATAACGACTCGTTAAGAATAGCAGTGGCCCTCAGACTGGGAGGCAAGGTGTGTGAGGCACATCGCTGCATTTGTGGGGTGATGGTAGAGGAGAATGGACATCATGGATTAAGCTGCCAGAGATGTGCGGGGCGTTTTCCGCGGCACCATTCCATAAATGAGATTGTCCGTCGAGCCATGGTGTCAGTGAATATCCCATGTGTTTTGGAACCGCCAGGTTTATCTAGGACGGATGGCAAGCGACCGGACGGACTTACATTGGTTCCGTGGCGGAGAGGGCGTTGTCTTTTATGGGATGCAACATGTGTCAGTACTTTTGCTGCTTCCCATTTAAGGCAAAGCGTAAGATCGGCGGGTTCAGCGGCGGAAACGGCCGCTAAGTTGAAACACGCCAAGTATTCTGCTTTGGAATCAATCTATGATTTCGTGCCGGTCGCTGTGGAAACGGCTGGACCTTGGGGTGATGAGGCTCGCGAGCTTTTCAAGCAGTTAGGGCGGCGATTGAGAGAAAGGGGCAACGATCCTCGCTCAGGGTCATGGTTGGTTCAGCAGGTCTCCATTGCCATTCAGAGGGGCAATGCTGCTAGCATAATGGGGACCTTTGGACCAGGCATGGCGCTGAGGGAGAATTGGATAGCGTAAGTTTTACATGACGAAGCATGTTGCAGATTTTCTCTTTGTTTATTTTTATACTTGACGATGCTTGTTGCAGATAAACTTCGTTGCATGCTAATTGATTACTTGTGATGACGAAATAAAGAATTATGCGTAGTTCATCAAGAAAACATATCAAAACTTATAAAAGTAAAAAAATATAGTATATTAGAGTAATACAAGAGTTATATTTTCGTTGATTTACGTCGTAATTTCGTTATGTTAAGTGGTAATTTAGTTATGTTATTTAATTATTATGGCGAATAAAGGTTATTTTTTACCTACCTATGCAGTATTTTTTACAAAAGAAAAGTATTTACAAACTAAATTTTTTTTTCTCTTTCTAAGCTGGTTCGTAACCGTGGTTACGAATCGGTAATAGAAAAGTCTCCTTTTGAAGCCAGTTACCGAATGGGATTTTTTTCCCGTTTCGAAGCTGGTTCGTAACCGTGGTTACGAATCGATAATTTAAAATTCCCGTATTGTAACCAGTTACCGAATGGGATTTTTTTCCCGTTTCGAAGCTGGTTCGTAACCGTGGTTACGAATCGGTAATAGAAAAGTCTCCTTTTGAAGCCAGTTACCGAATGGGATTTTTTTCCCGTTTCGAAGCTGGTTCGTAACCGTGGTTACGAATCGATAATTTAAAATTCCCGTATTGTAACCAGTTACCGAATGGGATTTTTTTCCCGTTTCGAAGTAGGTTACGAACTTTTAGTTACCAAACGGTACCAAAGGCATTTTAAAACTACGTGTTGGATTGCAACGAAAATTTGCGTAAACAATGACATGAGGTATATCTAGGCCTGTAATGGTTTATATGGCTCCAGTTTATAAAACAAACGAAATACGGCAAAAACAAGTTTTGTACGAAAAACTTAATTCACTGTATTTTTTTTACTATGGTATCCAAAGCTATATACTCTACTTACAGGCCTGCATATACCATAAGTTATTCTAAGTACAAAGTTCAGAGCAAACTGGCTAGTTGTTTTAAAATGAGAGCGTAACTGCGTTTGTATGGAGAACCGAGCTTGCTGGGGACTTTAGGGGCACTCCGTGACTATTTGATTGATGGTCTGATTTGGGTGTCCGCACTCACAGGCTGGGGTCGGGCTCCAGAGCCCCAGCCCCATTTGTGCCAGTGGTAGGCACAGATTCCTACTCCCGTCCTCAGTGTGCTCAGATGTTAGACACCTATTAGCAAAGTAGAGCTTTTTGTATTTTGATTTATGCCAAAAAGACCCCTGGTCACTAGGGGGCTGGCCCAAATAAATAGGTCAAAAGCCAGGATAAAGATCAGTGGCGTGCGGTTCTTATACGCTCAGAGGCACTGCCTACCCTGATTTCTTAAATCTTCTAAAGTATTACTACTTTTTTTTAACCGTATTACCTTCTTTTTTTTAAAGTATTACTACTATTTCTGGAATGTTTTAAAAGTCTCTTTAGAAGAAGAGAAATTAATCACTAAACACCTAGTTCTAGAATTTTAATAAAATATATGAAAATCTCATAATTGAACGAAAATACGAATCGTTATTTCGGTTATTTTATATGAAGAAAATACCGGTTTCACTGGCTAAGTTCGGAAAATGGAACCCATAACCGTAAGGTTGTGGGTTTTCTCTTCATTAACCGACTTCCAAAAAAGGAGGAGGTTATATGTTCGATAGTTTGTATTAATTTTATTTATTTTTTATTTCTTTATGTATGTTCACCGGTTACACCGCCAATTGTGGACCGATTTTAAAAAATCCGTTTTTATTTTAAAGGATATACTCCCGAGGTGGTCCCATTGCCACCAAGTTGGGATCTGATGATGGGATCCCAGGGGAATCGAGGGCAATCTTCAAATTTTATAGGCACTTATAATGTTGTTCATATATTTTCTTAAGCTATTTAAGTATTTGCATATAGTAGTCATCATCTCATCATACTGATGACTGTAGGTACAACTCCTTAATAGTTAAGAGATAGAGGACAATTCTTAAAAAAATCATCTATTATAGGTAGATACGTTAAAACTGTTCGTCATATTCTTTTTAGTGTGTCCCTGAAGTAGTCTTCTTATCACCAAGTCAGGATTAGATGATGGAATACCAGGGAAGTCGAGAGAAACTCTCAAATATTATAGGCACTAACAATGTTTTGTATATATTTTTCAGTTGTTTTCAGTTGTTATCAGTTGTTTTCCTCTGGTTGTCATCATTTCATGCTGAGCTGATGATGGAAGGAACCATGAACAAACCAACTTTTACATTTCTTACTTCCAAAGACTCGAGATGCGTGCAAAGTGCCTCCTCAATCTTCCCATTCTAAAATCTATCACTAAAAAGCAAAAACTAAAAAATTTTAAACAAAAAAAGAACCGACTTCAAAATAAACTAAAAAGCCATAAATAATCTTTTTTGTACGGTACGGATCACATTTGAATCACCTTTTGAAGTCGGTGCCAAACCTGAAGTAAATAAAGTTCTTTATTCGTCAAAAATACGAATTACTATGACTAAATATATATGTAGGTAGATAATAACTAAAGGCTCGCCGCCGCGGTTCTTAATAATAATAAATGAATGGTTTGTCACCGACTTCAAAAGGTGAATCAAATGTTATCCGTACCGTACATAAAAGATTATTTATGGCTTTTTAGTTTATTTTGAAGTCGGTTCTTTTTTTATTTTAAATTTTTTTATACTTTATACTTCTTCTTTTCTTTAGGTAGTGTTAGACATCGGCAATGCCCTGGACTACTTACACACCACGATGCAGATCCTGCACGGAGATATGAAGTCATACAACATCCTGGTCAACGGAGACTTTGTCATCTGCAAGCTCTGTGATTTCGGTGTTACTCTGCCGTTGGATGAGAATGGCGTGGTTGACCAAGAGAAGGCTGGGAAGGCGGTTTATTTTGGTATGTGGTTCTCACTTGCAAGATATTGATTATATTAATTTTAAAATTGACATCACACAAAGGGTCCCTTACCTATTGAAATAATGACCTTTATTCTGTAAGTTGGCCTCAAGGTTACTTTTACAAGTCTGACTTCGGCATTTCCCAACAGTTGGTCATTTCTTCAAATCAACTCTTATCTATCTATCTTAAATAAGTACCTATATGTTTTTAAGTGTAAACGCAGTGCGTAGTTCTTAAAGATTCAAATCTTTATTCTGCGAGTAGGCCTCAAAGGCACTTTAACCTGAAAAGGAAAAAAACGGAACCCCTATAAGATCACTTTGTTGTATGTCTGTCTGTCACTCTGTCTGTTAGTCTGTCTGTCAGAATCATTATTCAGGAATACATGGAGGTTTGCTCGTATTAAGTTGAAATTAACACGCGGTCCCTTGAAGCTGTAAAAAAATCAAGCTTCTAAGTCAATGTAAGCCAAAGATAAAGTCATTAAAAGGGTATTTCCCTTACAAATTGCCGTCCATGCAAAACCTATAGGGTACTTCGAGTTGTCCTAGAAACTTGAAATTTGGTATGAATGTAGCTCTTATAGCACTTAACTCACAAAATAAATCTTTTTTTGTATGTCTGGCTTTGTCTGTAACCGTTATAAAATTAGTAGGGCTCGGTTTACACTGGAGTGTGTTACTGTGGAGTGATTTCAACTGCAATGTAACTGCATTACGACCGTGCAGCCAGCTTGCAGTCGGTGTGCGGTTGACAGGACTGCACGGCAAATACAAGCTGACTGAACAGTCGGTTTGCAGTTTGGATGCAGTTACACCAACTGCAGCAGAACTGCACTTGAACTGCCATTTTGCAGCTGGGTTGCAGTTCAAATGCTGTCCGTCTGTATCGGCCCTAACGCCTGAATCTGTCAATAATTTTTGTATTTGTTTTGAATGCGTAGTTGATAAGCCGTTAACTTATAAATGTCCAGGCACGGAGGCGTGGAGCGCTCCGGAAGTGATCCACGGAGGGGAGATCAGCAGTAAGACGGACGTGTGGCCGCTGGGGCTCGTGCTGTGGGAGATGATGGCGCTTATGCCGCCGCACTCGCAGGTACAGCATTGTAATCTCTTCTTTGGTTCATTCATTTCATAGACAAACCATTTTGTAAACGGTAGAGGCGTGGCGTCAGGAAAATTACAAGGGAAGCCGAAGCATACTCATTTATACATATTTACAACACAAACAAATTTTTTTATGCAATCGGATATAATGTATGCTTATTCAGTCGAGTACCGCGTTTAGACCACGAAGCTTGCTGAGTAGCCTAATTAAGGTACGACACTTAAAAAGCTAATTATATATAACTATTGTATACAATACTTTTTCTACGAGTAACCCATAAATACCCATAAATGAAACATAGCTAAAAAATATTGCGGTACTCGACTGAAAAAGCATACATTAAGACTATTGTGTAGTATTGCATCAATTTTTTTTCTCTGAAAACAGTTTAATTTGCTAAGATTATTGAAAAAGTTTAGCTCCCTTGATACCTATATCAAAATTACAAATGCGAAAATATGTCAGTCTGTTCTTTTGTGTTTCTAAACTATGTAATTTGATTTAATTTTCTGCAACTGAATTTAGCAGGATGACACAATGGGCAGCATGGACTTGGACCAGTCGGCAGAGAGCGAGGACTGGTTCTCCGAAAGATATGGTAAGTGGCATATTACGCAGCAAGTTTTTTTTTTTAAGATGCCTGCAACTTCGTTCGCGGAGGAGAAAACATCATAACCCCTCTTTTTTCTTCAGTGTAGTTGGGTAAAAGTATCTTATAATCATCTGTGGATACCCAGCTACCCGAGTACCAAAAATATTTGAAATCCGTTTAGCCGATTTGGCGCGATGAAGCCACAACGACACATACATAAAATTAAATATTTTTCGATTCAGTGACCTCTAAATAGTCCGTTACTATATATATTTTTTAAATATCTTCAATGTCATTTTTACAACTTTATAATAGTATAGATTATTATCACATCTAACTAAGGTATCTAGCAGAATAGCAAAGGAAATGGGGAATGGATGACAATTTTCAAAAATCTTGGTATTTTGTTTATAGGTAGGAATAAGCCTCCTTATTGCCAGAAAAAGATACAGATTTTTCTGTGGCTTAGAAAAAAATAAAAAGATGAAAAAGTGTCGGTGGGCCTATATACCTGCCTTATACGGTACGGCATATGCAGCATTGACATTTTCGATTAAAATGGCTGTAAATGTACTGTTATTCTTGCCGTATATAGGCCCACCAACACCTTTTCATCTTTTTATTTTTTCCTAAGCCACAGATAAATCTGTAATTTTTTTCTGACAATAAGGAGGCTTGTGCCGGAGGGCACAATTGCTTTTGTCAGCAAAACGTGGCTCGACGCATACGAGCCAGCCCCGCGCCGCAACTCGCCAATATCACTTGTCTGTATGAGTAAACATCAGTGTACAACCTATCGTGTCCTTGACAATATAGTCTTGTGGAACTTGTGACCTTGTGTTATTTCCACTTTGCACCTCATCCCTATACCAAGAGTCAGATATCCGTGGGCACAGAGCCTACTGAGTACAGAAACCTAATACATACCAACAGGCTTAATCCTACCTATAAACAAAATTTCAAGATTAAAAAAAAAAAAAACTCCATTACCCATTGATTGAAAGGTATGTGGTTTTAACTTCATCAATTTCTGAAAAGGTTCTTGCATTGCAGGCACCCGGCCCCCGATCCCCGCCAACATCACGGTGGCGGCGTACGCGGAGCCCCTCGGGGTGCTCCACGCCTGCACGGAGCCCGAGCCGGCGCGGAGGCCCAGCGGGAAGCAGCTCGTGGACGCGGCACAGGCCATGCTGGCGAAGGTCTATCCACTTATGTAGTTTCATGGTCACATTTACAGAATAGAGCTAAAATGTGGATGAATGGAATATTACCAGCACTCAGGTCAGAATAAAGCGCCTATATACCCTAAATTCGCGGAAGGACTTAATTAAGAATTATTTATAATAAAACCACCAAAAAGAATGATTGATTTTTGTTGAATGCGGGATTTCCCGGATGAGAGAGATAAAAGCATGTAAAATGATTATAATCATAAAAAAAACTTGCTATGGACACCAGTCGACGATATACAATCTAACATAGATAAAATATACTTAAATAAATAAAAAAACATCCAAGACCCAGGGACAAACATTCGATCTCATCACACAAATAACTTTTCATCAGCTTCGTAGTACCTACTGAGCCAAACGACAGTTAAATATATAATCGACTAGAAGATGCCTGCAACTTCGTTCGCGGAAGAGAAAAAGTCATAACCCGTCGTTTTTTCTCCAGCGTAGTCGGGTAAAAAGTATCCTATAACCATCTGGAGATACCCAGCTACCCGTATACCAAAAATTTTGGAAATCGGTTTAGCCGATTTTGCGTGATGAAGCCACAACGACACATAAAAACATATATAAAATCCAAAAAATAGTATATTACTGCAGAGGGCGGGAAAAGTCATTTCGTGGATGAGTACGGTTTAGATTTTTAATAGATACGATTCCACGAAATGACATTCCTGCCGAGGCATGTAATATACTGCTTTTCTCCAAATATGCGAGGAAATTTGACAAATGTTTATGTAACTTATTTTCGTAAAAATAACACGACAGACAATCTTTGACAAAATGAAATTCACGTTCCCGACTTAATTTTTTTTAAGGATATTAAAGTTAAAAGTTTTGGGTCCGAATTGTATATTTGGTTCCACATGAAATATAGTAATGAAAATAAATAAAAAGAAAACCCATACCAATAGTTAAAATAAATATATGCATTATTACTTTTAGTTGAATCGGCAGTTCCTAAACGCACAACATTAAAAAAAAAACATACCTTTGCTACAAAATATTTATCAGTTCCAGAAGATCATTAAGACTAAAAAACTGTATTATGATTTGGACACAATAATTATTGTTTTTTTAAATATTATTATTGGCATAAACCATGCAGTAACTAAACGCAGAAAACAATTCAAGTTTTTTTAAATCTCGGTTTTTGTACGTTGGCTGTATGGTGAATTTTCAAAGTCTTGGAAGAAATTAAAAGTAAAAACCTGCACAATAATGTACACTTCCCGGGCCTGTCCGGGAAGTACTGCCACTTTTTTTTTAATTGATTGTCGTATCAACGTATATAACGATGGACTTCGCGGTGTATTTTTACTACATTAATGGGAACATTTCCGAGCAAGTTGGAGAAAAATATTTTTCGTTTTAGTGACCTCCAAATAGTCCGTAACAGTATTTTTTTTTTTAAATATCTTCAATGTACAGACATTTCATTTTTACAACTTTATAATAGTATAGATGTATTTTTTGGATTTCCTTTAATTTTGTCAATTGGTTGGTACTTGATTTAAACTTAAACGATCTTCACTCGTTACCACAACACAGCAAAACAGGGCTTAATCGCGTATAAATATGATTTATTTAATTACCTTTCATTGGTAATTCTTCGACGTTTCGGACGTCGCGTTACGTCCATGGTCTAGAAGGAAACTACGCGACGTCCGAAACGTCGAAGAATTACCGATGAAAGGTAATAAATCATATTTATACGCGATTAAGCCCCGTTTTGTTGTGTTGTGATGATGGTTGGTAAAGTGAGCGCCAGTTGAAAACGAAAAAAATGTAAACAAACCTACAAACCTGCATTATTTCGTAATCACGCACTTTCAGAACACAATCTTGGTCTTATCACCAACTTCAAACCTTAAACCTTGAGTTCACATACATTTTTAGTTAAAACTAGAAGATGCCCGCAACTTCGTTCGCGGAGGAGAAAAAGTCATAACCGGTCGTTTTTTCTTCAGCGTAGTCGGGTAAAAAGTATCCTATAACCATCTGGAGATACCCAGGTACCCGTGTACCAAAAATTGCGGAAATCTGTTTAGCCTATTTTGCATGATGAAGCCATAACGACACATACAAACATACAAAGTCCAAAAAATTTTTTTTATCGTTTTAGTGACCTCCAAATAGTCCGTAACAATCATTTTTTTGAAAATATCTTCAATGTACAGACATTTCATTTTTACAACTTTATAATAGTATATAGATATCTGATATTTATTAGTATTAAAGTTTAAAGAAATCTACGAACGTGTTTTACGATAAGTGTCAAACATTTTTTACTAGTCGAAATGTATATTGTCTATGAAAAAACTTCAATTGGTAGTGATGGGACATGACCAGTGTTAATTTGTTATCGATTTGATTCAGACAAGGGACTTTTATAATTTAATGATTTGAAATTGTATGTATGAAAATACAGATTTGGTTGCAAAGTTCGACAAAGAAAAGTATAAGACGAAATTTGTTGACGAATTAGCTAAGTCAAAGGGTAAAATTGTGCTCCGCCTTCCACCTTACCACTGCGAACTTAACCTCATAGAGCTAATTTGGGCATGGACACAGGTAAAGTCGTATGTGGGCAGGAATAATAAAACTCAAAATGGTGGAGATCAAAAGTTTGCTTCGAGAAGGTTTAGCCAAAGTCGGTGCTGAACAATGGGCAAATTGTGTGAGGCGCGTCATAAAAAAGGAGGAAAAAATTAATAAAATAGACGGGACTTCCGATACCGTCATAGATAATGCGGCTATCACATAGCGTTTCACTATCATAGTCACTGATGATGACACTTTGGAGGGGGATAGTGCATCCAGTGACAGTGGAAGTATTTGAAAATAAATACCTCTTCGATAATTTCAAATAGAATGTATTTTTTTCAAATAATTTTAAATTAATTTGCCCATAGACTTTTCTTCTCTATTAACTACTACTTTTGGGAAGCCAAGAGGCTATTTAGCACATACTTCGATAGCTAAATAAACCTCAAATTACTTGAACAAAATGTTGTCTATTATTGGGTAAAAACTGATAGAAGAAACACTAAATAAATAATACCTACATGTTTATTTAGTGTTCCTTCCAGTTCGTAAGTATTTCGCGAAGGATATTTTTAGTCGATGAATGTTAATACTATTCCCATCACTATTTTCATAGACAACAAATGCAATTGATAGCATATTTGTTTACATTTTTTTCGTTTTCTACTGGCGCTCACTTTACTTGTCAATACGAACAACTTTTCTATGAGACATTTCGGATGAAAAAAAATTGCCAATTCATACTATGTGTTAGTATAGCTTGACAAGTTCTTTTGGGACACTCCCATGGTCTGTCTGCGGGCGACGGGGGGAAAGACAGCGGGGGCGAGTATGAAGTGTGCGCGCGGCGGAGCACAATGACCCTGTCGCGCGCACACTCCTTACTTCCTCCCCGTCGCCCGCAGACAATGGGTGTCACGAAAGAATTTGTCAAGCTATAGTATAGTAAAATCTTATAATACATAGGTTTTAAAATAAAAACGCACATGTAATATGGAAAACAACTATATTTCCGTAACATAAATAATAATTTAACAACTATTCAACCTTACCTACATTCAGTCCTGTTTCAATTAAACAGATTAAAAACATCTATTTCATATTGCTATGGAAATGTGGCAAATGCTTGCATTCCATGGAGATTACTTAGAGATTACAAAAATTAAAGCAAAAAAACATAATGTAAGGTTCCAATGCTGGTCAGGCACCCAATTTATCACCTTTGTTGCTACGAATTGGGATATCCAAAAACTCACTAACAATAAAATATGTGGAGTAAATTAGACTATTGTGCAATACATATTATAATAAAACAAATAGAGGTGTTTAGATTTGACGTGTACTATTTGGAGGGGGGGGGGGGGGGGGGGGGGGGGGGTCGTGTCATCTGTGAGCCCCCGTCCTACGGACTGCGCCTGTCGGCTCCGCTGTAGCGCTACTAAAACCTGGGTCGTGAAAGTGTTAAAAGAAATCGCTGTCACATTAAGGCACTGGTCCACCAAGGGCGAGGAAGCGTTTAGCTATCGGCGATTTTCTCGCCCAAGAAACGAACAAAAGATATAGATCCTGTGTTAGTAAGAGACACATATATCAATAGTTCATCGCTGACTGTTCACACTGCCGGCGAGCACTCTCTCATATATGTATCTCTTTTATTGACACGGAGTCTACATCTATTGTACGTTTCTTGAGTGAGTTGGGTGAAAATAGTTGATAGTTGCTCGCATTCTCGCCGGCGGTGGGACTACTTATAGTGCCTAATTCGGAGTCAATACTTGTAACACTGACTCATTCGCTGCCAGGCGCTCTGCTCGTAGACGCGTAGCCGATACCATGCGTTTCCCCGTATGTAGAGGATAGTGCGTAGCGTTACGAAAAGCTTGGCATCGAAAGTGTTAATCAATTTAATAGATGTAATTTCAAAAATCATAAAATATGTGCCAATATCCATTTTTCTTTACTTTTTATACATTCGTGCACGTTTGTTAACGAAAGTTGATTAAATACCACACAACACTTAATTACATTGAGCGATTATTACGCGTTAAAAATTATTTACAACTTTATTACTTATTGCGTAAATACATAAAAGATTACGCTGCGGTGATGTATGTAATAAAAAAATGTAAGATAATAACTACCAAGGAGCATTAAAACAAGAGGACTGACACTTGCCATACTTTGGATCTTGTTCCGATCGCAAGGAGATATTCTGGCAAAAACTAGATGGCGCTTTAAAAATAAACATTTAACGATGTTATAATTGAATAAAGAAAGATAGTATAGTAACAATTAGTTCGCAAATAGCTAATAATAAATAAATCGTAACATTTAATAACTGACACGCTTGCAAAGTTGAATAATTATAAAATGGTCAGTCCTCTTGTTTTAATGTTCATTGTAACTACTGAATTTATAAAACAGTAACTGGCTTTTTACTTTCCTGACCAAATTAACCATTTGACCGCCATAGAGGGAAATTCGTGCCACTGACGCCAACTTCGGTACATGTCCTCCAAATTTTTTTAAAGACTCCGATTATAATATCAATACCTAGTTCTGCAATCACTATTTTATTTTATTGCTGTGGCGTGTAGGTCGCGTCATATTACTTCGCTGCTTAGTGGTCAAAAGGTTAATTATAAACAATTCATGAAAAATTACTTAACTTTACCTCTCGTAACCGATGGGAAAAATCCCAGCTGTTACCAGTGGTAAAAAGTTGTGGGATAAAGTGGGAACCCAAGTTTAACTTTTAGATTTAGCAACAGCTGAGGTGCTGGCTGACTAATAATCATAAAGTGTACTTGTATGTTCGTACTTATAACTAAAACAGCACCAATTATAAACTCAAAAGGAGTTGATACTAAAAATTTAAAAATAAAATAAAAATAATCCAATGTAAGCTTTTTTGATGATATTCTTACAAATTGTAAATAAATCCAACGAGTGAACATCGAATTTTTGCATTTTTAACTTTTTCAGTATTGACAGAAAAATGTAGATGAATGATGAATGACATTCGTATTTTATCTTTACAAACATATTATTAAGTGGAAATGCCTTTAACTTTAAATTGACGTAGTAAGCTCTGTATAATGAGATAACTGTACTGCACTTTTAGCTTATATCTTATAGATAAATCCAATAAGATCAATAAAAAAATGTGATAGTAGTATACGATGTGATACTTATTGGATTTGTCACAGCATTTAGTATTAATATAAGAGTCGACAATTATATGACAAATTCAAATGAAAAACTAGCACCCATACCACAAAAGTGACAATGGCAATAGTATACATAATGTTACAAAAATACCCCTAAAGCCGAAAGGGGGTGAAAAGGTTTCTGGTAGTCTATTGACAATATTCGAAAATCATTCTACGGTGTGTTTATCATGAGATTTATGACTTTATAAAGGCATCTCAAAAATCATGCGTTTTCGGAATACATGTTATACCACTTTATGTGCTCCAATTAGGTTCTACATTCGATGGTTAAAGTTTGTCGGGTTCCTCGTTCCTACTCTGTATACAGGGTGTTAGGTAACAGGATGCAAAGCTGAAAGTAGGTGATAGTTGAGGCCATTTACAACATTTTAAGCCAGACATCTCTTAGACAAATGTTATTCGTTTTTTTTTAGACAACAGTAGGAGTTTTCTCCGAAAAATCTTAGAACTTAAATAAAAATAATTAACATTATAACATATCTCTCGACATGTATGGCTTAAAATGTTTTAAATGGCCTAAACTATCATCTACTTTCGGCTTTGCCTCCTGTTACCAAACACCCTGTATGTACAAGGTATACAACGGGTGCAAGTGTGGAAGGAAGTGTGCGCTTCGACACGCTAAGTACGGATCTGAGACACAGCATACAAAGGGTTAATTGTGATTGTCACTTATCGTCTGTCACACTTGTGAAACGGCCAGAAATGTAATTTTTTTCATCAGGACATTTTTAATTGTTATGTATATTTGTCGACAAGTATTTCGATAACTGTAATATAGTGAACTATGATAACAGATTACATTAGTATTAGTGTGAGGTATATGTATGCGTAAGGCAGGCGTAAAGCTTACCGATATGACCAAATACCAGAGTAGGTAGTACAATCTAAATCTAAATGACCTTGAATGGTTTATTATTTGAAAGACAGTTTAGTCTCAAGCGTCCCAAAAAATCATTCTGTAGAAAAATTTGTAGGGAATTTAACTTGTAAGATTTGACCCGGACATCACCGTAAGTGATCACCGTCACCAATAGTCACCTGCAACACCAGAGGAGTCACAAGTGCGTTGCCGGCCTTTCAGGTGGGAGTACGCTCTTTTTTAACCACCGAAAAAAAAGAGGGGTGTTATAAGTTTAACGTGTCTGTGACTCTGTGTATCTGTCTGTTGCATCGGAGCGCCGATACGGATTACTTTTGTTTAATGAAAATCGGACCACTCGTCTCTAAGATATTCAGCTTAGTGGAACAAGTCGGGTTTTTTTTTAAAATTTTAGCTTTAATCGTCGCACGTTATTTGAAGGTTTGAAGGTCGCATCGGTCAAACATACATTGCAAGTTAAATAAAAGCTTGTAAAAAATTTGGTTTGATTGCATGATGACTTGATCAGATTTTGTGGCTTGATTTTGTAAGGATAAAAGTAGACGTAATTATCTTTTATATTCTGCGATTGTTTAAGTAAATTTGTAAATATTGTACTACCTATTGCGATTTTTGGATTCGATTATGCTATAGCTATATTAGGCCCCTTTACACATAAAAACGTTCTACTAGGAAATGCATCGTTCTTGTGTGTAAGAAGGGCAATGTGTATATACATATATGTATACAAAATAGTTATATTTTGTAGCTACGCGAATAAATGAGATTTTATAACAGATCTTTTCGTTTGATTCTACCTCTCAAATACAGGTTTCTTATTTACGATGCACATAGTAATTTATCAGGGCAGGGCCCTATTTTATAATCTTAACGATTGTCAGATGAGAACGACAATTCGATATGTTCATGATTAATCATAATTAATTGCATTATATGTGTTAAATACGGTATTTGAAGATAGTTCTAATTAGCTTATTTTTCGAAAAGTCAGTGTATGAGGTTTGTAGGAAAATACAGATGTGTGACGTCACGGTCAAACTGCTTCCTTTTGAGTTTATATAAAATTTAAAAATAGAAGTGCAATTATTCGTGATCGTTTCTTACGTCTGTATTTTCTAATGTCAAATACCTTATCGTCGTTATCACGTGACTATTGTCATGATTGTGAAATGGAGGCCATCTGTAGTTCGAAACCGAAATCACTGGCCGAGGCGCTTCCGCGGCGCGAAGTATATTCTACGAGATGAGTCAAAATCTCGACTTCGGTGGATGCGTCACGTCAAATAATCACGCTTTATAGTTCACCGAGCTTTTCAATTCTTCTCCATAAAAATAACTCGCGCCGTAAAAGCGACGGTCGGCGATTCCATTTTTGACATGCTGAAAATATCGTTAGTATCGTTCCGTCCGCGAAGCGATCTATAAGTATGTTATGTACTAAATGTACAGTGTGCCACGTCACACTAGGCAGCTAGGAGTCGAGCCGCTGGAGGTAGGCGGCCACGTCGTGCTTGCGCGCGGCCTGCGCGGCCTGCAGCGGCGTGAGGCCGGCCGCGCTGCGCAGGCGCGGGTCGGCGCGCGCGCACAGTGTGCCACGTCACACTAGGCAGCTAGGAGTCGAGCCGCTGGAGGTAGGCGGCCACGTCGTGCTTGCGCGCGGCCTGCGCGGCCTGCAGCGGCGTGAGGCCGGCCGCGCTGCGCAGGCGCGGGTCGGCGCGCGCGCACAGTGTGCCACGTCACACTAGGCAGCTAGGAGTCGAGCCGCTGGAGGTAGGCGGCCACGTCGTGCTTGCGCGCGGCCTGCGCGGCCTGCAGCGGCGTGAGGCCGGCCGCGCTGCGCAGGCGCGGGTCGGCGCGCGCGCACAGTGTGCCACGTCACACTAGGCAGCTAGTGCACTAGGAGTCGAGCCGCTGGAGGTAGGCGGCCACGTCGTGCTTGCGCGCGGCCTGCGCGGCCTGCAGCGGCGTGAGGCCGGCCGCGCTGCGCAGGCGCGGGTCGGCGCGCGCGCACAGTGTGCCACGTCACACTAGGCAGCTAGGAGTCGAGCCGCTGGAGGTAGGCGGCCACGTCGTGCTTGCGCGCGGCCTGCGCGGCCTGCAGCGGCGTGAGGCCGGCCGCGCTGCGCAGGCGCGGGTCGGCGCGCGCGCACAGTGTGCCACGTCACACTAGGCAGCTAGTGCACTAGGAGTCGAGCCGCTGGAGGTAGGCGGCCACGTCGTGCTTGCGCGCGGCCTGCGCGGCCTGCAGCGGCGTGAGGCCGGCCGCGCTGCGCAGGCGCGGGTCGGCGCGCGCGCACAGTGTGCCACGTCACACTAGGCAGCTAGTGCACTAGGAGTCGAGCCGCTGGAGGTAGGCGGCCACGTCGTGCTTGCGCGCGGCCTGCGCGGCCTGCAGCGGCGTGAGGCCGGCCGCGCTGCGCAGGCGCGGGTCGGCGCGCGCGCACAGTGTGCCACGTCACACTAGGCAGCTAGTGCACTAGGAGTCGAGCCGCTGGAGGTAGGCGGCCACGTCGTGCTTGCGCGCGGCCTGCGCGGCCTGCAGCGGCGTGAGGCCGGCCGCGCTGCGCAGGCGCGGGTCGGCGCGCGCGCACAGTGTGCCACGTCACACTAGGCAGCTAGTGCACTAGGAGTCGAGCCGCTGGAGGTAGGCGGCCACGTCGTGCTTGCGCGCGGCCTGCGCGGCCTGCAGCGGCGTGAGGCCGGCCGCGCTGCGCAGGCGCGGGTCGGCGCGCGCGCACAGTGTGCCACGTCACACTAGGCAGCTAGGAGTCGAGCCGCTGGAGGTAGGCGGCCACGTCGTGCTTGCGCGCGGCCTGCGCGGCCTGCAGCGGCGTGAGGCCGGCCGCGCTGCGCAGGCGCGGGTCGGCGCGCGCGCACAGTGTGCCACGTCACACTAGGCAGCTAGGAGTCGAGCCGCTGGAGGTAGGCGGCCACGTCGTGCTTGCGCGCGGCCTGCGCGGCCTGCAGCGGCGTGAGGCCGGCCGCGCTGCGCAGGCGCGGGTCGGCGCGGCGCGCGAGCAGCCGCGCGCACGCCAGCTGCCCGAACATGGCCGCGCCGTGCAGCGCCGACTGCCCGTTCTGCCCGGTCACGGGGATAACAAACACCATTCAAACGAGGGGACGGTCGATTGCCATCGTTTGAATCGACGCCCCGATCGCAAGGAAATATTCAGGTAAAAACTAGATAGCGCTTTAAAACATTTAACGATGTTATAATTGACAAAGAAACATAGTACGGTTACAGTAAATTCGCAAACGCCTAAAATAAATAAGGTACTTGCGCCCGAGATGGCCCGGTTCTTAGGATGGCCCACTTTCATCTTGTGCTGAAAGTGGGCCATGTGTGCTTCGATATAAAGTTGCCTTTTTATCTATGGTACTAACCGAACATAAGCGCGAAATTTAAAATCATACGAACTTAAAAAAAAAAAAAAAAAAATTGATAGTGGGCCATCTTGGGCGCGAGTACCTTACATGTACATGGTATTAGGTGACTTTGATATTCGTCGAAACACTTAGGTATACATGACGGACAGTGATGTAAAAACACTTACGGGTAATAAGCCAAGGTTGGGCCTGTACTTGAGAAGCTCCACGACGACCGCGGCGTGTCCCTTGTGCGCCGCCTTGAACAGAGGCGTCGCTCCGTCCTAGAATTGATAACCGTGTAAGGTACATTTACTGACATGCGGTACTCGAGATGTTGACGGTAAGATTCTTTAAAAGTAGATCGATATTTAAAACCTCAAAATCCTGGTCACGGCATCAAATTGTAACTCGTATGTGATAATGTACGCGACTTGTCGAATTCAGTCAACGGGGTTCGGATCCGCGGCTATCCACACTGACGTCAGCTTCCGCATCAACAATGTTAAGAAGTAGATAAGTATAAGATCTATAGTCTGTCTTACTGATCATCCTGGTCACGGCACCAATCCTGGTCTTGGCACCAAATTGTGACCCGGGGATGAGACGAGGCATTTGTCAATAGTAATTTATTAATTTGTAAGGTTAGATCGACGTCCAACTTATCGAACTTGTATAACACCGATCGCTCTCTGAGAAATCTGTCATACAATACGTAACTAGCCCTGGCACAGGCCCCGGTCTTTTTGGGCTGTTACTGCACACTTTATCATTAAACGCTTGTCTGGACCATTAAACCAAATAAAAATAAAATAAATAAATAACTAACCTGGCGGACCTGGTCGACCCTGGCTCCGGCTGCCAGCAGTGTCCTGGCGACGTGGTCGTGGCCGCACTGCGCGGCGATCCACAGCGGCGTGGCGCGGTCTGCGCGCGCCGCGTCCACGCGACCGTTCTGTATACTAACCTGGCGGACCTGGTCGACCCTGGCTCCGGCTGCCAGCAGTGTCCTGGCGACGTGGTCGTGGCCGCACTGCGCGGCGATCCACAGCGGCGTGGCGCGGTCTGCGCGCGCCGCGTCCACGCGACCGTTCTGTATACTAACCTGGCGGACCTGGTCGACCCTGGCTCCGGCTGCCAGCAGTGTCCTGGCGACGTGGTCGTGGCCGCACTGCGCGGCGATCCACAGCGGCGTGGCGCGGTCTGCGCGCGCCGCGTCCACGCGACCGTTCTGTATACTAACCTGGCGGACCTGGTCGACCCTGGCTCCGGCTGCCAGCAGTGTCCTGGCGACGTGGTCGTGGCCGCACTGCGCGGCGATCCACAGCGGCGTGGCGCGGTCTGCGCGCGCCGCGTCCACGCGACCGTTCTGTATACTAACCTGGCGGACCTGGTCGTCCCTGGCTCCGGCTGCCAGCAGTGTCCTGGCGACGTGGTCGTGGCCGCACTGCGCGGCGATCCACAGCGGCGTAGCGCGGTCTGCGCGCGCCGCGTCCACGCGACCGTTCTGTATACTAACCTGGCGGACCTGGTCGACCCTGGCTCCGGCTGCCAGCAGTGTCCTGGCGACGTGGTCGTGGCCGCACTGCGCGGCGATCCACAGCGGCGTGGCGCGGTCTGCGCGCGCCGCGTCCCCGCGACCGTTCTGTATACTAACCTGGCGGACCTGGTCGACCCTGGCTCCGGCTGCCAGCAGTGTCCTGGCGACGTGGTCGTAGCCGCACTGCGCGGCGATCCACAGCGGCGTGGCGCGGTCTGCGCGCGCCGCGTCCACGCGACCGTTCTGTATACTAACCTGGCGGACCTGGTCGACCCTGGCTCCGGCTGCCAGCAGTGTCCTGGCGACGTGGTCGTGGCCGCACTGCGCGGCGATCCACAGCGGCGTGGCGCGGTCTGCGCGCGCCGCGTCCACGCGACCGTTCTGTATACTAACCTGGCGGACCTGGTCGACCCTGGCTCCGGCTGCCAGCAGTGTCCTGGCGACGTGGTCGTGGCCGCACTGCGCGGCGATCCACAGCGGCGTGGCGCGGTCTGCGCGCGCCGCGTCCACGCGACCGTTCTGTATACTAACCTGGCGGACCTGGTCGACCCTGGCTCCGGCTGCCAGCAGTGTCCTGGCGACGTGGTCGTGGCCGCACTGCGCGGCGATCCACAGCGGCGTGGCGCGATCTGCGCGCGCCGCGTCCACGCGACCGTTCTGTATACTAACCTGGCGGACCTGGTCGACCCTGGCTCCGGCTGCCAGCAGTGTCCTGGCGACGTGGTCGTGGCCGCACTGCGCGGCGATCCACAGCGGCGTGGCGCGGTCTGCGCGCGCCGCGTCCACGCGACCGTTCTGTATACTAACCTGGCGGACCTGGTCGACCCTGGCTCCGGCTGCCAGCAGTGTCCTGGCGACGTGGTCGTGGCCGCACTGCGCGGCGATCCACAGCGGCGTGGCGCGGTCTGCGCGCGCCGCGTCCACGCGACCGTTCTGTATACTAACCTGGCGGACCTGGTCGACCCTGGCTCCGGCTGCCAGCAGTGTCCTGGCGACGTGGTCGTGGCCGCACTGCGCGGCGATCCACAGCGGCGTGGCGCGGTCTGCGCGCGCCGCGTCCACGCGACCGTTCTGTATACTAACCTGGCGGACCTGGTCGACCCTGGCTCCGGCTGCCAGCAGTGTCCTGGCGACGTGGTCGTGGCCGCACTGCGCGGCGATCCACAGCGGCGTGGCGCGGTCTGCGCGCGCCGCGTCCACGCGACCGTTCTGTATACTAACCTGGCGGACCTGGTCGACCCTGGCTCCGGCTGCCAGCAGTGTCCTGGCGACGTGGTCGTGGCCGCACTGCGCGGCGATCCACAGCGGCGTGGCGCGGTCTGCGCGCGCCGCGTCCACGCGACCGTTCTGTATACTAACCTGGCGGACCTGGTCGACCCTGGCTCCGGCTGCCAGCAGTGTCCTGGCGACGTGGTCGTGGCCGCACTGCGCGGCGATCCACAGCGGCGTGGCGCGGTCTGCGCGCGCCGCGTCCACGCGACCGTTCTGTATACTAACCTGGCGGACCTGGTCGACCCTGGCTCCGGCTGCCAGCAGTGTCCTGGCGACGTGGTCGTGGCCGCACTGCGCGGCGATCCACAGCGGCGTGGCGCGGTCTGCGCGCGCCGCGTCCACGCGACCGTTCTGTATACTAACCTGGCGGACCTGGTCGACCCTGGCTCCGGCTGCCAGCAGTGTCCTGGCGACGTGGTCGTGGCCGCACTGCGCGGCGATCCACAGCGGCGTGGCGCGGTCTGCGCGCGCCGCGTCCACGCGACCGTTCTGTATACTAACCTGGCGGACCTGGTCGACCCTGGCTCCGGCTGCCAGCAGTGTCCTGGCGACGTGGTCGTGGCCGCACTGCGCGGCGATCCACAGCGGCGTGGCGCGGTCTGCGCGCGCCGCGTCCACGCGACCGTTCTGTATACTAACCTGGCGGACCTGGTCGACCCTGGCTCCGGCTGCCAGCAGTGTCCTGGCGACGTGGTCGTGGCCGCACTGCGCGGCGATCCACAGCGGCGTGGCGCGGTCTGCGCGCGCCGCGTCCACGCGACCGTTCTGTATACTAACCTGGCGGACCTGGTCGACCCTGGCTCCGGCTGCCAGCAGTGTCCTGGCGACGTGGTCGTGGCCGCACTGCGCGGCGATCCACAGCGGCGTGGCGCGGTCTGCGCGCGCCGCGTCCACGCGACCGTTCTGTATACTAACCTGGCGGACCTGGTCGACCCTGGCTCCGGCTGCCAGCAGTGTCCTGGCGACGTGGTCGTGGCCGCACTGCGCGGCGATCCACAGCGGCGTGGCGCGGTCTGCGCGCGCCGCGTCCACGCGACCGTTCTGTATACTAACCTGGCGGACCTGGTCGACCCTGGCTCCGGCTGCCAGCAGTGTCCTGGCGACGTGGTCGTGGCCGCACTGCGCGGCGATCCACAGCGGCGTGGCGCGGTCTGCGCGCGCCGCGTCCACGCGACCGTTCTGTATACTAACCTGGCGGACCTGGTCGACCCTGGCTCCGGCTGCCAGCAGTGTCCTGGCGACGTGGTCGTGGCCGCACTGCGCGGCGATCCACAGCGGCGTGGCGCGGTCTGCGCGCGCCGCGTCCACGCGACCGTTCTGTATACTAACCTGGCGGACCTGGTCGACCCTGGCTCCGGCTGCCAGCAGTGTCCTGGCGACGTGGTCGTGGCCGCACTGCGCGGCGATCCACAGCGGCGTGGCGCGGTCTGCGCGCGCCGCGTCCACGCGACCGTTCTGTATACTAACCTGGCGGACCTGGTCGACCCTGGCTCCGGCTGCCAGCAGTGTCCTGGCGACGTGGTCGTGGCCGCACTGCGCGGCGATCCACAGCGGCGTGGCGCGGTCTGCGCGCGCCGCGTCCACGCGACCGTTCTGTATACTAACCTGGCGGACCTGGTCGACCCTGGCTCCGGCTGCCAGCAGTGTCCTGGCGACGTGGTCGTGGCCGCACTGCGCGGCGATCCACAGCGGCGTGGCGCGGTCTGCGCGCGCCGCGTCCACGCGACCGTTCTGTATACTAACCTGGCGGACCTGGTCGACCCTGGCTCCGGCTGCCAGCAGTGTCCTGGCGACGTGGTCGTGGCCGCACTGCGCGGCGATCCACAGCGGCGTGGCGCGGTCTGCGCGCGCCGCGTCCACGCGACCGTTCTGTATACTAACCTGGCGGACCTGGTCGACCCTGGCTCCGGCTGCCAGCAGTGTCCTGGCGACGTGGTCGTGGCCGCACTGCGCGGCGATCCACAGCGGCGTGGCGCGGTCTGCGCGCGCCGCGTCCACGCGACCGTTCTGTATACTAACCTGGCGGACCTGGTCGACCCTGGCTCCGGCTGCCAGCAGTGTCCTGGCGACGTGGTCGTGGCCGCACTGCGCGGCGATCCACAGCGGCGTGGCGCGGTCTGCGCGCGCCGCGTCCACGCGACCGTTCTGTATACTAACCTGGCGGACCTGGTCGACCCTGGCTCCGGCTGCCAGCAGTGTCCTGGCGACGTGGTCGTGGCCGCACTGCGCGGCGATCCACAGCGGCGTGGCGCGGTCTGCGCGCGCCGCGTCCACGCGACCGTTCTGTATACTAACCTGGCGGACCTGGTCGACCCTGGCTCCGGCTGCCAGCAGTGTCCTGGCGACGTGGTCGTGGCCGCACTGCGCGGCGATCCACAGCGGCGTGGCGCGGTCTGCGCGCGCCGCGTCCACGCGACCGTTCTGTATACTAACCTGGCGGACCTGGTCGACCCTGGCTCCGGCTGCCAGCAGTGTCCTGGCGACGTGGTCGTGGCCGCACTGCGCGGCGATCCACAGCGGCGTGGCGCGGTCTGCGCGCGCCGCGTCCACGCGACCGTTCTGTATACTAACCTGGCGGACCTGGTCGACCCTGGCTCCGGCTGCCAGCAGTGTCCTGGCGACGTGGTCGTGGCCGCACTGCGCGGCGATCCACAGCGGCGTGGCGCGGTCTGCGCGCGCCGCGTCCACGCGACCGTTCTGTATACTAACCTGGCGGACCTGGTCGACCCTGGCTCCGGCTGCCAGCAGTGTCCTGGCGACGTGGTCGTGGCCGCACTGCGCGGCGATCCACAGCGGCGTGGCGCGGTCTGCGCGCGCCGCGTCCACGCGACCGTTCTGTATACTAACCTGGCGGACCTGGTCGACCCTGGCTCCGGCTGCCAGCAGTGTCCTGGCGACGTGGTCGTGGCCGCACTGCGCGGCGATCCACAGCGGCGTGGCGCGGTCTGCGCGCGCCGCGTCCACGCGACCGTTCTGTATACTAACCTGGCGGACCTGGTCGACCCTGGCTCCGGCTGCCAGCAGTGTCCTGGCGACGTGGTCGTGGCCGCACTGCGCGGCGATCCACAGCGGCGTGGCGCGGTCTGCGCGCGCCGCGTCCACGCGACCGTTCTGTATACTAACCTGGCGGACCTGGTCGACCCTGGCTCCGGCTGCCAGCAGTGTCCTGGCGACGTGGTCGTGGCCGCACTGCGCGGCGATCCACAGCGGCGTGGCGCGGTCTGCGCGCGCCGCGTCCACGCGACCGTTCTGTATACTAACCTGGCGGACCTGGTCGACCCTGGCTCCGGCTGCCAGCAGTGTCCTGGCGACGTGGTCGTGGCCGCACTGCGCGGCGATCCACAGCGGCGTGGCGCGGTCTGCGCGCGCCGCGTCCACGCGACCGTTCTGTATACTAACCTGGCGGACCTGGTCGACCCTGGCTCCGGCTGCCAGCAGTGTCCTGGCGACGTGGTCGTGGCCGCACTGCGCGGCGATCCACAGCGGCGTGGCGCGGTCTGCGCGCGCCGCGTCCACGCGACCGTTCTGTATACTAACCTGGCGGACCTGGTCGACCCTGGCTCCGGCTGCCAGCAGTGTCCTGGCGACGTGGTCGTGGCCGCACTGCGCGGCGATCCACAGCGGCGTGGCGCGGTCTGCGCGCGCCGCGTCCACGCGACCGTTCTGTATACTAACCTGGCGGACCTGGTCGACCCTGGCTCCGGCTGCCAGCAGTGTCCTGGCGACGTGGTCGTGGCCGCACTGCGCGGCGATCCACAGCGGCGTGGCGCGGTCTGCGCGCGCCGCGTCCACGCGACCGTTCTGTATACTAACCTGGCGGACCTGGTCGACCCTGGCTCCGGCTGCCAGCAGTGTCCTGGCGACGTGGTCGTGGCCGCACTGCGCGGCGATCCACAGCGGCGTGGCGCGGTCTGCGCGCGCCGCGTCCACGCGACCGTTCTGTATACTAACCTGGCGGACCTGGTCGACCCTGGCTCCGGCTGCCAGCAGTGTCCTGGCGACGTGGTCGTGGCCGCACTGCGCGGCGATCCACAGCGGCGTGGCGCGGTCTGCGCGCGCCGCGTCCACGCGACCGTTCTGTATACTAACCTGGCGGACCTGGTCGACCCTGGCTCCGGCTGCCAGCAGTGTCCTGGCGACGTGGTCGTGGCCGCACTGCGCGGCGATCCACAGCGGCGTGGCGCGGTCTGCGCGCGCCGCGTCCACGCGACCGTTCTGTATACTAACCTGGCGGACCTGGTCGACCCTGGCTCCGGCTGCCAGCAGTGTCCTGGCGACGTGGTCGTGGCCGCACTGCGCGGCGATCCACAGCGGCGTGGCGCGGTCTGCGCGCGCCGCGTCCACGCGACCGTTCTGTATACTAACCTGGCGGACCTGGTCGACCCTGGCTCCGGCTGCCAGCAGTGTCCTGGCGACGTGGTCGTGGCCGCACTGCGCGGCGATCCACAGCGGCGTGGCGCGGTCTGCGCGCGCCGCGTCCACGCGACCGTTCTGTATACTAACCTGGCGGACCTGGTCGACCCTGGCTCCGGCTGCCAGCAGTGTCCTGGCGACGTGGTCGTGGCCGCACTGCGCGGCGATCCACAGCGGCGTGGCGCGGTCTGCGCGCGCCGCGTCCACGCGACCGTTCTGTATACTAACCTGGCGGACCTGGTCGACCCTGGCTCCGGCTGCCAGCAGTGTCCTGGCGACGTGGTCGTGGCCGCACTGCGCGGCGATCCACAGCGGCGTGGCGCGGTCTGCGCGCGCCGCGTCCACGCGACCGTTCTGTATACTAACCTGGCGGACCTGGTCGACCCTGGCTCCGGCTGCCAGCAGTGTCCTGGCGACGTGGTCGTGGCCGCACTGCGCGGCGATCCACAGCGGCGTGGCGCGGTCTGCGCGCGCCGCGTCCCCGCGACCGTTCTGTATACTAACCTGGCGGACCTGGTCGACCCTGGCTCCGGCTGCCAGCAGTGTCCTGGCGACGTGGTCGTGGCCGCACTGCGCGGCGATCCACAGCGGCGTGGCGCGGTCTGCGCGCGCCGCGTCCACGCGACCGTTCTGTATACTAACCTGGCGGACCTGGTCGACCCTGGCTCCGGCTGCCAGCAGTGTCCTGGCGACGTGGTCGTGGCCGCACTGCGCGGCGATCCACAGCGGCGTGGCGCGGTCTGCGCGCGCCGCGTCCACGCGACCGTTCTGTATACTAACCTGGCGGACCTGGTCGACCCTGGCTCCGGCTGCCAGCAGTGTCCTGGCGACGTGGTCGTGGCCGCACTGCGCGGCGATCCACAGCGGCGTGGCGCGGTCTGCGCGCGCCGCGTCCACGCGACCGTTCTGTATACTAACCTGGCGGACCTGGTCGACCCTGGCTCCGGCTGCCAGCAGTGTCCTGGCGACGTGGTCGTGGCCGCACTGCGCGGCGATCCACAGCGGCGTGGCGCGGTCTGCGCGCGCCGCGTCCACGCGACCGTTCTGTATACTAACCTGGCGGACCTGGTCGACCCTGGCTCCGGCTGCCAGCAGTGTCCTGGCGACGTGGTCGTGGCCGCACTGCGCGGCGATCCACAGCGGCGTGGCGCGGTCTGCGCGCGCCGCGTCCACGCGACCGTTCTGTATACTAACCTGGCGGACCTGGTCGACCCTGGCTCCGGCTGCCAGCAGTGTCCTGGCGACGTGGTCGTGGCCGCACTGCGCGGCGATCCACAGCGGCGTGGCGCGGTCTGCGCGCGCCGCGTCCACGCGACCGTTCTGTATACTAACCTGGCGGACCTGGTCGACCCTGGCTCCGGCTGCCAGCAGTGTCCTGGCGACGTGGTCGTGGCCGCACTGCGCGGCGATCCACAGCGGCGTGGCGCGGTCTGCGCGCGCCGCGTCCACGCGACCGTTCTGTATACTAACCTGGCGGACCTGGTCGACCCTGGCTCCGGCTGCCAGCAGTGTCCTGGCGACGTGGTCGTGGCCGCACTGCGCGGCGATCCACAGCGGCGTGGCGCGGTCTGCGCGCGCCGCGTCCACGCGACCGTTCTGTATACTAACCTGGCGGACCTGGTCGACCCTGGCTCCGGCTGCCAGCAGTGTCCTGGCGACGTGGTCGTGGCCGCACTGCGCGGCGATCCACAGCGGCGTGGCGCGGTCTGCGCGCGCCGCGTCCACGCGACCGTTCTGTATACTAACCTGGCGGACCTGGTCGACCCTGGCTCCGGCTGCCAGCAGTGTCCTGGCGACGTGGTCGTGGCCGCACTGCGCGGCGATCCACAGCGGCGTGGCGCGGTCTGCGCGCGCCGCGTCCACGCGACCGTTCTGTATACTAACCTGGCGGACCTGGTCGACCCTGGCTCCGGCTGCCAGCAGTGTCCTGGCGACGTGGTCGTGGCCGCACTGCGCGGCGATCCACAGCGGCGTGGCGCGGTCTGCGCGCGCCGCGTCCACGCGACCGTTCTGTATACTAACCTGGCGGACCTGGTCGACCCTGGCTCCGGCTGCCAGCAGTGTCCTGGCGACGTGGTCGTGGCCGCACTGCGCGGCGATCCACAGCGGCGTGGCGCGGTCTGCGCGCGCCGCGTCCACGCGACCGTTCTGTATACTAACCTGGCGGACCTGGTCGACCCTGGCTCCGGCTGCCAGCAGTGTCCTGGCGACGTGGTCGTGGCCGCACTGCGCGGCGATCCACAGCGGCGTGGCGCGGTCTGCGCGCGCCGCGTCCACGCGACCGTTCTGTATACTAACCTGGCGGACCTGGTCGACCCTGGCTCCGGCTGCCAGCAGTGTCCTGGCGACGTGGTCGTGGCCGCACTGCGCGGCGATCCACAGCGGCGTGGCGCGGTCTGCGCGCGCCGCGTCCACGCGACCGTTCTGTATACTAACCTGGCGGACCTGGTCGACCCTGGCTCCGGCTGCCAGCAGTGTCCTGGCGACGTGGTCGTGGCCGCACTGCGCGGCGATCCACAGCGGCGTGGCGCGGTCTGCGCGCGCCGCGTCCACGCGACCGTTCTGTATACTAACCTGGCGGACCTGGTCGACCCTGGCTCCGGCTGCCAGCAGTGTCCTGGCGACGTGGTCGTGGCCGCACTGCGCGGCGATCCACAGCGGCGTGGCGCGGTCTGCGCGCGCCGCGTCCACGCGACCGTTCTGTATACTAACCTGGCGGACCTGGTCGACCCTGGCTCCGGCTGCCAGCAGTGTCCTGGCGACGTGGTCGTGGCCGCACTGCGCGGCGATCCACAGCGGCGTGGCGCGGTCTGCGCGCGCCGCGTCCACGCGACCGTTCTGTATACTAACCTGGCGGACCTGGTCGACCCTGGCTCCGGCTGCCAGCAGTGTCCTGGCGACGTGGTCGTGGCCGCACTGCGCGGCGATCCACAGCGGCGTGGCGCGGTCTGCGCGCGCCGCGTCCACGCGACCGTTCTGTATACTAACCTGGCGGACCTGGTCGACCCTGGCTCCGGCTGCCAGCAGTGTCCTGGCGACGTGGTCGTGGCCGCACTGCGCGGCGATCCACAGCGGCGTGGCGCGGTCTGCGCGCGCCGCGTCCACGCGACCGTTCTGTATACTAACCTGGCGGACCTGGTCGACCCTGGCTCCGGCTGCCAGCAGTGTCCTGGCGACGTGGTCGTGGCCGCACTGCGCGGCGATCCACAGCGGCGTGGCGCGGTCTGCGCGCGCCGCGTCCACGCGACCGTTCTGTATACTAACCTGGCGGACCTGGTCGACCCTGGCTCCGGCTGCCAGCAGTGTCCTGGCGACGTGGTCGTGGCCGCACTGCGCGGCGATCCACAGCGGCGTGGCGCGGTCTGCGCGCGCCGCGTCCACGCGCGCGCCGCCCGCGAGCAGCGCGCGGCACACCTCCTCGTGACCGTTCTGTGCCGCTATGAACAGCGGCGTCGCTTTGTCCTGGAATACAAGCATGTCACAAACTTGTATCACGGACCGTCCGAATCGAATGACAGGTTGTCTGTAACCAACGTAGGATTTACACTAAGGACATTAGGGGTTAGTGCCCAGGGCTACAAATTTTTAGAGGCGGCAAGAAGTTAGGAGCGGCAATAGGGAATATGCATGAATTTTTATTTTTGCTTTATTAAAAGCTCATTCATGTAACAAACAGCACACAAAAATAATTTTTCGAATAGCTATAAAAATAACCAAGATATAAGCCATTAAACATTTCATTCCATCTCTTTCCTGCAAAACAGAATTTAATATGGAGTTTATATGGCCGGAGTGCACCATGACGTAACAGTGCATATTGGACCTCTCTGTCTAATTACTATTTTAAAATGCCGATATTATGCGTATTTCTTGGCCGATTTTAATTTTACATTTTGAAATAGTTTTTACGGTATTTTAATATTTAGTTAAGAAAAGCAATAAAAAAATTCATGCATGTACCCCTATTGTTTTAGAATTATAAAATGTGCGAATTTTTTATGGTGCCCCAGGGCGGCATTAAGAGTGCGTCCGGCCCTGTCTGTCACGGTAAGTTATATAGGCGAGTTCAAATTCTCCGGAATGAGAAATTTTGCGATTCGGTACGAAAACACAACTCTCAGTACTGAAAATTTGATTTAGAGTAGAAAAAATTACGACGATCGAGCAGTACTTGAGTAGTTAAAACTGTAAGTAGTCAAGTCAGAGCTAAATATGCCATTTACCTTCATGGAAGAGTTAACGTTGGCGCCCCTCGCGATGAGTTCGTCAACGACGGGCAGATGCCCGCACTGACACGCCACGAACAGCGGCGTTCCGCCATCCTGTAACCGGGCATCGTATGGACCTAAAGACTAGTGTTTTTCAACCTCTTTCATGACCCAAAGTTAAAAGGGGAATACTGGTGTTTTAAAAGACATTGAGTTCAACTTAATGACCCTAAAACGTCGCGATCTACAGATATACACTGCTTTAGATCGTTGCATTTCGCACGAGATGGCCGTAGGAGTACCGTCGAGCCGGTGACATGGCCTAACAGCAAATTTAATCCGTTCACCGCCACTACTTAGTTGGTTAATAAGTTAAGTTCCAAGGTTTTTTGCTAATTAAATAAAATTACGGTCTTTTTGTATTTTACCCATACATTTACTCAAACTTGTATTTGTTGGTACATATCGTGGCGCATTCTATGACGGTATAATCCGTCAATGGCGTTGAATCTGTGGGCCACATGTCAGTGTTAGATATCCTATACCTAGGCAAAATCTATTAAAATGTATAGTATACTCACGGTACTGGGAGCGTCGATGCCGGCACCAGCGTCCAGCAGCAGCCGCGCGATGTCGAGGAACCCGCCCTGCGCCGCGAAGAACAACGCACTCGTTCCTGTCTGACATACCCCGCACTTTAATACTTGACACCAACTAACGCCATCTAGCGACGAGTAGAAAACTTACGGACACTTAAAAACTAGACGCGAACTAGCGGTATCTGGCGGCGAGTGGAAAATATAACATGACACTAGTAACGAATCAGTGGCGCTACCTAGTGATGGATAGAAATATAATCAAAAACGAATACCTTTTCATTTGGTACCCACAGTCTTTATGGAAAAGGCTGCCTTGGCTTATAAGGATATTACATTTTTACATGGACGAATAAAACAAGTGGACCGTCAGTCGCCATACTTTGGATCGTGCACCGTTGCGTAGCGTAATTTTTAATTCGAACGGAAGCATGTCTGCTTTTACCGTCATCGTTGTGCTAAGCGGTAGAACGCCACAGTGTCCTCGCCACCTAGCGTGTACCGACCGCAAGGGAATATACAGTATAACTAGATGGCACTTTAAATACATAACTATAAAATATGAAAAACCATAACCTTCAGCATTCGTCTTAGTCTCAGCAAATATCCTTCAAATAAAACTTATTCTGAATTAACTTATTATAAAACCGAAAGACCTACATTACGTGAATGCCATCCGTGGCCAATTCGAACAGAGTAGGGACGCGGTGCCCAAGGCACAAGAGCTGAGGTAATGGTCTAGCAATCACGGTTGTACAGTCACCAGCATTAATATCTGCCACAACAAAGCGCGCAAAAATAAATAAATAATCAGGTACAATCTCACACAAATCGACCTAGTCACAACCTAAGCAAAGCTTGTACAGTACTATGAGTACTAGGCCACGATACACATAATATGTAAATAAATTATAATACTTACATACAAAGACAACCTCCACGACCCAGGAGCAAACATTCGTGCTCATCACACTAACATTGCCCTGGCCGTTATTCGAACCCGGGACCGCTTTAGCTTCGTAGGCCGTTGTGCAACCCACTGAGCCAAACGTGTCGTCAAATAATATCTGAAACGACACTACTTCTAAAGCCGTTAAGACGTGTCAGATATTTTCGCTCGCTTTGTTATGGCAGATTTTGATGCTGGTGACTGCATAGTCGGGTCCCACGGAAGAACAGCGCTGCGATATTGCCCCGATGTCGCAGCATCATGCTGAGTGGTGGCCTTTTGTTGCGGACATGGCAGCACCATTGTGTTGTATATTAAGTGTTATTGTCAATCTAGATTTAAGGGTTTACCCTTGAAATTTCGACAAAATGTTTAATCGAATTTCAGTTCAAAGTCAACGATACGCATTTTTTCATTTGATCGAATTTACATCGAACAATAAAATGGTGTATTTTTATAACACCCATTTTTAATCTGTAGAAATATTATTTACCATATACTTTATTTCGCAGATCTTTATATCATATTTTTATATTTCATATTTTGTTTTAAATTTTACATTGTAGAAAATCGACTACCTTTTTTGAACTTAGTTTTCTAGTAGAGATTTTTTTTTGTTGGCGACGCAGTTCTAGTTATTAGGCGGAAGTTGGTTCTGGAGCTTCGCACGCTTACTGCGCTCGCTCGTTAGGCTCGCAGTTCAACCTAACACTCCTCCTTGCTTCGCTCGTCGTCGTACCTAACCTAAGTCAAGTCGGACCTTCCTTAGAACTAGATTAATGCCGAATAGTATTTCAATACTTACTTATTTAATAGCAAAATTGGACCCGCCATAAAGTCGTATCGTAAGCAAGTCGGACCTGGGTGGCTCGCTCGCTTCGCTCGCTCGTTGGGGTCGCAGATCAACCTAACTCCTCCTCGCTTCGCTCGTCGTCGTACCTAACCTAACCGAAGTCTGACCTGCCTTAAAGTAGAATACGTAACCTACTGTTCTGGGAGCGAATTATTTTTATTAGGGACGCAGTTCTAACCTAACCTAACCTACTGTTCAGGGAGCGAATCAACTTAACCTAATATAGCAATAGTAATAATATTTATTTTATTTTTCAGAAGAATACAAGTCTTGAAACATAAGTTGTCTATACTTGCTTGTGTTTTATATTTTATTATTTTTAACCGACTTCCAAAAAAAGGAGGTTCTCAATTCGACGGTTTTTTTTTAATATATTTTTTTCTTTTTTTATGGATGTTCACCGATTACTCAGAGACTATTTGACCGATTTCAATTTTTTTTTTGTTTTATAGAAGGTACTTTCTAGTTGGTCCCATTTAATTTTGGTGAAGATCCGATGATGGAATCCATGACGAGTTGAAGGAACTCCTCAAATATTGTAGGCATACATATAGCGATTTTGGTATTATAAGAAACATAATAAGCATTTGCATTCAGAAAGTGTAAATTAGTGAAGTGGAACTGCTGCAGAAGACCACAGAATGCCATCGGAACTCCTCAATGATAAATGATTTACGGTTGGCGACAAAATATCTTGATTAATTTAGCTAAGCAACTTCATAGTCACAAATTTAAATGTTCCTGATGAGAATGGTACCATCGAATTGATTTGATAATGGAGCCGGAAGGTAGGCACCAGATCTATGTAATAAAATAATGTATCCTAGCCGTGTTTGGGCTTGTTCGAATCGTCACGAGATACACTTTTAAGTAACGAGTAACTAAAAAGTGTAAAATAAATAAAATTTTAAACAAAAAAATAAAACCGACTCCAAAAAAATAAAAAGAAAAAAATAACGCCATAATTCAGTTTCTTCAAATTACTTACAAGTAACCGTTTGTATACTCAATCTATACAGTATATACAATTAATGTTATTTTGGAGTCGGTGCCATCGTGTCACAACTTACTAAAATCGTCAATTTTCAATATTTTACACATTCTTTATATGGCACCGACGCCAAAATAAGATTAATTGTATATACTGTATAGATTGAGTATACAAACGGTTACTTGTAAGTAATTTGAAGAAACTGAATTATGGCGTTATTTTTTTCTTTTTATTTTTTTGTTTAAATTTTTTCTTATCATATGTTATTAAGTATGAAATGAATCAGTTGTATTATAATACGTTGATGAAATAATAAAAAATATTTGATTTTCTGTTTTTA
Organism: Hedya salicella; assembly: GCA_905404275.2. Taxonomy (NCBI): domain Eukaryota; kingdom Metazoa; phylum Arthropoda; class Insecta; order Lepidoptera; family Tortricidae; genus Hedya; species Hedya salicella. The sequence continues at coordinate 1,418,783 of FR990104.1, forward strand.
AAATAATCTATTAAATGTAATTTTAAGCATTTAAAATTCCTTATATCATTGCTCTAATAATTGTTATAATATGTAATGAATATTCGATGAAGCCATAATACTTCAAGAGATAATATTTATACTGAATATTCTATGAATCGTTTTCGATGGAATGAAATTCGATGAAAAGTTTGTCGAGATTTCAAGGGGCACCCAGATTTAAGGTCATCTTTTTATTTTTATTTTACTTTATTAATTCGGAGATCCAATAGCTAAAAGTAATACATTTGCGGCATAGAATAAGTATCAGAAAGCCAATTACAGGTTCCCACCGGTAGTAAGTAACATGACATGATACAAAATAGAGACGCTCACATAATGCACAACATCGCAGAGCCTTCTAGTGATTACTATGACCTAGTGAAATAAACTGCAACAAGTTTAAACTACAACCAAATAAAATTAAATTAAATTCAACAAACAATGCTCCGGTCAAGGCACGCTCATTCAAAGAAACCGTCCGTTATCCTACGCCGCACAGTTGGGATATTACTATTGAAAATATCGATATCCAGCTCTTTAGTTAGGTTTTTCAAACTTTTGCCAGCACGTAACAGAAAGCTATTCTTCCTATAATTAAGCGAGGAAAAGGGAATTGAGAGGGATTTTAATTAATTTATTTCTTTAAGCTTTCTTCTTGTAATGGTGTTATCTTTTCGCTGCAATAAATGTGTTTTCTTTCTTCATAGTAAAGTGAAACTTACCGTGCGACTGCAGGCCGGGTCGGCCCCCTGGGCGAGTAGCTCTCTGACGCACTCCGTGTGCCCCATCGCGGACGACAGGATCAGAGGCGTCGTGCCATCCTGGAAACAAAGTTTATAATATTATAGAGTTGTAAAAATGAAGTCTGTACATTGAAGATAAGGGGCTGTTCATAAATTACGTAATATATATACGTAATATATATATTTGACGATTTTTGACCCGGGTCTCATTCGGAATCCCTAATATCTTTTGGCCTAATGTATCGTTTGTCCTAATGTATCATTTGCCATAACGCATTTTTTTCAGATACCGTAATTTTTTTAGGATTTTTTAAAAGATCGTCGTATAGATTAGGTTAGGTTAGGTTTGTTTTATAACAATCCTGAAAAGTTTACGGTTTCTGAAAAAAATGCTTTATGGCAAATGATACGTTAGGACAAACGATACATTAGGACAAATGACGTTAGGGATTCCGATATAGATCCTTTTTGTCCCCCTCCCCCTAAAATCATCCAACCATCATAATTCGAATGACTCTCCCCCCTACCAAATAAAATTATGTCATTTCCAAAAAGTGCGTTTTCATTCATCAAACACGAATTTCATTCCCTTTTTTACTCAGGAAACACTTTTTATAGTTGCGAAAGATATGTCATCTTTGGACTGACCCCCCCCCCCCCTTCCTTCGTCATGCTACCATCATCCCCCCAAATTTCAAATGACGCAATTTATGAATAGCACCTAAGTGTATAATAATTTTTTGTTAAAAGTGAATTTATTGTACACTTTTCAGTTAATCGTTACACAAAAGTGTATTTCGTGACGATTTAAGCAAGCCCAAACACGGCTAGTATATTTTATTTTATTACCTAGATCCGGTGCCTACCTTCCGGCTCCATCGTCAAATCAATTCGATGGTGCCATTCTCATCAGGACCAGTTCAATTTGCGACTATAAAGAAGCTTAGCTATTTTAATCGAGATGTATCTCGTCGCCACCTGTAAATCACTTATCTCGGAGGAGTTCCAGTGACCTTCTCTGGTCTTCTTCATAAGTTCCACTTCACCAATGTACACTTTCTGAATCTAAATGCTTAGTATGTTTCTTATGCTTACAATATTTGAGGAGTTCTTTCAATTCCTCGTGGATCCCATCCAATCCTTACTTTGTAAAAAATGATAAAAAGACCTCGGTTTTTCAAACTGGACACATTCAGCAATGAAGAAAACGACGAAGATGAATCAAACGCGTAAAAGGTGTTCAGCGCGTTTATTAATCACTGGTGGGTAACGGCTTTAATTAAGACTTACGGTACTAATACAAACATTAACTATTTAATCAAGATTATCAAAGCAATTTACGGACAACATTCTTCTAAAGAAATCATCCGCCTCAGTAATCACACTTTTTCTAACAAAATTATCCATAAAAGAACATAGAAAACAGCCATTATTGCTGAAACAGTCTTATGTCTATAGGAAAACAACAAGATTTACGACCTTCTGGTAGTAAGCATTAAATGCGACCAAGTGCGTGTCGGACCACGCGTAATGAAGGGTTCCGTATCTGATCGTGATTGATATACATATTTTATAGTGACAACTTTTACAACATCTCAAACTTTTGTGAAAAATAAACATTTTGAGACAAGATTTTATTGCCAACTGTACTTCTCTTTCCCCTGTTCCATCTATCCCTACCGCTATATCCCCCCTGATGGAAATGGGTGGAATATTTTTCCTTTCTTCCCCACCAGGGACAGGGATAGAGATATATGGAAATAATACGTCCACTTATCCCTCCTAGGCCCCACTGATAGGGGTAGATGGAATTTCTTCTATCTTTCTCTACCACGGTATCCTTTAGTAGGGACAGTTGGAATTTCTTCCACCTTTCTCTACCACGGTACCCCTTAGTAGGGACAATTGGAATTGCTTCCACTCATCCCTACTAGCTAGCTTTTTGGTAGGGACTTGTGGATTTTTTTCCAACCACCCCTACCAGATTGCCCCCTGGTAGGGACTCGTGGATTTTTTTCCAACCACCCCGACTAGTATATGACCACCCTTCCTGAATTTTGTGAAAGGGTAGCAATGGTAAACCTGCTGATAACGATAATATACGTCTCAACGGGTTCCGTAGCCAAAATGGCAAAAATGGAACCCCTATAGTTTCATCATGTCCATAAAATTTCGATTATATGTGTCTTGCGGAAGCCGCTACTTAGTCTGATGGTTAAAAAATAATAAAAAAATGTATAAGGGGCACTCCATACATGTAACCGAAACCGAGATTTTTTTTAGCAAATGTATTTTGTTGGACATATTTCGACAGTTATTTTGAAATCATTTTGAGGTAGATAATAAGAATAGATTTTTTTATTTTCGGAAATAAGCGCTCCGAAAGTTTTATGCTACTTTCGGAGCGGAGATTTTAAGAATTACAAAAATAAAGCGTAATAAATAATTTCAACGATGTTTTTCATCAGTAGTGCATTTCTTCGTATGAACGGCTGCGGAACCCTACACTGAGCATGGTCCGACGAAATCCACAGGTCCCTACCAGGCGGCAATCTGGTAGGGGTGGGTGGTTGGAAAAAAATCCTCAAGACCCTACCAGGCGGCAATCTGGTAGGGGTGGTTGGAAAAAAATCCACGAGTCCCTACCAGGCGGCAATCTGGTAGGGGTGATTGGAAAAAAATCCACGAGTCCCTACCAAAAAGCTAGCTAGTAGGGATGAGTGCAAAAAATTCCAATTGTCCCTACTTAAGGGGTACGATGGTAGAGAAAGGTGGAAGAAATTTTCAATTGTCTCTATTAAGGGGTACCGACGTAGAGAAAAGTGGAAGACGCACACGTGCACGTGCTGCGTACGCATCCGGTGTGTTTCGGCCTTTATTCTAAATTCTAAAGAGCCCAAACTAGGTTTAACTGCGTTATTTTATTGCAGAGTTCCTATGCCCACCTTTCGGCTCCATCATCAGATCAGCACGACAGTAGCATATCATTGCATATCACTGAACTTGGTATGCCAACTTTCAGAGCGATTAATTCCGTAAATTTTGACTTAAGTAAAATTTTGAAATTATTCTAAATCTTATCAAAATATGTGCGACACGTTGTCACTGAAAAATAAAAATCCTTTAATTTTAATTTTTGCTTTATTTAAAGCTCATTCATGTAACAAATAGTAGACTAAAATATTTTTTCGAATAACTATAAAAATAACCAAGATATAAGCCATCATACATTTAATTCTATCTCTTTCTAGCAAAACAGAATTTAATATGGAGTTTATACGGCCGGAGTGCACCATGACGTGACAGTGCATACTTATCGGACCTCTCTGTGTAATTAGTAGTTTAAAATGCCTATAATTTGCGTGTTGCTTGGCCGATTTAAATTTTAATTTCACATTTTGAAATAGTTTTGACGGTATTTTGATATTTAGTTACGAAAAGCGATAAATAAAATTCATGCATGTACCCTATTATTACAAAAGTATAATGATGTCTCAGAAAGGGGTACCTTATACTCCAAATTAGATTAGAAGTTTTTGATTAAAATGCCTGTGACATAAGGCCAGGACACGACAAAAACGCTTCAGCCATACTGGCTACGGAACCCTAACAATGGCTTGAATAAACAGATGAATCTCGATGCAGTTGCAACGCGCCGCGCATTGCAACGCTCTAGTTGGTCACGCTAATGTGTCTGGTCATGTGTACTGGACACGTATTATGTTACTATGTATTCATTTTCATAGGCTGCAAAGGAAAATATCACGATAAAGCAATCAGGAAATAGCTACAGAAAACGGAAAACTAAGCGTTAGGTGTACGGGTTCGAGATGTGGAACAAAAATAAGGTTGCAAAATTACTTAAAAGAGTCTCTAATGGGGCATATTACCTATAGAGTAGGGTAGAGGACTATTTAACAGACAAAAATGCATGGCCCAAAACAGAAACCAAATAATTTACTTTTACCGGAACACGGTTCTTATAAGGTGGCATATCAAACGTAGGTATGTAAGTTGTTTTAAATAAAAAAATCATTATTTAGGTTTTTTATATTCTATATTTTTTTTACTATTGTAAGTTTTGATATGTTTTCTTGAAGAACTACACATTGAGTTTATACTCAAAACATATATTTAGGGTAGGCTAAGTACAAATATTGTAATAGATATAAGAGTTATTTCGAAAAAATTACCGACTGTTGAGTTTGTTTCGGCTTTCTTCTCCTCAGTGGTCTCCTCCGTCGCCGTAGAGTCAGACTTGTAAAAGTGCCCTTGTGGCCTACTTACAGAATAAAGATCATTATTTCATTTCATTACAGGCATCTCGCGCCGACTTCAAACCTGTCAACCGTTGCCTCTATATTCTGGGTATAGGTATACTGGTCCGAAAAAATCTCCAACGTAAATCTGTCGGAACGCTGCAGCAGATCATCATCATCATCATCATCATCATCATCATTTCAGCCATACGACTTCCACTGCATGGACTGTATAGAGACGACCGGCGAGTCTCCGGTTTTTTTTATAACCTGACTTTGAACTGGATAGGTCTGGCTAACCCTTCTGACCAGTAATCAGATTTAGTGGGGGAGTGCAAACCCACAAACGGGAATGCCATCCGCGGCCACTTAGAGTTAGGCGGGGGACGCACTGCGAAAGACACTAGAACTGCGGAGGTAGGTTGAACCGGAACCGTTCAACCCCAGTGGGACGGAAGTCTTCGAATTTTACCCGGACACTCCCCGGACGGCCTCCGGACGCCTTCCAAACTAGGACCAATCCGGGGAAACCCGGACGGATATTGGCAACCCTACCTAAATGTCAATATAAGTGTATTTAATAAAATTTGTTTGTTTGGCTAGTTTATGTGCTATTGTATGAAAATCTCTTGTAAGCGAATATCGGTGCCAGTTGGCTCATAGGTACACTAGACTTCCTAGATTTTAGTGTTTTATCAACGATTGAACTAATTGAGATTTTCGGCCTATTTTCGGAGGTCAAGTTGTCGTACCTATATTATTTACTGCAGTCCATATTTCTTCTTTCTAACGTTGTGGTCCAGATATTGTAAACGTCGTTTAACTATTTATTGTGACAGCGTGTGAATCCCTTCTACCCTCATCCTTGTGATATCGTACTACCCCCTTATCCCCTGGTATTCGCCAACGGCCGCCCGGGGAGTTAGCTCCCGCATCTGAGCTGAACGCGCGCGTCTCGTGTCAAGGCCGAAGTGAACACCGTGAAAAGTGCCGACCACGTTTTGAATGCGAGGACTTGAGGATAACTGTATTAGAAGACAAGGAAGCCGTGAGTACCTACTCCTAAGTCCCTACACTTCTTAATTTCCTTACACGCTGTCACATTATACTCAAGTCTTCAGTGCGGAATTTGAACAAGATAATCCGCAAAACCATTGCAAATCCGTCAGTGTGAGTTTATGCATCACATTTCGCACATAAATAAAATAAATAAATATTACTGGATAATTTTACACAAATCGAACTAGTCCCATGGTAAGCTCAATAAGGCTTGAGTTATGGGTACTAGACGACAATATATTAAATAGATATATTACTTATATACATAGAAAACATCCAAGACTCAGGAACAAATATTTATGCTCATCACACAAATATTTGCCCTTACCAGGATTCGAACCTAGGACAAGCAACGTTACTACCGCTGATCCAAACCGGTCGTCATACATAAATCGAGAACATGTACAAGCAAAAATAAAATACTAATACGTCTATACCTAACTCTTTGTCGCGGGGTCAAGTTTTCTAGAGAACAAATTTAATGCTTCAGCGAAGTACACAGAGCTCTGTGTACTGGCTCTACAAAGCCTGTATTTTAGGCCACATAAAGACTGCCTGTTAAACGCTAAACAACGACCTTTTGACGTCCGGCCGATTACGGCAGGTTTACGATGCCACGAATAAACTCACGGCTGATTCCTTGAAGGATGAGCGAAGGTGTTTTATTAACATTACCCTCACTCTGTGACATGTACAGTATGGCGAAAATGTACTTAAACTATGGAGTGTAGAAAACTAAGGTGAACAATCTATATCCATATATCTAACTAGAAGGCGCCCGCAACTTCGTTCGCGGAGGAGAAAAAGTCATAACCCCTCTTTTTTTCTTCAGCGTAGTCGAGTAAAAAGTATCCTATAACCATCTGGAGATACCCAGCTATCCGTGTAACAAAAATAGTTGAAATCCGTTTAGCCGACTTTGCGTGATGAAGCCACAACGACACATACCTACGAACATGCAAAAAATCCAAATGAAATATTTTTTATTTCAGTGAACTCCAAATAGTCCGTTACAATCTATTTTTGAAAATATCTGCAATTTCATATTTACAACTTTATAATAGTATAGAAGTGTCCGTCAAAAGGCGTTCCATTGGCGGCGCCACAAAAGCAATTGCGTAAAATAAATAACCACAATAGGGTACATGCATGAATTTTTTTATCGCTTTTCTCAACTAAATATCAAAATACCGTAAAAACGATTTCAAAATGTGAAATTAAAATTAAAATCGGCCAAGAAATACGCATGATATAGGAATTTTAAATTGCTAATTAGACAGAGAGGTCCGATATGCACTGTTACGTCATCGTGCACTCCGGCCATATAAACTCCATATTAAATTCCGTTTTGCAAGAAAGAGATAGAAGGAAATCCTCGATGGATTATATCTCTGTTATTTTTATAGTTATTCGAAAAATTATTTTTGTATATTGTTGGTAACATGAAGGAGCTTTTAATAAACCAAAAAATTAAATTCATGAATATTCCCTATTATGCCAAAAACCCAAAATTTTGAACACGGTTGAATATGTAAATATTGCATCCACCGACTCTGCGACCCTTATGAGGTCGTCCGTCCACCTAGTCGGGGGCCGTCCTACGCTGCGCTTTCCTATGCGTGGTGGGGAAATAAAATATAGACCTACTAAATAGAATCAAGAATTTAAAATTGAAAATTATAAATGTGTGTGTGTGTGTGCATGCGTGCGTGCGCGTGTGTGCGGTAGAAAACTTAAGGGGTACTCCGAGGTACAGACAATGACGTTACATACTAAAATATCACATAAGTTCCTTATCGATTTTGTATCAAATTTTTTAAGCTTTCAACATTTTCATGGGCCGACTGCATGTATAAACTCTCTATTAAACGAGTCGCTAACTAAAGTACATTAACGTTTACATTCCTATCTAATTATATGTTCAAGTTTAAAAGCCCAAGTCACGGTCTCACGGTGCGAGAAATGGCGAGTCATTAAAAAGCACCGTAAATAAAAATTGGTTCCATTGTGCACTAGTGAAATAATCCAAACATTACGTTACGCAAGCGTTACGACACGTTACGTTCATGTCTGATGGCACACGCGCTCACACGGCACGTCATAAGTTCGCGATTAACGCCTTAATGTGTCGAGCGCGGGGCAAGAGCGAGCGGCGGGCGGGTGACATTTTTTCCACCCTAAGATTTCTAAGAGTTTCCTTTTGACACATGACATCACCCATATACCGTAAACGTGCACGTTTTATCGAAGCTTTAAATAAAACATTTAATAATTCTTAGGTTTCTCAATCACCGAGAAATTATATATTATGGCGATGGTTTGCCTCAACTAACTTAATGCTATGTTTTTTTCTAGCAAATTCGTATATGTATTAAAAACATAATATGCAAACTGTTATTTATATTTTAGAGCAGAACCAATTCTATTTATACGATTTTCAAGAAGATTGAGTATGTCGACGCTACATCACTATTTACATCATCTGTCATGTGTCAAAAGAAAACTGGTACACAAAGTATAGGGTTCCGTACCAAAAAGGTAAAAGAGGAACCGTTGTTGTGCGGATCTTTCTGTCCCTATCTGTCTACCTGTCCAACTGTTTCAGCGCCTGGCTACAAATAGAATATGAAAGGAACAGGAAAAAGTATATATGGAGTGAATAAATGCCATAAATAATACTGAATTTTAGAAATCTATCTGGGTTATTTTGATCTCCAAAAGTCATTAAAAAAACCCGGTTACGTTATGTTTGCACCTCATTTGTATGCGACGCCATAAGGTGCGGCCACATTTGTATCATTTGCCCGTATCAGATCATCGTCGCGTAGCATGATCGCGTGATGTTGCGCCGATCCGATCACTCGAAATCCATTTGCTACGCGTATCACACACTTGTATCGGAAGAGTGCGGCATTATCGGCGCGCCGACAGAAAGCGTCCAAGCAGCGTGATACGCAGTCATGCTACGGCACGGTGATCGGATACGAGCAAATGATACAAGTGTGGACGCACCTAGAGGTACCAGGTGCAACCATTATTGTCACCATGACGCTGTGACGCGGAATAGCAAGCGAATAATTCTGTGCATGGCGTTATGGACTTGATAAGTCAAAATCGAAATGTATAAATCAAGTCTTGAAATTTTTTCATTATTTAAATCTTTGTATTTATAAAAATATACTTTCTTGGTGAAGGGATTCACTTAAAAAATCACGGAGATCGTGATGCTAAAACATCCAGATTTTCGTAAAAAGTCAATCGAATTATAAATTTAAAGAAATTTGAATTTAGGACAGGACTTATCAAATTCTTCACGCCATGCACGGAATTCTTCTTAGTCGGCATCTTCATTGCTGAAGGTCGGGTCTAATGTGAAATGTTGGCCACTGGCTGAACCATGTTCTTCCAGGTATTTCTATCCTCTGCGGTCCTAATAGCTTTAGGTATTGGCAGGCCAGTTAGCGTCTTTATTAGGTTTGCCCAACGGGTAGGCACGGAATTAATTATCGATAAGAAAAAAAAAGTATATTCATCTGTGACTGTGAAATCGCTTCGGCTTATTACTTGGAACCTAACCCCAAATATTAGTAAACAGCTATACTCGTAGCATAGCCGCAGCGAGCAATAAAAAGCCTGGACTGAAAGTAGGGCAAGCGGTTTCGGCGAAACCAAAGCTTGGTACACCAAAGCTTTGATTTATCGTTGGATACTTTAGCGCAATATGCTATAACTACTGCCTTTTCGTAAAGCTTCATTTGGGTTGATTTAAGGTCGCGTCTTGGTTTCTGCTATACTGGGTGTCCCTAAAACCAATGCCAAAATGAATAGAGGTGATAGAACAGCTCAAAAAAATCATACGAATAATAAACTCGCACGTCTTTTAAAAACATTCAGTAGTTCTTTATGGTTCAAATGGTACATCATGCTGATGACAAAAAAGGAATTATACACTTAAACTTTACTACGTATCTGTAACACGGTTATTAAGAAAAAAAAAGCAAAATTGCTACTAAAATTGTGAATATCTCGGAAACTACTAAAAATCGCAGAACATACATTGGGACCAAATCGATAGCTTTTGAGCTATTCTATCACCACTCTTCATTTTCGTGATGGTTTGAGGGACACCCAGTATTATAAAAGTGCACAAAATGGAACTACGCATCCGTCTGGGACTGAAACACGACGATGATGACAACTGACCCGGTCCCGGGAGTCGGTGTGCACTTCAGGAGCTGCCGTAGCCTCTCGCAGTCTCCCCGCAGCGCCAGGTGGAACACCACCGCTGTCCAGAACCGAAATACCTATGATGGTAACGATGGTGACCACTGACCCGGTCCCGGGAGTCGATGTGCACCTTCTCCGTGTCCAGGAGCTGCCGCAGCCTCTCGCAGTGTCCCGACAGCGCCGCTAGATGGAACTCCACAGCTGTCCAGAACCGAAATACCTATGATGGTAACGATGGTGACCACTGACCCGGTCCCGGGAGGCGATGTGCACCTTTCCCGTGTCCAGGAGCTGCCGCAGCCCCTCGCAGTCTCCCCGCAGCGCCACCAGGTGAAACACCACAGCTGTCCAGAACCGAAATACCTATGATGGTAACGATGGTGACCACTGACCCGGTCCCGGAAGTCGATGTGCACCTTCCCCGTGTCCAGGAGCTGCCGCAGCCTCTCGCAGTGTCCCCGCAGCGCCGCTAGATGGAACTCCACAGCTGTCCGGGACTGAAATGCCTATTATGGTAACGATGGTGACCACTGACCCGGTCCCGGGAGTCGATGTGCACCTTCCCCGTGTCCAGAAGCTGCCGCAGCCTCTCGCAGTCTCCCCGCAGCGCCGCCAGGTGGAACTCCACAGCTTTCCGGGACTGAAATGCCTATGATGGTAACGATGGTGACCACTGACCCGGTCCCGGGAGTCGATGTGCACCTTCCCCGTGTCCAGAAGCTGCCGCAGCCTCTCGCAGTCTCCCCGCAGCGCCGCTAGATGGAACTGCACATCCGTTCGGGACTCTTTCTGCAACAATAGAAAGACACTTAGGCATTTGATTCATACTTGATTTTTTTCTTCTTGACCGCCTTGGATTGGCTTAGTCTCTAAGCCTTAGAGCATTTAACCACTGCAGATGGCAAGTCGTATGATTACATTACGTAAAATTTTAGGTAGGTACTCATGCATTTTTACCGGGAGGCGAGGTAGAAAGATAAAAAAATCGTGGGCCATTTCATAAAAATGTTATTTGGGAATTTTATGTTATTTTCGGCTCAGAAACATGAGACTATTACAAATTTTCTCCTCCGTGAACGAAGTGGTTTATATAATCGACAAATGAGAACAACATACATATGTATACATATTATGAGTAAATCTTGTGACCTCGAACCCCAGTGGTCAAATAATCGGTACACCATGAGTAAAACGGAAACGATTCAAGACGGGTCAAGGCCATGCCATTGAGCCGTTAGCATTAATATTAAGCAGAAACTGAAAATTGACGTTCGTTTTTTACTGTTTTATAATTGAAACTATAGGCGAGATTGTAGTACAGATACGATATTCCCCGTCTACTGCCACTTAAGTTTAGCAGCCGAATCATAGGTCGCTCTATTCTTTTTCGTCCTTGAAAGAGTGATTTTGTGAAGACGGTAACTTACGACCATATATTTACTGATAAAATTACAGCTCTCCTCTTTGCTACTTTTTTATCCATCTATCGCAAGAAAATCGCAAAACCACACACGTACTCGTATTAATCATATTGTCTACTTTGCATTATTCTGCTCATTACTTTTTAAATAAAAACGTAACTCGCGTTGCTATAAATAAATCGTGCATGCAAATTGCGCGCGTATCTGCTTATCATCTGACAGCGATAAACTGCAATTAGGCTGCGCGCGCCGCGCCGTTAGGTGCGCTCGCGCAACGCGGCGCATGCACATAGTTAACGGGCAAAAAGGTTTATATATACTAGATGAATCTTGCAAATTAGGGTTTTTTGAGACCGAAAAATCACCAGCTTGCGCCGCACTCCTTCCTTCTTCCGAAGAACAATTCTTACATATCCAGCTATTTCTATACCTACCAGGAAGGAGTTTCGACATGACGTGTTTACAAAGAAAATACACGCTACATACAAACGTCAAAAGAATATCTAAGGACCTACAGAACATACATTTTCACAACTTTCTTATAAGCAAGTAGTACTGGTAGTACTTAGTTAAGTATTGGCGGTTTTTGATTTTTTTTTTCTATTCCATTATATGTTGAGGTAACTAGAAGGTACCCGCAACTTCGTTCGCGGAGGAGAAAACGTCATGACCCTTCTTTTTATTTTCCGCATAAAAAGTATCCTATAACGATCTGTTACCCAGCTACCCGTGCACCAAAAATAGTTGAAATCCGTTAAAACAAAACAATAAAAACAAAACATAAAATTTTAAATAAATAAATATCAGGGACAATCTTACACAAATCGACCTAGTCCCAAACTAAGCAAAGCTTGTACTATGGGTACTAGGCAACGATATACATAATATATAGATAAATTATAATACTTAAATACATAGAAAACATCCAAGACCCAGGAACAAACATTCGTGCTCATCACAGAAACACTTGCGCTGGCCGGGATTCGAACCCGGGACCGCCAGCTTCGTAGGCCGTTGTACCTACAACCCACTGAGCCAAACGTGTCGTCAAAAGTTAAAGTTAAAAAATGTATTTTTTATTTTGAGATTCTGTGGCGATGATGATTGCGACCTCCAAATAGTCCGTTACAATCATTTTTTTCAAAAATATTTTCAATGTACACACGTTTCATTTTTACAACTTTATAATAGTATACCTACCTAGATACGAACTGTGTACGTATATGCGAAGTAATGCCCAGTTTGTTTACCGGATGAACTGGGGCCGTAACGAGCCAAACAGGTTCGCGTCACGGCGACTACTGAATTGCAGGTACAATTCTGTTGGATCACTTCCTTTCCGTGCCTCATACATACTGGAAGTAGCTCGTTTTGTGTCTAAATGGCATAATGGATATGATGCAAGTCCAATCTAGGGTTAAGAAGTAGTTTGTGAAAAATAAAACCGACTCCAAAAAGAAAACACGAATAAAATAACGGAGAACGGATGGCAGTTGGTGCAGTAAAGTCCTGGAGTGGCGACCACGCATAGGAAAGCGCAGCTTGGGTTGGCCCCCGACTAGGTGGACAGATGACCTCATAAGGGTCGCGGGGAGTCAGTGGATGCGGTCTGCGCCGGATCTTGTGGCGAGCTATAGGGGAGGCCTATGTTCAGTAGTGGACGTCCGTGGCTGATAGATAGATAGATAGGATAAAATAACTGCATAATTCAGTTTAGTGTAGTTTTTTGGAGTCGGTTTTATTATTTGTTAAAATTAATTAATTTCACTAGTTAATCGTTACTCAAAAGTATATCTCGTGACGATTCGAACAAGCCCAAACACGGCTAGGATACGTTGTTTTATTATGGAGATCCGGTGCCTACCTTCCGGCTCCAATGGCTCCATCATCAAATCAATTCGATAGTACCATTCTCATCAGGGCCATTTCAATTTGCGACTATGAAGTAGAGCTTAGCTATTTTAATCGAAATATATCTCGATGCCACCAGTAAATCACTTATCGTTGAGGAGTTCCAGTGACCTCTGTCGTCTTCTTCGTCAGTTCCGCTTTACCAATTTACACTTTCTGAATGCTTATTATGTTTCTTAAAATATCAAAATCGCCATATGTATGCCTATAATATTTGAGGAGTTCCTTCAATTCTTCTTGGATCCCATCATCAGATCTTCACTCATATTAAATAGGACCAATCTGGAGGTACCTCCTTTCAAACAAAAAAAGATCTAAATGGGTTTATAAATGATGGAGTTCTGAACATTAAAAAAAATACAACCGACTTGAGAACTAAGCACCTCTTTATGTATTTGGAAGTCGGTAAAAAGACTAACATGAAAAAGAAGGAATTAAAATATCACTCCTGAACATAGATTATGGTTAACTATGGCATTTTTTTTTGGAATCCTGCTAAAATGCCTGATATTTTCAGGTATTCTGCTAAGTTCAAAATAATAATACGTTATGATATTCTCAGGCATGTTAGTAAGGTAAACTTATTCAACCCTATCTTATCGACTCGACAGAAAAATGGCAAACGCGTTCCTAGCTTTCCCGATGAGTATAAGACATTGAGAAACGACGAAACCATCAATCACCGATGATTGATCAGCTAGTCTGTAATTCGATCAGTTTTACGCTCATGGTAATTTTGCATCGCCGTATCGTATATCGATAATTTATCAACTCAATCCGCACGCAACGTCGATGTCTAATAGTAGATTTCATGACAAGCCATTTTGACACGAAGGGATTTTTTGCACGAGCGAGCGATGTGAGCGAGGGCAAATATATCTGAGTGTCAAAATAGCTTTTAGCCACGCGTTACAAACTCTGCTTTTCACTTCGAATGTGTGAAAGAGCAAAAAGCTATAGTAAATTACTTGATACTTATGATTCTTCGGTTTTGTGACCCCGCGGCGGCGGCCTCCGCGCTACGTTTTTAAACCCTAGGGGCTAAAACCATTAATGACTTTAGTCCTCCTAAGCGAAGCTAAAATGAGCTTCTTTTTTGAGTTTTTCTACTCGTCCTTATCCAGAGCAGTCCTTGACGAATCCTCGTGGAATGCGTCTAGGGCGTCCCGCCATCTCCGTTGTGGTCTATGGCGACGCCAAACCCTATTGGCTGGAATCTAGTCAGCGGTTTTTTTGACCACTTGTTTCGACATGTGGCAAACTTGTCCAGCCCAGTCTCACTTTAGCTAAGCAGCTGTTGGGGCTACGTCGGCTACTTGGGCTTTAAGTACCTTTGTTGTCATTGTCCTGTAATGTTATTTATAACTTATATACGTATTTAAAAAAATCGACGATTTCACAACTCACCTCGGCCTCCCCTATTCTATAAAAAGAAACGTCTCTTCATCACGGTAAAAGCGTAGCTGTGTCGGCTATCTCATATCGAAACCATTTGATACGCACTCCATCGACTAAATGGCCACACACGCCTAATGGCTATTGATTTTACCATTTATTCAATCGATATTCGACACAAATCGCTGTGTCGAAAAAAATATGCCCCAAGGTTTCAATCTCAGCTCGTTACATTGTAGGGACATAGATGTCTTGTGTATGCCGCTACTTATTTTGATAGTTAAATAAAATATATATATATATTTCTAGGTGGGGGAGGGGGGGGGGGGGGGGGGCGGCACTCCATACATGTAACCGAAACTGAAAAAAAAATCAGTAAAAGCACTTTGATGATTCTACAAAAAAATTGATTTAGTGAATATTTTCGGAAATATTCGCTCCAAAAGTTATAGAAGTTATAGTCAAAAAACTACGCTTCTCAGCAAAAGGACGTAAGTGCCGGGGAGATACGCTCTTTTGTTAGTGTTTTTTTTTTTCATATCGTATTTTTGTCATCTGTAGTGCATTTTTTTGTATAAACGGCTGCGGAACCCTACATTAAGCATGGTCCGACATGCTCTTGGCCGGTTTTTCATTTCTCTCCTACATTTTTTTTGTTATTTAAGTAAAACACTAAGTAGCGGCTTATACATAAGGTTACCATATCTCAGGATTTGTCCTGAGATTTCAGGATTTATGTACTCTTCTCGGGATTGCGGCCGAATTTTGCAAATCTCAGGAATTTTGAATTCTCAATAAAATACAGTAAATTTTAAAGATCATTTTAATAAAAACTTAAAGAAACTAAAAATAATCTTCTTTAAACGAGAAAATTCTGAAACTGCAACAAAATCTCAGGATTTTTCAATGGCAATCAGGCCTTTTCTACGGGTTTTTGAATTTATCATCTGGTAACCCTACTTATACCAGACACCTATACTCCAAGTTTCATCAACATTAATCGTGCCGTTTTTTAGTTAAATGTCTGTGACATACGGACAGGCGGACGGACGGACATGACGAAACTCTAAGGGTTAGTTTTTGCCATTTTGGCTACGGAACCCTAAAAATCCAGAGCAATGCTCGGTCGTGTTCAGGTATTAAAAAAAAAGAAAACCTTTGATGTTGGAAATTAAAATCTCTTTTCACTACGTTCGCTTTGAACATCCCTAGCTGTACAAGCATTTCGAATAATTTATTGGAGTGTATTTAACATGTTCTTCCTATAAATGATTCCGACAATATTGAAATAGGGACGTTTTCTGGGGAATACGAGTACCTATTATCTTGTAAAATACAAGTAATGTACTGTATTTGATGAGATTTTCATAAAGAAGCTTATTTTCCGATAGTGGTTTTTATGTATAACTTGAAGTTGCCCGCAACTTTATTTGAGGACAATAAGTTATTACCCCTATTTTTTACTGAAGCGAAGTCTGGGTAAAAAGTATCCTATAACCTTCTACGGATACCCAGCTACCCGTGTACCAAAAATAGTTGAAATCCATTTAGCTGATTTGGAGTGATGAAGCCACAACGACACATGTCACAAACAAATGTATGTTTGTGTGTCACAGACAAATAAATGACACACAAACATACAAAAAATCCTAAATTTTTATTATTTAAAAACAGTTTTCAGGGTTCCGTACTTCAAAAGGAAAAAAACGGAACTCTTATAGGATCATTTTGTGGTCCGTCTGTCTGTAAAGACCCTTTTTCTCTGGCAGTATCAAGTTGAAATTAACATCAGATATTTATATCTGCAATCCCTTGAAGCTGTTAAACAAAAGGATCTAAGTCAAGGCAATCCAAAGATACAGTAATTAAAAAGGTGTTTCCATACAAATTGCCGAGCGTACAAACTTAGGTATAAGTAGAGTACTTCCAGCTGTCCTAGAAACAAACAGAAAGGCTAGAAACTTGAAGGCAGCTCTGAAAGCACAACAAATCTGAGTCTTAATTTTTTTATGTCTGTCTGTCTATACTATATCAACCAATATAAAAAGACCCCACACCGCATACATGTTGCATTTGCATATAGGAGTAGGGCTCTGCTAACACTGGATTTTTGTAGATACGGCCGTTTTTAGCGTATATTTTGTACGGAATACTAGGTGCGCGAGTGGCCTGTTTTTTCTGCTAGTTTAAACAAGTATTCTAGAATTTCGTCAAAGTAAATAAATACTTACGAAACAATAGACCAGCTGTATAGGTCAATTGTATTCCGCGACTTGAATAGAATTTGTTAATTTTCCGCTATCGACTAGTGTTGTATGAAAAAAATTGAGTGTTTTGTTATTTCAATTGACGGAAACTACAAAGCTTTTTTTAAATATCTTCCGCTCTTCAACGGAAAGTCAGTAGTTAGGATGCTATATAAAGGTGCGTCCTCATTTGTATAATTTGCCCGATCAGATCTTAGTCCCACGATCACGCGTTTGGACGTTGCGCCGATCCGATCGCTCGAAATCCATGTTGCTACGCGTATCACACACTTAGATCGGACTAGCGCGGCGTGGTCGCCGCGCCGACAGTGTCCAAGTAGCACGATACGCAGTCATGCCACGCCACGGTGATCGGATACAAGCAAATGATACAAGTATGGACGCACCTTAAGCTGTGTTTAGAAAGAGCCAAGCCCTAAATAGATTATTATTAAATTAGAAGGCGCCCGCCAACTTCGTTCGTGGAAGAGGAAAAAATCATAGCCCTCTTTTTTTGATTCGGCGTAATCGGATGAAAAGGATCCTATAACCATCTGTGGAAACCCAGCTACCCAATTACCAAAAATAGTTGAAATTGTTTAGCCGCTTTGACGCAATGAAGCCACAACGACACATACAAACATAGAAAAAATTAAAAAAATAAAATTGGACTCCGTGACCTACAAATAAACAAAAACCGTAACATAAATAAAGAAGTGGAACAACAAAATTTGATGTACTTACTGCCAACAAATATGTATATCTGATTTTTTGACTTCAATCAGAAAAACGAGTTAATTTTCTAATAGGATATTAGGTTTTAACTTGAATTTATATTAAAACCAAAAATAAATAACAAAAATTAACAGTGTTAAAACTCAATAAACAACAGTTTTTCTGATGCAGAAAATATTCCTTTTTTCGAATACAATTCACGAATGAATTTCCATAAATTGTGTTGCTATTGCACTCAGCTTCCATTTTCAGTGCCAAGAGAACCATACCAAACTATCAGTCTATTAGTATAAGAAGTACACTTTTAAAAGTCGTTTATGGCCAACGAACAGTTCCTCACTTCACTAACTTTTACGCACTGCACATGACGGTTTGACTCATAGACATCATTGGATGAGACGGAGTCTGGGCTCTCGCTGTGGTTGGGGGGGGGCTCTGATGGTTGTTCTGTGTGGGGTTGGTAAACTGGTTCATCCAGAGCTGTTGTGACCGAAGAATTCGAGTATCCTACGTAGACAGATTGTCGACAGCCTAACGATGACTCCCGCTTCTTCGAGGATTGACGCATTTGTGCGGTGGGCTGTCCAAGGGACTTGTAACATTCTTCTCCAGCATCACATCTCAAATGCGTCAATGCGAGATCTGTCTGCCTTTTTGAGTGTCCAGGTTTCCGCACCGTAGGTGAATATCGAGGACACCAGAGTTCTCACCAGACCACTCTTGGTTTTTAGTGAGATATACAATAGTATAGATGTCTGATTTGATACGATTGTTATTAATGCTAATATATTTGCATCTCGCTAAATGTGATGTTATACACAAGATTCAAGGTATGACGTCATTACCGTCCCTATCAGGCTTACGAAATCAATAGTCTGTAACAAAATATCAATAGAGATAAAAATACTCCTAGTATGAGCTGTTTTGTGAACAAACTTAAAGCTAAACTGGCAGTAGACGCAATCTACTCGATTGATGAATTTCTAATGTAAGTAACTGAGTGCTCAATCTTAACCGGTTCGCTTCCCAAAAAAAAATCTATACAAAATAATTGTAATGTACCTCTTAGTTATAAATGACTGACATGTAAAACTATGTTTTATCAAAATAAATGAATGAATGAAACAATTAGTCAATAAAATCCCTTTACAGTCATCACACCCTGTTACGGAATGAAAAATATTTTACCCCACCGTCCATACCTTCGCCACTTGTAATTAAATTTCGTCTTTGCTGAGATTCGCAACACGCTCCCCATCGTTTCCAGGGGTGAACGTTCTGATCTCAGGTTGCTACTCAACCCCCTAAGGTACCGCCATTGCACATTTAAGACGTGATCGAGATACATAAGATACATTGCCGTTTTTGCATGCGTGAAGGATTGCAACTCTTTTCGAAAAAGCTAATGTATTTCGGTTTCGCTTCGACTGTGACAATGTGTAGTGCCGGTGTGAGGACAGGACAGGTTGATTGAGATTGATAAACATGGGGTGTTTAGTTGTGAATGTTTAGGGCGTTTTTGGGATACATATTAAATGGCTAATCAGACTCCAATTTGCTTATGCAAAGGTGCGAGGTATACCTAGCATTATTTATGCTGGCACTTCAAAAAATCAAAAAAAAACAAAAAAAAATCAAAAATATATTTATTTTCAACAAGATTACAGATAATGTTGAATTCTCCTCTTAAGTTAGTACTTGTGTTAGGAGAATTCGCTCTCTCATCCAAGTATACACGGTTAAAAATAAATAATTAATAGGGTATATCTAAGATTAAAGTGTACAATTAAGCCCTTATACTATTAGTAAATATAATATTAAGTAAAATCTAAGAGCTAAGCACTTGATTTGGCTTTGAACATTTGCTACACTTCAAGTTGTATTTCTTTTATTTTTGGTGTTAACCAAACATTAGATAAGACGAGATGGCAAATACGACTAACAGATGTGCCAGTTTGAGAAAAACGTCCTTTGTCTTGTCTGATAATGATGAATAAAAAATATCGTCAATTTATAACGCGACAAGCTCTTTTCTCTATACCCCACTCGAACTTAGAGCATAAGCCGTATCCAACTAATCCGGACTTTAATATAAACTGAATGATTCCCTTGATCATTTATCAAGCTAATAATTGTGAAGAACAAGTAGTATTTCATTACAAGCTTTTATTTAACTCGCAATGTATGTATATGTTTATATGGGTCAAATCTTGCAACTTAAAGGCCCACTTCCCGAGACCCCTTTTCAGATTGAGCTAAATTTGGCATACTTAATAAGTTTGGTGACAATGGAACAGTATGATACCATAGAGCTGATCTGATGATCGAACAGGAAGGTGCATGGTACTCTGTGACAAAACACCTAACTACCTAGTTTGATGATGAAATGATGATATTGATCATTATCATTTGTAATATATTTATAACTAGCTTCTGCCCGCGACTTCGTCCGCCTTAAATTCGTTTATCGCGGATGAGGGCATTTTTCCGGGATAAAAAGTAGCCTATGTCCTTCCCCGGGACTCAAACTATCTCCATACCAAATTTCATCCAAATCGGTTCAGCGGTTTAAGCGTGAAGAGGTAACAGACAGACAGACAGACACACTTTCGCATTTATAATATTAGTATGGATATTAATAATTTAAATTGAGAATGTTGACATGTTTGGATAAGTACTTATATATTAATTCAATATTGCACGTCTCCGTGAGGCAGGTTATAGAAGATGCTAAACTATTAGGCATTGTAAGACCTCTGTACACAAGCCATAAAAATATTTGAATTTGGGCTCTTTAAAAATGTCTCGACAAGCACTTGACGGGTGTTCTGAGAAAAGTGCGGGTACGCACGCGGGTGCGCATGTCCGGATTTTGCGAAAAATATAACATATTAAATGAATGTCAAAACGGTTTCAGGAAGCAAAAGTCTACAGTCCTAGCAGTTTATAAATACATCCAGAAGATACTAAATATCTTAAACTCAAAACAATATGCTATAGGTATACTCTTGGATATGACGAGAGCGTACGACAAGGTCCAACACAATATACTATTACAAAAGTTGTATGGAATAGGACTTCGTGGAATGCCTTTAAATGGCTGTCATCGTACCTAAAAGATAGAAAACAGCTCGTGGAAATAGAACACTTCAATCATAAAACCGGAAAAATAACGCTTGTACAATCGGAAACAAAAATCCTAAATGCTTCTATACCGCAAGGTAGTGTTATGGGATGTTTGTTGTTCCTTATATCCATCAATGACCTCCCAAAAGTAACAAAAGAACCGTGCGTACTATTTGCCGATGATGTTTCATTAATTACTGCTTGTCAAAACGACATAAACATCAACGAAAAGCTCAAATCCGTATTTAACGAAATAACTACATGGATGAGAAACCATAACCTTGAAATAAACTTCCCAAAAACGAAAATTATGACGTTTCACCCGTATCAGAAAACCCCTCTAAATATCAACTATGAATACAATAACATCCAACTAGAACTTGTACAAAGCTTTACACTACTGGGCATAGATATAGATAGGCATATTACTTGGAAATTCCACATAAACAAAATTAAAGCTAAATTGTCGAAATTCGTTTATGCGCTTCGGGAAGTTAAAAAGACCACTAACCTGGAAACCGCGCTATCAACTAAGTATGCTTACGCTTACGCATGG
Source organism: Hedya salicella (assembly GCA_905404275.2). Classification (NCBI taxonomy): domain Eukaryota; kingdom Metazoa; phylum Arthropoda; class Insecta; order Lepidoptera; family Tortricidae; genus Hedya; species Hedya salicella. Next base: position 1,440,482 of record FR990104.1, read on the forward strand.
CTCACGTATGGCATAATGCTCTGGGTAAACAGCTCTGACGCGCCTTCTGTCTTCACCATCCAGAAAAAAGTTATCCGAATATTGGTCAATATCAAGCAAACTGACAGCTGCAAACCCTATTTTGAATAACATAAATTACTAACTCTTCCTAGTATATACATCTTTGAGACCTGTAAGTTTGTACGGAAACATAAAGAGTTGTATGTAAAACGCGATGACATTCCCTCTTCACGACCTATCCGTCATAAAAATAGACTCGTTCGACCGCCCGCCAAACTGAAACTGCTATCCTCAGGCCCATTAATAATGTCCATTAAAATTTATAATAATTTACCTGGCTCTATAAAAGAAGAAGTAGACGATAAAAAGTTCATAAATAAAATAAGGCAATTACTACTGACTAAATCCTATTACACGCTAAATGAATACTTAGAAGATAAATTATAAACGCTCAGTAAGTCATCCTCTCCCTAACATTGCAGTGCCCAACAGGGTTCACAATGATCTGTAGCTTTAAGTTGACATCTGTACCTACTTTTGTGATATTGCAATAAATATTGAGTATTGAGTATTGAGTATTAAGTACAGTCGGTAATAAAAGCTTTCACAAAGAATATTTTTTGACAGAAACTTATTAAGTTCTACCATGGACCTCCGAACCCCGATTTTTAAGATTTCCCGCGTCTTGTCGCAATTTTACACCAATAGGCATTTGAAATCGCTTCCTCAGCTTTATTCAACTTCCTAAGTTTATATAAAGTTCAGCATGTAAACGAAGCAACTGTGAACGTGCGCAAACGCATTAACGCGCGTTTTTCACTCGTCGCCACGCAAATAGAAAGCTGCTTCCGCGGCTATCAATCATTTCAAAATAACGCTTTGTTAAGGACTCCTGCTTCATAAAGTAGAGCGTTACTTGAGAGTTAAGTACAGTCCACTGCAAAAAGATATGTGGACACATTTTTGGGCAAACGTTCAATAATTGTAAATTATAATTCCTATACATAGATGGCGTTCTAAATATCGGAGACGGCTTATTTTACGGCGTTTGTCGGTCCTCTTGTTTTAATGGCCCTTGACAATAAAGAAATCCAGCAGTAGACTGAAATAAGGATGTTGATATTTCTGTTATTTCATTTATTTAAATCCAATCAGTGTCTGATCATCCGTAATTTAAACAAGTTAATAAATTTGCTTATATGATTTCATCCATTTTGGCACAGTAAGGTATTGAAGGAAGGAATGATCTAAGTATTAGATTACTTTAAGGTGCGTCCACATTTGTATCATTTGCCCGTATCAGATCATCGTCGCGTAGCATGATCGCGTGTCACGATCACGCGTTTGGACGTTGCGCCGATCCGATCACTCGAAATCCATTTGCTACGCGTATCACACACTTGTATCGGAAGAGTACGGCATTATTGGCGCGCCGACACTAAGCGTCCAAGCAGCGCGATACGCAGTCATGCTAAGGCACGGTGATAGGATACGAGCAAATGATACAAGTGTGGACGCACCTTTATGTACAACTACAAAGCGGCAGGAAGGAAAAAATAAATAACGATAACGATACATCACGCTTAGAGCTTAAAAAAGTGTTGTATGAGTCAAAACTAGTTAGGTATTTCTACGTAAACTGCATTGAAAACATGTTTTAGTTACATTCATATTTCTCAAAATAATCAAGAAAAGTCAAAAACAATACGACGTTATCAGTTAAGCGGGTACTTAAGTCGTGTACAAAAAAGCCGCATACATGTACGGTGCGGTCATTAGCGACTCCCGCGTAATCACTGGCGTAAAAAAGGTAAGAGGCGAAGATAAGCGACTTAACGCTTTCTAATGCGAACTAACGCGCGTGCGTAAAATTATATTGGCTCCGAGTGCATAATAATAACATCACGTGTTATGGAAACAGTAAAAAACGAGGAACGTTAAATAAATAAATAAATAAAAAATTGATAGGTATTTAAGAATTAATACTACTTATATTGAGCAAGAACTGAAACCATAATAAGTGTAAAAAAGTGCTCCCCTTCAGCACGTACGTAAAACAGCAAATGCATCGACGCCCCTACCCTACCTATCGAATCCTACACAGCCACACGCGACAGCTAGTAATAGGTACATATTATTAAATGCAACGAAGCTTATTAATATCGGCACGGGAGACAAAGACTTAATACATAATAAATCGAGAACGGCTTAAAAAACGAGAATAATTCTAATGTTCTAATAACACAATTACTCCATTAATTGTGTAACGCAATTACTCAATAAATGAGCTAACGGGCCAAGTCCTAATGGATCGGAAACAGAGGCTGACGTAACACACCATCGAAATAGAGAGTTGTTTACAAGCCGGCCACAAAAACAGACTCAATGGACTCGGTACTGCACGGGAAAAATGAGCCAAGTACGAGTGGCTACGCTTTTACGGTTCCGTGGAAATGTTCCCAGTATTACGGCCGAAGCGATATTGTATGAAGAGGCGATAAGTAAGGTAAACGCCCCAGTGTTTACATCGTAATTCCAATAATAGACGTAACTAATTCCTGTGGTATGTTATACAGCGACATCCCAGTAATAGAAACATTGGGGAAAAAAATCGATCTCATAAAAACTCACCCAGATACAACAATGTAAAAATTTTTGGACTTCCCCAAAAAACGCTCCATACTAAAGCCTACCTACCTGTGACGTCACACGTTCCTATACCTTGTATTGGGGAAATTAAGAACTTTAGTCTGTAGCTATGTTAATACTTGCGTTTATCGAAACGGTTTCATAATAAAAGTTACCATATATTTTATAGGCTATTCAATGGTATTATTAGTTATTATCATATTTTAAAAATGGACTTTCCCACCCAACTCTAAGGCCTCAATTAAAAAGCTACACTTAAGATATCGTACTCATAATTTTAACGTAGTTCCATATTTTGCTTGTAATATCAGGATCTAATAATTATTTTTTTTTTTTTGATTAAGCAACATAAGCAAATAATGCATGTATTAAATAAAATAAATAAAAGTCTCGTTCATTTCAATACGCAACCCCAAAGCAAACAATAACAACGGGTAACTTAAAGCTACCATTGAACGTAAAAAAACTTTCGCTTGATAAGTTTTTGCTGCGGCGTATAGTAAACAACCATTGTGTTGTATATAATCGTATTTTACATTTGTTGGCTAAAGACGTATGTGTGTATGATTATCTTTGGCATATAAGTCTTTTTGTTACCAAAATATGCCCAGCATTGTGCTGTTTGCCCGTGAATGGGGTAAATTAACCATTGTGTTGATACTTTATATCAATCATTGTGAGCTTTCATTGACTAAATGACATGCAATTGACATAGTGAATGATATTGTGAAACATTATTATTACGCTTTTACATTTAAGGTTTTATTAAGTTGAGTTTTAATTAATATACCTATTAATTTTAAAGCGCTGGGTCACTCAAAGGCATGGAAAAGAATAAATAAATATCAGGGACAATCTTACACAAATTCGACCAGTTCCAAACAAAGTAAAGCTTGTACTATGGGTACTAGTATACTATATTCAAGTTGTAAAAATGAAATGTCTGTACATTGAACATATTTAAAAAATATAGCGGACTATTTGGAGGTCAATGAATCGTTTTTATTTTTTATTTTTTGATTGTATGTCTGTCGGTCCGTCTAGCTGTCTTTCTGTCAAGTCCCTTTTTCTTAAGGAACGCGTGGAGGCATCAAGTTGAAATTAACATCATATACTTATGTCTGCGGTCCCTTAAAGCTGTAAAAAATCAAGCTTCTAAGTCAACGCCAACCAAAGAATATATATTATATAATATAGAATAGATATTAAATAAAAACCGGCCAAGTGCGCGTCGGACGCGCGCACCGAGGGTTCCGTACAAATTTTTACTAACCCTAACTTTAGTACCCGGTACCGGTTGAGTTAAGTTTGCACCTGATATCTATAGCATTGCATACAAATCAAATGCAAACTTAACGCAACCGGGTTGCTCACATAGGTTTTTGCGAAATAAAAAAAAATTGCTAGTTAGAGACATGGCTATAATTTTCGTGTAATATATATGTTTATTAATACAAATTGTGAAAATTTCAAAATTTTCGATTGGTAAACTTCGGAGATAAAGGGGGGGATGGTGTTTTTTTTCACATTTGCCTTAATAAAACAAACTCTAATCACAATAAAAAAAATAAAAAATTGTTCGAAAATGTGCAGGTCAAGCCCTTTCGTATGATACCCTATTTGACCCAGCAGCCAGCACTTTTAATTTTTACCCCCCTCATATTCATAGTTTTTTAGAAAATAAACATATATTTTTAAATATTTCTTGTGCAATACATGTGGGCTGACCATGTTTATAAATGTTCCAAATTTCAAATAGTTAGCACAAGTAGTTTTTGAGATATGGCGCTTTAATAGTCGGACAGACAGACAGACAGACAGAGTCGCACCATAAGGGTTCCTTTCGTACCTTTTGGTACGGAACCCTAAAAAGGTGTTTCCATACAAATAGCCGTCCATGGAAAATTTATAGGATTCCAGTTGTCCTAGAAACTTGAAATTTGGTATGAAGAAGGTTGCTCCTTTAGTTAGTAATACACGAAATAAATCTGTAAATCTTCTTCTTTTTCTGTCTGTTTATGTCAGCAAACAATATAAAATGACCCCACTCCGCCTACACTGCTAAGTAGGATTCTGCTTACACTGGATTGTCATAGATACAGCCGTTTTGAGCGTATATTTTGTACGAAACACTCGGTGCGCGAGTCCGACTCGCACTTGGCCGGTTTTTTAGAGCGTTTTAGCTACTCGCACCTGCAAGGTAAAGCAAATCTTGCTATACCAATTTTGGATAATTAACATAAAAATAATTATCTGTAAAATCTTTAACACACAAGTAACTTGGCAAGTTCACAAGTCAGTATTTACATTTGCAAGATCATCGAACTCCCATAAAGGTGCGTCCACATTCGTATCATTTGCCCGTATCAGATCATCGTCGCGTAGCATGATCGCGTGTCACGATCACGCGTTTGGACGTTACGCCGATCCGATCACTAGAAATCCATTTGCTACGCGTATCACACACTTGTTTCGGCTATCAGAGTGCGGCATTATCGGCGCGCCGACAGTAAGCGTCCAAGCAGCGTGATACGCAGTCATGCTACGGCACGGTGATCGGATACGAGCAAATGATACAAGTGTGGACGCACCTTAATGAGGTGGTTTTCGCAAAAACGTCGGAGTAAGTTTTTTCTTTCATCCGTAGTTTTATTCTTATTTTTCCTCCTCTGCGAGCGTAAGTGAAAAATGAAAAATGTTTATTCAGGTTGTTTTTACAAGTTAACACATAATAAAAGGTTGGAGTATATTATGTAATTCTATTTATATATTGATATGGAAACGGGTTTTAAATCGAATATCATCTCCTCTATACTATTATAAAGTTGTAAAAATGTAATATCCGTGCGTTAAACATTAAAAAAATAAACTATTAAACAAAAAAAAAAAAAAAACCGACTCCAAAAAAACTAAAATGAAAAATAACGCCATAATTCAGTTTCTTCAAATTACTTACAAATAACCGTTTGTATACTCAATCTATACAGTATATACAATTAATCTTATTTTGGCGTCGGTGCCATATAAAGAATGTGTAAAATATTGAAAATTGACGATTTTAGTAAGTTGTGACACGATGGCACCGACTCCAAAATAAGATTAATTGTATATACTTTATAGATTGTAAGTATACATACGGTTACTTGTAAGTAATTTGAAGAAACTGAATTATGGCGTTATTTTTAACTTTTTAGTTTTTTTGGAGTCGGTTTTATTTTTTTGTTTAAAAGTTTATTTATTTTACACTTTTTAGTTAATCGTTACTTAAAAGTGTATCTCGTGACGATTCGAACAAGCCCAAACACGGCTAGGATACATTATTTTATTACATAGATCTGGTGCCTACCTTCCGGCTCCATCATCAAATCAATTCGATGGTACCATTCTCATCAGGAACATTTAAATTTGTGACTATGAAGTTGCTTAGCTAAATTAATCAAGATATTTTGTCCCCACCCGTAAATCATTTATCATTGAGGAGTTCCGATGGCATTCTATGGTCTTCTGCATCAGTTCCACTTCACCAATTTACACTTTCTGAATGCAAATGCATATTATGTTTCTTATAATACCAAAATCGCTATATGTATGCCTACAATATTTGAGGACTTCCTTCAATTCCTCATGGATTCCATCATCAGATCTTCACCAAAATTAAATGGGACCAACTAGAAAGTACCTTCTATAAAACAAAAAAAAAATATTTGAAATCGGTCAAATAGTCTTTGAGTAATCGGTGAACACACATAAAAAAAAAACATTCCGTCGAATTGAGAACCTCCTCCTTTTTTTGGAAGTCGGTTAAAAAGAAAACCCGTTTCAGAAGTATTTGTTAAAGACCCGAAAATATCGGGAAATCCCGGCTCCATTTGCGAGCGGTACCGAAAATCCCGGTTCTTTAAGACATCACCAGTTGTGCATGTGAAAGACTTAGAAAGGTCAAAAGACCTTTTTATAGCGACCCAATATGTGCAATAGTACATATCGGGATGTCTATTTTTTTCCGAGCTATGATCATATACTTGTTGAATGATATTGATAACGCTTGCATCATCTTTTCTCCACAAATCCGTGTTTCGCCACTCACAAAGAATGTTATCGTCCTTATCGCGATCAAACACTGCAGGAGCCGCTTTCACCGCGACATCTTCACCCGAGGACGCCGCGCATGCGTGAGAAAGTATACTTATGTGACAGTCTCGCGAAACTAAATGCGGACTAGTTTTGATGTGACCACTTTAGACGTAAATAAAAAAGGGAAGAGAAATTGCTATAAAGAATTATTAAGATCAACATAACGATTAGCTAGCTATGGAAAGAGCTATGCTCGGGATCTCTCTACGAGATCGGATGAGAAATGAAGAGATTTGTACATAATTGAAGATTTGCAAGCGTGCAATGGAGCGTAGCGTTCTAAATGTCACAAGCCAAAATAGGCATAGCATAGCAGATGTTGGAAAAACCGCCAGACTGAAGTAGGAATTGGCCGGCCACGTAAGATGCATGCATCCTTACAGGTAGGCCCATCTGGCCCATGTCTTGACGAAGTGGGTGCCGCAAGATTGTTGGCGACACTGGCGACGTCCAGGCAGGCCTGGACTTAGGTAGCGGCATGATCTAGATGCGTTCCAAACGGAGTGGCCTGAGTCAGCGATGAATAGGGAGTTGTGGAAATCTAGAAGAGAGGCCTCTGCCCAGCAGAGGGACACACATTTAGGCTGAAAAAAATGTTGATATAGCAGCCACATACGCGCGATTATATTTTCTCGTTTTCTGTTCCGTAAATTCTCTTCTTCTTCTTCCGTAATCTTTCGTGATTGCTCAGTTTTATACAGTCATGCTAAACGAAGTGCACAAGTCATTTTCTGTTCCTGAATTTTGACGGCCTAGAAGGCTGCAATGGTGTTCGAGGAGTATAGATGAATCAGTCGGACAGAAAAGAGGAAGATTTAAATATCGTGATAGAAAAAATAAATTTGATGAAGGTTATTGAAAACAGGAGAATGAAGATGTTAGGTCATCTTATACGTCACGATCACGACAACTGGATGATGAGTATAAAAGAGGGAAAAGTAGAGAGTAGAGAAGGACATACATACCTAATACATGGAGCAAATAAAAGAAAACAATAATGATTCATCACACAGAAAAGTAAAGCACAAAGCAAAATGTAGAATAAACCTGTAAATTACTCCACCGACTAGAGCCTAAGCCTCTTAAATAGATGATGATGAAAATGCTAAAACGCTAGTTCAACATGTAGAATGACGGCCCAGTTTAAGTATTAAATTGGCACGAATTAATTATACAAATGCATGGTAATGACAACGCGCGGTATTCATTAAAATTCCAAGCATGACGAGATTGCCTAGTCATTCACACTTTACTATGCCAACTTTAGGGCCATCATTATTAAAATTGTACATGGTCCGCATGCATATCTAATTTCTAAAACTACGTAGGTCATAATGGCGATTTATTCATATTACCAGAATGTTTTGGAATGGAAGAGATCACTTATTGAAGATCCCTTATTGACGACCGTAACATCATAATACGATTGAATAGATGGCACACTATAATCCGTTATCCGCTACATGGCCCGCCCATTGCTACTTCAACCATGCAATCCTGTGAGCTACGTCGGTTTTTTTTTATGACATATGTACAAGGCAAACGAGCAGACGGGTCGCCCGATGGTAAGCGATCACCGTCGCCCATAGACACTTGCATCACCGGAGGAGTCACTAGTGCGGTTACTTTGGTTTGGTTCTTCTGCGCCGGGAGTCGGAGGATGCGGTTTGCGCTGAACCGCACTCTGTGGCAAGCTATAGGATGTTCAGCAGTAGACGTATGTGGCTGATAGATAGATAGAATTTGACAATATAAACACCAAGGCAACAGCAATAATGACTTTAACTATATATATGTATATATATATATATATATATATATATACATATACTGCTCAAAACAATATAGGGGCCACCAAAATTTTTGATCGTAACGTGATAATGTATATTAGTTGGTAAAATTTATTTTACACACTGCAGCTAAAAAGGCGTTAGTTTTTGTTTAGCTACTAATCGATAATTAAATAGTCAATTGTTTTATTAGTTTTAATTGAGATAAGATTCGTTTATAGTAACCACAAACACTGAACAGAAATTCTCCGCGCAACAGTGGCCCCTATTTATATTGTTTTGAGTAGTATAACCTAGTACGCAATGGGACTCATAAGGCGGCTCAGAGTTACTTAACGTGCAATGCAAAGGGCTATGCTCGGGATTTCTTTCGTGATAGAATCAGAAATGAGGATATCCGCAGAAGAACCAAAGTAACCGACATAGCTCACAGGATTGCATCGCTCAAGTGGCAATGGGTGCGCCATGTAGCCCGGAGAACGGATGGCCGTTGGGGCAGTAAAGTCCTGGAGTAGCGACCAAGCATAGGAAAGCGCAGCGTGGGACGGCCTCGACTATGTGGACGGATGACCTCTTAAGGGTCGCGGGGAGTCGGTGGATGCGGTCTGCGCAGGATCGCACCCTGTGCAGACCACAGCTAAGCTAGCTATATGTTCAGCAGTGGACGTCCGTGGCTGATAGATAGACGAAAGTGGAAATAAAAATCGTAGTATATATCTATTCAAACTCAGCAACGACATAGCCTGTGTGCTAGCAATAAAAATGCCGTAAGACGGACGTGTCAATACATTTAAAGTTAATGGGGTCGCGGTCGTTTGGAGCTATAGTTCCGCATATTCGCGGCCCGTGAGTCACGGGTGAAAGTGGGATCAGCTCGATGAGATGCGCAATTCATGTATGCCAATGCCAAGTAGATAGGGGAGACCGAGGTGACTTGTGACAGAGGTGAGTTGTGATATCGTCGATTTTTTGGTATCTATCAACTGATATTGAGCTCACAATGGCGCACGTTTGTTAGTTTAAGTTTCGAGCCAACAAATGTGCACTATTGTGAGCTCTCTAACAGTTAATAGGTTCCAAAAAATCGACGGAATCACAACTCTCCTCTGTCACAACCCACCTCAGTCTCCCCTACAATCGAACCAACTGAATCATGACACACTTTGCTGATAATTTAAAACTGTCAATCCTGTAAGATCTATCGGTAAATGTCAGTGTTATTAAAATTTAATAATAATAAAATAATAACATGTTTTTAAATTTCGACCTACTTGCATTTAGATGGTTTGGCAAAGTGAGCTTATGGTAGGTCAGATTCAGTTGGTTCGATAGTGCAATGTGCTATAGCAGAGATACTCAGTGTGCTCTGCGGAGCTCTAGGGCTCCGCAAAGCTTCTGTGGGAGCTCCGTGATAATTATAGGTCATAATCTCATAATGGATAAATAAACTTTTAAAGAAAAAAATAAAACCGACTCCAAAAAAAAACTAAAAAGTAAAAATAAACGCCATAATTCAGTTTCTTCAAATTACTTACAAGTAACCGTTTGTATACTCAATCTATACAGTATATACAATTAATCTTATTTTGGCGTCGGTGCCATATAAAGAATGTGTAAAATATTGAAAATTGACGGTTTTAGTAAGTTGTGACACAATGGCACCGACTCCAAAATAACATTAATTGTATATACTGTATAGATTGAGTATACAAACGGTTACTTGTAAGTAATTTGAAGAAACTGAATTATGGCGTTATTTTTTACTTTTTAGTTTTTTTTGGAGTCGGTTTTATTTTTTTGTTTAAAAGTTTATTTATTTTACACTTTTTAGTTAATCGTTACTTAAAAGTGTATCTCGTGACGATTCGAACAAGCCCAAACACGGCTAGGATACATTATTTTATTACATAGATCTGGTGCCTACCTTCCGGCTCCATCATCAAATCAATTCGATGGTACCATTCTCATCAGGAACATTTAAATTTGTGACTATGAAGTTGCTTAGCTAAATTAATCAAGATATTTTGTCCCCACCCGTAAATCATTTATCATTGAGGAGTTCCGATGGCATTCTGTGGTCTTCTGCATCAGTTCCACTTCACCAATTGACACTTTCTGAATGCAAATGCTTATTATGTTTCTTATAATACCAAAATCGCTATATGTATGACTACAATATTTGAGGAGTTCCTTCAATTCCTCATGGATTCCATCATCAGATCTTCACCAAAATTAAATGGGACCAACTAGAAAGTACCTTCTCTAAGACCAAAAAAAAAAATTGAAATCGGTCAAATAGTCTGAGTAATCGGTGAACATCCATAAAAAAATAATAATAATTGAGAACCTCCTCCTTTTTTTGGAAGTCGGTTAAAAAGGATACTATATCAGATAAAAACCGGCCAAGTGTGAGTCGGACTATCTATGAAAATCCAGTGTTAGCCCGAACCCAACTCCTAAGCAAAATGTACGCGGTGTTCGATTTTATATTGGTTACAGACATGGAGAGACAAAATTATACTGTTAGTATTTGTTGTTATAGCGGCGACAGAAATACATCATCTGTGAAAATCTCAAATGTCTAGCTATCACGGTTCATAAGCTACAGCCTGTTGACAAAAGGACAGACAGATAGACAGACAGCGGAGTCTTAGTAATAGAGTACCGTTTTACTCTTTGGGCACGGATCCCTAAAAATGCACCTTATTTCATGTCAACAAGGTCCACCACGGACCCTGAGTCTTTTGCTGAGGTCCGCAGATGTGACGGCGCTAGTGTATACACAGGATGTCCCTAAAATCAACGCCTAAATAAAGAGGGGTGACTTACGATACCCCGCGTCAGTATTTCGATTGCCACCACTGCAAATTTAAGTGTTTTGTTAATCTGTTTCTTGCAAGATGTTACCAAATACATACCCTATCGAATGTAATTTAAATTTATTACATGTCATGATGCTTTGCCGGTAAAATTAATTTAAAAAAAACGAACTAAAGTAAAAATCACGAGTTTTTTAAAAGTGCCAATATTCCGAAAACCATAAACTTTTTAGTAAGGTCAAATTTACTTAATATGGTAGCTTATGAGCTGTTCTATCACCTCTATTCATTTAGGCGTTAGTTTTAGGGACACCCTGTATAAACTCACTAAAATATTAGCTGGAGTGCGAAGGGAGCTTCGGAGTCCAGTCTCTCATGCCTAAGGTCCACGAAATGAACCGAAATATATGTCGAGCAGCAAATACTCGGCTTTTACGACGTGATTAACCGCTAATGAAATCTATATATAACTGCAATACCTAGTAACTGAAACACATTTTTTATTTACAAAGCCTTATCTAATACATATATGTACGCAATCGCTTTAAGTCAACATCTGTGGCCTACTCGTTATTATGATGACGCACGCTGAAATTGGTTCACAATTTCACATTCACACAAGCGGATGAAATAGTGTCGATGGTTGGAGAAAAAGCTGCTAAGAATAGTGACCCCTCTGCGCACTTGATTGTACGGAAGGGGGGCCAGTTTATTCTGAAGCGGACTGTATATATCTCTGTTTCTGGGGTTTGCAGATTCTCTTGTTATCTCGATAAACTCAAGAAATGCTAGACCGATTTCGGTGTGACCTACGCCATACGTGTTGCTTAGGTCCTATGCGAAAGGCGACTCCCTTAATACGACTAACAAGGTTTGACGAATGCTAAAATTATGTTTATGTAGTGATAAATTGATATAAGGGCTCGTCAAGAGATCATGTGATCGTTTAAATATCAAAATGATCGCGATGGGGGAGGGGGGGGGGGGGTCTGAGAAGATATCACGTGTATTTTTTTTACACAACAGCGGGCCTATGATGGTTGCGTATGTCACGCGATAAATAAGTGACATAGCTGCCGTCATCTTCTGATACGTATGTGAGTACGAGAGTGGCAGGCGCGTTATCATATCATTTATCGCGTGATAAACGCGACCATCATAGGCCCGCAGGAAAGTAAAAAAATAACGATACTCAATAACTCACTAAAATTCATACTTAGTCACAAAAATACACGTGATTTTCAATTGGGGGGAGGGGCTTCCCACTCGTCGTTATAATCACCAAATATCACCAAGAGGGAGGAGAGGTCAAAAGTAGGCCAAATATGATAACATTTCTGGACGAGCCCTTGAGAGAAGTATGCGAAATGCAGTTACACTTATTGCTATTTGGTAAAAGAAATTATTGTTTTTTTAGGGTCCATTTCACCGACATTTAATTACTTAACACGAGTGTGGCGAGCCCAATATACCTTTACTCTGACGATTTACTCGACGGTTAACTTCAATTTCGTTTCACCACTCCAGTCTACGGATCCTATCGCATAGTTAATCTGTAACGTTGAACGAATTAAAGAATCGTAATGCACCCAAGTAAGATTTACACTATTTACAGTTCGTCCCATGCTTGAGCATTGCTGCTGCGTACAAGTAATTTTTAAATTTGTTCGGGTAATAGGACGATTAATTTACACCAGAACCCAGTCAACTTGGCAATGCGCACCGATTTTGCGCACAATGTGCACCGATGGGATTCTTTCTAAATCGTAGATCAACGTATTACGTTACACAACTGCTGTAGTACTAGCTAGTGATCTCAGTTGCATGTAATCGAAGACTGATCGCTCGTTGTGCAATGCGTCCGCGCACAAAAACTAAGGGCAAGCGATCGTTGACCCGAAGGCTGCGCTGCTCATAGTCAAAAAGCAGTAATCACCAACGTAACTCATCATAGGGAAACAAAGTACTTCGAAAAAAATAATTTAAACTGATTTTAAGGTACCTAAATGTTCCAATCTTTGCCAGCCTAATTCCAATAGCTGTCACCACGCTTTTTCATTGTCCTTCGATTTGTCTTGTCCATGAAGGTGAGGAGGTACCAACTATTGGGGTGGTCTCATATCCGTGACCACGGAAACTATAAAATCTTCCGAAACGTCGGGAACAGAAATACAATACAGGACACGGTTCTTATAAGATGGCATATCAAACGTACGTAAGTTGTTTAAAAAAAACATATTTTGCTTTTTTCCTTCTATTACATTTTTAACCGACTTCCAAAAAAGGAGGAGGTTCTCAATTCGACGGAATGTTTTTTATTTTTTATGGATGTTCACCGATTACTCAGACTATTTGACCGATTTCAAAAAAAAATTTTTGGTTTTATAGAAGGTACTTTTTAGTTGGTCCCATTTAATTTTGGTGAAGATCTGATGATGGAATCCATCAGGAATTGAAGGAACTCCTCAAATATTGTAGGCATACATATAGCGATTTTGGTATAATAAGAAACATAATAAGCATTTGCATTCAGAAAGTGTAAATTGGTGAAGTGGAACTGATGCAGAAGAGCACAGAATGCCATCGGAACTCCTAATGATAAATGATTTACGGGTGGCGACAAAATATCTTGATTAATTTAGCTAAGCAACTTCATAGTCACAAATTTAAATGTTCCTGATGAGAATGGTATCATCGAATTGATTTGATGATGGAGCCGGAAGGTAGGCACCAGATCTATGTAATAAAATAACGTATCCTAGCCGTGTTTGGGCCTGTTCGAATCGTCACGAGATACACTTTTAAGTAACGATTAACTAAAAAGTGTAAAATAAATAAACTTTGAAACAAAAAAATAAAACCGACTCCAAAAAAACTAAAAAGTAAAAAATAACGCCATAATTCAGTTTCTTCAAATTACTTACAAGTAACCGTTTGTATACTCAATGTATACAGTATATACAATTAATCTAATTTTGGAGTCGGTGCCATCGTGTCACAACTTACTAAAATCGTCAATTTTCAATATTTTACACATTCTTTATATGGCACCGACGCCAAAATAAGATTAATTGTATATACTGTATAGATTAAGTATACAAACAGTTACTTGTAAGTAATTTGAAGAAACTGAATTATGGCGTTAGTTTTTACTTTTTAGTTTTTTTGGAGTCGGTTTTATTTTTTTGTTTAAAAGTTTTACTTTTATAAGTTTTGATAGGTTTTCTCGGAGAGCTACGCTTTGAGTTTATACTTAAAAACAAATATCTAAGATAGCCTAAGTACAAATATTGTGACAGATAAGATTTATTTAGAAAAAAATACTGACTGTGGAGTTTCGGCTGTCTTCTTAACAGTGGTCTCCGATATCATCTTCTTGGTAAATATATATCCTCTTGGTAAATGCCTCACTTAGAGTCCGACTTGTGGCCTACTTAATTTCATTATTCTATCGAATTGTGTCATTTAATGAGTTCACGGTTCATGAAATACAGCCTGGTGTCAGACGGACAGACAGACAGACAGACGGTCAGAGGAGTTTTAGTAATAGATATACCAAATTAATTCAGTTCAATCGGTTCCTAGCAAGTGGTCCAAATCTTCCTCGCAAGATTTGTAAACATACTTAAATACAAATGTGAAGTTAATAAAAGCTTGTAAAAAGATGAATGGACAACACCGACATTACACGAACGAAGCGAAGAAAGTTAAACAAAAAGTTATAAAAACAAATCGCCGTAATTGGATAAAAACATGACACTAACGAATTAATTATGATAAATTTAATAATTAAATGTTAGCAAAGCTTGAGCTCATATTTCTTTAATTGGTCACAATATCAATGAGAGTGACATTCCAGTGGTGCAGTGGACGAAAAGCGTAATTGCATTGCGTCACTCGAGGAATGATTAGAATGACAAAAGTGTGCGCCGGCGCCGGCCTTGAGACACATGCATAATGACCGTAGCACCGTTAGGAACGAGTTGGTATTGTTGAGATGAAAGATGTAGGTATGTTGGTTTTTCTTTGGTAGGGACCAAAGAATATTTAAATGCTATTTAGTGAAAACAAAGTGAAGGTTTTAAAGGAGCTTTCTGAATGAGAATAAGTAATTACTGAAAATATGGCGACTAAGTTTTAATGATGTCAAAAGAATGGTTTCTAGACATGTAAATTTAGGAGGTAGGTACTGTAAGGTGGCTAGTGTATAGACACCTTTTTCATAGACTGGTCGTTATTCTGAATAATAGATTCGAATGAGCAATTCGAATAAGTAATATCTTCTGTCTCTGTTTTTGTAATGTCATAATGTTAAAATATTCATTACTGATTTTGATCTCGAAGAATAAATGCGTATAGTCTACCACTGTTGTATTAATCGACTACTCTCCCACCAGTTGGTGGAGGTGCGGGGTACCTCTGTAATGTGTACCGGGGCGTCCGGAAAATTACAAGGGAAGCCGAAGCGTAGTCATTTACTCATATTTAAAGAAAAAGGTGGTTATAAGCCTTTCCTTGGGCAACCTGGTGGGAATCGGCTTATATGGACGCCATGCCACTGATACACAACCACCATAATATCGTGGTAGGTTAGCAAATGTGGTTAGGTTTGTTTAAGACATAAAAATGGCAAAAAACTATTACATAGTTAGAAAAAAAATATTAGTTAAATAGACATAATCATAATATTTTCTTCTGTTTCCGCGATTATTACTCATTGAAATAAAACAATTTAACGGATTATATCGCGTATATTATCTCATTTTAGTTCCCGACGTTTCGGAAGCTTTCCAGCTTTCCATGGTCACGGGAGGACCTCCCGTGACCATGGAACGTCGGGAACTAAAATGAGATAATATACGCGATATAATCCGTTAAATTGTTTTATTTCAATAGACATAATCAAGTCTAAATAAACTCATTGCACCCAGTTTTGATAGACAATAGAGGATAGTCAAGTCAAAAGTCAAAATTGTCTTTATTCAAGTAGGCCTAGCTACAAGCTATTTTCAATCGTCAGTTATATTATAACATTTTTTTTGAGTTCTTTTTAATAAAATAAAATATAAAGAAAAACAAAAAATAACATTCATAAACATTATAAAAATAAAATAATAAATGATAAAATAATAAAAGAGTAGACTTGGATTAGGTGTACAATATCCCTATAGGCGAACTTCAGTAAGAAAATATATTCCCTATTTCAACAAAATCCATTTATTCCATGCAGACTACCAAAGTTACATGAAATCAACAACTATGCTCAACAGCTAACAATAACCTTGACATTCTGCGACTCAGAAATCTGATTTCTTGGCAAGAGAGCAAACCGACGCAGAAAGGACAAGGAGCAGTTTTATGATGTATTTAAAACTAGAACGTGTCTGGAACTTCGTTCGCCGAGGAGACAAAAGTAATAACCCCCTTTTTGCATCAGCATCGTCGGGTAAAATAATAAGTATCTATAACTATGCCCAGCTACCCGTGTTCAAAACAGCCCGTTTCGCTTTTATTTAATTTAAATATCTTCAATGTACAGACACTTAATTATTACGACTTTGTATATCAACACATGGTCATGGAAATATTTATTCAAAGCATGCAAATCAACAACCTCAACCTATGTTGTGTTGTGATATAGAGCTACAAATATATGTAGGATAGATACTCTATTTTTTACCCGACTGCGCGACGCAAAGGAGGGTAATAAGTTTAACAGTCTATGTATGTATGTATGATTGTTCCTATCAGGCAGCCTAGAGACCAAACGCGTGGGCCGATTTTGATGATTCTTACTTACGTCATATTACAAGATCTCCTCTACCTCTTTGTTTTACGTTTCATTTGTAATGCCCGCTCATCGATATTAAAGTATTTCTCCATATTCAGTATATAATACGAAACTAGATAATAATTAGGTGTATTATGTAACGCTTTAAATCATTTTATTGCTAAACCTTGATACTCGTAAAACCAGTTAAAGATCTCCATGATTAATGAACGGATTAAGTTAACTCATAAATAATTTAACCAAAGTTAACGAGCGAATAACACGCTCTCTTTGTAGTTGGTTAAGGAAGTGCTGATTCCTTCCTGGCTTTAAGTTATTTTTGTTAAGTGTAGGTTTGAAGACCAAATGTTGCATTGTTATTAATTGTTAGCCTAAGCCAAACCTAAAATAATTTAACGTAGGATCCTTCAAGTGTAATAAGACAGTCAAAACGAGTAAACGTATGTTGATGCGCATTAAGGGCCTGCATCGTCATTCGTAAACCACGCCCCAACGCCGAGCGGGCCAATGAGCGGAATTGGTAATAAGGGACGCATTTATTGCTCGCGCGCATTAAATAAAGAGAAAGTTAATACACTACATGCTTGGGGTTTTTTGGCGTAAGCGCCAGATGTAAAAGTACAATGAAATCGAAGATATTGTTATGTTTTGTTAACATTTAAGGTAATCACGTAAAAGATAAAGGGAAGAATGACATTTTAATATATTTAATATATATATATAAAATGTCGTTTGTACAAACTAGACAAAAAAACGAAAACTGAAGACGCGTTTTCGGATAACTTTTCTATCGATGAAATTTTCAACAAACATGTTTCCGCGTTAATCACTGAATATGTTATATATTATAGTCAAAAAACAAGTATTTAAAAACCAGCCTGTTTGATACACTAGATTTGACTTTTAATTCATTCCAAATGTTGGAATGAATTAAAAGAAAGTGTTTTGGTTGGGAATTACGGCCGTCAATGGGTGAAGGGCACATTGCGCCCCCTCGCCTCGCCTTTCCGAGTCATATTGGAAAATGCGCAGTTTGCGAGGGATCACCAAAACACGCTTGATACCCGGGTGAAGCGCCATGAAAAGCTACGTCTTTACTTTCCATTTAAGATTTAAAAAAGGCTGAATCATGAACTGTCTGACGGAAATATTTAGATTTTTGTTTATTTATGTGTCTAGCTAAAACTGGTGAATATTATTGCATTAAATTTTCGTATAGATTTACTGTCTCATGCCAAAAGGCGAAACCGAAGGACGTATTCAAAATTAATTAGCTACGCAGTTAGCAAAGGATTAGCGAGGATATGCCATTTTTTGAACTTCCACGCAAATTCTTACGTACCTACCTTGTTAGGTACTAATACCTAACGTAACATAATAAGTTTTTTTAATAATTAGGTTCTACTACTAATAACACCTAATAATAATAAAAAACTGTTATCCAGCTATTTTTTACGGAAATTATGGATAACTATGGGCCCGAATCGATTGCATTTTTTATTAGGCCGGCACGAAAAGTGAGCCATTTATTTCTAAAGAATTTATGTCGATATAGAATCAAGAAAAGTGCTCCTTGTGATTACCCCATACACATAAAACGTTAATGACTATACAGAACGAATGAACAATAGAAGTAATACAGGTATTAAACGTTATCAAAGGCACTAAATTGTCTCAGGACTCGGTCGATACCAGACTTGCCTAGTGCATAGAAGCTTCGCTTGCATTATGAATGCCTTGCGGAAATATTCGCGAGTGTTCGCGACTGTGAAAAAGTAGTGAGGAGATTCGCAGATGAACCAAGGTCATCGACATAGCAAACAGAAGTGGCAATGTGCAGGGCACATGGTTAGAAGAACCGATGGCCGGTGGGGCAGAAAGGTTCTCGAATGGAGATCACGTACCGGCAAGCGCAGCGTGGGAATCCACCAGCAAGGTGGTCGGACGACCTTGTTAGGGTTGCGGAGCCTCCCTGGACGCAAGTCGACTCTATCCGGCCCCTGTGGAAATCTATTGAGGAGGCCTGTGTCCAGCAGTGGACGTTCTATGGCTGAAAGAGGATAATGATGATGAAAAATGTCTTCCAGCCGTACTTGTATCTCGACATATTTGCATCGTGGCAGAATAAAAAGCATCTATATATGTTACAACCATCTTCGATTTTTTATGTTATAGGGGGCGAGCAGACGGCTCGCCTGATGGTAAGCGATCACCGTCGCCCATAGACACTTGCAACACCAGAGGAGTCACAAATGCGTTGCCGGCCTTTCAGGTGGGAGTGCGCTCTTTTTTGAAGACTTGAAGGTCGCATCGGTCCGGAATTACTGCAGGCGATTTTGTTTGACATGCATTGCAATCATAGAAATATCTGAGTCCGCAATCATCATCATCAGCCAAAAGAAGTCCACTACAGGACATAGGCCTTTCCAAAGAATACCACCATAACCGCCTATAGTGGCGTGCACAGAGTTTTTGCCCAAGGCAGGCGGTTTTTCTGTGCCTATATGGAGCAATGGTCGTACAGGGCTCAAAGTTGGCAGTTTCTCGGTGCTTGTTTTGTATGGAGCCATTGTCGTAAACGGTTGGGCAGTGCCTTTGTGCCTATAAAAACCGCAAGCCACTGGCGCTACCAGCATTTAGCGGTCTCCAGTGACCTTCATCTGGTCCCACGCTGCGTCTTCCGGCGCGTGGCACTTAAAGGTGAGTCCACGTTTGTATCATTTGCCCGATCAGATCTTCGTCCCGTGGCATGATCGCGTGTCACGATCACGCGTTTGGACGTTGCGCCGATCCGATCGCTCTTTTTTTTTTTTTTTTTTTTTTATTATAAATAGATGGGCATTTGACCGCAATCTCACCTGTTGTTAAGTGACGATGCGGTCAAGGATGTATCATGCCCGTCTAGAAACAGCCTATTCACTCTTGTCTTAAACACGCCCAAATTATAATGGTCGGGGAACACACTCGCAGGCAACGAGTTCCACTCCTTTGCGGTACGCATGATAAAAGTTGCACCATAGCGCTTCGTGCGGATTCGCGGAATATTGACCACGTGCGGATGGAACGAACGCACGCGTCGTGTGTCCCGATGATGGAAAGGGGCTGGTGGAATTAAATCATGTAATTCCCCCGCACACTCACCGAAATGTAACCTGTAAAAGACCGACAGACGAGCGACCCTACGTCGATGCTCAAGGCTCTGCAGCTTAGTGTCAGTTAGAGTAGGGTCGCCAATAAGCCGCCTAGCTCGTTTGTCAATCGAGTCCAAAGTGGCCAGTTGGTATTTAGCTGATCCATCCCAAAGGTGACAGCAGTACTCCATACATGACCGGACTTGTGCTTGGTAAAGCATTAAAAGCTGTCCTGGAGTGAAATACCGCCTAACCTTGGAGAGGATTCCGAGTTTTTTGGCTGCAGTCTTTGCTTTGGACTCGATATATTGACCGAAATTGAGATTGGCAGTCAACTGAACACCAAGAAGCTCAAGGCTGCCAGTCAATTTTACAGGCACATTCCGGAAAGTCGGAGCCAGCTCGAATGGGCTCCGTTTGGTGGAGAACAGACACGCCTGCGTCTTGGCAGCGTTGAACGTCACCAGATTAGCGTCACCCCAAGTGGAGACTGCATGAAGGGACGCGTCCACACGGTCTACCATAGCCTCTCGACAAGACTGGATTGTATCCCTGCTGGCCTTCGCGTCCGGTAGATATCTGTCCGCAACTGTGCTGTCATCTGCGTACCCAATGATACCGGGCATAAGCAGATCGTTTATGTGCAGCAAGAATAGAGTTGCGGACAGGACCGACCCCTGTGGAACTCCGGCATCGATGGCTTGGTGGTCTGAATCAATGTTACACTTGTATCATTTTCTCGTATCCAATCACCGTGCCGTGGCATGACTGCGTATCGCGCTGCTTGGACGCTTACTGTCGGCGCGCCGATCATGCCGTACGCGTCCGATATAACTGTGTGATACGCGTAGCAAAATGGATTTCGAGCGATCCGATCGGCGCACCGTCTAAACGCGTGATCGTGACACGCGATCATGCCACGCGGTGATGATCTGATACGGGCAAATGATACAAATGTGGACGCACTTTAAGGCGGACGAGGTCGCGGTCGCTTATAAATATTATTTTTTAATCACTTCAACGTTTTAGACGTAGCGTTATGTCCATGGTCTCGATTAGATGGAGTCTAGATATGCCCATGCGTTGTGATAATGTATAAAATCGTTTAAGTTTAATTCAACATTAGGTTCTGCTGGCCTTTTGGAGAAACTAACATTTAAATATTCTTGTATATTCTTCATCGACATTATCCAAGTTGCTATTACCTAGCTGGTCTATATGTGTTTAAATTTTATAACGTCTGACTGAGCTGAGCAACCCAACCAAAACAAACACATTAACCATGAATAATATTCCTATAGAGGCTATGCGCGGTCCATTAAAAACTGCACATTACTATGCAAAAGTATATTAGAATTAAAATTGTAAGTAGCCATACTTAACTGGCTTTCTCGTGGGCAGGTTGTGCATTCGACGTGATGATCGCATTATGATTTAAGCATCAATTGAAATTAATTAATAATTACCGGTTACACGCGTGTCGCCTCTTTTAGACAATTAAAGAAGAAATCGAAATAGAGTAGTGCCTATTTACGTAAACTTCGCGGGTTTAAGGGTGGTTACGAGTATAACACGGAACAGGAATTTTAAGTTTCTAGGACATCTGGAAGTACTCTATAAGTTTTCATACACTTTTATAGGGTTCCGTACCAAAAACGTACAAAAGGAACCCTTATGGTGCGACTCTGTCTGTCTGTCTGTCTGTCTGTCTGTCTGTCTGTCTGTCTGTCTGTCTGTCTGTCTGTCCGACTGTCTGTCAGTCTGTCTGTCCGACTATTAAAGCGCCATATCTCAAAAACTTCTTATGCTAACTATTTGAAATTTGAAACATTTATAAACATGGTCAGCCCACATGTATTGCACAAGAAATATTTAAAAATATATGTTTATTTTCTAAAAAGCGACGAATATGAGGGGGGGTAAAAATTAAAAGTATGGCTGCTGGGTCAAATGGGTTATCATATGAAAGGGCTGGACCTGCACATTTTCGAACAATTTTTTTAATGTTTTTATTGTGATTAGAGTTTGTTTTACTAGGGTAAAAGTGAAAAAAAAAACACCAACAACAACAACTTTATAAGTGCTTCCACGCGCTCCCGAGAAAAAATATCTTGACAGACAACAAAGTGATCCTATAAGGGTTCCGTTTTTTCCTTTTGAAGTACGGAAGTACGAAACCCTGAAAATGATAGCCACGCGAAGCCGCAGTCATAAACTTCTACGTAGTTAGGTATTTTAATGTTCCACACAACGTTTGCAAGTACCATGTGCCTATAATGGTGGTATAACGGCCTTTTATAAGTGCTTTGTGAGGCGAGCCGGCTTTTAACGCGTATGTGATACATTTAGCTTCGCAAAGGTTAAATACTTGTACCTATGTTAGATACTTATTATGAACTACTTACAGTCGGGGAAAAGGAATTATGAATGAAAGCCTTTGTTAGCAGGGCTGGAACCGGTTTTTATAAATCTTCTAAGATTACGCTATTTCTGGAATCTTTTTAAACTGTGTTTAGGAGAAGACAAATATCTCTGGATATCCCTGAATCAAGTTCTAGAACTTTAATAAAGTCTACGAAAATCTCGTAACTGAACGAAAAAAAAGCCGGTTATTTTGTAATTTCTGATTCTATCATAGCATAATAGTTCCTTTTTCATTGCACGTTGCGTGACTCTGAGCCGCCTGATGAGTTCCATTGTGAATGACCATGACTCAGTTCCGTAGGTCATCAGTCATCACTGATAACACGCACTCGACGACTTGGCTTCAAGTACTGGGGTATTTTCGACGAAAAGATATCACGCAGCTTCCCGAACGCTGCCCAACGGATTTTTATATTCCTAATCTTTACATGTAACATTAATAAAAACTTACATACAGGGCTGCCCAAAAATACGTTGACAAAGTTTTTTTCGTTTATTTTTTATTTGTTACACATTTTTTACCATTTGAAATTTGAAATAATTAGTTTAATCGTATATACCTTTTATTAATTGCAAACGTTTGTAAAAGTTATCCACGATATGCCGCAGCTCCTCCGTGGTAATTTTTGCCCACTCCTTAGTTAGTGTCGCTTGCAGAGCGTCTACACTTTTGTGTTTAGTCGCACAGGCCCTAGTCTCTAAGATTGACCACAAACTGTAATCCATAGGATTTAGATCAGGTGAATAGGGTGGCCACTCTCTTGAGCTTATTAAAACGGGGAAATTGTCCTTACACCACTGCTGCACACTATGGGCCCTGTGTGATAGAGCTGAGTCTTGCTGGAATATCCACGGCTGATTGGCAAAATGCTGTTGACTCCGAGGAAGAACTACAGCTTCAAGAATATCTCTTTTGTATATATCTTGATGAATTTTGACACCTTTTTCTATAAAAATCAGGGGAGTTTTACCTGTGGAGCAAATACCACCCCAAACTAGGGCTGCCATCTTGATTATGCCGGAACCCGGACAAAATCTTCAAAAACCCTGAATATTTGGAGGAAATCGCATTTTTCCCCGGACATGTTAGATTTTATTCAGTTCAATAAAGTTTTCCCTGATACAAAAAGAGTCCGGGTTTTACCCGGACACACCTTAAAAACCCGCCCCGACGGCCCCCGGACAGCCTCCAAACTAGGACAAATCCGGGGAAACCCGGACGGATGGCAGCCCTACCCAAAACCATAATTGATTCAGGCTTTTGGCGGTGAGGAACGACTGCTGCCTCTCCAGGACGACTAGAAGAATAAATTCTGTCATTTTGGTGGTTATGGGCCTGTTCAATGCAAAAAAGTTTTTCATCAGAAAACAAGATGTTCTGCCAATTTTCAGTAGCGGCACGCTGATTACGGCATCGGTATAGGCGAACTTCTTTTATCTTTATCTTCAAGAAGTTGTGCCTTACGCAGTTTGTACGCTTTCAATTTGACATCATTAACCACAATACGTTGCACCGTTGAACGACTTACACCGAGCTATTTTTCTAACTTTGGTCCGTGGATTGCGAGTAAGCCGTTTTTTTATAATGTTGCGGAGCCTAGGAGTTCTAATAGTCCTCTTTCTTCCTCTTCCTGGACGGTCTGCGGTATTTCCGAGCTCTATTGCGAAGGCGTCATAAGAAGCAATAATAATGAAATAATTTAAAGAGCCTTTCTATTCGAAATTGTTGCCAAAATGTGTTCAAATAGTATAAATAAACAAACGAGCTCGGTTCGCGTTCCAATTTCAAATTTTTTACTTTTTAATTTTGTCAACGTAATTTTGGGCCACGGTATATTTATTCACTAACATTACGATAGGCGTGATGACTGGGTATGTAAATAAAAATTGTAATTAGTCTGTCAGGTAGATAATACAAAAATATTGGACACGTATTTTTTGCTTTTTCAAAATAATAATAAACTACTCAGATAAATCGCATTAAAGTGTTGGAGTGGAGGCTCGTGACGTCACTCCTAGCTAAAATTTTCATCAAGGACTCCTAGATGAAAATTTTAGCTAGGAGTGACGTCACGCGACATTTTGACTCAATGTATCGCCTTTATCTTTTGATTATGCAAAGAAAAGAAAAAATAATAAAATTCATCATCCATATTGTTTTCGATGCTTATCAACAACTCAACATGACAGGCCCTTCATGTTTGTTAAAACTACAAACAGTATGTATTTATTCAATCGTTAGCACGTACTTAGTTGAAGGAGAACAACTACAATACACACCATATAGAACAGCCCAACTAACTTACTAATCGTATTGACATAAGCCTTTTTGTATTAATGGGTCATGTGACATGGTGGAGGTACTGAACGAGGTATAAGTGACATCATGTCAAGCTGACATAATCCATGAGAATAACTTACTATTAAATGCTATGGCAATGAGAATAAGATAATAGTAGATTGTTTGACAAGGGACTAAAATAAGCCATTATGACACGAAGTGATTATTTGGACGAGCTCACGAAGTGAGCGAGGACAAATATGTCTGTTTGTCATAATGGCTTTTAGCCACGTGTTAAACACTGCTTTTCACTTCGACTGCGAGAAAATAAAAACGACTTAACATTAAAATTGTATATTTCATGACATGAAAAACTAAAAATACATTTTGAGCAATTCTATCAAAAAGTTTGGTCAATCTGATCAGGTTGGTTTGTTTGTTTTTAATTATTCATAAGGAGTATGTAGCTGGCCGCAAGATTTTATTTTCAGTGTCATAGAAATTTGTATGGGATTATATGGCTTTCTTTTAAACCCTAGGGGCTAAGTGTACTATTTTAGTCTCGCTTCGCGAAGCTAATATGACGTACTTTTTGAGCAGGAGAAGTGAAATAACTATATCTAGGTTAATAAAGACGACTACACGGTTTAGCTGAGTTGGTATAAATTTACACTAAAATTCCGCTTAACTCGATCTCCACTCACACACATCACTTAGGTTGTATTTCAAATAATACTTGGTTTTTTCTTGCAAGGTACGATCACTAGATGAAAACGGAGGAAACTCGGAAAAAATTCCGGCTATTATAAATTTTTCAGATCTCCAGAGCACGCTGATGTCTTGCAGCTGACGTGAAGGTTATCCTAATCAGCGATACTCACAGCATGCTCCGCGGAGCCTTAAGGTGCGTCCAGTCCACACTTGTATCATTTGCTCGTATCCGATCACCGTGCCGTGACATGACTGCGTTTCGCGCTGCTTGGACGCTTAATGTCGGCGCACCGATCATGCCTTACTCGTCCGATATAACTGTGTGATACGCGTAGCAAAATGGATTTCGAGCAATCCGATCGGCGCAACGTCCAAACGCGTGATCGTGACACGTGGTCATGCCACGCGACGATGATCTGATACGGGCAAATGATACAAATGTGGACGCACCTTTAGGCCTCCGCCAAGTTTCTGTGAGGGCTATAATATAATACGCGATAATACAGGTTACAATTAAATCAATTAGGTTGCAGAGGTTGTCGTGACCTTTCCTGAGTGAACTGTTTCTGAATATTATTTTGCATTGTTTAATTGAATTTACAAAGTGCAGCGATTAGATTTAAAATTTAATATTTGCCTCAGGAAATAATAAAGAATACACATAAACTACTTTTTCATTACTTTAGGGCTCCGTCAAATATTTCACTTTCCATAAGGGTTCCGCCGCAAAGAAAGTTTGAGAACCGCTGTCCTAAACTGAAAGGGAACATGAGATGGCATTTTGTTCATACAAAACTATGATTTCGAGGTCTGACAGTAAGACATTTAAAAGATTTTTATCTTTAAAATTATTAAGAGTTTTCTACATCGCTAATACTTATTAGGTACTAGTTAGGTACTTAGTTTTACGTTATACCCTTCAGATACGTTGTTAGGTATTTATAGTATAGTTTCTACTTAGTGTGGGGTTAGTTTATGTACAATAGGACGTAAAAGTTCTCGAATAGCGACCACAAATCGGAAGAAGCAGCGTCGTTGTTTCACCACAAGATGGATACAAATCTTCCAAGTTCCATCAAACGGTTGCGTCCTCAACGAAGTCTTCGGAGGAGAAAAAAATGATAACCGTCTTTTTTCTTAAGCGTTGTCGGGTAAAAAGTATCCAAGAACCATCTGTGGACGCCCAGCTAGCCGTGTACCAAAAATAGTCGAAATCCGTTTAGCCGTTTTGGCGTGATGAAGCCGCATAGACACATACAAACAAACATACAAAATAAAAATCGATTAAGTGACTTATTTTTGAAAAATATCTTTAATGCTCAGACATTTAATTTTTACAACTTTATAATAGTTCAGTTCGATTCAATCTGATCATAATTATTTGCGTCAAGATACATATTTATAGTATGTGATAACCTTGACATTATGTAAATATGCAAATTGAGAGAAACGCTACATAGATAACGTTGTTTGCGTGCATATTAATGGCATATTAGCTTGAGTCCTTCCTTATTTAGAATTAAAAGTACTAAGATACAAGAAATTTGCTTGCTACTTCTTTCGTAAATAATAGTAATGTTGTTAGCCCAAGCTAAAACGTGTATTGCACTTATTCTACGAGTTACTAAAGCTTGTCAAGTTGTTTCGTGACACTGCAATGGTCTGCGGGCGATGGGGGGAAAGACAGCGGGGGTGGGTATGAAGTGTGCGCGCGGCGGAGCACAATGACCCTGCCACGCGCACACCTCTTACTCGCCCCCGCTGTCTTACCCCCCGTCGCCCGCAGACCATGGGAGAGTCACGGAAGACCTTGTCAAGCTATACGATGATAACCAGAGGGAAGCAGCATCACGTTTTAGAGAGACGCTATGCTAAATTCAGCAAAGTGTAATACGCGCTGTGGATGGTATACGTCTGCGCACTCTGTGGCGAGCTATAGGGGAGGCCTATGTTTAGCAGTGGACGTCCGTGGCTGATGGATAGAACCATCACTGGATCCCGCCGTGTAGGTACCCAAAATAGTTGAAATCCGTTTAGCAGTTTTGGCGTGATGAAGCCACAACGACATACAAACATAAAACAAATTCGGATTTGGTTTCCTTCAAATAGTCCGTTATACTTTTTTTGTTTTCATATCTTCAATAGACATTTAATTCTTACAAATTAATAATAGTATGTATTGTGTCGTTGTGGCCTCATCACGCAAATCGGCTCAACGGATTGCAAATATTTATGATACACGGGTAGCTTGGTCTCCGCAGATGGTCATGGGACACTTTTTACTCGAATTCGTTGCTGAGAAAAAGAGGGGTTATGACTTTTTCTCCTCCAGGAACGAAGTTGCGGGCAACAGCTAGTATCTACATATTTTTAAATCCGACCAAACCTTCAAAGAGTAACGCAGGATACCTAACGTAACTATATGGAAACGATGTGCAGAAAAAAAACCGGCCAAGTGCGAGTCGATCTCGCGCACCGAGGGTTCGGTACAAAATATACGCTACAAACGGCCGTATCTATGAAAATCTAGTGTTAGCAGAGCCCTACTCCTAAGCAAAATGTACGCGGTGTTCGGTCATTTCATATTGGTTACTGACATAGACAGACATACATAAAATTATTCTGTTTCTAGTATTTGTTGTTATAGCGGCAACAGAAATACATCATCTGTGAGAATTTCTGTCTAACTATCACGGTTCATGAGATACAGCCTGGTGACAGACGGACAGACATACGGACAGCAGAGTTTTAGTCATAGGGTCCCATTTTAACCTTTGCGTACGGAACCCAAAAAATGTCCCATTAGCGCTTCACGGCGGCGCCCCCTTTACCTACTCTCTAGAGAGTGGCGCACACTCTGAGAAGGTCTGACTATAAACTAAGCCTAAAGGTTAGGTTAACTGCTCCGCGATACCTTTATAAGTAGGTATTACGGTAAGAGCCCTTTCAAGTGTTAAAGCCGAACGACCCTTTATATAGTGGGGATTAACTAAAACGGCTTGAGGGGTATAATGCTTTACATAATAAAATATACTCGTAGATCTATTTTATTTTATCACGAAACACATTCACGTGGTACAGAGGGGTTATTTGGGTCATACTGATTTTTAGTATGAATTAGCGTTATGCGTCTTTCCTGTGGACACCCGAAAGTTAAGGGCTTTAAATACTATTTTTTCTTAGTGCCCTATCAGGCGATGTACAAATTGATTAATACTCTAGATCTAAGCGATAAAAATATCAGTTATATGTTCCCAAGCCCTTAACTATTGCGTTGTCTACAGGAAAGACGGCTAAATTCTAGAATCAGTATGACGTGAGTATGACCCATTTCGAATCTCAAAATTCGAAGTTCGTAAGGTGCCATCCCGCTGGCTCTCATGTTAAAATTGTATTTGAGTGAGCGAGATAGTGCGATACGAACTTCGGACATCGAATTTCAGAGTCGCCCCTCGCGGTTTTTTCCCGCGTGTATTTACACAACTTTTGGATTAAAAAAAAGAATGCGTTGTTATAGATATGTGTACCGTATTGTAATGTACGATGCGTGACAATATTCAAAGATAATGAGAAAAATCTTGTGTTTTCAGTGTGATTTTGTTGAAAATACGGTACGATTTACATACTATATGGGGAAGAATGCCATTCGTTCTAATTCATCATCGTGAACGAACTTCTTTTATCGTAGCTATTTATGTAGATACATTGATTTTCTGAGGCACAAGTCGGTCTTGGTTTTTTTTTCATTAGATCTTTGTATTTATATCACTATATTTAGATATACTTACGCCATCTCTTTTAAAGGCATCTTAACCATAAATGTTTCATATAAAAATATGAAAGTGTAACATTGATAGCAGTTTATTATAACAAACATAATCATTTAAATTACTCTGTAATTGCCCATTTTCAAGAAAACAAGCAGTGTCAAACTAGCCGTATAACGGCGGCACCAGACTTCGCCGTGTTTGAATTTCTTTTTTAGGGTCCCGTACCCAAAAGGTATCTGGAACCCTATCAAAGCCTCCGCCGTCTGTCTGTCTGTCCCTCGTTCTTTCACAGAGCTTTAACTCTTGAACTAATAGCTAGAGACTTTAACCCTTTTTGCGTAATATTTTGAATCGTACCTACGTAATATCATTGGAACCGTAACAGATACGTTTGAAAATTTCACTGTGTGTCTTACTTTAGTCGTTCTAACAACAAATAATGAAATAAATTAACGTTAAGCTCTCGCACTTGACCGATTTTTAGGGTTCCGTAGCCAAAATGGCAATACCAGAACACTAATAGTTTCATCATATCCGTGTGTCACAGGCATTTTACTCAAAATTACATAATGTATATCGAGGAAATTTGGAGTATAGGTATTTACTCAAAATTACATAATGTATATCGAGGTAATTTGGAGTATAAGCCGTTACTTAGTTTAGTAGTATACTTTTTCACATCGTATTTTTTTATCTGTAGTGCTTTATAGTGACGGCTACGGAACCCTACACTGAGCATGGTCTAACATGCTCTTGCCGGTTTTTTTACTATGACAAACGAAAGGGATGCAACACGTATATTTAGCAGTGTTGTGCTGACTTAAACGGCTACTTGTATACATAGTGAAGTTCATACTCTTACCCGCATATTATGCTATTCATAATCATAATTGCATAGGCATAGGCATGTAGTAGGCGCAGAACATCGGCTTAACTTTGCCTAATTAGTTAGTTACGCAAACTGACGTCTTTTGAAGTACAATCAACAAATAAAATAAACATATTTAAGAAGTATTTTCTACTAGTTTCTGCCCGCGACTTTTTCCGCCTTAAATTCGTTTATCGCGACTAAGGGTATTTTTCCGGGATAAAAAGTAGCCTATGTCCTTCCCCGGGACTCAAACTATCTCCATACCAAATTTCATCCAAATCGATTCAGCGGTTTAAGCGTGAAGAGGTAACAGACAGAGAGACAGACAGACCGACAGACAGACACACTTTCGCATTTATAATATTAGTATGGATTTGTTTTACTTTAGGATTGCGACCGGTTTAACTCAGCGGGAGTGACGCTTCCTGCGAAGCTGAAGGTCTTGGGTGCAATTCCCGGTATAGGCAAATATTTGTATGATGAGTGATATTTGTTCCTGAGTCTTGGATGTTTTCCTATCTCAGAAGTACTAAGAAAGTGTCCGCAATTTCGTTCACGGAGGAGAAAAAGTCCTAACCCCTATTCTTTCGTCTGCGTAGTTGGGTAAAAAATATCCT
The DNA here is from genome assembly GCA_905404275.2 of Hedya salicella. Lineage (NCBI taxonomy): Eukaryota > Metazoa > Arthropoda > Insecta > Lepidoptera > Tortricidae > Hedya > Hedya salicella. Next base: position 1,471,470 of record FR990104.1, read on the forward strand.
ATAACCATCAGTGAATACCCAGGTACCGGTGTACCAAAAATAGTTGAAATCCGTTTAGCCGATTTATCGTGATAAAGCTATAACAACATATACAAACACAAAAAAAAAATCTATTCAGAAACTTCCAAATAATCCATTACAGTATTTTTTTAAGTATCTTCAATGTACAGACATTTCATTATTACATAATAGTATAGACTTGAAACTTTGAACTCCTCGAAGAACATGCGTGAGTTGGAGATATCGCGTAAAACGAAGCCAACAACATGCACTCAGAAAGATAGATCAATCAGATAATATTCACCCAGGAAGACATATCAATCAGATAATGCAAAGTACTCAGAATTAAAACTAATTATACCGATAGCCATTCTTACTTAATTATCTGTCACGCAACGCATAAGGAAGTCCTGACGTTCCGCCAAGACAGTAAGCGCTGACCAACAGCAGTTACACTAATTATCTGCGCTTGCGACTAATGGGCGGTTGACAGACCACTGTCAATTAAACCTTTCGTTTTCATGGGCAGTGGACTATGAAGTGCTTAAGTGACTTAAATAACTGATAGATGCAGGCGTTATTTTGCGGAATCCCATATTAGATTATAATATGCTTTTCCCCGGACAAGCAAAGAAACATTAATCTTTAGAGGATGCATCGAAAATTTAAGCTATTTTTAGTGAGATTTTTATCTGGTTTTTAAACATGATCTTTTTGACTATATAACCTATTTAGCGATTACCGCGAAAACATGTTTGTTGAAAATTTCCTCGATCGAAAAGTTATCCGAAAACGCGTCTTCATTTTCTGTTTTTTGTCTAGTTTGTAAAAACGCAGATTAATAAACGGCAAAAATATAAATTTCTAAACACATCGTTTCTGCAGACTGCACTTTTCAGGCCTAGTTTAAGGTAAAACTGTGTTAATGACGTACTCGTATTTTTACGGCGAACTCCGTCGTGCCTCGTTAATTTTGAAGCCTCGAATATATCGTGCAGAAAACTGCAGACAATATAAAAACCGGCCAAGTGCGAGTCGGACTCGCGCACCGAGGGTTCCGTACAAAATATACGCTACAAAAGGCCGTAAGTATCTATGAAAATCCAGTGTTAGCAGAGCCCTACTCCTACGCAAAGACGGACAGCAGTCTTTGTAATCGGGTCCCGTTTTACCCTTTGGGTAGGGAACCCTAAAAAGGAACCTTTTATTTACTATGTATGGAAATTCGTATAGTTTCGCTATAAGGTGCACAGAAGTGCAGCGCCAGGTTCTTATAAGTGATCGAGTGTATGAGTGACATTCATATAATAATGGACATAAGCAAAACAAAATAAATTAACAATGTTTCTCTTCTCTGACTATTGTAGGACCAAAATCAACTGAACATTAGGGTTATAAACACTAAGTCGGACCACTCGCTTACATTTCTAAAGCGCGAACGTGACGGCTAACTTTTGATTATGAATATAGTAGTTGTTCCTACTTATGTTTGCTAAGGTAAAGTAAGGTTTCCTTTAAATACTTCTAACTGGTTAGCAGTGGAGCGCACAGGGTTTTTGGCAAAGGTAGGTATTTAAAACGTTTTGATCATTTGTGTAGGCAGTTTCTCTGTACCTGTATGGAGCCATGGTCGTTCAGGGTAGGCAGTGCCTTTGTGCCTATATGGATAGCACGCCACTGCTGGTTACTTGTATTTGACAATTTTTGCGAGAAATTAAAATACAAAATTAATAAATAAAGCTCATGAAATAAGCCGAAAAATAAAATTCTTTCACTGTAACAAATCGATAGTGTCCTAATTTCTAATATTTTTAACACGCTTTTTATTAGGTATCTAAGGAATCTAAGGTAACTAATTTAACCATCTTCCAAGGATCGTAGCGTCATGAAAATTGGCAGCTGTATGTAGTTCTGATGACAATACAATAATATGGTACTGTGGAACTGATCTGATGACGGAGCCGGAAGATATGAACTGGAACTTCATGATGGAACATCGTATCATAGCTGTGTTTGGATTTGTTAGAAAAGTCTTGTAAAGCGTGTTTATCTAGTGTTATTTAAACTATTAATTTATTATAGGTCAGTACAAAGTCTTTTTATGGAATCACTAGTTAAACAAGTATCAATTACGTGGTTTGTCGACGTCCTTATTCGGCGGTAAATCACTGCCCGGCTACCTGACACACTGCCATCTGCGCGACTGGTTCTTCGAAGCAGATCTCTCTCTAGATAAGGGAGTCTAGACCAGACCAGACGCGTTATGAAATAGTCGCCATTGCTAGGGTTACCTCGATGTGATAAATTTTAATTACATTTAATAAAACTCTCATCTAGAAGTGTCAATTTTCCGGTTGGTCGACGTTTAAATTTGGCAGTAAATCACTGCCAGACTGCATGACATACTAACACCTGTGCATCTGGTTCTGCGAATCTGATTTTCACTAGATAAGGGAGCAGACCAGACTAGACGCGTTATAAAATAGTCGCCACGCCTAGGGTTGTCTTGATGCGACAGATTTGAATAGCGTTTTCGCTTTAATAAAACTTTTATTTGATCAACCAGTTTTAAGCCGGATTCACTTGCTGCTATTTTATTTAATCTTCGGGAATCGTATCTTTTCGGAATCAAATTTAGCGCCTTGCAAATAATCTTGATTGGTCCGTTTCAATCTGTTGCAAAACAATAATTCTGTTGCGTTTCGTTAACGAAAGACCAACAATTTTTTGCTTTGCTTTCAAGGCATTAATAGATACGACTCGCCTAAGGTAATAATTATTTAATTTATATTGTATACTAGCTTCTGCCCACGACTTCGTCCGCCTTAAATTCGTTTATCGCGGATAAGAGTATTTTTCCGGGATAAAAAGTAGCCTATGTCCTTCCCCGGGACTCAAACTATCTCCATACCAAATTTCATCCAAATCGGTTCAGCGGTTTAAGCGTGAAGAGGTAACGACAGACAGACAGACAGACACACTTTCACATTTATAATATTAGTATGGATTATCATATTAGCGAGGGCTATCTAGTACTTTTATTTGTACTTATTTGTATTTAAAACTAAGAGGTTTGTTAAACCCGGCTACCAAAAAGATGGTTTGAATTGCAAAGCTTTTAAATGTAAATATTAAAAAGAAAATTTAAAAACTGACAGCTTCAGAAGAGAGAAATATCCCGCTCGAGATTCGAACCCCGGCTCCAAAGACTTTCCAGGCCAACACGGTCCAATGGTCCATCGAAGCCTGAGTGAGCTCAAACATCAATGTTTTTAAGCAGCTGCTTCATTTCACCAATAAGGTGTAATGGTGAAATGAAGCAGGCTCTTTTCTGCTTGTATTACAAAAACATATTTGCAATGGTTTTATGAGAATAACAGTTAAATTAACGATCAACTCAATCACAAAGGTTGAAGAGATAAATATTTTTTGTTGATTAGTGCAACGAAGTTTAGATAAATCAGTAATTCGTAACTAATCAGGTTTTCACTGGCAACCTTAGCGATCGAGACAGTCGCGACACCCTTTAATGTCATTAGAGGTCAGAAAGACATTTACCAGACACGTCGAGGTTTTCTGCGTTTCTAAAAAATTTCAAGACCATTCACAAAAGTCTAGACTTTTCATTACTGACCCTGACATTGAGTGGGTCGGTAAATCTAGTCAATTATAACGAGGTATAAATAAACTTATCCTGATGAACTCGTGACCAATGCCATTTTTTTGTGTGGGCGATACCGGTATCCCAGTATTGTAAATAGGTACTTGAAAATACCTGTCGGAGACCTTAGGAACTCGGTGACAAGGAAACTTTTATTATTTTATTGGTAGGAAATCATCTTACAGCTTAATAAATAGCAGTTAGGACTTGAGGCTAAGACGCTGTTTATCAATCTGTAGACAAATGCAATGTTTCCTTCCGTAAACATGACTTTTAGTTTATTGCTAAAGTGCCACCCACTAAGTAGCGGATGACAGTTATTATTTCGCGGTAGCACTAAAATGTACTACACAAAATTGTAGAGCTCACTGCAGTGAGCGACTTACGTTAAGAAATACTACCGTAACGAGTACCTACTTGCAAAGTGATGTTTGTTGCACTCAGAAGTGAGGAAAAAGGTTTTACTTGTAAAGCAATTGCTTTTAAAGGGAACAGCGTTACTTGCTTTTGTTCTATTAGAACTTAGACGGACTTAAGTATATCACTTGCTTTTGTTCAGTTAGAACTTAGACGAACTTAAGTATAACCCCATTTAACACCCTAATAAGTCGATGCGATAAAAAACGATGAAATTCCAAAAAACGGTACGTCGATATTTTGACATTATAACCAATTCCGTACAGATGTAGTGAATCATATCTTGTCATCGTATTTTGTCGAAAAAGTTCGTATTTATCTTGCTGTCTCAACCTACCTGGCCTGTGGCCTTTATTTCACAATCGGACAATTGTCAGGTGACAACGACAATTTTGTGTTCACGGCGATCCCCGCAAGCTTGATACATCTTCTTACTTTATACTGGGCACGCAATGTACGTGAAATTGTCATTGTCACCCGACATTTGTCACGATTTTGAAATAGGGGCCTGGTACCAGTGGCGTGTGGCCCATGTAGACACAAAAGCATTGCCTACCCTGAACGATCATGGCTCCATATAGGCACAGAGAAACTGCCTACCCTGAAGCCCTGAACGACCATAGCTCCATATAGGCACAGAAAAACTGCCTACCTTGGCCAAAAATCCTGCACACGCCACTGCCCGGTAGGTACCCTCTGGAAGCTAAATGAGATAGCAAGATAAATACGAACTTTTCCAACATAAAAATTGTTTTTGGAGTCGGTTTTTTTTTTTGTTTAAAATTTTATTTATTTTACACTTTTTAGTTAATCGTTACTTAAAAGTGTATCTCGTGACGATTCGAACAAGCCCAAACACAGCTAGGATACATTATTTTATTACATAGATCTGGTGCCTACCTTCCGGCTCCATCATCAAATCAATTCGATGATACCATTCTCATCAGGAACATTTAAATTTGTGACTATGAAGTTGCTTAGCTAAATTAATCAAGATATTTTGTCGTCACCCGTAAATCATTTATCATTGAGGAGTTCCGATGGCATTCTGTGGTCTTCTGCATCAGTTCCACTTCATCAATTTACACTTTCTGAATGCGAATGCTTATTATGTTTCTTATAATACCAAAATCGCTATATGTATGCCTACAATATTTGAGGAGTTCCTTCAATTCCTCATGGATTCCATCATCAGATCTTCACCAAAATTAAATGGGACCAACTTGCCAGGACCAATGGGAAAGTACCTTCTATAAAACCAAAAAAAAAATTTGAAATCGGTCAAATATTCTTTGAGTAATCGGTGAACATCCATAAAAAAAAAAAACATTCCGTCGAATTGAGAACATCCTGCTTTTTTTGGAATTCGGTTAAAAATACGATAACAAAACATTATTAAACCTACTATTTATATTTACGTAAATGTCTAGACTGCAGGGCACGTTCCACAGCCGCCGTGAATTGCTACTTTTGAAAAGCAACCATAAAATTCTTGCGAATGTAATTTGAAAGGGGCGATTGAAAAAGTAAATATTTTCTTTAATGTAGCATTTCAAGAAGTCGATTAATTTGGTGACCTGAAATGTTTTGAAGCCAAAGTTTGTTGAATTGATTATCGAGCTATTATTTTTATATGATGATGAACTAAAGTTATTTAGAGAGAATTAAGTTTACCCAGGAAAGTTCATTTTGTGGAAAGTGACGTGAAGTAAAGATTTTAGCGTGGGTAGCAGTGGCATGGCGTCCATAGAACTGCATATATAGAGACCCACCGAGTTACCCATTTTCAGACAGCTGACTACAGTATTTGAAGAAAAATCGAGCCAAATTAACTCCGGCTTGTCTTTGAATAGTTTTTGACGCCACGCCAGTAGCAACAGTCCCTTAATCACATGCTAACAAATCCCATCTCATTTACGACCATAGTCATCAAAATAAACCCGTTACAGTAATAAACTTTGAATATAGAGCGACTATGCATGTTTAATGTCCAGCCCACACGTCTCGGCATTTTCGCACGTGAATGGCAGAGGATATTTATAAACGACCTACTATGTCTGCCGTGGATTTAGACATATTGGCGAAAATAAATTTACTTTGTGTAAATCAACTGATTCAGAGAGGCAGATTACAAGGTCTTTGTTGCAGTTGAAATCTTAATAGCTGAAAGACCGGATAGCTGTTACTTATAAATTACAAGAATATGTAGAGAAAAATCATATGTTAGAAGAATCTACCGCACAAAAAATGAAATATTACTTTAGTCTTATTCTTATAAATAGAAAACGCGGTCACTACGTACCTGTTTGATGAAAACATGTTTATTTTGAACAATATTCAAATGTTAATTGTCCATTCGTCACTGAGTACAGCGGGCTGCGTAGCGAATCCGCATTGAAAGAATCGCATGGCTTCAGACTGATTTTAAGGACTAACTTAAACGGTAAAAATATGATCTTAGTAAAGATCCTCAAAATGTGGAAGCATTTTTGTTCGTATGTCCTTCAAGCTAGGGATGAGAGAAAGCAACACACGTCACTGAAAAATATGCGACTAGAAAGGGTGGGTAGGCAGTTTTTGATTGGATAACCGCTAAAATATCTCGAACTGATCACGTCTCTTAGGGGCAGTAGCGAATGTTTAGGAGACTGCAATTTTTTTAGTCCTTTAAACTGATTCTATTTAACGTCACTGCTCAGAATAGCAGTGTCTCGTGTTAGCATAGGATCGTAATTAATGAAAGTTGACAGCGATGAAGCGGTGCGGTTCAGCGGCTCGGAAGCGTCAGGTCAAACGGGTCCGGGCTATATACAGCCACCCCCGACCGGTTTCGCTATGGCGTCAATAAAGAATTGGCGACAACGTGCACATGTATCTATAGCCTAAAGGTCGTCTTTGTTCGTAGGAAGTGAAGACCGATTCAACAATGGTGCGGTTTTGTACGATATCAATATCTGCTGACGGGTTACTCCAACGTGTTTATTAATTTTCGGTACATTGCAAGGCCGAGCGGTTTCGTTATGGCATCAATAAAGAATTGGCGACATTGTGTCTGCACTCCGCAGTTTATCTATAGCCTTAATGTCATCTTTGTTCGCAGGCAGTGAAGACTTATGCAACGATGATGGCGTTTTGATTCAACTGTTTTTCTTGTTTTTAATTTTTGGTATATTGTCAAAGGCCGACCGGTCTCATTATTGCATCAAAAAACAATTGGCGACATCGTGTCTGTATGTTTATCTGTAGCCTTAAGGTCGTCTTTGTTCGTAGGAAGTGAAGACTTATTCAACGATGGTGCTGTTTTGTGTCAGCATTTGTTGAAATAACTGCAACTTTTTTTACGGTATATTGCAAACGGCCGAGGGGTTTCGCTATGGTATCCACAAAGAATTGGTGACGTCGTACCTACTCATCTATACCCTTAAGGTCGTCTTTGTTTATAGGAATAAAATAAAACTCCGGAACTCTTCAGATGTACACGGTTATGTATTTCTATTAACTTTCATAATCACACAACTCGGTATACTTCTAACTGTACAATCAACCAATCACTTCAGGATTTATCCACCAACTGCCCTCCCTTCGGTGTCAGTCATCTTTTTTTAAAACTACCTCCCCCCTTGTGCGTGGGGTATCAAGCGGGAGCACGATGCCGGTGTTACCATAATTACAATATGAATTTGTTAAATCAACCGATAATCAATAAAAATCATGACAGGGAGTGAAGACGTATTCTAAAATGTGGGCATTTTGTTTCACCATCGGCTAGGATAACTGCAACCGCTTTTTTTCATTTTTGGTAGATTGCACAAATGGCCGACCAGTTTCGCCATGGGGTCCATAAAAAATTGGCGACATTGTGCCTGCTTAACTATAGCTTAAAGGTCGGCTTTGTTCTTACGAAGTGAAGATTCACTCAACAATGGAGGATGCGATGTTTTTTCACAGTTTTTGGCAAAGCTGCAACTTGCAATGCTGTTCAAATTTTGGACCAGTTTTTTTTTATGTTCCTGTTTTTTTCTCGCTTTTGTGACACTCAAACCAAGATTCGTGTGAGAAAATTTTATTAATTTGCTATTTCCGCTTTATAGCTCAGATATATATATGTTAACCTGAAAAGCTGTGCGTCTGAATATAATTTAGAACAATTCACATTGAAATTCGTGATTCATTCGGAGTTCGTCTCAGGTCAAACGAGTTTCAACATCCCTCGCAGACAGGTTTGAATCTCCGGCAATAAACAATTGGTATTATTGCTTCAGGTTTTACAAAGATTACTAGCATTTATGTTTGTTTATTTCTTTAGCTGATCCTAGTGTAATACTCATCCATACTAATATTATTAACTAGAAGATTCACTCAACTTCGTTCGCGTAGGAGAAAAAATCATAACTCGTCGTTAAAATTATCCTATAACCATCTGTGGATAGCGAGCTACTAGTGTACCAAAACTAGTAGAAATCCGTTTAGCCGATTTGGCGTGATGAAGCCAAAACGACACATACATAAAATCCAAACAAAATATATTTGTCCTTCAAATAGTCCGTTACAATTGTTTTTTATTGAAATGAAATGTACAGACATTATATAGAGATGTGCAACTAACTCTGTCAGTCCTTTTCACGCTTAAACAGCTGAACCGAGTTAGATAAAATAGGGTATGAAGATAGTTTGAGACTCTGGAAAGGACATAGGCTAGTTTTTATCCCGGAAATTATCCTTTAAGAGGGTAAAAAAGGGGAGTAGAAGTTTGTATGGGGAATCAATCATAGGAGCCTACATTGTTCTCAATAAAGCGGGCGGAGCCTCGGGAAAATATTAGTTCCTTATAAATAAACAATTAGTTTTAGTACTTAATCAATAGGGAACATACATGATTTTTTTTTTGCTTTATTAAAAGCTCATTTCTATAACATAAAGCAACAAAAATATTTTTTCGAATAACTATAAAAATAACCAAGATATATAAGCCATCAAACATTTCATTCTATCTCTTTCTGGCAAAATAGAATTTAATATGGAGTTTATATGGCCGGAGTACACTATGACGTAACAGTAGTCGGCCCTCTGTGAAATCGTTGTCTAATTAGTAGTTATTTTTTTTATAAATAAATCTTACAGGACAATTTTTACATAAGTCAAACTAGTCCCATGGTAAGCTTAATAAGGCTTGTGTTATGAGTACTAGACGAAGATATATATTTAATAGATAAAACTTATTTATATACATAGAAAACTTTCAAGACTCAGGAACAAATATTTATGCTCATCACACAAATATTTGCCTTTACCGGGATTTAAACCCAGGACCCTCAGCTTCGCAGGCAACGTTACTCCCACTGAGGTAGGTGTGCCGATCGTTTAAAATGCCTATATCATGCGTAATGTTTGGCCAATTTTATTTTTAATTTCACTTTTAGAAATAGTTTTTCCGTATTTTAATATTTTGTTAAGAAAATATTAAAATACGGATGTAGAAGCCGTTAGTTTAGGTTTGTTTATAATAATCCCAGATGACTAACGGTTTTGAGAAAAAAATGCTTTCTATGAAATTATATGTCGACGAAATGAAGTAACATCGATGAAACATGTTTGATTAATTTGTATTCCTTGCCATGTTATTGATGAACCAAACGTTAGCAGTCATTATAAAAATTAACACGAATTTGTGAAAAAGATAAAGCTATATAGCTAGATCTCAATTTATTCTAGTAGTCAGAATATACATACGATGTCAAATAAATCCAGACCAGTAATTCATTGAATTCATTCATGCAACAACAAAAGTCCATTAAGAACTTGGCGGCTGCTCTACCGCACGTCCTTTTTAGACACAACGCGCATTTCTAATCAAACATTCGTAGTTTGCCTGTATTTATAAAAAAATAGTTTACAGTAGCTACCTAAGTATATAAGTACATGATACTATCAAAAACTTTAATCTATACTATTATAAAGTTTTAAGTAAAAATGAAATGTCTGTAAGTACCTATATTGAAGACATTTCCAATCCATAGATGTTATATCCGACTATCCGACACACAAGAAAAAAATAGGGCTATAAACTATTTTTCCGCCGCAGACGAAGTTATACCTAAATATAATAAATAAAAATAAAGAAAACCCATTCTATAGGTAAGTAGGTATTATAAGAATCATGTTGTAGGAAGACATTACAGGGCATATGTTTATGTTTTTATTTTACACTAAGAATATTACTGCGTCAAATAACAATTATGAATTGATTACAATAATAGGTCAGTACCTGCGTCTCCCCTATCAAGAGCAGATGTACCGTTTCTGAGATACGGGGTCTCCAACGGTAAGACATACTCGCCACTTCGCAAGCACGCGAATCTCAGTAACAATACACTTTTTATTATATCTATGCAAAAATACCTTATTTATATGTATGTATGGTACGTAGATTTCGTCTCCGAAAATACTGGCGAGATTTTTTTGCTATGGAAAATGTCGATTATTATACAGACCTACCTACGTAATTTTATAAAATTTAATTACAGTACCTAATGAATAAACAATTAAATTTTCACATCAAATTGACAAATGTTAACATTAAACCTAATTCAAAATTTTAAATAAAGAAATCGGGTAAAATGAGTATAGGAGGGTAACCCGAACTAATAGGTATTTATAAACTCATAATAATTAAGGGTTTTGAAAAATTGAATTGCGATAGATATCTACCTGAAAAAATAAATATCGAGATCAGGTTTAGATAAACTATAAAATAGTGATATAAATATATTTACAAGTAAATCATAATAATCTGAGGTTAAATAAATATGAACCAGCATTTTCATTTAAGAAACACTATGTTATTGCACGCGAAACACGATCGCACGAAACAAATTGTAAATCTATACGCAAGGTCAAATTAAATCAGCAAAACAAATTACATTACATACCTTTAGAGACATTTTTCAATCGATTTTCAGCCAACAGTCATTATTTTAAAACAATTCCAGAGCACGCACACAATATTGCACAAAAATTAATCGATAGAATTATGTAATGTACTTTATTACCACTGTAATGCAACAACACTTAAAATATAGGTTATTTTCCAGTCAACAATGTTTACGATTTTAATTATATTATTGTAAGTAACACACTACACACGTCACGACCCGCTGACAATCCGCGAGTGATTATTTTTCCCTCGTTCATGGCTAGGTATTAAAATTGCCGCTTCAGTGCAATTATCTGTGGCGCTAGCGTCTACGTGATAAGCTGTTTTAAACAAGCTTTAACATTAGTTCCAGATTCTGCCACTTGTAACAATGATTTGGTGTCAATGTGTGATGTTTAGTGTTGCCTGTGAACAAAAATCCAGGTTGTCAGCGAGTTTAGAATTATCGTAATATTATTATTAAAAAACGTAATAATAATTCGAACCAAAATAATGTCGATCATGTTTAAATTAATTATTGAGTTTGAGTACAACTTTTATACTCATAAAATTTTCTTTCATGACACTGCCATCTAGCGAAGAAGTATGAATATCTGTCGTACAGTCTTCTTGGCTGGGACTGGCGATACAGACTGGATTTAGTTCTGCCGTCGTTCGTTAGGAGCGCTAGCAGTCAATATGGATTGAGAATGTTGAAATGTTGTTTGTTGTGATTATTTAATGTTATGATTATCGATTCGAGTATAAATAATTTCCTAATGACATAAATGACATGACAACAATGGTTTAAGTGTTGCTACACGTCATGTTTTGCATCATATATCTAGGTGTATCGCTTAATAACACCAGATGGCGCTTTAATGCCAAGAACCACGTAAACATAAACAAAACCATCCTTTTACCACAATAGGGTAAAAATAAAATACTAAAATTGTACAGCTAAAACCTGAAGCTTGCTATTTATTCGAGTATACAACATAGGACGGGAAAAATTTGGTAAAAACACACAAGTTTTTTTTTAATACTGCATTTTTATTGTTTTTAAATTTCGTGCAAGCCAATTATAAAAATGTAAAAGTGAACAATTAGTATCACTATCACTTACTGTATGGAGTGTAGAGGTAGGGAGGCAAAACTCATGGGAAAATATAAAAAAGTGTCCAACGGAAAACAATAAATAATAGTTCCAAATTTGTCCACTATGGCGCTAGAGTAGCAAGATACTATGAAGTCAAACCAATGGGGTGAAAATTCTCAAAAATCTTGAAATTCGGTTTATAGGAATAAGTCTCCTTATCGTCAGAAAAAAATACAGATTTTTCTGTGGCTTAGAAAAAAGTAAAAAGATGAAAAGGTGTTGGTGGGCCTATATACCTGCCTTATACGGCACGGCAAATGCAGCGTTGATATTTTCCATTGAAATGGCTGTAAATGTACTGTTATTTTTGCCGTACCGTCTTTTTATTTTTTTCTGAGCCACAGAAAAATCTGTATTTTTTTCTGACAATAAGGAGGCTTATTCATACCTATAAACAAAATATCAAGATTTTTGAAAAATTTCATCCATTCCCCATTACAAAACATTTTTATCTAAATGCTACTCAATTCATCGTTCTTCGCTTTAATCCATAGACTCCCGCGACCCTCACGTGGTCATCTGTCCATCTAGTCGGGGCCGTGTCACGTTGTGCTTTCCTATGCGTGGTCGCCACTCCAGGACTTTGCTGCACCAAAGGCCATCCGTTCTCCGGGCAACAGGGCCACTTCAACTAAGCAATCGAGTTATGTCGGTTACTTTGATTTTTCTGCGCATATCCTCGTTTCTGATTCTATCACTCAAAGTAACTCCGAGTATAGCCCTTTCCATTGCACGTTGCGTGAGCGTGACTCTGAGCCGCCTTAGGAGTCCCATTGTGAACGACCATGTCTGAATTCCATAGGTTATCGCAGGATCCTACTCCGTGGCGAGCTATAGGGGAGGCCTATACTCAACAGTGGACGTCCGTGGGTGATAGATAAATAGATAGACATACTTTAATATCATAGGTTTGTATATTAATTATCTCATTGCCCATGTGTTACCATATTCTCGACCGACATTTCGTAGCCGATAACATGGGAGAATGCGTATGTAGCGAAAAGTAACGAGCAGAGCGCCCACTTAGCGGGTTCTCGGTCGTGAACGTGTTAAAAGTGAATAGTTATGCTAGTCGATCATAAGATGCCGCTTGACGGCTTCAACGGCGGTCCTGGTGTCGTAGCAGTCGGCGTGCGCGCCCACGAGGTGCGCGCGCAGCGCCGCCGCCGTGTCGGCGCCGAAGCCGCACGCGCCGCCTCCGCTCCCCGCCCCGCCCTCGCCCTCACCCCCCGCGCCGCCCCCCGCGCCGCCCCCCGCGCCGCAGCGGTACAGGGGCAGCCCGCGGTGCGCGCGCAGCAGCGCGTGCTTGCGGAGGTTCTCCTGAAAAGGCAAATATAAAGACGTCACAGACGTCAAAAACTCCCAAATCCCCCGACATCAAACTCTTCTCGTTGACATCTGATCACTCACACCATACATTCACGATGTCGGTACATTACATTACATACACACAAGCTGGTCATAGGCGGTTAAAACGCCACGGTTATTTCCTCATCACCATGAGGAATAGAAAGGTAAAGCCAATCTCATATAGGAAAACAGAAAACAGTAAATAATAGTTCCAAATCCGTCCAGAATGGCGCTAGTGTAGCAAGATAGCATGAAGTCAACAACCAATAACACAACAATTTTATCGAAATGCTGCTCAATCCTTTGTTCTTCTTCAGATATATATTCAATCGTGATCAAGATTATTTTTCGTGCATCGTTACGGACTTTTTGGCATTTTTATGGTAATTTATTTTACGCATTATTCGGGGACTTTGGATATATAGAAATTGTTCACCTTTGTGTTCTACACTACATAAGTTGCTTTTTATGAAATGCCAAAATGATTAGTAGGTACGCTTTTCCATTACTATCATAGTTCGACACAAATTAGTCGAAGTGGGACATCTTTTCATTTGTTTTCGTACATGAGATTGGCCTCCTTGCCTATTCCATACTCCATGAAGCAACTGATTCTAACCTAAAGATAAATCTGGAACATATTACGAAAATCTTAAGAATGATCTGTGCCGTGCCATCAAAATAACTGTTACATCATCGATATGTCCACAATATTTAATTTTGAAGTGGTTAACGTTAGTTGCGCCATCTAGTGAGCAAATATTTAAACGGTTAATATATTTCTAAAACCATTCAACGAAAACCAGCCAATCTGTTTTATATTTTAATTGTTCGCATTAATCACGAACCTAAACTCTCCTTTAGGTAACAGAAAGGGTAAATTAAGACATCTTACCAAGCTAGCACAAGTGAACTCGCAATAAGGACATTTGTACGGTTTCCGCGCCTCATGACAAATCAGATGCCGCTTCAAATGACTACTCTGGTCCGTCCTGAACGAGCATTGAGGGCAGCTCAGGTGTTTCAGTCGTTCTCCATGAGTCGCATAATGTCTGAAATAAAATAAAATGCATTTTTGTTAATACTTATTAAAACGCCATCTCTTGATAATTTGTGTTCTACTAACAAACAGCGCCACCTGTGTTTATAACTTAACAACATAAAGAAGCGTAGCTAAGGCTTACTAGTTGCAGTTGGTACGTAGTTGAAGAGCTTCTTTAATATTGTACCAGATGGCGCTGAATTTTCAGGCTTCTAATATCTGCAGAAAGTGTGCAGTTGTTTTGAAGGCCCGCCCTAAAGAACTGAAATTATATCTAAGTCTAGTATCACTTTTACCCTGTTTCCTTTATTGTGGTACTCTATTACGATGTCATAATCTTTATTCTTACACTGAAAAAAGATTAATTTACATATATGTAATTTTGAATAGTTTTGTACTGACTTGGAGAATTGTTTAGGAGTAGAGGCGATGTAGCCACATTGCGCGTACGGGCACAGGAGTTCGGTGGCAGTCGGACAGGAATGTAGCGAGAGCTCGTGTCTGAAAAATAAAAGTAAATTCTCGTTAATTTGATTTGGATATCATGTGCATTTTAGGTTCTGCAGTTTTAAATACTGAATGTTTAGATTCGAATGTTGTTAATAATTCCTGTTAAAGGAACTTGGTTTTAGGTATTTATTATTTTAATTAAGCTGGTAAACCAGTAATTAAATTGATTTTTTCATAATTTATTATAACTAAAAGTAATTATCATTGATCTAAATATAATTATAGCGAACATCAATTGTGATATAGATGCAAATCAAAACGCAAAGAGAAATACGATTGCTCCCGCACGTGGTCACACCCGGACTCGAACCCGGTACTTCCTGATTACGTATCAGGTGTGTTACCCTTTCACAGTACTCGCTAGTGACCGCGTGCGAGGGCAATCGTATTTTTCTTTGCGCTTTGACTTGTATCTATATCACAATAGATATAATGTGGTGTTAATTTTCACGCATTAAACACACACACAACTTTTTTTAAATATAGAAAATTAAACAGTTGTGTCTATTTTCAATGTTAACCAGTTAACTGACGTATATAAACCCATGTCCCGTTTTGAATTTAAAAAATGGTCAGTTTAGCTAAAGAGCATTCTCTAAAGGTACAAACGATTTGAAACAACTGTCTCTAAATCTTTGTCCTCTCCTGACCTGACTGCGCTCCTGCCACGTGTGAAGCCTTCCAACAAGATTCCTCCCGCATTTCTTGGCCTCGGTCCACGCGCTAACTGATGTTATTGCCGCGCCCGTCTTGTTTACTAGCCTGCTTTGTTCCCGATGCTTTTTGTGCTAGACATATATTTTTCTACATATTTTTAAATTAAAAATTTAGATACTAGTTCAAGTAGGATATGTTATGAAAGGGCTCCGCGAACGAAGTCGCGGGCGCCTTCTAGTTAATAAATAAATATTACGGGACAATTTTTACACAAATCAAACAAGTCCCACGGTAAGCTCAATAAGACGACAATATATTTAATACACGGGTATTTACAATACATAAAAAGCATCTAAGATTCAGGAACAAAGTATTTATGCTCATCACACAAATATTTGCCCTTACCGGGATTTGAAACCAGGATCTCAGCGTCGCAGGCACCTCCCACTGAGCTCAATCGGTCGTCAATCGGTCGTCAAAAGAATGTAATTTTAATGCAATATTTACCAATATATAAAAATAAATACGAGTAGGTTTACTATTACAATTAAAAAACCAAAGCCTTGCACATGCGATCAAAATAGAAGTTTCTACTGTACAAGGTTGAAAACAAACCATAAAGGTTTAAGTGCATATGATATGACCTCTGTCATTAGATTAGAACTAAGTCCTTAAGTCTACCACACGCCATTCCAAAGAGCCATCGGGCCATCGGGCCATAGCGGGCCATCAAGGGCCATTGAGACCACGTCGCGGCCGCTGATGAACAAACTTGGACAGTATCTTTGCGTTATTGGTGCATTTAGTGCAGTATCTTAACATTATGGATGCATTTACTGCAGTTTCACGCCATTGTGGTGCTTAGTCGTGATTGAACGTTAATTTAATTGTGATTATGTTTGGAATTTGTGTTTAGTGACTATAAGGAGGTTCAGTGTTCTCAATGCAATGAAAAGCGTCAACTGATGGGGAGTCCTGGAGATCTAAGTGAGAGGTCATTGCCAAGCACTTGAATAGGCTGATAAAAAAATAAACTGCCACTCTTGGGCACGTATTGTAAATCTGTGAAAAAAATGCGATTATAGGTATAAAGTTACTATAGGTTGGTCCAATTTTGAAGAAAAAAATCCATTCCTTTAAAAAAGAGAAAGTATATGATACTTGCTGACTTTTTATCTACATATATCCTACTATTAAAGGCTTACTAATTTAATTTAATTTTTAACAGATCTGAGCAAGCGTTAAATATAACGGTTTGATATATGGATTTGGTCCCATCATTTGCAGGACTCCATTTTTTTACTGGCGCTTATTAAGTATTTTCTTGGTATTGGATTAGGTATTATGTTAAATTTGATTATGAAGTTATACATATATTTTAAACTTATACATAAGTACCAGTACCTCTAGCACAAATGTACGCGCCTTTTTGTCTTGCGACAAAGTTTGTCTGCCTCTTTCCTTCCAATAGAGTGCGAGAAAGACAGGACAAGCGAAGTCGCGGACAGTTGTGCTAATTCGGCTGGAGCAAGACTTATACCCTGTTTGCCCAAGAGACAAATCTGTGTCTAAGCAAGACTCAAATTTGTCACGACGTTAAACTTCAAAGCCAGCTCAATAAATAATCATAACCAATAAAGATCAAGAGTTTCAGTCGGATCTGATCCAATAAACCGAACTGCCAATCGCGTACACGCACAAAATAAACGGACAGGACGCCACACGTGCGCACAATAAAATATCTTCTCGAAATACTTTGATGGACGCAGGAAGGAATTTATTTCCGTATTGTGTTAACACATCAGCGGATCATGCTCAAAGAGAGTTGTGGCACAGGAGAAAGTGGCAGTAGGTAAAATATAATAGAATAGAAAATATTACATACGAACATAAGGTGTTTGTAAGATAGCTATGGTTAATCTTCAACTCTGGCTTATATCTGTTAGAAATAAAACCGGCCAAGGGCATGTCGGACCATGCTCAGTGTAGGGTTCCGCAGCCGTTCATACGAAAAAATGCACTACAGATGAATAAAATACGATATGAAAAAGTGAACTAGCAAAAGAGCGTATCTTACGTATCCACGGCACTTACGTCCTTTAGCTGAGAAGCGCAGTTTTTTGGCAATAACTCAAAAACGTCTTGACCGATTTCATTCAATATAGATTTCATTGAAAGTATTTATAAGGTCTCATTTTCATGAATTTTTCAATAATTTTTTAATCCATGGTTGAAAAGTTAGAGTAGGGGGGGGGGGGCTATTTTTTGTATTTCCGGAGCGAATATTACAAAACAGCTGACTATCAAAAAATAATGTTCAGAGACCCCTACTATTTTTAAAATACCTATTCAACGACACCCGACACACGAGTGTTGGAACGAAAAAAAAATTCACCCCCACTTTAGGTGTACGAGAGGTACCCGAGAATATTTTTTATTCGTTTTTATTTTACCGTTTTGCCGGCATAATACATACACATACTCATACAAAATTTCAGCTTTCTAATACTAATGATCACGGAGCTAAACCGCGGACGGACAGACTGACGGACAGGCGGACATGGCGAAACTATAAGGGTTCCTAGTTAACTACTGAACCCTGAAAATTAACACAAACACACACACACACACACACAGAGTTTCTCTTTCATAAAGATCAGCTCAGTGTAATATGAGCTTGGGCTCAGTGTTGCTGGTGCAGACGATAACCTCCGATTTAGCTCCAGTCACTCCGCCTCTCTTGTAGTGTTGGTACTGACCAAGGCCAGTTATTATTCGAGTCAGTACTGACTCACTGACTCACTGGCCTAGTACCGGTACGTTCGTTGTGGAGATCCTAGGGTGTTGGTAGGTTGCCCGTGTTGGCTCGGACTACCGTTGGTGATGCGCATAGTACTTAGATAAAGGAATGTAGGTGACGCGTGTTTGAATTTATGCGTTCGAGCCGTCCTACTGTCTCCATTTCCCATGCAACTTCACAAGACTGATCAAGCATCAAATTATGAATGTTTCCCAATATGTGCGAAGGAGTTGTGTGACGTGTGACACGGCGCATCCTGCGCCCGCGCAGACCAACGGCCCATCTGGGCATTAAGTGCCACAATAAAAACATCACAATTTTAACTGTATAAGCACTAAATTATGGTTGACTTTGTGGCGCGGTGCTTGGCATACTTAAGACTGTTCTCTTTAATGTGTGCATATCGCAAATCGACGCCGACACTCATTTATATCCGCTACTTTGTTCGTGACAGTGGGATTTGTGAGTGCAACGGATTCCACACGTGTTATGATGTCTGATGACGGAAAATATTGTCAAGTCTAAACTGGGATCGAGACGTCCAGGTCCGGAGTTATCTGCTTCAACGATGAGTGAAACAAAATGAGCTAGCTCTGCAATAACTAACCATATCAGAGCCATCAGAAGCAGTTTCAAAGTAAAGCTTATCCATATCCATACTCCATACTAATATTATAAATGCGAAAGTGTGTCTGTCTGTCTGTCTGTCTGTCTGTTACCTCTTCACGCTTAAAACGCTGAACCGATTTGGATGAAATTTGGTACGGAGATAGTTTGAGTCCCAGGGAAGGACATAGGCTACTTTTTATCTCGGAAAAATAACTTTATCTGCGATAAACGAATTTAAGACGGACTAAGTCGCAGGTAGAAGCTAGTAAATAAGAAACGTGTACAAAAGGTACTGAGATATAAGGGTTAGGGTCGTAAGTCTTAAGACTATAATTAGTCTTTATGCAATCGGGCCCTTACGACCCTAACCCAGATAGAAAAGTAAATAATTAAGAGCGCTACACTGCACTGCGAGGGCGAGGCAGAACCCTAACCTAAATGACCTGTCAATAGCTAGAAAAGATATGAAGAATGGGAACTTACAACCAGCAACGACCCTAAGCCAACCAGCTTGGTGATAGCTACATAATAAGAAAAACCGAGTATAGGTTGATGATAAAATCAAGCAAAATATGAGTAATATGTACCTAGAAACAATCAGATTTCAGAATCGGGGCCAAGTCATGAAATTAGCCACACATAAACAAAAGAAGAGTATCAATACTCATACGAGATAAAAAAAATTTCTTACATCTCTGCAAATGCAAACAATGAATCTGAATGTGGGGCAAGTCATGATATCAACTAAATAAGAAGAATAAGAATACTCACGTGGTAGAGAATTTTTTCTTACATCTCCCGCATTGGCTCTCTACCACTTTAGCCGCTTTGGGCGTCTCGTGGTCTTTCTGTACATGATTTACTAAACTGCTCTTCCTTGTAAAACTCGCTCCACATACTTTGCAAGCGAAAGGCCTTTCACAAGTGTGTTGCCGTAGATGTAGACGGAGCGACGATTTCCGAAAATGCTTTGGGCATAGCGGACACCGATATTTTAGTATAGTCTTGTCCCCTTGAGTTTCTTTGATAGGCGTCATGTGTAGGACTTCGTGGAAGAAACACTCGGCTTGGGAGTCGGTGGTGAAGAGGCATTGGCTGCAGTTCCATAGCTGGGTTGAGTGGGAGGTGCCGGGGGCAAGCCAGTTGCGGACTTGGCAGGCGTTGGCTCTGATATGCCGAGTTACTTCTTGGTGAAGGATGAACGACATACCGCATTTGGGACACCTGGAAAATACGATGGCCATGAAAATCAAGACAATAAGAAAAGGACGAATTGAACTCGAACTTAGTACACAAATGCTGATAGTGAAAAAAATAATTTATAGTTTTATTTTTACTGTTCCTAACACGGAAACAGATGAGAGAAATTTTATTTACATACATCTGCTAAACAAAAATTACAGTAACTTTAAAACAACAAATGCTACAATTGCTTACTTCTTTTTGTTATTAGGATGCATCCTCCTTATGTGGTCTTTCAACTCCAAAATGTTGGCAAGAACAACCTTCTTCTCGATGCAGTATGGACACTTCTTGCTCACTTCTGTCACGGGCAAGCCACGTGCTTTCATATTCACTCTTCTTCTCAGTCTGTGCTCTGATGTGTTTCTGTGCTGCTTCGCTTCATCGGCAGAGCAGAAGGTTCGAGAGCAGACCAAGCACATGTGAGTTTTCTGCTTGTGAACGGATTTTAAATGAGCGGCCAAAGTAAGGGAAGATTTGAACTTCGCTGTACACTGCTGGCATTTATGCAACTCTTGGTAATCATCAGTAGCCGTATACGTCAATTGATGGCCTGACAGTTGACAGTGTCGTTTAATTTCAGCGTTATAGCGGAACTCTCTGTAACAGGTCTCGCATTTTAAAATGGTCTTCTTTCTGATAATGATTGGCATGGATCGATTGATGACTGCCACAACTTCACTGTGGTCAGCACTGGATAAGTGAAGCAGCATGTCCATGGATGTTTCACATTCGTATTTGCAAAAAGAACACCAGTGTCTGCCGTCCATGGATGATGTTTTCTGGGTATGTTCTTCTGAAGACCAGTGCTGCATAAAATTTGGTAGCCAGTTTGTGTAAAATTTACAAGGACTGCATTGAAAAGGGGACTGGTGAACAATGACATCGATGTTATTTAGAATCAATTGGCGATAAACCTGGCTTTGTACCGTTGAAGCTTTTCTGAAATGGTAGTGCGATATCAAATGCTTGCCCATCAAGTGCTGTCTAACCCTTGATTTGCAGCCAGGACAGTTAACAAAACGTAGTTTTCGTTTCCGCTTTTTCTTCATTTCAATTTCCGTCTTGAGCTTCATGCTAATTAGACTTTTTTTCTGTGGAGGTGAAGTTTTGGTGACTGATCGCAATTTTCGATTGCTTTGTTCTGGAACAGTCTTCATTGGCTGCAAATGTCCTGAAAATTCCAACTCAGTTTCTGGCAGTACCTTTTTCATATGCAATTTGGACATTAGATGCTTCTCATAAATTGCCCTTGAACCTAATCTTCTATTGCAAGGTCCACACCAGTATTGAACTGAGCCTTTCATCTGTATGGTAGTTTGCATGATTTGTGACTTCTCATTGGCTCCAGGCACCCATTTCCCTTTTGTATGCCCTGGCGGCGGAGCATCATAATCTTCATCTCTATCATTAGCATCAGCCATTATCGGTCTCCATTTACCACCAGTATGTTCCTGCTCGTCTCTGATCACCCATTCTTCATGTTCTGGAGATACAGGTCTCCATTTACCACCTGTATAATTCGGAGGGGGTTTCCATTTACCTCCCGTTGGAGGTTCCTCTTCTTCATCATCTTCCGAGTCTTCCGACTCATCAGACTCATCGTCAGGTTTGAAATCATTGAAAGGGCCTATACTGTAAGAGGATGTAGGTATGTCTTTTTTAACAGCACCACTTATGCTTGCAACGGCGTTTATCAATTTAGTTTGATTATCTTCATTGCTTCCTATTCTCAAGCTATGCCCTCCGATCCAGTCTCCGCCTCTGAAGTTACTTTCTACTGGACTCATCGTTGGTATTTCACTTGAAGAAGAGGCAACTACTAAGACATTCTTTCTATCTAGGCTGGCCTTAGAAATCGGTATAGGTGGAGTAAGTCGAGATAATGAAGTTTTCTTAACACTGCTTTGAAGTTCTAAAGATTGGAAGAATACGTCAGCTCCAAGGTTGTAAGTAGGTTCTAAGGAATCTATAGGTATGCCTACTTTCTGCTGGGGTTTGGATTTGACACATCGTTCTTTTCTGTGCTTGACGTAGTTGTCAAGACCGATGATGGTGGTGTTGCATTTGATGCAAAGGTGACTGTCATCATCTTCATCGTCTCGTGGTGACAGCATCTGACAACAAACATTTCGGTTTAAACACATATCAATCTAAATGACATATTTAAAAACAAAAATGATCAGGGGCGTATTTTGAAATTTGGCGCCCTGGGCCAATAAGGTACGCAGTCCCGGGAGTTAAGGAAAAAACAGGCCAAGTGCAAGTTGGACTCGCGCACCGAGGGTTGCTACGCCGCCCCGGGCTGTTTGCCGCCCCGGGCCATGCCCCCTTGGCCCTAAGGTAAATACGCCCCTGAAAATGATGTATTATTTGTTACGCCAAACAAAAGGTTCTCAATAACATTATAATTTGTAACGTGTATTAAAGGAGTATAAATAAACACTGATTTTTTTCTTCTATATTTTACAATTTTTATTCAACTTGCAAATCTTGCAATGTATGTGTGTTCGGGTGGAATCTTGCAAGTTAAATTTGACCTACTTCCCGGTTTCTAATTGACCTAAAACTTAGCATACTTATGTAAATTCGGTGCCAATGTATGATACCATCGAGCTGATCTGATGATGGAGCAGGAAGGTGGTCATAGGAACTCTGTAATAAAATAATGCAATCCTACCGAGTTTGGGCTCTTTAGAATCGTCTCGGTGATTAGTTGATGGATGTTTAAGGAAAAGTACAGTCGGAAAAAAAACTTGTCACAAAAAAGAAATTTTTGACTGATGATGTTACATTTTCCATGAAGTATAGATTATGACAGGTCAGTTATTATGGTTTAATTTCTAGTAATTGACGATCTTCTTTTTCTTTGGTTACAGGGACCATAACCACAAATATTTCTCATGAAAGTTAAATAGTTTTTAAGCAACCTTTGGCTGCAAGGATGTCACCACTTCAAATAAGTTTAGTGTTTGCCAAACCAACCCAGTATGCATACGTTATCGCTCTTATATCTAAGTCATAAGATATATAACCCCTTCTCCCAAGTCTCCCGAAGTTCTTCAATCGCGTGTTGCATCAACGCCATGTCTAGGTAATAAATACCATTCAAACGTCTCAAACTAAAATGACATATGTTTCCTTTAATTTTGAAGGACATACTCCCTTTTCTAAGTACGTGCAGCTTTCAGAATTATTCCAGTTGTTTCAATCGATAATGTATGCGAGTAATTACTGCGGGACTTTCCTGCCATCTTAAGCCAGAACCAGAGTGCCATAACTTTGTATGGAAGTCGTAATGGCATTCGACATTTCAGTTTTCGTGGTAGGTTGCGATTGCATTTGCATAGTCATCTTTTGGTTTTAAATGAATAATGGGCATTCAGTCAGTTCTGTACCGATCACGGCTTGGCGCTGAAAAAATTATGGAAAACTCGGAATCGCCTGGTTCTTCCAAATTGAAGGTGAAGCAAATTATACCTTCTAAATCTAATTACGAATAGTTCACGACTTATTCAGCTTATCCTAAATGCCATGAAATAAATGTAAGTTCATAAACCGTAGGTAATCTAGTTTTATGTGTATGTATCAGTAAGTAGTGGCAACTTCATTGAATAATCTATTCTATACTATTAAATGTTGTGAAAATGAAATGTCTGTACATTGAAGATATTAAAATAAAACTATTAAGGGACTATTTGGAGGTCACTAAAGCGAAATTATTATTTTTTTGGATTTTTGGTATGTTTGTAAGTTTTTTTTTATTTATTTACAATATTCGCACATACTTAACAATATATTTACAGTACGCCAAACTGTAAAACTGTTTGTTGGCGTCGCATTCTGACAATAAAATTCTTGTGCAACGTGATGCTTACTATTACTAAGTATATACATAACTAAAGATAGATACAAACAATGTACAAATGAGGGCTCAGTCACCATCCCGTGTTATTTTATTACCTACTTCGCTAAAGTAAAGTTTACATCCGTTTACAAATGGATAGTAATTGACGTCCACGTTGGTTCGACACAAGGCATTAGGGCCATTTTACATACGAATCCTGAGTAAGTACATTTAGTCATCAGTATCATTTAGTATCTTTTTAAAGGGTACTTATTATATGTACCTATGTGTTGTTGCGGCTTCATCATTCAAAATCGGCTAAACAGATTTCAATTATTTTTGGTACACGGGTAGTTAGGTATCTCCAGGTGGTTATACTTACCCGACTACGGTGAAGAAAAATGAGTGGACATGACTTTTTCTCCTCCACGAATGAAGGGCGCCTTCTAGTGTGCTATATAATTGGATTGTATTTAAGAACAATGTAACGTTTGTGCCCAAATACACATAAAACCTGTGTATTTTAATGGGTGTTAACTCTTATTCATCTTATGTATAATATCTTAATGTGTGGTTGTTGGTTTATTATTGGTTGGAAACGAGCAACAAGTTGACATTAAAACTAACTAATTTGGCTCAGGGACCCAAAGAGGGTCTTGGCCTCTGAAACGAGAGCACGCCATCTCTCCCGATCTGTGAGGCAATACTGATATACTCGTACTATTCATATATCAAAAAAGCTTCCAGAAACAATGTATGTTAATTTGTCATAAACATAAAATGTACTATGAATTAGCAAAAGCGTAAGAAAATCGTTTCGCAAAATCAACGATGGACAAGATATAGCGAAAATACATTGTTAATGATGGTATCAAGTCAAACGGGACGGATTGAGGCAGCGAAGTAATAAAAGAGACATTGGCCAATTTTTCACTTTCGCGTATGATGTTGCTTTAGCTATCAATAAATGTCATTGCTCTAGTTTCAAATAATAAGCAACCTCAATCAAAGCATTTGCCAAAGAATACGGCGGACGTGCAGACAAATTAGTCTTCCGCACAACAATGGGTTCTCGATACGTCAGCGTAAAATAAACATCGGATTAAAACTAGTCGAGGTAATGACGGTGACAGCGATTCGTTCGTGACAATGGTGTCAGGCGGCGACGGATTGACGTGACGAAGGTGCCTACTATGAAAACTCGAATGTAGCGATATTATAAGTAGATTTTTTTCCAACTCTGATAACACGAGTTGATTGGCTTGCCTCGAATCAAAACTCGAGTTGACTCGACTCGGATCAACTGGATGGCCGTCGTTCGCGTCGCGCAGTCGAATCGAGTTCAGCGTATTCGAATTAACATGACTCACCTAGTCTCCGCTACATCGCTGCCACGTAACAGTTGAATCGAATCAAATTTAGGTAATTTGTTTTGACTCACCGTTTATGTAATGAATTGTGCCTTTCGTTGATACACCTATTCGAGCTCCGAGTTAGAACACTCGTCGAGTTGGCGACTCCGATCCGAGTTAGGTACGCGAGTCAAACCGCCAGGTGGAGTCGGCGAGTTCATTCGAATCAACTTGATTAGACTCTGATTTGACTCATTCGAATCAGAGTACTCGACTCGCCCATCGCTAACATGCGTATATTTTTGTGGAAACTGTATTAAAATATGCGCATGTGATCATAATTTATTGTCACATCTATCGAAGACACTATTTCGAGGAAAAGTGAAGGAAGTTTAAACTAGTCCATAAAAAATATTACACCAAGTAAAACAAAACAGTACATCAAGTCTTCATGAAAATAGCGTACTCCCACCTGTAAGGCCGGCAACGCACTTGTGACTCATCTGGTGATGCAAGTCTCTACGGGGCTATTCATAAATTACGTCATTTCATATTGGAGGGGGGGTCTGGACATCGGATAATGGTAGCATGACGAGGGAGGGGGGGGGGGGTCATTCCCAAACTGACATCATCTATCGCATCTTTAAAAAGTTTCAATGAGTAAAAAAAGGAATTAAATTCATGTTTCTATAAACTGTTGCTCGAAACGCATTATTTGGAAATTACATCATTTTATTTGGTAGGGGGGGGAGGGGGGGCTCATCATGGGCAGTCGTGTACAAAGCAAGTTCACTTTACTAAGTACCCGTGGTACGCGCCGCTCAGGTAGGGCGTTATTAATGATGCTTCACTACGGGACTGTCCCGACTGCGTTGCTCTACTAACCTAATGACTTTTAACCCTCGGAAAACGGATTTGCACCTACGTGAAAAACCTAATAAAAGGTTGTATATATATATATATTGCCTTGTTGATTTGTGTCTCTTTTCTTTACTTTTTTTTTTGTATTCTCAACATTAATGATCCTGCACTAACTACTAGTTTCTGTTTGGCCCTATCGTTGACTGGTAGAGAATGCCTTAAGGCATTAAATCCGCCATTTGTAATAGTTTGTATTGTACAATAAAGTTAAAATAAATAAAATAAATATATCTAACATAACGGCTTCTGCATAATGATCTTTTCAAAAATCATGAAAATTGTATGGTTTCAGAGGAAACAGTAGTCGATGAAGTGAAAATTATATGAAACTAGCTTCTGCCCGCCACTTCGACCGCCTTAAATTCGTTTATCGCGGATAAGGAAGAAGAACACTCAGGAATAAAAAGTAGCCGATGTCCCCGGGACTCAAACTATCTCCATACCCAATTTCATCTAAATCGGTTCAGCGGTTTAAGCGTGAAGAGGTAACAGACAGACAGACAGACAGACACACTTTCGCATTTATAATTATAGTATACTAGCTTTTGCCCGCGACTTCGTCCACCTTAAATTCGTTTATCGCGGATAAGGGTATTTTTCTGGGATAAAAAGTAGCCTATGTCCTTCCTCGGGACTCAAACTATTTCCATACCAAATTTCATCTAAATCGATTCAGCGGTTTAAGCGTGAAGAGGTAACAGACAGACAGACACACTTTCGCATTTATAATTATAGTATATAGTATGGATATGGATTAGGCATTCTAAGACGCGTTTGTCGATGAAATCGAAGGATACCGATTGAGCTGTGCGTTGTATTTTTTTATTAAGTAGCCAGTAAATAGGTATACCTATAGCAAACCTAGAATATGCCCGCAACTTCGTTCGTGGAAGAGAAAAAGTCATAACCCCTCTTTTTTCTTCAGCGTCTGGTAAAAAGTATGATTAACCATCCGTGAATACTCAGCCACCCATGTACCAAAAATTTTTGAAATCTGTTCAACCGATTTGGCGTGATGAAGCCACAACGACACACACACACACATACAAAAAAAATCATTCAGTGAATATAAAAAGTCCGTATCACTTTTTTTTAATATCTTCAATGTATTACAGACATTTGATTTTTATAACTTTATAATAATATGGGAGTAAAGAAACTAGTAGCAAAGGTCCAGGCCCGTTTCACAAAAACTTGTAGGTAACTTGTATTACAAAGTGGATGTCTTTTTAATACATATTGTTGGAAAGAGCTTTCCGCTAGTGATATCACCCTCAGAAATAATTACCACAATGTAGTGTTATTAACAATGTATATTTTAAGATGACACAATATTATTACAATTATAAGTCATTCTCTTCACTTAAACAGAGGAAACACGACCGGTCGGTCTGATTGCTTAACTCCGAATGCCCCTTCGCCAATGTCGCTCAACCACCATCCTTACGTTGTGGACGGCTATCATGACGTCACCAGAATGGTCAATGCAGCTCCTTTTAAATTCGTTATTATTTTTAAATAAATAAAATAATCTACAAAACCTTACCTTACAAGCTTTTGTGAAACGGGCCCCAGATCTAGATATCTCGACCTATAGTGCAATGTCACCTTTCGCTGCTGTAGTGTGGGTGCCGTCTCTGTGTGCATTCGTCAGTCAGAGCGACCCAATGCGTTCAGATATCTCCACACGATTTTAGATTTCATAAGATGTAGGAATGAAATAATTATCTTTTCACTTCTCCTGCTCAAAAAGTACGTCATATTAGCTTTTCCAAGCGAGCCTAAAATAGTACATTTAGCCCCTAGGATTTAAAAGAGAGCCATATAATCCCATACAAATTTCCATGGCACTGATAAAAAAAAAATGCAGCCAGCTACATACTCCTTACCAATAATTAAAAACAAACAAAACATCCTGATCAGATTGGCCAAACTTTCTGATAGAATTGCTAAAACTGTACTATTAGTTTTTCATGAAATATACAATTTTAATGTTAAGTCTTTTTTATTTTCTCGCAGTCGAAGTGAAAAGCAGAGTGTTTAACACGTGGCTAAAAGCCATTATGACACTCAGAAATATTTGTCCTCGCTCACTTCGTGAGCTCGACCAAATAATTACTTCGTGTCATAATGGCTTATTTTGGCCCCTTGTCAAACAATCTTCTATTATTCTATAAGTAGGCCGCAAGGACACTTTTACAAGGCTGACTCTACGGCATTTTCCAAAAGGAGACCACTGTTGCAAAGAAAAAGGAAACAAAATCAACAGCCAGTCAGTTTTTCTAAACAATATTGTCCTGAAATAAAACAATTTAACGGAATATATCGCGTATATTATCTCATTTTAGTTCCCGACATAATCCGTTAAATTGTTTTATTTCAATGAGTAATAATCGCGCATACACAGAAGAAAATAATATTGTCCTGATTAAAAAAATATTATTATAATTAGTGCGCCAGTTAGATTATCAAAGAATATTCGACCCGTATTTTTTCTTTCGTCAATCAAATATAAAAAGACATAGATAAAGCGCGTCAAAGTTTGAGAGTCGGGGCGCACTTTAACTGGCTATCCATACTAGTTTCCATACTAATATTATAAATGCGAAAGTGTGTCTGTCTGTCTGTCTGTCAAAAGTCAAAAAGTCAAAAATGTTTATTTGTCCAGTAAGAATATCTGTTACATCATTTTTGTACCACTATGTGGTACCGTTGGGCATACAAATAAAATCACATGTTTAATGTACATGCACATGCAACACGGATTATTTAAACAATTGAACTCAGTACATAAACAAGAAAATACAAAAAAAAGAAATGGATGGATATAAGTAATTCATTAGGTATGTCAATTTCATTATCAATTATTGGTATTAGTCAAAAAGTCTCTTATCGAATAATAGGTTTTTCTTATAAAAAACTCTTTTAAAGCTCTTTTAAAATCAATGTCACTTTCCCTTCTGGTTACAATTGTTAGTGGTAATTTGTTGAATATTTTGTGTGCCATTCCAAGAAAACTATTTTGCAGCAATGCTGTGTTACTTGGGTGCGCTTTTATTTTGTCTGTCTCTTACCTCTTCACACTTAAACTGCTGAACCGATTTGGATGAAATTTGGTATGGAGATAATTTGAGTCCCGGGGAAGGACATAGGCTACTTTTTATCCCGGAAAAATACGCTTATTCGCGATAAACGAATTTAAGGCGGACGAAGTCGCGGGCAGAAGCTAGTATCTTCATATTTTTTTGTTTTATTGACAAAATAAAAAATACGTGTGCAATATTTTCTGATAATCTACCTGACGGGCTAATTATATTTTTTTAGGACACAAGCCTATTCTTAATTATTACAATATAGTACTTAGCCTATCTTAAATATACTTTCTAAGTATAAACTCAAAACTTAGTTTTCCAAGAAAAACTATCAAAACTGAAATTGTTTATTATGTAAGTAGGCCGGCCGCCTTTACAAATCTGAATGTGAATCTACCGGCATTTCACAAGAGGACATCGCTTTATATTCAAAAGTAAGTATTTACGTAAATATACTTAAAACTATTACAATAGGGAATATGCATGTATTTTTGTTTTTGCTTTATTAAAAGCTCATTCATGAAACAAGCAGTAGATACTTTTCGAATAACTATAAAAAAGCAAGATATAATAGCCATTAAAAATTTCATTCTATCTCTTTCTAGCAAAACAGAATTTAATATGGAATGTATTTAAACATTATTTTCAACATTAATAAGTAATTACTGATACAATCTATAAAAGTTTTAGTGAAAGAAATTCTGTGAAATTAAACCACTTTTACGTATTTTGGAACACTAGGGAAACAGGGTTTATTGCTTTTGGAACCGGTTCAACGCATACCTTGAAGAAACCGGTTATACCCGGATATTTCTGAACCCGGTAGAACCGGGTGCATGCCCTTAGTCACCGACATAGCAAACAGGGCTTACCCCTTCAGTTTGCTTACAAACTGAAGTGGCTCAATTCAATCATGATTAGCTTATCAGTACACTATTGTACTGATAATCATGAGTGAATTTAATGTTATTTTCCATTAGAATACAAAATTCCAATGTTATAAATGCTAAATTCTGATTTGACTTATCATTCTGTTGCAGTTTATATTTAACTCAGTGTAATTATAACTTTGTAACCAATTGATGAATAAATTATTTCTATTTCTATTTCAAAGGGCTGGACACATAGTTCGAAAAACCGATAGCCGTTGGGGTAGAAAGGTTCTCGAGTGGAGACCGCGTGGGAAGGCCATCCGTAACTGTACTTTTTGTTTTACAAATATCATGATAATAATCACAATTTTTGCAATTTATTAGTGGATCACTCCACTAGCGTTATTATTATAAACAAAGATCAGAAACAAATGAGGTATCTGATCGGGGTGAAAGTAACTTCATAGTTCTGCACTAGGCGGCGCTAACGGCTAAAGAGTCGGATGCACCATACAGAGATCCATAAGCAAGAACAGATGACAAAATTCGTCGACTACTGGTGTGGACGATTAGCTCAGATGGTAGAGCGTGCTGCCCCGGTCAGGCCATCCGTAAGTTAGTCAGTCGACCAGGTTAGGGTTGCCGAGAATCGCTGGATGCGAGTCGCCTCTATCCGGCAATGGAAATCTATTGAGGAAGCCTCTGTCCAGCTGTGGACGTCCTAAGACTGAAATGACTGTAGATGTTTTTTTTGTATTTTTCAGTTAAAAGACCTAAACAGATATTATGTAAAAGGGAGTTACTAAACCATCCAACAAACTTAGGAAACAAATATCGACCGGCGGGTTTTCCGAACCGTCGCCAACTCGTCACTGGTGACAGTAATGGTCACCTTTCAGCCCAAGTCCTGTAATCAACGCCTTGTCTGCTTATTTATTTAACACGTGTGTACTTTTGTTAGTGTTGTACAGTCGCTAGCAATGATATGACAGCGGCCTTATGATAATAAATCTTTTAAAATTTGTAGTAGGAAATACTTACCTAATCTATTACGTCTTTCTCTATTTTACAAGCTTTTCTTTGACTTGCATTGTAAGTATTTATTTATTTAAACTTTATTCCACAAAACAAAAGTAAGTACAAATGACGAACTTAATGCCAAATGGTATGTTACGTATGTTTTTACCATAACGAGTTATCGTAATTATCATGAGCTTCAATTTTCAACGACATATATGTTATTGTGTTTTAGTTATAGTAATCTAAAAGAAGTAAAAGTAAAAGGTTTTAAGTGAAGGACATTAGACTTTCTTCAATACTGATCGGTTGATATTATTTTGTGTAATGGTGACCATGCAATAGTATGATACTATCGAGCTGATCTGATGATGGAGCAGGAAGGTGACCATAGAAACTGTGACAAATTAACATGAGGATTATACTGTCTGGTGGTGGTTTGTTGTATTTTGCATTCGTATTTTTTTTGTGGAAACTGCATGAAACTGCATGTGAGCGTAATTTAGTATCTGATCTAACCAAGACATTTGGCGGAAAAGCATAGGAACTACAATCCATTACTTAATCTAAAATAATGCGAACCTATCGAGTTTCGGGTCTTTAAAAACGTCTCAAATCTCAGATGCTTTTAAAATAGGCAAGCCTATATGTCTGGCACGCCAATGCAAGTTAAATAAAATGTAATATTTCCGTGGGGCGTGTATCGGAACGCGTCCCAGTCAAAGGCTGTCGTCCGAATAACGACGTCGGCATCGATCGGCCCGCGTAAGAACGCTCCATACACCTCGCACCGCTCATTTATTAATCCTGTACCGGGAGACATTCATAGTAACTAGGGGGCAAAAACAGCACCCAAACATATGGCTACCAAAATATACTATAATTTGTATCTGTAAGAAAAGAGCGAATCGTATGAAGACTCCATACACCGCGCATTTATTGATCCTATACCGGGAGACAATCATAGTAGCTAGGGGGCAAAAACAGCATTCAAACATATGGCTACCAAAAAATACTACAATTTGTATCTGTAAGAAAACAGCGAATCGTAAGAACGCTCCGTTCACCTCGCATCGCTCATTTATTAATGCTGTACCGGGAGACAATCATAGTAGCTAGGGGGCAAAAACAACAATGAAACATATGGCTACCAAAAAATACTACAATTTGTATCTGTAAGAGCGAATCGTATGAAGACTCCATACACCTCGCATCCCTTATTTATTGATTGTATATCGGGAGACAGTCATTGTTATTGGTAGCTAGGCAGCAGAAACAGCACTTAAACATATGGCTACCAAAGATACTAAGTATAATTTGTATCTGTAAAAAGAGCAAATGGTAAGAACGCTTCATACACTTCGCACTGCGCATTTATTAATTATATACCGGGAGACAATCATAGTAACTAGGGGGCAAAAGCAGCATTCAAACATGTGTCTACCAAAAATATAATTTATCTGTAAGAAAAGAGCAAATCGTAAGAATATTCCATACACCTCGGACCGCTCATTTGACACGAAATCATAACGAAAGATAATCATAGTAGCTAGGGGGCAAAAACAGCAATAATTACCACAAAAATTCTTAATGACAATAAGTGATCTTTAAACCTAAACCTAAAAAAATTAACCTAGGTCTAGGTGAATGAAATATATAAAAGTAGCCAATCGCGATCAGTACTGCAGGTCAATCTTCCTGTGTCAGTCACGAGGGCAAGACTCGCAAGACAAAAGAGAGAGACAGTGATAAAAGGAGAGAGAAAAAAAATTTACCTACGTATAAGTGAATGAAATATATAAAAGTAGTCAATCGCGATCAGCACTGCAGTTCAAGCTTCCTGGGTCAGTCACGAGGGCACGACCAGAGAGACACACACAGAGAGATATAAGGAGAGAGAGAGAAAATTAACCTAGGTCTAGGTGAATGAAATATATAAAAGTAGTCAATCGCGATCAGTACTGCAGGTCAATCTTTCTGGGTCAATGACGAAGGCACGACAAGAGAGACACAGAGAGAGAGAGAGAGAGATCGAAGGAGCGGAAAAGAAAATTAACCTAAGTCTAGGTGAATGAAATATATAAAAGTAGTCAATCGCGATCAGCACTGCAGTTCAAGCTTCCTGGGTCAGTCATGAGGGCACGACCAGAGAGACACACACAGAGAGAGATAGATATAAGGAGAGAGAGAGAAAATTAACCTAAGTCTAGGTGAATGAAATATAAAAGTAGTCAATCGCGATCAGCACTGCAGGTCAATCGTCCTGGGTCAGTGACGAGGGCACGACAAGAGAGACACAGAGAGATAGAGAGAGATAGATAGAAGGAGAGAGAAAGAAAATTAACTTAAGTCTAGGTGAATGAAATATAAAAGTAGTCAATCGCGATCAGTACTGCAGGTCAATCTTCCTGGGTCAGTGACGAGGGCACGACAAGAGAGACACACAGAGAGAGAGAGACATAGATAGAAGGAGAGAGAAAGAAAATTAACCTAAGTCTAGGTGAATGAAATATAAAAGTAGTCAATCGCGATCAGTACTGCAGGTCAATCTTCCTGGGTCAGTGACGAGGGCACGACAATAGAGACATACACAGAGAGAGAGATAGTGTGAAGGAGAGAGAAAGAATACTAACCTAGGTCTAGGTGAATACAATATTTAAAAGTAGTCAATCGCGATCAGTACTGCAGGTCAAAGTTTCCGGGCAGCTGCCGCAAGGTGCAGTCCGTCGTAAATCAGTCGCCCCGCCCCCGTCTAATGGGAATTATAATTGATTCCTGCGCCGGCAGCCTTTTAATTGTTCCTTAATATGTTTTCATAGCGTTTTATAATAGTTTAGGAGATAAACATGCAATGCGGTATTGCGTATCTTGGGAAATTGTGAGGCGGGAAAAATATACGCCCGGTCGAGCAAATGAAAAGATTTTTTTAAATGAAACACAAATTTTGTTTCCGTGTGTTTAATGTGGGAAAATTAATGCCACATTATTATCTATTTTGATATAGATACAGAGATAAAAACGCAAAAAAAAACATGATTTCTGCGCAAAAAAACGAAGTCACTACACTACATAAATAAATAGTCAGTTTTTTTTTAGCTCTGAGTGTATACTTTTTGTTTTGTTTACAATTAAATCTTGCAAGCTAATGTTCATCCTTTAGATTTTTTTAAATTTTGAGTGAACATTACAAGCATTTTAAGCAGTGATTTATAATTGTTTTATTTGAAGTTCTAATTCTTGTATAATTCAGATAATAAACATTCATTTAGTCCATTACAAGCATATATTAAATACACTTTCGTAAAACTAGGTTGTTTTATTAGGGTTCCGTATCTCAAAATGGAAAAACGGAACCTTTACAGGATCATTGATGTCCGTCTGTCTGTCAAGAAGACCCTTTTTCTGAGGAACGCGTAGAGGTATAAGTTTGAAATTATCCTCAAACACTTATATCTTTGGTCCCTTGAAGCTGTAAAAAAACCAAGCTTCTAAGCCAACGCAATCCAAAGATACAGTCATTAAAATGGTATTCCCATACAAATTGCCGTCATTGGAAAACCTGTAGGGTACTTCAAATTGACCTAGAAACTTGAAATTTGATATCAAGGTAGCTCTTATAGCACAACCTATGATATAAATCTGAAAATCTTATTTTTTTATGTCTGTCTGTCTATATCAGTAACGGATATAAAATGACACCGCGTACAATTTGCTTAGGAGTAGGATGCTAACACTGGATTTTCATAGATTGCCGATTTTAGAGTTCCGTACCCCGAAGGGTAAGACGGGACTCTATTACTAAGACTCTGCTGTCCGTCCGTCCGTCCGTCTGTCTGTCCGTCTGTCACCAGGCTGTATCTCATAAACCATGATAGCTAGACACTTGAAATTTTTACATATGATGTATTTCTGTTGCCGCTATAACAACAAATACTAAACACAGCATAATTTTATGTCCGCCTATCTATGTCAGTAATCAATATAAAATGATCGAACACCGCGTACATTTTGCTTAGGAGTAGCGATCTGCTAACACTGGATTTTCATAGATACGGCCGCTTGCAGCGTATATTTTGTACGGAACCCACGGTGCCTGAGTCCGATTCGCACTTGGCTGGGTTTTTATTTGAGTTCATTAACCTTAAATAGGTGATTCCTATAAGTTTCGCAACACTCCTCTCGGCCGGCGACCCTGTGCCCGGGACCAATCATTTAAAATCCAAATTTGCCGCATCAGAAGTTACCGGACAACGGATCTGTCCGTTGAGACCCGATTCATTACCTTCACGACTGACGCGTTTTGCCGCTAGACCAATAAGGGGAAGCTTGATGTAGCAAAACCATACATCTACATATACTGCACTCCTTGGGGCCACCCGCAAGGTGTTCGGACGACCAGGTTAGCGGGGACTCGCTGGATGCGGGTCGCCTCTATCCTGCCCATATGGAAATCGGTTGAGGAGGCCTGTGTCCAGCAGTGGACGTCCTATGGCTGGTATGATGATGATGATACTCAGTAGCGTGGAGTGCGCAGAAGTTGCGGGCATTTCCTAGTCTATAATCTATACTATTATAAAGTTGTAAAAATGAAATGTCTGTACATTGAAGATATTTTCAAACAAATGATTGTTATGGACTATTTGGAGGTCATTAAAACGAAAAATATTTTTATTGGATTTTATGTATGTTTGTATGTGCCGTTGTGGCTTCATCGCGCAAAATCGGCTAAACGGATTTCAACTGTTTTTAGTACACGGGTAGCTGGGTATCTCCAGATGGTTATAGGATACTTTTACCCGACTACGCTGAAGAAAAAAAGAGGGGTTATGACCTTTATACTCCTCCGCGAACGGAGTTTCGGGCACCTTCTAGTACATACATAAAATCACGCCTTTTTCCCATTACAGGGTAGCCAGAGACTACCTCCTTCAACTTGCTACGGTCCTGGCGTACAACTGCCGCTTCATCAACATTAATTAATGCCTCTATTTCTCGCATCCATCATCTGGCATACTTCATCTATTTTATCATTCATTCCTCCCCTTACATTTAACGTAGCAAAGCGGCTCTCCATGGCCCACTCTTCGCTCTCGCTGGGACCGAGACGTGATGGGTTGCGAACCACATCGCCGCCATTATGGTTTTTGAAATTATTGAAACTCATTGCGTTCCCACGAGCTGCTAGGGATAAAATATTCGAATATATTATAAAGTTGTAAAATTTTTATGTCTGTACATTAAAGATATTTTATATTATTTGGAGGTAACTGAATGGATTTTTATTTTTATTTTTTGCATGTTTGTATGTGTCGTTCTGGCTTTATCACGCCAAATCGGCGGAACGGATTTCAACCATTTTGTGGTACATGGCTACCCTGAAGCAAAAAAGGGTTATGGCTTTTCCTACCTTCGCGAACGAAGTTGCGGGTATTTTCTAGTTTTGCTATAAACCTATTGCATTTACTATTAAATAAAAAAGTACCATGCACAGCTTAAATCAGTATCCTATTATTTCATCGACAATTCAATTTTTCCCCTGAAACTAACTTATGATCCTTAAAAAGATATTATGTCCATAGAAGCCGTTAGGTTAGGTTTGGGTTATAACAATCCCAAATTATTAACAGTTTCTGAGAAAAATATATGTCGACGAAATTAAGTTAGTATTCAAAGAGACCTTACTATATTATAAACGAGAAAGTATTTATGTAGGTTCCACTTAATCTCAAAAACTACTGGACGAATTTTTATGAAACTTTCCAGTTATGTACCTTATATATCAGAATAGGACATATAGGATTAGGCTATAATGTATGTCAAATTTCATCCCTTTTAGGGACTAAAAAGGGGAGGAAAATTTGTATGGACAATAATTATTTTTCTACGCTAGGAACTTGAAATTTTGGTAATATGCTTCACATTTAAATTAGTAAAATATCGACTTTTGGGGAAAGACATAAGCTACTTTTTATCACGGAAAAATACCTCTAATCTAGCCTACCAGGAGTCTAAGGCGGACGAAGTCGCGGGCGGCCGCTAGTCCTTACTTCCTTACTTCCATATCGTTATCCTTACTTATATTATAAACGTGAAAGTATGTATGTACAACATTCCACTTAATCTCGAAAACTACTGGACGACTTTTTATGAAACTTTCCAGTTATGTACCTTATATATCAGAATACGACAATGTATGTTAAATTTCATCCCTAATAGGGACGAAAAAGGGGATGAAAATTTGTATAGACAGTAAATATTTTTTTACGCCAGGAACTTGAAATCTTGGTAATATGCTTCACATTTAAATTAGTACCTAAAATATCGAGTTTTGGGGAAAGACATAAGCTTCTTTTTATCCCGGAAAAATACCTTTTATCCGCGATAAACGAATCTAAGACGGAAGACGTCGCGGGCGGCCGCTAGTTTTTCAATAAAACGAGGTACAACCGCTTAATTCTGTTCCTTATACAACGTACAAAAAACGTACTGATACTAACCATTAATACTAACAAAGATTTTGGAAATTTAATTTCTCAGGACGGTTAAATAACATGAAAGTTAAAATAAATTTATCCATAACCAATTAAAGAGGTATATGTAGAACCTACCCAGTGGCGTGGCGACCATATAAGCCGATTCCCACCGGGTTGCCCAGGGAAAGGAAACCACCTTTTTCTTTAAATATGAGTAATTGAATACGTTTTCGGCTTCCCTTTTAATTTACTGACGCCACGCCTCTACCTGTAGCTATTCTGTTATATATACTGACATATTACAGAAGAACCATCCGACAGCGACAGTAGATACTGCCCTTGATCCAAAAGTAAGATCTTCAGAACTGCCACAATAATAAACAATTATCTTGTGGAATAATGGAATTTGCATGGCAGCACCATACAAGTATGTCATTAAACATGCAATACACAAACTATATTTTCTTACAATTCATCATCATCATTTCAGCCGTAGGATATCCACTGCTGGACACAGGCCTCCTCAATAGATTTCCACATGTGCCTTACAATTAACTTCTTTGAATTCAATCAAGTTATTTCGGACCCGGCGCCACCCAAAGAAATTGCCAAAATTGTTCAAGATTAATGGTTTTAGTAAGTTGCGTCACGGTTCGGCCCGGCTCCAAAGTAATTTTCCAAATCGGTTTATAAATTAAGGACGGACAAATATATATTTCTCACCTCGCAAAAAGTTTGAAGTCGGTTGAAAATATTCAAACAAAGAACATTCACCATCAAAACAAAATCCGGCAACAATCGACTCATCAGCAGTAACCCAATAAAGATAAAACTTTCGAAGCGGTTGCGCGTACGCACGTCTCAATCCGCGGCCCGCTGCGCACGGACACGTAACGACACCATATTTGTGTCATTAGGTTTATTGCTGAGAAAGCCGAATATTCTTTATTGTGGCGGACAATATGACAGGCAGACACTTTCATTATCTCGAGACAGTCGGAATCTCGTTTTGTTTAATTTGGGAGTTTAGTCGTTAAGCTCCGTTATGATCCTTATTTTTCATGACAATAGTATATTATTATCTTGACTTTGCCATAATTAAATTTATTTTGAATTAATTTATTACGTTTGTAGTATTTGCATGCGTATTTTTTTGTGGACACTGCATGAAAATATATGCGCATGTGACCACAATTTATTGTCACATCTAACCAAGACACAATTTTGTGGAAAAGCGAAGGAACCATAATCCATTAATCTAATCTGGAATTCCGCGAGCATTAATCTAATAGTAACACCTGAATCTATCAATTATATTAGGAACCGTCAATGCAAATTTGAAAAAAATAAAAGCTAATGAACATTAAATTATCTTTTTGGATAAATAGCGAGGAGCATCGATGACAGTACATAAATGTTTCATCGATCAAAAACGAAGAAACGTTTGAAAACATATTAAATAATGAAAACAAATTGCATTGAAAGGAAATTGTAATCAATTACAAGTTTGTAAACAAAAGCAATACAGAGAAATAAGCTAATAAATAAGCTAGATTAGCTGAACGCAGATTCAAAAATTATGAAAGATCTGAAAAAATTTCTGAGATTGAATATTAATGTAACCGAGTTCCGCTCAATTATGTCATTTTAATGAGTTATTTATTTTTCTTTCTTCATTTACAATTTAGGGACCAGGAGATCAATGGTTTAAAGTAATTAGTATACTCAAAAATGTTATTTGTAACTAGATGTAAAACTTACAATAACAATCCTCCTGTTGAATTTTGATCCCTCTTGTTTTTACAACAAATGTCCATAAAGATAGTTTTTATACAATTACGCTTATAATTTATTTGTCATCAGTAACAAATCGGATTGCCTCTATGTTTCTAGTACCTGTTAGAGGGTAATGACGTAATAATTATGCAGATAAGTATAGTGAAAGGGAATCTAATGATTTGCTCAAGTTGTTAAAGGTGGAGCCACGGTGTCATGCAACCCGGTTCTGAAGACCTGTAGGCCTTCATTGTGAAACTTGATAGTATTGGTTGGATAATATCAAAATTTAGTTGCAGAATATTTTTCTTGGTGTCAGAAAAGCAAGTGAAAATCTATACTGCTTTTCAACAAGGAGAATTTTTGCGTCTAGGGATAGAAACCTGTTGTTGTTCTCTTGCCACTGAAAATCAGTTGGGGAGTCCGGTTTTTCCAAGACGTGGTTCACCAACGCAAGAAGTTTCACTTTAACTTTTAAAGTCGCGGTAATTGCAGATAAAATGAAACAAAATCTTTTTTCCGTTTCCGTATGGCCATGTCAAGAGAGGTGAAGATCATGTGATACTAAAAGCGTTAGACGTACAAGAAGCGAAAAAAGGAGCCGTCCGCCATCATCTTGGTGAAAGAACCTGGAAAGGGACCTCAAGAAAGCTCTGCACCGTCGACCCAAAAATGAGGAAACCCGACTCCAAATAGTGGGATAAGCAGTGGAAGTTACGAAAAAAAGAAAGTGTCACCAAAGCAAGAATCTGGAAAAAGTGGAAAGAGTAGAATCTGCGATGTGCAGACCGACAAAACATACTAACTTCAACTTCTGAAGTGTTGCAAATGTCAACTGACGTCAATCACATCTACTGGCTGGTTTGCTTATCTATCACAAAATAGCAAAGTTTATATTACTCTCCAGGATTTACAGATATGTCCCAAGTTCCAAGTAATGTATCGACTATCGATACGAGCTCTACAATTGTCTTTGAAAATTGCTAAAATATTTGAGTATCCTGCAGTACCGTCTCATGTGTCTATTTATTTATCTTATATCTATATGAATAAAAATCAATTGAAGAAATGTATGCTTGTGCATCACTTCAGGACGGCTGTACCTATTCGACAAAGTTTGCATAGAAAAGTGTTAATTTTGGGTTTGAAAATGAGTAAGTGAGACAAAAGATATAAGGGCGATCTTAATCGACAGTAAAGGAAAGTTAAGGACTTATCTTCTTCCTTAGCACACCCGTGCGAAACCAGCGCAGGCAGCCGATAGTATAATTTAAGATTCAGCGTCAGGTAAGCCTCAAAACAGAAATACATAGCCAACAATTTAACACCGCAGTGCAATCCCGCGCATCCTCGAATCACCAGTTTATATATTACGACACAATGGGTTCAAAGGTGCCCATCAGTCATTGGCTTACCACGCCAGCACCATTACTCCGCGTCAAGCTCTCCGCGAAGATGGAGCGGCGCGGGCGCAGTCATTACGCCGACCAATCACAGCGCTCCGCGCTCGCACCCCGCCGCGTTCTTTATAACACTCGTGCGCTCGAATATATCACGCGTCAACTCTCAAAAGGGTTTTTACAAACGTATCTCGTATTCGTCATCGTTAAACGCAGCAACCAATAAATAAAAGTGAAAACGGCTCTTTTTTTAAAACGGATTTGTGGATATTGATGGCACCGATTCAACACTAAAATAGTCATGTGTCTTATTCCTTTGAGATAAACGTTGTTTTATTGAGACGTCTCGATCGCATGACTGGAGATCGTAATGATCGGCCTGTAATGAAAATGATGTACCAATATCCTTATAAATCAATGTAAGGAACATTTGTAGATTAGTTAACGGTGAACATTTCATATTCATGGTTTTGTCAAGTCGAAATATTTATGTTAAATAAGAGATATATCATGTTCACAACTTAATAAGAATGATTAATTTTTATTAAAACAATCGGAGATTTCTAATATATAATGGTTTGTGCTCTCGTGTTTCTGTAGATTGCCGACAGCAATCATGTTCGATGACCATTGAGCAACCAGTGAAGATACATCTACGTATAGCTATTTCCTCTTGTTTTCTGTAGGTACAGAAGACGGCGCGGCGTGTAGTTAACGTTTCCTAACATTTGATTTTTTCGGTTAGGTCACTTTTATTTTAAAATTGCGACATATTCAGGTAAAGAAAATGCATGTCGATAAAATCCTGTCAATCATTTGTGGAGTTCATGCAATTTAGCGGAAAGAATGGTAAAAATAATGATGTTCCTGACCTTACTTAAGTTAGCGGTTGTAGCTTGTTTTATCGAAAAACGTTGCATCGAATACTTAATTTCGTCGACATATCATTTCATCGAAAGCATTTTTCTATGAAACCATTAATTAGGGCTTGTTACAAATCAAACCTAACCTAACCTAACGGCTTTTCTATATGATGATCTTTTCATAAATTATAAGATTGTTTGGTTTCAAATTATGGATGAAAGAAAATTCTATGAAATTATGCACTTTAGGGAATGTTTGTCGATGAAATGGAAGGCTTTTGTACCTTTTGACTGTCAGTAAAAATGTATACCTATCCAAGACAAAACAAACAGACCTATCCACGACCAAAAAACGAAAGTAACTCGAATCAAAGTGAATCGAAACCATTAGTTTATGCCGGTTCTGATTTATGTTTAATTGAAATCTCGCGCGCCGCCATTTTGATTTAGCTGCCGTAATGACGGGCGGCTGCGCGCTCTCGGCTATCCGCACAATGGACATTGTGTGATTGTGGATTGTGGGGGGTCAAAAATGTACTTGTTGCATAACAACTAGTATAATTTCTACAGAGCCTAACTGACATAATAGGGAATTTATTGTAATAAGAAAAGTTCAATTACTGAACAAATTTTTTGTAAACTGCGGAAAATCTAAAATAATAATGAATTATACTATTATTGAGATGTTAAATCTAACTTTGAGTTATTTCCTATCGGCCAAACTAGATGGCGCTAGTAATCCTCATCAGAGTAAATTCTCCTTCAAGTGTAAGTTTCGCAAGCATCTGGAAAATCTTCGAGATTAAGAGTCTTCACAGTCGTTTAGAAGCTACCTGTATGTACATATGTATTATCTTTATATATATTACGTAATATGTATAGTTTGTATAATTATTTATATAATTTCGGTGTCTAACCCTTGTAATTATTAATTTGTACAAGATTGATACCTATATTCCGCACCAATAATTTCTCTGTTTAACCTAATGGTTGACTGGTAGAGAATGCCTTTATGGCATTAAGTCCGCTATTTGTACTTGTTTGTATTATGCAATAAAGTTTAAATAAATAATAATCCTAGTAGAGTTTCTCTATGGTTCCGGTCATTTTAACCTATTTGTGAAGTGAACGCGCACACTAGACATTGAGTGAATTTCGGTTGTGAGAGTCAAAAATGTAAAACCTACCTTAATTGTTGCATTACAACTGGCACAACTGGTATCATTCCTAGAGAGCCGTAGCTCACAAAGTTATTGTTGTAAAAAAAACATCATACCTGAATAAAAATACAATGACCTCAGTATCAGAAGTTCGAACATTTGTGATGGTTCCTTTTAACCAGACTAGATGGCGCCAGTAGTCATAATCATGTTTGCTGATTTTTTACCGACAGACCGAATTATCATTTGTTTTAGATCCCGTAATGACAGACTATCTTTACAAAATACACTGTGTGAATGTGTATGTCCCCCCGGTCAAAATGCAATACTGACCAAATTAAGGAACACTTATTTCATAGAATGTACTAAATAGCGAGTTGTCAAAAACAAAACAGAAAAACAAAGTATGGACTGGGTTTGACACAAAACAAATTAAGAACGATCTTTGAGGAACTTAAAAAAGGATCTGAATATAGTGTTTTAGTTTTTTTTATAAATTATATATTCAAATTCCACAGTACTTAATTGTCGACAAACCAATAATAAAATAATTATGCAACCTACTACTACTAATAACCTTCTGAACAAAATTATGATAATAACAAAAAAAACACTTTTTAGCAAAAATAATGAAAAAAAATGTTTAATTATCTGATACTCTGATATTCATACATACCAGGAAAAAATAGATAAACAAGAAACGCTTTTTGATTTAAATTGTCTACGATAAAAAAGAAATATTATGAGAAATAAAAAGAAAATTATGAGAAAATCTTGTTCAAAAAAGCAAAAACGTATTCGGCCCGGAGTGCCTAGCAGAGCGTGGTTTCGATCCACGGACCTCTGGGTTATGGGCCCAGCACGCTTCCACTGCGCCACTCTGCTCTTGATAAAGCTGATGAAATTATCACATACGTTCTAAGGCACAGTTCCAAGCATCAAACTAAACGTTATAGGTTATTTGAGTATACTAGTAGATTATTTGAGTTGATTACATAGTGGAATTTGTTTGTAATAAATAAATATACGTATTTGAAACCGATTAATAAAATAAAATTACTATTTTTACGCCAATTCTCTACTTCACAGTCATGTATTTGAACAATTTCATGTAGTTGACGTAATAAATAACGAAAATAACAAA
Organism: Hedya salicella; assembly: GCA_905404275.2. Lineage (NCBI taxonomy): Eukaryota > Metazoa > Arthropoda > Insecta > Lepidoptera > Tortricidae > Hedya > Hedya salicella. The sequence goes on from FR990104.1 coordinate 1,515,747, forward strand.
ACGCTCCATTTTAAAATAAAGCTGTTGCTAACTTTTATCATGACCAAACGCAATAACCGCGTTTTGTTCGCCGTTGACGTTCTTATTAAACGGGAAAATTGAAAATTGACTCGCGACATGATTGGCAAGGTATTAACGGATATTAGCTGGCTGGCTGTATGCAGCGTTTGTTTGCCTTTTAAAAAGAAAACGTGTGACGTTAATCCATCATGGCGCCTTTCGCGCGGGAAAATGAGGTGTTTTAATGATGCCGTAGTAATAAGGTGTTAAATATAAATGGAATTTCAAATATGTTTCACCAAGGTGGATTTTTGTGTAAATATTAAAGGATGTTTAATCGAAGTAATTAGGTAATGCTTATAATGTAATATGCTTATAAGGTAAATGCTAATAGTGTTATGTAATAAGGGAAAACGAAGTGTTATACTAACAATAAGTAAGTAGTTACTTCAAGTTAGATGGCACTTGGAAGTCTGTTTCTAACTATCTATAGAATTTTTATCCAGAGTTGAGCAATGTTTGACATCAAATTATTTCAAGTTCTTATTAATAAATGGCAGTTTGAAAACTTTGAAACGACGTTAGTATAATTTGCCTCGTAATACAAGGAACATAAGGAACGTAGCATTACAGTTTCGTAATGCCATTAGTTTGCGTTAGTTCCTATCAGCCAAATTAGATGGCGCTACTTGTACTAATAGAAGACTAATAGTGTTCCTTAATAGTTTATTGATTATCTTTAACTTACTCAATATTACATCAAATTTAAAAAATGTTTCTTTATTGGAAGTAAATAGGCAATCGTTATCTAAAGTTTACTATATTTTTGTTGTTTTGTGCTAAACCTAGCAATAGCTTGCTTTTAATTCTAAAAAAACCTATTTATATGTTAATTGTTGAATTTAATCATGAATTATAAAGTAAGCTATGCTAAAACCTACGGTAGGTAAAGAGAGCGTTCTTAAAATATGCTAATGGACTCTATTCTACTACGGAATGTGTAGTAAATATTAGGTAATTTAGTTGATCAGAGTTATCAAGACCATGTAGATAGAATATCATTATATTTATCCCATCATCACACATTCACCAGTTCGACGGTAGCCATGAACCATAAAACTTTGTCGAGACCGTTTGAAACATTGGATAATGAAGGTCTTTAAGAATATCGCATTAGAACCGTCATATTTATGTTTAATAATGTGAAAGTATCGTGTTATAATGATTTCAAAAATATCTATACTATTATAAAGTTGAAAATAAATACTCGTATCACGGACAATCTTACACAAATCAACCTAGTTCCAAACTAAGCCAGCAGGACTCTTCAGCGTTTGAAGAGTCTGAGTTAATTAAATTATTTAAAAAAATCATTTCATATTGAAGAGCTGAATTATACAACAGCGGCTACTTTTTTTTGGGGTAAGCCTTACAAGCTTTAATTTTACTTGCAATGTAACTAAATTATGTTTGTTCGGGTGGAATCTTGCAAGTTAAATTTGACCTACTTCCCGGTTTCCAATTGAGCTAAAATTTGGCGTACTTATGTAAGTTTGGTGACAATGCAATAGTATGATACCATCGAGCTGATCTGATGATGGAGCAGGAAGGTGGTCATAGGAACTATAAAATTATGCAATCCTGCCGAGTTTGGGCTCTTTAGAATCGTCTCGGTGAGTAGTCGATGCATTTTCAAAGAAAAGTACAGTCGGCACTAAAAGCTTGTCACTAAAATGATCTTTTTGTCTTTTAATCAACACGAAAAGTCAAAGAAATTTTTTATTAGAACAATTTATTAAAAACGTACGTTTATTATTTATACAATCTAAAACCATCCGTATACTAGTAAGAATTTTACACTACGTAGATTATTTAGAATGTAAACCGTGTCTCACTAAAACGACACGTGTTCTTAACATTCTATAATAAATTAATGCAATTAAAACGTAATAAGTCATAGAAATAGCTAGCTGACAGTTAGGCATGCCCACACATCCCTGTCATTTAAATATGTTTCATCGTAGGCAATAAAAATATTTTATTTATTGACATGAGGCGATTATTTATCTCTTTTGCCTATTATTTCCGACATAATATAGACTTTATTTCTAAAATACGAAGACTTGTAAAGTTAATGGATCAGTAGAATTATCTTTTAGTAAGTAAGTACATCTTCAATCTTCGTAATACATTTTTGATATAGGTAAGTATATTTAGTACCTACTAGAAGGCGCCCCCAACTTCGTTCGCGGAAGAGAAATAGTCATAACCCCTCTTTTTTCTTTAGCATAGTCGGATAAAAAGTATCCTATAACCATCTGGACATACTCAGCTTCCCGTGTACCAAAAATAGTTGAAATTCGTTTAGCCGATTTAGCGTGATGAAGCCACAACGACACATACAAACATACAAACCTTTCATTTTACAACTTTATAATAGTATAGATGACAGAAATCAGCACTAAATTTATAAATAAATGAATATAATGGGACAATTTTAAAAACTGTCTAATTTTATGTCTGTCTGTCTATGTAAATAACCAATATAAAATGATCGAACAACGCGTACATTTTGCTTAGGAGTAGGGCTCTGCTAACACTGGATGTTGAGATCCAGCCGTTTGTAGCGTATATTTTGTACGGAACTCTCGGTGTGCGTGTCTGACTCGCACTTGGCCAGTTTTTAATACCTGATATTTTACAAGGCGAGTTAAAAATAAATACAAGCATTGCTGAATTACAATAGCAAACATGTTCGATCTCGATCTCATTTCGCAAGGGAATATAATATAGCGAACATACGTCAACGTAACCCCTCTGATAACAGAAGATTAACATAAGACGTAAAAAGAAAATCATAAAAAAAACAGTAATTGACAAATTTTACGCGCGACGCCAACGCCTCTGGTGGCAGCTGCTACCATTATTGTCGTTAAACCTTCATCCCCAAAAAGACGTAACAACCAGCATTCCCTTTTAAAATACACTCTTTTAGTTCTAAGAAGCATCGTCGTGTTACCTCCAATATTCGCTCATTACTTCGCATTGACATGTCGAAGCGCATCAAAAAGGCGGAGAAGCTTAACGGTTGGTCTGCGCTTGTGTCGTTTTGGAAATTTGGCTGCGTCTAATCCATCGGGAGGTTCTGTAATGGCGTGATCATGTGGATGTAAGACATGACGTATTGTAACCCGGGGAGACATCGATAAGCAAAAAAACACTTCGATTATAGGAATGACGGATGAACAAATGAGCGTCGTTGGCTTTATTGATATGTGTAAGTGAATCAGGTGTCCATCTGCAATCTTAGTCAATGGCAATGCATTTTCATGAATGAAAATATTCGTAATAGAACAAAGATTTGAAACTGTTGACATTTACATAAATAAATAAATAAACAGGACAATTTTTACACAAATGGAACTAGTTTGTGTGATGAGTAGTAGATGACGATATATTTAATAGATATATTTACTTATAAATATACAAAAAAAATCTAAGACTCAGGAACAAATATTTATACTAATCACACAAATATTTGTCCTTCCGGGATTTGAACCCAGGACATTCAGCTTCGCTGGCAACATTAATGAAAAGGATTGCACTCAATATACCTGTTACATACATTTAATAATGTTGTGCTCGTTATAAAAAATATATACGTACCTTAATTAATTTACTTACTTAGGCATATTTTCACACAAAATCGATCTTCACGTAAGTGAAAACGTGATCAAAACTTGTCCAGTAGTTTTCGAGTTTTTCAATCAAACGCGTAATAAGGTACTTTGTTTTATATTACAAGTATATAGTGGGGAGATTATGGATTTAAATATACACATTTAAGTGAGCCTGCAAATATACAACAACTTTACTTGACTTTACTATCGAATCGTGTTTAAGAACTTTTATTGCATGGTGGACAGATTTAATTTTACATCGCATTCAAAAACCAGAACTCAAATTTCTTAAAACAAAAATGGCTGCCAGTCAATCGTGTCATTCGATCACTACCTGGCTGTCAAGGCCATACCCCAATAAATAACGTCCGAAATCCAATAATTATCGGCGGATGGACCACAAATCAGTCGTACGCGCATACTAATGCCTTATCCTAACATCAGATTAAAAACATCAATACTTGTCGATGGAGGAACTCCCACGTAATTACAGGCAACAATAACCAAAGGGATTAACATATATCAAGGTGGAATAATTGAAGGAATCGATTAAATGAAGAGTATTAATTGTTGATGCGCCCGCGCCGACGCGGAGCCTTATTCTGGGGGTAATGAAATAGCTGCGGGTAAGATCCGTGGATTTCAGCGTGAATTTAACGTAAACGTGGTATTACATATTATATTCTCGGAAGGAATCTTTACTTTCGATCTGTCAGTCACTTACTCATCTATCTACATTCTATATACACACTGTATTGATTGAAACACAGAAGACAATTTTTAAAAGAAGATTAAAAGTAGAGGTAAATAAATTCTTATTTCGAGGCATTTCCAATATTTTGTCGAAGGAAATTGCGATAAGAATGGCTAATTATTGACAAATGTCCATAAAACTACAAATGGAACGTCCTCAGATTAATTGGAAGCACATTAGGGATGTTGACAACTTTTGCCAACTTTTTTCTGTGGTATGTTTAAGAACGACATTTCAATAATAGAAATATTGGTGAAAAAACTAGTTCAACCTCATAAAACACCCCGAGGTACAATAATTTCCAAAAAACGCTCCATACTAAAGCCTAGGAAAGTGAAATCATGCGTTCTTACCTTGTATTGGGAAACAAGAACTTTGTTTTGCAGCTATGTTAAAACTTGCGTGTTTCGAAACGGTTTCATTACAAATGTTATATAATATACATTTCATGGGTTATTCAATGAGAAATTCATGGGTTGGTAGTTACGCATATTTTAATACTTTAAAAAAAACTTTCCCACTCAACTTTAAAGGATTATAAATCACAAAACAAGCTACACAAAAGGTATCGAACAATTTTTTTTTTTGCATTTCTATCATAGAATAGAATTCAGTCAACGTTCCTATTGCATGAGTACGTAACGTATGTCGTACATATTGAATGAGTATATGACACGATAAGTTACTAATAATCTATTTTGAAGTGCAATACAGACATATAAGGCAGGAGGTTGCTCTGCAGCTGACAGAGTACAACATTAAAAGTTAATAAGAGTAGTGAGGTCAAGCCAGTTCAAAAATAACTCGATAATTCTGGCCCCGCTGATGCGTTTTTTAAGCGTACAGACGTGTCCTATTGCTGGGTACTCGGTACTCATACTGTCATGTCAATAGTTTTTAGAGGACTCACAAGATTACACTCTTTCGAAATTAACCGGTTTTGTATTATTGCATTTGACGGTTTCAAGCAACGGTAACATCCGCAAGGATTAGATTAGATTCGATATATTTATTTCTCATTGAAAATTACATCATAATTTACATGTAAAAATTATATGCATTCACAATAGGATCGACAATTAGATATTCAAAAATACTTATCAACAAAAAAGAAAAGTAAAAAAAATGTCCAATGCTAGCAGCACTATACATTGGCCCAAGTCGTGGCAAGGTCGAGCACGAGATACATCCGAGAGTGTTGCCCTCCTTCTCGTTTTTAAAAACGGCAATGTATTGGCAGAGTGCAAAGCGGGTGGAGGGGGTAGCCTAAACGATCACAGCGCTCGCTACGGCTAAAATTGACATTTTTGTCGCTGACTTGAGCTGTCAGATCCATATTGCAGTAAACATTTTCTAATCGTTTTTGAGATAAAAATATGGTCCTGGTAAGATGTGTTGTTGTGAATTGTAATAACACCAAAAATAACACAAGATTTCATTAATATTTTTTACAATATTTACTTGCTTCTTCTTTGACAGCGGTGACCATATTGTCCATAACGGCCGCCTGTCACGTGGCGCTGTCGTCGCGCTCGGTCCCAATCACGCCTTCGTTTTCACTAGCGCCATTGTGTAGTGCCGGTTTTAGAATGTGACATGTGTCTTCTGTCAGAGGCTCTGCAGTAACGTAGCAGTTTTGTTGCAGTCCTACCGAAATACAGCCGCAGATCAGTTTCATGTCCGTGGGATATTAGATGTCTGTCTGTCCGCCGGTGGAAATAAAACGAGCTACAAATGATTACCTACTAATTCCATATTTTAATCTAGACATTCTGGACATAGTGCTTGTACCTATGCATATAGCTATAATTAGAACATGTATTTCTTAAACCTTATACACGTACTGGCCAATCTATATAAATAGGATTCCAGGATTTAAAGTGAGAAAGAGCAGATCAATTTTGGATTTGATTTACAATGGCCGATCGTCACTATGTCATATTAGATAAAGATAATGTTAAATAAATGATTAAATATTACGGGATAATTTATATATCGCAGGGAAATAGCCAAAACAGAGATTTGATCAAATCTCTAAGGGATATGACCAAATTACGCAGGATATTAATATGGCGAATCAATTTTATTATTTGTCTAGAAAAAGTCAGTCATTTGATTAAATCCCTGAATCGGTTTAGTGAAATGACGAAATCAGCCAAAAAAAGGCAACTCGTTATTTGATAAATCCCTGAAACACGCCAGTGATTTGACGAAACGAACTCGCAAAGTCAATTCGTTTTATCATTTCACTAGACACTTTCAGTGATATTATAAAATCTCTTATGTCTCACGTTATACTCAAGTCGAAGTAGTCCCATGGTAAGCTCAATAAGGCTTGTGTTTTGGGTACTAGACGACGATATATTTAATAGATATCTTTACTTAAATACATAGAAAACGTCCAAGACTCTGGAATAAATATCACACAATATTTGCTCTTACCGGGATTTGAACCCAGGACCTTCAACTTCTCAAGCAACTGAGCTAAACCGGTTGTCAAAATATTAAATCACTGAAATATTTTTTTAACACAAAAAAATCAGCTTGCCTGCTGAAAAGTGTTATTATTATATTAAACTATTAAGAGAGTTTACCATAGACATGATTTCTTGTTACTTAAACTAAAATAGCTTTTTAGTGATACTTTTAGCACTTCTGCAAATTCCCTAAACAGCTCCATTACACGCACGAACCGCGTACCCGGCGGCGTACCTTCAAAATACAGATTTCCCTAATATCGGATTAAACAAACATCTTTCACATCCAAATAAACAATAATTACAATGACGTCCCAAAACAACGTATTGCAATTAACACGGCTAATTCCCAATTTAAAAACCGAACAAACAGAATGTATGTAAATTGCGCTGTAGGTAAAGGCCCTTGCCAGCATATTTAGAAAAACAAACGTTCAAAAATCGCCCTACAGTCAATACGAACAAAAGTTATCCCAACTCTATGGTCGGTGTGTAAAATTGAAGTGAGCTCAAAACAAGCGCGTTCAGAAACTGCTTACACGAATTAGCGCGTCAAAATGGCGCAGGGGGCGAAATTAGAAAACTCTTCCCCGCCCGCGCCCCGCGGCCGTTCCGCACGTCATAAACTGACAATTTACGATAACGTTCGGATTAGCTGTTGTCTGTTATGCATTCGAGGGTGCCAATGTTGCGTGGAACGGAACGACTTTTGAGTTGCCCGTGACAAAATGTTTGCGTCGCTGACGGATCCCGACGATAAGGAACCTAATGAAATGTCAGGTCACAACCATAAATAAGAGTGTATATACATTTGTGGTATCCGATTGGTAAAGTTTTATGGGATTTTGAAAAGCCTATTCTGAGATTTGTGCGATATGTTATCAGTTGAAAAACTTACCTAAAGTAATTTTCGTAATGGTACAGATGCTTTCGATTAGTGATGTGCCCGGCGGGAATATTCCTGGGAATATTCCCAGGAATATTCCCCATGTGGGGAATATAGGGGAATTTTATATTTGTATATTGTAAAACATGTTTTATGGTTTCTCCCACAAAAGCAAATATTTAATTCTAGTTAAAACCTAACCAAGCACAGTATATAGTCACCTGTTAATGTAAATTCCCCATGCTCCCGGGAATATTCCCAATGTTTCCGGGAATATTCCCGATGTTTCCGGGAATATTCCCAATGTTCCCCGGGAATATTCCCCATGTTTCTGGGGAATTTTCAATTGGTCTCGAGACTAATAATAAAAGGTTATATAAAATGAATGTGAATAAATCATAGAACTTTTAGTTTAAATTAAGAATAAGAATCGGATTAATTATTCGAGTAATGGGATTCTTCTAAGTAACGTTTTATGAAAAAAAAAATTAATACGTACGATTAGATTTTGTCGGACAGTCAACCATTTTTTTCAGATTCTGTTGGACCCTGGGGGTACCTACTGGGGGTGCGAAACGGCCGCTACAACAACTTTTAGTATATTATTGGTCAATATTACGATTAAGGGATATAATGCACTTTTGGTATAACAATATTCGTTATATTCTGATATGATCTAACTATCATCAGGTATAATGAACTAGTAATATAACAAGTATTAATCTAACAGTTACATGGTATAACGTATATGTGATAAAACTATGTTCAATATAACGCTCAGTGGGTATAATGTAGTACTGGTATAAACTGGAAATAATTAATCGATAATTTTTACTATTGCAGGAATACAATAGTACGTACACAATACAGGAATTTCATTTATCTTTTTGACCTTAAGGTAGGTCTGACTTGGGTTAGGTTAGGTACGACGACGAGCGAAGCGAGGAGGAGTGTAAAGATGAACTGCGACCCTAACGAGCGAGCGAGGCGAGCGAGCCGCGCAGGTCTATATCAAATGAAAAATAAACCAACCATTGCTAATTTCACCTTAAGGCAGGTCCGACTTGGGTTAGGTTAGGTACGACGACGAGCGAAGCGAGGAGGAGTGTAAGGTTGAACTGCGACTCTAACAAGCGAGCGAAGCGAGCGAGCCGCGCATGTCTATATCAAGTGAAAAATAAACCAACCATTGCCACTTTCTCCTTAAGGCGGGTCCGACTTGGGTTAGGTTAGGTAGTAGATAGGACGACGAGCGAAGCGAGGAGGAGTGTTAGGTTGAAATGTGACCCTAACGAGCGAGTGAAGCGAGCGAGCCCCGGAGGTCTATATTGAGTCTTGCCTTTTGTACATACATTATTTTTATATTTTTTAATACAATATACCACTGATGCTTATAGCATATATTCATTATACTTGGTAATACACCATGAAATTATCAATTTAGTTGTTCTATCAAAAGTGTATTATGCCCCTGAAGTGATTATATTCTATGAAATTATATCAAATGTTGTTATATCCAGTGAAAATATATCAAAAGTTGTTATGCCGATCATTACACACCCACCTACTGGAACTCAGGATAGGATGATCATTGGTGGATGATAGCAGTGATGGTGGTTATGGTGGTGGTGATGATGAGGATGATGGTGGTGATGGTAGTGGTGGTGGTAGATGGTGGGGGTGATGGTGAAGATGGTGGTGGTGATGGTGATAATGGTGATGGACCATCACCACCACCATCACCTCACCACCATCCACCACCATCACCTCATTACCATCACCATCGTCACATTCATCACCATCATGGTGATGATAGTGATGAATGTGGTGGATGTTGATCCACCACAATCACCACCATCATTACCATCATCACCATCACCACCACCATCCACTACCATACGCTCAAACAAACATTCAATGTACGTCGCAAAATACTTTTTTCATATATTTTTTTGGCATTAATATCATTAAAATAATAAAATAACAGATTGTGTTATTTTATTATTTTAATGATATTTTAAATGTATTTCTCATTAAAATATGCAATGTTACATTCGGTAAGGTTTGTTTTATTCAATATGCCTCACTGACACAGAAAATCTTTTTCATCAGTTGAATATTAATGAAAAAATATAAGAAACTGTTAGATATAATAATTAATAACGGTTTTTTATTCGTTTTTAAACATGTTATTTCTACCCAATATGAGCTTATTGCATATTTTATTTCCTTTCTTATACTATTTGCAATGTTCCCCAGTTTGGAGAACATTCCCGGGGCCAAAGGAAATTCCCTCGGCACATCACTACTTTCGATAAAGCGTTATAATGATTGTTAATTTACTAAATCAGATTTCATGGCAGTGAATATTTTATTGCGTTGAAAAGCATAGATTTGAAATCATAAACTCATTTATAAAATTTAGAAGTAATTCAATTTGATATTGCTGGCATAATAACAAGACAGTTTAGTAACAACACATAAATATACCTAAAGAAGTAGGTATTACTTACAGTTGAACATTCCACATTTGCATTTTTCCAGAGCTCCAAAATTAATTCCGTTAAATGGTCAAAATTACGGAACCCTCTCTGACGGCAACGCTCCGTTATATGCAGATGAAATTGTAACGAAATATTATAACGCTGGCAATTCTTAACTCCGAATGAATTGATATTTGAAGATATCTTGCTGTGTGAAATGTAACCTACAACCTTGTTTGAATTTATTAAAACAAAGAAATTGTTTGTTTTAACAAAGAAATATTTTTATCAGCATATTTTCTGTTACCTTTACTGGTTATTTCTGAAGACAGTAAAATTGACAATGTTATTAAAATGCAGTGGTATGATTAAAAAAAATACGGAACGCAGTTCTGCATTGTCGATACATTTTACAAAAAAAAAGTACAATAAAGATTTATCTCAAGATAAAAAGAGCTGCCAAATTCGTAGGTCTTTTTTCGGCGACACTGTTATTCCTCCTAATTTCCAGCTATGAATAATCGCGCTAAGAGTCGGCTGCAAATCTCCGCGATTACCATAAAAAGCACCTAAACAGGCACACTAGAGGAAGCCTTCGTCTTCCTTCCGTTACGTTTCAGAAAAAAAAACTTCCGACATTTTGTCTACGCGAAAAAAGTAACAAATCGAGGGGCAGCGCTCAGTCGCTCCCGTCACGTTTGCTGTTCGTTCTTATTTTAAACTTTCGTCTTTTGAAAAACAGTCTCTTTTTGAAAGTTGCGTGTCAATATAGTAAGAGTTTGTGAAATTAACCCATTGAAAAGTAACAAATGTTAATTGGCCCATAAAATGGCTATTAATGAAGCGAAATTGTTGAAAGAAAATGGTTATTGCCGGCCGCAGGTAGGTTTTGCGTCGGCGTCCTGTAAATTGTTCACTTGTACTTTCATTGTTAATTGCTTGTTAATTTTATGAAATTGGCTCTTATGATACAACCTTTTACTGCCATTGATAAAAATGTATTTGTCTGAAATGAACTTGTGACCTTGAACTAAAATATAACTGCTCTTATGAAACGTCAACAATTTGTTTTGATTATTGTAGATGTTACTCGTAAGCGCCTACGAGCTGCATTTATTTTTTGCCTTTGTTAGGCATTCAAAAGTAAGTGTTTCTTTACTTGTTACAAATAATATGTTTAAATAATGAAATAAATACTGAAATAATGATTCTTATTCTCTAAGTAGGCCGCTAGGGCATTTCCCAAGACGAGACCCCTGTTGAGAAGAAAGCTGAAAAAACCTCAACATACAGTATTTTTTTCTAAACAATTCTCTACTACTGCAATAAATGTACTTAACATATCTTAAATATATAAGAAAATATATAAAAACTTGTAAAAGTAAAATTTTAAAACAAGAAAAACAGCAATGTATGATTTTTTTTAAACAAACTTACGTACGTTTGATATGCTTTCTTATAAGTAGGTACCGTGTCCCGGTTAAACAAGTTATTGGGTTCAATATGTTTCTACAGAACGGCCAAATATTTTCCCTATTTTACAATGGTCAACTTTCCTCACTAGTGCAATAATCGACCTAAGTTGTCGGTGTATAAGTAGGTATCCTCATATGAGTCAGCCATCTTTTCCTCGCTCGTATCACATTATGTAAGTGAGTCATAGATGGCCCTTCAATCTTCCCACACGATATAATTAAGACGACAACGGTAATATTATGTACCTTCTTAATCATGGGTTTGACCTAAAATGTCTATACCTATGTCATTTCAGAATAAACGAAATGACTCATCCATACTAATATTATAAATGCGAAAGTATGTCTGTCTGTATGTCTGTTACCTCTTCACGCTTTAACCGCTGAACCGATTTGGATGAAATTTGGTATGGAGATAGTTTGAGTCCCGGGGAAGGACATAGGCTATTTTTTATCCCGGAAAAATATCCTTATCCGCGATAAACGAATTTAAGGCGGACGAAGTCGCGGGCATAAGCTATATAGTAGATAATAAATAATAGTTATATTATGTTTGCCCTTAAAATATTCGTTACCTTTGAGCCTACTGACTTAAGGTTGCCTAAAAAAAAATATTTCTTAACGATAAGGCCTCATTCATGCGTACGAAGCGATTTGCTTCTTAATTTCTAATGAGAACCGCTAAGGAATGGAACTGGCTTCCGTCCTGTGTATATCATTTTGGCGGTAGGACATCCACTGCTGGACACAGGCCTCCTAGATAGTATTTCACATGGGCCGGATAGAGGAACCCGCATTCACCGAGTCCTCGCAAACCTAACCATGTCGTCCGACCACAATGCGGGTGGCCTTCCCACGCTGCGTTTGCCCGTAAGCGGTCTCCACTCAAGAATCTTTCTGCCCGTTGGGGCCATCAGTTCTTCGAACCATGTGCCCAGCCCATTGCCACTTCAGTTTGCTTACCCTGTTTGCTATATCAGTGACTTTGGTTTGTCTACGAACTACGAATATCCTCATTTCTGATTCGATCTCATACAGAGATAAAAGACACGCTCGGGGCGTAGCCCTTGCTATCGCAAGTGTGTCCTTATCCGCGATAAACGAATTTAAGGCGGACGAAGTCGCGGGCAGAAGCTAGTGTATATATAAGTCAAAATAAAAAGTCGAAATGAAGTACTTAACAGTACTTTTCTCTATGGTTCTCATAAAACTATTAAACGGCGCAAATCACCCCGAAACGTGGCAACACCGGGTCATCGTCACTGCATAAATCGTGACTTATGGCAACACCATTATGGCGGGCTCGCGCCTCCCTCATTTTTACAAACTTTATTTAACTTTCTTTGTTGGTTCTTTCTGATGTTAGATATTTGCATACTAGTTTGATTTCAACGATTTACTAACGTATCTGTGTTGTGTTGTTTACTGAAGGTTCTGTGGTAGATCTCTTTACAATTTTTATTATTTGCAACCTTCAGTAAGACGGATAAGTTAGTTACTCCTTGATACCCTCAGAGGTTCTCACACTTTTTTTGCCGTATCTCGGACCCTGTGAGTCGGTTAACATTGAGAATTGTTGTAATACATAAACAAAAATGTAAGATTTAAGGACAGAAAAAATAAATTTAAGGAATAATAATACAATAATATATTGCCTAAATCGTGCCCCCTGCCCATTTTCTATACCTTAAGTTCAAAAAATATGAATAAATTACAAAGAAAAATAATATAGCTTAATACTCGTAAGTAAATACTATCAACGAAACTTTGAACATGAACATGACCGAAAAACTGCGCTTCACAGCAAAAGGATGTAAGTGCCGTGGAGATACGCTCTTTTGATAGTGCACTTTTTCATATCGTATGTTTTCATCTATATAGTGCTTCATTTCATATCAACGGCTGCGGAACCCTACACTCAGCATAGCCCGTCTTGCCCTTGGTCGGTTTTTCATATCGTAATTTTTTTCATCTGCAGTGTATTTTTTTGTATGCACGACAGTAGACAATATGAAAATATATGCGCTTAGATCGATTCCAATAGTGTGGTACGACTTTTTGCCCTTCTGATTTCAGCCAAATTATGATTCCGATTTGTAGCAATATTCTCCATTAAACGTATGTTTTCCAGTTTAGGTAGGTTCCGGGAGTCGGCTTTTATGAAATTGTCGGTTATGTTTGGAGGTAGATATTATTTCGAAACGAAATAAGTACGATATTTTATCCAAAACGTAGTTACAACAAGGTTTATTCTCATTTTCAAATACAACAATGTTATAAAATCGTGCAAATATGACATTGACAATCTATTGACAACTCATTGACAACAAGCGTTTTTTTTTTAAATATGTATCGTACATGTCTGTTTCAGCCACGACTTGTATCTTACAAAACATCGTATCATTTTCTTAAAATAAATTATTATAATTAAATTAAGAGAAGAAATGCTAAAATATTCAAATAAGTTTCTTGAATTACTGCATATTTTCTGAAAAAAATATAAATATGAGGGGTAAGAAAAAGTGAACAATGCCAATTGGGATGTTGATAATGTTTTGCTGTGGTATGTTATATTATGTATAGTACGACCCGTCAATAAAGGAAAGGGTGAATTAAAATGATTAAAAATTACTTCAATCTTATAAAAGCTCACTGAGACACAACAATGATAAAGTCACATTTTTGGATTTTCCCAAAAAACGCTTCTTACCCGAGGAACTTGTGACGTCACACAGTCCTACCTTGTATGGGGAACTTAAGAACTTTGCTCTACAGCTATGTTAATACTTGCGTTTATCGAAACGGTTTTATAACAAAAGTTACTATACATTTCATTGGTAATTCAATGGTATTAATGGTTATTAATGTTATCATACTTTAAAAATGTCCCACCCAACTTTAAACGCTCATAATACAAGCTACACGTAAGGTATCAAACAATTTTTTTTAGGACATCTTACATAGGAACTACCATTTTGCAAAAAAACAAAATATTTGATTATAGTTAACATCCCAATTTACATTTAAACAGCTTGAAGAGTAAATTTTATTTGGTAAATTGTTAAAAACACGAATTGCTGTGACAATAGTAAAGGAAATTAAAAAGAGGACTTTGCCGGCCTAGGCCTGAATGATTTGTATGAAATTCCATTAAGGACCTCTTGTCTTAGCCGCACCTGAAACGTCATACTTCGCAGCCTAAGGAACATAACATCAATATAATTGCATGTTTGAGAAAATAATATTATTCATCAACCTCGAACGAAAAAAAACATAGTCTAACATGGATAGGTGCCTACGATGTACATACGACGGCTATTATTGTTGACAATGTCAAATATACATGTTAAATCCAAAATATTCGGCTAATGCCTAACTTATGCCCAATTCCAACATGCACTGTTATTTATTAACGAGCGCATGTCTGATTAAGTGTCAAAAGTCGACATTGACCGGCGAAATCAATCGTTAAAACTATTAAAAAAATCTTTGAATTTATATTCGTTCACCAGCGAAGACTTCCAAGGACAAGTAAAGCCCAACCCCCTAGCCATCTGTTCATCCCAATATCCCAAGACATAGAAATTCACTGCCCACAATAAACGAGCATAAAAGTTAACAGGCATTCTACTAATAAATCCTGACAAATAAATAAGTGTTGAGTCGGTTGCCGGCATATTGATTCGTCATGTGCTGTGCCTTGGAGGGGTTGCCGGGGGGTGCGGCGCGGAGGGGCGGCGGGGCGGGCGCCCATAAAGGTGCGTAATGACCGAAGTCGGAAGACAGCGCATCGCGCGCATCGATTAGTGGTCGCCGACGCAACGGCGAGGCACTATCATTCGGAATTTGAATTTTCCAATTTTTTTTCGAGACCGTTTTTTGTGGCCAGTGATAAGCTTTGATCAAAGGTTGTGTGTTGTTTTAATTGTAGGTGTCAATCAGAGAATAAACCGACCTTTTTTATTATTATACATTTATATTCAGATAAGTACAAATTAGTAAAGTCATAAATTACTTTAAAAGAAGTATTTTAATTGAAGAGTATAAGATAAACTCATAACAGTTTAGGTACTGCTAACTGCGAGTCTGACGCTGAAACATTTTCCTATACTAAAATGTTATTTAACTAAACATTTGTTCAAAAGTATCATTTACTTAATATTTCAATGAACGCTACTGAAAACTCTCATAAACAGTAATATTTCATAGTTTATCCACTGAGTGGCGCGGTGTTTCATAAAGTTTGTAATTCCCGCATAATGAATTAGATGGCGCTAGTAGTATCATCTTAACGTTGTCACTTTTAGTAACTCAATATGGAAAAAAACATAAAACACGGGTCGTATACAATTTGTTCTTTTAATTTGAATTTTATAATAATGAAGATGTTTATGGTGTGCAACTTAAAATATACTTAATTTATGTATGCATGTGATCTTAAGATGCTTCGTTATAACGGATAAGGACATTTTCTTTAAAGATCTCGGTAATGCTACGACAAGGGGTGATTATGTTTAGTCTGTCAGTTATGAATGAAAGCTACGTTTTAATAAAAGGTACAGATGTAATAATAATTATTATAATCGTGTTGCAAAAGTAAACATTTACTTTTTTCAGGTTGTTATACCATGTTATACAGTTGTCATTTGGGTAAATTAAATTGCATAAAGCAACAATACAATCGAGAAAATATTCAAAGACAGAGCAAAATTTCTAGAATTATTTCGAATATCACCCCATTTTTATGTGTGTAAAGTGGATCCGATTGCGAACATTGTTTGAATTATACATTAAAAAATATATCAAAACAAGCAGTCATTTTGAACAAAGCCAAATTAAATAAAACCCAGCCGTCGGCTTACTACGAATTTATGTAATTCCTGAAAAAACAACCTAATTAATAATAAATCAAGACAGGATTACACGTGACGCGGCCGGACAAATGTTTCCGGCCATTTATTTTTATTTTTATTATTTTTATTTTGGAAATAAAAATTTATGGTCGCCGACCGCCTTCAGAGAGATTTAGCGTGAGTGTCAGTGGAGGTTCAACTTTAGAAACCTCCTATATGTAATTCGTAGTCGCATTTAAAATGCACTGTGGATTCATTGGCTTTAGAGTTCGAGTTTGGATATAATTGGTACTCGAGGCAAGATTGTGGGGAGAATTTTCTCGATAGACTCGAGTTGAAAACTCGATCGCTTTGAATTATGATAGGGTTTTAATGGGCAAGCGGTCGGAGTGTCGAAGGTTGTGGTAATATATCGTTTTATATTTATTCCATTTTCGAACGTTTGACTCTGTTCTGCTTTTGTTTTTTTTTTTAACGGTTTTATTATTAGTAATAGTCAGTGCTTCGCAACTGAGACGAACTTAGATAAACAATTGATAACGATTACTTTATTGTTTTAAATTAGTTGTCAGGAATTAATTCACCAGATAAAAAGCACGACAAAACACAAACTTGGTTATCAAATTCATTGATTGGCGAAACACTTTTTGGGGGTAAATATTTAGTGTCTTTTCGTGATTGTTTTGGTTAATTTTCGTCCCGTGAATAATTATTTTAATGAACGTTGGTGCATTTCAAAAGTTCACTTATCTAGATTGAAATCAAACTTGAGTCGTAATTTTTTTAATTATATATACTATGTACCTTCATAAATATGTATAATTGAAAAACAATTAAAGTACATGATAAAACTAAAAATTGATTTAAATAGTCTGGCGCAAGAAAACGGATTCGCTGCTAGACAGAGTGCGCAGGAGCAGCAACAGCATCCTAACCATGATAGCTAACAAGCTAGTCTGTCCTGTTGTGGATAAGGAGTCAGAGAAAAATAGAATCACTATGTATCTTTAAATAAATGAAGTATTGTTATTATTTTGTATCACGCCTTGAGTCACGGGCTCGTACGTCCCGGATTTTTGAGAGGCTTGCGTGGGGATATGGATCCAAACCGTAGAGGCCCTTTCGAGAAATTTGTTGTGACTGTACTTCTGCAGGGACTCGCTCCTGATCATATCAATAAGAGAATACGTCCATGAGCAGGTGCCAGCAGATATTGGAACTATTGCATTTAAAGGAAAGAGAGATGGGCCATTAAGTATTAGTACATTACTGCAGACGCCGGGAAAAAAGGGCTTGCCGGGTGAGTAGGTATAGACAGCCGACCGTAGGGAGGCCGGATAGTGATACGAAGCCGGCAAGCACTTTAGTATATAGTGCTTTTCTCAAACATATGCAATGAAATAAAAATACACCTCTCAAAAAATTACACGACTAAAGTTTTTGATATTTTCCCTTCAATCCCTGCATAATGATTTTTTTTTACGGAAGTCGTCCGTATTTCGCGTGTGTAGTATTCGAGTAGACTCTATTAGGCCAGTTATACACAACCTTTATAATAAGAATCTTCATTTCTATAATAAATAAAATAAATGTAGAAGATTTTAAATATTGTCTATGGTCTCTGGTGACTTACGTATAGACAATATTTTAAATTTATTCATCAATATATGAACCATACAGATTTGTGTTCTTAATAGCAGTTCGTGTGTAATAGGCATTAACGCGGATATTTTTGGTCCGATAACCATTCAGCCACTAGAAAAAAAAAAAACAGCTGTTTAGCCTGTGCATGACACAGACGCCATGTTACATTAAAATTAAAAAAAAATTACTTCCCGGCCTAGGCCTTCAATTTTGTACGAAATTCCTTTACAGTTGTCCCAGGTTGTTCCGCACGAAACGGGATACTTTGAAGCCTGTTTTAACGCACGTAATTACGATATTTAATTGCATGTTTGAGAAAACTTTTTTTGCGCCACTATTTTGTTCACATCTTTACGAAAAAAGCATATTATGCAAAAAGAGACGGTCAAATTGTTTTGTGGCGTGTTAATCTAAAATATAACATTGTTAAACTGTCATTTTCAATTAATTTAAATTTTTTTCGTCACCGTTTATAATTATAAAGCATGTAACGCCAGTGGTCATCGGTATCCTCCACTTTAGTATGAAAATAAGGAATTTACCGCTGCGTTACCAACTTTTTACGGCTATAGTGATCAATGTATGACTTTTCGTATGTAAGAGTTCATAAGTGGGTTACGGAACTTATGCCTAGCATGTTAATTTTATAAATTTTTCCTTAAATATTGGTTATTTATTTGAAAAACTAAAGTTGTTAATGAAAAGTGATTGAACCAGATATCGGGCTATGAGATTGTAGATTGGATGAATTTATTTTTTGGGCTATTGCAATAGGAATATTGTTATTATTACGGCATCATGAAGAAACTCAAATGCAACTGATCCGTTAAGTGAAATCCAGTTTAAACAAGTTATTACTAATACATATGAGCAACAGAAAGAAACGAAATAGAATTTAGCGAACCTACATTAGCTTTGAAAGCCTCTAGGATCGTTTCTGTATTTCTAATAATATCTCAGATAAGCCCTACAATAGCAAGCACAATGAGCCTATTAAACAGAGAAAGAAACACTATCTCTTTCAATTTATCTGCAGCTGTCCATACATACATACATACAAACAACTTGTATTACAAGGTTGCGTACAAATTTAGTTATCCTCCCACTCGAACCCGCTCGATTTATAATAAAACATACTTTTTATACATTTTGTTTCCGATTCAACATAAATAAGATATGTTATTTAAGGCCAATATATCACTTGACAGGTGGTACTCAATACAGACCCGTAAACTCGGTGTAACTTGAGTCTTGCTCAAGTTGCTTAAGGCTTGGATTTGCCTGTAGCTTGTATGGGAGTTGGGTGTTCATATCATAAAGATTTATACATATATCAAAGTAGTCTTTGTGGTTGTATGAGAGATTTTAATCATACAAATGCTTGGATGGAGGGATCATGCTCGATGGACGGAGTTATTAACGATTAATTAACAGTATCTTGATTTTTTCGGATTGAATTCCAATTCTGTAATGGATTCACTGTTTTATTTACTTCATTTGCTGTTTGGATGAACGTTGAGAGTGAATTTTTAAATGTTTAATAATTAAGAATATTTAATCCATAGATGATGATTTTCCTCAGTTTTCCCAATTACTTACATATAAATGTATGCGTATGATGTTTATAAGTAGTCGCTTATCTGTAACTTATATAAATACTTGTATATCTGTTTAAATTAGGTACTTATTGATTGAACATATACATTATTATAAGGAATGCCGAGGCAATGCCATGAATCATCGCCACGAAATTAAATATTACCGCATTTTTAGGGTTTCGTACCAAAATTGTGCGTGCGACTCTTGTCTGTCTGTCCGACTATTAGAGCGCCATATCTCAAAAAGTACTTATGCTATCTATTTGAAATAATTATAAACATGGTCAGCCCACGTGTACTGCAAAGGAAACATTATAAAATTTATTTTTATTTATAAACCAATAAGTGGGGGGATTAAAAGTCTAGCCACTAAGTCAAGTAGGGTATAGTATGAAAGTGAAATATCTGAAATTTTCTATGAATATTGCACGAAAATTATAACCATATATCTGTTATATATCTGTTTGGACGAGCTCACGAAGTAAGCGAGGACAAATATGTCTGAGTGTCAGAATGGCTTTTAGCCACGTGTTAAGCACTCTGATTTTCACTTCGACTGCGAAAAAATAAAAAAGACTTAACATTATAATTATACATTACATGAAAAACTAAAAGTACAGTTTGAGCTAGCGCAATTCTATCAGAAAGTTTGTTCAATCTGATCAGGTTGGTATGTTTGTTTTTAATTATTTGTAAGGAGTATGTAGCTGCCCGCAAGTTTTTTTTTCAGTGTCATAGAAATTTGTATGGGATTATATGGCTTTCTTTTAAATCCTAGCGGCTAAATGTACTATTTTAATCTCGCTTAGCGAAGCTAATATGACGTACTTTTTGAGTAGGAGAAGTGAACACATTTTTGTATAACCCGGTTTGGTTAAGTTTACTCCTTATTTGTATGTGACGGCATAGATACCAGAGGCGAACTTAACTAAACCGGCAAGTTAAGTCGGAATAAGTGAAAGTTTGTACGGAACCCTCGGTGCACGAGACAGACTCGCACTTGACCGATTTTTTTAAAAACATACCAAACATATCCACGGCGCAAGGTTTCGTCAAACACGTCAAAATCATGAAATATTTCCGGTAGAGTCCGTCAATTACTCTATAATAAAAATGATTTTTAGAATGTACATGCAAAATGTATGTATAAGTGACCTTTATATGTTTATAACATTATAACGCCTAATTTAAAAGATCTTGGTAATTCTATGGCAAGAGATTATTTACTATCATCTCAACGACAAACAGTAGTTATAATAATTTGCGTACTAGTACATTTTAAAGCGAAACTAATCTTAAGCCCGGTTCTCTAAACAAGTTTTTTTTTCTAGAACCATAAAAATAATTTATGTCCGTCAGACAATGCCGGTAATGCATCACTCGTCATAAAGAGATTACGTCACGAGACAGATTTACTGCCGCGCATAATAGTTGCTGCCATTGTTGCACGTGAGATCTGAGGATTGTTCGAGTTTTAACGTCACCGAATGCTTTCCCATCGAAACATCTAGTAAAACTGTAGGTAACTATATTAAACTGTTGCTAATATTACTACGATCGCCAAATTCTTTCCCATCAAAACATCTAGTAAAACTGTAGGTAACTATATTAAACTATTGCTAATATTACTAAGTTCGCTGAATTCTTTCCCATCGAAAGATCTAGTAAAACTGTAGGTAACTAGCTCTATATTAAACTATTGCTAATATTACTAAGTTCACCGAATTTATTCCCATTGACAGATCTAGTAAAACTGTAGGTAACTAGCTCTATATTAAACTATTGCTAATATTACTAAGTTCGCCGAATTTTTTCCCATCGAAAGATCTAGTAAAACTGTAGGTAACTCGTGTCTGGAAGAGATCGCTTCTTAGCGATAAGACCGCCTGTTGTTTACAATTTCTAATACTGTTTTAGATTTAAGTGTCTGATGTTATTTTCTTTTGGTGTGCAACAAAGAGTATTGTATTATATTGTAACTAGCTCTATTTTAAACTATTGCTTATATAACTAAGTTCACCGAATTCTTTCCCATCGAAAGATCTATCTAGTAAAACTGTAGGTAACTAGCTCTATATTAAACTATTGCTGATATAACTAAGTTCACCAAATTCGTTCCCATCGAAAGATCTATCTAGTAAAACTGTACGTAACTAGCTCTATATTAAACTATTGCTTATATAACTAAGTTCACCGAATTCTTTCCCATTGAAAGATCTATCTAGTAAAACTGTAGGTAACTAGCTCTATATTAAACTATAGCTAACATTACTATGTTCGCCGAATTGTTTCCCATCGAAACATCTAGTAAAACTGTAGATAACTCTATATTAAACTATTGCTAATATAACTAAGTTTGCCGAATTCTTTCCCACCGACAGATCTAGTAAAACTGTAAGTAACTAGCGTTACCTTAAACTATACCTAATATTACTAAGTTCGCCGAATTCTTTCCCACCGAAAGATCTAGTAAAACTGTAAGTAACTAGCGTTACCTTAAACTATAGCTAATATTACTAAGTTCGCCGAATTCTTTCCCATCGAAAGATCTCGTAAAACTGTAAGTAACTAGCGTTATATTAAACTATAGCTAATGTTACTAAGACAGGACTAAGTTCACCGAATTCTTTCCCATCGAAAGATGTAGTAAAACTGTAGGTAAGCTATTTGACTCCTAAGAGACCTTAAAGACATCTCAGTAGAATTTAATACATTTATTTTATTTTATTGCATATCGTTACGCCTTAGAGACCACATACATCTCTGGGAAAATGATTAGCTTTTTTACATTGCTACTGTACCTAAAAAATATTTAGAGAATAATTGTTCGATAATTATGTACATACATTTTTTGCGTGATATCAGATTTATTCTTTTTTTTTTAAATGGCCGCGACATGGCGGTTGAAAGACTCCCTTACTTATTTCAGAATTTAAACTTTATTGCGTAAAATAAAAGAACAAATGGCGGACCTAATGCCAAATGCCATTTCCTACTAGTCAACCATAGAGCCAAACAGAATATGGAGCATAGAAAACTAAGGAGAATCGCTATTATGTATATATCCAAAGTGTTCCTCAAAAGGCGTTAAATTGCGTAGCAAGTGCGTAAGATAAATTACCATAATAATGCCGAAAAAAATAGCTAGAAAAAGATTTAGAACACGTTTGAATATTTACATCACAAGAAGAACGAAGGATTGAGTAGCATTTCGATAAAATGTTTTGTAATTGGTTGTTGACTTCATACAATCTTGCTACACTAGCGCCATTCTGGACGGATTTGGAACAATTATTTACTGTCATCTGTTTTTCTATACGAGATTGGCCTCCTCACCTTTCCTACACTCTATGAAAGTGAGCTTTACTCGGCAAGCGTTTCGATACACCATAAAAAGCTAGTTTTATTTTTCATACAGTTACTTTATTAGGCTTTGTTTACAGTATAGCGACAAAAAAATAAGGTCAGAAAAACTCAGGTGTTTTTATAAAAAAAAACAATAGCGCGGATTTAAAAGAATTTTCTAAAACGTTTTAATTTTCGAAGGGAGGGCATGCGTGGCACGCACGCTATAAATCTGTCAGTTGCGCCTTGGACCGTCTGCAGCGTATTAAAAAAAAAACTCAAGTTTCAACGGATGACGAAAAAAGTTTTGGAGAAATGACGAAAAAGTGTATATGAGCAGATGGGCGGAGTGATTTATTTGTGATAGAGATATCGGAATAGTTTTTGAGGATTTTTGGAAGGATTAATTTATTAATAGAGATGCTTTTATCATAATGTCCCGACGTCAAATAGAAGAGCGCTATTTTTATGTTATGTAATGTGCGTTATTTGATGGCTTTTTAGACCAAAAATTGATAAGTGGGTACTCTTCACATAGAGTTTTCATAAAGGAATTGGAGATCATAAAATTAGGCATCTAAACTGCCTGAGTGCCATATAAATGCTGCTATGTTAAAGCGCAAACGCAGTGAACATTGCACAGGTCAATGGAAACGCTGGGTCTCTGAGGAAGTTACATAATAGCTTAGAAGATAAATTCTATATGCGACGATCTCCTCTTACGCTCTTTTCACTAAAGCTTCCGTTTATATCCTATACAAGGCGCCCGCCAGGCCGCAACTTTCGCGGAGGAGAAAAAGTCATAACTCCTAGTTTTTTCTTTAGCGTAGTCGGGTAAAAAGTATCCTATAACCATGTGGAAATAGTTGAAATCCGCTTAGCCGATTTCGCGTGATGAAGCCGCAACGAGAAAACAACGACAACGCAAGAAATTTCTGCATCTATATGCGATGGATCGTTCTTTTGTGCTTGTTGATTGCTTATTATTAGCCTGTTTGCATTGGACAAAAATCTATGATAAAGTACAAAAGACAAGAAATGTGGACTGACTTGCTGACGGTACTTCAATAGCGGATCAGGCGACGTTCGAGTCGAATAGTGCGCACTCAAGTTCCGTGTTGAGTGTGTGATGTGGAGACTCACCCATTTAGGCTAGTGGTTCTTTATATGGTAATCGTAATTAATCATCAATATGTAACCTTATGTAACTTGCTTTATTATGATCATTATAGATTCGTACATTGAACGGTAAACATGTGTTTCATTGATAATCTCCTCCGTATCGTGTAGATCCTTAGAAGCAGTTAGTAGCTACATTACATGGCGACCCTGCC
Source organism: Hedya salicella (assembly GCA_905404275.2). NCBI lineage: Eukaryota > Metazoa > Arthropoda > Insecta > Lepidoptera > Tortricidae > Hedya > Hedya salicella. The sequence goes on from FR990104.1 coordinate 1,540,276, forward strand.
AAAGCTTTACTAAATGTGACAGAGACATGGTGCGGACTTAAAATGTGCCAGGTGGACGCTAAAGTGCTAAGGGACTTGGAGGACCTATTATATTATTGGGTACCATACGGGATAATTGCATTGGTGGTACTCGTTGTACTGTGTTGCATGTGTGTCCGTCGGTGGCTATCGCGCAAACCGTTAGTGGAGACAGCTGCAGCAGCGTAAGAGCGGAACAATGATGGTAACGTTATGTTCTTGATTGTTCTTTCTCATATTGACTGGCTACTAACCATGGGGAAAACTGAGTCCAAGATCGAGAAGGAGGAGGTCATAATTGCTCAAAATGGCCAGGGCAATAAGGCTAGCACTTCCCAGGACATGCAAGGAGGCGGACAGATGTCCTACATTATGGTAGCTATGGTTTTGATGATGGCAGTCATACTTTGCTACTTTATCTGGAAAAGGATTCATAAGTGCCTTACCAGGAAAATTGAGCGGCAGGCGGCGGCTATAGTGATGCGTAGGCGGGCATCAGTATAATACAGTGAAGTGTCAACGGAAATGTGAGTACTTATAATTCAGTGTTCATTCAGTGATAGTGGTTTAAATATGTGTCGTAGCATGATGTCGCGTATGGACAGTTGTTATTTTTAAATTAAGGGCTACTTTTATTTAGTTATAATAAGCTGATTGTGCTTGCTGATGATGGTTAATGGTAGTGATGCCTGTATTGAAAGACTTTTATGAGCGTATTCAGTATCTTAGAGAGTATTTAGTTAAACTTGGGCCGGCTCGGAGGAGCGAGAAATTAGGCCAAGATAAATTATCAGAGGCAAAGTCAGTGTATGACAAATATAACGACTACATAAAAGTCTATAGCATAAGGGTAGAAAAAGGGGAAATCCCTATAAATGATAGTGATCAGCAATGTATTACTAATTTAGAAAACGAATATAGTAAGTTATTAGAGTTATTTGAGGAACAGGAGCAGCTTACAGAGGCAAACATGGGTTCTAAAAAGAATTTTGACTTTAAGACAGCAGTCTCTTTGTTGCCTATCATGGACGATAGCGAAAAAGTTACCTTACAGTTAATCGACGCGTTAGAGTTATACGCGACTATGACGGTGGATACTGATATTCCCGTATTAATAAACTTTGTCCTGAAAACACGGTTGTCTCATAACGCTAAGCTGCGCTTGTCAAGTAGTTACACGTCAATATCTAGCATGGTTGATGAAATGAAGAAACATTTACTTACGCGTAAATCCGACACTGCTTTACAGAAAAAAATGCAGATTGCTCGACAAGGTGCTAGAACTATAGAGCAATTTGGTAGGGAGTTAGAGGACATCTTTGTGAACCTCACAATTTCCCAGGCCAACGGTGACTCGGCCGCATATAGCATTCTAAAACCTATAAACGAGAAGCAGGCAATACACAGATTTACTGATGGCTTGCGAAATGACAGGTTGGGTACGGTAGTATCAGCCCGTAATTACACGTCGCTTAAGGATGCGATACAGGCTGCGAAAGATGAAGAGATCGCTATGTCTCCATCATGCTCAGAGCAAGTTTTTACAGCACGCGGTAGGAATATGAGATTTCAGAGGGCATCATCTCGGGGGAACGCATATTTTGCGAGCCGAGGCAATAGAAGCCATTATTCGCAAAATGGTTTCCAACAACAAAACCGCGGCCGTACTTTTCCAAGAGGTAGTTCTGCTCCTTGGAAAAGTTCTAGAGGTGGATTTCGGGGCAACTTTAGTCACCAGAACTATATCCATAATAGGGGCAATAGGCAAAGTAGGCCACAAAAGCAACACCAAATAAACGCAACTCGTGAATCACATGACGAGAATGATTCATTCGGCCAGCAGTTTTTTCGTGCCTAACAATTTGTCATACATTTTAGCTTACAGTAATATGAACTCTGTCCAATTTTACGTACAAGGCAAGTTGTTTACATGGCTCGTAGATACGGGAGCGTCACTAAGTGCAGTCAAGCATGACTCAGTAGTGACAACGACCCAGGTTATTCAACCAAAGACTACCACCATAAATGGGATCTGTGGAAAAATTAGCTCGATTGGTGTCGTACATTTTAGTTTAGTTGAAGAAAATAATGATTCATTTAGTCATGAATTTCATGTTTTTAAAAATCTGCCGTTGGATGTAGATGGTATTATAGGGCAGGATTTCTTGTCCAGGTTTAAGTGCGTTTTAAATTTCGAAAATAATACATTGACCCTTGATAATGGCGGTCACTTAACAGTTGTAGCTTTACACGTATACTCTACCAATAGTAACATAAACCATTCGCTTATTAGATTACCGGCGAGAAGTGAAGTACTAATTAAGGTCCCGATAACTATAAAAGGAGATTTTGTAGTATCTGCTCGAGAAATATGTGAGGGTATTTTCATGGCAAACTCTATATCTAGAAGCATGGATGGAAATTTAACAGTAAAAGTGATGAATACACGAGAGCAAGAAGTAACTTTAAAATGCTTAACTCCTGAAATTAGGCGGCTGGAAGATTTTGACTGCTTTACTTTTGAAAAGTCTATAAATAATGCAGATAGAGTTAAGTCCTTATTGTCGTTATTGAAATTAAACTATTTAAACAAGGAAGAAGAGGGTAGTATAGGAAGCATTTGCGCTAAATTTGCCGATATTTTTCATCTGCCGGGGGATAAATTAAATACTATGAATCTATACGAACAGAAAATTCACGTGAAGTCTAACGAAACTCCAGTTTATAGTAAACCGTATCGGCTACCTTATGCGCAGAAAGCAGAAATTAATAGGCAAATTCAGCAGATGTTAGCAGATGACATCATCGAGGAAACTAATTCATCAGAATGGGCAAGCCCTTTGCTACTTGTTCCAAAAAAATCCGATTCCAGTGGAGAAAAAAAGTGGAGAGTAGTAATAGATTACAGAAAAGTTAACGAGCGTATAGAAAATGACAAATTCCCATTACCCAACATTAGCGAGATATTAGACTCTTTGTCAGGAGCCGTATATTTTAGCACGTTGGATCTCAATCAAGGCTATTACCAAATTAAACTCGATGCTGACAGTAGGAAATGTACAGCGTTCGTAGCTGATAAGCACTATCAGATGAAAAGATTACCAATGGGCTTGAAAACAAGTCCTAGTGCGTTCAGTCGGGCTATGACTATAGCCATGTCAGGCCTTAATTATTTACAATGTATTGTTTATCTCGACGATATAATTATAATGGGACGAAATTTACAGCAGCATAATAAAAATTTAATAGATGTTTTTTTAAGACTAAGAAAAGTCAACTTTAAGCTCAATCCTTTAAAGTGTAGATTCCTACAAAAAGAAATATTATATTTAGGACACTTGGTCACTGCTGAAGGTATAAAACCCGACCTAAGTAAAATTTCAGCGATTCAGAATTATCCAACACCAAAAAACGAAGATGAAGTCAGGAGATTTGTAGCATTCGCAAACTACTATAGAAAGTTTATACCGAAATTTTCTGAAATATCGCAACCGTTAAATAACTTATCACGGAAAAATGTTAAGTTCGTCTGGACTAAAGAATGTTCACAAGCATTTGAACACTTAAAGAAAGCGATGAGTAATCCACCCTTATTGCAGTATCCAAATTTTTCTGCCGAGAATGAATTTATAATAAATACTGACGCATCAGGAGTAGCACTAGGGTGCGTACTAGCAAACGGAGATGGTTTACCGGTAGCTTATGCTAGTAGACCCCTAAATAAAGCAGAAAAAAATTATGCAACAGTGGAACAAGAACTTTTGTCAATAACATGGGGAATTAAATATTTTAGGCCATACTTATATGGTCGACGTTTCAAGATCATAACCGATCATCGTCCTTTAATTTATTTATTTAATATGAACAACCCTTCCAGTCGACTAACAAAGTTCAGGTTATGTTTAGAGGAGTATGATTTTACAGTTGAATATTTAAAAGGTAAAGATAATGTAGCTGCGGATGCATTATCAAGGATTGTAATAACTAGCGAGCAACTGAAACGTATGAGTGAACATGATATGTATGTATGTACGAGACGTCAAAAGAAACAGATGGAAGAAAGGGAGAGAGAGAAGAGTTTGGCCGATAAGCATTTTCAAAACGATTGGATTGATCACCCAAAAGTTGTGGAAATACTTAAAAAACCAAATAATTCTACAGAGTTATCTTTTGGAAACAATGACTACAGGAAATGTAAGAAAATGCACGATTCTGTTTTTAGTAAGAATCATATGTTTGTTTATTCGCCCTCTTTGTCAATTATAGGTCTTGCTCCAATTTCTCAATCATGTATGAAACGAGCTTTCTTCATGAGAGAATTGGAAATATTCTGCAAGAATCTTAATATAAAGGAAATATGCGTCATACGAAATAATGACAATATAAATAAAATAAAAGAGTTAACTCAGCGCATTAAAGATATAAGTGGATGGTCCGGACCACGAGTATGTGTAATAAGAGGCGTGACAAAAATAAATGACAAAGACGACAGACGCGTAATAATAAATGATTTTCACATCCTGCCAACTAGTGGCCACGCAGGTGTACGAAGGATGTGCAACAATATAAAGCGCTATTATTATTGGCCAGGTATGGAAGACGACGTAAGACTATTTGTGAAGAGGTGTGATAAATGCCAAAAACAAAAATTTCATACCTCAGTTAAAGAACCAATGTGTGTAACTAGTACCGCAACAGCGGCGTTTGACAAAGTATTCTTAGATCTTGTAGGCCCCTTAACTAAAGATGACAATGGGTATTCCTACATACTGACACTTCAGTGCGAGCTCACGAAGTACGTCGAGGCTTACCCACTTCCTAATAAGGAAACCGAAACAGTAGCACGAGCATTTGTTGAAGGGTTTATTTTACGCTACGGTATACCGCGCCAAATAGCAACCGACCGCGGTACCGAATTCATATCATCAACAATGCGAAATATATGTAAGTTGTTAAAAATAGAACAAATTATGTCTACTGCTTATCACCATGAGAGTCTTGGTTCTTTGGAAAACTCTCATAAGGCCTTAGGAGCTTTCCTTAGAATCCAGACGGATAACCAGGCTCATACTTGGAGCAACTGGTTGCAATATTGGTGTTTCTCTTATAACACGACTATGCATACTGAAACTAGATATACACCTTATGAATTAGTTTTTGGAAAAATATGTGCCATTCCTAGTAACATTAAGAATAGTGTGGATCCTATATATAATTATGATGACTATCCGTATGAATTAAGATATAGATTACAGAAGTCCCAAGAGGACGCTCGAAATAATTTAATTAAGTCTAAAGAACTAAGAAAGTATAATTATGACACAAATTGTAAACATGTTAGCTATAAGGTAGGAGAATTATTATTAGTTAAGAAAGAAGCACGTGAAAAATTGGACCCTGTCTATATTGGACCGTATCCAGTAATTGAGGATATGGGTGTTAATGTAAAAATTAGTATAGGTAATAAACAAAATGTTATTCATAAGAATAGAACTAAGCCATATTTTGTGTAACCCATTATAATCTGTTTATAATATAATTAACTTGTGCGCCAGGTGTGCGAGGTGCATCTATATGTTATTGTAAACACTGCACCATATTAGCGCACTGCCAAGTTTGCATAACAAAGGATCAGCGAACTCGACTGACCGACTTAGAATTAGATTACAGAAAGTCAATGACTTTAAGTAACAACAATAGTAGTAATTAGGTAAAAAAAAAAAAAAAAAAATTAGGGGGGTGATGTGATGTGGAGACTCACCCATTTAGGCTAGTGGTTCTTTATATGGTAATCGTAATTAATCATCAATATGTAACCTTATGTAACTTGCTTTATTATGATCATTATAGATTCGTACATTGAACGGTAAACATGTGTTTCATTGATAATCTCCTCCGTATCGTGTAGATCCTTAGAAGCAGTTAGTAGCTACATTACAAGTGCGTTACGCGGATATTTATGCGGGGGCGCGGAGCCGGCTCACTCAAGCTGCGGCCGGGATGGCAGAAAATGTTGTGAGGCATTAAATCTACTACGTATATGGTAGAGTCCACTTCTTTTTGCATATTGAGTATTGAGCTGGCCAGTAAATTACTCATGATTTAGATTCATGGATTATAGTTCCTTTGCTTTCTCGCGAAATAGTGTCTTGGTATGCCCTTATTTTGTCATTAATCTAATATGGAATTCCGCAAAGTAGCGCCTGAATTATTTACTCAGGATAGAAATTTCTGTATTTAAGCGATCCACCGTTCTGTTGTGCTTATTGTTAGTCAGTTTTGAATCGGCCAAAGGCCAGTACAAAAGACAGTTAATGTAGCCTGACTTGCTGACGGTACGTCAACAGCGGATCAGGCGACGTTCGAGTCGAATAGTGCGCACTCAAGTTCCGTGTTGAGTGCGTTACGCGGAGATTTATGCGGGGGCGCGGAGCCGGCTCACTCAAACTGCGGACGGGATGGGAAATGCAGTTTCGCAGTCTATTTACACTTATTTTTGCTTTGACTTAATGAATCGCTTTTACGATTGATATGATTAGAATTAGATTAGGAAAAGAATAACATGGGGCATTTTAATTCAAAGTAGCATGAGAAATGATAAATAACAGGTGGTCTTATCTCTAAGAAGCGATCTCTTCGACAAACTTAGAGTATTTCATTTTAGCTAACGGAATTTTTCATTCAAAATGGCATTTGATCATGATCTCATATGGTGTTCAGTAACTGTGCTACGTATTAATTTTTGACTTGAAGCGATCCAAATAATATTTACTTAAAAAAAAAACAATGGAAGGGAAGGAAAAATAATCTTATAGGAAACTAGAAGGCGCCCGCAACTTCGTTCGCGGAGGAGAAAAACTCAAATCAAAACCCCTCTTTTTTTCTTTAGCATAGTCGGGTAAGAAGTATCCTATAAACATCAGGAGATACATAGCTACCCGCGTACCAAAAAATGTTGAAATCCGTTAAGCCGATTTAGTGTGAAGAAGCCCCAACGACACATACAGACATTTTATTTTTACAACCGCAAATTTGTCAACGAAGGAGAAAAAAATCGTAACCCCTTTTTTCTTCAGCATAGTCGAGTAAAAAGTATCCTATAACCATCTATGCCCAGCTACCAAAAATAGTTGAAATCCGTTTAGCCGTTTTAGTGTAATGAAGCCACAACGACGGATAAAATCATGAAAAAATCAAAACAAATATTTTTTGATTCAGTGACCTTAAAATAGTCCGTAGAACCTATTGTTTTTTAATATCTTTAATCTACAGACATATAATTTTTACTAGTTTATAATGCGTACTTAAATATATAATTAGTTTTCTGATTAGGGTGCCTATCATTAGAAATCTACTTATAGTCAGGCCGTCGCCCTTATCAAGTTTTATTAGTAAGACTTACAGTACCTATTTAATCTATCAGCCATTAACGTCCACCTTTAAACATAGGCCTCCCCTATACCTCGCCACAGAGTGCGATCCTGCGCAGACCGTATCCACCGATTCCCCGCGATCCACACGAGGTCATCCGTCCAACTAATTGGGTCGGGGGCAGTACCACGCTGCGCTTTCCTATACATGGTCGTCACTCCAGGACTTTGCCCTAACGGTCATCCGTTCTCCGGACAACATGGACCGCCCATTGCTACTTCAACGATGCAATCCTGCGAGCTATCTCGGTTACTTTGGTTCTTCTGCGGATATCCTCATTTCTGATTTTATCTCGCAGAGAGACTCCCCTTTCCATTGCACGTTTCGTGACTCTGACTCGCCGTATGATTCCCATTGTGGATGACCATGTCTCAGTTCCGTAGGTCATCGCAGGATCGCACTTTGTGGCGAGCTATAGGGGAGGCCTATGTTCAGCAGTGGACGTTCATGGCTGATAGATAGCTAGATAGACATAAGGTGCATTGGGGTAAGACGGGGTATATGAGAAAGACTGAATATTTTACCGAAAATGCTCTTAAACGCGTCGAAATAAAGTCCACCTTTCGTACTTTCCCATATTTCCGTGTTTCATATCATAGGATTCATAGGTATATTAATTATTTCTGTGCCTATTCCTGAGTGTGAGCATGTTTTTCTTCATTATTTGGCAGAAATCACCGCCGTCTACTAGATAGCTAAAAAAACGTGCATATCTCACGGGCCATAATGCGGAGAGCAGTTCAAACTCTCGGAAAAATGGCCAATATAATTAGGCAATCGACCTGTCAATGAAACTAAGTGTGTAATAGAATTGCTGCTCTTATTTAGGTAAGTACCTAGTTGAACACTCCCGAATCTTCCGATACAAGTGTGATCGCTTCAGCATTAACAACCTGTCACCTACCGGTACTAATAACCGATAAACTCCAATTCATAGCCAAAAGGGTGCGAGTCGTAAAAATAAATAACAGTTTATCTAAAATTCGACTAACCTTCAATTATAGCAAATGACAGACGTCTAGTGTCCGCTAGGCAAGCTCCGCCCCCGAGACTAGCGCCATCTGTCAATGACCGCGCGGAAACTAAGCGAAACACTAACATTTTGAGGTTATCTTCGGAAATATGAACAAATATCAACCATTAGCCCTATCGCAGTTGATTATATTGCTAAAATAAGTTGTATTGATTTATGCGGCATCGAATTATTACGGTAGCTTCTCGGAAAAAGGTATTTAAAATTGTAAACAACTCTTTTAAAGTACAGACGTAAAATGAACAACAACACAATCTCGTACAACGCTATTTTTAGATGAACGCTTAACTCACACAGTGAATAATCTTATATACATCTACAAATACAAATAAAGATATTTTAAAATCACTCACCTCTTCTTGTAATTCAGGAAATGGTTAAAACACGCGTTAAATGATTTTGTGTTGTGATGTGACTCGGCTCATTGTCAGCTGTACTGATACTACAGACAGATGAGTTGTGGCAGAGAGAGAGGGCGATTTCCGAAGTTAGCCGAGCGGCGGGCCCGGCCCTTCGTGACCGCCCCCGAGTGCAAATCTGACAGCACACGGGCCGGACGCGCCAAATGTTTGGAACGCGCGCGAAACTCCGAAATGACGATTCGAAAATGGAATCGTGATTTCAAAAATCGAATGCTTTAAAAATGGCTGACGTATGACGTAAAAAAAGTGCAAATAAGTATACGATTTATTTTTATATTGTTGATGAATGCCTGTTCTGTGAGTGGTTTGGTAAATAAATTATTTAAAAAATAAAAGGTGGATGACAAGACATTAACCGGTTCGCTGAGATTCAAATCGTCGGGCAGGTAAGTCGGACAATGGCCAAGCCACGATTCGCTTAATTAAAGATAATAAATAAAAAAAGAAGTCTACATATGGGCTGACCGGTGTTTTTTTCCTTCAGTCCACATTTGTGTGGCCTTACTACGCATTGTATTGGAATTTAAATCATGAAAAGAAAGAATCACGAATATTTGAATGTAATTAAAGGAGTAAAATGTGGGTTTCTACACTTGGGAGCATTTTTCAAGTTTGGGTCTAGTTGCCAAGAGATGGCGCTACTAGTCCCGAAAGTTAATTTTGCTTAGAGGAAACAAGTTCCTGGTTTATTGTTTAGCGGTATTTTTATGCTTGAATATCCATGTTAATTATTATTTAAGGTAAAAATAAATGGGCAAAAACAAAAGACAAGTCAAGTACTTACTTAACATTGAAAACTTCAGAATTTACACATTGATTTGCTACCTATGAGTACAAATGCTTTTAAAGTGCAGAATAATTGTGTCCTTAGGGTAAATCGTAATGAATTTTGTTTGCTGTCATTCGATTAAGGCAATTTTTACAGTCTTTGCTCCAGTACAAGCCATTGGCCTTAGTAGTTTGTTTGCAGACATAAGAAAAGTTTCAATTGCATGGTCAAATATTTTAGTGATATCTTATACTTATCTCTATAAATAGACTAAAGTAAAGATGTATAGTGGGGGACACTGGACAAATGTCATATCGAAGTTTTAAAATATATACATAAATACACAGCCTTTTGTAGTCACCCATCATCAACTTTAGTATTTGAACGATGAATTTTTGAATTATTTAATAAGATCACTAAAATATTTGAGCATCGAAAAAATTTATATATATACAAGAAAATAACACAACTTAAAAATGACCCATTGTATATTCTGCGTGCAAATAACGTCCACTATCGAGATAAAATAATATATTCAATTTAACCCTTTGAGCGCCAAAGATGGCAAATCACGTCAACGGAAAATTGTATCACAGACGCCATGACGTCATTTACCGCTATACGCTATACAATTGGTTGACGTATAGTGCACGGTTACCAGACACGCTGGGCGCTCAAAAGGTTAAAAAGATAGCGTTTACCTTTAAAATAGTTTCAAGTGGCAATATATTAAGTACCTCCCCATTAAAGTACCTTAACTTTATTAATAACACTATGACTGATATTCTCCGTAATTTTTCCACCGATTCGATATTTGTCAACCACATTGGATGGATTTAAATGATTTATTAAGCGCCGAATTTAATTTAAATTCGAAATCACGTCAGGAATCCCAGAATATGATTTATGATTGATAAGATAATGATTGCGAGGTTTAAACCTGGCTTGGACCGTGACGGGGAATAAATATGTTTTATGAGGTCGTAAATTAAATATAACATGTATGTTTGAAGACCGGTTTAGCTCAGTGGTAGCGGCCTTGCCTGCGGAACGGTCCTAGATTCAAATCCCGGTAAGGGCAAATATTTGTGTAACAAGAACGAATATAAATATTTGTTTCTGAGTCTTGGCTGTTTGCTATGTACTCGTATATAAGTAATAAGGTACTTGCGCCTAAGATGGCCCCGTTCTGAAGATGGCTATCCATTACTTTGTAGTTTTTAAAGTTGGAATGAGTTTAAATTTCGCGCCCATGTTTAGTAAATAAAATTGCAGTTTTATACCTACTAAGGTACCAGAGATATACCTGAAATTTTATATCGAAACCAAAGAAGATGAACTAAAGAGATGAAAGTGGGCCATCTTAAGAACCGGGCCATCTTGGGCGCAAGTACTTACCTTACATAGGTATCTATACTATTATAAAGTTATAAAAATTAAATGTTTATACATTGAAGATATAAAAAAAAATGATTGTAACGGACTTTTTGGAGGTCACTAAATCGAAGAATTTCATTTTTCAACTTTATAATAGTATAGATGTGGGATACCTACCTACTGAATATATTTAGTTTTAAGAACACTACCAATTGTAGGTACGATACTCTGTATCGTTCCAAAACTAGAGCTACTCTGGTCTAGTTTTGGAACGTAATGATAAACTTTACGTAATAGTGATTGTTACGTTAACATAAAAAACCGGCTCGGAGTCGGACTCGCGCACCGAGGTTTCCGTGCAAAATATACGCTACAAACGGCCGTATCTATGAAAATCCAGTGATAGCAAGCAGCCTACTCCTAAGCAAAATGTACGCGGTGTTCGATCATTTTAGATTGGTTACTGACATAGACGGACAGACATAAAATTATACTGTTTTTAGTATTTGTTGTTATAGCGGCCACAGAAATGCACCATCTGTGAAAATTTCAAATGTCTAGCTATCACTGTTCATGAGCTACAGCCTGGTGACAGACAGACAGACAGACGGACAGCGGAGTCTTAGTAATACCGGTCTCGTTTTACTCTTTGGGTACGGCACCCTAAAAAACTACATATTGAAATCATCGAAGTGGATTATCAGATTCGAAATTATCGAGCTCACAAAATAGGAGTTCTAAACTGTTTTAACCATATGACAAAAAGCCAAATGTATATTCCCTATCGTGCAAAAAACTACACTGCTCCTTTAAAAACAACACACCATTGTTTTTTTAATATAATAATCAACCTAATCTTATATCGTTTTAATCGAAACAGATAAAAACAATGCGATAAATATATTTTTATGACCGGTTTTATTTGAACAAAAAACCGGTCTTGCATACCATATCGTATAATATTCGCAGGCTTGTTCTCCGTTAAAAAACAATAGCTTATGTTTGGCTTAAAAATATAATTTCAATAATCAGTTAATGATGATGTAACTCATAGCCTTAATAGATTTTAAACATGCCACAAAACCGCATTTCGTTCCATAGTCACTAGGTGAAAATCCATATCTTTCTTTAACCACACGAGTGCTATTTCAAGTAGAAATAGAGTTAATAACCAAAACCACGACCACATGTCGGATAACCGGTTTTACTATGACAAAAAACCGGTTTTGCATGTCGTATCGTGCAAGATTCGGAGTCTTGTAATCCTTAAAAAAGCAACAGCTCAATGGTTTATAAATATAATTTCATCAACCAGTAAAGATGATGTAACTCATAGTCCATAAAGATTTTAAATACGCCACAAAATCGCATTTCGTTCCATACTTACGAGGTGAAAAGTCAAAGAGCAAAGACAGTGCTATATATGTAATCGGTTTCTATAACCGGTTTTACTTTGACAAAAAACCGGTTTTGCTTGCCGTATCGTGCAAGATTCGCAGTCTTGTGATCCTTAAAAAAACAACAGCCCGATGGTTTAAAAATATCATTTCATCAACCAGTAATGGTGGGGTTATGGCGCGCAATCTAACTTTCGTCGTTCCAGAGGCCAGGGCTTGTCCTGGTGTACACAATCAGGGCAAAGTTTTAATGAATCGGCGGCATTTTGTTTTTTAGACGTCTATGACAAAATGTAACCGCCATTTTGGTGCTAGTGTTTGAAATGAAGAAAATAGGCGCTAGCTTTTTTGTAAGTTGTACTAAAATTGCATGAAATTGCAAATTGCTTTTATTTATATGAGCTTTAATACACAAGACAAAGGCACGACAGTGGAGATCTGTTAGATTACTATGTCATGTTTTATTGTATTGAATTGAAAATAACATGACATAGAATTGGTTCGGATTTACAAAATTTGTTTGAATTGATATAGGGCTTTGTCTAGCATAATATTGCGCTGGTCAACTCTGTGCTCGAGGCCCCGCACCGTGATCTGTTTGCGAGTGCGATTGGGCGACTAATGTCAGAATGTAAGAGAGTGGCTGAACGAGAGATGCCTGCGAGCTCGATAGTGTGAATGGACGAACTTTTTATGTACATATAAATAAGGTAATCTACTAACTTTAAATTTGTGTTGTTTTGGCGCTAGCTGTTAAAGCACAATTGTTTTGTATAATTAAATAAATAAATAATAAATAAATATTATACCAGTGAGGTATCAGACAAGTGAGGTGCAAAGTTAACGCATCCGGGTTGTTCAAATAGTTTTTTGAGAGTTAAAGAAAATGCTAGTTTAGACATAGACGTAATTTTTGTGTCATATTTATGTATAAGAATTCATACAAATTGAGAAGATTTTCGCTTGGTAAACTATGGAGATAAGGAGGGGGAATGGTATTATTTTTCACTGTTTCCTTCGTAAATGAAAATTTATAATTTAAGAATGTACAAATCAAGCTCTATCATATGATATCCCTTTTGACCTAGTAGTACTTTGAATTTATGGCCTCTATTAAAAATCATATTTGCAATATACTTGGGCTAGCCTTCAAGTAGATAGTATACGTAGGTCCTGAGATACGGCGCTTTAACAGTCGGACAGTCAGACAAAGTCACACCAAAATAACGCTTAAACAATATTTAATTGTCAAGGAATGTCAAAACCTGATTTATACACCATTCATCCTAATGTCCATGGCAATGCGACTACAAGTAGGTGGGAATTCAATGGACACCTTACTGGTCAGTTGGATTTAATATCAAAGTCGACAGCAGATATGAACCAGTTTAGTTCAGTGACCCAATAATGAGAGCATTCGAATGTCATGTACGCTATGGATGTATTTAGGATTCTGTATCTGAATAGAAAACCCCAGAATTCTTACAAGACAATTAACAAATTTGTCAGAATTTGCGATATTTTCTGAGAACCCTTTAGACACTTAACACTGTAGTATATGCGCTATGGCCGTTTTGAGGTTCCGTATATAATAAAAAAACTGACACACGCAATTTTTTTAAGAGTCTGGAAGACATTTATAAGCAAAAGGGAGGGAATGGTTACTACCATAATACCTACTTACAGGTCAATTTGGTTCAATATCAAAGTCGACATCAGATATGAACCAGTTTGGTTCAGTGACCCAATAATGAGAGCATCCGAATGTCAGGTACGCTATGGGTGCATTTACGGTTCCCTAGCGCAAAAAAACGTAGGTAGAATTCTTAAAGTTGTTTTTTTACAAGACACAGTGCAAGGCACAGTGGTCTGAATGTCATACGTCATATGCAATTGTCTCAGAAACTGGGAGACCTTACTGTACTAGGTATCTCCGTTGTAGGCGTGTTTAGGGTTCAATCACTCAAAAGACAAATAAAACAGTCGTTTTTTTAGTTCCTATATCTTTATAATATCTAAGTACATATATACAGTGCCTGTGGGTAATCCGAAAGATTTAACCACGCATTCCTTAGATCACTGGGAGACAGAAAAATTATACATGAACCCCAGTCAAATCTGGCTTAGTTTTGAAGATCTTATCAATTTTCATGTAAACTACATATTTATTGTGATCACTAAAGTACATTAAGCTTTTTTGATCGCGACTTTGCCACGTATGTAGGCAAGCTTCGCGTCGCTATTGACAGACATCAAAGTGACAGCTACCACTCATTAAAATTTTGGAAAAATAATCGTTGTCAGTCTGTTAAGAAGAGTAATTTTCATAGGGAAGTAAAATTTATTAATTTTTTATGTAAATAAATTTACAAAACTATATTTTTCGTTCTTTTTTTTCTGGCTTTGACTTGGGTTCACATAACGGTTTTTACTCCACATGATTTCAGGAATACGTGGTTTTTTTTTTTTGGATTTCTCGTGGGCACCTTGTAAATAGTTGAAGTTCAAGTGTAATTAAGTCTTTTGCTCCATATTTTGGATCGTGACAAGTACGGAACCCTTCACGCGCGAGTTTCACTCTTGGCCACTTCTGGTTTAATCCCTTTGCCTCAACCGTTTACCAAATGACATCGTCATTATCAACTGGTGACATTCCTGTAATATGATGTCCAAATTCAAATTAACGTACAGACTGTTTAGTATAGAACACAGCTGTAGATAAGCCTATATAGATAGATATATATGTATATAGGGATCTATATGGGAATCCCTTACGTCTTTCGAACTAATGTATCGTTTGTCCTAACGCATTTATTTATTAAACTGTAAACTTTTCAGTGTGCCTACCATGAGTTCGGCACGAGCGAGTATCGAGCGCTCGATGACGGTCTATCTCTTTCGCACTATTAGCGCGTGCGAGAGAGGTACACTGACTCTCGATACGAGATACTCGCTAGCGCCGATCGTAAACTCAGCTCACGGTACGCACACAGGATTGTTATAAAACAAACCTAACCTAACCTAATCTATACGATGATCTTTTAAAAAATCCTAAAGAATTTACATGCGATACATTAGGACAAACGACTACAGGGATTCCGCAGGAGACCCTATGTATAGGGGGCAAACGAGCAGACGGATCGCCTCATGGTAAGCGATCACCGTCAAGTTACCATAGACACCTGCAATACCAGAGGAATCACAAGTGCGTTGCCAGCCTTTCAGGTTACGCTATTTTCTTGAAGACTTGAAGGTCGCATCGGTCCGGAAATACTGCCGGCGACAATTCATTCCACAGTTCAGTTTATTGATCTTACTGTTTTAAACGATTCACTTTTAACCGACTTCAAAAAGTCCTGGGTTCAAATCTATGTAAGGCCAAATATTTGTGTGATGAACGTAAATATTTGTTTCTGAGTCATGGATGTTTTCTATGTATATAAGTCTATTAAAAATATATCGTTGTCTAGCCTTATTAAGCTTACGATGTAATTAGTTCGATTTGTCTAAAAATTGTCCCGTAATATATATTAGATAAAGATAAAGATTATTTATTTGCTAAAATGTAGTGGTGAATACAGTTGGAATGTCATTTCGAGTACGTAGATTTTACTAAAAGAAGCATACAAAGTTTGATTCTTAACTATCCATTAACTAAAATGCGTACAATCATTCGGCTAAAATTAACAATAATAAAAAGTCAATATTTGAATGGAATACAATTTAATTATTATGTAAAGTTATTTATTGGCGTCAGATAACCACTAATACAATACTGTAAGCACATATTCAAACAACATTTTTATAATTTGTATTTAAATTCAGGCTTGTCAGAATTCATTCTAAATGTTGCAATACTTAAATACTTTCATACATAAAACATTATTCCCAAAAAACCGGCCAAGAGCATGTCGGACCATGCTCAGTGTATGGTTCCGCAGCCATTCATAAAAAAAGGCACTACAGATGAACAAAATACGATATGAAAAAGTGTACTAGCAAAAGATCGTATCTCTACGGCACTTACGTCCTTTAGCTGAGAAGCGCACATTTTTGGCAATAACTCAAAAACAGCTCGATCGATTTTATTGAATATAGTTTTCATTGAAAGTGCTTATGAGGCCTAATTTTCATGAATTTTCCCATAATTTTTGACTCGTGGTTGAAAAGTTAGACGGGGGAATACGAACGCTATTTTTTGGAATCCGGAGCCAATATTTCTAAAACTGCTGACTTTATCAAAAAAGAAAATTTGGAGACGCCTATTATTTTTAAAAGACCTATATTCAAAGACACGCCTACCCCATATACTAGTGTTGGAACGAAAAAAAAAAATTCACCACCACTTTAGGTGTACGAGAAGTGCCCGATAAAAGTTTTTTTTTTTAGTTTTTACTTTACCGTTTTGTCGGCGTGATACATACATACTCATACCAAATTTCAGCTTTCTAGTACTAATGATCACGGCGTTAAGCCGCGGATGGACAGACAGACGTACATACAGACAAAACCATAAGGGTTCCTAGTTAACTACGGAACCCTAAAAATGCTGTCTTTGAGTGCGAGGGATAGCATATTTATTTAATTGTGTAAAGTATTTATTACGAGTTATATTTAAATTGTTATGTCACAGACAGCTCATCAAACCTCATATCATTTATCAAGTAAAACTGCATCTCACCACATATCACATCTCACTGTTATCGACGTCTGTCGCTCCGATATGTGTGTCAATCGCCCCATCAATCATACTGACGGGCTGATGGACGAAAATAGACGTGAATGTTTGGCTAATAAACATCTGGGCGATTAAATAACTTGTTTGCAAATACGTATGTCAATACAATGCGGCTATTTTTAAAATTAAATATAAATAACACAGGGACAATCTTACACAAATCTATCTAGTCCCAAACTAAGCAAAGCTTGTACTATGGGTACTAGGAGACGATATACATCATATATAGATAAATCATAATACTTAAATACATAGAAAACATCCATAACCAGGAACAAACATTCGTGCTCATCACACAAACGTTTGCCCTGGTCGGGATTCGAACCCGGGACCGCTAGCTTCGTAGGCCGTTGTGTAACCCACCGAGCCAAACGCGTCGTCACTTTTTATACAATACAATCATCATTACACCCATAGGACGTCCACTGCTGGAGACAGGCCTCCTTAATAGACTTGCACATGGGCCGGGTAGAGGCGACCCGCATCCAGCGAGTCCACGCAACCCTAACCAGGTCATCCGAACACCTTGCGGGTGGCCTGTCCACGCTGCGCCTGCCGGTACGCGGTCTCTACTCGAGAACCATTCTGCCACAACGGCAGTGGCGTGGCGTGTACATGGTTTTTGGCGTAGGTAGTTTCTATGCATATATATTAAGCCATAGTCGTTTAGGGCAGGCAGTGACTTTGTGCCTATATGGACCGCACGCCACTGCCCAACGGCCATCGGTTCTTCGAACTATGTGCCCTGATGCCTATGCCTATTGCCACTTCAGTTTGCTTACAATACAATTCAAGACTCTTTGTTGCACATCAAAAATATAACATGAGAACGTTTAAATCTAAAACAGTATGAGATATGGTAAACAACAGGCGGTCTTATCGCTAAGAAGCGATCTCTTCCTAACCTTAAGATACTAGAGATGGCTCAAAGTAAACAATCAATGAGTAAGCGGTTCTTAAGATGATTCATAATAACTTAAAAAAACGTCGAAATTTTAAATTGAGCCTAAAAGTGAGACGCAAGATTATATTTTTTCTCGTCCAAAACAAAATTAAACGTTACCTTGCGATACTTCAGGGTTTAATGAAAAAAAAAAATGTATACAACTACACACTTAATTGAACTTTTAACTGTGAAAATAAGAAAATTCCCATACACTTCTCACTTATACACTTGTGATGTCTGATGTCACACACATATCGATTATGCCTGACATTGAATCTCGATTTTAACGTTTCTAGTGTTCAATTACCAATTGCCAGATTGATTCGCATGGTGATCATTGAAAAAATAATGTATATTCCATATTATGCTGCCCACGACGCTTTAAAACTGTGGTAGTTTTCAAGATCATTTAGCCGTTCCAGGCTTTTAAGCGTCCTACAGCAGACAAGAAACATTGACCTTGAAAACACAAATTCCAATTTAATTTATATCGTTCTCTGCGTAATGTCGAAACTTTACATCTTTTACACGGCTCATATAACACCAAAACGGCGGTTGTTTTTGAGGCGAGCCACTAGTCGTTAAGAGCGCTATAATGGTTCTATAATAGAGCAGAACGTGTTACGTCGGGCAACTAATTAGGAACGAGGGACTAATGTAGGTTAAATGTACCTTAACTATTGGTTAGATATTGTTGGTTTAATGCCCTTCTTAAGCCGTTTAGGTTCGGGTACTCACTTTAGATTAGGCTAGGTTAACATAGATGAGACTAACACTTTTGAGCATATTAATTTTTATTTTATTTTATGCCTGATATGCAAGCATTTGATTTCAATCTCACCTGTTGGTAAGCGACTATGTCTATTCATTCTCGTGTTGAAGAAATCCAAGTTATATTGTTCCGGGAAAAGATATGTTGACTACACGCAAGCAAAAAAGAGCGTTATGACTTCCTCTTCCGCGATCGAAGTCTTCTTTTTTAAGGTTAGTTGAAGGAATATTGACTCGCTCTATGAAGTCTACGACTCTTTCATTTTTTCTTTTTACCGTTTTTAAGCCACCATGTATTAAATAAGTACTTAATTAGTATTTATCTATTGTTCCAGGTACTATTTATCCTGAACAACCCTTTCGATGGCGCAGCAATCCAAGCAAGACCTAATGCTTACTAGTATATTGAATTTTACTGTGTACGTACCAATTAATTAAAAAGAAAGAGCTAAGTACAAAGTGATAGATGATTATACTTATGTAGGCAACGCAACATTAGTAGCATAACATTTTTTAGTTAAGGAGCTAGATGAGATGTATAGTTGCCCAAGATATTGGTTTACTACTTTTCTACTCTATTTCATGTGTATTAAGCTTCAAAAGTGGTAGATAAACTTCTTGGCTGAATGTACCTTCCACTTGGAATCATGTGTCTAAATTTGTAACTTGCGTTGCTCCTATAAACTTCGTACTCATTTGTACATACATAAAGAACCCCGATTTAGACTTATTGACATAATAAAAATAAGAACTATTGTTTTAACCTTAAATCAAAAAATTAAAAACACGTTCAGCATGTGCCCCACAACTCACGCAACCATATCAGATAAGCATTAAACATTATTGTTAAACAAAACCAACCAATTACTTCGGAAAAAAAAAGAGTTATTTATAGTTATCATTCCCGCACCGACACTAAGTTGGCAACACACGTCGCGATACCGCTCACCTGCTCATTAAACGGCAACACTGGCGCTTTCTTTTTTCTTTTTTTAAGCTTAAACGCATTACGTCGCTATCTGTCATCGGGAGCGGACGTTTCTGATTTAATCTAGTGGCCATTAAAATAAGTTAAGCTTTGGTTATTACTCAACATGTGCTCATGTTTGGCCTGGCTCTGATGTGGAGACACACGTGAACTCAAGGTTCTGAAACGGACTTGCCCTGATATCGAATTTGAAACAAGCACCAGACGAATTATTCCGAAACTCGAAATTCGAAGTTCGTAACTGGCCCCCTCTGTCGCTCTCATGGTAAGCTGTATTTGAGTGAGCGGGATGGCGCCATACGAACTTCGTTTTTCGGTTTTGGGAGTAGACCCTCAGGCATTGAAGCTAACTGCATGAGCTATACGTTGTATGATTTCTGGAGGCTCCAGCCTTCACTATTTTTAATAAATAAATTATGATAAAATAAATTATTTAGTGCCACAAGAGACACATTTATAGAATGTAAAACCGGACGCAAAATGCCAGTATAATTATTAAGTTATTAGACGTATCTAAGCTAGCAGTGGCGTTAATGTAACCCGATTCTCATTGGCTTGCCTACTTTAAGGCATTTGAGTACTTTATTTTACTGTTTTTAAAGAGAACATGTACCCCGATTTTACCAAGAACATCGCCACGCCACTGTAAGCTAGTATAGGTAAGTTACTCTGGATTTTGTATTCGGCATATATACTTCATTATCACAACAAAACAAAACGGGGCTTAATCGCGTATAAGGAACTGTTCCTTCGAGACCATGGCCGTAACGCGACGTCCGAAACGTCGAAGAATTACCAAAAAGAGGTAATTAAATAAATCATATTTATACGCTATTTGACGCCCCGTTTTGTTGAGTTGTGATTATGAGTGAAGATCGTGTAAGTTTAAATCAAGGCATATATACAAATACATTACCAAATGAGTACAGATTTTAATGTTGCTTTTTATTCAATAGCTCATCCGAAGGTTGCATATAAATTGGACAGTGTGGTTAGAAGTATTAGTCCTGCCGATTATATAATATAATTAAACGATTTAGTGATAAAAATAGAAATTATACATGCTCGTACTTGAAATTTCTGTCCTTTTGACAATAAAGTTTAAACTAGTGGCTGTGTGAGCTATATACTTCGCGAGACTTTTAACCTTTATATCTCCGCCATTTTGAAAACTTTATAAAACATGAATCGACAAAAAAAAATCATAATTATCGAACCCTATTTGTTAGGTCGGTGACCTTGGTTCGTCTACGAATCTCCTCATTAGTGTAAGCAGCCTGAAGTGGCAATGGGCTGGGCACATAGTTCGAAGAACCGATGGCCGTTGGGGCAGAAGGAGCAGCAAGCGCAGCGTGGAAGGCCACCCACCCGCAAGGTGGTGGGAGGACCTGGTTTGGGTTGCGGGGACTCGCTGGATGCTTGTCGCCTCTATCCGGCCCATGTGGAAATCTATTGAGGAGGCTGTCCAGCAGTGGACGTCCTATCGCTGAAATGATGATGATGATAATTATCGAACCTGCTCACAAAATTTCACAAGAATTGTTAGAGTAATGCGATCTGTAGAAGAGAACAACTGGACATTCGCCGGACAGACAGACATACGAATCATTTTGCCCAATTGCTCAAACTGAACTCTCCGCGACTACGCTTATCACGCGACAAAGCATCACCCGTCTCTCTGGCATTGTATTGAAAGGAAAGATACAGATAATTTCTGTAGCGCGACAACGAGCCGCGTATAACAGTTCAGTTGTGCTAATAAATAAAATAAAAAAACCTGTATTTCTTACAGAATCTAGGTTTACAAAGTTGAGATGTTAGTAAAATAAAACATAAAAGTGTAATTATTTTTGATTTAGTGTTTAGTATGTCTTACTAGTTTTTTTTTAACGGGATTAAGAATTTATATTTTTTGTTAATTATTCTGCAAGAAAGAACCCCTCTACAGGTAAATGCCTCCTCCAAAGTAAGCCAGTCTACTCTGGATTTTGCTGAAATCATCCTATTTCGACCCAATGTGCATTTTATTTCATCGTCCCATGTATTTCGGGGTCTTCCTTTCCTTCTTTTGCCTAATGGCCCTTTCCACGCTGTCCCACTTTTTATCCATCGCTGGTCTTGGAAGCGAGCTACATGTCCAGCCCACTTCCATTTTAGTACAAGAGCTTGGTGCCAGACGGTCTGTTGTACTAGGGATGCAGACATCAAAATCTTTCAATTCCTACACTTTCATGTTCGTCATGTCTCCACAAAATATCCTACGAAATACGTGATTAAAAACCTTTTTGAATAACATTCCTGGAAAGTATAGATCACATGCCGCCTCAGTATTAGCGAATGCGGGCAAAATAGAGCAAAACAGGGATAAGGGAAAAAAATGTCTGCCGCCGCGCTATCGCCTGCCGCGATCCTGCCAGGAACAGGGAAGCTGTGGAGACAACTAATATTTTTATTTAAAATTATGAAAACAGATTATTTAATCGGTCTTAAAAAAAATTAGACACCACAGAATAGAATTGTTCATTCCAATGTGTCGCATAAGTACACGAAACTCTCTCTTTTAATTTTGGCGCAACTTACTTACATAATATATCAATAAATATCAGGGGCAACACCTAAACAAACCTTTCACTATGGGTATTAGGCGACGATACACATAATATACAGATAAATTATAATTCTGAAACAGAAAACATCTAACAACCCAAGACAGGAAAAAACAAATAATTAACTATTTGAGCGCCAAGCAGTGAAGTAATACGACGAGAAAATAAGAACCCATACCAAAAAAATAAAAAAGTCCATAAAAATAAAATTGTGATTGCAGGGTATTGATATTATATTCGGAGTTTTGAGCCATGAAATTTGGTCAGCATATGACGCTGGCTTCAGTGACATGAATTTTCGATGACGTGATTTGTCAACTGTGGCGATCAAAAGGTTAAAAAGTAAACTAAACATATAAGCAAACTAAATTACAGCTACGATGGAAATTATAATGAAGTGCTGTAGTTTATAAATTCTATAACTAAATCTGTCTTCTAGAAAGAACAAATACAAAACCGGGAAAATTTAATATTAGATTCAGTTACTACATTAAAAAATGTAAAGTGCTACGTTACTTTTGCCTAGATATCACTTTCCGGCCCATATGCTACGTTTGTGCAAAGGTTGCTACGAACCAAAAAACACGCTTTCGATCATATCTTTAAGGGCTTTTTTCGACGCCCGCCATTTTTAAAGACGCTTTAAGCGATAATTAAACAACAACCTAACACTTTTTTAAACGTTCGACTCCACAGGCGGCGCTAGTCCACACTTGTCCGGACAGTAGAGCACTGGATGCCGCAACACCCGGTTAGGGCTGACTCCTTTAACCTCCATGTAATCGGATCACCACAAATCGACAATACGATTTATTTACCTTTAAACCCTATTTTTTTTGTTTTTTATTCCGCTCTTGATATCGTGTGAGAGCAATTGGAAAGTATCAATTTAAACTTACACGATTTTCTCAAATCATCGTTTTAACATGTCCAAAATGACATGAAATTGGACATTAAAGGACTCATTGGCACCTTCATTCTCTCCTATCCACTTACTTGCTTTTGGTAACTATAGTTGTCTGTCACCATTATTCTTATCCATATCCATACTAATATTATAAATGCGAAAGTGTGTCTGTTTGTCTGTCTGTCTGTTACCTCTTCACGCTTAAACCGCTGAACCGATTTGGATGAAATTTGGTATGGAGATAGTTTGAGTCCCGGGGAAGGACATAGGCAACTTTTTATCCCGGAAAAATACCCTTATCCGCTATAAACGAATTTAGGGCGGACGAAGTCGCGGGCACAAGCTAGTTCTAATATAAATAGAGTTGAATCCTAAATTTCAAGCAAGTAAGTGGCTATGAACTCCATAGAACATAACGATTTTTGTCAGGGGCTTAGGCACTCCCACAGAAACTCTGTCTTAACACCCGCCATCATGTTTCTAGCCGAATGACGACTTACGGACTTAGGTCTAACCCAAGGCTTTCCACGACCCAGTCTTTTAATACCGTTTTACGACGGTCTCCCGCTATGAACTAGGTCGTTGGTCCACCTTATAGGGAGCCCATCCTTCGATTATCAATTCTGTTAATTTTCTTCATTGGTTAGCGTTTTAAAAAAAAATGCCTGTATTGTGTCCCACTGCTGTCCAAAAGTCTCCCCTCTCCTTTTCATGCTGTGCAAGGTCTCAGATCATCCCGCCATCTCCTTCTCGGTCTGCTCCTACTACAAAAATTCTCTAGTTAATACCATCATCCCATTTGTGTTTATTTCAATATGGGTATAAAAAATAAAATACAAAAATTAAAAAAAAAAAATAGCTTAGGCGGTCGTCGACAACGGGGCAGGGCTCAAGCTACCGGTGGTTAGGGCTGCAGAGAGAGGAACCTCCTGGCGATGCGCGCCGTGTCCAGGATTACTGCCTTCTGTATCTGATCCATAGATGCTGCCACCTAGCGAGAGTCATTTGAGATGGATGTTGGTCGTAACTCTTGCTATACCAGAGCTAGACATTGCCGAAATGTCTATCGGGACAATGTTCGATTATCAAAATTGTTATTGTGTTAATTTGGATGTTGCCTGATCTCAAAATTTGTAAAAATCATATAAGATTCTGATAAAACAAGCAAAATAAGAAACTACATTAACATTTTGAGTACGATATCTTACGTGTAGCTTATTTTATGAGCTTTTCAAGTCGGATCGGAAAGTACATTTTAAAAGTATGAAAATATTAATAACTAATAATACCATTGAATAACCCATGAAATGTATAGTAACTTTTGTTATGAAGCCGTTTCTATAAACGCAAGTTTTAAGGGGATGCATCGAAAATTTAAGCTATTTTGTAGCGCATTTTTTGTCAAATCTAGACTATAAATCAGGCTTGTTTTCAGATATGTGTTTTTTGACTATATAACTTATTCAGTGATTAACGCGGAAACAAGTTTAATGAAAATTTCCTCGATAGAAAAGTTATCCGAAAACGCGTCTTCATTTTCCGTTTTTTGTCTAGTTTGTACAAACGACACATTAATAAATGGCTAAATTATGTTAAAATGTCATTCTTCCCTTTATCATTTAAGTGATTAACTTAAATGTTAACAAAACATAACAATATTTTCGATTTCATGGTACTTTTACATCTGGCGCTTACGCCAAAAAACCCCAAGCATGTAGTGTATTAGCTTTCTCTTTCTTTGATGCGCGCGAGCAATAAATGCGTCCCTTATTACAAATCACGCTGGCTCCGCGTTTGGGGCGTGATTTACGAATGACGAAGTAGGCCCTTAACATAGTTTCTCGTCTATAACTGACCAACCACTCTGTCCACCTGGTTGTCCGTCTCACTATACAAGGCAAGGAACGTGTGACGTCACACGTTCCTAGGCTTTAGTATGGAGTGTTTTTTGGGAAAGTCCAAAAATGAGATTTTTATATTGTTGTACCTTGGTGAGATTTTATGAGATTCAATTAGTTTTTCACCAATGTTTCTATTATTGAGACGTTGTATAACATCTAGTCTATCTATACTATTATAAAGTTGTAAAATTGAAATGTTTGTATGTGTCGTTGTGGCTTCATCACGCTAAATCGGCTAAACGGATTTCAACTATTTTTGGTACACGGGTAGCGGGGTATCTCCAGATGGTTATAGGATACTTTCTATCCGACAATGCCAAAGAAAAAAGTGCGAGTCTGACTTGCGCACCGAGGGTTCCGTATAAACTTTCACTTATTTCCGACTTAACTTGCCGCTTGAGGTTTGCCTCTGGTATCTATGGCGTCACATACAAATGAAGGGCAAACTTAAGCAAAGCAAGGCAAACTTAAGTTATTCAAAAATGATTTTTGGTAATTAAAAAACAGTAAGACAGATAAACGTGTGGTTATAAGTTTCGTGTAATATTTATATTAAATTACATAATTCCAAAAAATCCCAGATTTTTCGTTTGTGAAACTTCTGATTTCCTTAATAAATCAAAATTCAAGCAGAGTAAAAAAATAAAAAAAATTGTTCCAAAATGTTTATTATATGAAGCCCTTTCACATGATACCCTACTTACATGTGGGCTGAGCATGTTTATAAATATTCCAAATTTCAAATAAATACCAGTAGTTTTTGAGATATGGCGCTCTAATAGTCGGACAGACAGAGTCGCACCATAAGGGTTCCTTTTTTACCTTTTTGGTACAGAACCCTAAAAAAAGGGGTTATGACTTTTTCTCCTCTGCGAACGAAGGGGGCGCCTTCTAGTACTACATAAAAAAGTTGATAAAAAATGTCTACATCGTAATTGACAGTTCTAGTTAGAGGTTGATAATGATAAATAACAGTAAAAGGAGGTTGATAAATAAAAATGATGCTTACGTAAAAAACATATCATTACGCACTCAAATGCGCCAGGTAAAAAATTACCCACACATTTCCAGCATTAAGCCAATTACGGCGGAAATAACCTGTCACTCGTCTGTCACTGTCAGCGTGACGTGACGGCCGTATCGTGTCACTGTCAATCCGCTTATTTAAATTTAGATCGCGTCGTGTCAGCTGATTTTGACGGGCGCGAGATTGTTCCCGAGTTTCGATGGTTGCAAATATTAATATTAATATTTGATGATTGTGACTATTATATGAATATTTATTTTTGTGGATGTTAAAAATGCTTTCATATATATGGTGAGGGGTTACTTTGAATCTCGAAATTTAAAGTTCAGAAAGTGCCCCCCCCCCTTTCGCTCTCATGTTAAACTGTATTTGAGTGAACGGGATGGCGTCCTACGAACTTCGAATTTCGAATTCGGGTGTTCTCTACAGGTCACATTAGTCAATCAATTCTAGTGAAATTTTGTGAGCAGGTTCGATAATTATATGAAATGAGGTGGTAATGGGTTCAAAAAACCAATGGCCGTTGGGGCAGAAAGGTTCTCGGGTGAAAACCGCGTACCGGCAAGCCCAACGTGGGAAGGCCACCTTTAAGGTGGTCAGACGACCTGCTTAAAAGAAAAGATAGCGGGCACTCGCTGGATGCGGGTTGCCTCTATCCGGCCCATGTGGAAATATATTGAGGACACCTGTGTTCAGCAGTGGACGCTCTATGGCTGAAATGATGATGATGATACTGAGGGATCACAGAAGATATTCAAGCTTCGTCTTACACTGAAACAATGTAAACTGCAAAATAGCGGATCTTAAAGTCACTTTTTCATTGCAATTCCGTATTAAATGCACCTAATTAATTCTCTTTTCACCTTTCTTAGTGTTAAAACTAATCACTTCTCATAAATAACAATAAAAGTTAACATTGCGATCTAAAGATAAACGCATTGCCCGCCCAAGTGATTAGTAAAAATAGTTCATTAGTAAATTCCCGAGCTCACAATGTCGTAAGTCGCGCGAATTTACGACTAACTTTTCCCCTTATGTGATTAAGACTGGACAGCTGTTTAGTTTTTAGTTTTTATCTTTAGTACCTAGTGAGTTAGCACTTTGAATGCGTTTTATTAAAAAAGTTTATGTCCATTTGGACGCGTATTAACGCCTTTTAAATTGTTGGAAAATATGCAGGAATTGATAAATGGCTAGTTTTGTGAGTTATTACTTCCTACACATTAGCGAAGAATGTTAATTGTCCATGAAATATTATAATTATAAATCTATTATACAAAATTGTATCTATAATACAAAATTGTAAAAATAAAACGTCTGTACGTAGATGCCAAAAAAAAAACTTTTGTAACGCGCTGTTTGGAGATCACTGAATCGACACATATATTTTTTTGGATTTTTTGTACAGACTATGAAGATGTAGGCAAAGAAAGAGATGGTAGTATGACATGAATTCAATATAGTATCAAACACATTGGATACTTTTAAATATGAGTCGAGGGAAAATGAAAAGACTGAGTTGTGTAGAAGCAAAAACTCATAATATCTTTTTCTCAAACATGCAATGAAATGTCGTCATTACGTCAAACCGGCTTCAAAGTATGCCATTTCGGGCGGAACAACCTGAGAGAACTATAAAGGAATTTTATACAAAATTGAAGGCCTAGGCCGGGAAGTAATTTTTTTTTAATTTCAATGTAAACATGGCGTCTGTGTCATGCACAGGCTGAACAGCTGAATTATATATTTTTTTCTAGTGGCTGAATGGTTATCGGACCAAAAATATCC
The DNA here is from genome assembly GCA_905404275.2 of Hedya salicella. Lineage (NCBI taxonomy): Eukaryota > Metazoa > Arthropoda > Insecta > Lepidoptera > Tortricidae > Hedya > Hedya salicella. Next base: position 1,568,395 of record FR990104.1, read on the forward strand.
GCGTCAATGCCTATTACACACGAACTGCTATTAAGAACACAAATCTGTATGGTTCATATATTGATGAATAAATTTAAAATATTGTCTATACGTAAGTCGCCAGAGACCATAGACAATATTTAAAATCCTCTGCATTTATTTTATTTATTATAGAAATGAAGATTCTTAATATAAAGGTTGTGTATAACGGGCCTAATAGAGTCTACTCGATTACTACACACGCGAAATACGGACGACTTCCGTAAAAAAAAAAACATTATGGAGGGTTTGAAAGGAAAATTTCAAAAACTTTAGTCGTGTAATTTTTTGAGTGGTGTATTTTTTTATTTCATTGCATATGTTTCAGAAAAGCACTATACATGCCTCTGGCCGTGAAAAGTGCTTGCCGGCTTCGTATCACTATCCGGCCTCCCTACGGTCGGCCGTCTATACCTACTCACCCGGCAAGTCCTTCTTTCACGGCGTCTGCCGTAATGTACTATTAAAAGTCATCTTGTATTGCCACTTTCCATTATAAGAGCAGCACAATCTCTCTCGCTATCCTAATACTTGCTGGAAAAGCAATGGGACAGAGACGAAGCGAGATACGCATGTCTTGGAGTATGGCTAATGCGCTTACGATAAAAAAAAACAGAGGGCGCTCCTAGAGTTAAATAGATTGTGTTCGAAAATTTCTAGCTATGTATGTAAAATTGCGATAGCTCAGTTGGACAGAGTATTTCTGCCTTAAAGAAGAGGTCGCAGGTTAAAAATCTGCTTGCAATTAAGTAGGTTCCTTTACAATCGAACTCTGGGATATAATATTAACTTCCATTATAACATGAATGAATTTACAATGAGAAGATGCAGCAGTTTGAAATGTTTAAAAAAATATTTGAAAAAGTGGTTAAATTCTTTAAGGATTGTCAAATGGAAGGGAATAGTTAAAGGCTAAGCTCAAATTTTATTGTGCAATAAAATTGATAATAAATACAAAAGTCGCATTAACTATTTTGCTGTTACTGCGGACTGAGACAGGAATTTATTGACTATCATTAAAATTTATCTGTACAAATATGCTTTTATATGGCAGCTATCAACACACGAATGGACAGGTGTCCAGACATATATATGTGTATGCATGTGTTGGTTAAAATTGCTAGGAATTCCCGATGGTGACATGAAAAAGCGAGGTTATCGTAAGATCAGTTGATTAGACTGTACGTTTGTTTGTTTTTCTTGACTTTTTTTTACTTTCCTGTCTGCGAAGTATTCATACTGTATTTAATCCATTTTGCAGTTTTAATGTCTTTCTTCAAGGGTCAAAGAAAGAAGAAAAGAAAAAGGCTAAAACATTGTCACATGATGGGCAAAAAAAATTATTCAACATGCATATTTTTATAAAGTTGTAAAATGAAATGTTTCAAAGGTCAGTGAGTAATTTTTTTGTAGTGTATGTATGTGACTTTGTGGCTTCATCACGCCATGAACGGATTTCAACTAGTTTTGGTACACGGGCAGCTGAGTATATGCAGATGGTTATAGGATACATTTTATCGGAATACGCTGAAGTTAAAAAGAGAGGTATGGCTTTTTCGTTCTCCGCGAACGAAGTTCCAGTTACAGTGTAGTGGTACTGGCGAATAATTGAAATAATGAGAAAGTTGAAAATCCGGTGATTCAGTGTGTAATGAGCAAGTATGTAATAGAAAATAAAAAAAACTGAATTATCTGGGGGCACGGCAGTGCCCCCGCCAAGTCGAGCAAAACAAAGGCACGCCGTACCATCTTTTCTCGAAGCCATTCACGTCATTTTCGACCCCCTGTAATTTATTTGCTGATGAAGCTAGAAGCCTGAATTTTCAGAAACCAAGAGGGCCTAATACACCTTAGGTATATCCAAATTATAGTCAATTATAACTTATAGTTAAAGATTTATTGCAAGTCAAAGTTCCTTAATTTTGTCACTCACTCACTCACCGATCATAGAAATTCTAAGGTACTTCTAGCAGATTTACAAGGTTCAAATTTTGAACCCTATTAGTGTTTAGTCTGTAAAGCACCAAATAAATTAAACATTCTGCAATTTCAGTTAAGTATTCAATAAATTTGTAATTCAATAGAAATGTATGCGATTACAAAGTTACATTTGCACCTCAGATAAACAATACAATTTTTCGTTACTTAAAAGCGAAATAAAGGAGGGGGAAGGAAGAGGTTAAATAAGGGGGAAAGAGGAGGGTAAGGAGGGGGAGAGCAGAAGGAGAGGATGGTGGAAAGAAGGGGGAAATGGGGCGGTGGAAGATTGGGGAAGATTAAAGGATGGTAAGGGGTGAGTGGAAAGGGGGGAAAGGAGTTGAGAGGGGATGGGGGGTAGATAAAAGACAAAAAAGAAAAGACAAGATACCAAATACCAGTAATAAGATATCAGATATACCCGAAAAGAAAAAAAAGAAGGACTGCCTACAAAAAGCGATGAGATCCCATCAAAAACATAACATGTTAAAAAATTGCCAAGTCTCGCAATCTTTTCTACCACAAAAAGTTGTGAGATATTATAACCAAGTCGGTTAATACATAGGTACTACTGAATAAATTAACCGTCACAACAACATGTTGTTAGTTCGGTGAACATTTATGAATGACAAAGGTGTGGGATAGATCCTTCCCTGGATAGGTACTACTAAATAAATTAACCGACTTGGTTATAATATCTCTCAACTTTTTGCGGTAGAAAAGATTGCGAGACTTGGCAATTTTTTTACATGTTATGTTTTTGGTGGGATTTACAATTAAAAGGAAGAAAATGGTAGTTTAACACGACTTAACATGTATACAATATATAATAGAAAAATAACAGCAAATCGCTTAAAACAGCTATTGAAACTAAATAGAACAGACTTTTATTTTATTGTAATTTCGTTTTCTTTCGATTTTATGTTTGATCACGTGATATCAATTTATGAATGTTAGCAATTTTGAACGCTAAATATCTTTGTCAATTTAGGTCAAAAATCTTCTAATTAATATCAAATCGGTCCAAAAGCGCCCTGCATAACCGTTGAATTAAATTACGTATTCATATTATTGTACTATATAAGCAACATCTTTAATAACATTGCAAAGAGCTAAGAAAACCCGACTATTAACTATCAAACAATTTCCAATCGCATACCACGCCAAAACAAACCCTATTATATTAGTATTAAGCTCAAGCAGAACGATAAGCCCCACTATCAATTATCATACAATGATAACGTCGTAATTGTGTAGAATTACATATGTTTCGCCAACTACTATGTAATGTAGTTTGTAAATTAGGGCCTTGGTGCCAGTATAAAGAAAAGGCGGAAACATTTTTGTTTTCAATATTTTTTGCATGATGACAGATCAGCTAATTAAGGAAATAAATAATATTAGGGGACAATTTTACACAAATCGAACTAGACCCATAGTAAGCTCAATAAGGATTGTGATCTGAGTACTAGACGACGATATATTTAATAGACACGTTTACTTACCTTCATAGAAGACATCCACGATTCAGAAAAATATGCTCATCAGTATCATCACACATCTATTTGCGCTTACCAAGATTTGAACGCAGGACCGTCAGCTTCGCAGGCAATGTCGCTCCCGCCGAACTAAACCGGCCGTCAATTTTTTTCTAAAACGGGAAATTGACAAGCCTTCAACGCAATAATCAAAAGAAGTAAGTCAATCGATTTAATAACAAAAGATAAGATAGGCACAGGACTGATATGAATGACGTAATGAAGTTTATAACCGACAGTGGCTGGATTCAGGCTGATTTGATGGATTAATAGACTCTTTTTATGATTTTTTTTTGCTTCTGCAGTCGCCTAAATAATAACGTTCGGCTTCCAAAACCTGGCACTTTCTACAAAAGAGTTTAAAGAAAAGTTGATCAGTGTATAAAAACAGCTAATGTTCTCTAACCCATTTCTAGGCCACAACTTTCTGGACACATGTTCAAAAAACAAAACGTACATTCAGAACGTAATTTCAAGGCAACTTTTCGAGAAAATTCAATGGCACTAAGTAATCTTCTATGAAGGTAACGTCGTCTTATGTTACGAGTACTATCAACCTCAAAACAGCGTATTACTCGTAAAGTATTTTATAGCAGCTATGTGGTTAATAAATCGTACTACGCCCGGAAAAGGATTAACCGTGGCAGTGGAGTTAACTTTGTAAAGTCTCAGTCACTACATTATCTGTTTACTTTATTCTTCAATTTTGTATCAGCATCAGGTTTCTGAACTCCCTTATTCCTCCAGAGAAAGACACATAATTACACATTGCTAGTAGAGAGGTTTCTAACTGTGATCATAATCGCCTGAATCTTATTTCTCGGATCACGCATACTCACGCCACCTGCCATTGTCGGCACTCACGCGCAAGCAACGCTAATAATGCTGCATCTACGCACAAGCACGTTCTTGCACATTACATATCTTTGCCTCTTTCATATGCATACCACGCTAGAGTGACAAATATATTTAGACAGTTTCCAAGGAATGTTGTCGTGGAATTCGCATTTATCACGGAAAATTTCTTTAGACAACCGCTTAGCAGTCCCTCGCTTCGGTTTCTTCTTCTATCCTTCAATTTGAATCCCCTACGAGAGAAAAGGTACGTACGAGGGGGGTAAGATTGGCATGTGTAAGTGTGTGACTGTCTGTGGTATTATAGCTCTTAAATGGATGGACTGATTTTTATTGTGTTTTTATTGAGACATCATCGAGATTTTTCTTAATTTGAAAGTTTTTATCTAAATGTGCCAAAGGTTCACCGATTACTTGTACTTAGTATATTAACTAACCCTCTTGTTTATGCTCAAACATCTTAACCAATTCATAGTGGAAAAGCTAAAAAGAATGGAATCCTGGTACCTTTTGAGATCAATTTTAAATTCCTAAAAATAATCTAGCAGTTACTGCAGGTTATACCTGCAATATGACCAAAACCTTACCTAAAAGACCTTCCCGTAATGTTTCTTTGTTGTAACATGGGGTTCTCAAAGAGACATTGTAAAGAAATCACTCAATCAACGTGAAGAATCTGGTTTTACCACGTCCATTCATCGCTCATGACTAACGTCCTCGGAATGGACTGAAACATGTCGAGCAGTACTCGGCTTTTACAACGTAGGTAACTGCTAAAGTAATCTAGATATTAAGAACCTGGTATTAGTTAACTCTTTACGGTCGATTCGACGAAGATCACTTCCGATCAGGTAAGCAGCTCGTCTGATTATGGTCTGTAAATTTCTAATATCCAAAGATGATCTTTACCTTCGGTTTAAGAACCATTTTCCCTATTCTTTGGGTCTCAACTTAGATTATTTCTCGAGGATCAGATTATTTTAAGCCTTGTATTCCATCTAAGATATAAGATCAAGGTGTAACCAGCAACTGGCAGGCAATATTCATTTCCTTTAGTCTCTCTAATTCAGAATGCAATTTCGAGGGACAGTATCCGAACCCTCAAGCTCGTTCTCAAAATGCAGAGCAGCTAGAAAGAATTGCGTCATGGTCCACGCTTGACTACAATCGTGCTGTCAGTCAGCCGTCGTGGTTGTAAATAACACCGTTTTTGCGTATGCGCGCTCCGCACGCAAATCACGCGCAGAGCAAACAATGGATAGAATAGAACACATCTGTGGATGTTACTACATTATTGAAAATCGTTAATATTTGATCGTCTTATTGAAAAGGACGTCTCGCTCCCGTCGATTGTAGATATATTTAGTTAAAATTGCATCATATGCAAGAATAGAAGATGAACAGAATGGGGAATATAACTCTTAACGCTGTAACCGATGTGTTTTTATTGAGTAAACTTCCAGTTTGCAAAAAAATCAAATTGTTGTTGTTGTGGATCCAAAGTCAATCCAAAGAAAACATTCGATATACTCGTCCTGTAAAATTTCTCGCGTCTATTAAGGGCTGGGATTCACATTGATTGGGGTATAGTCAGCCAAAGACATATGTTATTGAATGCAAGCATAAATGGATGTCGGTATATATGTATCCTAGCGGCTAAATCTTAAAATGTTCTGACTTAACGTAAAAATTAGATCACAAAACAACAAATGCAAAAATTCTACCTCGGAATGCCTTAGTAAATACTACATATATACCGACACCCATTTACGCTTGTATTCAATAACATATATCTTTGGCTGACTATATCTCTGGTCTACATGTATTGCTTAAGGTCAGATAATTTTGAAGCTTTAGTGGTTATGTTACCGTCCCATGTAATGTAGGAGGTAACCCTCCTACGCAGCTGACTGTACATTAGACTATGCGGAACATCAGCTCCCCTGTCGCCTCTAAATCTCCAGTGACGTTTCCAAGACGATCGCCTCAAGCATGCGGCGCACGTATAAAGGGTGGCCGGCCATTACCATATTAATTATCGAGTGGTCATCGCGTGACGTGCGCTATGCTGGGCCTAATCACCTTACATCAGTACGTGCGGGGAAATGAAGGAAGTGAACGGGGAATAGACGGATTTTTGCAACATTGGCCTAAATAAACTCAGGCATCGAAGTGCGTGAGATCGCAGCGAAAAATCGAAAACATTTTAAAATCGACAATTCAGTAATTTTATCTAAATATCTCCAATGTACTGTAGACTAACAAACGTTTTTAAAAGTAAAACTGGTATTATACGTATATTAACTCTGTCAGAATCGTCTCTTCCAGCAAGTGGTCTACCTTCTTCTCAGCATATATGTGTCCACTGGACATATGCCTCTTGCATGGATTTCCAGTTGGTTCTTGATGCGGCGATTCTATTCCAGGTCGGCCCTGCAGTCTTTTTGATGTCGTCCAACCATATGATATGCAATGCAACACTAGGTGCTAACTAATAGTTCGACTGCTCTTCTCCTTTTATTCATTTAAAATATTTTTCGACCAGACAGCGACGTGCACGGAATTTGGCAATGGTAGGTAGTTTCTCTGTGCCTTTATGGAGCCATGGTCGTTCAGGGTAGGCTGTGACTTTGTACCTATATGGACCTTACGCCACTGCAACCAGAGTATGGACTCGTTTATCATGTTTTAAATAAATGATAACGCATCCGTCCCTCCCGTATTTTACATGCTTGTCAGGAAGCGACTACTGCTTCGTCACTTATCTTATCTATGGTGCTATTGGCGCTATACATGCAACCATCATAGGACTGCTGCATTAAAAGTTTCGCAGAAAAAAACAACGGAATAACTGATCTTTGGTTCTGTGGGAGATGAATTGTATGTTATATAAACCAGATAAAACGATTCAGATATGCTGCCATTTAAGGATAGTGATAAAATAAAAGAATCATTGCCCCGCACGTCATTCCCTAGGCATAACTAGTCCTTCGTGTTTGCGTGGTGATGTCATTTCGCAGGCTGCATCGGATCAAATGTCACACAGGTCAGAAACCTGCGCCATTTCAATCCTAAACTTAACATAAATTAAGTCTCTTATACTAAAAAGGTAGAATCATTTACCGGGTAAATACAAAAACTTGCTTTTGGCAATTTAAATACTCCTTCCGTTAGTCCCAATTTTGAGCTGCTTTAGCCAGTCCTTTAAAAAAAAAGAGTGCAACCCAGTGGGAGGTTTTTATCTAGTAGTGGAACATAATATGCGTATAATAATAAGCTCTTGTGCTAACTCTGTTTAAATCTTCTTTGCTACAATTGGCATCATGTAGTCATCGAATTGGCAGACCCATACAATGTTGCAGACTTATGAGGCTTCACTAGATTAGTACCTATGGGGTACGTATCAGCAATACGTGTACTGATGGACGAGACCCCGCCTCCCGGCCGGTACATTAACCGGCGTAATCTCGGCCGGTCTAATAAATTAGATTCGGCCCGTAAACATGCACCGGCTTACCTCGTCATCTGATAGCGCGGACATTGTCTTGACGCGTTTCCATTGTCGCACGGTTCGTCACGGTGTGCAAAATGTTTTCTGATTTCGCTATCAGTAACTGCGAACATTACTTAAATTATCGATACGTTAGATGCTTTGTGTGATATTTACCATAAACCTTGCTTCTTGATCTGATATTATCGACATTGAAGTTTTCAAATTCTTCATGTTTGGCACTTATCGAGGAGCACTTATTGGAACTTGAAGTCGCTGGAAATGCTTTTGATGAGGCTCTCATAAGATGCGGCATTTGAAACATACTACAAAACAAAATTTTGCCACTAACGTAGAAATGAAGAAATATGTTGGAAGCAGAAAAAACACTGCGGAAGTTGTGTTCGACTGAAAACAAGACGTGTAAAGCACATGTTTGAGACTATTTTTTTAATGAATATAAAAAACCTTGAACAGTATGATGTATATAAATGAGTGTTTGAAATTTGAATTCTACTAACATAGTTCTTAAGGCCATTTTTACTAACACGTAGTACTTATGGATAAACGTTATTATTTAATTTTAAGGAGCGCTCGACCTATGTTGACTAAAACTACTATGGGAGTATCCTAGAAGCCGGCTTCCGTGTAGGTCCGAGTTGTGTCACACACAACTGTAAGTTCGTCGTGTGACATTGGAACCGTGTCCAATGGCCACTGACGCATCGACGGGAGCCCTTAGTAGCCGCGCGGTGGCATAACATTGTAGCCTGCGGCTGCGCTCGGGGTGATTCGGATTTCTTCGGGTACCTTCGGACTCCTACATAATATAATAACTATAATGCATAGGTGCCTATTGCGTAGAGGTTCGGCGAGATTTTATGGAAGACGGTATACAGCGGTACGATTTAAGAAGAAAACTGAGATGATATTGGCAGGTTTATCACATGAGCCCAAAGCGAGCATAATAAACTTGCGATCGGATCTTTAATTTGCTACCGCGATGTGTACGAAATTATTATCCACTGTTAATTTTATTTCAAATACGCTACTAGGAATTATTATTACACTATAGCGTCGTAGTTCTATATTTATTCATTCAAAAAAAAAATCAAAATTCAAAATTATTTATTTGTAACTATAGTTATTATAACAAATATGTCGAATCCTCCTTTAAAGTTTGACACTTGTATTAGGAGGTATTCGCTCTTTCGTACCAGGTTGTGGTGAAGTTAACAATAAATAATATGTAATATAGTATCTATATCTACAATTTTAGCCTTAGATTAAATCTTATGGACTAGTGTTTGACATTGTTGACCAATTAATATAAAACAAAGTTGGAGTTAAGAAATTAGGGACATTATGTATGTACTTTACACTTTAACGTTATTACAATCGTTTCTATACCTGTGAAATGAAATGAAATTTGATTTGGCGAAAGACATGGTTGGTTTAGCTATAGTTGTTAAATAATATTTATGTACAGCATGTCCCGCTAAAAACATAGCGTGCACATTTTTTTAATCCCAAACTAGATACCTATGAAACTATTACTACTGGTTACTAACATTCATACTTGTTTTATAAATGTAATGTCCACACAAATTAAATATATTATTCTAAGTATTCCTTTACAGAATAGAATACTTTTTCTGTAAGTTATTGGTGAAGTTTGTTGCAAAATTGTTTATATGGAAGGTTTCGTCATCAGAACCATCTTGCACATGCATTAAGCCCGTGTTGCATCGAGACACAATTTTCGTAGCCAACACCCATTATAACAGACCATCAGACGAACTTATGGTCAGGCTCATTTACTATAAATCAGCAACATTACTCTCACTCTCATAGCACACCGCGTTATCCAATTAAACTGCAATAATTACTGCGCGCGCAATGCTCCGCATAAATCGAAAACCTGGCTGAAAAACGTCTTAACTCAATATGATCATACTACCTGGTCAACTTAAGTTTGCACCTCATTTGTAACTGACGTCGAGACTCCAGGTGCAAACTTAACTTAATCGGGTGATACTATCCGGATACTTTAAATTTACTCTCCTGTTGTTTGGTATGCCGTTGAGCCCAGGTGCATATTTAACGTTACCGGGTGGATGTTAGTGACGTTCTGGTGTTGCAACTAGTAAATAATAGAGCATGTAAATAATAGTAGTTGTCTCGTTGATCGATGAGCCCGTGGTTGATTGATTCAGAGTAAATTGTGGAATAAATGCGACTTGAGCAGTGTTACTAGAAACATTGTTGTTAAGTAGATAAAGAGAACCTTGTTTAAATCGCAAATAGGTAAAAGGCGATTTAATGTCTACAGATTCATGACTGATTTTCGTGGTAGGAGTTATAAATCTCTGTCGAACTTGAGAATGGGTGACACTCCTACTTACTAATACTGTGACACTAATACGTCCCAGGTCCGGCCTTATGACTATAAACAGCCAAGATTCAATTTAATATTGTAAACTCAAATTTGTTAATCTGCAGTGCAATTTCACCTCTGACTTCATGTGCCTCGTGTCTTATAATATCAGTAGGAATGTAATTAGATACATATTTATTATTTAACTTGTCGTGTTAGTGTGTTAGTTTGGGGCAAATCTTGGAAACTAAATTAGAACCAGTTTCTGGCGTTCGATTGGGCTCAAATTTGGTATACCTGCATATCTTTGGTGACAATGCAATATCGTGATACCATCGAGCAGGTCTTATAATGGACTCAGCGGTTATAAGAACTAAGTAATAAAACAACGCTATCCTACATAGTTTGGGCTTTTGCAAATGTCTCTATGAGTAGTCGATGTCTACAGAACGATATTTATATGTATGTTTAAAGAAAAGTGCAGTCGGCATTACAAACTAGTCAGAACATTTTTTTTTGATACAAACTTAATTACAGTCAAGAAGTATTCCATCACCTTCGGTTACGTGGAAGTTCGAGCTGAATCGCTGCTTACAATCTAGTGATATACCATTAATTTTTTCATATAAGGCGTATGATTATCATCCTCATTGGCCTCCTTCGTCAATAAAATATGATTTAAGCTCCGTCCGTTAAGGTGTAGCATTTACTTTTAAGATCCTAGTCCTCCACACTGTCCCGTTAGTTGACACCCTGTCCCGTTAGTTGACACCTTCATTGCTAATGCATCAACATAGACGAGACAAACAGGGTGTCAGTTATAGGAATTAGGCAATCAAATATTGAGACGTTTACCTTCTAGCGCGATGAGCCAATACGGAAGCGACACTTTGAAGGTTTGCCAACGGGCAATGGAGTACAGCATTTTAAGTGTTAAAGGATAAGCCAAGGAACAACTGGCTGGAGGAGGTGTCTATTCGGGAGTCATAGAGATTTCATTTTATTTGTTTTTATTTTATTTACACAAATTAATGACACACTCAGTAGAACCAAAGCACTGTTAAATTACAGATAAGATGAGACAACTATCCGATACATCTAAACACGAATTAAATTAAGGAAACATGCATATCTATTTGCTCGCAGAGTCTCAAACAGTAATCACGCAGTATTTATTACGCATCCACTAGTAAACACATCACGCTCGGGGTCTCATGCGAGGAGTCCATTTAAAAAGCCAGAACCAGCGTTTTGAAGCAGAATTTCGGTGAATCATCAAAGATCAGTGAGGAGATTGAAGGGCGAGGACTGTATCCAGCAGTGGGTCATTCAAGTAGGCAGATAAATGGCCTAGATGTGTTACCCAAATTAAGCCAAAAGAGCTAACCCGTATATTCTTTTTATAATCAAGCTATTACTATAATAAAAGAAAACAATGTTACACATAAATGGGCTTCTGGACAGTATCGTTACAATCTTGCACAATTAACTGTCATTGAAACTGTACAGTCATTAGTTATACTTGTCCCACGTGTTTCTACAAATGGCTTCCCGCTTCGTATTCTCGATAGTCTTGGAACACCTTTTGGTCTTGGCGATACTAATTCGCGATTAAAACTAAGTAAGAACGCACGGCGCGATATTTTTTCGTCCTAGAATCCGCAGTGTCTCGAGACGAAAGTCTTTGAACCAGTGTGTATTGCCAGTGATGACTTACGACACTGCAACGTGGTCGCTGATGATAGATCTTATAAGATAGCTTAAAGTAACTCAGAGACCAATGAAAAGGGATACACTAGGAGTTTCTTTGCGAGATCGAATCAAAAATTAAGAGGTCCGTAGTTTAAGGACCAGTGTGTATTGCCATTGATGACTTACACCACAGAAACGTGGTCGCTAATGATAGGTCTTGTAAGACGGCTCAAAGTAACTCACAGAGCAATATGAGCTATGCTCGTAGTTTCTTGGCGAAATCGAATCAGAAATTAAGAGATCCGTAGAAGACCCAGAGTAACTGACATAGCCCGAAGGATAGCATAACTTAAGTGGCAATGGATAGGACACATCGCTCGTAGGACCGACGACTGATGGGGTCATCGAGTTATTGAGATGGATTAAAAAAAAATGGTCATCCACAGATGGTTGTAGGGTTGTACCCGACTAAGCTGAAGAAAAAAAGAGGGTTATGATCAATTTCTCTTCCGCTGATAAATACGATACGATACGACACGATACGATACGATACGATACGATACGATACAATATTACTCTTTACTGCACACCAAAAGAAAATAGCATCAGACACTTAAATCTAAAACAGTGAGAAATGGGTTCGTGCGTTCTTATCGCTAAGAGGCGATCTCTTCCAGACAACCTTAAGGTAGTAGAGATGGCACACAGTAAACCAATGAGTAAGTAAGTGGTGCACAAGAAGATGAGACAAATCATAAACAAAGCCAGAAAGAAAAACTAGAGGAAGGACCTATTCAGATACATACAAAGATACTAGATACTAATAAATAAACTGTATATAATAATACCTTCTAGTATTATTTATTACTAGAAGGTGACTGCAACTTCGTTCGCGGAGGAGAAAAAGTCATAACCCTTTATTTTTCCTTCAGCGTAGTCGGGTAAAACCCTATTTTTGGTACACGGGTTAGCCGGGGTAGCCGATTTTGCGTGATGAAGCCACAACGACACATACAAATATATACATAAAATATTTTTCGTTTTAATGACCAAATTCTAATCCAAATAGTCCATAACAATATTTTTTTTGAAAATATCTTTAATGTACAGACATTTCATGTTTACAACTTTATAATAGTATAGATTACCCGACTGCGCGACGCAAAGGAGGGTAATGTGTTTATTATTTATTTAGTATTGAAAAAGTTACATAGCTTATCAGTAAAAACCAAGGCACTTGAACTATAAAAAACAAAAACATATAGAAAAACTTAAAAACTAGTTTGATTTAGGCGACGTAACCCCGTGGCTCCGTTCTGTCGTCTGATCTGGTGTAGGATTCGGCAGATTGCCCCGGAACTGCCGAAACACAGGCCTTCGTCCAGAAAAGATAAAATTAGTGCAGATAAAATTAGTGCTAGTGCTCAAATGATTCAAGTAAATGTAGATGTCTATAAAGTCAATAATACACACATCCATAAAACGTATACGAGTGAACATCAAACGCCCCGCTAATGCCTATGACCTTTAGTGTGTGTATGTCTGTCTGTTGCACCTGTCCGGACCACACACGGCTGACACTAGTCCAGTCGACGGAGTACGTGACCTTAACAATAATCAGCCAACCGTGAGGAAACTGGCAAACAATTTGATTGAAATTATTAAGACGTCCTTAACCAAATAACATACCTACGTCAGTTTAATAAAATTGATGATTATACTTCCGTGAGGCCCTATTTTAGGGAGCTGGGCATACTGACTTTGCCATCGGTAGTAATACAACAGATTGCTACCTATGGGTATATAAATCTGAGTCAGTATAGAAAACGCGCAGACCAAGCCCGCTTGCTCCGACACCCGAGTAGGCTCTTATCGCTAAAGAGCGATCTCTTCCAGACAACCTTTAGGTAGCGGAAATGACACGAAATAGCTAGGAATGAGTAGGTGGTGAAATAAGATTACAAAATAATTCAAAAATTAATAAAAACAAACATACATATTATACATACATACTAAAAAAATATATATACATACATACATACATATATATATACAAAACAAGAAAAAAAACTATGATACAGTTGACATCAAAGTGATTTGAAAACCAGTAGCAGAATTAAAAATAGAAATTAAGTATTATTATTATTATTCATTAAATATTTGTATTTTTTGTATACGTGCCACAACTTTACTTTTGTATATATTTTTTTTTTGGTTATGAAACCACAGTTTTTTGCAAAGTCTTGTTGTTAATCTCTCCACCCGTCATAGATTACGAGAAGCAAAAAGTACCGGCGTTCCCAGTCTCTTTAAAAACTTTGAAATTTTGTAAATTGTAATTTTTGACTCTTCCAACTCAAAAGGTTTCCGGTCCCTGCCATAGAGCAGTGATAGAGATGCATCATGTGGATTACTATGTTTTTGCGAAACATTTTAACACTCTTTTATCATTAGCGGTTAGGGTTGTCACAATACGATTTTGAAAACACTTGATGAACTGTGAATTATTTTCTCGGGATAGGGTGATGTAAGCCATACTTCCTTTTTTAGGGTTCCGTAGCCAAAAAGGCAAAAACGGAAGCCTTATAGTTTCGTTATGTCCGTCCGGCCGTATATCACAGGCATTTTACTCAAAAACAGCATGATGTATAGTAACAAATTTTTGGAGTATAGGTGTCTTGTATAAGCTGCTACTTAGTTTGATAGTTATATAACAAAAAAAAAATCTAGGGGGGGGGGCACTCCGTACATGTAACCGAAATTGTTTTTGTTTCAGCAAATGGCACATATTTTGACAGTTCCTTGAAAACGACTTTGAGGTGTCTAGATTTTTTATTTATTTAGTAAATACTGTCGGATATAATCGCTCCGAAAGTAGCATGAACCCTCTATTTTCTAAGCCTTACGACCAAAAAAATTTAAAAAAATTACACAGGTAAAGCTTAGTAAATAATTTCAACCAAAATTGCTTTCAAGATGATCGTGCTTCTGTTTTTGAGTTATTGCCGAAAAACTGCGTTCTTAGCAAAAGTACGTAAGCACCGCGGAGATTTCGTTAGTGGTTTTTTGCTAGTGCCCTTTTTTAAATCGCATTTTCTTGTACGAACGGCTGCGGAACCCTACACAAAGTATGGTCCGGCATGCTCTTGGCCAGTTTTTTTAAATATAAAGCAGAGTTCTGTGATTTTTCCGTGTTCGAGAGACATAGATTATTGGTTGACTGTGTTTGTAATTGTTGAAAATACACCGACCCGGATAAAAAAAACCCTTTGCTCGCCTTCGACAACAGGCAGTGGAAAACTTTACAAGAGTTTTGCCACCCCTAGCCCACTGACGCGACCTGCGGCTGTCACTCACGCGCTCAAAGCTGTGGAAGATCGATGCGCACACGCAGCCATACGCGGCGTCCGCGCATTCTTCGAGGTTTAATTAATTTACGGCTTCATACGCTACAGTCTCTCATACAAATGCATGTATTCTAATACATAGTTTACGATGAGTCTATTTTGAGATTCAATAAGATTCGTTTCTATCACAAAATATGGCCTACAAACAATAGGGTAGTTTCCCGATTCCAACATAAATTAATTAACACCTACGATTAAGATTTTTTTTGAAATATACCCGCAACAACATTACAGTTAGGTATTTAAGCCCATTTGAATATTTTATTTCTAGAAAACTCATAAAAAGGAGGCATTTTGAACGGGTAAAGCTGTGACGTCATTGTTTTTTTTCTATACTATTGAAGATTTTTGAAAAGTGTTACGGACTATTTGAAGGTCACTGAATCTATTTTTTTTACATTTGGAAGTTTTCATGTGTTAATCGGCTTAATCACGCCAATATGACTGAACAAATTTCAGCTTTTTGGGGTTCGGTAGCTTGGTATCCACAGATGGTTATAGGATACTTTTTACCCGCTTATGCTGAAGAAAAAACGAGAGGTTATGACTTTTACTACTCCGCGAACAAAGTTGTAAAAATATAATGGAAGAAAAAAGAAAAATATGATTTTTTAAAACAACTTTAAGTACGTTTGATAGGCTTTTTTATAAGAACAGTGTCCCGGTAAAAGTAAGTTATAAATTGGTTTCTGTTTTAGGCCATGCATTTTAGTCTATTAAACAACACAAGCAGACAAGCAACAGACAAGCTTTGAATAGACGAGATTACGCAAAAAAGACAATTTAAGTGACTGATCTCTTCTGATATTTCCGGACCTACGCGATCTTCAAACCTTCAAGAAAAGAGCGTACTCCCACCTGAAAGGCCGGCAACGCACTTGTGACTCCTCTGGTGATGCAAGTGTATATGGGCGACGGTGATCGCTTGCCATCAGGTGACCCGTCTGCTCGTTTGCCCCCCTATGCAATAAAAAAAAAAACTACAACTGTCATAAGACATCAATTTTATTCACACATCACTGTAAATCGCATTCTTCATAACCAACTTATGTCTAATTAAATTCAAGCAAGTCTATTTGCCTCATTAGTCTTAATTAGCTGGACATCTAGATCGTATCTCACTAAGCTATTAAAACCTCGTGTAATGTATCATGTACTCAGTTTTTGTGGTTTGCTGTCTGATTTACGGTCGTGAGATTGGTCTCTGTCACTGTGGTTAATAGGTGTTTGACATGACAATATTGCCGCTCAAGTCATATATGTAAATATGGCTTAATGAGGTAAAACCATGAACCTTGAGGGCTGACCTGTTTTCAAAAGATTTCACCGCATTTGCTCGTAATCAGGGTCCTGTACAATGGGTAAAGGTTTGGCTCAGCGGAAGTAACGCTGCCTGTGAAACTGAAGGTTCTATGTTTAAATCAGCATATCAAGGTCAAATATTTTTGTGATGAGCATAAATATTTGTTCTTGAGTCTTGGATGTTTTCTATGTACATAAGTATATTTAATAAATATATCGTCGTCTAATACCCACATTGTATCGTAATATTTATTTGTTTATTTATACATTAAAGCAAAAGCACAAGTGGAAAAAAAACTCTTAACCCTCTTTTTTCTTCTGAGTCGGGTTAAAATTATCCTGTAATCATCTGTGGGTGCCCAGCCCGTGTACCAAAAAATATTGAAATCTGGTTTGCTGTTTTGGCGTGATGAACCACAAGGACACATACAAACACAAACAATCCAAAACATATTTTTTTCGATTATATACTTACACATAGTCCGTCTTATTTCTTATTTTTTGAAAATATTTTCATTGTCCAGATATTTTATTTTCACTACTTTATAACAGTATAGATATAGGCGATGCAGGCCGTAAGTGATAAATTACGCCCATGGGCGTTAGGATCAGTCTTGCTCGTAAGCAATGTCAACACCCTTTGGCGTCGAGAAGCATATGTTCATAACGCTCAAAGGCGTTATTTTTGCACGTAGTGTATTAAACGTCTGCTTGATGTTTTTAGTAGCACGTATGATGAAAAACATTGTATCTATTATAATGCAACACTCAAATCATAATTACAAATTAAGAAACCGTTTGTAATAGACATGATAATGGGGTATGAAAATCAAAATTCGAATTAGTCAAAAAAATATATTGGACACGAATTGTTTGCTAATATTGGACACGAATCGTGTGCTATAACAGCTATACCGGGTGTAATCGTTAAGTGTGACCAGGCGATTATTCCGTAACTATTACAGATATAAAATAGGTAGTAGGTACATCTCGATGCTAGTGCGGAAATTAGGTCATTACTATACAAGTACCGAGACTCGGGACGAGTAAAAGATGACGTTTCCGCACGTGTATCGAACGACGTTTTTTAATACAGTTGCGAAAAAAGAAGAAAAATAAAACGTAAGGAATTCGAAAATTGACAAAAAAATACGATATAAAAAAAACACTAACAAAAGAGCATATCTCCCCGGCACTTAC
This sequence comes from Hedya salicella, assembly GCA_905404275.2. Classification (NCBI taxonomy): domain Eukaryota; kingdom Metazoa; phylum Arthropoda; class Insecta; order Lepidoptera; family Tortricidae; genus Hedya; species Hedya salicella. The sequence goes on from FR990104.1 coordinate 1,586,251, forward strand.
GTCCTTTTGCTGAGAAGCGCAGTTTTTTTGGCAATAACTTCAAAACGGTACGTCCCATCATGTTGAAAATAAGTTTCGTTGGAAGTATTTATTAAGCTTTATATTTGTTATTTTTTTCATATTTTTTGAACATACCGTTTAGATAATAGACGGGGGGGACACAATTTTTGTTACTTTCGTAGCGAATATTTCGGAAAATATTCACTAAATCAAAATATTATTTTAGAAACCTCAAAGTGTTTTTAGAAGTACTTTCGAAATATGTGCCACGTCTTGATATTTGCCGATTTTTTTTTTTCAGTTTCGGTTACATGTATGGAGTGCCCCCCCTAGAAATATATATATTTTTTATTTAACTATCAAACTAAGTAGCGGTTTACACACTACATCTATGCTTTAAATTTCATTAATGTACATCTTAGGGGAATTACATAATTTAATTCCACCAGCCCCTTTCCATCATCGGGACACACGACGCGTGCGTTCGTTCCATCCGCACGTGGTTAATATTCCGCGAATCCGCACGAAGCGCTATGGTGCAACTTTTATCATGCGTACCGCAAAGGAGTGGAACTCGTTGCCTGTGAGTGTGTTCCCCGACCATTTTAATTTGGGCGTGTTCAAGACAAGAGTGAATAGGCTGTTTCTAGACGGGCATGATACATCCTTGACCGCATCGTCACTTAACAACAGGTGAGATTGCGGTCAAATGCCCATCTATTTATAATAAAAAAAAAAAAAAAAAAATCTGATAGTTTTTGAGTAAAATGCCTGTGACATACGGACGGACAGACAGACAGACAGACATGACGAATCTATAAGGGTTCAGTTTTTGCCATTTTGGCTACGGACCCTAAAAACGCCCCTTCTTTGACAGGAGTTTCGGCAGCTATTCCGTTCCATTCAGAGAACTTATTAAGAACGGTCAATTTTAAAATAAACGTGTTATAATGACGAAAAGGTAAGTAATAAAATATTAAAATAAAAAAAATTAACGGATTATATCGCGTATATTATCTCATTTTAGTTCCCGACGTTTCGGAAGCTTTCCAGCTTTCCATGGTCACGGGAGGACTGAGAAAAGATGTATTTTCCTCTGTCAAAGTTACAATTTGTGCAAACTACTCATTTTTTTGAAAAAACACAAACAAAAATTTCTTTTCTCCTCAGTACGCCTCATTTGTGAAATGCTGCTTGGTAAATTTTTAGAATAAAATAATAAGGCCCTTCTGGCACATGTGTAACTGTCTTTACAGCTTAGGCCCATCTGGCATGTATGTACACCTTTATTTGTGTTTTTTCAAAAAAATGGGTAGTTTGCACAAATTGTAACTTTGACAGAGGAAAATACATCTTTTCTCAGTCCTCCCGTGACCATGGAAAGCTGGAAAGCTTCCGAAACGTCGGGAACTAAAATGAGATAATATACGCGATATAATCCGTTAAATTGTTTTATTTCAATGAGTAATAATCGCGGAAACAGAAGAAAATATTAATAAAATATTAAATTATGTATATTTTTAGTATTCTTATATTGCCAGTAGGTTTTTATGTTGATAACGACGTTTAAAGAAAACTAATATTAATACTCATCAATAAGTAGTCATGAATTGGAACAAGTATAAATTGAAAAAAATTGGAAAAGTAAAAAGCACTAGTTCGCGAAAACCAACTTTCCGCACGCTAAACAGTTACGTAAAGTAGCACTATTTGAGCAACTGTATTAAAAAAATCTTTAAACTAACTAATATCGAAAGTACGTTACAGAATGAGTAAAATGACATCAAGAACCGTTTAAAAATCAAACGAGAAGTATCCAAAATTTTAACATTAAACACTCCCATACATTTAGTATGAGATTAGTAGAAAGGTTTTAGTTTCCTTATTTTAAGTGATCTAGAACTCATTTTACCTTAATCATATTATTGATATAATATTACTGATCAGGTAACCTACTTTTGTCGTACTTTTTAGTTTTTTTTCTGATATCTGTAATAGTTACGCAATAATTGCCTAGTCACACTAATCGATTTACCCTGAATAGAAATAAATAACAGAAATATGTAGATTAAAAATTTGCACAAAAAAATATACTTCCAGTCTCAGCCAAATTGACTTGCCTATGAATATATTTCACGCCGTCTGACATACAGGTTGTTACATATTGATACACACTCCGGATGTGTGCACGTTGACGGACTCAACTCGTGCGCAGCCGTGAGACGCGGCGCTGGGGTGACCAAAATATAAGCAATAAAATAGTAGATTGTTTGACAAGGGGCTAAAATAAGCTATTATGACACGAAGTGACTATTTGGACGAGCACACGAAGTGAGCGAGGACAAATATGTCTGAGTGTCATAATGGCTTTTAGCCACGTGTTAAACACTCTGCTTTTCACGTCGACGGCGAGAAAATAAAAAAAACTTAACATTAAAACTGCATTTCATGAAAAACTAAAAGTACAGTTCGAACAATTCTATCAGAAAGTTTGGCCAATCTGATCAGGTTGATTTGTTTGTTTTTAATTATTCGTAAGGAGTATGCAGCTAGCCACAAGTTTTTTTTTTCAGTGTCATAGAATTTGTATGGGATTATATGGCTTTATTTTAAACCCTAGGCGCTAAATGTACTATTTTAGTCTCGCTTCGCGAAGCTAATATGACGTACTTTTTGAGCAGGAGAAGTGAAAAATAATTGATAGATTCAGGCGATACTTTGCGGAATTCCACATTCGATTAATGGATTAGAGTTCCTTTGTTTACCGCGAAATTGTGTCTTGGTTAGATGTGACAATAAATTATGCCCACATTTTCATGCGTTTTTCACCAAAAAAATACCCATACAACAAACCGCCACCATACTAACCACACTAATCCTCGACACACGTGTTTCGCCTCTCTCCAGACATCATCAGGCGATGCATCCATTTATAAATCTATGTACTAAAAACCGGCCAAGAGCATGTCGGACCATGCTCAGTGTAGGGTTCCGCAGCTGTTCATACGAAAAAATTCACTACACATGAAAAAAATACGATATGAAAAAGTGCACTAGCAAAAGAGCGTATCTCCACGGCACCTACGCCTTTTAGCTGAGAATCGCAGTTTTTTGGCAATAACTCAAAAACTATATATCTGATCATGTTAAAAATGATTTTCACTGTAAGTATTATTAAGCTTTATCTTTTAGAAAATAGAGGGGTGGACACAATTTATGCCAACTTTCGGAGCGATTATTTCCGAAAATATTCACTAAATCAAAAAAAAATAGAAATCTCAAAGTCTTTTTATTAAAAGAACTGTCGAAATATGTACCACACATTGATATTTGCTGTATTTTTTTTTGTTCAGTTTTGGTTACATGTATGGAGTGCCCCCCGTAGGTTTTTTTTTTTATTGTTTAACTATCAAACTAAGTAGCGGCTTACATAAAACACCTATACTCCAAATTTCATTAATATACATCATGTAGTTTTTGAGTAAAATGCCTGTGACATACGCGGACATGACGAAACTGTAAGGGCTCCGTTTTTGCTATTTTGGCTACGGAACCCTAAAAAAGATCTTGTGGCTTAGTCTGTACCTCACTTCACTTTATGTAAAGACTATTACCCGATCACAAGAACGATGGTCACCCTCACGCTAACTGAACTGTTCCGCTGTCAATCAAACCCCGTGTTTCTTGTGGTGTTGCATTGTATTGTTTCATGATTGATGCTGCGAAGTCACTAAACACGTCTCGTTTGGCTGAGAATTGTTTTTACAAGCTATTTGATATTGGTATAGTCACGGTTATTTCTTAATTACCTAGTATTTCTGTGGTTCTCTCTAGAACGGCTTAGCCATGGCCATGAACCATGGCTTAATTATGAGTGTAACATCAGATGGGTTGCTTTTACGTTCAATGAAGAAACTGAATCAATACAATTGTTAATTTTTAGGATACGTACCTCAAAAGGAAAAAACGAAACCCTTATAAGATCAGATTGTTGTCCGTCCGTCTGTCTGTCTGTCTGTCTGTTAAGACCCTTTATCTCGGCAACGCGTGGAGTATCGAGTTGACATTAAGCCATATACTCAGGTCTACGGTCCCTTGAAGCTGTGAAGAAATCAAACTTCTAAATTTACGTAAAAAAAAGATACGGTGTATATGACGCAAAAAACATATACTTCGACACTTTTTGAAATAAAATTGATGGGGTACTTCCAGTTGTTCTAGAAACTTGAAATTTGGTATGAAGGAAGCTCTATCTAAATCAGTAACCAATTAAAAAATGAACGAGCACCGCGTACATTTTTTTTAGGAGTAGGGCTCTGCTAACACTGGATTATCATAGATTCGGCCATTTGTAGCGTATATTTTGTACGGAACCCTCGGTGCGCAAGTCCGACTAGCACTTGGCCGGTTTTTTTATGAAAGTGAAAATACCACAACTTTTTTTCTAATTAATATTGAACCATCACGCCACGTACGTAAAGTTGCAATAACTCAGTTGGTCAGAGTACTTCTGCTTTAAAGAAGAAGCAGTAAGTTCGAATCCTGCTTGCAATTAAGTAGGTCGCATTGATTTTTTAGGGTTCCGTAGCCAAAATGGCAAAAACGGAACCCTTATAGATTCGTCATGTCTGTCTGTCTGTTTGTCTGTGCGTCCGTATGTCACAGGCATTTTACTCTAAAACTTTAAGATGTACAATGATGAAATTTGGAGCATAGGTGTAGTGTGTAAACCGCTACTTAGTTTAATAGTTAAATAAAAAAAAATACTTTTAGGGGGGGCACTCCATACATGTAACCGAAACTTTCGACAGTTCTTTTAAAAACACATTGAGGTTTCTGAAAAAAAAATTGATTTAGTGAAAATTTTCGGAAATATTCGCTCTGAAAGTAGCAAAAATTGTGTCCCCCCCCCCTCAATTTTCTAAGCGGTATGTTAAAAAAATATGAAAAAATTTAAAAATATAAAGCTTAATAAATACTTCCATCGAAAATTGTTTTCAACATTATCGGACATACCGTTTTTAAGTTATTGCCAAAAAACTGGGCTTCTCAGCAAAAGGACGTAAGTGCCGGAGAGATACGCTCTTTTGTTACTGTTTTTTCCCTATCGTATTTCTTTTCATATGTAGTGCATTCTTTTATATAAACGGCTGCGGAACCCTTCATGGCCGAGTCCGACTCGCACTTGGCCGCTTTTTTCCTTTACAATCAAACTCTGTGTATTGATTTGTTTATACGTTGCCGATTTTTGATTTCGTTTATTCCCTTCTTGGAAAGACCCTTAAAGCCCCCACACAACATTCTAAAGTAAAAAAGTTTGAAGAACTAGTTTGACTACGGAGCCCTAAAAATGAATGTTGCATGCTTAGTGTTTGTTTTCAGATTCTAAGCATAAAGAGATTTGGAATTTAAAAAAACAAAAACCCGACTGCGTAAAAACACTAAAAAGAAAAAAACAAGTCCAGTACCCTAGAAATTTGTTAAGTTATAATGGAAATCTTTCATGATTCATGATCGATACTCACATAAAACAAATAATATATTCTAATATGGAATATTGCGATTTTAAACAGTCTCTAGATTCAGATCTAGATTTCTTATGGGTCCCGACTGTTTAAAATCGCTATGTTCCATATTAGAATTTATTATTTGTTTTATGTGAGTACCGATCATGAATCATATTGTTTTTTCTTTTTAGTTTTTTTACGCAGTCTGGGTTTTTGTTTTTTTAATTATTATTTATTATTTTATTTAGTTAAAATTATAAAAGTCTGTAAATTTCGCAATCTTTATCTTTATCAACAGAAGCTTGCACAGATTTATTACAATTAAATAAACTATTCGTGAGAACGGCTTGCTAACCAACTTTAAAACGTTATAGTTCCTAACTGGTAATTCAAAATTAAAAATGATAAAAGAAATCTTATAATAATTTTCAAATCCCTATTCAATGATACCCCACTCAAATAGTACGTTATTTTTTTTTTCACAATACGGCGTCTCATTATCGTCATTTTGAGTTTTCATCATTTACATGTTTTCAGTGACATTCGGACACTTAAGACAAATTGATTGATGTAAGAATCATAAAATCGGTCCACGCATTTGGTCTCTAGAGTGCCAGACAGGAACAAACATACATACATACATCATACATACATAGACTGATAAACACATTACCCTCCTTTGCGTCGCGCAGTCGGGTAAAAAGAGGTTTGTTCTTCTCTCAACAGAATAAGTAATGACTGCGTCCATCGGTAGATACTTTTTGCTGTACCTCGTAAAAAGTAATACTGTTGTGTTTAAGAAGTGTACCTACTGCAATTGCACTAAATTTATTTTAATTTATTAATTACTAGCTTCTGCTCGCGACTTCGTCCGCCTTAAATTCGTTTATCGCAGACAAGGGCATTTTCCCGGGATAAAAAGTAGCCTATGTCCTTCCCCTGGACTCAACCTATCTCCATACCAAATTACATTCCAATCGGTTCAGCGGTTTAAGCGCGAAGAGTTACCAGACAGAGAGACAGACACACTTTCACATTTGTAATATAATATGAGTATGGATTTTCATCAATATTTCTGAGAATGCAGTGTTTTCTTGCAAACAAATCGTTTACTTATAAAACTGACCTTATAATATAAGCAGATTTTTAGTTTCGTCAATGTTCTAGAACATTCTACGATTGGTCACAAACCGGTAACTGTAGAGTGTCCCATTTAGTCTGTATCGGGAAACAATTCAGCGCCGAGTGTAGGGCGCAACGCCGCAATTTATTGGACAAGCCAGAAGGACGAGCGTGTTGTTGTATGAGATCACAACGAATACAATTTTCCGGGTTCCGTACTCAAAGAGTACCAATGGATCTCTATTACTAAGTACTACTCCAACGACAGCTGAGCAGATCAACACAATAAGTTTCTGTCAAAAATTTCATTTTTGTGACGAGCTTTTACCGCTGACTGTACTTTACCTTGAACATCCATCAACTACTTATCGAGACGATTCCAAAGAACCCAAACTCGGTTGGATTGCATTATTTGATTACAGAGTTCCTATGACCACCTTCCTGCTCCAACATCAGATCAGCTCGATGGTATCATACTATTGCATCGTCACCGAACTTACATACAAAATTTTAGGTCAATCGGAAACGGGGAAGTTGTGATCAACTTCCCCGTAATTTAACTTGCAAGATTTGATTACAGACCGACAGACAACGGGACAGGTGAAAGTAAATAAAAGCTTGTAAAAATAGACACACATACAAGAACCCCACGTCGCCGAAATGCGAATGTTGCACGAGGGTATCACGCTGGTGGATCAAGTCGGTAATGAATATTGGGTAATCTGAAAAGCCTAACTACACTCACCCTGAGGATCTACTGCTTCTCTGCAGCCATACAACTCTAGAGGGAAACTCCGGGATTGAACCATTCCAAGGCACTACAGCAAAAAGACATCTAAGGAGGTCTTAGCATTGTTCAAGAACAATCTTGATATTAGCAGGGTGGCTGGCGGCGGCTGGAGGAGAGTTGAGGATCGTGCTCAGTGGCGCACCTTCGGCGGACCTATGTCCAGCATTGGACTGCAACAGGTTGATGATGATGACGTTTATTACCGCAGCAAATGGCGCGTCATGGTTAAGAGCTGACATTGTGTAACTGGGAAGTGGCGAGGCAAAAGAAGAAAGAAGAACTTGAGCAGATTGTTCGGTGTACTCTTCAAATAAGTTATCTTCTGACCTGGAACCGTAGGATCGTCAATGAAGGAACTTCAGGATATACAAAATCTTAATTTATTACTTATTTACAAGTGGTTAGATAGGTAGTAAATAGTTCAATATACATATATATATACAATGTTTTGCCGCTACGGCTTTGAGGTGCAGTCTGAAGTACTCGGAGCAGCGGGGGGTGACGTATCCGTGACGTCACCGTAGAACCGGTAGTGTGCAGTTGTATGAGCGTCCTTATGTTGCGCTAACACAGATCATCGAGATTTTAGTAAGACCAAGTACTCTTTGAGGGTCGAACGGTTGGAGCCCTGCCGTAACGTGAACTTCAATTGATTTGTGGTTAGAGAACTACCCAGCTGACCTTCATGAAGGAGCTCTGGCCGAAGCGTGTCGTATTTTAGCGTTTCCATAGCGTTGGTTAGTTAGGTATCCAGAAGTCGCGTCCCACGTCGCCAGTTAAACCGTGTTAGTGTTCATATTTTTCTTTTAGATTTAATACTTAAAGGCACCCTCAACTTCGTTCACGGAGGAGAAAAAGTCATCTTTTGTCTTTAGCGTAGTCAGGTCAAAACTACTTATCCTATAACCATCTGGAGATACGCAGCTACTCGTGTACCAAAGATAGTCGAAGTCCGTTTGCTCAGCTGATTTGTCGTGATGAAACCACAACGACACATACTAACATGCAAAAAAAAAACAATTCAGTGACCTCCAAATTGACCATTTAAATTTTTTTTTCTGTCATGTACAGACATTTCATTTTGACAACTTTATAACAGTATAGATGTACTTATGTTACTTTGTAAGATATCTATGAGCTCCCGATTTTTGAGGGCTCGGGGGCCCCCCTATTCCTGAGTGCGCGAAGGTCCCTGCATGTGTAAAGGCGGCCTTGATCATAACCAAGTAATGTCGATGGAGATCTATCGGCGCGGCGGAGGCCAGCTGCGCCAGCGCACAATCTGCATAATTGGCGCGCATGCGCGGAGCGGTGCGTGCAGTTGCGCCTTCGTTGCTCACCTGCTTCCTAGCAGATGATTAGCTATGAAATATCTTACTTTTTGGTTAATATTTGATTTTATGAGCGCACGGAATGTACAGTCACCTACATATGTGAATATACAAACTATTATACAAGTTTATATGACAGGAGATCACTTTACTCTGGCTGTTTATACAGCCAGAGGATAAAAAATGTGAATCGGGTTTAAACAGTTTTTTTTTTTTTTCTGAAAATTCTTTAAACACAATTTGGCATACTTATTTAATATCTATAGTATTAATATGTTGTAAGAAACCGGCCAAGAGCATGTCGGACCATGCTCAGTGTGAGTGCCGCAGCCGTCCATACAAAAAATGCACTACATTAAAAAAAATACGATATGAAAAAGTGCACTAGCAAAAGAGCGTATCTCCACGGCACTTATGTATTTTTGCTGAGAAGCGCAGTTTTTTGGCAATAACTCAAAAACGCTATATCCGATCATGTTAAAAACAATGTTTGTTAAAAGTATTTATTAAGTTTTATCTTTGTAATATTTTTTCATATTTCTCAACTTTTATTTCAGTTTCATATACATGTATGAATTGCCCCCATAGTTTATTTTTTGTTATTTAACTATCAAACTAACTAACATTTTATGCTTCTTTCGGAGCAATTCCTTCCGAAAATATTAACTAAATCAAAAAAAAACATATTTAGAAGCCTCAAAGTCTTTTCAAAAGAACTGTCGAAATTGTGCTCATTGATATTTTCTGAAAAATAAAACGGCTATTTCGGTTACATGTAAACATATTTTTTTGTTATTTAACTATCAAATTAAGTAGCGACTTATACAAGATACTTATACTTGCCAAATTTCATCAATATACATGATGACATGTAGTTTTTGAGTAAAATGGCTTTGACCTGTGACGTACGGACGAACAGACTAAATATGGATGCAATGTGTATGCAATACAAGACTATTTCGCGTATCATTAATAAATAGTCGCAGACAGAGAACTGAAGTATCGCCATCTCTCTCGCACTCACAAACGGAGCAACATCGCGGCCAACCAATATTTCGTCCAATTCATAGTGCGCGGCGCACGTGCTAACTTCGTCTGTTAAGGCAAAGTTCTTTGATAGTTTCCCATTTTTTAGGCAATAAAATTGCACTTGTCTCTATCATTATTTTGAGGACCGGTTTAGCTCAGCGGGAGTAACGTTGCTTGCGCAGCTGAAGGTCCTGGGTTCAAATCGCGGCAAGAGCAAATATTTGTGTGATGAGTATACATATTTGTTCCTGAGTCTGCATTCGAATCTGCAATAGAAGGCACCATTAATGCGGTGACACTAATGAGTGCTGTGGAAACGCTCTGAAATTGACCCTTTTCACGATAAGTCTCATGAATTTTTCCAAAGTGGAATCCGTAAAAATAAAATATCTGAAAAAGCCAAAGCATTTACTTGGCGATTTATACAAATTGTTAAAAATGGTTCATTCTAAATCAGATTTCTTCAAAGAGGAGTCAATCAATTTAGTTAACCTAGTACGCTGTAAACTAAATGGCTTTTCTCCGAGGCATTTCAACTACTCTGACTTCCGTGGCCGTATTATTGCCAGGGTCTCTTGAAATATGCACGTTTTTAGCTATCTAGTGCAGCGGCGATTTCTGCCGAAAAAAACGTGCATATCTCACGGGACCCCGGCAATAATACGGCCACCGAAGTCAGACCGGTTGAAACGCTCGCAGAATTGCTCTAAACTAACCCTATGACATATTGGCACACTCCGCCATTCATTACCCACTCCTCTTTACGCGGATCTGCATATAGCAGTAAAGTGTAAGACAAATTTTGAGCTCGGCCCGTATACCAAATTCCACGTAGGTTGGGTGGATGCAGACCAATAAATATATTGGGGGGGGGGGGGGGGGGGGGCAGCCCGTACACTGGCGGCCGTGCGTTTGTTGTGGGGTTTTGAATAGGTGAACAACACCTCACAACTGTGATACGCGTCTCTTTGTCGCGTGACAAAGATTATGTCTCTTTCCTTTCAATACATTACGTGACAGACGGGTGATGCTATGTCACTTGCGCTAGACAGGCAGGTATTAAACATTGATTGAAACTTACATGATTGTCACTTATTATCAATACGCAACCAAACGGGGCTTAATCGCGTATAAATATGATTTATTAACTTCGATACTATGGACGTAACGTGACGAGATATTTATACGCGATTAAGCACCGTTACTTACGTACAAATAAGAATTAAAATTTATTTGTGGTATATGGGCTACATTAAGTTGGTACTAATCTAATTACAATGGTTCACCATACTCTACTGACAGCATGCAAGTAAAACATTAAAATTTTGTTGCTGAAACAATCGAAGACATATACGAACAATCAGATGCTTCAAATAATTGTTTATTCATTACTAGATTTAATATTTAGAAAGTCGTTAAATGAAACATTAAGATGATGTGAATGTAAACAACGGTTACTATCGAGCAATATGACATGCGAAGAATAGATTAAAGTTGAGTAATTGCCTCATATCTTTAAGGGATTTAATGTCCTGGGGTTGTGTTTATATAGATGGTAGTATATTGTGTTCTAGAAATAAACATGGTTGGGAAGGTACTGGTACGCAAGCCAAGCCATGAGAAACCACATCAAAGAATTCATAGACAAAACAGTGACTAAAATCCTTGCCCTGCACAAAAATTCTCACTGAGCATCTAAACATACAACAATACAATACAACAATTCTTTATTGCACACCAAACCAACCTGTACCAAATAAAGCTTTAACATTAAATACGGCTGACAATATGAGGGCTTACCGGTAAATAGCGATCTCTTCCAGACACGGAATAGCTAAGAATGAGTAGGTAGGTAGCAAGATAAGATTATAAATGATACAAAAATAAATAAAAACATAAACATACATAAATACCAGTAAATATATATATACATTAATATAAACAAAAGAAGAATGAAAACTATGATACAGTTGACATCAAAGTGATAAGAAAACCAGCAGCATAGTTAAATAGTTAAAAAAATGGGAGGCAATGATCATTTACCATAGTTTTCAAAATAGGCAAAGACTTCGCTTCCCTATTCCCTAAATCGAGCGGGAGAGAGTTCCACAAGAGAACAGACTACTTAGTCTGGAGTGTAAAATAATTTGCATAAAATACATAGTCGCTGTCACCGAAATCAGTCAGAACAACATATTTGTTTTTGATGTGATAACGTCTTATAAATCGATGAACTGCACGCACGAAAAAGCATGACTTATTGTTACGTTCCGCTGTCACGTTCCGCCTGAGCCGAGCGAGCAAGCGAGAGCGCGGAACACGTGATAGAGAGGCGCGATCAGCCTAAGCGTTCAGCTTGTGAATGCATATAAGTATGTAATGTGTTCTTATTGCATTTCACGTAAAATTATCGTCCATAATCCGATTTTACAGACAGCCAATTATGTTTTTGTTTATTCAGTAGACCCCTTTCTCTCCCCGCCAGTGCACGCGTCCGCAAGACAGGCCTCACTCAATATCGGATATTGTTCTTGCAAATGAGTATTTATGTCATCGTTTGTATAAAATGTGCCCGCCGCGTTTTTTCGCGAACCTTTATTATGCGAATATTCGTATATTCGAATTCGGTGCCGGTTGATTTAGAACTGTTTGTTTTGGTTACCGACTGGGTTTCGATGTAACATTTTTAGGGTTCCGTATCTCAAAAGGAAAAAACGGAAAACTTATAGCTTTTTCCTTAGCTCGCGAAGTGACTCTGAGCTTCTTAAGAGGCCCATAGTTAGAGACAATGATATAATATAATAAGAGGTAGAGAGGTTACCTACACGATGATCCACGTGTAAAAATGGCAATAACGCACTAATTGTAAATGCCTTTCGACGCTTTTATTGAGTAATTAGTGCAAAATCTCATTATGCATGACGGCATTGTTGTTTATTTGACGCGTAATCCAATATATAACAAAGTAGTATGTGCGCGAGACATGAGTTAAGGTTTGCCAATTGGCGTAATTTTGGTGTGCCATTTTCGGAGCCCGTAACCTATCTACCTCTTATTATATTATATCATTGGTTAGAGACCACGTCTGGGCTTCATAGGTCATCACCAGTAATACACACTGGTTGAAGTCTTCAAGCACTGAGGTATCCTGGACGTAAAGAGTTCGCAGTTACCTAAACGATGGGCAGCCATCCGAGTTGAATTCGTCGATTGATTCTCGAAGTTGGACCTGCCTAACTGTTTTGTTTGATAAATATAAAATGTATTTTTTTTCTTCCATTATTTAGTTACTAATGAGATCGGTACATATATAGCCTATATAGGTTGTCGACCTCTTTATGGGCAGATTTCGCCGAGGCGCGACCAGGGGTAGAGGTCAACGAACCTAATTTAGCCAGACTGATTGACTTCGGCGTCTAGGGAATGTCAACACAAGTCCGTTTGTGACATCTTGCTTTAGGAAACCTAAATATACGTTGATTAATGACATTTAATATGTAAGCAACGCATAATTTTAGTATAAGATTTTGTTCTTCTTTAGAGTTTCGTACCCAAAGGGTAAAATGGGACCCTATTACTAAGACTCCGCCGTCCGTCCGTCTATCTGTCTGTCTGTTAGTCTATCAATGGATATTTTCACTGATGATGTTTTTGTGTTGCCGCTATAACAACAAATACAAATAGTTAAATTTTATGTCTGTCTGTCTATGTCAGTCTGTCAATATAAAATGGTCGAACACGGCGTACATTTTGCTTAGGAGTAGGGTTCTGCTAACACTGGATTTTCACGATACGGCCGTTTGTAGCGTATATTTTGTACGGAAGTCTTGGTGCACGAGTCCGACTCGCGTGTGGCCGGTTTTTTATGTTGTAGGAGGCAAACAAGCAGGCGGCTCACCTGAAGGTAAGCGATCACCGTCGGCCACAGACACCTGCACCAGAGGAGTCACAAGTGCGTTGTCGGCCTTTCAGGTGGGAGTACGCTCTTTTCTTGAAAGCTTGAGGTCGCATCGGTGTGGAAATACTGTAGGCGAAAAGTTATTCCACAGTTCAGTTCAGTCGTGCGAGGCAGAAAATTTCTAGAAAAAAGCACAGTTGACTGCCAACCATCTAAGTAGTGAGGATGGAAATATTATCGCGTAGGACGATGGCGAAAAACGTGGCAGGGATCAGTAAGCGTATTAATATTTTTTTTTAAAACAAATATTTTTCAAAGCAATCACAAATCTCCCAACTCTCCCAAGTAGCACAACTTAGGTTAAATAGCTCGTATATCACATCTATTTAGATACTTAAGTGAAATATACAGCCATTACTAAGTTCTATATAGGTGGAAAGAACCCTTAAGCAACCAATATAGAACTAAAAGGAGAAAAATTGCAGCCCATTTTTGGTTCTAAATTGAATCCACAAGAGACCTCACAAGTACCTTAAGTGGCAATTACAACTATAGGTAGAAGATACGAGCTATAAACGATTCAGTCACTTATTGACCGAATGAATAAACGCAAACGTCAAAGTTCCTTTGAGTGGTGCGGCAACAAGTTGGGTTTCTTCTCTGCCATTTTAATTTAATTTAATTTTAATTTCTCTTTGGTAAATGATTAAAACCTCACGTTACGCATTGAAATCAGCACGAAATTCTTGCGAATGTTTTTTTACCATGAAACTATAGTACGGTTTCTTTGTAAATTTTGATGCGCCTTTGATTTGATCAGGAATATTTAAAAAAAGAGTGCTAAATCAAATAAGGAATTCATACTGGTAAGAAATAAATATGTTAAAAACCTGACCTAACGATTCTATGTAACGTAAAATGTTAAAATAACATCGTCACAACTATCAACAGTCTGTGATTATGATTATGCGTAAGTGTGATAAAATTTTGTTTAAAATAATTCATTTTCAAGGACTCCATTTTGTAAACATGTCGGAACAAGAAAGATGTTACAGTGTTTATTTTCACTTATTTGTTCTCTGTTTGGAACTATTAGGTCTGAAAATCACTTATTTGTATCTTGCGAGTGGCAAAGCAGTGAATGCTATTACTAATACCAACTAATACCAATTATTTGCTCTTTTGTATTAATTTGTGATGAGTTTAATGGCTGAAACTTTATATCAACAGAAACAAATGTAGGTACAAAACAAATTTGTATCAATAGAGTGACGCACGGTGAATAATATTTTGACAGAGGCAATAGGAACATAAAATATTAAATGTCCTAATTTTGGTACTGTTACATCGTTAGTGGTTTGAAATAAGTGAAAATAACTGCTTTTGGTTTCAAGAACCTCCTATTGAGACTTAATTATGCGTTGGAGTGGCAATAAGGTACTTCTAGGCCTTAAAAGTTGCAATATTTTGAGGTTCCAAAACGGAATTAAATCCTGCATGCAACTTTAAGTAGCAAAGTAGACTTTACCCAACCATAAGTAATAAAGTAGAAACAAAAAACGTTCCTAAGCAACTAGAAGTGACAGG
This sequence comes from Hedya salicella, assembly GCA_905404275.2. Lineage (NCBI taxonomy): Eukaryota > Metazoa > Arthropoda > Insecta > Lepidoptera > Tortricidae > Hedya > Hedya salicella. The sequence goes on from FR990104.1 coordinate 1,601,515, forward strand.
ATGAACTCATATACAATTTTGAGTTGTGTTTCAAGCTATAAATTTTATCAAACACTGTTATACCACTCATTTAGAACATAAAACTATAAGATAAGCTGCAAAATTCACTAACGTGCAGCTTGGGCTCCCTCTCTCTCTATCTCTCACCTGAGCGTATTCCCAGTTACGACCTCAACTGTTTCTTCGGAGCCCAAGGTTCGCTTACCAGCTTATTCTCATCGAATTCTCTCTATATCTGTAAAACGTATTTTTATATAATACTCAGAATTAACTAATTTCAGTTCGTATAACATACATAACGTGTAACGATCATAATACATCTTTTAGTATAAGGATTACAAGATATAACAGGGTTCCCTATTTTTGGCATAACTTTGACAGTCTGAAAAGTAAGCACATGCACCCAGAGAGATGAAGAAGACGCAGAAAACACAAAGGGGGAAGTCTTAGATGTTATGAACATGATATGCTTTAATCGTTATTAAAATTGGTATTATGTCTAAATTACGTTATTCTGTACGAAAGTAGATATTTTATTATTATATCTTTCATTAATTATATCCAGTGAACGTTATACTAAACAAGCGGAGCGTATATATGATAGTGTTATATTAATAAGTTCTTATATCTCGTATTACTTAGGTACCCCTATTTGACACTGGTTTTATTTACATAATGAGCTATTCGCAATACCCAACTGTATTAGCAATTTCCGCAATCCTCTCATAGACAACATTTTCTTCCTGTTAGCACCAAGACTATCCTCATTCAAGCTCTTGTCCTACCTGTTGTTGATTACGCTGATGTATGTTATTCAAATATCACCCAGGCTTCATTGAACCGGCTGGATCGTCTTCTCAATAATTGCATCAGATTCATCTTTGGACGCCGTAAATTTGACCACATATCCGTTTTTCGCTGTCAACTTAATTGGCTTCCCATTCGTGAACGTAGGTCATTACGAGTCCTATGTACACTTTATTCCATCTTATTCGACCCAGCTGCGCCCCAGTATCTCAGATCTAAATTCCACTTTGTAACTGCTCGACCTGGTTGTGATCTCTGCACTTCTCGTAGTCTCATGCTCATTGTCCCTCCACACCGCACCAGTTTTATGACGAACTCCTTTACTGTTCAGGCAATTCGACTCTGGAACGAACTCCCACTCGCTATCAGACAAGCACAAAGCAAACTCAGCTTCAAGCACATGTCGCGCAAGCACTTCTTTACTAAGCTTCAAGATTAGCTCTCTCTCTCGGTATGATGTTTTTAACTAGGTACATAAAGCAATATGTATGTAGATATATTCTATGGTGTATTTGTGTAAGTTTATGTGCGTATATATTATAAGTATATCTGTGTATTATATTTCTCTTCAACTGACTCAGTTTACAGGCCCTGCACCCATATAACTGTTTCTGTTTAATCCAATGGTTGACTGGTAGAGAATGCCTTTTGGCATTAAGTCCGCCATTTGTACATTTTTCAATTGTGCAATAAAGTTTAAATAAATAAATAGACCGATTCCAACCTGAACACATTATTTTTCTAGCTGGTATTTTTACAGTTTTGATCTAAAATTATATTAAGATCATGACACGATTTAAAAAGCTTTACAATCTTGGACTATTTTAGGAAATGTGACGTTATTTTACCAAGCCGACATATGTTTTAAACATCAGCTAAAAAGTTGGCTTATTGAGCGCCCGTTTTATTGCTACGATGAGTTTTTAAAATGCAAAGGATAATTGTAAATACGAATACACTCATTGTGTGTACGAATATCGTATCACTTAAAATTATTTTATTTTATTATGATTACTACTGGATTGTATTGACTAATTATTTACTTATGAATTTATTTATTAAAATTATAATTGATAACAATGTTATAGTTGAATCTTAAAATGTACGCACTATATATGTAATTTTTTGCAAAACATTATCTGTGACATGTAAATTAGCTTTACAAATAAATGAGTATGATTATGAGTATTGCTCTCGAGTGTATTATGAAATAAATAACTGAAAAATTGTATGACCTATGTCATTGTTAGGACATCTAAATACTAGCACATCTAAGAATGCAAGTGAATTTTGATTTTCAAACTCCATAGTGAATTTAATTTTTTTGGAAAAGAATGTGTTATTTACACTACGGGTCCTTGTTTGTACTGGTACGTGACATTTATTAAAAAGCCCTGATAAATTCCTTGGCTGCGTGTCTATAAGCTAATTTGAATAGACAGTGTAGAATTCCGCAAATAATTTAAACTATGCAAATGCATCGGCGTAGACAAAACTCACATTATGCGGTCCGTCATAAACTCTGTCATTGCGCTGTGATTTAGTCAGAGCGGTGGAAGGCATACGAGTGAGCGTATATAGAAAAGACGAATGCACATGACTACGATAAAAGTCGTTGACAGCAAAAGTGGCAGACGCGAAAGTCATGTTGGTCTAAACCCTGATTTGAACCCATGAATTTCCCATCATAAAGATCAGACGACCCAGGGCGTCTTGGATCATTAAAACTAAGAGGGTTCACTTTAAATAATGGAAAATCTAGGCTAGAACTAGAGTTCTAGCCTGGATTTTCTGCTAGAGGAGATGGTTTTCTTCACTAATGCATTAAGGAAGAAGCGTAAAATCATCTTGTGAAACGGTTGAAGCTACGTGCAAAAGAATTCTCTTTTGCAATACACCACAAAAATCTTCTTTTTTCTTTCGGTTCCCAGATAAGGAATAATATGAGATTATCAATGGTACTACCACCTTTGTAGAGTCCCGATTTTCACTTGTAGTAGAGGTGTTTTGTAGTGACCTTCGAGATAGCGAACTTTCTCGTCTTCCACAGAATTATTAAACTTTGGCAACAACGCTCTTTAGGTAGTTTTTACGCTGTTTGTTTCTGGTTATCTTGACAAGATTCCATGCACTTTTAGCGCTGAGAAGATGATACTGGCGGTGCATTCGTGTTTGCTGGTTCTTGATGAAAAAATAAAAATAAAATTATTTATTTTTGCTAAAAAGTACAGGTAACAAAAGGCCAAGGGCAAGAGTTGGGGTCTCCTTAGTAAGTTTAATAATACATGTGATAGGAGACCCCATTCTTTTCTAAGTAGAAGTGGTTCTTCTTCTCCTTAGTCGTTCGCTCTTAACAGAGTAGTCGTGGTCATGGTGAGTCGTCTACTTCTCTAGTTGCTGCTTTTGTGATTCTTCTCCATCGATCTCTGTCGATTGCATGGCGAGCGCACTCTGTCACAGAAGTCTTGGTGACAGACTTGATTATGTCTGTCCATCGGGTTGATGATCAACCACGTGGTCTATTGCCTTCGACTCTGCCCTGGATGACTAATCGCTCCATTGAGTTATTTTTGCGGGTAACGTTTCCAAAGAATCTAAGGATTCATAATTGTCTTTGTTATATAATCAGTTCTTTAAGTATAGACACGTTAGTCCGATGATCGGTCCAGCTTATTCAGAATAAGCTGGACCGAATAAGTTCACAATAAGTTGACACACCACATTTCTAAGCCATCGATCTTGCGTCGATCCTGCATCCGTAAATCCATGTGTGCGTTCCGCTCAGTAGTGGTTAACTTATAATTCTAGCTAATTACGCTCTTGTGTTATGAGCGTCAAGGTATGTGTCTCATGTGTTTTGGGTGTGTTAGTTGGCTATGCTGAAGAGGAGAGCTTCCACTACATCATAGCTGAGAGTCTTTAGCCAGTCTGTCAGAGTTATTTTACAAATTTTGAAGTTTAAGGCAAAAATATCGAGTATTTTATTAATTAGTCGGTTAAAAGTTAAAAACTAGTTCTAGTGGTTTTTTGTTGACAATGGTCACGACGAGTGTAAAGTGGATGTCGGTAGAGTGGATTTCGTATTACAATATTGTCACATCTAACTAAGACACTATTTCGTGAAGATTTTACTGTCTGGTGGTGGTTTGTTGTATTTGCATGCGTATTTTTTTGTGGAAACTGCATGAAAATGTGCGCATGTGAGCACAATTTACTGTCTCATCTAACCAAGGCACTATTTTCTGAGGATTATATTGTCGGGTGAAGGTTTGTTGAATTTGCAAGCGTATTTTTTGTGGAAACTGCATGAAAATATGCGCCTGTGAGCACAATTTATTGTCACGTCTAACCAAGTCACTATTTTGGGAGGATTTTACTGTCTGGTGGTGGTTTGTTATATTTGCATGCTTATTTTTTTGTGGAAACTGCATGAAAATATGCGCATGTAAGCACAATTTACTGTCACATCTAAACAAGACACTATTTTCTGAGGATTATATTGTCGGGTGATGGTTTGTTGAATTTGCAAGCGTATTTTTTGTGGAAACTGCATAAAAATATGCGCCTGTGAGCACAATTTACCGTCACATCTAACCAAGACAATATTTCGCGGAAATGCAAAGAAACTATAATCCATTACTTAATCGTAACATTTGGGCTTTTTGAACTTATCATGTTTTAGAATGAGTTGACCGCATTCGCTGTCGGTTTGAGACTTGATCGCCACATACCGACTGCTGCGATCAAAGATGGCGGATAAACATAAAAATTGTTTTAATCGTAACCGGAGCTATCGGTCCCGGCGTATTATCGTAAATCGATCTGCTCGATTTATCTCGACTTGATACTCAAACAACTTTAAAATCCGACGGGCGATGCTTGGAGAAGGGTTTTCATTTTCAATGGGTTTTATTCAACTACATTTGCATCAAGTTGCATATGTCCAGGGGCGATAATATTTAATGATGGCGTCCGATCAGCAAGTAATAAAATTAGGGAGAATAGGGATGATGATTGATGACTACATTTTAATAATAAGTTCGTCATGTAGATCATTAAAAAAATATTGGAGACGTATTTTTATTTTCTTACGTAGGCGATGTCAAAGCCTTTATATTTAAATTACGTAAGAAAATAGTTAGTTAAAATGTCGCGTGGCGTACAATTAGTACCTAGAAGTGACGTCACGAGCCCCCACTCCTAAACTTTGATGCGATTTATCTGAATATTTTTTATTATTGAAAAAAAACAACAAAAACTTCGTGTCGATTTTTTAAAATTATTTAACTGAAGGGCTAACTTTAGTTTTGATTTTAAGAGTCCGTCATCATGCCTATTTTGACAAAAAATTGAAAGAAAAAATTATACTTTACGTACATTTTCAGGGCAAGAGTAAATAGGCTGAGCCAGCGAGTTGCATCCTCGACTCCGTAGACAATTTTACCATCGGGTGATAATGGGGTCAATGGCTGATCTAATTAAAAAAATCGGCCAAGAGCATGTCGGACTATGCTAAGTGTAGGGTTCCTCAGGCGTTCATACAAAAAAATGCACTACAGATAAAAAAATACGATATGAAAAAGTGCACTAGCAAAAGAGCATATCTCTATCGCCCTTACGTCCTTTTGATGGGAAGCGCAGTGTCTTGGCAATAACTCATAAACGCTATATCCAATGCTGTTGAAAACAATTTTCGTTGAAAGTATTTAGAAAGTTTTATCTTCGTATTTTTTTCTCGTTTTTTGGACTTAAGTATCAATTAGAAAATAGGGGGGGGACACAATTTATGCTATTTTCGGAGCGATTATTCGCGAAAATAGTCACTAAAATTGGATTTTTTTTAGGAACCTAATAGTCTTTTTCAAAGAACTGTCGAAATATGTGCCACACATTGATATTTGCTGATTTTTTTTTCAGTTTCGGTTACATGTTTAGAGTTTAGAGTGTCTCCCTGGTCCCCTTAGAAACATAATTTTTTGGTGTTATTAACTACCATCTTAAGTAGCGGCTTATACAAGACACCCTATACTCCAAATTTCATCAATATAAGTAGTAGTTTTTCAGTAAAACGCCTGTGACATACGGACGTAGACATTACGAAACTACAAGGGTTCTGATGGTGTTACCATTTTGGTTACGCAACCCTAAAAAAGCTTATACTAAGTGCAGCGTGTGAAAAACAGACAGACAGATATATTTATACATAGTATATAATATTAGTATATACTATTATAAATCTTAAAGGGGTGAAATGTTGAGGAGAAGTTTGCACGGGAATTGAAACATAACAGGTTACTCAGTAAATGGTTGAAATATTTATCCAGTTATTTAAATAATAAAATAAAAATAATAAATATTAGGGACTGTTTTACACAAATAGACCTAGTCCCAAACTAAGCAAAGCTTGTACTATGGGTACTAGGCGATGATATACATAATATACAGATATATTATAATACTTAAATACATAGAAATCATCCAAGACCCAGGAACAAATATTGGCACTCATCACACAAACACTTGCCCTGTACTAGCCAGGATTCGAACCCGGGACCGCCAGCTTCGTAGGCCGTTGTGCTACCCACTGAGCCAAACGTGTCGTCAAATTTCAAAAAAAATAAAAGTAAAAAGGTGTAATCAAACCGCGGCGATATCATTATCAGGCAAAGCGATTAGCCATTGGTCGTCAAAGCCCAGAATATATCGCTTAGATATCGATGTATGTAAGAGTCACTTGATTAAAGGAATTACGAGCCCATTACTGGTTCAACACTTCGACGAATTAAGATTGACGCGATAAATATATGGACGTAAGGTGTTTATGAACTCGGAGGTCTTTAAACGTTTTAGGGGTCCGTACGCAAAGACCAATGGAACCCCATTACAAATAAATATCACAGGATTTTTTTTACACAAATCGTACTAGTCCCGTCGTGGTAAGCTCAATAAGACTTGTGTTCTTTCTGGATACTAGACAACGATATATCTATACTATTATAAAGTTATAAAAATGAAATGTCTGTATATTAAAGATATATTTTTTTTGAATGTTATTTTTGGATTATTTGTATGTTTGTATGTGTCGTTCTGGCTTCATCACGCCAAATCAGCTAAACGGATTTCAATTATTTTTGGTACGCGGGTAGCTGGGCATCCCCAGATGGTTATAGGATATGGTGACAAAATAGGTAAGAGTGTGAGTTATCGTGGCAATAATGATTTTTTAGAAATGCTTAGTGTTTTTTCGTAGGGTGTCGCGGAACCCTTCGTGTGCGAACTCGACTCGCACTTGACCGTTTTTATTTTAAAGGACCGCGTCACAAAACTGTTTAAGGATCGGCAGTAGAGTGCCATACTTGTCCGTAGTCAGAACATTGAAGTTAAATGATGTTTTCCTCTCTTTATCCTTAGACATATTAAGAGTGTAGAATTTGTTTGTTTATCTTTTCCTGTAGCTGCTTCACACGGTCAAAAGCTATTACTGGACCTGGCACTCCTGTGGGAAAATACGCGTATGGAGATTATTTTCAGGAAAGTTTTACGTTAAGTACAATTTCCAGTTATGACGTCATATTTTGACTGAAAAAGAACATCAAAAAGCTATGTGGGGTGTCAAAGGAAAGGGCGCCATGAGTTGATTTCAAAAATATACCACACCATTACATTTCAGTTGTTCCGTAATAAAAAAAATATTTTCAACACACGCCAAGTTTAGACTGAATGATTTTTTCAAAAATATATCCATATATCTAAAGCGATGAGAAGAGTTTTTAAACTTATGTGGCAGTTGCCGGGGCACAATGTTCGTCGAAGGCAGAAAAAATCTTGAGTCGCGACCGCGTACAGGACGAGGCAGTGTGGGAAGGCCCCCAACAAGATGGACCGATGATCAGGTGAAGATCGCGGGAAACCGTTGGAGATCCTTGGGGGAGGCATTAGTCCAGCAGTGGACGTCCTTGGAGTGGAAATGAAAGCAAATTCGGAAAATATTTACTTACGATTTATTTTCTTTTTCATAAAGATAGTTTTTTATATGTACAAAACTAGATTTTTATGAACCTGACTTTTCTTCAGGAAATTTTAGTTGGTTACGTATATATATGTTACCTGGTTAGGGTTGCGGGGACGCCTGTACCCGGCCCATGTGGAACTCAATTGAGGAAGCCTGTGTACAGCAGTGGACGTCCTATGGCTGAAATGATGATGATGATGATTTGTGTATTTGAGCGTTTTCTTGACAACTGATTCTAGTGAGGGATAGTCGGCGAGTTGATTCAAGTTGCGAAGAAATAAGATCACCTTGACTCCTTGGCACTGCGTAGAGATGTAGCCTAGCTCTGCATTTTCTATCGCTTGTATAATGAGGAGTGCTCCGAAGAATTGTTCGGGTCGATCCCAGCTGCATCTTTCCGCCATCGTCCTACGCGTCAATATTTCCACCCTCACCACTTAGATGGTTCGCAGTCCACAACTGTGCGTTTTTCTAGAAATTTCCTGCCTCGCACGACTGAACTGTGGAATAAATTGCCGCCTGCAGTATTTCCGGGCCGATGCGACCTTCAAGCCTTCAAGAAGCGTACTCCCACCTGAAAGGCCGGCAACGCACTTGTGACTCCTCTGGTGATAATTGATAGATTCAGGCGTTACTTTGCGGAATTCCATACTAGATCAATGGATTATAGTTCCTTTGCTGTTCCGCGAACTAGTGTCTTTGTTAGATGTGACAATTAATTGTGCTCACATGCGCATATTTTCATGCAGTTTCCATTAAAAAAAATACGCACGCAAATACAACAAACCAACACCAAACAGTATAATCCTCGACACGTGTTTCGCCTCTCTACTGTTTTTTTTTTTTTTTTTCTCGGATGGACGCCGGACCGTCAACATCTCCTGCATCTCCTGATGATGCCTCGTAGAGAGGCGAAACACGTGTCGAGGATTATACTGTTTGGTGTTGGTTTGTTGTATTTGCATGCGTATTTTTTTATGGAAACTGCATGAAAATATGCGCATGTGAGCACAATTAATTGTCACATCTAACAAAGACACTAGTTCGCGGAACAGCAAAGGAACTATAATCCATTGATCTCCTCTGGTGATGTAAGTGTCTATGGGCGACGGTAATCGCTTACCAGTAGGCGACCCGTCTGCTCGTTTGCCTACTAAAAAAAAATCGCGCTATAGCCCGGCAAGTTTGTTCTTGACCCTCCCATGGTCTGCGGGCAACGGGGGGAAGCATAGCGCGGGTGGGTAAGAAGTGTGCGCGCGGCAGGGGTATCGTGTTCCGCTGTGCGCACACTTCATACCCATCCGCGCTATCTTTGCCCCCGTTGCCCGCAGACCATGGAAGGGCCACGAACAAACTTGACGGGCTATAGCCTGGCTGTATAGTAAACAACAAACGTTGCCGATCATTTAGGTCCTTGTCACTTTCACTACTTTAACGCATCTCAACTGTCGCAGTATTGTTACGTCAGTGCGAAAAAGTACTAAAATGATCATCTACTTTTGCCGTTGACTGTACATACGTGGATGCGTCACCGAAGGCTTAATTGCCGACCTTGGCGGGGCATTGACCCCGCTCATTCATAAATCGCCTCAATGGGCCACGTGGTTGTGATAGGACATATTTGATCGTCGCGCAACGAATGGGGTCGAAAGAATTCTTCAAAACGAAAAAGAAAATATATCAAAGTATTATAAAATTTGAGACAGTCTTCCCGATTGAAGTTTCGGTGTTTCTTGATTTTAATTGTATTACTAACGAAAGGTTCAAATAAATTATATAATATTTATACGCGATTGAGTGCCATTTTGTTGTGTGGTGATAATTAAAAAAACGGTGAAGAGCAGACTCGCACGCTGAGAGTTCCGTACAAACTTTCACTTATTCCGACTTAAGAGTCCCTGGCAAGATCGGCCGAATTTCACCTTCCCATACAAACGGAGTTTCGTTCTCATTTTAAAACTACGAGTTGGATTGTAACAAACCTTTGCATACACAATGACATGAAGTATATCTAGGCCTGTAAATGTACAAAGTTTCAGAGCAAACTAGCTAGTCGTTTTAAAATGAGAGCGTAACTACGTTTGTATGGAGAATCGAGCTTACCGGGGACTCTCAACAAGCCGGTTGAGTTAAGTTTGTCTCTGGTATTTATGGAGTCACATACAAATGAGGGGCAAACTTAACCAATCGGGTTATTCAAAACTGATTCGCGTGATTAAAAAAAAGTAACACTGACAGATCCATATGTTATAAATTTCCTGTAATATTCACAATGAATTATATCATTCAAGAAATTTTCAGATGTTTCGCTATCGCGCTTTAATGACCATGTTTATAATAATTCAAAATTTCAAACAGATAGCGTTTTTGAGAAGTGGCGCTTTAATAGTCGGACAGACAAAGTCGCACCAAAGGGTTTCTTTTTTGCCTGTTTGGTACGGAACCCTAAAAACAACATATTCGTATGAAGTGGAGCTGTATGGAAACACAATAGGTTCACCTGTGTTTATCATAGACTGGCATTGGGTTACTTATTAATACTATATTTTATTGCGCTGTTCCTAGAATTTGTAGAGGATAACAACTTTAGTGGTAGTAAAACGAATGGATGAATTTCAGTATAGTATCGGTGTTTGAGAGGTAGAATATTGTGAAATTCCTTTAAGTAAAATGTATTGACTTTTCATGAATTATCATTAAATTGTACAATGACTAGAAGGCGCAACTTCGTTCGCTGAGGATGAAAAATCATAACCTTCTGTTTTGCTTCAGCGTAATCGGATAAAAAGTATCCTATAACCATCTATGGATGCCCAGCTACCCGTGTAGCAAAAATAGTCGGAATCTGTTTGGCCGATTTGACGTAATGACGCCACAACGACACGCAAAAACATAAAAAAAATCTAAAAATAAAACATATATATTCAGTGACCTTCTAAAAGTCCGTATATCTTTTTTGTATCTTCAATATATGTACATTTAATTTTTATAATAGTATAAACGTAAAACATTTGACAAGCTCTCTTTTGGAACGTTTAAAGTTCAAAGTTCTTTTGGAAGTTGATGGACGGAGGAAAAAGGCTTAAACCATAGTTCATAAAATCATAACAAAGTAGGTAATACTAACCATACTCAAACACATCACACAGATAAACACTAGAAACGGCATTTTATTCCAACTGTCAAACAACAAAGTCGAACACGGTTCAACTGTTGAACATGTCACGAGCCCGCAAAAGGAAACGGAAGGCCGCATGCAACCTGCTTTTAATTACTGCTTACCCCCCACCCCCCTCCATAACCCCTTGTATAATAAATATGGTCTTCGCACGCACTCATAGCTTGAGCTGTAACGAAGCCGGGAAAAACGCGTTGCTCAAAGTTTGCTGCAGTTCATTAATAGTCTTTAGCTTTAAGTGATTAACCAATGGATGACTTGGCACAAAAAGCTAATAATGAAATAATGATCTTTATTCTGTAAGTAGGCTGCAAAGGCACTTTTACAAGTCTGACTCTACGGCGTTTCCCAAGAGGAGATCACTGTGGAGAAGAAAGCCGAAACAAACTCAACAGTCAGTCATTTTTTCGAAATAACTCTTATTATCTATTACAATATTTGTAGTAAGCCTATCCCAGATATATGTTTTAAGTATAAACTCAATGCGTACTTCTCCAAGAAAATATATCAAAACGTATAAACGTAAAAAAACATAATAATAGATGATAAAAAATCAAAATATGTTTTTTTATTTAAAACAACTTAAGTACCTACGTTTGATATGCCACCTTATAAGAACCGTGTCCCGGTAAGAGTAAATTATTTGGTTTCTGTTTTGGGCTATACATTTTTGTCTGTCAAATAGTCCTATACCCTATAATATGTCTTTGCTATTAGAGACTCTTTTAAGTACTTTTTAAGAGCTGGAAAATAATATTTTAAAGCATCATCTGGTAACTTACGTTCTCTGTACCCAGAAAAGTTACATTGATAACACCGTACAGTGGCGTGCACATAGTTTTTGGCCACGGTAGGCAGTTTTTCTGTGTCTATATGGAGCCATGGTCGTTCAGAGCTTCAGGGTAGGCAGTTTCTCTGTGCCTGTGTGAAGCCATTGTCGTTCAGGGTAGGCAGTGCATTTGTGCCTGTATGGACTGCTTGTGCCTATATGGACCATGGGCCGCACGCCACTGACACTGCTGTCTCTGATCTAATTTGCTGCTGATTTTTACAGGAAGTAAACAAAGAACACTTGAAAAAAATCGAGTGACTGAATCCCAAAAAAAAGAATAAAAAAATCTTTCTCAAATTAAAATTTGTCCAATTCCAGTTTCACTTACGTCATAAAGGTACTGTTATATATAACGAGAGTAGAAAATGTGTGCGAAGAAACTGGCCCTTGGGGGCACAGAACCAGCTCACCAGATGTGGCTTAAGTGGTTGGTGTAAAGTATAATATTAGCTTATCTGTAACTCTATACCATTCCACCACAAATTACCCGCTTTAGTAGTTTCCCAGACTGAGCACTAGTGGTCTATAACAAAATCTAGGCTCTATGAAGAACGAGTGATGCGCGCGTTATTACGAACTTGCCTGCGCTCGCGCGTCATTGCTCTGCCCAGACATTTCGCGTCTTGCTATACAAAATATAAGTGTAGAATACCTAAACGTATAACAGCGGGTTCTTAAGCCTCTCAGATTGAACACAAGTAATTCATACCAAAATCGAGGCTCGATGAAGGACGAGTATGAGTGAGATTGTATGTTATGAGTGTATGTTAACAATTACTATCAAACGATAATCAATATATTAATGCGTATCGTTGTGCTGTGTTGAAATCTCGCACTCCATACATGGCATTGAAGGGCAACACTGAACATTTTCAGAAATAATAGCTCTGAAAGTAGCATTAATTGTGTCCCCCGAGCCCCTTTATCTTTTAAACCGTTTGTCAAAAACAGTTGTAGTAACAGCAATAGAACCCAACACTGAGCATGATTCGAAATCTCATGGCCTGTTCTTTTTTAACTTTTTCACTTGCGCCTTTGTTAAAAACTTAACTTTCTGACGTCTTGTTTGGTTCATATTGTTTTTTGTTTTTCTTAAACAATCCTATGAACTTGGAGATGCCATACTGCAAGTTCCAGTTCAAGTTGGACCACTGTTTATATTTAAAAAAAACTCTTCTGGCACTAGAATTATATTTTCGTTTATTTTGCACATGGACCCCAATAGCATCCTATAAATATCTCAGCTATCAATCAAGCATCACTCAACAGTCTCACTTCGACCCTACCAACATAAACACAACGCTTGCAAAACCCACCCTCAAATCTTATCTTAAACGCCAAAAGCTCCAAAACCATTTATAATCGCTTTTGCACGCGCATTGTTAAATATGTCGCGGTTTTTACTAAGGTAGTCGAATCATGCGAGATTGCCTCCTAATGAAGATAAAAATATAGGTGGTACTAACTGCACTCGTATGTAGCAGATTCGTATGTAATTTGGTATCGTAAACTTGGTAATCTGCGGAGTATTGTCTGTCATCACGCGTCGGTTTATGGTCGCAAATTATATGCGTGCGAGCAGCCGGGTCGGCTTGTGATTTGAGTAATTAGAGTTACGACTGTCGGTCAGATTTGCCGACTGTTTTAAGGATGCATAAGTGTAATGTAATTGATCAGTTGATTTGATTCACCGAAGCGTGATCCAGAACTCGGAGTTCCAAAATAAGATCTAAAGTTTAAAAAAAAAGATGTAGCTCAGAAGGCACCAAGTGCCGCTGCCTCATCTTAATCATATTGTAAATGCCAGAATCTACTTGTTCTTGTTGCGGTTGAGTCTGATAACTCATAAACAATGACAGAGATACTTAGAAAAATACCAATACTGTACTTTAGGCTATCAACATATTGACGAGATGGGCTCTTGAAAAATGGACCTATATTGACTAGAAAACAATATTTTTATTGCTTTTATTTTTTTAAATCTTAGCTTTAAAGGTTAACCCCGGGGCAAGTAACGATGGCAACGAGATACAGAAAAAAAATACTGACTCAAATATCGAACAATTATGGTCCCCATTCTGCCCACTGTTTTACAATGCCATTGGACGAGTTTTTGGTCCATCTAAGTAAGGTCTCATGTTTTCAGAGCACCCCTGTTTGTTTATAAATTCAAACACTGTTATTTATCGATTCAAATACAATTATCAATTTAAATATTTAAAAACCCAGGTATACTTTAGTTTTCACACACCTATGTTTATAACAACAAAAAGTAGTAGTACGTAAAATCAGCATTCGAAAGGAGACATCAACACATAAAATCAGACCACAAAGAAAAACACGAATTATACCTTCAGCAAAAATCGAACTCGCATCCTCAGGCTTTGTTGTGCAATAGGTAGCGTTAACAGGACTGGGCCGGACACCTCTGTTAAATCCCAGGCGTCCAAAGGGCTAAAATTATTTTAAAAAATAAAACTTGTTTATTTCAAGTTACCATAGGACTCATCGTTATTTAATTACACGTATCGAATGATAAAATGATGACTAAGATTCAAATTATAATAATAATAGCAGCACATGATCACATTAACTTAATCTAATATGCCTCGAACAGCAATGCTGCATGTTATGGGCAGTCCAGCCTTTCAACGTTTGGCTAAGATGACTATCAAGTGGCTCCCACAAAATTGAGTCCATTGTCGCTGAAGACGAACTTGAGAATACTGATTGACAACATAAATGGTTGGCTTGTAGAGAAGGGATTAACACTGATGTTTGTAAGCATTTTTGTGCCATATATATCTGCCTATATATTATGTCCACTGTTGGACAAAGGTCTCCCCAAGTATATCCACAATGACCGGTCGTGCACCGCCCTCATCTATGGGTTTTTTGCGATCTTGACCAGATTGTCGGTCCGTTCAACTTTTGAGGGGCTCCCACGCTGCGTCGTCCTGTTCGCCAAGTAGAAAACGTTTCTGCCACAGCGCCAATCGGTTTGGTAATTTTGTACTATAAAGTTTAAATCCATTCTATTATAAAGTTGTAAAAACGAAATGTCTGTACATTGAAAATATTTTGAAAAAAATGTCTGTAACGGACTATTTGGAGGTCACTGGATTAAAAAACATTTTTTATTTTATTGTTCTGTATGTTTGTATGTGTCTTTGTGGCTTCATCACGCAAAATCGGCTAAAAGGATTTCAATTATTTTTGGTACACGGGTAGCTTGGGTATCTTCAGATGGTTATAAGATACTTTCTACCCAGCTACTCTGAAGAAAAAAGAGAAGTTATGACTTTTTCACCTCCGCGAACGAAGTTGCGGCCTTCAAGTAAGTGAGTAAACTTAAGGCATATCTTTGGGTTTCAAAGACGCGTCCATCATTGCTTTGGATGGTGTTGTATATCTGAAGCGCATGTCAGTACACTCACATTTTTTAAGTCTGTATTTTTAAAGAGATATAATATTTCGTCCTTCTTTTTCTGTGCCTTTGATCCAGGATATCAGCCACATGCAGCATGCAACATGTTTCATAGCGTTGTTCCCGAGCTGTATAAGAATTCGATCATGTTCAAGTCGGCCATTACTTACGCAAATACGACGGGTAACACCACGTTGATTAAGATACCGCCTGTACTCGGTACCCGCTCCTGTACCTGGTTGTGTACACGGCTCTGGCCAGCTTTAATCATTAATTACTGAATAATTATCGGTAGGATAACGGTGATGCAGAAATATTATGTACTAGTATTTACTTTGACTTCGCTCTGTAAGGATAGATTCCCCCATACAAAATTCCACTCTTTTTCAGCCCGTTAACCAGACATCCTTTCCAGGGTCCCAAACTATTTCCATAGCAATTTAATCGAAATTGGTTTAGCGGTTTCAGCGTGAAAAGATAACAGTCACAACTATTTAATAAATAATAATATTACAACTTTATGGTTATTCCCAACAATATAGTGATTAACCACCTCGGTTAAAGTTTTGATAAATTAAGAGATAATAATAATATACGGTAAAAAAACATTTTTTGTTAATTACTTTCTGCCATTAAAAACGTCTTCATTTCTTTATACCAAAATTTCTGGTGTTTGACTGTGTTGTGGGCAATAACTATTTCCTACCCAGTTTAGAGTAATTCGGTTTCCCTATTAGAGTATAATAGGATAATTTACAAATATAAGTAGACCAATGGTCCACTCCACGAATGTACGAGAAGAGCTTCAGTACGAGAAGAATAGCGACGGATTGTGAAGCTTGCCACAAACCCTGATCTGACGACCACGACCACTCTGCCAAGAGTGCGACGACAAAGAAGAAGAATGAGTAAAGCACATCTCATTGTCAAGCAAAAGATAATCTGTTAACTAAAGTAAGAGGATATTAAAAGAAAACAATTTATAATCGGATTATATCGCGTGTATTTTTTTTGCATTTGAGTTCCTGATCTTTTTTAGCTTTAGGTAAAATTTCCGTGTGTTCACATGTAGACTGGGAGTGTTTTTTCTCTGTCAAAATTTTGATACAAATAAAGGTGTATAGGTGAAACACTTAAGTAAGTCACCAGTTGTGTAGTAGTAGCGTATACGTATAGGCAATTTAACGTTCCATATTTGAAAAATGACACAAGTTCCATATCAATTGTATACTACTACGTACAACAGGTGACTTACTTAAGTTTTTCACCTATACCTACATGCCAGATCAGCCTTAACCCGAATCTTTCATATAAAATTCAGTCGGTTTTTAATTATTTATACATAACAGGAAAAACATATAAAAAGCAATAGTAAACGAATGTAATAAAAATGTAATTGATTTGCGATCAGTATTTTACTCTCTGTAGCTAACGCTTACTAAAAATATAGTTCATAATATAGTAAATATTGTTACAGTGTTGGTGCCACTGTCACATTTCTATCATCTCACCTCTCGCCTCAGGAACAAAGTAGGTACATCTGCATTATCTGGATGCGAAAAAAAAGATGGAAAACGGGCATCACGCTCAGTTTTATCACGAACTTGCAAGTTGTAGAACGGGCTTCCCCATGAGGTGTCTCCGGAGCGCTATAACATGGGATTCTTTAAGAAGCGAGTTAACAGGTCACTCAAAGTTTGGCAAAGTATGGGCGATTCCTCCGGTGTTGCACATATCCATGGGCGATGATGACCACTTTCCATTAGGTGGCTCATCTACCCGTTAGCCACTTATTACATATATATATGTCATCTGTGATGCACTAGAAAAGATATAAATAGGTATCTTATTCACTGGATTTATAGCTACAACTTATTTTACTAAAATAAAAATTATGAGAGGAAAAATGTTGTCATGTTCAAAATGAATTATTAAAATCGTTATTTAGTACCTCTCATAAACTATTTGACATTCCCATTATTATTTTTCAACCACATTACTTATTTATATGAAATAAAAAACTTTTCTTATGTTTTAGTTTTTCTATTAAAATAACTAGGGACTAAATTTAAAATTGCGAAAAACATTGCTATAAAATATTTTGCATTTGTTTATATTTAAGATAAACGATATTTATACTAAAAACTCACGAAATAAAGAAAAAACTCATTTTACAAAAGATATTTCATAAGTAAAAATAATGTCACTTAAAACAGTCTCCTTAACATTTCTAGTTTTTAACAGAAATTTTAAATAACATTGCTCCAGATGCAAAAAAAAATTCTAATCCAGATTACAATTAAAAATAAATGATATGAAATAAAATGTTAAGAAAACCAGAGATGATCAGAGGCATAGAATAAATATATAAAAATGAATTAAGTTGAGTATTACACGTAAAACATCAAACAAAATAATCAAAACACTAAAAACAATACAATAGTACGAACGAAAGTGAGTTACGCGGGAAAAAAGGTAAAAAGCGGGAGGCGCGGGTGGGCGGGGGGCGGGGCTTGAGTCCCCGCCTGCGTCAGAGCGGGACGGCAGACACGCGGGTGCACGCTGCAAGGTCACCGCGGACCGGTCGAGACGGTTTTTGCACTGTTTTGACGTAAAAAAATGTTTACCAAATTATTTTACAAAAAGTAGGTTTTATTTTGTTAAATCTATGCTTTTCTGAAAAAAATCACCTTTTTAGCGTTTTTATAATGCGAACACTTAACATCTAAAATTTAAAAAAGCTAAATTGAAGTTCAATAAAATATCATTCGTTAAAATTTCTTTTATGCCACATCCGCAGCCATTCATTGCCTCAAACGCAAAAAAACTGCAACGAAACAAGTTGCATCTTATCACGTCTCGTTTGATTGAGTGCGCTAGTTCCATCGCCGGCCGCGGCGCCACCGTCGCCTCCCGCCGCGTCACTTCGGCCGCGACGCGCGACCACGGCGCTCGCTCCACGCCTCGCGCGAACACAAACCGAAAATCACGCGAAGTGCCAAAAAGTGGAAACTCAGTGCCAGTTTCAGTGAAGTGAACTTTTTTTTAACGAAACCCCGCAATTTGATAACTCCACGGATTGGTTCAACGACACCGGTGTTTGATGTGTAAAAAGAATTCGTTTCACGTATGTAGAAAACAAATAGAAGTTCGGAAAACAAAGGATACCTGAGCTCTGCTTGCTTAGGTGTTCGTGACAGGTGAAACCGTGTTGTCATAGTCTGTCCATAACTCGTCGGAGAATACGGTAAGAAAGAATTTAAATTACAAAAAAAAACATTGCTTGTCACTACTTTTTTGGTCGTTGTGCATTGTTTTGTAATGTTTTTCTTGGTTATTTGTGATTTTGATTAGTTTTTGGATGAGTTTGATGAGTTTGTTTGGAGTTGTGAAACGAGACAATGGTTTGTAGGCTCGGGAAAGTTCGTGCCAAACTGATTTCAGTGGGTTTGCGGCGGCGGCCGGCGACGGTTGCGCGCTGAAGCCGACCCGCAGTGACATAACCGTTTCATGTTCTATTTTTAAAATAAAAATCATTTTTGAAATGAAACCTGAAGCTGTTGAAATGCATTCATTTAGTTGAAAAGCAGTATTTTTTTAAGCATTGTTTTTATATAATTTTCGTTATTTTCACCGATTTAATCTACACATTGTAGAGGTATAGCGAGCTTGTAAATTATTTTTAGCATGCAACTATAATAATAACGTGTTATGTGCTCAGTTCATGATAGATGTTTCTTTAATTTAAATGTTAGTAAAATCAGGTAGGCGATTTTTAAGATTGTTAATGGTAACAAGCACTAGCATTTTCTTTTTTTTTGCAATTAATTAATTAGAAATATACACATTGTTAATTATACCCCGCCTAGTTTAGAAAAATAAATAAAACAAAAAGTGCGTACGCATGTATTAGATATGGAATGTGCTATATATATATATATATAGATATGTTATAGATATTTATAAGTATGTAAATATGTATGTATACAATTTTAACGAATTCCTTGCACGAGTCTGGACAATCAGCTTTTCTACGGGTTTTAATCGCTATGAAGCTAGGAAAACCTCTTGATGATTTTTTTATAATTATTATTGGTCATATTCTATACAACTTTAGACAGCTACCTATTTATATACTTCTGAACATACATTCATATATTTTGTTCTTTGTACTATTGATTAATTTGCATTGATTAAAATTTTCTATACAAATTATAAGATAACAATGAACAAAATGTAAGTAGGTTCATACCTATAAATTGATACATACGATATATATATTCATACGTATAATGTATTTTCAGTAAAGACAAGTAAATAAAATTATGTACAACATTGATTTGAATAGCTTACGATGAATTATCAATTAAATATATAGGTACCTACATATCTATGATTAGAATAGACTCACGCATTACCTTTATCAGAAGTTAAGTAATAAATGACCGATGAGAATAAAATACTGAATTAATTAGGATAAAATCTCCTTCAGGTACTACCAATTATAAATTTAAAACTACTAGACAAAAAAAAACTAAACAATTTATGTAAGTCCTCCAAAAATGTGTGTGTGATGTCCTAATAAATGTATCTTGAAGGCACATACTATGGGTATTAGCTAGGAATTCAAATATTAAATGTAATTTTTCTTATTATTTTTATATATAACTTAACTAGTTATGTGGATTAATAAACGACTAAACTTACAATAAGAATTTATCACCACTAGCAAGGTATAGTATATATAAAGTATCTAAAATAATAATGAATAAATATTAGGGGACAATTTTGCACAAATCGAACTAGTCCCATGGTAAGCTCAGTAAGGCTCTTGTAATATTAGACAACGATATATATCATAGGATAAAAAAACCTTTTTTATACGAAAGAACTTGCGCCAATCATTATATGCACCTATTACTGTTGCACCTCTCTTAGATTAAAAACGTGCATGCCTCCCTTCATTCGCCGCCATGTTTATTTTTGTAAAGCAGTGCACAGTTGTCATTACAGTCAAGTGTCTGGTCTATCGGTGGGCGGGGCGGCGCGAGCGAGACAGCTGCACAAATGTCAATGGGGTTGACTGGTGGAGAGTGCACTAAGTCTACGTTTGTGTAATGAGTTATAGTAATGGGTTAGGGATTAAGATTATAATTAACTTTGTGAATAAATCATTTGAATAAATAAATAAATTTCATTAGTAACGGGTTACTATTTGGGTTTTGAAGTATTTTTAGTACACTACATAAGTATCTTAGTGTGGCGAGATTGTTACATTGGAAAATATTTCGGATTAGATACCGCGTTA
The DNA here is from genome assembly GCA_905404275.2 of Hedya salicella. Classification (NCBI taxonomy): domain Eukaryota; kingdom Metazoa; phylum Arthropoda; class Insecta; order Lepidoptera; family Tortricidae; genus Hedya; species Hedya salicella. The sequence continues at coordinate 1,622,079 of FR990104.1, forward strand.
GTTATTTACTCTGTTTTATTATAAATATTCCTTTTTTTAAATAATTATGTTTTAATTTTTTTAATATCTAGAAAATAATTCTTAGGATGAAATAAATAACTTTACTAGAAAGTATCTCTAAGAGAGACCTACTCTCTACCTATCATTGAACAACAAGATATTTTATATATATTTTTTGTAAGTCCTACATGCTTAACAGTTAATATGAAAAAAAGCTAATTATCCAGTAGGTCGATGTGTAAATGATTAACACCTAATTCTGTAGCTTCATTATCAGCCGGAAGATTTTTTTTAAACAAGTTGACTGCTATCTTCTGTTATGTTTCTACAAAACCTATTTTAGAAAACATTTAATTTAACAATTCTTTTGTAACAAATACTATTACAGTAAATCAATAAGGCTTAAGGCCAGGTTCCGGATGGTTGACATTCCAAAAATATGGCGCCACATTATTTTTTCCACGAACTTCCCGACCGTGGGAATATGGAGTTTGAATCAACGACTTTTATAAAACCGATCTAGTTGCTACCAAGTTTGGCAGTCCTTATTTTATTTTATTTATTTAAAATTACAATCCTAAGCAAGTTTACAGCCAAAACGTCAACAATGCTTAATTACAATACAAAAAGAGCTTAAAAACATTTTGTATTGATTTAAAAATGCTTTAACTGTAGCTGCACAAGTTCACATAGAACTTAATTTAGTGAACAGTGTGTGCCTGCTGTGGGCAAACAAGTTTTATTCGTATTTGTGCGCCCCTAGACTGGCATGAGCCCCGGGACTGGTACCCCGGTTTACACCTTCCAGAACTTATTCTGGAATATCACTCTAAGGTTACTTGTCTTTATTATGGTTTCATTTTTAAAGACATGAGTAACCAGAAATGCGTCAGGGCAGTCTGCAACGTTGATATTACAACATCTTGCAGACCATCGGACAAAGATCTACACTACACCTATTAATAATAACGGTACCATTTATGTATTTACTCTCACATATACGAAATATGTGTATTTGTACAAATGAATCCGGAATTCTTCAACACATATCGGGATTTATCTAATTTAAATACGAGGTTTACCTGATAGGCTAGTAATACCTTGCAAAAGAACAGCTTTGTATGGGAAAAGCACTTTTTATATGAGTATTAAAATATATAATAGGCTTGATCATGATATTAAACAGTTACTTTTAGACATGTTCAAAACAAAACTAAAAGCATGGCTTGTGGGAAAGACTTCCTACTCCGTAGCTGAATATTTTAACTCCCTTAAACGCCTTGATTATTGTGTACATAAATTATTAGTTGATAAGTTGTAAAAATTATGCATGTCAGTTGCTGATTAAGTATGTAGTGTTCTATAATATTGTCTGGCCATCTTCTGTACCGTATTTCAAGCAAAATAAAGTTATTTCTACACATGGGTCAGCCATGGTCTGCATTTGGGTAGTTTAGTTTCCTTTAGTCAAAATTGGATGATCTCCTCGTGAGGGTCACGAGGAGTCGATGGATGCCTAGAATCGCATTCTGGAGCGAGTTGAAGGAGAGGCTTATGTTCAGCAGTGGCCATGCGTGGCTGATGGGCAGTGATATAAGCTAAATTATGTCATGTCACGCGTATAGGTAAGCCTTTTATTTAAATTATATTTTATTATTAAGTAGTCGGAATATATATAATTTAAAATATACAAAAAAATAGTATCCAAAATGTATCTTATATGGTGCCTACACTCCCAAAAAGAAAAGTTAAAAACAAGTTCTGAAAATAAAAAGAGCAATGAGCCCTTATTTATTACGTTTTTGGTTGTTTTTAAATGATGAAAAACGAAATATAAGGAGGCTATGTGTAATTTTCCTTTAACGGAAAAGATGCACCTACTAAAAGGCAGATATTATTTGTTAAAAATTCACTCCCAAAGAAACTTCTTTTACACAAATCCTTCTTTGTTCCATGGCTTACATAATTAACGGTAGTGTAAAATGAAAAAAATGTATTTTAGATATTTTCTACGTTGGGATACACCTGTGACCTGGTGGTCCTTGTGCTTTGCGCCCTGATTCCCTAATAAACTGTAGCCGCGGATGGCATTTTCGATTCTGGGTTTGTGCTCCCCCGGCTGAATCCAATTACTGGTAAAGACGCCTACCTTACCTACCAAGCTCAAAAACAGGTTCTTAAAAAAGGCAGGCGACAGTCCTCCACTACCGTAATGAAAATCGATATCGTGAAGAAACGCAATCACAGAAGAATCATCTTTGCCCTCTTTTGCACCATGCTCACTTTCTTGCCGAAATACTGAGACCATCCCTGGAATGATTTCGGCTTATGTTCTGTCGCGGTAACAAAAAGTGACTCTCGGAATAAGGCTATTTCAATAAAGTTACTTATGCTCAGGCTAAAGTGGTACTGGGCCAGTCAAATATGTACGCCGCATTCACCCCGAATGGCGGGCTACTGTAGTCACTAAATGGGCACCACAAATTGGCAAGGTATACGGGGCAGGCAGATATGGCGGGACGGTCTGGACACATTCCTCAACCATCGGCCGGAGGACACATCTGATTGGGAGTCGTGGATGTCTAAGGGAGAGGCCTTTACCCTGCAGTGGCCGCACTCAAATAGACTGATAAAAATGCTCGGACTTCATACCTTTACTTTCATCCTCCTGAAAGTCTTCCGATGCAACCTTTAAGAAAAGTGCGTACTCCAACCTGAAAGGCCGGCAACGCACTTGTGACTCCTCTGTGGGACAAACAACATAAAACATAAAAAAATAACTGTGACCCGGCAGTAAACATCACTGAGAAGAGAGAACCAAAAGAGACTTTCAGGAGGAATTTCGTAGAAACAATACTTTTATGTGAAAAAATATCCTAGAAAACTAGCGTGCTAATTTTCCTGTTCCATGCCTTCATTTTCGTTTATGGCTACGGTTATTGTCACTGAAAGGACCACGCCCATGGCAGGTGACAAGCCTTTCGGGAGGAATTTCGTACGAATAGTACTATTCTGTGAAAAATCTCCCAGATAATTTGCACGCAAATTTTCCTATTCCATGCCTTCATTTTCGTTCATGGCTACGGTAACTGTCACTGGAAGGACCACGGTCATGGCAGGTGACAAGCCTACGTTCGATTAGTCACGACACTAGACATAAGTCCAAGTCGCAGGTAGCAGCTGCCGCGTCACATGTTGACGATAAATTTGCCTCCGTGCCGACAGCTCGCCGGTAAAAATATTCGTGTAATAATAAAAGCTGTAAACATAAGGATTAATAAAAATAATAGTTATTTTTAACGTTTACTACTTTAGTCGCGGAATAACGTTAGTAAACGCATGAAATTAAATTACAATTATATTTCATTTTTAGAATATCGTCGTACAGTTTTGTATTTATTATGGATGCTTGAACATGAAAGGCTATTAAAATATTTCACACGATTTCTTTTTAAGATATAATGTAATAAACAGTTCATAATCGTATGTGACAAAAATAAATGAAATTATTGCAATAGCTACTTTAATAATAATTGTTTGTTACTTATTTGTAAACAGCGTCTCATGGTTATTTAAGTACCTAATATTAAAGCCGTACATAAATAATGAAAGAAAGTACCTAATGTTATTATTTTAATTTATTGTTTTAAGGACCTTTATAAATATGTAAATATCGGCCTTGTAGAAGCCAAAACCATATCATAAAAAATGAAATAAATGGAAACAACATAAAACTTAATATTGAAGCTACCTACTCGTACTACTTATTAAAAAATCACAACATTACGTCAGACAAAGTAATGTAACATATAATTTCTTTCTGATTACAATGTGTAACGTATATTTATTTTCAAGATATGTTCTATTTTGAATACAGGTAGACAAACTTATAAGTTGCCGGTAAGGACCATTAAAACCAGAGGACTGTCAATTGCCATACTTTGGATTTAGGCAAAAACTAGACGGATCTTTGCAACTAAACATTTAACGATGTTATAAATTGAACAAAGAAACATAGTACAGTAACAATTAGTCCGTAAACGGCTAATAATAATTAATGAATCGTAGCACTTAAATAACGCGTCACGCTTGCAAAGTTGAATAATTGTAAAGAATGATTCGTATATATAGATGGCGTTGTTAACACATAAATACATTCACAGTCCTCTTGTTTTCATGGTCCTTGGTTGCCGGGAAAAGATATTTGCATCAAAATTATCACATTTAAAATTGGGCTTTATTTTGAACCATTGCTATAATTCATGTAAAGTTAAATACAAATTTACATAAATATTTCGAGAAGTTTACCCATTTACAATTCATCAAATTCATATATATTAAGGAAAAGCGCCTTAGCGCCATCTCTTGAGAAATTATAATAGATGCAATCATATTTTCGTCTAACATAAGTATGTCATAAAACTTAACTACCAGAAACCAAGCTAATATACATAAATCGTGTCAATAAATAAAAATATTATCTACATTCCAAAATGGTCAGTTTTTTCTACATTCCAGGAAAAAATGTATTAGAAGAAATCACACGTCCGTTCGTCCATATATCCTCGACGCGTGACTGATCTAACGACATAAACCGGCGATTTATTACTAAATCCAAGATGGCGACCTGCGCGCGCGCACCGATGTCAATAACGTGGTAAATCATCCGCCATATTTATTTCGACAATTAATTGTATATATATTTGCTGTATCTAAGTGCTTTGAACTGGTTGAGAGCATATTTGGGGAGACTCAAGGTTTCTTGTTAAATATGGTAATTAACGAGCTATTAAAATATTGATTACTTATGACTTCGATTTGGTTTTTGACACTGCTTTCATTTACCATGAAAGGATTGAACATAGTGCCTTTATGCTTAATGACATGTATACAATTATCAAGTTGTAGATATGAGATTGTACGCTTACGAAATCGAAGAATATTTTATTTGGATCTTTTGTGTTTGTATGTGTCGTTATGGCTTCATCAGGACAAAATGGCTATGGATATTTCAACTATTTTTGGTACACGAGTAGCTAGTTATCCAATCCACAGATTCAGTATTCGACTAGGGAGCGTTGGGGTAAAACGGAAGTATGGGAAAGTTCGATAGCTGGACTTTATTTCAACGCCTTTAAGAGCATTTTCGATATAATTTCAGTCTTTCCCATACTTCCGTCTTACCCTAACGCACCTTATACGCTAAAAGAATAGGGTTATGATTTTTCCTCCACTGACGAAGTTTAATGTAGAATTTCCACAATTGTTTTTAACCGACTACGTATAGTCAAAAGGAAAAAATATGATTTTAGTACTATATTTAAAATTACAAATTTTATATCTTTATTTAGTATTAGAAATAATATATCAACTAAGATTATGCGGAAGAAATCGCTATTTAAGGATATGGCATTTGCTGCTTACGGGTTTTTCAAATTATTTGTTGTGCAGCAAAGAGATATTGTATATTATACACATGTACGAAATATTAACAATTAATGTATAAAGATTAAGCTTAAAGATAACCAACTTATACGCGAAGGATGACTAAAAATTTCGAATAATATTCTTAGGCATATGAGTTCTGAATAATTTAATGACGAAATTAGTTTTTGAATAAATCGACAGCGAATATATTTTTATTCAAATGATCAATTAGATTAATTTTGGAAAGCAAATGAGTAAGGTATTTATTTTGTAAATCTAACTGTGTCATTTTTTTGACAGACGGCAGATCAAAAAATTAACAAAACTGTAGACATGGAATTCCCAATTGTTATCTACTTTGCAATCTATAGTGCTAGATGGTATAAGACATCTTGAATTTTTGTGACAGGCAGAGACTAACTACATTTGGTGACAGATTTTTAATTCACCTTCGATAGAGTAGCTTGATTTTATTATTTAATAACATAATCATATCTACGGGTTACAGTATAGCTTATGATGGGATGCTGATTCGTATTTTCTCTTTTTATCTCATTATAATATTATGATGGCGGTTGACAGAACCATTAAATATTGCTAATGGAAAATAATAAACCTAGGTTCATAATGTTAATGCAAGCAATAAATATAATGAGTTTTTATTATGGATTAGTACCTAAATAAAAGAAATCGGTTACACGCATAAAATAAATTCAATTTCATGCAAATACGCATAAATTTAAATTATTACTCGCATGATCGCTTCTCCTTCTGTTTCAATAAATTATTTTACAATTAATGCATTTTATTGTCATGTGTCAGTTTTTATAAGAATAAAGTTTTGGTATGTGTTGGTGTCTTCAAGCATAGTAATGCTTCAAGTGTTACTTAAAAAGTACATTTTCGTAGTCAAGGGCTTAAATTAAAACAAACAAATCCCTTTGCGTAACGAAAGGAATCGATTTGAAATTTGTTTTAATTAAGTCCTTAGCTATATATTTTTGTTAAAATAATTGGAAACATTAAGTTTCTCAGTGTGCATTTTATGTTATTTCCGATTCCGATAGTATACGTTACAGTGCGACATAAAAGAGTAGACATTGTTTTTTAGATATATGTTTTAAACACTGGTCGTGCAAGTATTTTTTTAAACATGCCATTGATATCTACCTTTTAATTTTTTCTAACTAATCTATCATATACCAAAGTAATAATGTATTCATACGAGGGAACTGCACAAATGTCACGTCGGGTGTTTAACAAATGATATCCACAAAACAATCAAATATAAAAACAAGCTAATTATAGATTCTCTGTTCACATGACGTTTACTATCGGGTAAAAATATAAAAAATACACCTCCAGAAACTTAAAGTTTTCAATTATTTTAAGGTGCGTCCACATTTGTATCATTTGCCCGTATCAGATCATCGTCGCGTGGCATGATCGCGTGTCACAATCACGCGTTTGGACGTTGCGCCGATCGGATCGCTCGAAATCCATTTTGCTACGCGTATCACACAGTTATATCGGACGAGTACGGTATGATCGGCGCGCCGACAGTAAGCGTCCAAGCAGCGCGATACGCAGTCATGCCACGGCACGGTGATCGGATACGAGCAAATGATACAAGTGTGGACGTACCTTAAGATTGTTTTAAAAAATACAATTACAGATTCAGTCGTAAAGAAATACAATTACAGATCAAAGGAACCATTAATATATATTAATGCCTTTCGTTTTCTAACTTTTACTAATAAGTAGATTTTATTTTACCCCGCGTAATTTGTTAGAGGCTGCATTTTTTTACAGTTATTGTATATATTATAATTATTTTTTTTTGTAGTAGATACATTTAGTAATTTTATTTAATACTAGCTCCCACAATTCACGGAGGAGGAAAAATCATCACCCTCTTTTTTGCTTTAGCGTAATGGGATAAAAAGTATCCTATAACCATCTGTACATACCCAGCTACCCGTGTACTACAAATAGTTGGAATCTGTTTAGCCGGTTTCACGTAATGAAGCCACAACGTCAGATACAAAAAACTAAAAAATATATATTTTTCGATTCATACGTTACAATCGTTTTTTAGATGTTTTCAATGTACAGACATATAATTATTACAACTTTTTAATAGTGTATATAAGAGAAAAAAACACATGTTCTCTCTCTCTCTCTCTGTTTCTTCTATACTCATCTCATATGGTGGTGGGGTCAACTTTCCGCACTCGTCTCCTCCACTTCGCTCTGTCCTCGACAACAAAAACACATGATCTACAGACATCATTCCTTAGCAAAAAAACACGATAATTAAAATTATTAATTCAAAATTAAATACATTAAGATATCTTAAGAGTCCAAATACATCTCTTACTTACAAATTAATTGCGTGACCTATAGCAAAGTGATAGATCACTTTTAAAACCAGTTCTACAAAAATACAGATCTTTTGGTAACCTTGCTACGGTCAAACATCTCTTTTTGTCTATGCCCAAAACGTCATATAATTTACATAAATACGACATTAGACGTGACTTAATTGACACATTCGACGATTTATACCTTACATTACGAAGAAATCACTTGGGTTTTTTGGAAGCTATAGAAGGAAACTTTTCTTTTTTCTCATAATTTACTAGGGACCTGTCAAAGTGACAGATAACTCAAATGCCCAGGGTTTTAATTGTTACCGCGTTTAGTTTAGGGTTAAAGCATTTTGTTGTTTTCGGATGCCAATGACTTGGTCAAGAAATAAATCAGATGGAGACAGAATTCGATAGTAGATACGGTGTAACGGCTTAGCATTATATCCTTTAAAATACAAAAAATGATTGGTACTAAAATAAAAACCTTTTTTTAGCTCAGTTTTAGTTTGTAGGTGAATGTGTAATTATTTGGGCTCAGGCTTGTTCTGCCAGTTTCCTTAAATGTATGTTTCTCAAAATGGTCTTCTTCCTACATTGTCAATTTTCTATTATTTCATTATGATGTCTACTTCTAATACTGTCTGTTCCCTAAATTGTCTGCTTCTCAAAATAGCCTTCTTTCCAATCTTCCCACATTATTAATTTCCTAAGATGTATGACGATTTTGAAAGTGCCTGTTTCTCAATTCAGCGAGATCTTTTTCATCACCGACTATATTTTCGGTGAACATATCACCAAAAATAAAGAAATTGTGTGAACCGTTTTTATTGAAAATCTTCTGATTGCTCCTATTGTTTTATTTGGTCCAGTTCTAATGACAGGATGCATGATTTAGACATAAAAATAAGCGAACATTATAGGAAGTAGGCCATTTTTGAAAGTGGATATAATAGGAAGCAAGCATTTTAGGTGAGGGCCATCAGTGCTTTGGTCTAACTGTAATACTGTGGAATTTAATAAATTAAATAAATAAATAAATAAATCATAGGAAACAAATAGCAGACGTTATATGTAAGGACTTTAGTTGGCCATTTTGAGAAACAGAAATTTTAGAAAACGGTCTGAACCAGCCTGAAACATTATTATTTTAATATATTTATATACTAGAAGGCGCCCACAACTTCGTTCGCGGTGGGGAAAAAATCACAACCCTTCTTTTTTTTTCAGCGTAGTCGGGTAAAAAGTATCCTATAACCATCTGGAGATACCCAGCTACCCGTGTACCAATAATTGTGGAAATCTGTGTAGCCGATTTTGCGTGACGAAGCCACAACGACACATACAAACATACAAAAAATCCAAAAAACAATTCTTCGTTTTAGTAACCTCCAAATAGTCCGTTACAATTATTTTTTGAAAATAACTTCAAAATACAGACATTTTAATTTTATAATAGTGTATAGAATAGATAAAACCAGGACTAAAATAAAGAAATCGTAATCTAATTTACAAGGTCAAAGATCATAGCATCCATACAAATCAAAGCTAGTAAAAAAATCAGCCCATGTCATTGCCCACTTTGATGAAAAATGAAACACGCCCAAACAGGAACATAAAATGAAATAAAATAAATAACCGCTTGATAAAAGAAGCGAATTAAATAAAAGATCTGAGGATTCATCACGTTCGGAACAATTGGTAATGATAATCGAGGCTGCTCGTAAACGCATCGATTCTACCTTTGATCCGTCAACGCTATTTGCTTAAAAAAACTAAACGCCGAGCAGTATGTGGGAACGGAGTGCGGGATTTTTTTGCGGCGGCAACACCGGGTGCGGTGGCGGGAAAACATGGCTGCCGATGTAACCAATTGTTTTATTAATAAGATTAAATTTTCTTGTATTCGATTGTTTATCATTTGTGTGTTTTGCATACTATTACTACTATTTATATATTAAAAAGTATATCTATGAATAGGCATCACGACTGGGTATGTAAATCTAATTTCTAATAAATCCGTCAGTTAGATGATAAAAAAATATTAGACACGTAGTTTTTGCTTTTTTAAAATCATAAAAAATACTCAGACAAATCGCATTAAAGTTACGTCACTCCTAGAAAAAAATTGTAGCTAGGAGTTACTTCACGCGACATTGTATTGATTTAATGTATCGCTTTTATTTTTTGAATATGTAAAATTAAAAAAAATACGTGTCAATTTTTTTTAATAATGTATATGACGGACTAATTATTAAATTTAGTCGTCATCCCCATTATGAAGTTGTAAAACCGACCGAGAGTATGTCGGAATTGGCGGACCATGCTCAGTGTAAAAACATACACTACAGATGATAAAAATACAACATGAAAAAGTGCTGTGGCAAAAGAGCGTATCTCAACGGCACTTACGCCCTTTTGTTGAAAAATACCGTGTTTCGGCAATAGCCCAAAAACGGTTTATCCGATCATATTGAAAATAATTTTCGTTGAAAGCATTTATTAAGTTATATCTTTGTAACTTTATTTCGTCTTTGCATGTCAGTTGGAAAGAACAGTTTCAATGGATATACAAATTGTATACATCAGTAGCTAATTGTGCAGAAGCTACATCCTCAATCTCAAGCATTTGATGTCGTAAATTACCGGAATAGTGTTTTGAGATCGCTATATGTTTGTTTTCTATCATTCGCTGGTTTGATTGCGCGTGTTTTGACAGGTCTCTCTCGCGCCTGCGCGATCATAACGCTGTCGGCGCGGCCGAATTAGACCACACTGTGTTTAGATTGGAAGAATTATCGATGCAATAGGTGAAGATTTTTGATGATTTCATCTCGAATCATGCCCTAAAAAGAGTGTGTGATTTTTGCGTTTTTTTTTAAAGACTATACTATACTATTATAAAGTTGTAAAAATTAAATGTCTGTACACTGAGGATATCTAAAAAATAAATATTGAACCGGACTATGAATAGAAAAATATATTTTTGGATTTTTTGTATGTTTGTATGTTCGTATGTGTTGTTGTGGCTTCATCACGCCAAATCGGCTAAACAGATTTCAGTTATGACTTGTTCACCTCCGCGAACGAAGTTGCGGTCGCCTTCTAGTTATAATTAAAAGTGTAAGTGACTCAAATCAAGTTTATTAAAATTGGCTTTCTAAAAATTTTATCCGATATATACAAATTAGTGTTTTTTTTAACCGACTCCCCAAAAAGGAGGTGGTTCATATTTCGATTGCATGTTTTATTTAAACTGTATATTGCCGACAAAAATACTTCAAAAGAATCATCAAAGTTCCCAAATTTTATTACAAATATGTGGCAAATTTTGGGATCGATAAAATCAAAACTGTAAAAAAAATATCAAGCGTCACGCACACATATGTAGTAAAATTAACTCAGGACCATAAATAAATACTTTTTAGAGTGAAAACGGCTAGCGAACAATTTTGAAATTAGCTGAGGATTCTTACGTGGAATTCCTAAATGCGACCAAAATTCAGGGCGTACCAAATTTCCCCTCACCATAAAGCCGTCAATAACGACCGGTTTGGCTCAGCGGGAGTAACGTTGCCTGCGAAGCTGAAGGTCCTGGGTTCAAATTCTGGTAAGGGCAAATATTTGTGTGATGAGCATAAATATTCGTTCCTGAGTCATGGGTGTTTTCTATTTGTATAATTAAATATATCTATTAAATATATCGTCATCTAGTACCCATAACACAAGCCTTATTGAGCTTACCATAGGACTAGTTCGATTGGTGCAAAATTGTCCTGTAATATTTATTTATTTAATGAAACGCAACGCCGGTAACGCAATTAAGGGATCGATACAATCAAATTCGAAACAATACATTGAAAGTAAAGACTTTAAAGGCATTCGAGTATATGACCAAAGCGCTTTTTTTTCCAACTTTTATCGTATAAACACACCAAAACATAAAGCAATTTCGGGATCGATAAAATCAATAACGAAAGAATATATCAAGCGTTACGCACGAAGAAAATCAGCATCTTTATTATAAATCATTAGACGAGCTGCCCACTAAAGGTTATAAATTGACAATTTAATGTGAAGTTTGCTAATAAAATTATTTAAAAGTAGTTCAGTACGGGCGTCTTACATTTGCAATCTCAAGCGCCACTAAAATTCAGGCCGCACCAAAACTCCTAACTTTTATTACGAAAACGCACCAAAACGTAACACAATTTGGGGATCGATACAATCATAACTGAAACAATATATCAAGCGTTACGCACGTAACATAGCATCTTTACAAGTCATTAGACGAGCTCCCAGCCCACAGTTGTAATTAACTCAGGGCTATAAATTGACCGTAACTGTCATATCATATTGATTTAGTCCCGAGGCGGCGGAGTTCTGGATTCGGAATTAAAATTGCTTTTTAGTTTGGCAGGCTTGACATTTTCGGAAGGTTTTTTGTTAATTGATGTTATGGCTGTGAGTTGTATGATTACCGTGTACCTTAGATCTTACTTCTACAACCTTCTCAAGTCTGATGATGTTGGCTCAAATAAATAATTGCCTATATCGGTCTTAAAGTACAAATTTATGCTTTGACACAGTTGTTACAGGTTAGATAGACTGTTGTAGTAGATTTGAAAGAAGTTACGATGCGGTAGTAAAAATTAGACTGTAAATTACAGTGTTACAAGTCTTTTAAGTGTAATGATGTGTGGTATTTTATTTAGCAAACACCCAAGGCACCAAAATTGTTCTTGAGATAATACGAGTACATATATTTATTTAAACTTTACTAGACTTATGGGACTTATGGCTACTGCGGAAGTGGTTATAGGTAGGTATACAATTACATTGCTACAAATATTTCAAGTAGCTTTAATGAAATTGAAGTTACTTATTATTAGTGTTATAATTATAAATAAGCTGTATGACTAATCAATTAGTTGAAAGTCGAAAGATGTGAAACTTTATAGCACTTCCGTATTTTTACATAACTAGTGCATTCTTTTTAAACGAATTTAAAAGCTTCACTAACTGACCACTGTTCAATAATTGGCCACCTTTTGATAAATTTAATTGTATTTATAGGTAAACAGAATTCATTTTACTATATGGTATCAATTGCTGAGCAGTCTTCAATAACTGGCCAGCTCATACGAACATGAATTCTCTTTATCTAGGTGCAAATGGAATTCATTACTATAAGCTTTTATTTACTTTCACCTGTCCCGTTGTCTGTCGGTCTGTAATCAAATCTTACAAGTTAAAATTGATCCCTTTCCCGGTTTCCGATTGAGCTAAAATTTTGCATACTTATGTAAGTTCGGTGGCAATGCAACAGTATGATACCATCGAGCTGATCTGATGATGGAGCAGGAAGGTGGTCATAAGAACTCTGTAATAATTTTATATTTTATTTTTATATTTTTATATTTTATTATATTATATTATATTTTATTTTTATTAAGCTTGTTACAAAAGTGATTTTCTTGACAGAAACTTATTTTTAGCATAACGTGTCCAGTTATTAAAAGGTGGCCAGTTATTGACGATTTACCCTAAATTACTAAAGAAAGTTGCCAAACTTGTCACCAACACAGACCCGCCAATTACGTAATTCGTTTGTCTGACCAGTGCATTCTATTTTTGAATAAATTCGCAGTCAATACGTGTACCCGATAAGTCCGCCGGCGTGGCGCTGTCAGCTGTCAATCAGATATTACCGTGTGTTTGAAGCTTCATTTGCCGTTTTGTTTCGTACTTGGCTGAATATCAGCCGAATTTCATTTGCGAGTCGAAATTTCACCAGGCTTTGGTTATAAATTAATAAATATAGGGGACAATCTTAGGTACACAAATCGACCTAGTCCCAAACTAAGCAAAGCTTGCACTATGGGTACTAGGCGACGATATACATAATATATAGATAAATAAATACCTATAGATATATAATATATATATAGATAAATACCTATAAATATATAGATATACTTAAATACCTATAGAAAACATACAACACAATTTTGCAGGGAACTGTCTTCCAAATAAAAATTATGTACTCTGTTTAGTAAAAAAAAAATTAAAAAAACAAGTCAACTGAGTCGGAAGACGTATGAGAAATATCAAAAATCAACAGTGTTAATGTTTCGAGACTAGTTTCATCATTAATACCCGTTACAATAATTGGATCGTCACCGCTCACAGTTTGTCATCGCAATACACACGCGTGCCAACTTTCCAATGCAATTAATTCGGATTTGGAAATTAATCTAAATTATCTGTTGATTGACGCGTAATAAGTAGCTTTTGTAGGTGGCTAAGTGCATTGACATAGATGGAGATGGCTACAAGTGAGTAATATAGTACAGATGTAACGCTTTACTCAGTCTGTTCGTGAGGTATCGGAGCGGGACACAAGGGGTGTGTTTACGGAACGTCAAACGACGCGTAACCCACAACATTTGACCATGACCTCGACTTAGACCCTGACCCAGACCCCACATACCTTACTGGCAAAGGATGTGCCTCGTTACGCAAAATGACTTCTTCATCACGACGGCCGCCTAATCCTACAGGTCGCCCCGCCTTGCGATACCGAGCTGATCTCCGCGCATTCAAAACCAGGAAGGACTTCGAAAACTACAATGCCAGATTTGGCCCCTATGTATGAAGAGACCGCGTTCCTCTCAACTGTCCCTCCATCTCAACTTAAAGTGCAGCAACATCACAGGTATATGATGCCTAGCATTCAACCAGGGAGCCTCAAAGTCCTGTCCTCCTAAAGGCACCATTCCTCTAGTCTTTTCTGCGCCACAACATCTATTTGAAAATGGTCGTATCTGGAGATGGAGACTTGAAGAGACTTCTGGCTTGTATAGCAAGACAGTTAGGACACGTCATGTCACGTCACTTGTCACCCCTCCCCTACCCCTGCTATACCGCAGGAACAGACTCAGTAAAGCCTGTAACCTAAACCTGTAATATAGGCTCTTCTCTACACTAACTCACTGACAGACAGATAAAATCATCTGCTTTTTACGACCTGTCAAAACGCTCAGAAGTTTCAAAGAAAAATAATTTAATTACGTAATTTTTAGTGTTCCGTAGCCAAAATGCCAAAAATTCAATAGTTTCGTTACGCCCGTCCGTGTGTCACAGGCATTTTACTCAAAAACTACAAGATGATATTTGGATGATATTTTGTTTTATCCGCTACTTAGTTTGGTAGTTAAATAACAAAAATAAATATTTCTACGGGGGGTGCTCCATTTTTGTAGCAAATATCAATGTGTGGCACATATTTCGACAAATCTTTTAAAAATATTTAGAGGTTTCTAAGTTTTTTTTTGATTGAGTGATTATTTTTGGAAATAATCTTTTCCCAAGGACCGAAAGTAGCATAAATAGTGTCCCCCCCATACATGTAACCAAAGCTATTTTTTTTTCGCACACATCAATGTGTATCTTATATTACGACGTTATATACCTTTCAATACAAATAGGTACAGGGGTCAAGGCGGATGGATAAATTCGATGCGTACTCGTACGTCACAGTGCTCGCTAGTGAAAGGGAAACACATCTGACGCGTAATCAGGAAGTACCGGGTTCGAGTCCTGGTGTGACCACGTGCAAGAGCAATCGCATTTTTCTTTGCGCTTTGATTTGTATCTATATCGCAAATTATATTACGACAGTTTATTAAAAAACACCTTAAGATTTCTATAAAAAGATGATTTCGTGAAAGATTCCGGAAATAATCGCTCTGAAAAATAGCATAAATTGTACTGTATCCCCCCTCTTCTAAGCCGTATGTCCAGAAAACTCATACATGTATCAGAAACTGTAAAGCTTCACTCCAACTATTTAAATTCAAATTAGTCAAATAGGGACTAATTAATTTTCACTCTTTTGTAACAACATCCCTGATTGAGAAACACTGTGCCAATTTGTTTTTTTTTCTCATTGTTTATTTTTATTATAACTTGATATCTATCTATAAGTTTAATTACGAAAACAATACTTGAAACCCTTTTCACCGCACTATGAAAAACTTATCCACATTTTAATACTCATTTCCTTATTGCAATAACTCGTAATTGTCTATATTAAGATTCATTGTCCAAATGCAACAATAACAAATCAAACAATATCACAAACAAAAAATATCCATAATATAAAATATGCAAGTAATTATATCCAATCAGTCCGTCTGTCAGTCCGTCCCTCAATCACGTCGAGACGTCAGGCACTGACTCAATCTGGATCATTGATCTATAGATCAATATCCGATGACTGTGACAAAAAAATAGGTCAGTTGATTACAAGTCAGTATGTGTAGTATTCATGAACGAGATTTTAAAGACATTTAAAGGTTTTTCGTGCTATTCCGTCTGGTAACTCAGGAGAAAATGCTGACTTACAGTGTTTTTTTTTTAAATAATTTGGCTACTGTCGATAGGGGCCCTTGACAAACGGACATATATTGGCTAGTAAAACATATTTTTGTTGCCATAATACCCTTTAAAGATGATAACGAAGTTCTAAAGATGGCAATTAGGCACAGAAAAAACTGACCAAGTGCGAGTCAGAGCGGAACCCTCTTATACAAAATATACGCTACAACTGTATCTATGAAATTCCAGTGTAAGCAGAGCCCTACTTCTAAGCAAAAGGTACGCGGTGTTCGATCATTTTATATTGGTTATTGAAATAGACGGACAGACATAAAATAATACTATTTTTAGTATTTATTATAGCGGCAACAGAAATACATCATGTGTGAAAATTTCAAGTATCACGTAGTAATCTATCACGGTGAATGAGATACAGCCTGGTGACAGAGGGACAGACAGACGGACAACGGAGCCTTAGTAATAGGGTCCCGTTTTATCCTTTAGGTACGGAACCTTTATTGATCCTATTAGCCCAAAAATAAATATAAGCCAATAATGTGAACGCATTTGTTTTAATGTACCTGTGTCAAACGATTTTGAAATTTTCTGTCGATAAATTAGCATATTGTAACTAGTGATGGGTGTACTCGTGTCGTGTGGTAGCTAGTTACGTCACCTGGCCCCTAATCATTTTAAACGACGCGACAGGCCAAAGGTTACCAATTAAGCTATAAATTTCTCCGCGCATTTTTCATCGATTTCTCTGTCGTGGAATAATATCGCTTAATTTCACTGTAAGAATGTCGACCGGTCTGGCTATCCGTCTTAGGTATTAAACGCTGCGCCTGACATATTGTCACTGAGCGACAATATATGGTATTGACAGCCACGGTACAGTGTTGGTAAGGGTGTGGCTGACTTATAGCGGGGAGATTTACACAAAGGTCAGCTTCAGCCAAAAGACATACACTTCTGGACAGAAGCCTGACCTAAAGAGCGGTATCATGACTGGTCCTGCGCCCACATCCAGCGTACGGTCTTCAACTGGTCATCAGTTCACCTTGTAGGGGGCCTACAAACGACAAATCTTCAGGTGCGCG
The DNA here is from genome assembly GCA_905404275.2 of Hedya salicella. Classification (NCBI taxonomy): domain Eukaryota; kingdom Metazoa; phylum Arthropoda; class Insecta; order Lepidoptera; family Tortricidae; genus Hedya; species Hedya salicella. Next base: position 1,639,357 of record FR990104.1, read on the forward strand.
GTTGCCTCTCAAGAATTCGTTGGCGCCAGCCGGCATTGATTCTTCGAACAATTTAGTTTGACAACCGATTGCCGTTGGGGCAGAAAGGTTCTCGAATGGAGACCACGTACCGGCAAGCGCAGCGTGGGAAGGCAAGGTGGTCGGACGACCTGGTTAGTGTTGCGAGGAATCGCTGGATGCGGGTCGCCTCTGGCTGTGGAAATCTATTGAGGAGGCCTTTGTCTAGCAGTGGACATCCTATGGCTGAAATGATGATGATGATGATGATGATGATGATTCATCCTGAAATAGATACAAAACCCCTTAACATGTAGTCCTTCGCCCTGCACAAAGTTCTAGTTCAAGCTTCTCAGTAGAAACACTAAAATCCACATCTACAAGATCATAATACCAACGTCCAATTTTTATACAGATGTGAATCCTGGACACTGACACTTAAGGAGGAACGTAACCTGCTCCGTCAAATTCCCGGACGAGTACAGAAGCCCAATGGCTGTTGGAGAATTCGGAAAAATTACAAAATTGAAGATCTTGTCGTGGAACCGAATATCATGGGAGTAACTTCTTCTTCTTTTCGTGTCGAGGTTCCTCAAATAACGGATGCCCAGTGGGCAGCGGTATTGACAGCCCTGGCCGTCGCGTCTCTCAGGTCCAGTTCCGAACAGGAGTACGGGCACGCCGGGCATTCCAGCAGGTGCGCCATGGTTTGTGGTGCTGTGTTGCAGACACATTGGAAATGGGAGTAACTAAAGCGCATCGCCTTTGTAGGCTTGGTCATCTGTCACGAACGGGTGACGACCGTGCCGTCTAAAGAGACTACAGGGTAAACCGACAGGGAGACGCCTGGTCTGCCGCCCCAGATTCCGTTGGACTGAAGCTGTGGAGTCTGATCTACGCGAGCTTCAAGATGGCTCGAGGAAAGAAATCACAGAAGATCAGATCAGTGGCGTGTACTCGTATTGGAGGACAAGACACCCTTTGGGTCAATGTGCCAGAGTTTGCACTCGAGTGAGTGTGTGAGATATCATAAAATTTCCCTCCCTGCTGCGGTTTTCCCTGGAGGTTACATTATGGGGTTCTTCAAGAGGGGAGTGAATAGGTTGAATAGGTGAATAGGTCCGCAACATGCACGTAATGCCACTGGCGTTGCAAGCGTTAGTAGGCTACGGTGGCTGCCAGGCCGTACGCTTGTTTGCCACCTTAGTAGTATAAAAATGAAACGTATTTTCATATCTGGTTCATGCTTATGTGCTTGTCAAGTAAACACATTCAATAAATGAACCGAAACATACCTTACTAAATATATTTATTATGAAAACGACTTCTTTTTAACCGTTGCAGGTAAATAATAGCGTAGAAATTAATTACTGTGCTTGACGTATTGACAGTCCGCGACAACTTATGGCATTGGCAGCTGCGGGAAGAGTATCTGAGGGCTGGGTTTATTCGTGGCGATAAAATACATATTTGCTAGTGGCCATTTTAACTTGCACGACTTCTCTAGAAGAAAACTGTATACTTACTTAGTTAATATTGGTCCACCAAAAAAGTGGATTTCCTTTAACGCATACTTACATAAACCAAGGTACAAGGTACAACTGTAGGATATATTTTTCTTTAATTATGAGTAGGTAGGATAAAATAAAATTTTAAGATTTTTTGTATGTGTCGTTGTGCTGAACCCCTTGTTTCGCGCAGATAACCAAGTTTAATAACTGGCTTCCTACAAGGAACAATAATCCTTCGTAGCTAACCCGGTTTTCACATGAGATTTTTTTTCCTCGTAGGAAACCGCTATTTTATTTGGTTTTCTATGAGGAAGAATTTATTCTTCCCAGCTAATTCAGTTATCAAATAGAACTTTATTTTCCCTGTCAAAAATTACTAAAAGTCCATTATTTCGACATTTAGTATTCATAAAATAGCACTGCCTCTTCTTAAATAATTGAACACTACACACTTACACTTTACTAACGTAGTTTTCTACAGGCAAAATAAAGTCCTATTTGATAACCAGGTTGGTTACGAAAAATAAATTCTTCCTCGTAGAAAAGTAAATAAAATAGTGGTTTTCTACGAGGAAAAAAATCTTATTTGATAACCGGGTCAGCTACGAAGAATAATTTTTCCTTGTAGGAAGCTAGTTATCAAACTTGGTTATCTACGGGGAACAAGGGAACTGGATATCCACAGATGGTTATATTTATAGGATATTTTTTACTTGACTGAAGAAAAATGCGGGTTATGTTTTTTCCCCCCGCTGTCGCCTACAAAGCCATAGCTAACATTATAAATAAATGTAATTATTCAGTAATTTCTGTCTTTTTTGAAGACGGTTAATGAAGTAGGTGCACTGTAACTAAGTAAACTTTATGCGGACAGAACCGCGCGATCTCGCCGCTACTACATAAACCCTCCGGGTTTTCAATAGTGACTCTTATTATATACCATATAAAATGCTGTAACTATTAATTTTATTAAAAAAAAAAAAAAAATTGTGTCAAGAAAGACTGAAGAAATTTCCGAAGCATGATGACAACTTTTTTTGGGGTATGGCATTCTCCAGCTTAAGCCTAAGGAAACGCCCCGCTCATGCATTAGCCACAGCCTTAGCACGTGACACACCGTGAAAGAGTTGTTAGGCTAATTACAGAACACCTCCCAGTATGGGATGGTTCCGTTGGATTCGCATAACATTACCCGCTCTCGGTTCTAGGAATGTCGTAACAGCCGTTTGTTCTCCTGGTCGGTACTCCCTTTTGTAATGGGCTGTAATGTGTGGTTAAATAAGCGTAACATTGTAAAATATTTACTGGCATATGTCTTTATTTTTTTGTTTGGCAATGTACAATTGACGACGAAGTTACTAAATAGACAAAAATGCCAAGCAATATTAACGAATGGTAATTCTAACCTAAACACTACACTTTACACTTTTTTGTCTTAAACTCCCATTTTCTCGTAAACAAAGTAACAGGAATTAATATTTTTAGTGCCACGTTGCCAATTGATACATTAAATTGATTTCCTACCGAGATGACAGCTGGTATTGGCATTCAATGCATATTTTTAGGTTAGAATGTGTAAGATAAATAGCCTATACTCGCCAACAAGTATTGGTTGAAGTGGCAGTGGGCGGGCCATGTGGCCCGGAGAACGGATAGCCGTTGCTGTAAAGTCCTGGAGTGGCGACCACGCATAGGAAAGCGCAGCGTAGGACGGCCCCGAGTAGGTGGATGGATGACCTCGTAAGGGTCGCGGGGAGACGGTGGATGTGGACTGCGCAGAATCGTACTCTGTGGCGATGTTCACCAATATACGTCCGTGGCTGAAAGATAGAAATAATGCAATAGGGTAGTTTCCGGAGTAAAAAAACAATATACTAATTAGTCCGTCAGATTATCAAAAAATATTATAAACGTATTTTTTCTTTTGTCAATCAAACAAAAAAAGACAAAAAGATAACGCGCTTCAAAGTTTGGGAGTGGGGGCGCATAACGCCACGCCGTGCGAAAATGATAGCATGGCGTGACGTCACGGGGAACTTTAACGGGCTATATCTTTATCATTTTTTGCTTAATTGACAAAAGAAAAAATACGTGTCCAATATTTGCTGATAATCAAGTAACGGACTAATTATATTTTTTACAACACAAGCCTATTATTATATACTTACTCAAGCAATTATTTTACACTAGCTCCTGCCTGCGACTGCGTCCGCCTTAAATTCGTATTTCTCCGAGATAAAAAGTAGCCTATGTCCTTTCCCAGGACTCAAAATATCTCCATACCATATTTCATCCTAATCGGTTCTGCGGTTTAAGCGTGAAAAGGTAACAGACAGACAGACCTTCGCATTTATAATATTAGTATGGAATATGGATATATGTAATTGGTTCCTCGGAATCAGCTAGAACGATTTGGATGACATTTGGTATGTAGACATAGTTTTGACTTCCAAGATTATCTAGATAGGTTTCAGTCACCAGCCAAGTTGACCTTTAAACGTGTAAATGTACTGAAAGATATAATCACCATAGTTACACTATTAGGAAATGTGAACAAATGAACATAATTATTTAACTAATTTGTTTTTGTCGTCAACTGTACAAGATACCTGAAGACGAAGACGTTAGACATTGTAACGATATTTAAATGCAGTTACGGGTATTGAACATGCAATTATAATGAATAATGTATACATTAAATGACACCGATAAACTCTCAAGATAGGCCATATTTGGTTTATATGTTAATCGGAATCTACCCCTTTAAACTTTAAAATCGTTATTTTCAATATATGTATTTGAAGAAAAATTATATACCGCATTTTTTGTCTGTAGCTATTTCCTTCAATAGTACTTATCTTTTACAAATGGAAAAAAACTGAGTACAAATGGCGGTCTTAATGCCAAATAGCATTCTCTACCAGTCAAACCATAGTGCCAAATAGAGATGCATGAAATTGGTGTAGTGGGAAAAATCTATCGGTACGGATTTATTCTTATTACTTTACTTACTGATTTATTATGTTTGGCCTTATGGTTGTCTGCTAGAGAATACCGTCTGGCATTAAGTCCGCTATTTCTACTCACTTTCTGACTATTTTTTTGTGCAATAAAGTTTTAATAAATTGTCACCTGCAATATTTCCGGACCGATGCTTCCTTAAAGCCTTCAAGAAAAGGCCAGTAACGCACTTGTGACTCCTCCTTGTGTTGCAAGTGTCTATGGGCGACGGTGATGGCTTACCAGACGATTCCTCTTCTCGTTTGCCCCCCATAACATAAAAAAAACCTAATGCACTTAATATGAGCATGCGCATTCGTACCATTGTCTTTTTCTCTCACATTGAACATGTTATCGCGCATCAGTTTTTAATAAACTTAATGTGTATAAAACGGGTTGTAAAAACATCACAAGTTAGCGGTAACAGGTACTGATGTAACGTTATAGTGTACGCTAAGCCTTTTTATCAAATAATAGCTTATACCATGATCTCTGTCACACTTAAGGCTTACTGTAAAGAAGCATGCGTCTTTATTAACCAACGAAAAAAAAGGAACGCGCTAGTTCGACGTGAATTTTATAAATCAGTAGGCTTGTTTTAGTGTGACGTGAAGTTTGACCAACAATTAGTGGTCAAATTTACTTTATATTTTTTATTTATTAAACATAGGTTCGATGAAAATGCCCTATAAAAGTTCAGTGCATGTGGTCTGTAATGTATTGTTTGAGGACCGGTTTGGCTCAGCGGGAGTAATGTTGCCTGCGAAGCTGAAGGTCCTGGGTTTAAATCCCGGTAAGGGCAAATATTTGTGTGATAAGCATAAAAATTTGTTCCTGAGTCTTGGTTTTTTTCTATGTATGTAAGTAAATATATCTATTAATAGAGCTTACCATGGGACTAGTTCGATTTGTGTAAAATTGCCCTGTCATATTCATTTTATTATTTACAGTCTGTCAAAGAAACCAAACGATACTAAGAGTTCCCGGTAAGCTCAGTTCTTCATACATACGTAGTTACGCTCTCATTTTAAAACGGCTAGCTAGTTTGCTCAGAAACTTTTTACTTAGAATAAGTTAGGGTATATCCAGATCTGTATTTAGTTTATGTAGCTTCAGATACCATAATAAAAAAATACAGCGAATTTATTTTTGTCATACAAAACTTGTTTTTGCTGTATTTCGTTTGTTTTATAAACTAATTACAGACATAGATATACCTCATGTGATTGTATATGCAACAATTCGTTACAATCCAACACGTAGTTTTAAAATGAGAACGAAACTCCGTTTGTATGCGAAGGTGAAATTCGGCCGAGCTTGCCGGGAACTCTTAGCCGTTAATTTAGCAATGATTCAAAAATATCACAGTTCAAGCCGTAGTCAGTTCAAACAGTTCCAAAGAATTTGGTTAAAAAAAGACGACGTAAACATGTGTAATGTGTAGGTGATGATCATTGCTACTTTAAGGGTTAACAGCCCGATTTTTTTCAATCAGTATGATTCTTTATGCATGTGTAATTCTTCGTAAATATTATAAATGTAATGATAAATAAAGTATAACTCTAAATAAAGACGTCGACCGCCCGCAGAGCTAATCGAATAAAGCCAAAATATTTATTACATATTCAGTTATCACGATTAAGACGAACTTTACACGGTATTGTTAGGTATTGTACCAAAGGACCCGTTTATACTGTGAAAAAACTTGTATTAAACATGAATACTTACCTCCAATAATAAATATTAATACAAACATGACAGCTTTATATCATTTTAATTTGGTTTTATTTTTACTTAATATTTTCTTCTGTTTCCGTGATTATTACTCATTGAAATAAAACAATTTAACGGATTATATCGCGTATATTATCTCATTTTAGTTCCCGACGTTTCGGAAGCTTTTCAGCTTTCCATGGTCACGGGTGGACTGGGAAAAGATGTATTTTTCTCTGTCAAAGTTACAATTTGTGCAAACTACTCATTTTTGAAATACATAATAATGGTGTACATACATGCCAGATGGGCCTAAGCTGAAGACAGTTACACATGTGCCAAAAGGGCTTAATTGTTTTATTTTAGTTATTCACCAAGCAGCATTTCACAAATGAGGCATACTAACTAAGTCCACCCGTGACCATGGAAAGCTGAAAAGCTTTCGAAACGTCGGGAAGTATACGCGATATAATCCGTTAAATTGTTTTAGTTTTACTATTTGTTTAAATATTTATATGGAATATTTATACAAATATAGAACTAATAGAAGGTGCTCGCAACTTCGCTCGTGGAGGAGAAAAAAGTCATAAGCCTCTATTTTACTTCAGCGTAGTCAGGTAAAAAGTATCCAATAACTATCTGTGGATGCTCAGTTACCTGTGTACCAAAAATAGTTGAAATCCATTTCGCAATGAAGCCACAACGACACATACAAACAGACAAAAAATAAAATATTCTAGATTCAGGGATCTTCAAGTAGTCGGTCTTCTTCTTATTCTTCTGTACGGTTCAAACAACTTCTTCGTTGTTGGGCAGTTCTGGTCACCGACTCCAACGCATTATCTCACTCCGTCCATCTTTTTTTTTGAGCACCACTTATTCTGCATTTATTTACATACTGATTAAGTCTGATGTATTACTATTTTTTCCTTTATTGTTTTCTCTCCAAAGTGATCTACAATTACATAGGCCATGGTCATATAATTTACAGGTCATTTTTACACAAATCGAACTAGTCCCATGGTAAGCTCAATAAGGCTTGTGTTGGGTACTAGACGACGATATATTTAATAGATGTATTTATTTATATGTATAGAAAACATCCAAGACTCGGGAACAAATATTTATGCCCATCACACAAATATTTGCCCTTACCAGTATTTGAACCCAGGACCTTCAGCTTCGCATGCAAAGTTACTCCCGCTGAGCTAAATCAGTCGTCGTATTTTATTTGCAGCATGTCTGCTCTTACCGTTGTCGTTGTGCCAGGTGGTAGGAAGCCACGACATCCTTGGCACCTAGAGGTGCGTCCACACTTGTATCATTTGCTCGTATCCGATCACCGTGCCGTGGCATGACTGCGTATCGCGCTGCTTGGACGCTTATTGTCGGCGCGCCGATCATGCCGTACTTCTCCGATATAACTGTGTGATACGCGTAGCAAAATGGATTTCGAGCGATCCGATCGGCGCAACGTCCAAACGCGTGATCGTGACACGCGATCATCCCACGCGACGATGATCTGATACGGGCAAATGATACAAATGTGGACGCACCTTAGCGTGTGGAGGCTGACGCGCGTGGCGCTAAGAACAGCTATAGTGTACCTAGTTTAAAATTATTTTTATTTATGTGTCGGTCTGTATGTCATAATGTCCTATAAAACAAGACCGAACGTGGATGATCCCTTCGTAAATGAATGTCTGTAAATAAAAAAAAATAATAAAAAAAACTCGGACCTGACCAGTTGGCAATACGTATCGGCATAATGCTGTCGCAGTGTTATATAGATTTACCCTCTTTTGTTCTCGCTCATTGTAAATATATTATGTTTAATGTTAAGTTCTCATAAGTGAATTGTAAATTCTTAATGATCTTTAAACCTAAACCTAAAAAAAACCTGGAAAATAGTGGACACGTGGACTCAGCGACGACCCAGAGTCGACATCTCTGGAGACCAGAAATTAGGAGAGCTGACCTCAAATAAACATGGGACAAGGCCAGATGAAGAAGAGTGTATGTAAAATAATACTAATAAGTACTTTTTATTGCACACCAAAAGAAAATAACATCAGACACTTAAATCTAAACCAGTATGAAAAATGGTAAACAACAGGCGGTCTTATCGCTAAAAAGCGATCTCTTCCAGACAACCTTAAGGTACCCTTAATAATCTTAATGTATGTTAGTCGACCTGTGCTTGATCCTATCGGTCATGTGTTTATCTATTGTTTTTTCCGCGGTGCAAGTGCAGTGTCTGGTTGATTTAACCTTACACGATCTTCACTCATTGTCACAACTCACAACACAACAAAACGGGGCTTAATCGCGTATAAATATGATTTATTTAATTACCTTTCGTTGGTAATTCTTCAACGTTTCTGACGTCGCGGTCTCGAAGCCTGGCGATTAAGCCCCTCTTTGTTGTGTTGTGATAATGAGTTTGTGGTTGGTTCCGTCGTCCTGATGCCACGGTCGTGTTAGAGACTAGATGCAACTAGAGATGTCTGTATTGTCGCGAGAAAAAGTGCCTGTCAGTAATATTGGTACGGACCGCCAAAACCCAACTGTCAATTGGCAATGACACTCGAATTCTAGCTTTCAACAGATAAGGCTGTCACTAAACAATGGTCGCCTTTCGAGACATCTTATCGTGGCTAAAAAACCCGTTCCATTTAATTAGGGCCCGATTGGGTACAAAAGATGAATTTGTTGTAACGATTGCTATTGAGATTTATCTGACAACAGTTCTCAAATCACACAATTAGGAGTGATCGGGCCTCGTGCCCTGGCGGCGCTTTGTCGGCCTCTGTCACTCGGGAGTACGTTCCACTTGGGCTATTTGGGTATAACTATTTCCTTAACATTGATTTAAACTTACACGATCTTCACTTATTACCACATCACAACAAAACGGGGCTTTATCGCGTATAATTATGATTTATTTAATTACCTTTCGTAAGAAAGCGCCGTTTTTAGCGCATAGTTGGTTCGGAACTCTCGGTGCCCGAGTTTGACTCGCACTTGGCCGATTTCTTCTGAATTAACTGTTATTTTATTTTTCACCGTGTCACCACGTCGTGTTTTTGTGTTAAAGTTATAAAGCGATTAGGAGAATTTCCATCAGTTAATTTCATATAAGTCTTATGAAGGTTTTCTTACTGATTCATGCGTAGTTCTATCCATATCCATACTAATATTATAAATGCGAAAGTATGTCTGTCTGTCTGTTTGTCTGTTACCTCTTCACCCTTAAACCGCTGAACCGATTTGGATGAAATTTGGTATGGAGATAGTTTGAGTTCCGGGGAAGGACATAGGCTACTTTTTATCTCGGAAAAATACTCTTATCCGCGATAAACGAATTTAAGGCGGACGAAGTCGTGGGCAGAAGCTAGTGCCAAATAAAATGAAAAATCAAATTTAAAAATATATACATATATTAAAGATATATACATATAGGTTTGTGTCATTTTTGAAACAGTTACTTCATTTGTGGACGCCACTGAATTATTTTACCGGTATGGTAAGGTCTTGTCTGCCCAGTTCAATTACATGTTTTAAGAACTTTTTGTGTATTTATGAATACTCATTTACTATCAAATATATTGCAGAAAGTAGTAAAACGTTTCGGTGGGACTAATTTTTCTGCAGCATATTTTGAAATGACCCATTTGTATCGTAGACGTAATAGGGCGTTCGCCACGTTGAGCGGAAGCACGGCGCAGGCGCCCGCGACGGTCCATGTGTCAGAGAAGGAGCACGGCACGGGCGCCCGCCACGGGCTAAATTGTCCGAGACAGCACGGCACGGGTGCCCGCGACGTGCTATTTGTCAGAGAAGGGGCATGGTACGGGCGCCCGCGACGGTCCATTTGTCAGAGAAGGAGCACGGCACGGGCGCCCGCCACGGGCTAAGTGTCCGAGACAGCAAGGCACGGGCCCCCGCGATGGGCTATTTGTCAGTGAAGGGGCACGGTACGGGCACCCGCAACAGGCTATTTGTAAGAGAAGGGGCACGGACGGGCGCCCGCGACGGGCTATTTGTCAAAGTAGGAGCACGGCGTGGGCGCTCGCAATGGGTTGTTTGTCCAAGACAGGGTACGGAGCGGGTCGCCGCAGGCATGCACCCGCGCAAGTAAGCGGAGGCTCTTAAACAGAGTTGCAAGTGGAGCGGAGCTTGCTCTGTTTGTCTGTCAGGCGAGAGATGATCGACGGCATGACTGCGCAGTTTGCTATGATCTGCCAGAAGTATTAGTTTAATTATGTTTGTGTCCAGCTTAAGGGCGAAAACTGGACGAAAACTTACAAATAACCAGACGAAAATAACAAGTATCGGGAAACTTTTGGAAATTCGTCCGCATGGCAAACATGTATCTCCAAAACAGATACTAAACGTAGGTAGTAAAGTACATTCTATATTTATAGTGACACTGATCGATTGTTTCGTTGGTCCTTGAAAGCATAAACCAACAGACCTGTAAACCAATAAACACAATTTCGTATTTACAATGTGGAAGAGTTCGCGTGGTTAGGAGATTATTCTGCAAGTAGACCTCAAGGGCAGTTTTACATGTCTGATTTTACAGTAAACAGAAAAACATTCACAATCTAGATAATGACATTATAGTGCATAGCAATATAAATGCAACAGACAAATACCTGGGCACACTTTACAGGGAGATATATATTGTCTCCGCGTCCATTGGACTATAACTTAACCTATGCTTACATTAAACAGATGTAAATAATAAAATAAATAATAAATACATATTACGGGACAATTTTACACAAATCGAACTAGTCCCATGGGAAACTCAATAAGGCTTGTGTTATGGGTACTAGACGACGATATATTTAATAAATATATAACGTATGTACATAGAAAACACCTAAGACTCAGGAACAAATATTTATGCTCATCACACAAATATTGGCCTTTACCGGGATTCGAACCCAGGACCTTAGCTTCGCAGGCAATGTTACTCACACTGAGTTAAACCGGTCGTCGCTATGTATGATGTAAAGGGTAAAAAAAGTAAAAAAAAACAATGTATATTAAAAAAAGCTAACACTAAGCTTAATACACGTAGTAAATAATAAAACACGTAGAGTGTCCGTGGTCAAAACTTTAAAAGGTCTCCATGGTCAACAGTGTCAACACATAATGTGTTGGAGGAGTAAAGTGTCTCTAAACGTCAAAAACAGAAATTGCGGATCATTGGCGTTATAGCACGTGTGTGCATCGAGGTAATTAAATATTGTTTATACGTAACTAGCTCCTGCCCGCGACTTCGTCCGCCTTAAATTCGTTTATCGCAGATAAGGGTATTTTTCCGGGAGAAAAAGAAGCCTATGTTCTTCCGCGGCACTCAAACTATCTCCATACCAAATTTCATCCAAATCGGTTCAGCGGTGTAAGCGGGTACAAGAAAAAGACAGACATACACACTTTCGCATTTATAATATTAGTATGGATTGAGTGTCAACTTGAAACAATTCGTAAAAGTAACCTTTGACTTCCCATCATCGTCACTACACGCTAAAGTAGTCTACTGTATGACAAATGTCTCCCCCAAGTGGGAATCCATTCCCTTAACGACCGGTCTTGTGCCGCGCTCATCCAACGTTTTCCCGCGACCCTGAGCAGATCGTTGACTCATCTTATTGGGGGCCTTCCTACGCTGTGTCGTTCTATACTTGGTCGCCACTCAAGAACCTTTCTGCCGGTCGCTGCTTTTAAAATGTTATAAAAACTAACTTATTATAGTAAGAATATTGCAATTATTCAGAACTTCCTTTTTGTAGTAGAAGATGGAAGGTATCTGTGAAGTAAAATTTTCCAGAAATTTACGGAAAAAGTGGAAAATCGAAATGAAGTTAGTGCCACTTAAGTGTAGCTAGTAACTCTTTAAGCTATGTCGGCGATCTTGCGAGTATCGGGTCAGAATTTTTGCTTATATTCTGCCCAAGAATTCCACCATTCTTTGGTCATTGCTCATCTTCAATAAAATCTATCAACAATCGGTATCAAACAATACTCCGGCCCACCCGCCATGACACTATCAGCGGACAGCCGATCTCATCAATGTAATTAACGAAGCCAGTCACGTTGGAACGAATTGACAAACGTCACTCAGTCGTGACAGCTGCTCGGAATGGTGACAATGGAAAATAATTACAGACAGACAAGAATAATTACAAAATGAAACGCTTCGGAAAACCTAGGAAACTTAACGTTAGTGTCAAATGTCAATCTTCACAATACGATTACTCTTTATTGCACACCTCACAAAACAGAGTATAGAAAACAATGCAATCAGGGAAAGGTAAACAACAGGCGGTTCTATCGCTAAACAGTGATCTCTTCCAAACGAGCCTTGCGTAGAGGGAGACGTTGAAGAATGTGGCGCAAAGCAGTTTGGTATATAAATATGAATATCTATACTTATATAACTCAGCCATACAGTCCATTGGACCAGTAAAACAAATCGACTTGCTATGGAAGTGACAGTTAATCTTTGAGATGCTCTTTAAAGATCTAGTGGGATTTAGCTCGTCTTAATTCTACAGGCAAAGAGTTCCACAACCGAACAGACTGAAAAGTGAACGAATCGTTATAGAATTTGGAAGAGGAAGAAGATCTAGTAAGAAATCGATTTTGAGAGCAACTTATAGACTGAAAATAATTAAAGCGCTCTTTGAGATAGTGAGTCTTCACTTTGCAGGCGTACTCAAGGTAGAGTACCTACGAGATACGACTAGGTAAGGAAGGTGGTTGCTGCCAGCATGCATCACGCGGTCCATACTGCTTACGACCCACCCATTAGAAAAAAACATGGCGCAAGAAGAAGACTCCTTGCACGAAAGCTCTCTGTTATGGATGATTTTCAATCTTTCTGGTGTAGATGCGTAGTTAGTTTCTGGAGCCTGGATTTTTCTAAAATCGCTATCTTCCATCCTTATCCTCCCCCAACTAGCAAAAATAAGTTGTATAAGTGTTCTACAAACGTTTTTGATAAAAATTAATGGTATGCAATTTAAGTCATATAAACGTTTATAAAACGCGATTTTGGCGCAGTTTGTAAGACTAAAGCGTCGTAAAGTGATCACACACTGGTCATAAGCAAACACATTTAGTCACATGGCTGTCATAAAATAGATATTAAACAACTATTTCGTCAGAAAAGTATTGTAAGTTCTTGCTGTCTAAGAGAAATTGGTTGTACTGTTATCATAACGCAGACGTTTGTACGACAAATAAGTCGGTTAGATGCAACAGCAAGCTGTTTTAATTATAACAACATACTTAACAACCAGATTGTGAGTGCAGTACGTATTACAACAGTAAGTATTACTTTTTAATATGTCTTTACCGTTTTAAGTAACAGACTCAACATCAGATCTACAAGTGTGAAAAATCTAAAATCAGATACCATTATGAAATGTGAACATTACTGTATCGATCAATATGCAAGGTTTTTAAATATAGTCGATTTCATTATATTTTAATAAATTAAAATAATTTAGGTGTTTGTCTCTGTGTAAATAAGACTTATTATACTTAAAAACGCTGCCTTATGACTTAAAATAACTCTTAGCCGACGCCATCATTACATTTTTGTGTTTTTATCGTAAGACGGTTGTGTATATGACTCTTGTATGGCATTTTAACAGTATAAAAGTTGTAACAATTTTAAATTATGATTAGTCGTACAGTAGTCACTCTAAAAGCTTTTCTATGATCAAACTGCTGTAAAATGTCATATTAAAGTTGTAAAACCGGGTAAATGTCACGGATAAAACTTTTGTACGACAACGTTAAAGTTGCTGTATTTTTTTTTTAATTTTATTTAGGAAAACAAACAGTAACACACACAGTTTAGGGCTTTAGGTATATAAAACAAATTAACAGACGTGTGGGACCAGCAACGTTATCCACAGATTACATTTTTACAAATATTCGTAACTTAGCGCTTAGAACCTACCGACAGTTTTTCATAAAAAAAAAAGAAAAAATAACTAAAAATAAAAAAAAAATCAAACAAATAAAAATTATAATATAAAACGTAATAAATATAATTGAATACTAACTTGGAAATAAGACTAGGCAAATGGAGAAACCCTGTTCCGAAGCAAGCAGTTAGTTATGACCGCGTAACAACTTCAGCGACACATTCTTCTTGTACACAGTATCAGACATTGCAAAGATGTTGATTTCATTAAAGTTGTTATTGTACGATTTTACCAACCTATGCAAAGGGTCTCGTTCGTCAGGGTGAGTGCGACAGCGTGCGGTCGCAAAAAGTTGGTGCTCTCGCGCCGCGCGTTGCCGAGCCCGCGTCGGCACGCGGTAGCTAAGCGCTCCGCTCAGGCTGGGGCAGTCATACTTGCCACAGGACAGGTTGTAAAGAATCATTGCGTCTAGAAGGACGCGCCTGTTGTGTAAATTGAGTAAGTTGTACTTGTTGAGGAGATGTTGGTAACTGAGACGTGAGCGATTACATCTATACTGCATGGCACGTAAAAACTTTTTCTGAACAATCTCGATTGAGCTGTTATATTTTTCGTAGAAGGAATTACTATGTAATACAAACGTTTGTACAACTGCGTTTTATGATCATATTGCATTTAAACTAAAATTCATACTATTCCATACTAATATTATAAATGTGAAAGTGTGTCTGTCTGTCTGTCTGTCTGTCTGTCTGTTACCTCTTCACGCTTAAACCGCTGAACCGATTTGGATGAAATTTATTATGGAGATAGTTTGAGTCCCGGGGAAGGACATAGGCTACTTTTTATCCCGGAAAAATACCCGTATCCGCGATAAACGAATTTAAGGCGGACGAAGTCGCGGGCAGAAGCTAGTGAAGTATAAATGACATTTGTATAACGTCACGTTTTAAAACTGACTTATTTACGACATATCTACGATGAAATAGTCATATAATGGTAAGATTTTATGACCATTTTGTTAGTTGGGCCGTCCTAGCAGACCACAATAAGCACGCATACGCAGTCGTTGCAAAAACACCAGAAGCCGTATAAACCGCAAAGTATAAGGTATCAAATCGCAATCATGTATCTCTCTCTTAAGACAATTTTAAGATTAAATATAGGAATAAACGGGCATCACGCTCATTTTTACCACGTACTTGCAAGTTATGGAATGACTTTCCCCCTGAGGTGTTTCCAGAGCGCTATAACATGAGATTCTTCGAGAAGCGAAACAGGGCACTGAAAGGTTGGCAATGTGTGGAAGACGGCGACGATGACCACTTTCCATCAGGTGGCTTGTCTGCCCGTTTGCCACTCCTTTCATAAAAAATATATGACTAATTAACTATACTAACTAGCGCAAGCATCCAAAGTGGATCTTGGCTTCTGACACCAGTTTACGTCACGCCTCTCGATCCTGAGCCAGTACTCGCCAGTTATCAAGGTCGAGGTCCCTCAGATCTTTCTGGTCTTCGTCACTTCAGCGATATCCCATGGAAAATAGGAATATGAAGTTTGGAAAATACATATGCTCCTTTTCAGGTGTGGTGCACTTAAAAAAATGTTCTGTATACACTTAATCAAATGTAAAAATAAACGGTAGATATTGTGATATCTTGCACGTGGCACAGTGGCTCGCTAGTGGAGAGATAACAACGTTGGACGCGTAATTCAAAGGTACCAGGTTCGATTCCCGGTGTGACCACATGCGAGAGCAATTGCATTTTTCTTTGCGCTTTCATTTGAATCTTTATTACATTAGATAATAATATGGTTTTAATTTTCTCACATTAAAAACACAGAAGCACTCAAATTTGTGTTTAACAGTAGATGTAAATTTGTATAAATAAATGAAAGACTTCATGCGGAAGTTGTGAAGCAGATTTTTTTTGTTGGGGTCCATATCCAGACATTTTTAAATTACTGATATAAAATATCTATGGATGCCGCGTTTCTAATTAATCAAATTTGAGTTGTATTTCGATGAATAATTCCACACAAAAGACGGCATAATGCGTCAATTAACTCCGAATATTTTTCGAACGAAACCTGTGTTGTTTGAAAAGGTATTAACTGCATTCGCAACACAAATGGTCATAAGCCCTTTTTTCCTAGTTCCACCAGATGTTTGGAGTTCATCATATGAAGTGCACTGTCATGGTATTTTGCTAATCGTTTTGGGGGCGATCAAATATGCAGAGTCGATTCGCTAGTCAACGGTGAATTGGTTCCCTTGAGTGAGTATGAATGTAAAATAATTTTAAACTGAAAATAACGGAACTCTAAACCTGTTTTTGAAATCGGCTCTAGTTGATTTTGTCACTAATGTCTATGCTATGCAGTCTTTAGAAAATGTGGTATACATATGTTTTATTTAATCCAAAATATTGAACCAAATCTCTACTCCCGTTATTGTATTCTGAAGGCAAATTTTGCCTTCTGTATGTGTGTGTATATTTAAAATACATAGTGTGTATGTTTGGTCAACTAAATAATTTGATAAATGACGAAGTTTCGTTGATCCGTTTGTGCATCTATAAAATTATACAGTTGTAAAAATGAAATGTCTGTAAATTGTGTGACCTCCAAATAGTCCATTACAATCATTTTTTTTAAATATCTTCAATGTACAGACATTACATTTTAACAACTTTATGATAGTGTAGATGTGTGTACACTCGCCTATATTAGCAAATGAGAGAAAACAAACAAATAAAAACAGCCCAAGTGCGAGTCGGACTCGCGCACCGAGGGCACGAAATATACGCTACAAACAGACATAAGATTATACTGTTTTTAGTATTTGCTGTTATAGCGGCAACAGATATACATCATCTGTGGAAATTTCAACTGTCTAGCTATCACGGTACACGAGATATAGCCTGGTGACAGACGGACAGACAGACAGACAGACAGACAGACAGGCGGACAGCGGAGTCTTAGTAATTTGGGTCCCGTTTTACCCGTTGGGTATGGAACCCTATAAATGATCTCAAACGTGTAACAGGTATTAAATATGCACATTAATAGCCGAAAGTATATAAAACCGCGCGAACATTCTGCACTAGTTTTCTGCCTCTCATCGTGTCCTTTCAGCCGTACAAAAGCGACGAAGTCTCCAGGGTTGTCACAGCGATGTGTCAAATTCGTCAGCTGAGTTTTGTCAACGCACGGTGACTTGCGCAGCCCTGTTGATCGCTAGGGGGAGCATGTTGTGAGCGGTGTCGGGACTGTCCTGAAATCGGATTGTATGTTAAACGGTTAGTGTCCTATTGCTAACATGCCAGGGAGTTACGTTTACACAACTGCTGGGACTAATATGTTGTTATTATAACGTTCCATTCGGTTTCCACGATTCTCACTAATTTTAATAAAACAGTTTTTAAATCGATAATATCGCATTTGAGTTCCCGAAATTTCGTGAGCACGCGAGCTGGAAAATTTCTGAAAAGTCGGGAACTCTAATGTGAGAATATACATGATAGAATACGATTAAATTGTTTTATTTAAATGTTGTAATTTTTTTTGCATTCTAAAGAACATATTGCTAACTGTTACCACGTGTGTGATGATTAAATAGATATAATATCTTTAAAAAATTAGTGATTCACAATCTTTATAACTGATAAACAGGGGTCAGACAAAAAGTGTGGATGACGTAAAAATGACGTACCTAATCTTGCACACAGGATGATGTTTGTATTTAAAATTCCGTGTGACATTGTTCAATGAGTTGAGAACTAAATATTTTATGGTGAAGTTGTTTGTACAGTCGAGAATTTTAGAATCAATTACATGTGGTCTGCTTGCATTATGCTCTCTAAGAGCACCAACGAGGACATTAGCAACACTATGTTGCATACGGTCTTTGTCTCATCTGCTGTAACATAAATATAGGATTGCCCGTTATCTTTTCGTATTTGATTACAGCAAGAACAGTATACCTGTTTGTCACGTACCTCCAAAAACGGGAAATTGACACAATTTTCGAGTAAAGATGACATTTTACAGCGTTTTTTTATATATTACTAAATATAATCGTGAAGATACAATAGCTAAAAAATAACGAAGACAATTTATTGTTCATCTGATTGACAATGTGTCAGTCAAAAACGTTCTTACTCATTTCAAGTGACAATATCATTTAATAAAGAGGTTGATAAATGATAAGTGATAATTGTTTATGAAAATCAAAAATACTATTTGAAATCATCCTATAAGTGGTTTGACGTCATCCGCACTTTTTGTCCGACCCCTGCTGATAAATAAAAAAGCTTTTCCTTCGGTGGTATCAATCTAAATAATTTTCTTGTTATCATTTTATTGAAAGTAATAACCAGATATAAATCTACAAAATAATGTACTAACTATATAATGTCAAGTACTTCTAACGATAAACCACATCAAATCAACCCACAACGCAGCGGTAAAAAGGGGTGAAGCAGTGGTTACGTGTAAACAGTTGCGCTGCAGTTTCATGCATTGCTATGATGTAGTCAAACCGACTAAGGAAGCGTTGCATTTGATGACGAAACGCGGTCTGTGAGAGTAAAACTATTTTTTTCATATATATTATAAATAATATAGTTGTGGCGTGGTTGTGGTGCGTCTGAATATATATATTAGGAGCGATTGAATTGGATCAAATTAAAACCAAAATAATAATGTTTGAATATTTTGAATTCTTGATAGTAATTAAGACGGTACTTTGCTATTTATATTTTTCATATATCCAGGCTAACCCAAATGTCGAAAAACAGCTCTCTTATTTTTTTTATAAGATACATGTTTAAAAAAAGCACCGTGAAGCTCACTAGGCCTCACCTAAAATAACAAAAGATATTTTCCGCTCCGGCCTCGACGCGTTGTCACCCCACAATCGCCCGGCTAAGTGACGATGATCGACAAAAACGGATGAAGTGCGATTTTATTAACAGCTCGCTTTCATCAACTTGAAAAAATACGCTCTATGGGAATAACAAATGATGTTGTTCGCCCGGAAAATGGCCTGATGGATCGCGCCTTTGAACACGGTGACTCGCCGTTTGACGTTTGAGGAGTGCTTTTCGCAATCTCTACCATTCTCTGCTATACATTATGATGATCTTTTCTAACGCTCAATGTAAAACTATTCATATATAAAAACAAAACGGGCTTAATCGCGTATAAATATGATTTGTTTAATTAGGTTTCGTTGGTAATTCTTCGAGACTATGGACGTAACGCGACGTCCGAAACGTCGAAGAATTACCGAAACGTAGAACGCGATTAAGCTCCGTTTTGTTGTGTTGTGATAAAGAGTGAAGATCGTGTTAGTTTAAATCAATATTCATATATATATATATATATATATATATATATATATATATATATATATATATATATATATATATATATATACAATACATAAGTAAATCATATAAAAGCTAAATACAAAAACATGAAATTAAATAATAGCTAAATAATATAAACAAAAACTTAAAATTAAATTTAAAACTAACCTATAAATTAAAAATGCACAGAAAGGTCGGGACCCCGAGGTAGGGCACCCAAGACACAGGCAGCATTCCTGCGCTGAATAGCAATTGCTAATCGTTGCGCGAGAAAGCTTCCCGCTCTTGGGTCGATAATACAACACAGATAATACATAATATTAATACAATTTTAGCTCGGCGGGAGTAACGTTGCCTGCGAAGCTGAGATCCTGGGTTCAAATCCTAGTAAGGGCAAATATTTGTGTGATGAGCATAAATATTTGTTCCTGAGTCTTGGATGCTTTCTATGTATATATAAGTAAATTCATTTATTAAATATATCGTCGTCTAGTACCCATAACACAAGCCTTATTGAGCTTACCATGGGACTAGTTTGATTTATGTAAAAATTGACCTGCAATATTTATTTTGTATTTACTTATTTATGTACTTTTGTCTAATGTTCGTAAATTCTAGGCTGTTTTGCACCGCCTAATATTTTTTATATAATCAAATTCTTCACTACCAAAAGGTCGTCTAGAGGAAATCGCTGTTTAGCGATAAAACCGCTTGTTGTCCTGCTCTAATTGTTTTTTGTAAATGCATTATTTTTGAGGTGTGCAGAGTTTTTGTATGGTATTGTATTCAGGCTGTACCACCATCTTTTACTAGTATCTCGTTTGAATCACCCATATTATAAATCTAACGTTTAGGAATCGCATATAGCAGAATAGCTTCTAAGCCCTTCAACCCTCATTCATGCCTCAAATGCTGAGTCATACGTAGGGAGCAGATAGATACTACTCCAGCCTTAATGCTAAAAGGGTTTATCTTAGAAGTAATTCTCGTTGCTGACGTTCTTTTGTATATTGAAGTCTGGGCACCCTTCCAGGTGCATAGCTCTAAGCTAATGTGCTTACAGCAATTTTAATTGTTATTGCAAGTATTATTGTTGTGCTCTTTATTTATTGGCAATAGAAGGTTAATATTCTTTACAATTTGAATATAAAAAGTAGAATACAAAATAAACATTTTATAAAAAAACTTAAACTATTCTCCGATACATAATTAAATTCTATAGTCTGACGTGTTCGAGCGAAAATTCGCTGTGATTCATAACATATATTTTATGAAACTATGCGTGGATGCGGTCTGCGCAGGATCACACTCTTTGGCGAGCTATGGGGGAGGCCTATGTTCAGCAGTGGACTGTGGCTGATAGATAGATAGACAGAATTCGCAGGAAAGTTACAAAGTAACTAAAGCTTATTAGAGATGGACAAGTTGAAATCCTGGAGGGAGGTCTTTGCCCCGT
Source organism: Hedya salicella (assembly GCA_905404275.2). Classification (NCBI taxonomy): domain Eukaryota; kingdom Metazoa; phylum Arthropoda; class Insecta; order Lepidoptera; family Tortricidae; genus Hedya; species Hedya salicella. Next base: position 1,660,367 of record FR990104.1, read on the forward strand.
ATTGGAGCACTTCACCAGGCTTGTAGTAGGAAAAAGCTTCTTCTATAAGAAGGAATGACCAGCACTTCCCGCGAATCTGTCACGCAACAATGATTATCAGTCTCTTTCCTTTCAATATAGTGCACAAAAGACGGGTGATAGATGTCGCGCGACAAGCGATATCGTGGAGAGCTGCGGTAGCCTGTAGGAAAGATTTTTTTTGTTAGCCAGGGTCTCTCGCCGAGGTTTCCACGACTAGACTACTAGAGGCTAGAGACTCCTCCAGCCAGTTGTTGAAGATAGCGACCAGACTTTCCCGCCATCTCCGCCTAGAGGTGCGTCCGCACTTGTATCATTTGGTCGTATCCGATCACCGTGCCGTGGCATGACTGCGTATCGCGCTGCTTGGACGCTCACTATCGGCATGCCTTTGCTTGTCCGATCTAAGTGTATGACACGCGTAGCAACTTGGATTTCGAGCAATCGTATCGGCACAACGTCCAAACGCGTGATCGTGACACGCGATCATGCCACGGGACGAAGATCTGATCGGGAAAATGATACAAATGTGCACGCACCTTCGGCCTGCCCCCTGTATATTGGGGGATAGTATATGTTGGTTGTTTTGTTGAGAAACCTTCTTTCCATGCGCCATTCGCTCTGTCAACATTCGGGCGCAGATGTTACAAAAAATAACCAACAAAATAGAACAATGGAAGAAAAACCCCGAAAACCGAGTGACTTGAGACAAATTGAAGTATAATAAACAGGAAGGCGACACGAAGGAAAAGCAATGAATCGGCGCGCGACATGTGTCGCGGTGCCAACCCTAATGACTCTGCAAATCGCCCGCGACTATTTATCAACTTGTACGGCAGGGCTGCCACAAGCGAATTTTGATTCTGCGTTGTGAAAGGTGTCCCAATCAGAGTATGTAGCATTTTGATATTATTTTTTATTTATACGTGATCAGAAATGCGGTGTATTTTTTATCGGTTGTTTTATGTAAATGCCTTAAGATTAATGGATCTTGGTTAATTATTACATTAATAACTTCGACTGTAGTATTTGATTGGATAAAGGGCATAGTACAGTTACGAAGAGAAAAAAACAGTGATCTATTTTGTTGCCAATATATTTAATTATTATTAATTCTTGTTTAATTTTATTAATTGGACGGTGTTACGTAAAAAAAATTTCAACGACACTAAGCTCATACCGAAAACGCGATTTTAAGAACACGGTAATATAACCAATTTTCTCAGCTTAACTTTAAAATATCGCTTGCTTTACTAGGTAATGTAAGACATTACCTAGTCCAACTAAGAAATATTTTTTTTACATTCGATAATATCTTAATTACGCAAAAGAACCATTCATGATATGGTTGATTATTAAAAATAATTAGTAAATAAATTGCAAAATTAACGACCTTTGTGACTGTTGACATATTAGCAAAAAAATCTAATTGTCTGATGATAAATAAATAAATATCAGGGATAATCTTACACAAATCGACCTAGTCCCAAACTAAGCAAAGCTGGGTACCAGACGACGATATACATAATGTATATATAGATAAATTATAATACTTAAATATATTGAAAACATCCAATACCCAGGATCAAACATTCGTGCTCATTACACAAACAGTTGCCCTGGCCGGGATTCGAACCCGGGACCGCTAGCTTCGTAGGCCGTTGTACAACCAACTGAGCTAAACATGTCGTCACTATTGGATTTATGTTTGTGTATACGCTTGAATTATTATTAGGTTGACTGGTAGAGAATGCCCTATGGCATTAAGTCTGCCTTTTGTACGATAAGTTTTTCTTTTGTGCAATAAAGATTAAATAAATAAATACATTATATGTATCAAGTATCATTCTATAAAACAAATATCAAAATGGTCATAACAACAAAATAAGCCGCATCTGACGCTCTATAAGGTCTCATCATAAACTTAATATATCTATATCTTACGTAAACCAGTTTTTTACACGTATACACATATATCTAATGTTACCATAAATGGTCGTGTTTAAATTAATAATCGGAACCAAATCAAATATTTACGCGAGCCGATAATTCAATATTTTCGATTATGATAGGTATCGATTATTCATAGGCGAATTATGTAAATGCGGCGATTTATTAGCCGCCTTGCAACGGCCCTGGTTGTTAACTTATATTATATGTATTATATAATAAGGTAGGTGAAACCTGAGAAAGCATTTATTTCTTATAATTTGTCAATCATCATCAGGCACCTTCTAGGTGTTAACTTTATTTTCATTCAGGTGTAATTATAAAATTAATATTGTCAAATAATTTCTATATTATTTAGTTAAAATCTCCTTGAAGACCATTACTCGGAGATCATGTAACTTCATTTATGTCTGTATATTATTATTCTACGTAAAAATGAGTAGGAAAACAAAAAATCGGCGATGTTCTGGGTCGCAAGCATAAATAGGTACCTTTACCAACCTAAAATTAGGACATTGGGTCTATTACAATTGGGACAATTAACTATATTTAGGTATACTCAGCTGCGGGTAATAACTTTATTTATGTTTGTATATAATAATAAGAATAATTTATTTACCAAGAGAATTACAAAAAAATAACAATTTTAAACAATGACTTCCACACCAGGCATAGCCTACGTAGGCCAGGTAGAGATAAGAGAACAATGCGGCTATTAACATTTCAGAAAGAAAAAAAAATATCTTACAATAATTTCAAAGAATTTATGAAACAAAAATAGATAAATTAAAACGAGCGATGAAACTTTGTAATTAAACATATATTCTTCAGTACGTAAACATCAGAAGGAAAACATAGTAAGTAGTTTTTGAGATATGGCGGTCTAATAGTTGGACATACTGACAGACAGAGTCGCAGCATAAGGGTTCCTTACCTTTTTGGTACGGACCCCAAAAACGGTGATGTTCTCGGTCGCAAGCGTAAGTAGGTTCCTGTACCAACCTAAAATTAGGACATTGGGTCGTTATTACAAATCTCCTAAAAATGGCTGTAAATGAATAAACTATATATAGGTATACTCACCTGGGGAGAAATGTATCTGCCCTGCCATCATACCTCTTTGGCTGACTGTATCTTATCGGGCCGTAGTTGCTCTTGTATTGTGAAAGCTAACACTTTCCCATTTCATTAAAATCAAATTTGACTAAAAAGCTCTATTTAAATTCCTTAACTCTTCGCAACTTCAATCCCACCCACGTACACATTACCACAGATTCATAATTAAGATAAATATTTTAGAAATACATATTTAATAATCTCATCAATAGATCTGATGGCACCGGAATATCAGTGTGAGGAAATGTTGATATTTTGCATGGAGATATTATTTTAATATTCAACTTTGCTTTTCATTATATCAGAGTAGAGATTGGAATGGGTTGTGATGATATTATTGTGTTTATTTTTCTTAATTATTTTGGATATAAAGGTCAAAATATAATTAGAAGAATGTTGGTGGTCTAGTAATTATTAAGATGAATAAATACATAGTAAGGGAAAATTTTACACATATTGAATTAGTCACATGGTAAGCTCAATAAGGCTTGTGTTGTGAGTACTAGACGATTATACCTATATTTAAGAGATTTAATAGATATTCTATACATAGAAAACATCCAAGACTCAGAAACAAATATTTATGCTCATCACAAAAAAAATTGCCTTTACCGGGATCAGAACCAAGAACCATTAGCTTAGCTTCACAGAGAGCGTCACTCCCACTGAGCTAAACCGGTCGTCGAAAAATTATGAACTCGAAGTACTAAACAGTTTTCTCAATATTCATGTCCTGACTAATGGAATTGTTAGGTTTAAAACAACAAGGCTGAAAACAGTGCTTGAAGAAGGCACTGACAACCATAGACATTATAGAAATATAATCGGTTTATTTTGCTCATTTCCATTCCATAAAGATATGTGGTACATTCATTTGGGGTAACTCGACCGACGCCGTTCGAGTGTTTGAAATGCAATTCTACTTTTACCTGACTGCGCGACGCAAAGGAGGGTAATATGTTTATATATGATGATCATGATGTAAATACTTATAACTTTGACTTAGACATGTTTGTACTGTTACTTTCTATTGTGATATAGACACAAATACGATTGCTCTCGCACGTGGTCACACCAGGACTCGAACCCGGTACTTCCTGGTTACGCGTCAGATTTTGTTACCCTTTCACTAGCGAGCACTGTGACGCACGCATCGAATTTATCTATCCGCTTTGAGATCATATATTTCATGAGAAATTAACAGTACATGAATCTCTTGTATGTCTTATAGAATTTGAACTGTTTTGATTTCTTCAAATGAAATCATGTGTTTAGCGCTAACGGCCTAGTCCCTAACTTTTATCAGGAAAGCAACAGTGTCGAGAACATGATAATTAAAAAGATAAATGCCATTCTGTTTCAAGCTATATTACATTTTAACGCGCTTCTAATTAAACCTAAAACAAAAACGCCAAAAGTGATAATCAGAAACTAATATGCGGTCTCCGAAACGCTGGAGGCGACGATGCGATACGCGATAAGCATGATAATTTTATTCATAATGCTCTGACCAAATTGTGGGTAGCACGTAAATAGTGTTTAACGTCAAAATGTCAATCATTAAGAATCACTTATGCTCTTAAAATAAGGAATTTCATTAACCTTTACGCTCAATGTCAAAAAATATCGAAGTCGTGATGACACCTAATTAAAAGACACCATTTTGCAATTTATGCCTAGGTATTAAGAAGAAAAATTTAATATATTTATGATCTTGATCATATCAATCAACAGCTTTAAGAAAAAAACGAGATGATAACAGTTAATCGACGTTATAATACATATCTGGTGTCCACCCTTATTATTATACATAATTCTTCTTTCTAAGACAGTTTCCTGCAAAACTGAATCGTACAGTTTGACTGCAGGCACAAGTGTCTATACTAATTATACATTATAGTACATATATGTACAATATTAATATCTCAGCCATATTTGATGCAAACATTAATTATAATCATGTCACTCAAGCGTCTGCATCAAATATTTTTTTAGCGCCTTTTTAAATTTGTGCTTGCCTGGCTCATGGCGGATTTCCTCGGACTGACTATGCTATGCTACGTTGCTATATACAATTATACACATAGCATAGCACTGGTGGAAGCAGGTTCAACTACGGGTTTTTTTTATATGCAAGTGCGTCCTCTGGATGCTCACTGTGGATGCGTGCTCTGGATGCGTTATGTAGATGCATCCTTTAGGATGCGGCTCTGGATGCATTCTGTGGATAATTATCACGCGTCCACAGCACTTATCTTATCTATTATTGATTATCGCCATATCACAAAATCCCAAATCCGAAAAAAAATAGGAAGACGCGCAGCTCGAGTTATATTAATATATAACTATGTGATATGGCGGGGATGAGGATGAATTTTCTGGCTGTGTTTCGAAAGCTGATTTAACCACCAAATGCATTCAGCTTCAAAACAATGTTTAAAAGGGTCGAATGGACATAAACGTTTGTATAGAAAATAGTAAAAGCCAGTGAATAATAAAGTAATACACATAATATTAGCGGGCTGATAACGGGCCATTGTGCTGGATTGAGCCGCCACGCCGTCTGATTGACAGCTCGCATTATATCGCTGAACGAGTGAGCTACTACGTGTTTTATGATTGCCTGGTACTTTCAAATAAATTTTATCCACAAACCTATTGCAATCATGTAGATATAGATTGATAGCATCTGTATTGTTTTGATTATAGTGCCTGGCTTTATAATAATAATAAATTATTTATTTCGGAAAACTTTCATTCCAGAATTTGTTAGCTTACCTTATGTCTATGTTAATATGTACTACTAAAACTTATAATTAAAACTAATAAACTAACTGCTCTTTCCTGTAGTTGAATAAGTATAGGACAGTCGTATTTTTTAGCAATTATATTTAGAATTATGTTGGAGCTATTCCTTATTCGACTCAGCAGAGATAATTATTTTCCGCATGACTGCTGAAATCCTGGAAACCTGTCTGTGTGAGCTTCACAGAACATGCCCGAAGCAGAAGTGCTATAGGCCCACCCAGCAGAGGTGCCATGCAGATGAAGATCTGCTGAGTAGGTGCAACATAATTTTAAATATATTGTTATACTGTTACGAAATAATAGTTTGCTGCAGAAAAATACCGTAACTCGGCTCCATCTTTATCAGTGGACATGGTATTTATATTTAAACTCTATAATTGGCAAACCGTGCAAGTAACCATAATACCGACAGTTTCAAATAATAGAAAAGTCCATCTGGATCTCCACAAGGCAGTATCCTACAATTTATAGAAAATAAGAGCTTGTAATAAGAGTTGAGTTTGTAAATCAGCTACCAAATGTCTGCTTGTTTGCCCCCTATAACATTAAAGAATATACAAGAAAAAAATAATTGCTAGTAGTAATATATAATATATAATCATAACGGGAGATTATAGAGCTGGCCCGTTCTCGGAAAGAATTGCTCTTGCAATTCAGAGGCAACACAGCCAGTGTAATTGGGTCCACGCCATATGCAGATGTGTTAGAGTATGTATTTTTTTACAGCCGTTTTATTTATCCTATTGTTTTTGTTCTTTTATATTTAAACATATTAGTAAATATTTTTCTTATATTTAAGGTTTTTTTTGTCAAAAAGTCACGCATTGAAACGCTATAATTTGAATAAAGACAAATGGTACGGGTATTTAATTTCATTCCTGTAGCATCGCATTGAACAGTGTCCGTCAAAAATGGTTAATTCGGTTTGAAAATTCTCTTGCAGTAAATTAGCGGAGTCACGTTTGACGGGAAATCAATTGATTGTCCGATGATGGGATCGACGCGCTCTATTTAGGAATACACAGATTTGGCTTAATTTTAAACATCCCTTTTGTAGTGTACCAGGTAATACACTCATACATATAAACACAAGACCTAATGGGCATACAAAATGGCACAACAATATAAGTTATCACCCACATACATATGAGACATCTTCTGTAGTGTACCAGTTAACAAGGTACACAAGATCTTCTAATGGACATACAAAATGACACAACGATAAAGATATCACACACATACAGTCACACATACACAGATATCAGACCTCCTTTTTGTAATGTACCGGTAACAAGATACACAAGATCTTCTAATGGACATACAAAATGACACAACGATAAAGACACATACAGACACACAGATATCAGACATCTCTTTTGGATAGAGTCCTTTTAATAGAGATTGTCATTTTCCGCTTCTAAACCATCAGTGATCTTCGTATCATCATTAGACAGTTATCAAAACTCTCACCTGAATCAATCTCCGCTAAATTTATTGCGCGTCAAGGATGCTCTAATTGATTAGTAATTGATTAGTAATTGATTAGTAATTGGTTGTACAATGTACAGGTTATGACTTTATAGTTGTCACGCGATGTGTCGATGCCGTTGTACTTTATTCATCTCATTGTTTTTACATAGCGAATGCAAATGTGTCGATATTTGTCTGAGTTGGTTACAAAACGGCTTGCTAAGCTGGTGGTTCCGGGTTCGAATTCCGGCCAGGATAAGTGTTTGTGTGATGAGTACGAGTGTTTGTTTCTGGGTCTTGGATGTTTTCTATTTATTTATGTATTGCATTTATCTATATCTTTGTCTGGTACCTATAGTACTTTCTTTGCTTAGTTTGGATGTAGATAGGTTTGTGTGAGATAGTCCCTGATATATATTTAATTATATTTTCTTTATATTTTGTAACCCCTGATTCAAAAGGAATGTTCTAAGTAAGACGAGCGTCAGTGTCTGTCTGTGGCGTTGTAGCTCTTTAACCGATAGACCGATTTTGAATTAGATTTTTGATACACGATGGCTTGTTCCTAGCCATGATTCAGAACTAACGGATACAGATATACCTAAATGAGAAATGGCACCAAAGATCTCTAAAATTGGATTAACTTAAGAAATTCCAATAGAAAATTAGGTTTTTGTAGTTCTGTGTATGTACAGTTGGGAAAGGAAGGTACTTTCGATCCTTATTATGGATAAAATAGAAAAGAAAAGTGGTAGAGCAATTTCTAGCTCAACCGTACATACTTAGGTACATATTTCACTTGCTTGCAGAACACTTCTAAATCAATACAGGCCATTCAATACACTAGTTATACCAATTTATTACTTGATAACCACAAATTAATTATCTTTACAACCAAACATCTCATACAGAAATGTACTAAAACTAAAATTTACAGCACAAACCTGAAAATGACAGTCAAATCACCAGTTAATTGTGATTTAGGAACCAATTCAATCACAATTACAGGACTAATAATAATAAATAATATCGCTGCGCCTCGTCACGACATAAGTAAAGCTGCCATTCACTACACGACAGTAAAATAGCAATTTCAAAATGGAAAAAGGAACTAAGCACCTTAGGTAGTAGATGAGACTTAATGCATTTTTAAATGTTAGCTTAGAATTAGTACGTTGTAAAGTTGGATTTAAGTTACTCGGTATTGATTGCATCAATTTCTTTGAGTAAGATTTTCTTCAAAAAACTGTTGTGGGCACCTTTGCAAAAGAAACAAGTCTTCTTTGCCTTGCAATTTATTGCATTGTTTCACCTTTTGAAACAAATTCAGCACCTGTCATGCAGTTTCTCCATCCTTTCTTTTAAGCTAGACACTTTTTGACACTGATTGCTAAAATGTGCTTCGGTACAAAAGATACATTCATTTCTGGTTTTTTTGAACGGAGCAACTTCTCTGTTTTGTTTGTTAAAACAATTAATCTTCCGGTGGTTCCTCGTCTGGCCATGCCTACATATAATGAAATGAAGTAGTTGATGTAGATGGAACTGGATTGTCTGTTGGTCGAACTGCTGCTAATTCTGGTCCGAAGCGCTCAATCGCTGTAGTAACTTGATCCAGACTGTGCCGCGATGATGTATCCCACTGGGGTAGACACAGACCACCGCATGCCGGACTCTCCGCTCTTCACACACTTTTTTCGCTTAATTTACATCCCTGCATGTCTTCATACACGCTCGTCGGTAATATCATAGTAAGAGCCACCAGGACATTTTTTATAAAGGCATTCCCTGTGTAGGTAGGGACCATTGTCTGCTAGGTAGGAGTGGTACTGTGTAATTCATTAGGCTACCTGCGTCCTCCCCAGGACGGCGTGATATGTGGAGAGGGTAAAGCAGATTGAGAGTAAGCAAGAGGATTAGAAAAAAAGTTAACAGTTTAGCAGATAAATACGGTTATTATTAATGAAAATTCGGACAAACCTTACATAACGTCTTAAGATTTTATTCCAGCCAATATAGACCCCTCTAGATATGTTGCGTTCTCTGCTTGTTTGTTTGGGCATAGTGAAAAGTTGATCATCCTCTACTTACCTTTTCCTATACTTTTCATATGAGATATTATGGGTTCATGTTATATTACTTAGTGTATTACGAGTATTTAGTTTTCTCTCGTCACCTTTGACGCAAATAAAGTACCGAACCGACCAGTTCAGAACAGACCAACCCTAGACCTAGGGTGTGAAGTACTTCTAATAAATACTGCTATATTATAATATTAAATTACTGCAAACCGTACCCTATACTGGAGTATATAGAGTTGAGGAAGAGATAGAGAGTTTTTATTTTTATTTTTGAGATGTTTGTATGAATCTATGAATGTATTGCGGCCGTATCACGTCAAAACGGATTTTAACAACTTCTGTACCAAGTATAGCTGGTCATCTACCCGTCACAGGCTACGGACAATTTTTACCAAACTTCGCTGAAAAAAAAGAGGTTATGTCTTTTCTCTCCTTGCAAGAAAGTTGCGGGTATTTACAAGTAATTAACTCAATAACTTCGTAGGTAAATAAATTCAGTATTCATTGAATGGACGTCAGATAGGAGGTTGGGATCTCATCGTAATTTATGCGTTTGCGCAGTACAAGTCACTTATTAAGTTAAGATTGCGATGCAGATTTAATTAATTTTTACGCTGCATTGCGTACCATGTTTGTTTCGACATGAAAGTAGTTATATGCAATTTATTATGTATAAATATTTAATTTATTAGCTACATTAGTTAAAAGACCTATCATTTTGCTACATGACTTTACTATTATAAAGTTGTCAAAATTAAATATCTGTAAATTTTAAAATAAACGTAACGGTCGATTTTGAAATCACTAAATCGAAAATAAAAAAGTTTGGATTTTGTCTATGTGTCGTAGCGGCTTCATCACGCCAAATCGGCTAAACGGATTTCAACTATTTTTGGTATACGGGTAGCTGAGCTGGGTATCCACAGATGGTTATAGAATACTTTTTACCCGTCTACGCTGAAGAACAAAATAGGGGTAATGACTTTTTCTCCTCCGCGAACGAAGTTGCGGGTACCTTCTAGTATTAAGATTCGGACATTCATACAACAACATAAATTGCATCGACTAATGTTTTGTTAGTAAGATTTCATGGTTTTACGTGGTAGGAAATGTATTTTTTTTCTTTGTTCCAGATTTGGAGAGTGTGACAGCGATGAAATAGAATCTGGAAGAGCAATGTAAGCTATTAGCTCTTATTTTAATAATAATAGGGTAGTTTCCTAGGTAAAAAAAATATATTTTATTGAGTCCGACACAAAAATTATCAAAAAATATTGGACGCGTATTTCTTCTTTTCTCAATCAAACAAAAAAAGACAAAGATAAAGCACGTCAAAGTTTGACGTCACGCCGTGCGGAAAACTGTTGCACGGCGTGACGTCACGGGAACTTTAACGGGCTATATCTTGATCATTAAAATAAAACAATTTAACGGATTATATTGGTTATTGTGGAAACGGAACGGATTATGGTGGTTGGTATTGGTTTCGGAAGCTTTTCAGCTTTCCATGGTGGACATGCTCAGTTTTTGTTTAATTGACAAAAGAAATAATACGTGTCTAATATTTTCTGATAATCTAATTGAAGTACTAATCATATTTTTTTAGGGCACAAGCCTATTTATTATTCAAGACCAAACTTTGACAGTTCCCATCTTAAACATTTGTTTGATATTTACTTTTGTCATTGTAGATACTCATTTATTTATTATTAAAGTACAGCCACATTGTATAGTATATTATATCATTCACATTAAATATATTAATCCTTTAGGCATCTTCATCTGATATACACAACAATAACGGAGTACATGGCTTTTTTTAAACATGTTTATGCAGTGAGATAAAAAAACTTAATATGGTCCTCCCGTGACCATGGAAAGCTGGAAAGCTTCCGAAACGTCGGGAACTAAAATGAGATAATATACGCGATATAATCCGTTAAATTGTTTTATTTCAATGAGTAATAATCGCGGAAACAGAAGAAAATATTAATAATAACAATAAAAAAAATGTTTTTTTACGAAAATCTTGATGTTTTACCACCACGATCTTCGTAATTTTTAAAGTGAATTTCTTCACTAAGAATCTACGCTGACGGCGAAAGGCCGGTTAAAAAATGCAAGATCTTGTAACAAGTAGTGACAAAATTTGAAGATAAGCTGACTGGGCTCTGTAGCGCAATTGGCAGAGCGTGCGCCCCAGCAAGGCACAAGGCACTGAATTTTTTTAATTATTTGGGTCTTTGTATTTCAAGAATTATAAATTTGCGAACAAAAATGAGGACCGCAAGGAAAAGAAGAAAGAAAGAAATATTGACATCGAATTGAACTTTAAAGTTAACACAACATGGCGAGGTAGGTATCACAGACATTACTTCTTGCTTGGCAATACTTAAGATTTAAACACTCATTAACTCCTATTCACTTGATTGGTTGCTGCAAAACGGTTTCAAAAGGAATACGAATTGAATGTATCTTATTAAGTTCCCGCAGTACATAAATTCCTCAAATCCAAATTCAAATCTTTGTTCTGCACGTTGGCGTCAAAGGCACTTTTACATGTTTGATTTTACAATCAACAGGATAAAACATTTACAATATTGTATATAATGACATCATAAATAAATAAATAAGTAAATAAATTACGGGACAATTTTACACAAATCGAACTAGTCCCATGGTAAGCTCAATAAGGCTTGTGTTATGGGTACTAGACGACGATATATTTAATAGATATATCACTTATATACATAGAAAACATCCAAGACTCAGGAACAAATATTTATGCTCATCACACAAATATTTGCCCTTACCGGGATTTGAACCCAGGACCTCAGCTTCGCAGGCAACGGTTACTCCCACTGAGCCAAACCGGTCGTCATTATAGTGCATAGCAATATTAACGCAACAGATAAATACCCGGGCACACTTTACAGGGAGATGTATATTGTCTCCGGGTCCATTCGATTATACCTCGTTTCGTGTCGGCATATTCATTTAATTAAACGCCATTACACAAAAAATAAGTATAAATGGCGGACATAATGCCTCAAGGCATTCTCTACCAGTCAACCGTGAGATCAACAACAGAAGGTGGATGTAGTGAGAATGAATGTGGGGGATTCACAACGTGTGATGCTTTCTACATCTCATTTCATTAAAATAATTGTTCGTGCTGCTGTAAAGCACTTTTTTTACAATTCTAGTACTAATCAGCGACTTCGATCTTCGACCATTTCTATTAACAACATTTCATTATTTTTAAGCAGGCTTCATTCTGGAATCAAAAAGAGTACACACAATTGAATTTAACTACATTTATAAATTTTCTAAAATATTCCAATTCCATATAAAAAAACCCATTCAAACAGTTCATTTTAAAATGAAATAAAGGGTTTTGGCATGTCTGTATGTGTCTCGTAAGAAGGTGTCCGTAACCAGAGTTGGGCATTATTCGAATTAAAAATAATTCGTCTTAATTTTATTCGCGAATAATTTATTCGTGGAACATTTTAATTGCGAATGATTTGTTCGTCGAATAAATTATTCGCGAATAATTTAAAGATGAATATACATTCGAAGTTTTTATTCGTTATTCGCGAATGATTTTGTTATTTTTATTCGTTATTCGTAACTCGAATAAATTTTGCTCATCTCTGTCCGTAACTTCGTTCGCGAAAGAGAAAAAGGCATAGCCTCTCTATTTTCAACAGCGTAGTCGGGTAAAAAGTCCTGCTATTACCATCTAGTGGAAATTCGTTCAGCTGATTTGGCGTGATGAAGCCACAACGACACATAGGTACAGTCGGGGTAGGAAAAGTTCTGTCACTTTTCGACTCTATGTGATCGTGTTAACGTCGAAAAGTGACGAACCTTTTCTTAGCCCGACTGTACAAACATACAAAAAATCCAATATAAATATTTTTCGATTTAGTGACCTCCAAAAAGAGCGAAACATATTTTTTTTTTGAAAATATTTTCATTGCACAGATATTTCGTTTTTACAACTTAATAATTGTTTAGATGACGGTATTTAATCGACACAAAATGTTTGCTTTCGAGTGTATTAGCGGAATACACAAAGCTAACTTCATAAACCAACTATCAATAGCATTTTTTTGCAACCTGAACATCTGTCAACAATATTGAGACTTGCAAGTCATCGGAGCGGGGATCATTGCAGTATCATCGTATCATTGTCAAGTCAATCGTTGAGTGGCCCCGCTGAGTACAACAGCTGTGCTCAGCTTAGAAGATAGCCGGTTTCGGAAACATTGGATGATTCCAAGCAAAAATGCGATACTAATTGGCAATTTTTTAGTTACTGTTTTTTACAAGTTCGTCAGTGGATGAGAAAAAATCCGTAACCTCTATTTTTCTTCAGCGTAGTCGAAAAAAAAAAACCTATAACCGTCTGTCGATACCCGGGTCTTAAAATCGTCAATATGCAAGTGCCAAATTCGAAAATGTTTGGATATGTTATTCGCAAGAGTTCGATGAAGCGTTTAGTAGTGCATGGCAGAGTAGAAGGTCAACGTTCTCGCGGCCGATCTCTTACAAGGTAGACGGATCTCATAAAGTCCACGACGAAATGTTCCCGAAGGGAGTGTGGTCGGAGTGACACACACCGAGAGACATGGAGAAGTATCGCAAAAGCTCCAATGAATATAGAAGAGGACAACCCATAACCAGGACTTGTAACCCGGTTTATTTTCGGTACCGGTTATAGCCACACTCTGAGAGCCAAACCCATTATAAAGGTTACGCTCGCAAGAACATCGCTTTTACCGGTTAATATCTCGGAGCGCAAAATAGGTAGCAAAATCCATTTACCGGTTAGAGAGCGGTACCTGCGTGTGAGTGGAGTCTAGGTTGAATAACCGCTCGCATAGACAGGATTGGTTTGCTTGCTATGGTATTAGATTCAATTTTTCATGTAGTTGACTGTCGTTGCACCAATATCGGCGCGACAGCGGTCATTGATCCCGTAACCGGTTAGAGAGCGCTTTGAAATAAAGATCCCAAGTCAATACATCCGAACGTAACCTAAATAATTAACCGGTATAACCATAATAAATACCGGTTTATTTGAAACCGGTTACATGCCCGGCCCGGCCACGACCACTCTGACAAGAGTGTACGACTAAGAAGAAGAATATTATTAGATCCCTCTTCCTTGTGTCGATAATCCTCAATGCTGAGGGTCGTGGCCTCACTGAATGACTTTATCGTGGACTACCTTGCGCCAGCTCACTCTATCTTAGCTGCGTGGATGGCATCATAAACTGAGGTGTTGAGGGTAGAGCGTATCTGGTCAGACCAGCGTGTTGGACTTCTGCCTCTGGACCTTTTTCCGCACACCTTTCCTGTCATCAGCAGCTTTTCTAGGTTATCACCTCTCCTTCTGGCAGTGTGGAATAGATATAGATGATCAATAAACACAATTAGATCCTGTAGATACCTCACCTCACGTTCTGGGGTCAGTCCGTCGGTAAATGTGATGCGAACGGTACACGGATCTAATTCTAGACCTAGAATGGCCTGAGACGTGTCGCCTGAATAATAGAGAGCCCGTGTCCCTCAGAGCTGTTTGTAGCGCGCGACATGCGACACGGGACATGTGGCATGCGACAAGAAGGACTTTACGGGAATAAACCAGACGATTTGTGATAAAGGGGGGTTTATATGGGAGTGGGCGGGTGGATGGAAGCTTTTAGATTTATATCTATGGTCAATATTAATAGTTCAGTTTTGATAGGTTTTCTTGGAGCACTGCGTATTGAGTTTATATTTAAAAACATACATTTGAGATGGGCTAAGTATAAATATTGTAATAGGTAAGATTTATTTACAAAAATGACTGACTGTTTGTTTCGGCTTTCTTCTTAACAGTGGTCTCTTCTTGAGAAATGTCGTAGAGTCAGACTTGTAAAAGTGCCCTTGCGGTCTACTTACAGAATAAAGATCATTATTTCATTATTTAAATACAAGCTTCGGAGGTTCCACGAGGTCATCCAACCACCTGGTTGCAGGCCGCCCACGCTGCACTTTCCTATACGTGGTCAGTAATCCACCTTTACTGCCCCAACGGCCATCCGTTCTCCGGCCTACATGGCCCGCCCATAGCCACTTCTACCATGCAATCCTGGGAGCTATGTCTATGGATGCGGTCTTCACAGGATTGCACACTGTGGCGAGCTATAGGGGAGGCCAATGTTCAGCAGTGGACGTCCTTGGCTGACAGATAGCTTATTTCAT
This sequence comes from Hedya salicella, assembly GCA_905404275.2. Classification (NCBI taxonomy): domain Eukaryota; kingdom Metazoa; phylum Arthropoda; class Insecta; order Lepidoptera; family Tortricidae; genus Hedya; species Hedya salicella. The sequence goes on from FR990104.1 coordinate 1,676,068, forward strand.
TCAAGGAGAGACTAACTATAGGCGGTCTTATCGCTAACAACGATCTCTTCTAGACAACCTTTGGGTAGTGGGAGACTGAAAAATAAAAACTGTACGTATTCATTTATATTTTACAGTGGTAAAATTTCGTTTTATGTAGGAAAATGTGGAAATAATTTGCCATTCACCCCCTTACTATTAGAAAAAGTTAACACTAGGGAATGCAATCGGTTATTTTTAGTATGGGAAAAAACCGGGTTTTAACCGGGAATCGGTTAACCAATTGCATTCCTTAGTTAACACGTATTATCTTAAGAAACTGGATGACGAGCTCGGTGGATGCATAATTTTGGCGAGGATAAAACTTATCTAGATAAACTTGAAAAACAAAACTGATTGAAATAAAACAATTTAACTTTCCATTTCAGCTTTCCATGGACACGGGTCCACCCGCGATATAATTAATATACGCGATATAATCCGTTAAATTGTTTTATTTCAATGAGAAATAATCGCGGAAACAGAAGAAAATATGCAAAACTGAGTCAATTCACCAAATTTCATTCAAATCGTTAGAGCCGTTTCGGAGAAACTAATTACATATATATTTATATACAAGATTTGTTTTGTTACCATTGGTCTATCTAAGTTGCGTGGTATGGGTATGTTATGAGGAGGGATGAACGTCATATTGGTAAAATAATGTTAGGGATGAATGTCGAAGGACGAAGAGCGATCGGTAGGCCAAAAAAGCGATGGGTGGATTGTGTGAGAGAGGAAATGAGAAAGAAAGGAGCAAGCACTAAACTGACAAATAATAGAGATGAATAGAAGAGGAAAACATGTTGTGCCGACTCTACATAAGTTGGGTAAGGGCAGAGGCAGAGAGAGATGATAATGATATCTAACTTATATTTTTATTTTCCAAATATTTTTCGGTGATCCGGTTCAGTTGCACCTCATTTGTATTATCAGTTGTCAGCCTCGCCATTGCCTTTCTTTTAATTTCCAATTAACACTAATTTCGTCAATCGCTATGCCAATTTTTACGACTTCGGCGCCTTCTAGTATAACATATATCTTATACTAGAAGGCGCCCGCAACACCTCTTTTTTTTCTTTAGCATAGTCGGGTAAAAAGTGTCCTATAACCATTTGGAAATACCCAGCTACCAGTGTTCCAAAAATAGTTGAAATCCGTTTAGCCGATTTTGCGTGATGAAAGCAGAACGATACATAGAAACGTTTAATTTTTACAACTTTATAATAGTATAGATATCGCACCGTAATGTCGCCTCAAGAAACAACGACTCCAGCACGCCTTGTCCCACATTCTCTATACGAACAACTTCTAGAGACGTTCCTATTTGTACCAGTACCCTTTGATTTACCGCCCAAACGTTTACCGTCCCGATAAAACTCATCTAACAATTACATGCCGTTGTACCGTATTAGACATTAATTCAGACTCGGGACTCGCCGCGACGTTTCATTTGATTCATGCGTCTTCAATCTTGAGTTGTACCGTAACCACCGAAAGCGGTACAACCGAGGAACAACCTTACTCATTCATAATAGGACTCAACGCGACTGTGACGGTTTGGTACTAATTGAAAGTAAGCGGTACCAATTGTCTTTACAGTTGAGATTAAATTGATTTAATACGACAGGCCCCAGTCCGTCACAGTTTCCCGGTAAGCAGTCGTAAAGTCGTGTCGGAATCGTTTCGCTAGTCTTTGATGTGACGTTAAATCATGTTTGATTTATCGACGCATTTTCACCCCTGGAAATGGGTAATTTATAGCGTATTTTAGGAAACTGAGTTATTAAAGTAGGAATGGAATTTAAGGCGGGAATAATGTTTTTCCCGGGCGGAGGTCGAATTCTTAAGGGGCTTCTAGCTCTGAATGACCTTTGACCCGTAACTCTTTACTTCTCCATGTTGCATTGACACATGAGACGAGATATATAATATGTCTCATCGTGGTTACAACGATTGTTTTGACCAATAAATAAATAATAAATATTACGGGACAATTTTACACAAATCGAACTAGTCCCATGGTAAGCTCAATAAGGCTTGTGTTATGGGTACTAGACGATGATATATTTAATATAGATATATTACTTATATACATAGAAAACATCCAAGACTGAGGAACAAATATTTATGTTAGTGACACAAATATTTGCCCTTACCGGGATTTGAACTTAAGACCTCAGCTTCGCAGGCAACGTTACTCCCACTGAGCTAAACCGGTCGTCAAAAACCAATACAATGTTTCAGTAGAGCGCGTCTCACGAGATGTAACAACACTATAAATAATTTAATGTCAATAACGTTCAAAATATATAATGAACATTAGCTATGACAACAAAATCAATACTTTTATAAGGAATAACGGTAAAACATAGTATTTACTGTATATTTTTAAAAACTGAAATTAAGTAATTTCAGTTCGTATAACATACATAACGTATAACGATCATAATACATAATATCTTTAAGTATAAGGATTACAAGATTTAATAGGGTTCCCTCTATTTTGGCATAACTTTGATTATCCGAAACGCATGCACATGAAGAATACGCAGAAAGCACAAAGGGGGACGGGGGGCGAAGCTCCCCAGAAGGAGGGCTTGGAGGGCGAAGCCCCCCGCAATAAAAAAAACATCCAAACAAACATTATTTCGCCCTGGTAAGGTACATTCGTGCTCATCAAACAAACATTGGTCTAGCCGGGGCCACTCTTGTGCAAACAATTTAACCAAACCTGTCGCAAATCATGAACCAATAATTATTAGAAATATTGGTACCAAAATGGAAATAAAAGCAACGACTTAACTGACAATACTTGATAATTATTTTTGTTTTGTACAAGGTCCGTATGTTTATTTGTCACTTTTAGTAAAAAATCCCGGCCAAGTGCAAGTCGAGAGTTCCCTACAAAATATACGCTACAAACGGCCATATCCAAAAAAAACAGTGTTAGCAGAGCCCTACTCCTAAGCAAAATGTACGCAGTGTTCGGTCAATTTATATCGGTTTTAGACATAGACAGACAGACATAAAATTATACTGTTTTTAGTATTTGTTGTTATAGCGGCAACAGAAATACTGATGTATTTATATTCTGTGAAAATTTCAACTATCGTTATCACGGTTCATGAGATACAGCCTGGTGACAGGCGGACAGACGGACAGTGGAGTCTTAGTAATAGGGTCCCGTTTTGCCCTTTCCGTACGAACCCTAAAAATAGATATTACAAACTTTTTGCACAGATGACAAAGTTAGTAAGTGGTCTGATTTAAGCCGTACAATTTGGGCCGACAGGAATAACCAATCAGTCTGGCGTCCAAATAAAACGGATATTTTTAAACTTTGGCTTATTGATCAACGGTGACGTCGATGTATTGGAGTGACAGACAACATGGATGCTTTAGTTTCATTATTAAGTTAACCATTTAAAACAAAATAGGTTAAAAGGTTTTGCAAGTACATTTTTAACTTAAGTTAGTCTTCAGTCCATTTTGCCGAATTCAGGATGCAGAATAGGGTAGTTACCTGGGTAAAAAAAAAATTATTTTAGAAGCCCAGTTAGATTATCAAAAATATTGGATTTTTATTTTATTTTTTTTCAGTTAAACAAAAAAGACAAAGATAAAGCGCGTCAAAGTTTGGGCGCCGAAAAACGGTCGCACGAAGTGACGTCACGGGGAACTTTAACGGGCTATATCTTCATATTTTTTTGTTTAATTAACAAAAGAGAAAATACTTGTCCAATATGTTCTGATAATCTAAGTGACGGACTTATTATATTTTTGTAGGACACGGGCCTGGACTTTGTCTTCGAAAAACAATTTAATTTTTACTTTTGAGCGTTACGGTCAAATCACGTCATTGAAAATTTGTGCTGGGTGTAGGCGACCCGCATCCAGCGAGTCCCCGCAACCCTAACCAGTCTGTCCGTCCACGTTGCAGGGGCCTTCTCATGCTGCGCTTGCCGGTACGCGGTATCCACTCGAGAACCTTTCCGCCCCAACGGCCATCGATTCTTCGAACTATGTGCTCTGGCCATTTCTACTTAGTTTTTGTCTATTTGGAGTAATGTTGTTACTTATGAATAATCAATACTATTCAACCAAGATAGTCTTGTGTAAAAAAAAAATCAATGATAAAATATCAACTTATATTCTTTCTCAGTAAAAATATACTCCACCGACGACCGTTTAACCGTATATAGTCTCTGAAAACGCCAAAAAATTAATCCAAAATCATGTTTAAAACCGCATCAATATCGCACCTATCCGTCCGCAAACCATTGAGCCACACAAAAGCTTTAATCGCCTGTCCCAGGTTCGATTCCGCGGTATTGTCACGACGAAGAACTCATTACATGAAGATCCACTCCGAATTTGCGATTAACTGAATTACGCACTTTCCTGATAAGCTGCTGCGTTTTTAAAGGGCGTTTAAAAGATGCATGTTTAAAAAACACTCTTTACTTCTACATTTGTTAACATTGGCGTGTTACTACACACACTACCTTGAAGTATAATCTTCTTTTTCTTAAACTTCTTCTTTTTCTCTTCTTTTTTAAAGAAGATTAGTTCCTTTTATAGCGCCAAATCTGCGTGGAAAAGTACATTTTATCTTCTAGCGTGGAAAAGTGATTTGCAGTGCAAATTTACAGTTTGTTATGTTATCAGTTTGTTTTGTAGGTTTATTCACACTGGTTATGAATGAAGAAATATCTGGTTTTGATATATTTCCTCGCTCTATTCAGGTGTAAAGTTGTGTATTTCGCACGATTGCAAAATTATTTGCCTTCTCGTGACTTGAAAGCCTCGTTACGATCAGGAGTTTACATTTGAACCACTCGCTCCGCTCGTGGTTCAATTGTAGGTTCCTTTGCTTTCTCGGCATTCAATTCAAATTGCGTTGCGTTGAGTTAAGACAGAAGTAGGGGAAAGTTCGAAAGGTTCATTATATTTCACTACCAAGAGCATATTCGGTAAAGTTTTACCCTTTCCCATACTCCGTCTTACCCCAACGGACTTTACAATTTTTTAAGAAACGCAGCGTTATTCCGCACAGTGCGTGTCCCGTCTAAAGTCCGTTTCTCCATCGCCGCCCAGATAATGAGCTTTACTCTACTCCGGCCATTGTCCAATACAAGCTATTTCCTTTGCTCGAGGTTTGATTGAAATCTGTCATCTTTGCGCGAAAACGTTGGGAAGAATATAATGGAAATCGTAATTCAATTTTTTATTTAATATTTTTAAAGAAAGTTTCAGATAATATTATGTGCACACACACTTCCGTTCAGTTTTTAGATGAAAATGGCTACTGCCTGGCGGGACAATTTTGCCAGCATCTTACGTAGAAATCTACAAGAGGTCGCTTGAAAGAAAAACGCATTTTGTAGGTTGAAAAAAATTGGTAGGTTGGAGTTGAAGGATGAAATCAAGAAACAGTATTAACAATAATATATGTACTGAATTATTAAACATAATACAGGTATATAAATAAATAAAATATAAATAATATACATAGTGCACATTATTTTTTAAACAAATATAGGTACTATTTACTTACTCATTGTTTGTTTACTTTGCGCCATCTGTTCTACCTTAAGGTTGTCTGGATGAGATCGCTTTTTAGCGATAAGACCGCCTGTTGTTTACCATTTCTGATACTGTTTTAGATTTAAGTTTCTGATGTTATTTTCTTTTGGTGTGCAATAAAGTGTATTGTATTGTACGTACAACACACCTCGCATAATTAACACAAAAAGATAATTAGAGCTTGATATTAAAATCAAATCATAGTTCCTTCGAGACCATGGACGTAACGTGACGTCCGAAACGTCGAAAAATTACTAAAAAAAGCTAATTAACTTAATCATATTTTTACGCGATTAAGCCCCGTTTGTTGTGATGAGATAGTGAGTGAAAATCGTGTTATTTAAAATCAATGTCTTGATATTAAAATCATTAATAAAAGCTAAGAAAAACACAAAAGAGGTATTTACGAAGGACGGAATGTAACTAAGGTTAGCTGGACGATGGATGAAGTCAGGAGGAAAATCATATAGGGAAGTTGGAATGTTAGAACATTTAAAGAAAACCGGCCAAGAGCATGTCGGATCATGCTCAGTGTAGGGCTTCGCAGCTGTTAATACAAAGCGTATTTGTAAGTAAGCGTAGTTTTTTAGCAATAACTCAGAAACAGTATCTACGATCGTATTCAAAATAATTTACGTTGAAAGCATTTATAAAGGTTTATCGTTGTAATTTTTGGACATACCGTTTAGAAAATAGGGATGTTGACAACAATTTTCTGTGGTATTTTATGTAACGACCTTTCAATAATAGAAATACTGGTGGAAAAACGACTTCAATGTCATAAAAACTCCACGAGATACATTACGTTTGAATCACATTTTTGGACCTTCCCAAAAACGCTCCATACTAAACCCTAGGAAGGCGTGACGTCACACATTCCTACCTTACCTATAAACACCGTGACCGTTAATAACCCGAAAAATTTAAACCACATATTTTTGACGACTGTATGAGTAAATAATGTTATATCAACATGGGTCTAATTATGTGTCTTAATTAAATTACTATTTCAGTACGAATTAAATCTTATTCATTGCCCGCTTCTTTGTGAACAAGCCTTTAGGTGGGAATCTCAAGTTGAAGAACAGAGAGCGAGCATGACCCTTCATGAATCGCTCCGAAATCATACGATGAAAGGCGAATGGCGTGACTTGTATTCCATGAATGACAAGAAGTGTCAAGTTATGTCTAGCACGATGTTTGTGTTGAAATTATTTTTATTTATTGGCACCACAAAATACCACAAATACTTATGTATCCAAACTTTATTAGGTGCTACGACATTAAAGTGCTCTTACATTATTATTGAAACTTTGTGTCTTAGGTATCTTTGTTTTGACTAACAATCACAACCATAAATTGTTAGGCATGATAATATTCGAAGGAAATCATACTACTTATTTTTTTACATCATAGTTACCTCTTACCTCATACAGGAAAGGGACTTTGTTGTAATAGCGATCATGCTAACCTGTACCTACAGTAAAATAAACAACAACATGAAACAGTTACGCATTTTTATTACGAGTAATTTAATGAATTAGATTTTCAAAATGTGTACCGCCGTTTTCAGCACAAATATTCAATCTTGAACGGATTTCATGATTCAAGTTAACATAAGTGTTCTTGATTTCTTCTGAAACCGTTTGAATTCTTATTAACAACTCTTCTCTGCAGTTCACAGGTGTTGAGTAAACCTTATCTTTCAGAATTCCCCATAGAAAGAAATCTAGCGGAGTTAAATCCGGTGACTAGGCAGGCCATGCTAAAACTTCGCTCCCACGGCCGATCCATCTCTCGGGGTATTGTTGGTTCAGCCAATTACGAACATCCAAGCCGAAGTGGGCCGGGCATCCGTCGTGCTGGAACCACATAGTTCGTCGGGTTTCCAAATCGACATCTTCTAGCAGGTCGTTTAATTCATTATTTAGAAATAATAAATAGTTGTGAGAATTCAGTCTATTTGGAAATATGACAGGACCTATTATTTTATTCCCAATAATGCCAGCCCACAAGTTTACTTAAAATTTGTGCTGGTATGAATTTTCCCTTTTCGCATGGGGATTTTCTTCTAACCACATATGCTGATTATGGGAATTAAAAACTCCCTCTCTCGTGAACGATTCATCTGTCCATAATATCTTATTTAGAAATCCAGGATCTTCCACTAATTTCTGATTCATCCTTTGGCAACTCTAGCTAGCCCGTCATTGTTAATTAATCCGTGTACTTTCCTGTAGTGAAAAGGATGCAGGCCGTACCTTTTCCATAGCCTTAATATGAGCTTATAGTTAACATTGACCATTCTTGCTACAGCTCTTGATGACAAGGTTGGGTCTTCTGTTATGATGTTCATTATTCTGTTCTCTGCTTGTTCATCTAGATTTTTTCTGTGAACTTTTCCAAGCCCTTTTTCGCGAAACTGTCGATGGACATCCGCAAAAGTCAAATGGTGAGGTATACGACGGTTTGGGTATCGTCTTCGGTATTCGGCGACTGCCTGGAGCGAGTTTCCATCACAAAATCTATACACAAAGTGGATATCTGCTAAATGAGCCGAAGGATAATGTGGCATAGCGAATATTATTTATTACAGTCAATAAAATATTCAATGTTATTTTATCTTGCGTGACAATTAGGTATCATTTGTAATGTGTCATTTTAGTGACAATCAATTTCAAACTAGCCAGTTATAAGAAGAACCACTCTCGCGACTTAGAACAGAACAAACCTAATTATCTCTATTCTCAGTGACAACAAAAAAGCTACTTGAGATTGAAGTGTGTAAGATAAGATATTATAATTAGTCGGATTAATACACTACACTGTATTTTAGTTGCATGTTATATCCTTTTATCTCGTGATGAAAATATTTTCGGTAGTAGAAACTTTTTGTAGATAGATACCAAACTTCTTTATGAAACTGGCTAACAACCATACAGTTAGTGCATCTACGTGTAAAAGAAGTAGGTGGCTACGTCATGCTCACGCCCTTAAGGTGTGTTACACTGGTATATAAATTACAGAGATATTATAGTTATAAACTAATAAGTTATTAGTAATAACCTTATTTAAAATTACTCGAGTATTTTTACAAGTCTATAATAATAAAAACAACTTATGTTCACTGAGTATACTAGAAACAGTCCAGTAGGTACAAAAGAGAGAGAGAGAGAGTGAAGAGAGATAACGCGTCCGCACCGTACAAGAGACAGATGTTGACTGAATTTCGACCATCATGTAAACCCATCCCTTGTGCATTTGTTAGCTTTATCTCTAACCAATAGCATGGTTTCTCAAATTTCTAGTACTAACTCGTTTTCGTGGATTGAGTATAGTATCGTTAGCTTAAATCTTTCGGGGTATTAACGGTCACGGTGTATATGGAGAATTTAAGAACTTTGTTCTGCAGCTATGTTAAAACTTGCGTTTATCGAAACGGTTTCATAACAAAAGTTTCCGTACATTTAATAGGTTAATCAATGGTATTATTATCGATACTATTATAAAATTGTAAAATGAAATGTTTGTTTGTTTGTATGTGTCGTTGTGGCTTCATCACGCTAAATCGGCTACGGTTACGGATTTTAACTATTTTTGGTACACGGGTAGCTGGGTATCTCCAAATGGTTATAGGGTACTTTTTACCCCAATATGTTAAGGAAAAAAAGAGGGGTTACGACTTATTCTCCTAGTTGCCCCTTCTAGTTGGACTTTCTTACCTATGTTTAAAGGCTCATAAAACAAGATACACCTAAGGTATCGAACTCAAACGTTTTTTTTAGGATTTTCGTAATAAAAACGACCATTTAATTTTTTATTTGGGTACAGTCAACATCCCTATTTATGCTAACTTCCATAGTGATTACTTTTGAAAATATTCGGAGTACCTCTTGAAGCACACACATTTAAATCACATTTACGACAGCAATATACCCTACATTTAAACGAAATTGCACCACTGTCACTCAGCGAAAACTATCACCCAGATTCACATTACACCTTCAAAGCTTCGCAATGCGCTTGCATCGCATTGCATCTAATATAGTTGACGTGCAATATCGCGTCGTGACGGCGTGACAACGTGACGGGTGTCACCGTGACGTGACACGTGCAATTTGTAGTTTCTTCGCGCACTTGCTGCGTTGCAGTGTTATTTTGATTTTTACTTATAAGTCTAGGTACTCTTGCGCGAGTTGCTTTGAAATGTTTGGCGCAATGTAACAGGGAGATGAAGTGAATATTGCTATTGCAGAGTCGTAATTATATACTGTGTCATTCTAACTATTGTGATATAGATACAAGTCAAAGCGCAAAGAAAAATACTATAGCTCTCGCACGTGGTCACACCAGGACTCGAACCCGGTACCTCTAGATTAGGCGTCGAGCGTGTCACCCCTCCTCCACCGAGTACTGTATCTATACCACAATAGAAAATAGTGAGGTGTTAATGTTTCAACATTAAAACACACGGAAACACAAGAATTAGTGTTTCATATTAAGTCATTCTAAGTAATTATATGGAATACCTACACTTATATGAAAATAAAGGCTTCATCTTGTAAGAATTACGAAAAAATAGTTCTGATTATTCGTTTACCTGTTCAAGTGTTCTACTTTTACCAATAGATAAAGCCTTTTCGATATTTTACTTGAATTTTTCGATATAACTGCATAAATTCTCGTTTTCCTTTTACTGGATTGAATGCACAATTTCATAAGGTAATTGATAAAGCAAATTGCAAATAAATTGGTAAAACAAATTGATAGAAGGTATGAAACTAAGAATCGTTAACAAATAATCAATAAATTCTAAAGGACCGTTGTGTATCATGAAACCTTATAACGGTTTTCGAAAATTATTTCCAATTGCATTACCATCTTTAGCACAACTTGCCCTTACTAAGGTTAACTTGTCAGTTTTACAACATTATTTTAGTACAAAGTTGCTCGTACACTAAACGAGCTAACCAGCTGATCCATAAAGGAACGCAAAAGGAATTCTAATAATCGTATAAAAAGAAACCGGACTGCAATTGGTTCTAATTTATTTTTTAAATCTATTAGCATTAAACATGACCTTTGCGCACGCCCCGGTGGTCTGCGCGGGATTTGCATTTCTTCACACGCGACGTACGTGCGGATTGGGATCGATTTTATTGCAATCGATTTTGTTTAATCGATTTTACAAGCTTTTAAGTGAGCTTGTTTGGGTTTTTAGTTCAAACTTATAAGTCTGGTTTAACACAGACTAAGTCAATGCGTTTATAAATGACTATTTGTATGCACGTGATTGAATATAACATGTTTATCAGAGGCAAGGCATCAGGAAAACAAGGCAAGCCGCAGCATATTCATTTACTCATATATCAAGAACAAGGTGGTTATAAGCCTCTCCTTGGGTAACTCGGTGCAAAATGGCGTATATGGATGCTACGCTACGGATTATCTAAACTGCAAAAATCACTATAAAAAACAACGTTTTCTGGTTTAAATTGGACTCATAAAAAGCAATGAAAAACAAGATGTTAACGGAGCGAGATATCGCCAAAATCGTTTTTTTTTGTATCGCTAATATGATTGCAGAAATGGCTTAGGCTCGTTAAATCCGTTTCTTAAAATGTTTGTTTCTCAAAATGGCCTTCTAACGAACGTCTTTTTCCTATAATGTCTGCTTTTTGTTTCCTATGATAGAACTTTCCTTAAATAAAATGCTCGCTTCCTATTTTGTCCACTTTCAAAATGGCCTTTTCTTCTTATGTTCATAATCATGTATCCCATCATTAGAACTAGAGCAAACGAAAAATAACAGGACCAAGGAAGGTATACGACCGTTAGATTAAAGAAGTCGGTTCACACTTACTATTTATTTATTTTCGGTGAACATATACATACGAAAAAAATCCCGCCGAATTGAGAAACAAAAACTCTAAGAATCATCATACATCATAGGAAACTAACAAAGTGGGAAGAAGGCTATTATGAGAAGCAGACCATTTAGGAAACAGACTGTATAAGAAGTAGACTTCATAGTAATCTGACAATATAGAAAGAAAACCATTTTGAAAACAGAAATTGTAGGAAACAGACAGAGCGAGGCTCAGCCGTAGAACTTGCGAATACTCGTACATTTACTAGAAACAAATTTAATTAAAAAAACCCTTTGCTGTGGTTTAAATTACCCGAAATTTTTGACATCATACGTATTATTTACTAAGAGAAAAAGTCATAACCCTTCGTTTTTTCTTCAGCGTAGTCGGGTAAAAAGTATCCTATAACCATCGGGAGATACCCAGCTACCCGTGTACCAGGAATAGTTGAAATCCGTTTAGCCGATTTTGCGTGATGAAGCCTTGTGGCTTATACAAACATATATAAAATCCAAAAAAAATATTTTTCGTTTTAGTGACCTCTAAATAGTCCATAACAATCATTTTTTTGAAAATATTTTCAATAAACATTTCATTTTTACAACTTTATAAAAGTGTAGATATTATTCATATTTAAATATATTAACATTTTAATTTTGGAGGAGTGCTTAAACTAGTTAATGATATACCAATTACAGTGAACTTTATGTAACTTCCTTTTTCTGACTTCATTTACAAGAATTTTAATATTTTTGAATCGTTACTAGATCCAACATGCAGCTGACATCTAGTGCATTTTACATAATTCATCTAGGTTTATATGTCATAGCTAAAGAGATGTTCTCAAGAATAGACAGACAATGATGGATCGAGCGTCCAATGTTTAATGAGACCTACCGTGTCGTCATTATACTGGAAAGTCATTATTATATAAGGCATTAAAATTACAAAAAAAACTGGATAGTTTATTACTTTATGGTGTTTAACCGATGAACTATCTTATTTGAGTTTATTTACCCAATTACGTCAGAAGGGCGGTTATTGTTTTTCACGTATAGATATATATATATAAATTATTTGCATTTTTATGTTTATTTTTATTGTGCCACCATCATGTCAAAACGGCTGGATGGATTGTGCCAATTTTTAGGGTTCCGTAGCCAAAATGGCAAAAGCGGAACTCTTGTAGATTCGCCATGTCCGTCCGTCCGTCCGTATGTCAAAAGCATTTTACTCCTAAACTACTATAAGAAATGCTTTCAACAAAAAAAATTTTTCAACATGATCAGATAACTAGTTTTCGAGTTATTACCGAGAACTCTCAACAAAAGGACGTAAATGTCATTTAGATACGCCCTTTTGCTGGTGCACTTTTACATCGTATGTTTTTCATTTGCATCAATTCTTTGTATTAAGGGCTGCGGATCTTTATACTGAGCATGGTTTAACATGCTTTTGGCCGGATTTTGTTTGGTATTGAAATAGGTCCACAGATGATTATATGTAGAATACTTTTCACGACTGCGCTCTAGATAATACCTTTTTTTTTGACCTCCACGAAATTGCGGGCACTTTCTACTGTGGTTTGGTATCCTTCGCATCATCATCATCATCATCATTTTAGCCATATGACGTCCACTGCTGGACCCAGGTCTCTTTAATAGATTTCTACATGGGCCGGATAGAGGCGACCCACATCCAGCGAGTCACGCAACTCTAACCAGGTCATCCGACCACCTTGCTGGTCCATTCGGGAACCTTTCTGCCCCAACGGCCATCGGTTCTTCGAACTATATGCCCTGCCCATTGCCACGTTACTTTGCTTGCTATGTTTGTTATGTCGGTCACTTTGGCTCGTCTACGAATCTCCTCATTTCTGATTCGATCTCGCAGAGATCCCGAGCATAGTCCTTTCAATAGCTCGCTGAGTGACTCTGAGCTTCCTTATGAGTCCCCGGTAAGCTCAGTTCTGCATACAAACGTAGTTACGCTCTCATTTTAAAACAAGTAGCTAGTTTGCTCTGAAACTGTGCACTTAGAATGAGTTAAGGTATATGAAGGTCTGTAATTAGTTCATGTGGCTTCAGATACCGTAGTAAAAAATATAAAACGAATTTAAATTTTTCGTACAAAACTTGTTTTTGCTGTATTTCGTTTGTTTTATAAACTGGAGCCAAATAATTTAATTAAAGCTTAGAATATACCTCATGTTATTGTATATGCAAAGTTTCGTTACAATCCAATACGTAATTTTAAAATAAGAACGAAACTCCGTTTGCTGGGAAGGTGAAATTCGGCCGAGCTTGCTGGGGGCTCTTAAGAGGCCCATAGTTAGAGACCACGTCTCCGCTCCGTAGGTCATCACCGGTAATACGCGCTATCCTTCTCATACGGAGCCCTAAAGGCACTAACGCACCGAATAACTAAAACCTCAGCAGCTGCATCAAACACACCGTGCATTTGCATAGCTTCATTAAACCCCCGATACGGGCTCGCGTCTTTTTGCCTTTAATTACAGCGCGTGAGGTCCGACGCCTCCATTATAATTGCGACCCGATAGCCAGTTAGTTAATGTGAATAATGGATCGGGCTTAATCAGTTATTTATAGATTTACCTGCGAGCACCTACATGAACCAATACGCGCAGCTGTGATAAATAGGGAGATAAGGATTGTGAAGCATCTTGCTTAGTGCTTCGGTACCCACCACGCAATGCCACAATGTTAACTTGCGTTTCACTGTAACACTATTAATTTTTAGGGATCCGTACCTGAAATGGAAAAAATGAAACCCTTATAGGATCTCGTTGTTGTCCGTCTGTCCGTCTGTCTGTCTGTCTGTCAAGACCCTTTATCTCAAGAACGCTTTGAGATATTGAGTTGAAATTTACACTATATACTCAAGTCTACAGTCCCTTGAAGTTGTGAAAAAATCAAACTTCTACATTTACGTAAAAAAAAGATTCGGCCATTTATGCAGCAAAAAACGTATATTTCGACACTCCCAAGGGAATTAAAATGATAGGGTACTTCCCGTTGGCATAGAACTATAAATATCGTGCCATACTTTAAATACATACAAGAATCTGAAAACTATACATTTGTAATTAAATCATAAAAAATATAGAATTTTTCAAAAGATATATTTCGACAGCCCGGTTGCGTTAAGTTTGCACCTCATTTGTATGCAATGCTATAGATATCAGGTGCAACCTTAACTCAACCGGAACCGGGTGATATAATAATGTTAGGGTAAGTGAAAGTTTGTACGGAACCCTCGGTGCGCGAATCGGACGCGCATTTGGCCGGTTTTTTTTAAATGAGCCTTTGCAGAGAGGCCTGCTGATACTGGCCGTTACTGTCCATTGGAAGAAGGTGGGATATGCACGTGCATCCCACCTATAAAGAGACTAGGTACTTACCTAGTCTCTTTATGAAAAATAGGTCTTTGATGGCATCAGTTACAAAAGTCCAGGGAACTGAAGGGAAGTAAGTAACAAGACTAATCCCTAATTAGTGGAGCTAATCTAACTTGCTTAGGTCTCAAAAGGTTGAAGCAGCCGTCGCCGAAGCGGGCGTCTCTATCTGATTGATCATATTCATATTCATGTATACAGAAGTTTATATAGGGCTGAATCTAGGGACCCACGTACCTAAAGATATTTCACAAAGCGCCTAGAGGAGGAGAATTAGCGCTTTATCGGGTTATTCTTGAGTCCTCAGCTGCTGTCTGCTTTGCTCAGGTGACAGGGGTACTGAGCAAGTCTTACTGTGCGGCCAATCACGAAATCGCGAAAGAAATCAGCTAATTAAGAGTTAATTGGAGGCTAATTATCCTAAATGTATGGAAGAGCTGATTTATTTTAGCGATCTGCCATGTTGTTTAGCATCCTTCCCGCTTTTTATGGCGCTTAGTTGATAGGAAGTGCTTGGAGAAACCTCATAAATCTTCCGAACGAGAGACTAATAATGGTATGCACTTAAGACTGGGACATAGTAAACTTTAGTCGGACATATCCGTCATCTGCACACACATTTCCTCGCTGGCAGAGACAGCCAAACTTTCTACGCCAATTTGATTTTCCGCATTGAAATGATAAGAACCGGTTATCATTTCATGTTACCCCGTCCACATTTCATAATAACACCCAACTCGTATCCCCCAACAAGACATCTCAAAACCCAACTTTATCTCGAGCGTGTATAAAGTTTACTCCGAAGAAATTCGGAGTATGATTCGAGTTTGCTAAGGTTATCGTTTGTCATGTATCGCTTCGATGCAGGTAAGATTATCGATTGGAGATAACGATTTGAAATGCAATTTCTCGTCTCGAGATCGACTGATGCCGCGCGACCTATATCTAATACAAATCTTCGCAACTTTGACTAAGATATGGCACTGTCCACTTGTTAAGAATAAGCTCCATTATTATCTTTATCATAAAAAATTACATTTAAATCTCTTCCATATTACAACATGTTGTTAGTTCAGTAAATTCAGTTTACATGGTGATAAATGGCTTGTATAAATTAAAACCAATTTCGCTGTTCAATTGGCCTAGTTTTTGGATACATTGTCAGTGAATGTAATTTTGCGTCCGGCCAGAAGCAGATACTTGTATGATAATAGGAAGTACACGGCGATGAGAGGAAAAATGGTAGATCTAAATATTATCATCAGCCATGTTATGATGATGAGTCAGCATTACCCTGCCACGAGGACTGGCGAAGTTGCTCCTTAGATGTAACCTGACTCTTCATGGGATCGTGATCACAAGATTACACCGAAATTAATGGAAAAACTTCTAGCGTGATATGATTTAAGTATGAGGCAATAGTGTTTAGTTAGTAAATTTTCTCATCCTCCGTCAGCGGAATCGCTCTTGTTGTGTGCCATGGCGATGAGAGGACAGCACAAAAACAACTGATTGTTCCCATGCATGTTGTGAAAGGCTCCAATATGACTCCCAAAACTTACAGAGCTGTTGAACTACATTCCCAAAAAATCCCAACTCCAAACTCCATATTACAAGCTCACCGTTTTCGCAGTTCGCACCCTGCGGCCACAAAGACGTGTCGAGCAAACAGCTACACATCAGGCGCATTCATCACCGCAAAATCAATACGAGCCGGAGCAAAAAAGCGAAAGAACAAAATATAACTCGGCGGCGTCGGAGTTTCGTTTTTCCGAACGCTATCTTCATATCCGGCCGGCTCGGAAGCTGTGTGAAGGAGCCTTAGCTAGGGATGCCACATAAGGCTAAAAATGGAACGCTGCATACCCTTACAGCGCTCGGTAGCCTCGTGCTGATGGCATTTTCATAGTAACTTTTGTGTCTCAAACTGTCCTCTAAAGTTGTATTAGTGGAAACCTATGTTCAAGATGAAATTCTGAGTAACACATACTTCTGGGTCACTTTATGTTTCACTTCTTGATGTCTAATATCTAGTCTATACAGGATATCGCGTGAGAATTTAACCGCACATTTAACCGCTAGATTTTAACCGCATATTCCTGAGGTCTCATATAAAGTAAAAAAACTCGCCCCCGCTGTCTTTCCCCCCGTCGCCCGCAGACCATGAGAGTGCCACGAAAGATCTTGTCAAGCTATAATTATATTTAAGAAAAAAAGACTCAATGAGTGATATGATAATTGCGGGAACGGAAGACAACATAATTGTATTAATATGTCAAACATCAGGCATCCAAAAACTTGTCATTGCAAATCTCCACAAATCTCCTGGCACAACCCTGTTGAACAGCATTTTTCGAGCGAGTCCTCTGTTTGTCTCTATCTGAAGACTGTCTTGACAGGCGTTACGAATGTTGCTAAAAAGTAAACGAGAAACTGAATGCAGGCGCCGGTCGTAAGCTATTGACTGCGGATTTGGAAATTACTTTCTCGGCAGTTTAAACATCATTTGTGCAAAGAGACATGGACAATCTTGACATAAGACCGGTCAAAAACAACTGAACTGCAAAATGTCAGGCCAGTATATAGGTATTTATATCAAGGCGATTCGAGGCGATTGGCACAGTGCTCGCTGGTGGAGGGGTTGACACGCTCTACGCGTAATCGAGAGGTACCAGGTTCGAGTCCTGGTGTGACCACGTGCTAGAGCAATCGTATTTTTCTTTGCGCTTTGACTTGTATGTATGTCACAATAGATAGTAATGTGGTATTAGTTTTCCCACATTAAAGACACAGAAACATAAAAAATTGTGTTTCATAGAAATATTTGTATCAATTTCGGTTTTTACTACATTTCATTTACAAGCTGGAACCGTAAGATTGTCTGGAATAATAAAATGGAACAATAAAATTTGATAGATTCAAATTCTGCAACTAATAATTGTTATTATTTTTTGTTCATTCAATTGATTACATTTACATATACATTAATTCATTTAAATTATTTTCAGTCAGACAACAGTGATCCATACTTAATGCCAAATGGCATTCTCTACCAGTCAAGCATAGGGCCAAACAAAAATGCATGAAAATGGTGTATTGGCAAAAATCATTCAGTACTTCTCACTACTGCGTTGCCATGCGTTAGGACACAAGCAAATAATGCATACATAATTATTTATACCTATAATATATAAAACCTATGATTTTTGTCGCATACCTTCATACTTATTTCCTTGAGCTAAAAGTACTTACGTTATAAGTAACCATCTGCGGCTAAGGTCAAGTTAAAATCGATAATATGGCAACACCTCGTAAAACTGCAGCCCCATCGACTCAAACGGCAGCATAAAATCACCAATGCATAGCAGAATGGGGTCATTGCTGGTACGACATTACGGGTTATTTTAATTATTATTTTAGTAATGAAAAAACGGCTACGTGAGAGTCTGATTCGCGCACCGAGGGTTCCGTACAAACTTTCACTTACTCCGAGTTGGCTGGGTGGTTGAGTTATGTTTGCCTGTAGTATCTATGGCGTCACATACAAATGAGGGGCAAACTTAACCAAACCGGGATGTTCAAAACTGATATTTGGTGATTAAAAAGAAAGTAACACTGACTGGTATATGGTTACAGTTTTCCTGTGATATTCATATTAAATTATATAATTCAAAAAAAATTTAGATTATTCGCTAGGTAAGCTGCGGAGATAAAGGACGGAATGGTATTTTATGCCACATTTTCCTAATTAAAACGTAATTGAAGTATAGTAAAGAGTTTAATTAAATACTCGACCTAGTAGCTAGACTTTTAATTTTTGCCTCCCTAATATTGGTGGCTTTTTTTTGAAACTTAAAATATACTTTAAAATGTTTCCTTTGCAATAAATACATTTAGTTAGTTAAATTTTTAATAGCATGAGTACTTTTTGAGATGTGGCACTCTAATATTCGGACAGACAGACAGACAGAGAAGAGTCGCACCATAAGAGTTCCTTTTTTACCTTTTTGTTACGAAACCCTAAAAGAGCCCTGTGACGGACAGAGGGACCGACAGACAGACAGCAGAGGCTTAGTAAAGTACCATTTGAGTACTAAACCCTAAAACGGCAAAAGGTTCAGTGTGCTTGGAATGAAATACTCTTATTGTTATTGAAATATAAGTGTTAAATGAATTTTTGAGTGTTGTTAATCCTTTTTTGAGTGGGAGCGTTATGTACGGTCAAAAACCGAGCATGTTTCTTTAATGCTTATAACAACTATTAGCTTTTTATTCAGCAGTTATGCGACCACCCGTATTTGTTTAATGGTCGCCAAATTTAAACAAAAGTGTATTTTTATTAAAAACATTCGGTTTTTATGCGTGTTTTTATGTTGGTACACACTTAAAAAGTATTATTAAGCCAGAATTTGGATGTTTCGTATTGATAATTTAACGAAACACAGACTAAACACTAAAATCGAATACGTTTTGTTTCAGACAACTGCTTATTACAAGAAAATAAAAATATGCAGTCATGCCTTGCCAGCAATTCAATTATATTATTTGTAGGATTTTATTACTGGACGGATGGTGCCAGCAACTTCGTAAGCGGAGGAGAAAAAGTCATCACCCACTTTTTCTCTTCAGCACAGTCGGATAAAAAGTATCCTATAACTATCTGTGGATACCCGGCTACCCGTATACCAAAAATAATTGAAATCCGTTAAGCCTATTAATTACCTACCAAACTAAGTAGCGGCTTATACAAGACACCTACATTCCAAATTACTTCGATATACAATTTTTAGTTTTTGAATACTGACGGACGGACTGACATGACGAAGGGTTCCGTTTATTTGCCATTTTGGGTCCGGAACCCCAAAAAGCTGTACGCAGTAAAGGGCTTAATTAAAACAAATTCCGAGGCGATTCATTTCTGTAACGAAAGTTAGTCACACAACAATATGGGTAATTTTTGTTAAACAAAGGAATCGAATTTTGTTTTAATTAAAGCCCTTAACTATGTACACTTTTTAAAACGACTCAATCTAAAAGAAGTTGATAATGAAATTATACTGCTTTACCGGTTTTCGGTCTGATATTATGTAGGTAACCTTCTAGTGAGCTCACATTAGTGTGTAAGTTATGATTGAGCTGGCATATGGAATTACGTACATCAAAATGCCGTAAACCTTTATGCTGTCGTGCTCTTTAAGTGTGACAAAGTCTAGTTTTTCATTCCGACTGTTGATTTCGAGTTGATCTTTATTATCCAACAAGTTATGAGAATGATCATAAACTTAATGATCAGTTAAATATGTTGCCACGGAATTGGTGAAACTTTTTTTTTGAGAAGTTTCATTATGGTCGACCGGTTGAGGCTAGCCAGTCCTCCTTTCCCATTCCAGCTAGAGGAGTGAAGGAGTGAGTGAAGAGAACTCCTTATAAATCACTGGCCGCCCCCTGTATCCGTCCAATCAGGTGGACAGAGTACTGGTTTGTCAGTTAGTAATAGACTCCCTGGTGTATCCTGATATCCTGGTCAGACTCCGTCCGGTGTGGTGCTAATGTTAATTTTCATGTTTGTGTCTATGAACTCTGTGTCAAATAGGTGCATTGTGTCAACTTGAATCAAAGATACATAATAAACTTCGACTGCATTCAGCATCTTCATATCGTCCGTCTAACTACTAATATCGTTGTTTTCATCTTTAACTAACTGTAACTTTAATTTGAACGCAAAAACATATCGAATGCGTTTGTGGCTGTTATTTTGACGAGAGACGCAGATGCGATCAAGAAGTTTCGCTGCGTTGACTTATAGTTATACGCAAGGCAGGTCTATCGACCATCAGTTCTCCTGTATATGACCAGCTCACTGGCACTTCAGCTCACTAAGTTTCCGCGTAATGTCCACCATCTACTGGGTTATCTACATTACTTAAATATCTCAGGTCAAAAGTCAAAGCTGTGCAACGTCGCATGAAACGACTTGGGAAATAAAACAGCTGCATATTAGCTACTTTCGCACTACAACTGGTTATACCAGGGACCACTATTAAACTTAGTTTATACCGTCGGTCTTCACACCAATGTAAGACGTGTACATTTATAAATAGAGGTGTTTCTCCGGCGACGCAGACCATAAGTCGGTGCATTACAAAATGAGGCAAAATTATGATGGATGCTGATGCCCCGTTTCTCGCTTAATAAGACAGGATTTTCGAACTTGTCGGTATTCTAAACTGAGTTTTAACCCATGTGACTAAGGTTAATATTCCTTTGTGTGTGGTTGATCAATCGAGAGACGTGTGCGCATGTCAGTTAGTGCGCTAGATGGGTGTCGGGTTGCAGGTTCGAATCTAGACTAAGCCACCTGTCTGAAGCTGTTGGGATTGATTAGATTGGTTGATTTGTTTGATGATCTTTAGGTTTTGTTCGAGTATTTGATATGAGAATTGGCGTGGACCTAAATAATGTTAGTTTAGTTATTGCTTTTTATCTTCTGTAAAAAAAAATACTTTTATAAGTTTTGATATGTTTTCTTCGAGAAATACGCGTTGAGTTTATACTTAAAACATATATTTAGGATAGGCTAACTACAAATACTGTAATAGATAAGAGTTATTTAGAAAAAAAAACTGACTGTTGAGTTTGTTTCAGTTTCTTCTCCCCGGTGGTCTCCTATAATCAGACTTGTAAAAGTGCCCTTGCGGTCTACTTACAGAATAAAGATCATTATTTCATTTTCAATAGTTAGACTCTAAACCGACGAGCATGCATGAAGAGATTAATGAATGTTGATGAAGCGGCAGTTGTATGCCAGGACCGTAGCAAGTGGAATGAGGTAGTCTCTGCCTACCCCGTTGGGAAAATAGCGTGATACGTATGTATGTATAGTAAGAGTGAGATAAAACATAACATTTTCTCATTTCACCAATGCATAGTTCCAAGTGAACATACAAAATGTCTCAGTACTTCGACCCGCAGACAAACTCACAAACCACCGTATTATTAGCTATCACATGAATCAGCGCTTCGCTGCCGTCGCCTGTCAAACATGAATCTCAATTGTAACGCATTGGAGCGGTGACAGTCATACATACACATACATACAGCGGTCTAAATTTAAAGTCGTCATAATGTCGCTGGAAGGACTGATGTCTTGTAATATGGATGATAATGATAACTTTCGTTTTGTGTGTATTTTGTTTGTTCTGCTGGATGTATGGACTTGGCGACTACTATAGTAAACTCAGTCCTTATTGTCTCTCTGTTAATCTGTCTCTCAGTTAATCTTGGGTCTCCTTCGTAATCCCTAATGTCGTTCGTCCTAATGTATCGTTTGCTGAATGTATCATTTGCCATAACGCATTTTTTCAGTAACCGTAAAATTTTCAGGATTTTTTAAAAGATCGTCATATAGATTAGGTTAGGTTAGGTTTGTTTTATAACAATAAAAACTGCAAATGATATATTAGGGCAAACGATACATTAGGACAAATAACGTTAGGATATAGATGCATTATTCTCTTCTCTCTTCCGCTCGATTAAGGGAAGCGAAATCATTGCCTATTTTTAAAACTAAGTTAAAAGATCATTATTTATCGCTCCCATAATATCGACATTTTAATTCTGCTGCTGGTTTTCTAATCAGTGTGGTGTCAATTGTATCATAGTTTTCTGTCTTCCTTTGTATATATTTAGATGTACATATATATATATATATATATAAATAGTCGTATATATGTATGTTTATGTTTTTATATTTTTGTGTTTTTTACAATCTTATCTCACCATCACTACCAACTCATTCCTAGCTATTCTGCGTTATTTCCGCTACCCAAAAGTTGTCTGGAAGAGATTGCTCTTTAGTGATAAGACCGCCTATTGTCTACCGTATTTTATGTTAATGCTCTATTGATCTGTTTCTGTTGTTGGTGTGCAATAAAGAATTGTTGTATTATTATTACAAATAAATGTGAACGTGTGTTTGATGGTTTGTCATTATTTCTAAGCGATAATGGCATTGGATTCACGTGATTCTTTTCTTATATATGCAGTAGGGGTTGGAGAGCGGCATTTATTCTGGAAAACTGATTAATAATTTTCACCAATTAACTTGGTCAGTAACGAAAGTATCTGACCAAGTAATTTTTTCAGACAAGTAGATCTGACTCAGATCAGGTCCTATCCATATTAATATATAAATGGGGAAGTGTGTATGTCTGTTTGTCTGTCTGTCTGTTACCTCTTCACGCTTAAACCGCTGAACCGATATGGATGTAATTTGGTATGATAGATAGTTTGAGTCCCGGGGAAGGAAATAGGCTACTTTATATCCCGGTAAAATACCCTTATCCACGATAAACGAATTTGAGGCGGACGAAGTTGCGGGCAGAAGCTAGTTAATTTAATAAATTTACGACTCTGTCACTGTTTTCATTAAACTGCTTCGGATCCCGTCCAAAGCATACAATATTTAAATTTTAAGGCCCAATTTGGGGAATCCATCATTTTACTGAAAATCGTTTCATCGATTATCGTTCCCCATAACACTATTCGCAGAATTGTATTATTACTTGGGAATAATTCATCGAACTTCGTTAGATAGCAAAGACATTTGCTCGAATTACCTTTTACACAAGAATCAACTCATCTAATTTTACTTCATTATTTTATTTGTCCATCGACATAGTCTTTCGTCGAATCGCCTTTACCATAATTTTAACTTAACGTGAGTTGCAGTTTTCAAAATTCTTAGTGTTACTATACTTGATAATATACGTTTCAACGACAGTACATTTCATCGGGGATCCTGCCGTTAAAACTGAAGGTACTCGTAGGTCAGGTTTGTGTTGTGACCATGTATAGCAGTGCGAGCGAAGCGAGCGGAGCGTCAAAATGAGTCAAAAACCGAAAACTGTAGGTTAGGTTAGGCTTGTATTGTGACCATATATAGCGGAGCGTCAAAATGGGTCAAAAACCGAAAACTGTAGGTTAGGTTAAGTTTGTATTGTGACCATGTATAGCGGAGCGTCAAAATGGGTTAAAAACCCAAAACTTTAGGATACGTTAGGTTTGTATTGTGACCATGTATAGCGGAGCGAGCGAAGCGTTAAAAACCGAAAACTGTAGGTTAGGTTCGGTTTGTACTGCGACCATATATAGCGGAGCGTCAAAATGGGTCAAAAACAATGTGGCAATAATAATAATATGGAACGTACCGTCTGTGAATTATGTTTCGATGACAAGTAAATTCAATAAATCGTTACGGTACGATTTGAGACAAATTCTGAACGATTAACGATAAAAAGTTTTTCGATTATATAAGAAGCAATGAATTTATGATTATGTGGTTAGAAAAGTAATGTAATGATATTCGTGGAATAGTATTCGGCGAAATGAAAATCGATGTAAGAAATTTCGATAAAATGACAGCTACCCCCTAATTTAACAAGCTCCTTTAGTCTTAATGGCAGATTACGACTGTGACAGTCCATAATGCCAAAAGTAATTATGAATGATTAACTAAAAACTCATTTTCTGTTAACATTTTGCAAACAATAGTTAATTTTGGAGGTTAACAATTATTATTAACTTCCAAAACATATTGCAGTTATTGTGAACGAACATCAGCTATTACTAATGACAGCAGTCAAGTGCCAACAGTCACCTGCGCAAGGGCCTGTCACGAAAATGGCCACTTGACTGCGTTTAAACTAGCTCTGATTTGGAATAACACGATTTATCGGCAGTTTATTTTACCTGACATCGCATAAGCGGTTTTAAATGAAGTGCAAAAACATACTATGTTGTTGATACGATGGCAGCACTTCTAATTATGTGCTGTTGTAAACTTGTACAAATGAAATATCTGTACGTGAAAGATATTTAAAAAAAAATGATACGGACTACGAGTATTTTAAGGTCACTGAATTGACCGTTACCTACAGTTTTCTTTTTTGAAAATATCTTCTATGTACAACTCTAAAATAGTATAAGGGTCCGGCTACACGCTCAATCATACTTGCACAAATTCCAATTTGCACAAGCAAGCATGTAAGTATGTTAAGACGGCAAAACGGTATACCGCACAAATGGCTTGCACAAAACGCTAATTGGCACAAACTTTTGCACCAAACAGTTTGTACTGATTTTGAAGGCGGGTTGGCACAAGCTCGTTTTCGCAAACAACCGATTACCGACCCGTCTTCGAAATGGTGGAGGTTCGATCCTGCTTTCGAGAGTATCTGTCAGAATTTATCGAATTATATAAATCTTATTCATGCTAGTGGAAAATCAAATCGAAAGAATATTGTGATAGAAATTACAAAATATTTATTTTTCCAAAATTGGTCGAGAAACTAAGTGAGGTAAGTCAATATTGGAATGGCGTGTGGACGCCATACAGTTTTTGCGCCAATTTTTGCACAAACCGTTTGCGCATGTAAGTCGCTGCGTGTATCCGGGCCTATAGATGTGCAGCCGGAGCTGCAGGTGTCCCTATCGCACTGAGAGCGATGATCGCGACAGCAACAATATTCTCAAATGTCGAAATCGTTGCCTGCGCGTCCTTTTACATGTCAATACCTGGGTAGCACAGCTGCGGACTTATGATACTTACTATCGCTTCAGGAATAAATGATGTATCTGTCGCTTTCTAACACCTATATAATGCGAAAATTGCGAGAAGGATAGATGTTACACAGTTTATTTGTCGTGAGACAAACGCGACCATTACTTATGCCAGCACTTCACATTGGTACGAGTAGAGGCTAAGCCGAGGTACATTGACGTTATTCTAAAAGTGTTACAGTCCTTCTCATATTCAAAAACGGCAATATATCTTGACTTAATCTCTTCTAACACCAATGTGTAGTTCCGGTATTTACGGTTCGGTCACAGCAACGCGCGCCTGGCAGAGCGGCAAGCGACTTCTCTCTTCATTGCGCGGTCGTGACGCTTACCGTACAGCGGTTAGTTGGCATCACAAGCAATATATTAGGAATTCGCTTGCCGCACCGCCGGTCGAACGTTAGGTCCGCTTACAGTGACTACGCTTGTCACGTGACATCGACTCCTCTCTATTAGATTGTACTTAATGATAAGAGAGAGGTGATAGTTGTGAAACGTAGTCATTCACAATGGGAAACAAATTAGAAGGCTCAAGGAAGTCACTTAAAGAAAAATAAAACGAGCAACCTCTAAGATTGCGGGAAACCGTTGGAAAAGCCTTTTCTGCGAAATAGTGTCTTGTGGTTAGATGTGACAATATATTCTGCTCACATGCGCATATTTTCCTTAAAACACTGCTATTGAAATCACTTTCTCAACATTGCGGCTGACACTGTTATGGTTATTTATTTATTTACTTTGCATACGTTATATTTATTATGTATAAGTATTTATGTATGTTTATTTACTAAATCTTATGTGTGCATGTTTATTGCGTCTACATGTGTCTATATGAGTTTTTTGTTTTGCTTCATAACTGTTTCTCGCCACCTACTCAACTAAAATTGTTGTCTTTTAAACACTCCGCTACCCAAAGGTTGCCTGGAAGGGATCGCTATTCAGCGAAAAGACCGCCTGTTGTTTACCTCTGCTAATTCGAATGTTACTGTCATGTTCTGTATTTCTGTGTATCTGAGATGTGCAATAAAGAGTATTTGTATTCGTATTTTCCTGCAGTTACTAAAAAATGTCCATCCGAGAGGTCAACTCTTCTTGGGTGGACGCCGGACCGTCGACATCGCCGGCATCACCTGATGATGCCTCGTAGAGAGGCGAAACACGTGTCGAGGATTATACTGTTTGGTGTTGGTTTGTTGTATTTGCATGCGTATTTTTGTGTGGAAACGGCATGATAAAATGCACATGTGAGCACTATTTACTGTCACATCTAACCAAGACACTATTCCGCGGAACAGCAAAGGAACTATACTTCATTAATTTAAGTTTATGTAAATTATCACAAATTAAAGTCATCCCATCTTGAGACATGTCACATCAAATCTCACAGTAATAATTACATCAAAATCCAATAATATAGTTGACAACCCTATTCGTCAATTTCATTCGGTCAACAAAAAACGCAGTGCAATTTTTGGAATACCATTAATTTATTATCCCACGCTGACGGATACATCAGATTGGTTGGCGTATTTTTAATGGCGCTGCATCGAAAGCTGCATTACCGAACAATCATTCAATATTAATAAGGGATGCCATGAGATTTCTTAATTAAAATCGCGCATTCGGTTTGAATCAACTCATTGCACTTGCGATTGAAGTTTTTAATTTAATTGTAATGGCAATTAAACTGAGATGCAAATTGATCAGCATGCAAATAAACTGTCAAATACTAGGTTAATAGTCGAACTGGCCAGTAGTGTATCTCCATCTAAACATTATATGAAATGACAGCATTACTTCTAATTGAGATCGAACCCGACTAGCGTGAATTAAAGCCAGCGGTTTGTTATAGAATACAATACAAATACTCTTTATTTCAAACCTCAGATACACAGAAATACGTAATATGACAATAAAATTCGAATAAGCAGAGGTAAACAACGGGCGGTCTTATCGCTAAATAGCGATCTCTTCTAGACAACCTTTGGGTAGCAGAGTGTTTAAAAGTCAACAGTTTTAGTGTTATTTTTGAGACTAGAACTTAGTGCTAACACAAAACTCTCAGTCAATAATTTTCCTATTCTTTCTCTTGAGTACACGTGATAGACGCGTCATGCAAAAAGCAGTATAGCAGCGTAGCATTCTGATTATTTAAAATATTTCCAGTTAAGTTTCTATTCCATATTGAAATCGAAGTGTCTAACTGTCAATCCTCAGTTAAGTGCCACAGGAAATATCTAAAGGTTTTATGTAATATCAACCTGTTTCCATGAATGCTGATTACTTGATTAGTTAGTTAATAATACTTAATCGAAAATTCTGTACTATGTGGCGTAACTACTAAATCAGGATGATTTATAACAATTTTGTATGGACCGGGTTTGAACGTATTATAGGTTCCACGACCTTTAACACTTCTTCATCGTACTTGTAATTTTATCACAAAACTAAATCGATTCGACGGACACATATTTAATTTAATTCAGTAGTATAAGCCATTTATCAAACCTAAATACACGATTAGAATTAAAAGAACTAAGAACACGCTAATGGCGATTATGCATTTATGCAAGCTTCTCGTCTGATCCGAAACAGATAATTATGTACACACGACAGAATCAGTCCAGCAGTTTTATCAAAATACCATTACTGTCACCACATATCGACGTATACCGAAGCCCGATATCGATAGACAGGTAATGAGCGCCAATAATTAAACGGCTCAGTCAGCGCGTCAAATTAAATTCAAAATGGCCGCGTGACGTCACAATATGAGGGACATTACGAGTGACGAAACGGGCCGCTGCCGAACCGGGAATTAGTTTTTGACGTATGAGTGGCATTCGAGTTTATTTAAAATATTTTCGAACTTGATCCGTTCGTCATTGGCAAAGTGATTTTAAGTGATAAGTTGAGAAATCCAATTGGGATTTTTGTCGTTCGATGCGCGAAATGCGCTTTTGATTTTAATTTCGACACAAAAAACTTAATTAAGTTAAAACTTACAAATTATGCCCGAGGCGTTGAACAAGATTGGAAGTATATACATAAAGGCGAGTATGTAGAAAAAACTGCGATTCGAAAAGTCATCTAGAAAAAAGATCAGAATAATATTATCAGTGTACAGAAGTTTCTTTTTCTACAGCCTTATAATTGAAAATTTTATTAGTCTACGAAAAATAGCTTCTCAGTATTGTTTCGTTCACATTTTAATGAAAAAAAATATATCCTATTTTTTTATTACATTATTGATACCAATAGTCAAATTAATGGCGATCCACTGCAGCCTAAGCTGGAATCGAACCAGCTTCTCTTTTCAACAGGAACAGCGTCCTGAAAAGACCACAGACCACTTGTTATCAGCAACGCTTTAATCCTCTAACTTCAGTAAAGGACAGTTCCTAGTATTTTTTCTAATTGAAGCAAAAACATTCAAACACAATTTACAGCGCAATTCAAAATGACCGCATTTTTTCAACCCTAACATCCTGCCGGCGACGCATTTTTTCAACCCTCATTCATTACCTTACTAAGAAAGTCCCTACTATTGCCTTTTGCGTCACTACACAAATCACTCAGTATCGCTCATAATTTTGCCAGGCGTGTCAAATTTGACAGATTTATGACATTTCTTTTACGAGTTAGTAACGCGACACTATCTGACGAGAGTTAGGGTTGGCGCGGCGGATATTGTGATTTATATTTGACAAACACGATTTGTAATGGTTTGTAGTGTTAAGTTTGTAGTTTTGTTTTATTTTTGCGCAATGTGGAAGTATGAACTGAATTATTAGCTTGAGAATAAACCCTTTAGTTTATAAATGCTTTAAATTTGCAGTTTGAGTACAGTTTTTTTCAAGTGGCATAAAAACAGTTTATATGTTTTGATGTTATTTCATAATTCAATATGCATTTTACTAAAAAAATATATTTTGAACAAGTTGATTTGATTTCACATTATCTATACATGTATACTATTATAAAGTTGTAAAAATGAAATGTCTCTAGGTAGATTGAAGATATTTGAAAAAAAAAACATGATTGTGACGAGCTAAAAAATATCATTTTTTTATTTTTTGTATTTTATTAGGTCGTATATTTGTGGTACACGGGTAGTTGGGTATCCAAAGATGGTTAAAAGATACTTTTTACCTTATTGATTAATAGAAAAAAACATATGCTAGGAAAATAGTTTGACTATTCTATCTAAAATCACGTTATTATGTTAAATAGAGGGTATCCGCCACTTCGACAGCTTAGAAGAAAAATAATCATATCTCTCTTTTTTCTTCAGTATAGTCGAGTAAAAAGTATCATATAACCATATGGATGCCCAACTACCCATGTACCAAAAATAGTTGTAATTAGTTAAGCCGTCTTGGCGTGATGAAGCCACAAACAAACATAAAAAAAATATTATTCGTTTCAGTGACCTTCAAATAGTTCGTATCACTTGTTTCTAGAAAATATCTTCAATGTACAGACATTTCATTTTTACAACTTTATAATAGTATAGATAAGTACCTCTCAAATTGCTTAAAGAAATGGCTGATTGAAACGAGGCAAAGTGAACGCTGCGTGGCAACGCCTATTTTTGGCAGCCCTGGGAGCCTCTGGATGTTTAGGCAGTAGTTGCCTTATCTGTTGTTTCGCCAAGGTCACAAGCAGTTACACCGAGTTAGAGCAAAGTTGAGCTGACTGATTTGCTGATAGCTAAGACTGGTGATGGAAAACATATTGGTGTCCGATGTGATAGACAAATTTAAGATGATAATTGCGCCATCTTTAAACGACCGGTTTGGCTCAGCAGGAGTAACGTCGCCTGCAAAGCTGGAGGTCCTGGGTTCAAATCCCGGTAAGGGTAAATATTTGTGAGATGAGCATAAATATTTTTTCCTGAGTCTTGGATGTTTTCTACGTATATAAGTAAATAATATCTATTAAATATATAGTCGTCTCGTACCCATAACACAAGCCTTATTGAGCTTACCATGGGACTAGTTTGATTTGTGTAATATTTTCCTGTAATATTTATTATTATTATTTATTTATTATTATCTTGCCTGTCCAAACTTGTAAAAGATCAGACACATTGTTCTTAGATTAGTGCTGTAAGGGGCCTTTCAAAAATTAATGGTACATCGTATTGTGACAGTATATTTAGGATTAATTTGCTGTGTATCAAGCGGTCTGATAGTCTAATGGATTAGGACTCTGTTCCGGTATAACAGAGACGCTGGTTCTACTCCGGCTTAGACTGCAGTGGATCCCAATTGTTTTTTTTATTTCTACTTAGATCTTTGTATCAGTAAAGTAATTCTAAATATCGCCATCTGAACTTGGCTAAGGCAATTCTTTGCGACATTCTTGTCGCGTGACATAGAATCACACGTGTTTCTCACACTATATTGAATGGAATGAAGAGACAGAAATACATAACAGGTCCTTCACCTAGCACAGCTATAATACGCGACTCTTTAGCGCGTAATAAATAATGTAAGTCTCTTTCCTTTCAATACTGTGTGAATAAAACGGATGACACGCGACGTGTAAAAATTTCGGTAGGTTGGGCTAGCCCGAATGGACAGACTAAAACTTCACTGAAAACATTGTCAGTATTCAAACCTGACATATTAATATTTTTCCACGTTATATTTGGTGGTTTTATGATTTCTTCTTTCACTCAACAACAGATGCGATCTGTATTCCGGACAAAAGCGCTGTGAAAGAATAGATAAAATACTTTTACCTATCGATAAAACCACTGACCTATTTCTCGATATATGTATTTTCAGTATGTTTTTAAGATGCCTCAAATATGCTGATTGTAATTGTACACCTTATTGCTAGAAGTTGTCGTTCTTAGGACATTTTAAAAACACTTGAAGCCTTCGTTTTACTAAAAATCAAGAGCACTATGGATTTCACGAATAAGTAATTACCCAGAAATTTGTATGAAAAATCTATCTTCAGTTATGCGGTGCTTTGTACTGATACCGATACAATGAGTTTTAATCATCAACGTCGATAATACTCTTGATTCTAAGCAAAACGAACCACGTGGGAGGTACTTACATATTTTTGTAAAAATGCCCTTCAATACTTTGTATTTACTGAGTTACTGAAAGCAAGCACCGTCTAAAACCGTCAATCTAGAAAAAACTCGTGCGCATCGGGCAGGTGCCGTTTGGAAAGCCATCTCCCCTGTCAAAAACTTGTAAAATATCGCCGTCTCAGGCCGCGGGCAGAGATATCTAAGATTTATTCAGCCGTCCACAAAGGGGAACGTTTTAATTCTTTTCATACGACAGATTTATGAACGGCAGATGTGGCGGGATCGGAGATGCCCTTCTGAGATGCTCAGTGCGCTATGCTTTTGTTGTCGACGGTGAGCGGAGCGAGGTGTTATGAAGCGGGCTTATGATTGTCACGATTTGCGTGTGAGAGTGATGGTTGATTTAACCCATTACTATAAACAAGTAAATGTATATATACGAGTTCATGTGTATAAATATAAATTTTTGCCACCTTGTATATTTAATTGGTTTCTCGGAAAAAGCTCTTATTAGGTGGATAACATTTGGCATGTAGACTAAAATTTGCCGTCCAAGGTTCAGCTTCTAAAAACACAAAATTGTGGCTCAGCGAGCTTTGTTCGGTCACCTAGGTCCTCATTTATAAAAACGAGCATTGTAGGCATGCTAACTCGGTAAAACGAAACAAATCTTGATAAAACAATATTATTACAATTTTGTTCCTAATGAGGACTGAACAAAAGGCTTGTTTTTGAGGCTGGAAGAGAGTGGCTGAGGATCTCGCTCAGTGGCACACTCTTGGAGAGACCTGTGTACAAATAATCCTTGCAATTACTTATTTAGTGTTCAAGGTTCGTTTTAAGATAATACGATGATGTGCAGAGTTTCGATCTAAACAACATAACATAACAATAAATAAATAAATATTACAGGACAATTTGTGCACAAATCGAACTAGTCCCATGGTAAGCTCAATAAGGCTTGTGTTATGGGTACTAGACGACGATGTATTTCATAGATAAATTTACTTATATACATAGAAAACATCTAAGACTCAAGAACAAATATTTATGATCATCACACAAATATTTGCCCTTACCGGGATTTGAACGCAGAACCTTCAGCTTCGCAGGCAACGTTACTCCCGCTGAGCTAAATCGGTCGTCAAACTTATTTAGTGAACAAGGTTCATTTTAAGAGAATACGATGATTTGCGGAGTTTTGACTTAACCAACATAACAATAAATAAACAAACCTACATAATATAATAAGGACCATCAGGACGAGTGCCCTCATTAAGCGAATCTTTATACAGTAGGTACACTGCATTTAGTTCATAAAAGGCGTAACTGACCAAAAAATTCTGTGTCACTTACGCCCTTCCATACACTTTCATCTTTACCTCAACACCCGTCCTTATACACCAATTTAAACGCCATAAAAAAACGTTGACATATTTTTTTAATCTCATAAACTATTCCTTGTCTTAACGATTATTGGGAGACACAGAACATCAAAACGAGAGCCTTCCGCCAAAGGCTGTAAACATCGGTAAATCTGTCAAGTGAGGCGACAGACGGACGGACAATTTTAGAACGTTAACTTTAATATTGTACTTATACATAATGTGTGTCTTACTGAATAGGCGTATCTCACTGCGAGTTGATATGAATATACGCCTTTTTATTCGTTATTTTAAGTGAATTTGAACGACATTCTAATTCTTGTATACAGGTAAATACGAATTGGTATAAACACGTGTGGTGATTACGTCTTACATGGAGATACGCCCTTCTTGAGCAGCTTTTATAGTGGGTTTTTGATAATTGGTATGTTAAATGAGTGTTAATTGCTAATTAATGTGTGGATAACGGTAGCTAAAAGCTTGTGTGACGTCGGTAATAATTCGCCATTTTGTGAAAATTAATGGTAATTAATATTATGCCAATGGCCTCGTTTGTCACTAAATATACTGACTTTATTTTCGTGCAGAGAAATAAAGTTTTATGCTATTTTATGAAATACATTCCTGATGTATTATTTAATTAAATATTGCTTTAAAACATTTCAATTACTTAATATTTTCTTCTGTTTCCGCGATTATTACTCATTTAAATAAAACAATTTAACGGATTATATCGCGTGTATTATCTTATTTTACTTCCCGACGTTTCGGAAGCTTTTTTGCTTTCCATTGTCACGGGTGTCCACCCGTTTTATTTAAATTTCAATTACTTATCAAGCTCTTAGGAGTACAGGATATAAAACGAAAATGATTCAGTGCGTAAGAAATTCATTATTTTTAGATCTATATTTTTTCTTGGCTGTTGGATGAGGGCACGCTCGGTCTTTACGGAAATCTTTTGGGGAGGCCTTCGTCCAGAAGTGGTCCTTGGGCTGATATGATGATGAAGATGATTTTTTTTAGTTAAAAAAAATATATCTTTCAATGCTAATTAGTTGTGTTTAAAAGTAGATTTAACTTAATTATTTTTGAATGTTAAATTAAGAAACAATATCAATGAGAAACAGGCAAACAATAGATATTATTAGTATGAATCTATCCCAAAAAGTTTCCGTTAAAAATAACATTTTTGTGACAAGCTTTCATTGCCCATTGTACTTATCTTTAAACATCCGTTAACTGCCCAAGTAACACCACAAGCTGTATTAGAGCTGATACTACAGCTCCAATTGGTTGTATAATAGCTGTATTAGCCCTTATACAGCTTCGCTGCTAATCTAATACTCATCGAGACGATTGTAATGAGCCCAAATTTGAAAGAAATGCGTTATTTTTTTACAGAGCTATGACCCCGACCCAATCCCATCATCAGATCAGCTCGATGGTGTTATAATTTTGTTTTGTCACCGATTTACCTAAGTATGCGAAATTGTAACTCAATCGGAAATAATAATATCGTGGGTCAAATTTATCTAAACAAGATTCCACCCGAACAAAGATACACAAGTTTGTTTGCAAGTTAAATAAAAGCTTTTAAAAACTCGGCCATCAGAGCTTCGCTATCGATGGCCTAACTCGTCACTGCGTTGAACGGATATATCCGTGTATACGAGTATATATCCGTCAAAGCTTGAAATGTAGGCTCGCACGCACCGACTGTGTGTCGCGCGGCAATAAAGAATCGTCGCCGATAACACGACCAAGGGCATCATCGTAAACTCCGCGCTATACTGTTATTGGCTGCCCGATTTATACTTTTTTACATCCAGCTGACAATTTATTAAGTGGTCCTAACTGAGTTGGTTTTGATCAAAACGTGCCGCCGTTACGAGGGGGTGCAATGGACATATTTGCAAAATAATTAATGCTTAAACATAGATTTAAGCTAACACGATTTTCACTCATTATGATAACACAAAAAACGGGGCTTCTGCGTGCCCATCTCATTCTTACTACCGATAATGTATTTCTTACTCCCAACGCAAGAAGAAAGGTGTTACAAGTTCTCTATGATTTTCTGTGGCTTCGCTCTTAAACGCGTCTGAATTAAGTTTCTTTCATTAAATATTCCATCTTTACGGTGGTTCTTAGTCTTTTTGTATGAACATTAGTCCAGCAAAGTTCAATAATATTTTTTTAGCTATACATACATCCATCGAATAAGCTTTGTTTTATTTAATACAAAAAATTATCAGCCGCGCTAGCGCATCTTCGCTTGTTGCGTGTCAACATAACCCATCATTCGTGTCTAAACAAACTAAAAGGCGACTGCAACTTCGTTCGCAAAGGAGAAAAAGTCAAACCCTTATTTTTTCCGACAGCGTAGTCGGGTAGAAAGTATCCTATAACCATCTGTGGATACCCGTGTACCAAAAATAGTTGAAATCTGTTTAGCCGATTTGGCGTGATGAAGCCACAACAACATATAAAAATATACAAAAAAAATTTTTTTTTTTTATTCAGTGACCTCCAAATAGTTCGTTACATTTTTTTTAAATATCTTGATGTACAGACATTTCATTTTTACAACGTTATACTAGTATACATAACTTATGCATTTATTGTGAAACTGTACCAGATTAAAATAAGAATAACCTATTAACCAGTACCTTACTAGGCTTAAACTAAATTGTTTCTCAAAAGGCGGTTTCCATATAAGCCAATTTGACGTTAATTGTGTTAATTTATTGTGAAAACCTTCTCGATACATAAAAACTGGAATTAAATATACTAGTATAAATGACACGGGTAATTATTGGAGTTGATTAAATGTTATACACAAATAAAACATATCACTTACGCACACATATGTACATAAGCGTTGCTATGGAACATGAAGATATAATATTTTTAGGGTACCGTACATGAAAAGGAAAAAAACTGAATCCTTAGATGATTACTTGGTTGTCCGTCTGTCTGTATGTCTGTCAAGTCAAAACCTCTTTTCGAAAAAACGCGTCATATCAAGCTGAAATAAATATCAAATAGCATGCAATCCCTTGAACCTAGAATTATGTTTGCCAACTATTTCTTAAACAAATATACCTCGTATTTTCCAGCCCAAGGTAAAAATAACATACTTCTCTACAAAAAAGTACAAAATACTTAAGAGTGAAAATTGATTCATGAAACATAATGCATAATATTTACTAATCACTAACATTCGGCATGCTATTGCAATTGGGTGGGGCAACTATCTGAGTCGATAAAAGCCCATTTCTCCACTCCAACAACATTGATTGGTGCATAAAATCTAGTTGATATGCGTAAGGACTGACAAATATAGTATTTTTGCGTACTATATATTTCTCCAACAAAATATAGTACACTGAGTCAAAATATAGTACAACACTATTATATATTATAGTACGGTTGGCAACCCTACTTGAACCTGTAACAGTTCAAATTTCAAAGAAAACGCGATCAAAGTAATGAAGGCAAAAAGCGAAAAAGGAATAACCGCCAATGGATTCATTTGGCCGTTACTACGTGTAACACAGTATATACAGTCATTGAAATTCAGCCCTTCAAATTGTGAAATTCAGTCATTCAGCACAATATTAAAATCATTGAAAAATAAGTTTCCATACAAATTGCCATAGTATTAAAGCCTAAGGGGTACTTCCAATTGTCCTCATCATCGTCATTTCAGCAATAGGACGTCCACTGCTGGACACAGGCCTCCTCAATAGATTTCCATATGGGCTGTATAGAGGCAACCCGCATCCAGCGAGTCCTCGCAAACCTAAACAGGTCGTCCGAATACCTTGCGGATGGCCTACCACGCTGCGCTTGCCGGTACGCGGTCTCCACTCGAGAACCTTTCTGCCC
Source organism: Hedya salicella (assembly GCA_905404275.2). Lineage (NCBI taxonomy): Eukaryota > Metazoa > Arthropoda > Insecta > Lepidoptera > Tortricidae > Hedya > Hedya salicella. Next base: position 1,712,911 of record FR990104.1, read on the forward strand.
CAACGGCCATCGGTTCTTCAAATTATGTGCCCTGCCAATTGCCACTTCAGTTTTCTTACCCTGTTTGCTATGCCGGTGATCTTGGATCTCAACGAATCTCCTCATTTCTGATTCGATCTCTTTGAGAAATCCCAAGACCCCTATCCCTATCCCTTGACACTTGAAATTGGACATGAAACTAAAAGTCCTAAAAACTTAATTTCTTCAGTGTAAGTCTAAAATCAATCCGTATGATTTTGTAAATGATTAGATAGAAGGGCGTAAGTGCCTAAATCTAGTAAAGTGCCAAGTCTTAATTAATGTAATGGTATCCAATAAATATGTCTATATTACCGTGTTATCAAACACTAGACTTAGAACACTATAGAAGCTGCTATGTTTTTGGCTTAATTCAATAAATTTAACGTTATATTCGAATAATAATTAGGTAGGTAGGTGAAATTAATATATAATAGTTGCTAGTTAAGATTACGTTTTGTTTAATATTGTCTTTGTGATGATCTTGTTAATATTACACTATTATTTTCCAACTTCATAGTGGATTTTTTGGAGTCGGTATTATTTTCATTGCATGTATTATTCTCTCCTAAGCATTAAGTTTATAAATACGTGTAATATTAAAGTATTCAATTAATTTAGTAGATTACAAATCATCACCATCATCATCAGAAACTTAAGAGCCAGTCTCTTGTCGGTGGAGCAGCTTCCATGTTTTTCTATCTTCAGGTTTCTTTTTGATGTCTTGATACAACACGTTATCTACTTTCTCCTTGATTTGATCATCTCCTAGGTCTTCCTCTCTTCCTCCTTCCCTCAGTCTTTCCTTCTATAATGGTTTTTATGTAATCATCTTGTCGTAGCAATTGTTCAAACATCTGTCCCCTTCTGTTTTCAATGGTTTCTAACAACGACCTTTCCTTTTCTACTCTTTTAAGCACTTCCAAATCATCGCTATTTTTTCCGTCCACGCTGCGTGCGTCATTGAAACTTGGACAATGACACAGCGTGATAGGTAACGGTTGAAAGCATTCGAAATGTAGTGCTGGAGACGAATGGAAAGAATTAGCTGGAAGGAAAAAATAATTAATGAGGAAGTGCTTAAAAGAGTAGAAGAGATTATAAACACCATTTATATATATATTTTTCATAGTAAACATCAAACTGGAATAATTATCTTGATTTAAGTGAATTCACTTCCTTTATAGTGTTGACAGTTGCTAATGGTAGTAAACTGATATTTATTGAGAATTAAGTATAATATATTAAATCCGAACTGTTCGGAAACCGATAACTATTAGCGATCGTCCAAAGCTTCGAAATGGTAGTAAATTCTAGCGCCAATTTGCGTAACTATCACTTAGTGACTGATATATTATACTTAATTTTGAAATTGAAATTAGATTGTATTTTAGATTTAGATTAAACTAATTTTCACGAATAGTAAAAACATCTAAATCTCGGAAGCGTTTAGTACGAAACATCACAACTAAGTGTTTCGACTACTGCGACCTTGTCTTCAAATTAATTGTTAATAAATTAATCTATTAACACTCATAGGTAACGAAGTATCTGGGGGTTTTCTGTGGCATTGCCCGCGTGGCAAATTTATTTATTCTTTAAGAATTAGTTCGCCGCAGGGTGTGATCTTGCGCAGACCGCATCCACCGACTCTCCGCGACCCTTACGAGGTCATTCGTCCACATAGTCGAGGGCCGGCCTATTAGGTACGCTACGCTTTCCTATGCTGGTCGCCACTCCAGGACCTTATTGCCACAACGGCTATCTATTCTCCGGGCTACATGGCCCGCACATTGCCACTTCAACGATGCAATCCTGTGAGCTATGTTGGTTAGTTTGATTCTTCTGCGGATATCCTCCTTTCTGATGTAGCGCATACAGTAGGTCAATATTATATCTATCTGTAAAAATACGGTCATTCTTTTGTCTCGTCATTCTGTGAAAGAAGGTAAGAACAACAAACCTTTTTTCGAAATAAATAAAAATAATTCGTATATTAGGGTACTAGAAGTTGCCCGCAAATTCGTCCGCGGGGGAGAAAAAGATAGAAAGATATTTTTTTTTCTTCAGTATAGTCAGGTAAAAAGTAGAAGAAAAGTTGAAATCCAATGAGCTGAGGTAGGCGTGATGAAGCCACAACGACACATACAAACATTTCATTTCTACAACTTTATAATAGCATAGATTAAATATCTTTGCCCAAGGTATTAAATATGGGCTATTCTCGATAGTTTTCTGGGTGGTAAAATCAGAAATGAGGACTTAGGAGAACTAAAGTAACCGCTGTGGCAATGGGCGGGTCTTGTAGCCCGAAGAACGGATGGCCACTGGGGCAGTAAAGTCCTGGAGTGGTGACCACGCATAGGAAAGCGCAGCATGGGATGGTCCTCGACTATGCGGATAAATTACCTAGTGAGGGTCGCGGGGTGTCAGTAGATGCGGTCTGCGCAGGATTGCACTCTGTGGCAAGTAATAACGCGGCCTATGTTCGCAGTGGACGTCCGTGACTGATAGATATAACGAAAGATATTATTATTCATTCTTGATAAGGACATGTTATGACCATTTATCGGATATACCAAAGGTATCAAAATACTCAGACAAGTCTTTATGTAGTGAAGGCAATAAAAACACATGTACGGTCGGCCAATAAGTTGGTCTACCACTTATCGACTCTATTTCATGTATATTAAGGTTTAAAAGTGGTAGACCAATTTCTTGGCTGGCCGTACCTTATGAAGCGTAGAGATGTACTGTAACATATTAATCAATACTTTCCAAGGAAATCACCCGATTGACCCAATTCAAGAGCCAATAAACCTGATGATTCAGGTTCGATCGCCGTTAAAGGCAGTATTTATTTTCTGCAGTGAGAAGCAAAATACTGGTATGATAACTTGTCCCTCCTGCTCCTCAATCGGTCCCTCAATGCTGAGGGTCGTGACTCTGCCGACGTAGTCTAGCGAGTATTCCCTTCCATGAAGCTCGATGAAGCCTGTTGAAGGGCTGCATTAACCGGCATGTCAAGGCACTCCGACACCTGGTTTACCCATCGTTTGGGGCTACGGCCTCTGGGTCTCTTCCTTTAACTGTGCCTGTCACCATCAGCTTTTCTTAATTTTCGGCCTCTAGGCGGGCCACATGGCCGAAATACTGAAGAATCCGGTGAAGACGTCTGTCTTGTCAGATGAGAGGCGCTGTTGTTGTTCGAGGTCAAGTTCTTTCAGTGTGGACGCGTTATTTCGAAAAGCAGTCCAAGGTATCCTTATCATCCGACGCCAGCAACACATCTCAAATGTTTGTCCCTATGTCACTAGAAATCGTGGTTTGGTTTAATGCGTTGCTGAGTGTGAAAACGAATATATATATCTCACCTAGCCGAGTGAGGTTACATCAACTACTTGCTTCCTACCTATGAGAGCGAAGCTGATGAGCTCTCTGGTGACTAAAATAGCCGTTTTCAGCGGTAAATGTGCGGCCACATTCACTGTATGTCAGCACCCCTCCGACATAATTATATTGTATTGCTGCACGTGGTCGGGCCTTAAGCTCGTCGCGCTTGACATTGAGTTCAATACGTCTTTCCGTCTCAAAATTCGGCACCTGTGTTTTCACAATATACCTTCACTGTGGCCTTCTGCGATTGTCTCCCATGTATGCGGGTTTATATCAGCCCTCTTCATTCGTTTTAACACATCTTTATACCGCAGGATATGGCCACCCTGTTTTCGCGCTTTTGCGACTCTGTCTTCTGACATACGGGAAAACAAAACACAAATACTAACAGGTGACGTTAAATAAAACAAACCGTCAACTCTAAAACATCGCCAGACCTTTGTTTAACAATAGAACACAAACAAAAAGGAAACCGTAAAAAGAAGTCGTAATAAATCGAGTCCCTATCACGGCATCGCACGTCACTATATCGCATTACGACAATGTCCGTTTGATATCGAATTTATTACGAGGGCTTATTCCGAATCACTCGAAACGCGTCACCCGGCTCTCATAAATTGTGTGACATATCGTTCGACTCGACTTATAAAACCGAGAAATCAAGATGCGGATTTTCCTTCCATGGTTTTTAAGTCAACGGATCAAGACTGATTTTTGATTTTCTGGACTTCCTCATTAAGTTGGTTCATCGTATCTCATGTCTTGTCTCATATTAATGATGGTTTGGTTTTTTTATCATGTATTTTTAAGGTTTGAAACGAATTCTTAAAGTTTTACTCATCAGTTTCAAGAAGCGCTTGCATCAAGATGGGTTTTATGCTGGGAGCGGGTACCTGATTAAAACAGTTTGATGGTAATTAGAACCATTCATTGGACGAAAAATATATAGACGATAAGGTGATAATGATAACCATTTAGAAGTACCTATTAGTGCTTTGGTTTTCGATTCTTAAAGTTGAAATAGATTATCTTAATGACTATTAAGATCAGTCTGTCACTATCGGCTTCGTGTACGACAAACTGAATTCTTTAATTGAATATCGACTCCACGTCATCCACTGAGGGGTTACTCCGGAACTCAAAAATCGAAGTTCGTAACGTGCTGTCCCTCTCGCTCTCATGTTAAGCTGTATTTGAGTGAGCGGGATGGCGCCATACGAACTTCGTTTTTCGGATTTCGGAGTTTCCCTTCTGGTCTTATATTCAAAACGGGCATGTCTGTGAGTGTGTAAGTACTCGGACTTCCATTGGACGTCTTTGCATTATTGTCAATTACTTGGCGAGATCAGAATGCAATCTCTGGTGACCTTGTGACTTCAAATAGACGAGGCTATGATCATGCTATCTTGCTGGATTTTGGTGAAAAGATCAAGGCAGTTAAAACTCTCTTAAGAATGGCCTATAACAAGTAAATTACACAATCCTGACCTTTGAACTTGTACCCACAAATATTTGCAATTATCGATGTCGCTCTAGATTTCGTATTTTTCATATTTAACTAGTATTATCTGACCTTTAATTTCGAAGACGCACCTCTACTTCATCAGTCTTTTTGAAGTTGTGCATGGTTCCTGACTCTTTGTCGCGCGACGAAGGATCTCTGTCTCTTTCCTTTCACTACAGTGCGAAAAAGACGGGTGGTGCTCTGTCGCGCGACAAATTTGGGACTTGGTCGATTTGTGAAAGATTGTCCCTATGTTATTTATTTATTTATTTAAGTGAAGTCGCGGAGAGGTGTGCTAGACCGGCTAGGTTGATACGGATTTTTTAGATTACTCTTCGGTATGCACTGGGTGCCGAGACGTGGTTTCTAACCATGGGCCTCTTAAGCAAGCTCAGTCACTCAGCGACCTATGGGAAGGGCTATGCTCGAGATCTCTCTACGAGATCAAATCAGAAATGATGAATTCGTAGACGAACCAAGGTCACCGACATAGCAAACAGGTTAAGCAAACTGAAGCAGAAAATGGGCAGGGCATATAGTTAGAAGAATAAATGGTCTTTGGGGCAGGAAGATTCTCGAGTGGAGACCGCAAGGTGGTCGGATGACCTGTTTAGGGTTGCGGGGACGTGATAATAAATAAATAAATATTAGGGGACAATTTTACACAAATCGCTCTAGTCCCACGGTAAGCTCAATAAGCCTTGTGTTATGGGTACTAGACGACGATAAATTTAATAGATATATTACTTATATACATAGAAAACATCCAAGACTCAGGAACAAATATCTCATCACACAAATATTTGCCCTTACCGGGATTTGAACCCAGGACCTCAGCTTCGCAGGTAACGTTACTCCCGCTGAGCCAAACCGATGGATGGGGGTCGCCTTTATCCGGCCCATGTGGAAATCTATTGAGTAGGCCTGTGTCTAACAGTGGACGTCCTATGGCTGAAATGATGATGATGGATGCACTAGGTTCCGATCATTGCCCTAATGTCTCCGGTTAGTTGTGTCATTTGTTTATTGTTTTTTTGTTTGGTTTCAGATGCGGGGCAGTAAGTCGGGCGGCTGGCGGGCGTAGAGATGCGCTCTAAGCAGCAGCCGCGACCTTCCTACCGCTGGCTTAACACTAACGAAAACGGTAAGTGCTTTAGTACTCAGTGGCAGAGGTGAAGCATCCATGCGCCATTTTTTATTGTTAATTCCAAATGACCATCATAAGAATTTGTAACCGAGGTGTAGATGGCGCCTCTGTTACGCTTATTTTGAAAAAACGACCTTAAATAGAAATGCAAAGCAGTCACTATTAAGCTTTCATATTGTGATGATAATTTATTAATTAAACTACATGAAGAACATTGTACATGTTAATTATACAGCGTGTATACATGATTCCCACGAGGAATTGGAAAGATTTTAACCACGCATTCCTTCGGCCATTAGGAGGAAAAATGTTTTATGAACCCCAGGCAAATCCGACTTAGTTTTGAAGATATTATCAAGTCATTGTGATTGCTACAATCTACATTAAGGTGCGTCCACGCTTGTATCATTTGCTCGTATCCGATCACCGTGCCGTGGCATGGCTGCGTATCGCGCTGCTTGGACGCTCACTGTCGGCGCGCCGATCATGCCGCACTCTTCCGATGTAAGTGTGTGATACGCGTAGCAAATGGATTTCGAGCGATCGGATCGGCGCAACGTCCAAACGCGTGATCGTGACACGCGATCATGCCATGCGACGATGATCTGGTACGGGCAAATGATACAAATGTGGACGCACCCTTAAGCTCTTTTGATCGCGACGTTGACAGAAATCAAAGTGACAGATTACTACTCACTAAAATCATCGTTTTTTAGAAAATAATTGACCCAGAATAAAAAAGACAACAATAAATTATTAAATCCTGATATTATTAATCAGAAAGTTATTCGAAAATTGCCCGAATTTATATTATTGGTATCACCAAAGAGCTAATAACTACACGAAATAGTCCTTATGTTGTTAATTTCTTTATGATGATTTCTAAGCCCACTACAGACTTTACTTTAACTAAGTTTAATCAATAATCTTAAAATTAATGTTGCTTAAACATAATATTTAGTTTTAATGTATAAAATACAAATGATTCAAATGTTTTGTTATAAAGGCCATCCTCCACAAACAAACATAAGTAATGCAACGGTACTTTACATCACATGAAGCAATACGTTACGCCAGTTAAGACGTCATAATTATCCCTTTATCGCTAAGGAAGCGTTAACTTAAAACATACAATAGAATATTTTATAATTCCCATCGGTTATCTCAATTAAGAATCCTCCCATGCGATTAGGTCGTAACCGGCAAGAATTTCAATGCAACTTACTACCTTATGGTTAGAAGTGAGGCATAATCAGAAAATTTACGCTTATTTAATCATTGCCATCTAGGAAATTTTACTTTTTTTATACTGAGACATTTGTAAAGTGAACCGTGTTTTAGAGGTGGTTTGGTTGGTAATGATTTTAGGGTTTGCCCTTGTTTTTTTAGGGTTCTGTAAGTTGGGCTTAAAGTATCCTATACTCATCTGTTTTGCTACCCTTGTACCAAAAATCGTTGAAATTCATTCAGCCGTTTTGTTGTGATGAAGCCACAAAGTCACGTATAAACATAAAAAAATAAAGATTTGGAAACCTCCAAATAGTCCGTTACAATTATTTTTAGGGTTCCGTACCCAAAGGGTAAAACGGGACCCTGTTACTCAGACCTCGCTGTCCATCTGTCTGCTCTCTGTCCGTCTTTCTGTCTGTCTGTCACAAGGCTGTATACCTCATGAACCGTGATAGTTAGACAGTTGAAATTTTCCCAGATCATGTACTTCTGTTGCCGCTATAATAACAAATACCAAAAACAGAATAAAATAAATGTATGTATTTTTATATTTTCAAAAATCAGTTTTGAACTATCCGATTGCATTAAGTCTGCACCTCATTTGTATGCAACGCAATAGATACCAGGTGCAAACTTAACCTAACCGAAGAGAAAGTTTGTACGGCACCTTCGGTGCTCGAGACCGACTCGCACTCGACCGGGTTTTTGAAAATATTTTCAGTGTACAGACATTTGATTTTAACAACTTTATAATAGTATAGATGAGTCCGACTCACACTTGACCGGTTTTTTATTCAAATCAGAATCGTCACCGTGACGCAAGCTCTGCAACTAAAATTGCCATAAACAAAGTTGGTATAGTAGTCGATACAACGCAAATGTAATACGAGGCAATAACTCACAGGAGTTTTTTGAATGTAACTAAGCCACCGTGAAGTAATAAATAATATTTATTTTTGCTATTATACGCGTTTTTGTCAGTCGTAATGGGTGTAAAAGCGCAGGGCGGGATTTGGTCGGTTAGGCCACGAAAAAAGCGGGCGACAAGCGAATTACGACATTGTTACGACATAAGTAAAAATATGTAAATATGGAATATAGTGAATCCAAATAATATGTATAAGTTTTAGTATGTAAGAAATTGCAGTGCCCTAACAGGGTATAATGTACCTACGTACAATGTCTATTGTACCATCAATTGTAATGAATATGATCTTAATAAATATGAATATGAGTAAGTATTTTTGACAACCGCTTTCGCTCAGCGGAAATCACGCTTCCTGCGAAGCTGACGGTCCTGGGTTCAAATTCCGGTGAGGGAAAATATTTGTGCGATGAGCTTACATATGATTTCCTGAGTCTCAGATGTTTTTTAATGTACATATATAAGTATGATCTGATCTTTTAAATATATCGTCGTCTAGTTCTCATAACAGAAGCCTTATTGAGTTTACCATGACACTAGTTCAATTTGTGTGAATGACCCGAATATTTATAAAGCTTTTATCTAAACTTGACGTGTTAGTTTGTATATTAGTATATGTAAGACTGTCTTTTTATAATGTTATTTTGAATTTGATAAAACAGCACAGGTTCTTATTATTGTTTGATTTTGTTTTGTATTGTGCTGTTAATGAAATGAATTTAAAACACACGTGATTGTTATATGAGCAGACCAGACAATCGCCATCGCTTAAGTATTAGAAGCTGGTTCTGTAGCCCCACAGTACTAAGTCGTTTCGTAAAACCTCTCTCTATGGCGCCCATACTAAATCACAAGAGAATTTAATGCCTACCCCCACTCTGAGACTATCTTCATTATTAGTAAATAGGATTACGTCCTTTTAGTAACATAGGGGAGATTCCTTTGTCTTTATTTTATACTAGAAGATACTCGCAACTTTGTTCGCAGCGACGAAAAAGTCGTAACCCCTCTTTTCTTCGTCAGTGTAGTCGAGTAAAAAATATTCTATAACCATCTGTGGATGGATACCTAGCAGAGTCAGGAAAATTACAAGGGAGGCCAAAACGTTTCCATTTACTCATATTTAAAGAAAAAGGTGGTTATGCGGTGCTTTTCTTTGGGTGATCTATGGAACGACCTCCTTTTTTGAAGTCGCATTTTTTTTCTTAAACAAGATTAGGTACTTTTAAGTCATCAGATTCTCTATGTTATACGGAATAAACTTATATTATAATCTTGTGGTGCGCAGTAGATAGGGACAAATGGCGCAAACTGATGTTGCATGGCCGTAAGATTTTGGATGAGGCATGGTTCAAAACACTTGCAACAAAACGTGCCAAAGGACATCGGCCCGGCACTGGTTCACCGCGCACAGGCCATTCTTACATCTGTCAAGTCTGTGGTCACGTGTGCCGTTCTCGTATTGGCTTACATAGCCACGAAAAACATTATTTTCCAACATTACACTGCTTAAATAGCTTGTAAAAGACTTAGAGGCCTTTGATTGATCTATCAGCCACGGACTTTCATTGCTCAACATACCTCTTCCCTATAGCTCGCCACAGGTATAATACTCCGATAAATTAATACTCCGATGCTAAATTTGTTTAATTTACTTTTACTTCAACGCGTGCCTGTTTCATCTTGACATAACGTGAGTACCTATTAATTAACTTTCAGGAAACTAGGTATTAATTAAAAACCTAGTAGCTAGCCAAGTATTTAAAACGGCTTATTCCAAATTCACTTACCAACCGCACACGGCGGCACTCCCAGCTGCGTCAAAATCGGCGTGTCACTCCAACAATAACCTTTAAAAATAAAAAGCGCATAGTTTAATATAATTTATGGGCCATTGCGAGCTTGATTTACTATCCTGCTTTCTCCCTCTAACCCTCGCCGCCCTTGTCTTCGTGTGAATGCATTCAAAACACTTGATATTGTTTCCGTACGCTTTCAAATTTGTGAAGGTTTTGTGAAAGAACCGATCTTTCTAACATCAAAATCACAGCTACCGTTCACTGAAGTCATCCTTTTTTGGACAAATAATAGTTATTCCATTTTTATTTACAAAAATCGATAAAACTATTTTTTTGCTTATTTTTACTTGATTTCACATATAATTGTTTACTCCTAAATACCTCAAAAATGCGTGGTTAACATCTTTCATATGCCTTGCGAACCCTCTGTTTTATTTTCAAGGCTAATCCACTAAATTATGTATAAAAACAACACAATAATACTGGCCTGTGGCTTGTTCAACTAATGTGTACAAAAACGGTGAAATCGCTGTTTACCAGTACGTAGAGGGAGATCTACCTAACGTAGTAGAAACATAACATTAAGCACCTCTCGTTAATTAGTATGTTCGCTCATTTTCACTTTATTTCTCCCATTGCTTTTATATGGACTCGTGGTCGTGATCTCTAACTATGGGCCTCTTAAGGAAGCTCAGAGTCACTCAGCGAGCTATGGAAAGGGCTATGCTCGGGATCTCTCTACGAGATCGAATCAGAAATGAAGAGATTCGTAGACGAACCAATGTCACTAACATAGCAAACAGGGTGAGCAAACTGAAGTGGCAATGGGCAGGGCACATAGTTCGAAGAACCGATAGCCGTTGGGGCAGAAAGGTTTGTCGTATGGAGAAGGCCTACCGGCTATCGCAGCGTGAGAAGGCCACCCGCAAGGTTTGACGACCTGGTTAGGGTTGCGAGACTCGCTGGATGCGGGTCGCCTCTATCCGGAACATGTGGAAATCTTTTGACGGGGCTAGTGTTCAGCAGTGGACGCCCTATAGCTGAAATGATGATGATGGTGATGATTTATATGGACTTGTACCTATTACTTATATTATGTTAATTGATTCTTATAGTAACCAAAACATTTCTCGTGGTTTTCGTTACAATATAAGCGATTTTTTGTCTAATGTTGTAAAAAGTTGCGCAACTTTTATGAAGATCGTAAACATTAAGATGGATCGTGAAATTTATATTTTGTTGAAATGTTTCAACAACTTTAGCTTTTAAGTTTTAATGTCATTGTGCATATTAACTTGTTGGTTTGTCTATCTGCGTTGATGTTTACTCTTCTCTTTCATTTGCTCTAAGGTTAACTGGAAGAGATCCCTTAAAGGGATAAGTTTGCCTTTGTACAAATATGTTACTTTAATTTCTTTGTTTTATTGTTTTTATGTACAATAAAGTGTTTACAATACACTACAATACAATACTTAAATGTCATATAACAGATTCCACACTAAGATTTCTATTCTTTTCTCTATTTCGAGATTCTTTTTATTGAGGAGATTAGAAATATTTTGAAATACTTCTGATGTGTTATGTCCTATTGAAGAACCAAAGTACTTCGAAAAGTTTTATAACTAAGTTTTTCAGTTTTATCACCCTATGCATACGAACATCCTATGGACCAACAAGTTGTCTGAAAATAAAGAAATTTTATTTTATTTTATTTATTTATTATTTTATACGGAAACCACTGGTATGGAAGCAAAAGTTCTTTCTTTTTAATATTTTGATTTTTTCTATAATAATATTTTGAATTATATTAACGCCCTATATAATTTAGTACCAAAGAGGAAGACCCCCAGTAAAAGGGATATCAGTCATCAACGAAAGCTCAAATTGACGTTACGTTGATTATTTCGACTCTGCATAAGTCGATACGACTCACATTTATTGATTACTTCGTGTTGGCAGCGAACTTACCTTATTTAGTTCAGATTTTAGTATTTTTTTCTGTCTCCGCGATTATTACTCTACTCATTTAAATAAAATAATTTAACGGATCGCGCATATTATGTTATTTGACTTTCCGACGTTTCGGAAGCTTTTCAGCTTTCCATGAACTTAAATGAGATAATATACGCGATGTAATCCGTTAAATTATTTTATTTCAATAGGATTTTAGTATGAAGTAAGTATTAAGTCATGGTGGACTGAAAAACCAGCGTTCTCGTCTCAATCCAATTTACTCCACAAACTACTTCATAAGTTACAAAATCTTGTGATACCTACAAAATAAGTGTGTTGTTTATTGTTGGTAAATAAACGTCCTTTTATTTATATTTTTTTAATTATTATTGATTTGAGCGAACATTAAAACGGTTTGTAACAATCAACACAGCAATACAATCTGCAATATGACTCGACTTACGAATCTTTTCAAACAAACATAATTACTACAATTATGGTTACGAATCCTTCCAAGTCGTCTACACAATACAAACACCCAATTCCCAACAATTTGACCATTTTACTGCCGTTTTTATGAATGTGGGAAACAATTGCGGCGGCGGTCAAGTTACACCTTTCTGATTTTACGATGGACCGTCAACTACCGTCTTTAGGGTTTATTGACAACCCTTTAACTTGACAGTTAAGTAGGCAATAATTATCACCCCTAAATCACTTAGCATGGCTTTGTTGGTTGCGGTTTGCTTCTGAGGAATTCATTGTGCCACCCTTCTGCTTCTTCGGTAGTCTGAAAGGGTTTTTTTGGCAGTTAAAGGTTCTCGAATGCAATGATTTGCTTAAAAGGATTTAAACTCAAGTTTAGTGCCGAATAAAGTTAAGGGTAAATTTTTTGTTAGTTTTTCGACAACAATTACTTTTTGGACTTTGGCACGTAGCGCAACGGCACTTATTTTTTTTTGGTTTTGATATTTCATTTCACTTTAAATGGAAGGTAGATGAACCTTTTTCCCAGTTATCCAAACCTAGTAGTGTTATTCCGCTAACACCACTAAAAGTCGATTTCACCAACATTTAATCTACACGAGAGTGGCTATCCCAGCATAACCTTACCTGGGTAACTTCAATTTCGTTTCACCACGATAGTCTACGACTAACTTACACTCGCATAGGTACTCGGTAACGTTGAACAAATGAGAGTATGAACGAAGATGATCTATGAAGATTTCAACTGTCTAGCATATCATCTATCAATAATGTCATGTTCATGAGATACAGCCTGGTGACAGACGAAGAGACAGACAGACGCCCCTACCCTTACTTTTTGGGAATGGAACCCTAAAAATGTAATTCGATACCAAATTTATTGTAAAACATAATACAAACAAACTTAACCAAATAACATCCAGATACTGCTTCTAAGTATAAAAGTATTAAATAAGTGGCTACATTACTTCATTAAGGCGTAACAGGCATACCATTTTGAGATTTATAATAAGAAAAATAGTTTTATATACCTAAAATATTACGCGTTTCCGGACTACACGTTATACCACTGTATACGCTCCAATTAGGCTCTACATTCTTAGGTTAAAGTCCCACTGTGTATAAAGTTGAAAATAAACTAGATGAATAATCACTTTTTATCTCAAAGTTCCCTAAATTTAGTCTTTCTATTATTATTTTTTGCATAATTTTTTACATTTATAAAACTTATTGAAATAAAACAATTTAACGGATTATATCGCGTATATTATCTCATTTTAGTTCCCGACGTTTCGGAAGCTTTCCAGCTTTCCATGGTCACGGGAGGACTGAGATAAGACGTATTTTCCTCTGTCAAAGTTACAATTTGTGCGAACTACCCATTTTTTGAAAAAACACAAATAAAGGTGTACATACATGCCAGATGGGCCTAAGCTGTAAAGACAGTTACACATGTGCCAGAAGGGCTTAATTATTTTATTCTAATAATTTACCAAGCAGCATTTCACAAATGAGGCGTACTGAGGAGAAAAGAAACGCTGCAAAGAAAAACTCCCAGGCTACCTCATTACTAATTATAATATTTAAAAACAGAGACTATTAAACTACTTTAAACAGGTAAGATATTTTACACCGTTCGGAAATTAAGGTTTTGCAGTCCTGTGTCTCGCTTGTTCCTTGATGAGATGTATTACAGGATCCCAAGCTGGTGGTAGTGACAATCCATCTTCTCTATTGAAATTAGGATGCTTTTTAATCTCAATAGCCTCGCGTAGCATCCTGGGAAAATATCTTTTTTCTTTGGCAAGGATAGAAGGTTTATCAAACTTAATTGAGTGGTTTGGTTTGTCAATGACATGTTCACAAACTGCAGACCTATTACACCGACGGTGCTTGACATCTGCTATGTGCTCCTTCACCCGGGTTGATAAAATGAGATAATATACGCGATATAATCCGTTAAATTGTTTTATTTCAATGAGTAATAATCGCGGAAACAGAAGAAAATATTATTTATAAAACTTGTTTAGATCAAAGAATCGGTGTAACTGACGTCTGACTCATCGTATCATCATAAAGCTAAAACAAAACTTTGTAACCATAATGAATAGCGCGTTAAAGTTTAACGATTGATAAAATCAGTTGTAAAACTGTATGAAGCAGTAAATTGTTCCTTTTAAAGGACGGGAGCTATTCCGGAGTCCATAAATCAGCCATCGGTCTATTCGGCCTATTGGCGATCGTAAAGATTAGACGCGTCTTATGTTTGTAAACAGACTGTTTTATTTTTGTGACAATGTCTCGAATAGCTTTAAAAAGCTTGGGTGAGCTTTGTATACAGAAGCTGCATTCAGCCGTGAACGTGTCCGAAGCCCGTTAGTTTCACTTGGCATAAACTTTTTCATAATCATCACTTGGCATAATAGGGTACATGCATGAATTTTTTTTATCGCTTTTCCTAACTAAATAACAAAATACCGTAAAAACTATTTCAAAATGTGAAATTAAAATTAACATCGGCCAAGAAATGCGCATAATATAGGCATTTTAAACTAGTAATTAGACAGAGAGGTCCGATATGCACTGTTACGTCACAGTGCACTCCGCCCATATAAACTCCATATTAAATTCTGTTTTGCAAGAAAGAGAAACAATGGAATGTTTAGTGGTATATTATTTTTATTTATCTTGGTTATTTTTATAGCTTTTGGAAAAATAATTTTGTCTACTGTTTGTTACATGAATGAGCTTTTAATAAAGCATAAATAAAAATTCATGCATATTCTCTATTCATCATTTGGCCTAATGCATTTTTTTCTGAAACTAGAATTTTCATGACTTACCTATTTATAAGGCATCATCCTGTTAAATGCATTACGTTAGGTTTGTTTTTTAACAATCCTGATAAGTATACGTGCCTAGATAAAAATGCATTATGCCAAATGATGATATTGACAAAAAAGTTTATGCTAGATAAGGGTAATCCGTCCGGAGCATTTTGAAGCTCACATTGTTATCAAAATGAAGGTTAACTGCTTATAAATACTTTGTATACATATTGCGTTCATAACTACAGCTTACAATCCTGGGATTTTCGTAAGGGTAATCTCAGGAATACAAAAAAAAAACTAGGGGCAGAAATCCCTACATGCTGCTTTCATAGTGCCAAATAGACAAACAGATAAATAGATGACATAATTTAGTTACTAATAATTCGTACATACATGGGTGTGGACCGAACTTTTGGCAAGTAGTTAAGGCATTTAATTTTCCTAATTTTTATTGATTCATTTCATTCACATTTGTTTGTAAATTTTTCTTGTAAAAATTATATAAGGTCCTGATAAAACAAGCGAAATAAACAACTATGTTAAGAGTTTGAGTGCGATCGTATCTTACGTGTAGCTTTTTTAAGAGCCCTTAAATTAGGGTGGGGAAGTTCATTTTTAAAGTATGAAAATATTAATAATAACTAGTAACGGTAGCTTTTGTTTTGAAAGCGATTCTATAAACGCAAGTTTTAACATAGCTGCAAAACAAAGTTCTTAATTTCCCCATACATACTAACCGTGTGACGTCACTAAGCTAGTAGGAAGCGTGTTTTGGAAAAGTCAAAAAAAGTGATTTTAAGATTATTGTATCTCGGGGATTTTTTATGAGACTGAAATAGTTTTTTCACCAATATTTTTATTATTGAGAGGTCCTTCTATAACATACCACAGACAAGAGTTGTTAAACAACCTACTGTGTAATATAGGAAGCTATTTGCTCACTCGACAGGTGTCACTTTAAGCTAATTTATAACTCGTCGACTCTTACGATCCTACAGATTTACTGTGCTCATGTAAATGACATATGTATTTTTAATTATAACTTTAATTACGTCTCATGTTCCTGCTTGGTATAATTCTAATTTTATTCATATTTTTACTTCATTAAGAATCGTATATGATTGCCTTGATTAAAATTATAATTGTGTTTGCTTTCGTATTGCAATTAAATATAATAAAAGACCGTCAGAAACGAACATCAACCAAATCAATTTATAGATCATCAATAAAACGAGTCAATATTTAAATCGGTCAATAATTTTACGATCAAAATATTGACAGCGTATATGTTTTTATTTCTTTATCGGACGTTCATTGTGCAGCCATAAAACCCGAGTGTAGTCAGGGCGGTGGCTACGGTATCATTAATAAAATAGATTTAGGACAACGATCGAGTAATAAAGCACTTTTAGCTGTCAATAAACGCGCGTAAACAGTTCGGGAACCCGATGGTTCCGACCGCTCGTAAAATACCGCCGCCTGTGTGGCCCCACACGGTGACGTGGATCCCATGTCATTCATATAAGATTAAATTTAACATAATTATGACAACTTGCCGTTATAGAATCATAAAATAGCTGTAATGGGACCATAAAAAGTACATTAAAAATGTATTTAATTGGATTTTAGTTAATGTATAAATAAATGCGTAAATCACACGATTTTGAAACGGCCATGATTTGACAGTTTATGCAACTGTTAAGCGGAAAAAATAAAATATACGACTTTTTTACGACTACTTTAACTTTCGATGTTCCAATTCGGTGGATTGTTACATTTTGAGCACTTTTAAATGACGTTTAAATGATGTGGTCGTGCTTTTAGGGCGGATATTTTGGGATAGTTTTATTCCCGTTTAATTGCTAGTGGGAAGTTCCGTCAATCTTTGTCTCGTCACATGAATGTGGACAGTAAAATGTAGGCGACTTTATTTTCAAACACAAATGAAATAGCTCCTTTGTTACAACATGCATATACATGCATATACGTATATTAGACCGTCGTCTAGTACCCATAACACAAGCCTTATTAAGCTTACTATGGGACTTGTTTGATTTGTGTAAAAAATTGACATGTAATATTTATGTGTCATGTAATTGGAAATTAAAAGGTGCCTTTTAACTACGTTCGGGGAAGAGAAAAAGACATTACGCCTCTTTTTTTCGTAAGCGTAGTTGGGTTAAAAGTATTCTATAACGATCTGGATACCCAGCTGATGAGCCAAATAAAGTTGAAATCCGTTTAGCTGCTTTGGTGTGATGAAGCCTCAACGACACATACAAACATCCAAAAAGTCGTTTTAGTGACCTTAAAATACTTAGTCTGTATCACTTACTTTTTTGAAAAAACCTTCAATGTAAGCTCAGTCAGGGTAAGAGAAACACCGGGGTAAGAGGCGTTGTAAATGTGATACTGAAACCTGACATATGTGTCAATGGAAATAGAGTTGGGCCAATTGTATGGATTCTCTTTCCCCACGAAATAAATTATATTTCCCTTACCCCTCCTGACCTTACAGGCATTTCATTTTTACAAATTTATAAAAGTATAGATATCTAACTCTATATGACAATCATTTCTACCAAATTGCTTATCCTTGTAAAGTTGTGTATACACGTATACAATTTACATATCTCGTAAAGCTATATTTCAAACTGCAAATCGTAAACAACACAAACGTCGTAAACACCACATCGCTTTAACACATATGCCAATGAAATCAAAAGGCGTTTATGACATTACGTCACGGTAGCGGTCATCATTCACGCGCTAAAAACGCGTAAAAGATTTAAAAGTAGGCGTAAAGACCTCGAAACTTGAGCCCACGTCCTGTATCCTGCCAGTCAACTTGCGGGCTGTGTGCAATCGACTTTAAACCGGACTTGTATGGAATAAGGTTATTAAATAGTGCACGTGTAGCTATGGCGGTTGACATCCACTTATGAATGAAACTTAAGAACTAACTGTAAAGCTGAAGGTACACAGGAGGACATTTTAATTATTTGAACTCGTAAACTAAAACTTTATATTATTATGCGATTTCGTCCACGTAGAGATGAAATTTATAGCCTATGTCTTTAATCGGATGTCTAAACAACATTACTGGAAAGTTTCGTTGAGACCCGTTCAGTAGTGCTTAAAATTATGAGGAACGTACATACATCTGTACAAACTTTCACGTTTATAATATTATATAAGGAATTCACGAATATAATTAATAAGGTAATGTTTTGATTAAAGTGTAGATACAGATTAAATTTAAGGTTCGAATTGTTTTTTATTAGCCTACTATTGAAGTGTCTCACCACTAGGCAAAGGTCTCATCTCTATTCAGCGCATACTTCCGCCAGCCTTTGTAAAATACGTCTAAATCGTCCCGACGACTCCTTTTCGGTTTCGGTAGCCATCTTGGAATCATAACAAGCGAGATTAACCAAGCAACGTTACTAACACAAAAGATAAAAAAATAATAATCACGATTTAAAAAGTTTTCCCTGGTTGAAGACCAGCCTTACTGGCTGAAACTCGAGAAGCGGATTGGACCTGCATCATTGTTGAGTTGAATTAGGCTGTCTGTCTTGTCGCGCGCTACTCTAGTGCTATAACGTTCGCTAACCGCTAATTATACGACTACCGTATGCTGCCACGTGACTACTTTGACCGCTGTGTAACTGACACTTTTCTAACACTCACTAGCACTGAAGATAGGGTTTTATAATCTTAATCCTAATCCTTACTATATTATAAACGTGAAAGTATGTATGTACGTTACTTTTTAACCGACTTCGACCGAGGAGGTTCTCAATTCGAAGATATCTCCGAGAACCTTGAACCGATTTTCAATTTTATTTTTTAATCGAAAGGGTATAACTCCGAGTTGGTCCCGTTGGCACTAAGTCGGGATCTGATGATGGAATCATGGAGAAATCGAGGGAACTCTTCAAATGTTATAGGGACATGTACGGCGCTTTCGGTAATTTATTGATAAAGTGAAGAATTTCCATTCAGTAAATAGGATTTGGTGTAAGGAAACTGATGATGAACACCACAGATGGCCACTAGAACTTTAGTTCTAAACGGCCAATGTTTCGAAGGTAGCGATTAGATGTGCCGATTCGGATAGTTAAATTACTAGGAGGAAACAAATGTACATGGTGCTATTGAATACGGTACCATAAAACTGATCTGATGCTGGAACCGGAAAGTACCCTACAGAACACGGTAACCAAACAACGTAACCGAGTCGTGTTTGGTGTTACTGGAATTGTCCTGACAAGCATTCTGAGTACAGAAGACTTCTTTTTTTATCTATTACAAAATAACAGTACAATATCTACATAACAGTTCTGGTGCTTAGACGAAAGTATTACAATTTAACACGTACCTAATTATGTTTAATTTATTTACAATCATTATTTATGCTTCTGGGTGAATTATAGAAGGCATCTCCTTAATAATAATACCTATGTCACCTATGTTATATTTATATAATGTTTCAATATTTAACAATTATGTTTTATACGCGTAATTTTAGGTACCTACACTAAAGATATAATGTCCTACCGACTACTTTTGTTTATTTATCGATAATATTTCACACATGAATCAAATATTATGTACGTACGCGAAATTATTACTTACCTAAAAGATGTATTTACAATATTTACATTATACAGTTCGATTATTTAGCTAAGCAACTTCATAGTCACAAACTGAAATGTTCCTGATGAGAATGGTACCAGCGAATTGATTTGATGATGGAACCGGAAGGTAGGCACCAGATTTATGTAATAAAATAATGTATCCTAGCCGTGTTTGGGCTTGTTCGAATCGTCACGAGATACACTTTTAAGTAACGAGTAACTAAAAGGTGTAAAATGAATAAACTTTTTAACAAAAAAATAAAACCGACTCCAAAAAAAAAGTAAAAAAATAACGCCATAATTCAGTTTCTTCAATTGACTTACAAGTAACCGTTTGTATACTCAATGTATACAGTATTTCCATAAGTGCAATTAATGTTAATTTGGAGTCGGTGCCATCGTAACACAACTTACTAAAATCGTCAATTTTCAATATTTTACACCTTTTGTATGGCGCCGAAAAGTCGGGAACTAAAATGAGATAATATACGCGATATAATCCGTTAAATTGTTTTATTTCAGTGTTAGTATAAGTTTATATTTGGGTGGATAAAATGTTTCGTGTTGTTTTTCTGTCGTAACTCGGCAGACAATTACGACGGAGTTACTTCAAAAAATGCTTATAATCTGGGCTATTACGACACTAACGAGATGAGCCCTTTAAAAATAGACCTATATAGCTAGATATTTTTTTGCTGCATTTATATCGTTTCAAATCGTAGTGACTCAGGAGAAAATAACAAAGTTTTTTGACCCATTTGTGAAATAGTATTTGTTTTAATAAACAGGGATCGTTTACGACAACCAGTGATGATCCTAGTACTTCAATGAATTTTGCTCGCATTTTGGGAACCCTGGAAACAAGATACGATTTATTATTTTACACTTGTATAACACTCCTTTGTTTCAAATTTTGGTTGGTATAAAGTAAAATTTAAATCAAGGACGTTCAAATAAACATATGTACAATATGAATCTGCTATGAAGCTATACATAAAGAAGATGCAAAACAACACGGTGTCCAATAAAATAACATTACATCAAATCGAATAACTTGCAAAAAAAAATCTCGTGTCTCATTTTAACGCTTCACTTGTGTCGTAAAATAGCTTGTTTACAGAGTGATTTGCAAAACTTACTCTAATTCGATTTCAGTAGCCAAACCTATTAGACTCAAGTTGTTTTGCCACTTATGAATACAAAATGGAGTTATGTCAACCATTAAATGATTAATTACGACGTAAACAAATCCATCCCAAAATAGCAATGTTTGTGTGAGAATATCGCAAAGCTTTTTACAGTATATCTTTTTCAACTATTATTACTTAGTGACCATAGTTTTGTTTCAAAGTTGTTGTTTTTTTCATATATTACGATACTTATAGGTAAACTCTAACATGAACATTCTTAGTTCTTCTTAAACACCAGTTTCCACTTAGCAACTGGCTTTTTAGGACACTGCATAAAATAACCTTAAAAGTTAAGTATTTACTCAAGCACTGTTATCGCCGAAAGATATCGCCTAACATTTTCACCTAATTAGTGATTCGTGTTCTAGACAGAAATGGTGATATAACGGTCGCATAGCGGCGGCATTACGCATATATCACACACTTATATACAACCATTACATATAAATCACTATATTTGCATGAGAGGAATGCCAAATTGAATGTCTAAGTAAATAAGCGCGTGTCGATAAATTACTAATTAGAACTAATGGGTTCGAATCAGGTTTTTTGACATTTCTTAATACAGCTTCTGAGGATGCTGGTAAGAGGTCGTATATAGATATCAGTTAAAACTTTAAAAGCATATCGAATTTTGAATGTCATTTGATGATATATTATTTGACTTCCATACCGTAATACCATACCGTCGTAATATGAAGAGGGAGTGAAACGGTATGACCAAGAAGATAATAAATTGTTTAGAACAAAAGAGTTACAAAAAGAAGAGTTGCAGTTTTCAGAAGATTGT
The DNA here is from genome assembly GCA_905404275.2 of Hedya salicella. Lineage (NCBI taxonomy): Eukaryota > Metazoa > Arthropoda > Insecta > Lepidoptera > Tortricidae > Hedya > Hedya salicella. The sequence continues at coordinate 1,734,823 of FR990104.1, forward strand.
AGTTGATATTATTTCGATTCTCAAGAACTTTAGTCCTCAAAAAATTCAAGATTATATAAAACGGTTTCACTTCGGAATTATCAGTTCTTCAAAAAAGTTGATTGTAATTACTGATAGAATAATGCCAGGATATCTTTTTGTTAATTGATCTAAGGTGTTATAATATGTTTTTTATATAATTGTAATTTGTAAGTGTTGCTACAATTACAAACAAGTAAAAAAGAATTTAGGGCCTAATTCAAAAATGTTCATTGATTCCTATATGTTACCGATTTTGTAAATAAAATCCTTAATTGAGTATTTTTTTAAACAAATAATTCGAGCTTGAATCCCGGCAGGATCTAAGTTTGTTCCTGGGTGTTGGATGCTGTATGTTTTTAAGTATTATAATTTAATTACCTATATTTTATGTATATTGTCACCTGGTACCTATAAGTACAAGCTTTGCTTATCTTATCTTATCTTGATATCCGGGGTCCTTACGGATACACTTCGACCCAGTGGGATCTTTTGTGTAATTACCCCTTCTTGCTACTCAATGGTTTGTTCTACCATCTCAGTAAACCAGATGATAGATGCCATTGGTAGCGTCTGGAATTCCTTTGGCTGTGGGTAACCAATACCAAATTCCTTCATTCTCTGTCTGGCGAGGGCATGACAAGCTTTGCTTAGTTTGGGACTAGGTCGATTTTTGTAAGATTGTCCCTGATATTTATTTATTTATTATAAATTAAAAGTAAGTAAACTGGCTTGATTTGATTGCTAACTTACTTTAACTAGGAGTATTACACACATCAAAAGTGTATTTATGAAATGTGATTAATAATCATAAGCTACAATGTAACGACACGGAAAATACAAACAGTCAATAACGAATCCACTCTGAAAAACTCCACAAACACACTGACTTATGTACAATCCGCAAATCAATGTAACGTTAGAAATAACTGATGAGAATCAGCCGTAAACCCGCCTGATTAATGATCTAACAAGACGATTATCATCCGAATTAAACGATTTATACCACGAGGTCGACACTCTCCGACAGACATGTTTATTAGCGTCTCCGAATCGGTGCTGTAAATTATTTAAATTATCGCTAGAAGCACCTATTAATATCTTTACACAAACTTACCTTTGCGATGCCCCTGCGCCTTTTTTCGGAGCACTATTATCAACGGTTACCGGATTCCGAACTTAAAACGACCGCAAAGCTATCTCGGTCAATAGCCTCGCTTAAGTCGAATCTTCGTTTCGTCGGAACGCTATCGGTATTCTATTCAATAACCATTCCGTATCGATATATTGTTATGGCTGACCTGAGTTACTGATTCGAAGATGGCAATAGAAACAATCGAATAAATAACTGGTAGACATTATCTTTATTCCTTATCTGTTCTGTGGATATTGACGCGTTGATAGAAAGGATTCTGCTTTCCGCTTACGTTGCTTCAGCGATATGTTTGTTATTGTCTACTGATATAAAAGACAAGTGACTGAGCTTATTGTGAGTCGTCGTGTTATGAACGTTTTTGTTTTGCATGCGTGGATATTATCGACGTCGCTGTTACGGTTTTATTTGTTATAATATGTTTTCTTTTGGATTATCATATTTTATTGAGTGAAATACGCAACGATACGAATAAACGTGAGCGCGAAAGGGTTTGAAATTTGACAGTTTTCCAAAAAATTAACCAAAGCACTTACATCGCTTTTCATAACAAAATACCGTAAAAACAATTTAAAAAGTGAAATTAAAATTATTATCGGCCATCTTGGCGCATCTCTCTGTAAAATCGCTGTCTAATTAGTATAGGCATTTTAAACTACTAATTAGACAGCGATTTGATAGAGAGGTCCCACATGTACGTTTACGTCTTAGTAGACTACGGCCATATAAACTCCTTCTTAAATTCTGTTTTGCAAGAGAGAGATAGAATGAAATGTTTGATGGCTTTTATCTTGGATATTTTTGTAGTGTAGTTTGTTACATGAATGAGCTTTTAATCAAGCAAAAATAAAAATTAATGCATATTCCCTATTAGTCCTAAAGTTTTTCATTTCTAGATCCTCCTAAAAAAGAAAAACAGTAGTGTTTTTTAGAACCTTCGACTTACTTTGGGTAGTTCCTCCTTACTTATAATTGGATTCAGTAGTAGGAGTGCAAACCTACAAACGGGATCTCATCTGTGGCCTTATTATACAGCGAAGGAAATGACGAAGCCATAATAAATGAAGGCAGAAACAGTTAACGGGAAGGTCTAGAAGTCATCAGTGCCTAATTGGACGTGTATTAAGAAAAACATCTCTACATCTCTCTTGTACGTACTTGGCGTACATCTCTCTTAACTTTCTATGCATTGCTATCACTATCAGACTGCATGCCTAAGATAAGAGAGCAATATTCACAGCCACTGCCGCTGCCAGGGTGGCAGAGAATTACACTTTCTGATAATCTTAAAACGACTTACACGATTTACGCACTATATTCATATAATGTTTGAAACCAGGCGAGAACTTATCTACAGATATTTTCAGGTAGGTACCAGTCGCTAGCATCAATCAGTATTGCCAATTTAGCATATTATGTGCAAACTTTGGTATTTGTTTATGTTGTCCAGAAATATCTGTTTATCGTTTAGCATTTAGCATATTTTTTCCCCCTCACTAGCTCGGAAAGCCGTTTTTAATCCTTGAAGACAAGTGGATAAAAACGCATTTTATCCACTAGTGGAGAAAGTAGTTTGACCTTGGAGCGTGTTATATAAATGACCGAACAGCGCGTACATTATGCGTAGGAGTACTCCTACTACTCTGCTCTACTCTGCTAACACTGGATTTGCATAGATACGGCCGGCCCGGCCGGAACCCTCGGTGCGCGAATCCGCACTTGGCCGGTTTTTTATAATTTTTGAAACCCACCCGAATCCACGGATAATCCTAGTCTATATATTATAAAGTTGTAAAAATAAAATGTTTGTATTCTAATTCATCACGCTAATTCGGCTAAACGGATTTCACCTTTTTTTGGTACACGGGTAGCAGGGTATTTCCAGATGGTTATAGGATACTATTTACCCGACTATGCTAATGAAAAAGAGACTTTTTCTCCTTTGTGAACGAAGTTAAGGGCGCCTCCTAGATAACAATAAAAGAGAAAAGTCCACAAAGGTGCATATCTCACGCTCAGCATCCGATTGTGGAGGAATCGATCGGGATTCGAGATGGATGTTAATGTCGTTGGCTCTGGACCGTTCTAAGAGCCTCGATTGATGGGGCTACCTAAAATGCCGCTCTAGACTGTAAATATTGTATGGCATGCGTTATAAGGGGAGTTTTAAGGCTTTTATATGACTGTTACACAGCTTAAACGTTTTCGTGGATTATAATGTGACTGTTTTTTAAATATTTTAAAAGTATTTTTTTTGTATTCTATGTTTTGTGGAGTGCATGAATTTCTGTATTGTATTTTAAAAATCTGTGGACTTCGTATTTGAAGATAGGTACTACTTTAATAGGTGCAATGATTTTTTAGCTTCATTTATTTTACATGTTTCCCTCTGGAGTTTTTGCAGTTTTTTTTAAATAATATTTTTAACTTCATCAAATCAGCTTACGTTTAATATTTATTTATTTAAAGATTTGGTGCGAACGTTATAACCGTCTATAAAACACTGTATTTCGTTCGTAGACTTCTAAAAATAGTGACGTTTATATTGATGATTTGCAACTATATTGTACATCCAATACATAATGGTGTTTGTTGTTTGAGTCTAGAATAGTATTCTAAGATTATAAGTAACAAGAATACGTCTTACATTTATTCTAGGAGTAAGTTTTATAATATACCATGTTACTCGATGCGAAAAAAATTAATTACCGATCGATTAACGCATTCATGTCCAACATTTTCGTGCGTAGCCTATAACCACCTATAACATACTTGTACATGTTTTCATATGTTTTCTTGGAGAACTAAGCATTGAGTTTACACTTAGAAATATATATGTACTTAAGATAGGCTACGTGCTTATATTGTAATAATTTAGAATTATTTAGAAAAAAATTACTGACTGTTGAGTTTATTTCGGCTTTCTTCAGAGTCAGGCATTGGTCCCACCAAGGGCGAGGATGCGATTAGCTCTCAGCGATTTTTCTCGCCAAGAAACAAACAAAAGATATAGGTAGATCCTGTGTTGGTATAACTAAAAAGTGTAAAATAAATAAACTTTTTAACAAAAAAATAAAACCGACTCCAAAAAAACTAAAAAGAAAAAAAATAACGCCATAATTCAGTTTCTTCAAATTACTTACAAGTAACCGTTTGTATACTCAATCTATACAGTATATACAATTAATCTTATTTTGGCGTCGGTGCCATATAAAGAATGTGTAAAATATTGAAAATTGACGATTTTAGTAAGTTGTGACACGATGGCACCGACTCCAAAATAACATTAATTGTATATACTGTATACATTGAGTATACAAACGGATACTTGTAATTTGAAGAAACTGAATGATGGCGTTATTTTTTTACTTTTTAGTTTTTTTGGAGTCGGTTTTATTTTTTTGTTAAAAAGTTTATTTATTTTACACTGTTTAGTTAATCGTTACTTAAAAGTGTATCGAACAAGCCCAAACACGGCTAGGATACATTATTTTATTACATAGATCTGGGTGCCTACCTTCCGGCTATCATCAAATCAATTCGATGGTACCATTCTCATCAGGAACATTTAAATTTGTGACTATGAAGTTGCTTAGCTAAATTAATCAAGATATATTGTCGCCACCCGTAAATCATTTATCATTGAGGAGTTCCGATGGCATTCTGTGGTCTTCTGCATCAGTTCCACTTCACCAATTTACACTTTCTGAATGCAAATGCTTATTATGTTTCTTATAATACCAAAATCGCCATATGTATGCCTTCAATATTTGAGGAGTTCCTTCAATTCCTCATGGATTCCATCATCAGATCTTCACCAAAATTAAATGGGACTAATTTGAAAGTACCTTCTATAAAACCAAAAAAAAAAATTTGAAATCGGTCAAATAGTCTTCGAGTAATCAGTGAACATCCATAAAAAAAAAATACATTCCGTCGAATTGAGAACCTCCTCCTTTTTTTGGAAGTCGGTTAAAAAGAGACATTTATATTAACAGTTCATCGCTGGCTGTTCAGACTGCCGGCGAGAAGTCTCTCATATATGTATCTCTTTTATTGACACGGAGTCGACATCTATTGTGCGTTTCGTGAGCGAGTTGGGTGAGAATATAGCTGATAGTTGCTCGCTTTCTCGCCGGCGGTAGGACGAGTGCCTCAGACTTGTTAAGTGCCCTTGCGGCCTACTTTCAGAACAAAGATCTCTATTTCATTATCATTTTATGGAAAAAGGTGTATATAGCGAAAACTTGCTATGAGCAGAGTGTCCAGCTAGCGGGTTCCCGGTGGTAAAAGTGTTAATACAAAGTAATTTTCTCTGTATAGCCTAATGGTTGCCTGGTAGAGAATGTTCGCCATTTGTACTTGCCTGTATTGTGCAACAAACTTTAAATAAATGAATAATTTGTGTATTGTGCCACACCTACACGCAAGCGCCATTTTACGCACCCAGGATGCATTCTAAAAGTAATCGTTAGATTTAAAAGGGGCTTAAATTAGACCAGCCACGTGGAGCGGCGACATATTTATGGCGGTTCTTACCGAAGCCTAATTAAACTCACAAATATTCCCCACTATTAAACAAACTTTAACAGTTACAAACCTTTGGAATGCCATAGTTTAGATACTTATATGCCGCTAGAGTACTTAAAATACTTACTAATATGCATTTAGTTTGTCTTTTATCTAATGGTCCTAGTCCCCGACACTGTACTATTAGTTGGCACCTTCAACTTTTAAATCAGGGTGTCAATTTAACAAATCTACTTATGAAAAAAATCGAACTTTAAATTACTTTTCCATGCGCTAGCGAACAAACTTTTCTTTCTGTAAACTTTACTTTTCCGAAGCTAGTGAGATTAAAATATATAATCTGAGAAACCGTCAACACCTGTAGCTAAATTTATGCTCATAGATGTCTGATTCCCATGGGTAACTGTCGACATCTGCTGCTCATATAACTCTCTCATGTCACTGACAATTCGTCAATCCACCGCGTTATGAAGTAGGTAAACAAAAATGTCTTTCACTCACAAGGTGGCAAGCTTTTAACAAAATTGCAACATTGTTTAGGACTAGACTTATATCCAAAATGTGTCCTGTGATTTACTTAAGTACTTGCAAACTACTTTTTTCTCTTCTGCTATAGAGTTCCCAGGTCCATGGCAGTGGGCCCGTGCTTTCAGACCTGTGAATACAATTCTCTCACCAGCTCGCAGACTCATTAGGGCCATTTAGGCTCCATCCAAAACAGGCACAAAGAAGGTTCGATTTTCGTACCGATCACTAACGCAGGGCAAGTAACCGCCAATTAAAATTATCCGCCAAACACGTATTAAAATATTATGTTTCATCAAATTCTATTATAATTCCAAGAGCGGGGCACCAAGACCAATAAACCACGTTATTCCATCTGAAAAGTATGCGAGTAAGTTTGAGGTTATTTCTGTTCTATGACCTGCCCGACTCTAACAGCTGACGGCTTAGAAGTTGCGTACCAATGCACACACGGGTCTAAACATATACTTATCTAAGAAACGGGCACTAGCCGTACATAAAATCAATACAAATGTTCATATCTAATAACCTTACTTTACGTATAGCTATTATTACTTCAATAGATATATGTCTTATTGAGAGAAAATCGTCAATCTGTCAATCTATTAGGAAAATACACATCGAATCGTTCCCAACGTAGCTAATATCACTCTTATAGATGTCTTTATAATACTCTAAGAACCTGGCAGCAACAGCAGCGGATATAACACTCTTATGTCACCGCCAATTCGTCAATCCACCGCGTCTCGAAGTTGCTAGACAAAGATGTCTAAACGCCTTATTACACGGGCGGGGTGTGCGCTATTGAAGGCACCCGACATCTCTCGCTTCTGTTATTGATAGAATTTATCAGCGATCGGGCTTATGTGGTGGTTTAAGTTCTTGGAGTTAGCGGGCATGAAAACGTTTAGGGCAAAGGAGACTGGACAAATTTACCCAGACCGCCGGGCCTAAAGAAAAGTTTAAAAAAAGATACAAAAATAAAACTATTTATTTGACAAAACAGCTTACAAAAACAGATTGTCTACCAGACTCCAAACTAGGTCGAGCCTGTATCTTGGCAGTCTGCGAGTGCGATTAACAGATTCACAGATACTACCTAGGTGGATATAAAAATAATGTTACATCTAGACTAACTAAATATATCACTTCACCTCATTTGTATGCGTGTGTGTGTAATGTAGTGAGTAGCCACTAGACAGTGAGACGTTCCTACCGGCAATAGGTTTAAGGTCAATCAGTCAGTCAGTTTATGACATCTTTTTATTAGGTTTTTCCGTTCCTTCGAATATCAAAGTTGGCAACCACTTCTTCACAACTCTTAGCGCTTTGTTAACAGGTAGTGTTTTGATATTCAGATGCTTGCAGATATTATTGTAGGTATAAGGATGAGAGTACACCGTAAAGTATCTCAAATAATCGACTATTACGAGTAATTTTGACCTAGCTACCCGTGAAACAAATATACTTGAAATCTATTTAGCCGATTTGACGTGATAAAACCACAACGACACATACAAACATACAAAAAATCCAAAAAGAATATTCAGGTCATACAAATTTTAGAATTTAGCCGTTTTTCCTGTGGACAACGCAATAGTTAAGGGCTTGGCTGCATATAGCTGGTATTTTTATCGCATTGATCTACAGTTTTAATCGATTTGTACATCACCTTAAGAAAAAAATGTATTTCAAGCCCTTAACTTTCGGGTGTCCACAGGAAAGTCGCATAACGCTAACTCATACTAAAAAATCTGAATGACCCATTCTCTGTTTCAGTGACCAGCAAATAGTCCGTTACCATTTTTTTTAAATATCTGCAATGTACAGACATTTAATTTTTACAACTATATAATGGTACAGATGTGGATCGTGGATTAATATATATCGTTAACTGTATGTTTCTTTTATATAAAAATATCCCAGTATTCCTTATTTTGACAATCCCCCGCCTTCTATGACTTAACCCTGCCAGCGCCGCGTCACGCCGCGTTACAATCATCGCGAGTAAACTTCGATACCTGGACGACTTGTGGCGCCTGTCCTTAACTCTTAAACTTGTAACACTGTTAACACTGGATTAATCCTCGAACTGAATAAACAACAGTAACTTGAAGAGACGCTGCTGAAATTTATATTATTGCAAGCCTGTTATGTCTATGTTGGGCAAAAGCCTCCCCCACTTTTTCAATTAATCTCGATTTAAAGCATCATCTGGCCAGTCATTTGCAAAGGAGTCCAAGTCGTCCCTCCATTGCCGACCAGGTCTGCTGAGTCTCCGTTTTGAGTTATGTGCTTAGGTCGGAAAAGGTAGTGCCTATATTTATCTAAAATTCGTGGGATAAGTTAATTAAGAGTGGTAGTTGATTGCGGGATTTCCCAAAGTCTTCCAAAACGATGTTATCTATCAGACAGGGTTTACAGTATCCTTATTTCAAAACGTTAAAAAAAACCGGCCAAGTACGAGTCGAACTCGTATACCGAAGGTTCCGTACAAACGGCTGTATCTCTTAAAATCCAGAGTCAGTCCTACTCCTAAGCAAAATATACGCGATGTTCGATCATTTTATATTGGTTTATAACATAGACAGACAGATATAAAATTATACTGTGTTTAGTAGGTATTTGTTGTTCTAGCGGCAACAGAAATACAACATCTGTAAAAGTTTCAACTGTCTAGCTATCATGGTTCATGAGTTCATGAGATACATCCTGGTGACCCCCAAAAACGGCAAAAAATTCACGTTCGTTGTATTGTTCAGCTTCCAAGCCCCACTTAAATATTTATCACGGTTCATGAGATCAGAGCCGAGACGTAGTTTCTGACTATGGGCCTCTTAAGGAAGCTCAGAGTTACTCAGCGAGCTATGGAAAGGGCTGTGCTCGGTATTTCTCTACGAGATCGAATCGGAATGAGGCGATCCGTAGACGAACCAAGGCCATCGACATAGCATACAGGGTAAGTAAACTGTAGTGGCAATGGGCAGGGCACATAGTTTGAAGAACCGACGGCCGATGGGACAGAAAGGTTCTAGAGTGGAGACCGCGTACCGGCAAGGTGGTCCGATGACCGAGTTAGGGTTGCGGGGGCTCGCTGGATTCTGGTCGCCTCTATCCTGCCCATGTGGAAATCTATTGAGGAGGCCTGTGTCCCCCAGTGGACGTCCTACGTCTGAAATGATGATGATGATGAGATACAGCCTGGTGACAGACGTACAGACAGACAGACGGACGGACGGACAGTGGAGTCTTAGTAATAGGGTCCCGTTTTACCTTTGGGTTACGGAACCCTAAAAACGAAATCTGTTGCTTATTTTCTAAGAAACTAACCGGACAGTTTAATCAATTCCTTAAAGTGTCACAGTATGTCCGTTGTTCGAACAAAGTACCTCAGTCAAAGAGTCCTCTAACACCAGTTTAGCGGCCGCTAACATGTCGATCGTGACTCGTCCCCGCCGAGCCAAGGATTGTTTCGTATGTTGCCTTTAATGGTGGAACGGCCTCTTATTTAACACTTAAACATTGGTGTAACTTTATTGTTGCGACTCGGGAAATAATGTTTTATAGCTTGAAAAAAAAAGGTTTCTTGTATTGGTTCCTTTAAGTGACTCTAATTTGTTAAATGCTTATAGTTTTAACCGAAATACTTTCACTGTTGGACAAAGCCGTTATGAGATTAATGGATTACACTTACAGTTCATTTGATTTTCTGCACAATTGTGTATTGTGTTAGATGTGAACATAAATTGTGCTCACATGCGCATATTTTCATGCAGTTCCCACAAAAATATGCGCATAAAAATACAACAAACCACCAGAGAGTATAATCCTCGACACGTGTTTCTGTTGTTGGATGTTGGTGTGCAATAAATAATTGTTGCATTGTATTGTTATTATATATAGGTATTATATACTATTAAAAATGAAATGTCTGCGCATTTAGGATATTTAAAAAATAGTAGATTGTTTGACAAGGGGCTAAAATAAGCCATTATGACACGAAGTGATTATTTGGACGAGCTCACGAAGTGAGCGAGGACAAATATGTGTAAGTGTCATAATGGCTTTTAGACACGTGTTAAATACTCTGCTTTTCACTTCGACTGCGAGAAAATAAAAAAGACTTAACATTAAAATTGTATATTTCATGAAAAATAAAAAGTACATTGAAATAAAACAATTTAACGGATTATATCGCGTATATTATCTCATTTTAGTTCCCGACGTTTCGGAAGCTTTCCAGCTTTCCATGGTCACGGGAGGTCATGGTCGGGAACTAAAATGAGATAATATACGCAATATAATCCGTTAAATTGTTTTATTTCAATGAGTAATAATCGCGGAAACAGAAGAAAATATTCTGTACTCCGTTAAATTGTTTTATTTCAATGAGTAATAATCGCGGAAACAGAAGAAAATATTAAATAAAAAGTACAGAATATTTTCTTCTGTTTCCGCGATTATTACTCATTGAAATAAAACAATTTAACGGATTATATCGCGTATATTATCTCATTTTAGTTCCCGACGTTTCGGAAGCTTTCCAGCTTTCCATGGTCACGGGAGGACTGAGAAAAGATGTATTTTCCTCAGTCAAAGTTACAATTTGTGCAAACTACCCATTTTTTTTGAAAAAACACAAATAAAGGTGTACATACATGCCAGATGGGCCTAAGCTGTAAAGACAGTTACACATGTGCCAGAAGGGCTTAATTATTTTATTCTAATAATTTACCAAGCAGCATTTCACAAATGAGGCGTACTGAGGAGAAAAGAAACGCTGCAAAGAAAAACTCCCAGGCTACCTCATTACTAATTATAATATTTAAAAAACAGAGACTATTAAACTACTTTTAAACAGGTAAGATATTTTACACCGTTCGGAAATTAAGGTTTTGCAGTCCTGTGTCTCGCTTGTTCCTTGATGAGGTGTATTACAGGATCCCAAGCTGGTGGTAGTGACAATCCATCTTCTCTATTGAAATTAGGATGCTTTTTAATCTCAATAGCCTCGCGTAGCATCCTGGGAAAATAACTTTTTTCTTTGGCAAGAATAGAAGGTTTATCAAACTTAATTGAGTGGTTTGGTTTGTCAATGACATGTTCACAAATAGGTCTGCAGTTTGTGAAATGCTGCTTGGTAAATTATTAGAATAAAATAATTAAGCCCTTCTGGCACATGTGTAACTGTCTTTACAGCTTAGGCCCATCTGGCATGTATGTACACCTTTATTTGTGTTTTTTCAAAAAAAAAATGGGTAGTTTGCACAAATTGTAACTTTGACAGAGGAAAATACATCTTTTCTCAGTCCTCTCGTGACCATGGAAAGCTGGAAAGCTTCCGAAACGTCGGGAACTAAAATGAGATAATATACGCGATATAATCCGTTAAATTGTTTTATTTCAATAAAAAGTACAGTTAGAGCAATTCTTTATATTTAAATTGACAGCTTATATATTTTGTAAAACTAATAATGGCCATAGACAATTTTCACTTTTTAATGTGAAGGGCTGCAATACGATCAGAAATTTTGGCCAATCTGATGAGGTTGGTTTGTTTGTTTTTAATTATTCGTAAGTAGTATGTAGCTGGCCGCAAGTTTTATTTTTCAGTTTCATAGAAATTTGTATGGGATTATATGGCTTTCTTTTAAACTCTAGAGCTAAATGTACTATTTTAGTCTCGCTTTAGCTAATATGACTTACTTTTTGAGCAGAAGTGAAAACACTATTGTAATAGGCTATTTGAAGGTCACTGAATCGAAGATAATTTTTGTATGTTTGTACGTATCGTTATAGGTTCATCAGATCACACCAAATTGGCTTAACGGATTACAACTATTTTAGCTTCACGGGCAGCTGGGTATCCACAGATGGTTAGAGGATACTCTGTATCCGACTACGAAAAAAAAAGAGTGGTTGACTTTTTCTACTCCGCGAACGAAGTTAACGTACCCCGTGTACGAAGGATTCCAATTTTCCCAACGTACATTTTCAATAAAAAAACTTAACAGCAACTATCGAACAAAGAATTTACCTAAATAAATACCATCTGAATTATAGCGAAGTCAAATTATGGGGTAGCGACTTCTATCAGGATCTTTTGAATTATGCGAACGGTAATTTTAAAATAAAGTACTGACAATATCGGAAAACTTGTGTTGTGTGAAAATAAGATGCCCATTTTAAATCATTTGAGTTAAGATCTCATTCATTGTTACGTTCTAAAAAGAGTCTGCCCCATGATTGATGTATGTTCTCGGATATTTTTAGCAAAAAACATTAAAGTACTGTGGATGAAAAAAAACAAAATATCCCATAAAACCAGATTCACACCTTAAACACACCAAATCCCACATCTTTCTCACGCATCTCTTATCCCGACATTCCATTAACTGCACACCAAATTAAAGGTCTGAAATCTGAACTTTTACTATCACACTTCAATATTCTATCTTACGTCTCCCTATTACGCATACTAAATCCGCAAGAGTGAGAGAGACTACTGAACAATATCGATTTCAAGCTCATAGAAGTGAACTATCACGAGTGGCGTAACTCATACATTTGGCTCACGGTATTTGAGATCTATAGATTTATGAGCAGAATGATCGGTTGAAACGTGATTACATGGGTTGGGCTAATCTTTAGCACTTGAGTACGGAATCAGCTGATTTCATAATTGACAGTGAACGATAATATGTTGGGAGCTTTACTGTTTTTTGCAATGAATTTTTATGACTTTATAATAGTATAAATTTAAAATAAAATAAATAAATATTGCGGGACAATTTTTACTCAAATCGAACTATAGTCCCATTGTAAGCTCACTAAGGCTTGTGTTATGAGTTATGAGTACTAGACGACGATATATTTAAAAGATATATTTATTACCTTATATAGATAGAAAACATCCAAGACTCAGGAACAAATATTTGCCCATACTGTGATTTAACCCAGGACCTTAAGTTTCGCAGGCAACGTTACTCCCACCGAGCAAAATCGGTCGTCAACGTCAGTATAGTATAGGTACAGTGCATTCTTCTCTACGTAAATTATAACAACTTCGTCCATCTGATTGTGATCAATCGTAGCGCCGGAACCCATCTTCACATATTCTCAATATTAATGACACTCGCATAGCACAAGTCAGCGCGCGCGCCGCCTGCTGATTATCCGCAGTAAACCGCGCGATGGCCGCAGATTGCAGGGCGCGATCCACTCCTGCGCAATCTGGCGTGATTAAGTCATTTTTGGACGCATAATGAGTTTTTGTGAAAACATCGCGTTTTGAATTGGTTTTTGATTAGTAAGCGACGGTTTCTGAAAAAGGAGGGCCTTCTGTTGAAGTTATCATCATAATGTTACTATACCCTAATCTTTAATGTATAAGCGAATTTGTTGAATAATTGGTTATGCCTGGCGAAATATTGAAAAAAACCGGCCAAGTACGAGTTGGATTCGCGCACCGAGGGCTCCGTACAAAATATACGCTACAAACGGCCGTATCTATGAAAATCCAGTGTTAGCAGAGCCCGACTCGTAAGCGCAATTTACGCGGTGTTCGATCATTTTATATTGGTTACAGACATAGACAGATAGACAAAATTATTCTGATTTTAGTGTTTGTTGTTATAGCGGCAACAGAAATACATCATATGTGAAAATTTCAATTGTCTAGCTATCACGGTTCATGAGATACAGCCTGGTGACAGACGGGCGGACAGACAGACAGACGGGCAGCGGATGTTTGGTAATAGGGTCCCATTTTACCCTATGGGTACGGAACCTTAATAATTCGCTTCGCCAGTAGGAGACTATCATACATCCATATACTGTAATCCTAGTTCTTGTCATAATTTAATTTATTTAACGCTTATTACGTGGAGACCGCGTACCGGCAAGCGCAGCGTCAGCTGCAAGATCACCTGCAAGCTGGTCGTAAAACCTGGGTTAGGGTTGATGGGACTCGCTGGACGCGGGTCGCCTCTATCCGGCCCATGTGGAAATCTATGGAGGAGGCCTGTGTCCAGCAGTGGACGTCCTATAGCTGAAATGACTCAGGGTGAAACTGTGGCTAAATACTAGTGTGCATACAAGTACATCCGTTTATGTCAAATGCGTCATAACCCTGACAGTTTTATGCGGCGCCCACTTAAGCAAGCCAGCTCTTTACAGCTGTCAAGTGTCATTTCACACAATCACCTCGCACTGACAGTGTAAATTGAAATATACTACCCTTTTCTTAACCGTGAATAATGCCATAAGTGAACGGGTAATGAGGTAAAGTTAGGGTGTTTTGTGAAGTGTAGTAGCTTTACACCTAAAGCTTCCACATTCCATTCCGTTCCACATTTCCACATAAATGTGGAAAGTCTTTATAAAATTTTATTTTCTTTCTTAAATTTATCAATTTATTTTCCAAAGCAAGTCAAAACTTAAATTATCGAATAAAAGTCGTATTTATTTTCCTGAGCAAGTCAAAACTTTAAAACTTAAATTATCGAAAGAGTTATTTATTTTCTAAACTTTTTGACTTGCTTTGGAAAATAAATACACAAATTCTGATCAACTTTTGTAATTAAATTGTTTTTTGATTTTCAAACCATGTCGTCTCTTTTGTTTGTATAATTGACCATGGCGTCGTCTGCGCAGCAAAGGTAATGTTGAGAATTCTCTTCCAGTCAACAAAAAGTCTTAGGGCAAAGACTAGAATAAGATCTTTCTTATTCTAGTCTTTGCCCTAAGACTTTACTGGAATACATTCTACTGTGTTATTCACAACAAGGTCCTCTAAATATTCCAATAACAAACAGCTTCCCGGATATTCAACAAATTTCCCCACGTTGATCCGTAACTATCCTTATTTACCACGCATGCGGGCACCCTTTACCGTGGTTTATGGCGCAAAAACGTCGCAGGCGCAGTGGGCGTCGACGCATAAAGCCGTCTCACTCTCGCTTCGTTAAACACGGATTAATCCCGCATTATCCGCGGTATTTTGTGACGATTGATGGAAATGCTCAATTATCTCTAAAATATTTGAAAAGGCAATATACAAAAGGATATATAATTACTTAACAAAATTTAACTTGCTTTGTAGGGCACAAAAGGGGTTTAGAAATTGTTGATCTGCTTAATCTCATTATAGAAAATGTCGATAAGAGAAACCCAGTCTGTGTTCTGTTCACTGACATGACCAAAGCGTTTGATTATGTAGACCACAATAAACTCTTATGTAAATTATGTCGATATGGCATTAGAGGTAATATATTTAATCTTATAAAATCTTAACTAAGTGGACGGCAACAATACACAGAAATATCAAGAATATGTCCTATGAAGAAAAAGGAATACAAATACTTATCAGACAGACATTTTATTCAGTTTGGTGTCCCACAAGGAAGTGTGTTGGGTCCGCTTCTGTTCCTTGTATATATTAATGACTTACCTAATAATATTCATCATCCTATGGTGCTTTTCGCTGATGATAGCACATCAATTATTAAATCTAACAATAATATTGACGACTATGAACAAGACATTAATAATGTATTAAAAGATATAATCAAATGGCTAAATAATAATAATCTACTAATTAATTTGAATAAAACGAACTTGATGCACTTTTATCAGTGAACACAAATACCTAATTTAGAAATTAACTATGAAGGAAATAAAATAGATGAAGTTGAAGAAACAAAGTTCTTGGGACTGATTATTGATAACCAGCTTAACTGGAAACTCCATATGGATAGTTTGTGTAAAAGATTGTGTAAATCAGCATATGCACTGTTTAAATTATCCAAAATTGTAAACCGTGAGGCAGTTTTAATGGCATATCACGGACTTGTAGCCTCAATATTGAGATATGGTATAATCTTCTGGGGAAACTCAGCACATAAAGAAATGGTGTTTAAAGCACAAAAACGCTGTATACGATCTATGTGTGGGCGGTCCGTAATAGAGAGCTGTGTACCTTAATTCAAATCACTCAAGATTTTAACGCTACCTTCATTATATATTCTTGAAGTGGGCATATTTGTTAAGTAGCCTTAATCATTTAATAAAGTAGTAGAAGGTCGCAGTTTCCCAACACGTTCACAGTACGAAAGATAACTAAGAGGCTTAAACAGAAGTAACACGGCTTTGATGAGAAGTAATATCCTGGGTATGGCGTCAAAAATTTACAATAAAATTCCAGATTCACTTAAAATCCTTGATATTCGCCAGTTTAAGACAGAATCAACATCGATTCTTACAGAAGGATGCTACTACTCAATCAAGGATTACTTAAACGACACAATGACATAATATGATGACATGATGATGGCTGTTTATAGATAATTATTTTAAAATTTGATATAAGTAATTAATTATAGTAAATAATATCGTAACAGATTAATATTATGTAATATATTGTCTACATTGTACGCTCACGAATCAATTAAATGCATGTAGCATGTTAGGCTAATTTTTGTACACCTATTTTTATGGGTAAAACATAGAGGTCAAAATTGTATACTCACCAACTTGTATTATACCTATGTTTAACAAATAAAAAAGATTCTGATTCTGATTCTGATGCTATGGCTCTATTGGTCTGCTACGTTCCTGGTACTTCTTAGTGACAGACATTTTGAATGTATCGACATTCAAACGATTTCACGCTTGGCTAAGTTGGTTGCACAACTTACGAAGCTGGCGGTTCCGGGTTCGAATCCCGGCCAGGGCAAGTGGTTTGTGCGATGAGCACGAAAGTTTGTTCCTGGGTCTTGGATGTTTTCTATGTATTTAAGTATTATAATTTATCTATATATTGCGTATATCGTCGCCTAGTACCCATAGTTCAAGCTTTGTTTACTTTGAGACCAAGTTGATTTGTATAAGATTGTCCTTGATATTTATTTATTGGAATGTACAAACTTTTTACTTTGCACAATAATATTTTATTTAAAGATGGCACCTTCTGTCTTGGCGAAACTATACGTTTGTTAATGCAGTGTTTCTTATATGGATATAAAGAAATCTTACCTGGTTCATAAATCTTTTTAAGACAGACTACTTGTCTTTAGCAAACCCCGAGTTCACATTTCATAATATTGAAAAATCTAAGTCCAATGACTTAGATCTTTTATGTAACGATTCGATAATGGAAATCAAAAAGAACACTGAACTAAAATAACATAATTGCAAAAATACTGTAGAGGAGATAGATATGATACCAGAATTAGAAAGCTACAAGTTGCTTACCGTTCCACAATGTAGCTATACTCGTAAAAAGTTTGGTACAATAAAACAAAATACTTTCAGCGGCGCTTCTGTACAAAGGATACGTTATTCCACAGTCTTTACATCCAATTCTAAGTGAACAGACACCAGTGGTCTTCGGGTATCACACCTCGACAGCATCGTGACAGGGAGACGGTGTCGAGTCGGTATCGGTATCGGTATCGCGATCCTGAGCGATCGAGCGTCGAGATACCACCGATCGATTGTAGACTGGGAGTCGGACAAAATTTAACTTATTTCGAATGACTGGCGACTGGCTTTAGTTTGTGCGATTTTGGTTCACTTCAACCATAATATCGTTGAAATTCGCTATATACTTTTTAGGGTGCCGTAGCCAAATTGTTAAAAACGGAACTCTAAAGTTCCAAAGTTCCGTCATGTTCGGTCGTTCATATCTCACAGGCATTTAACTCAAGAACTACAAGATATCTATTGGTATTGTTTGGCGGATAGCTGTCTTGTATAAGCCGCCACTTAGATTAGTCGTTAATTAACTAAAATAAATATATCTAGAGGAGGGGGGGCATACTTGTAACTGAAGCTGAAAAAGATCAACGTGTGGCATATATTACACAGAAGTACAGAACATGACAGAAACAATCGAATTAGCAGAGGTAAACAACAGGTGGTTTTATTGCTAAATAGCGATATATTTCTTCGAGACAACCTTTGGGTAGCTAAATACTTTCGGAAATAATCGATTCGAAAGTTGCATTAAATGGGTCCTCCCCCCCTATATCTTCTAAACCTACTGTCCAAAATATCAGAAAATAAAGTTTATAACCCGATAGCATTTGACATGAAACTCAAATAAGCTGTGCTTCTTGAATAAACATCGCTTTAATAAGCATCTCTTCGCGTCTGGTGAAGTCGACGGATGCGGTCTGCGCACGATCGCACTCGGAGAGAAATTGAGGAGGCCTTCAGCAGCGGACGTCCGTAGCCGATAGAAAAATAGACATCGTCAAATTAAAGCCCTTTCCACTCAAGACCAGTTTTCCATTACTAAAACGTACTCGAAGCTTTTCACCTTCGCCACAGACCGCCCAAATAAGGTTTTTAATCAAACGAAGTTCCTCATCACCCGCCCGAAGACAATAGGCTTTATGCGAAGATTTCGGCTTTGTGAAGATTTGAGCATTGAGAACCGATCAACGATTACTTTTGTAATCGAGATTAAACCGGCCGTGATTCCGACGCCATTGTTGCTGGTGAAAAAGTGCTTGTTGATTTGTAACTGTTAGTTCAAATGATTGTCAGATTGTTGGTATTGACTTTGGCGTGTTTTGTAATGTTGTATTTATGAAAATAGAGATGACTACATTGGAATCATTATGCCAACATCTTGATTTAAAAAAAATGACTTTTTTACTCATTATCAAAATAAAACAAAATGAGTTTTAATCGCTTTTGATATGATTTATTTAATTGCCTTTCGTTGGCTAACTATACAATAATAAAATGATTTTTTTTTATTTCAAATCGGATGATCCATCGCATGTTAGTAACAGACTTAACGCTAAATTATTAACACACACTGACTAACAAAATACTAATTCGGCATATACTAATAGATAATTCGGCAACGCTTTTAATCTGTCACCTGTAAAATGTTGTTGGCACTGCTCTTAAATATATATAAGCTTTCCACAGCAGCAAAGGATTGGCTACACAATTTTAAAATAGATAACTTGCATGGCTTCTAAATGCATTAAAAAAAAACTAGAACCCATACGACATGATGATGACGGGGTGATCAATTGAATAAGGGAAGCCACTAATAAATCGGGCTGGAGAGGTTTACTTGACCAAGCTAATAAGATGATAATGATGATAAGTATGTCTACGTAAAATTTATTAAAATACTAGCTTCTGCCCGCGACTTCGTCCGCCTTAAATTCGTTTATCGCGGATAATATTATTTTTCCGGGACAAAAAGTAGCCTATGTCCTTCCCCGGGACTCAAACTATTCCATACCATATTTCATCTAAATCGGTTCAGCGGTTTGAGCGTGAAGAGGTAACAGACAGACAGACAGACACACTTTCGCATTTATAATATTAGTATGGATGTTTTTTTAGTTATTGTTACAGGTAAGTGACACTAAAATGGCTACTCCATTTATACGCAGAATAAACAAGTTTTTCGTTCGCGGAGGAGAAAAAGTCATAACCCCTCCTAGGTCGTAGTTGGGCAGAAAGTATCCTTTAACTATCTGTGGCTACCCAGCTACCCGTGTACCAAAAATAGTTGAAATCCGTTAAGCCGATTTGGCGTGATGAAGCCACAACGACACGTACAAACATGCAAAAATCCAAAAAAATATCTTTCTATTCATCGACCTTCAAATGATATACTTATATTTTTTTTGAAAACATCTTCAATGTAATGTACTGATATGTATATTTTCTTCTGTACTCTGTTTTGTAGCGTGTGCAACAAAGAGTTATTGATGGTCCTCGTCGTTATCGAGGTGTACATACAAACAACATTAATACAATACTAATTCAATATTACTTCACGTTCTTTTTTACTGATCGTTTTTGAAAATGATTCAAAAAATTTTTTTTTTCTATTGGATTCTATTTCGTCAAAGTTAATTTGAATATTTTTGATAATACCTGTAAGCTAATATAATCTCTTATAATATTTTTTATTATCTCGTATAAAAACAATTTTAGCATTGGGTTTTACCAAAAAAGCATTCCTTTTTGGCTTCAGAGAGACATTTTCATTTCCCAATTCACTGGGAAATGAAAATGTTTGGAAAAGAAGCAGTTTGAGGAAGACACTACGCGAATGAAAAAATATATTTGTGTACAAATGCCGTATTTTTGTGAAAAAAAAACCGCATACTCATACATGAGCGAGGGAGCGATTTGTAATATCTTTAGCAAATCAATAACTAACTAGACACCTATTAATTTTTCAACTATCTACCACCTACGTAGGTACCCACTATAATCACTGACCTATCAATTTGAACTTTTAAAACCCTATTATGAACGCTAATTGGAAATGGCGAAATTATCTAGTACCGGTAAATCACCGGTAATCGGCAAACCGGTACCGAACAAAACCGGTAATTAAGGATAAGACGCACCCTGGCCGTGTCGGAGTAATGGACAAGCAGCGATGTAAGTGTAATAGGAGCGTTGTAAGGTGCTGCCTCGGCACACTGGGAGCAAAACGTGTCGAGAGCAAATTATTAAGATTATTTTTAGGGTTCCATACCCAAAGTGTAAAACGGGACCCTATTGCTAAGTCTTCACTGTCCGTCTGTCTGCCTGTCTGTCTGTCTATCACTAGGCTGTAACTCATGCACCGTAATAGCGATATAGTGATGTATTTCTGTTGCCGCTATAACAAACAAACACTAAAATATGTCTATATCATTAACCAATATAAAATGATCGAGTACAGCGTATATTTTACTTTAGAGTAGGGCTCTGCTAACACTGGATTTTCATAGATATGGCCATTTGTAGCGTATACTTTGTACGGAACCCTCGGTGCGCGAGTCCGACTTGCACTTGGCCGGTTTTTTTAATTTTATCTTGTTTCTTTAGTTATTTTATAAGCATAATTGATGCGGTGTTTTTGGGCGTCAGATGCGTATAATTTTTTTATGATTTCTGCTGATTTCTGCAGCAGTTCTTACGTTAAAGGCACAAAAATCATTTTAAATGTTTATAAACACAATATCAATTGTGAAATTTTTGAGCTGTGCCTAAGTTTTGCTAGGGCTATTTTTAATAATTTATTATTATTTATTAACTAACAATTAAATTATTTATTTAATTGTTAGTTAATAAATCATAATAGGAAATTCCACCAAAAATATGAGCGAGCTAAATAACAAAACAGTATTCTTAAAGTTGCAGGTTCCCTCCCTGTGCGTCCCGGCCCGACTCCTGCGCATAATAGCAACTTTTATCGATACGCACTCCCTAGATCCCATAAATAACAGCGAAATTGTCGATAATCATCTACCAGCCTTCCATTATGCGTACGCGCACCTTCGACAACCATACATCAGACGCTACCGCTACTTCAAATTTGGATTTCAGTACTTTGAGTTTAGGTTCATTTTATGGCTTTTATAGTCTGTGAGATAGGTTAGGGGAAATGGTGAATCGTGAAAGGGTTTTAATATTTTCTTGCAAGGCAACAAGGTTGTGTAAATTAATAATGGACGAATAATTATAGTTTTTTTTAATTGATTCAAACCGTGAGATAACGCACATATAGGCAGAATTTACATTAATTTTATTTTTGTATTGAGTCTTGTTTGTATGAGTTTATGATTGAAGTTTGTATGTTGATTTTCTTGTGTTAAATTTTATGGAAATCGTAATTTACGCGTTGTTAATTTTGGGTATTTAGCGTTTTACGATTTTTTTTATCAGTTTAAACTTAAGCCGTAAGATCTAAAGGCTACACACAAGGTACTTACCATTAAAGTAATATTATCGATTTTTAGGAACGCATTTACTTTGAGCGAGCTCACAACAGTACACGTTTGGTAGCTCGAAACTTGAACTAACTAACGCGTGCTATTGTGAGCTCCCTATCAGTTAGTAGATTCCAAAAAATCGGCAATGTCACAACTCTCCCCTGTCACAACTCACCTCGGTCTTCCCTACACTGTGTTTGCGAAACAGACAGATTGGTAACAGTTATTAAAAGGTGCATTCCACCAAAACGTCTAATTTGTCGGGTACGTGACGGCTATGACAGCTAACTTAAAAACATATAGAAAGTCCAAGAACTCACTACCAAAAGCCAAGTTATAAAATATTGACATACCAAAAATTTACTTCCTAACTTTCTTAGAAGTATTAAAATAATGGCGTCACGTACCCGACATTCTGGTGGAATGCACCAAAATATGTTATTTTATCTAGTTTTAAAGAATATATCAGCATAATCTATAATATGGCATAACATAACTTAATAAAGTTGTTAACATGAAATGTCTGTTGTTACAAAAGAAGATATTTAAAAAAATAGTGATATGGACAATTTGGGGGACACTGAACAAAAAATATCAGGGGACACGGCAGTGCCCCCGCCGAAGCAAACACTGCCGTACTATCCTTTACTGGAACCATTTCGCCGCATTTTCAGGCCCCTATTTGAGAACCTCTGGATAAGACCAGAACGCAGAAATTTACAGTACTAAAATCCAAAATTTCAAGTCTGTAGGTCATTTAGTTCCGAAGTTAAGTGAAAGCAAAGTTTCGCATTTATGACTCTGACTCACTCACTCACTTATGATCATCAGAATAGAACTAGTACTTCCCATAAACTCAGAGAGCTGAAATTTGGAACAGAGTTAGGGTTTAATGGCCACATAAAGGGAAAACTATAAAACTAGGATAATCAAAGATCTGGAGTACCTGGTGACCCTGATTAGAAAGCACAAGAGCCCAACCAAACTATTAGAGATCGACATACCGCCTTTACAAAAAATATTCAACTTGGTGGGCCGCTTCATTTGATGTCAAAAATTGAAGGTCCATGCCCATGTTTCCACAAAAAGAAGTGAAATCCCACCGAAAACATTCTGTAAAAAACTAGCCAAGTCTCGATGGAGCTGCTTGTTTATCTCTAAAAAGTAATGAAATCTAGACAAAGTCGTGCCAAGTCTAAGATTCTTTACTGCGATTTTTTTATTATTATAGTTAATGTTGTGTGACTTGGCTGTTGAAGGGTACACAAGGGTACAAAACCAGGTGCTCCATGACACCGTCCGACGTCAGACCGTCAACGATTGGTGCAATGGTAATAATATTTTGTGTTTCTAATGTGTACTGTGACTACATCATGCTAAAACGGCAAAACGCATTTCAACAACTTTCACCCTACTAGGTACGCTGAAGTAAAAAGGAGGTTTATGACTTTTTTTCCACCGTGAATTAGGTGCCCCTCTTGTTTTAAATAAGAACAAAAACCCACATAAGTGACGATCAGTCGACTGAAAACCATCATCTTTATTGACCCACCTTTGACAGCTTAGTCACAAAATTATGAGTATCTGTGCTCATAAAAATGCAAATTGATTTTTATAACAAAACTTATTACTTTTAGCGTCACGTAATTAAAACTTCAAAGCTAGACAGGCAGCGTCATTTATCTAGTAATAATGCCTTAACCTTGTTAAGGTGAGTGGATCCCGCTATTCGATACGACGGTAATGAGTTTAAAGATTTCCTGAGGAAGATTGGCCGCTTCAACTCGAACGTTTTATTCTCTAAGCTAGAATATTCCAAAATGGCTGACAATGTGGGACAGAGTTCATTATAGCCTTACGGCTATTGATTACAGCTCTGGTAGTCGAGTGGTTAAAACGTGCGAGTTTCAAACATGATTTTCGGACGATGATGTCTAAAAGTCAACCCCGCCGGCGAGGTCGCGCAGCCCGCAGTCTTGCAATCTCCCCTACGCCCAATTTCTCTTATCCATCTACCGCGACCTAACTGGGGTTGAACGGTTCCGGTTCAACCTACCTCCGCAGTACTTATGCCTTGCACACTGCGTCCCACCCCAACTCTAAGTAGCCGCAGTTGGCATTCCCGTTTGCTCTCGCCCCTCTGAATCCGATTACTGGGCATGTAGTCTAGACCTATCAAGTTCAAAATGAGGTTAAATAAAAAACTGGCCAGGAGCATTTTGGACCTTAATGTTGGATCCTTAATGTTGTCCGCAGCCATTTATACAAAAAAATGCTTTTTGGCAATAACTTGCATGTAATGGTATGTCCGATCATGATGAAAACAATTTTCGTTGGAAGTATTTATTAAGCTTTATATGTGTAAATCTTTTCATATTTTTTGAACATACCGGTTAGAAAATAGGGGGGGGACACAATTTTTGCTGCTTTCGGAGCGAATGTTTTTAGAAACCTCAAAGTGTTTTTAGAAGATCTGTCGAATAATGTGCCACACATTGATATTTGCTGATTTTTTTTTCAGTTTCGGTTACATGTATGGAGTGCCCCCCTAGAAATATATTTTTTTTTATGTAACTATGAAACTAAGTAACGGCTTACGCAAGACACCTATGTTTCAAATTTGATCAATATAAATCATATAGTTTTTGAGTAAAATGCCTGTGACATACGGACGGACATGACGAAACTATAAGGGTTCCGTTTTTACCATTTTTGCTACGGAACCCTAAAAATGGGTTCAAATCTGGTCTGTACCAATGAGTTTCTCGGAATTTAGGTATGGAATATCACTTCATATTCACCGCTAGCTTCCCGGTGAAGGAAAACATCGTGGTGAAACGTGCATTATGAAACGAAATTATGGGTATGTGGAGTCTCCAATCCGCATTGGGCTAGTGTGAAAACCTCATTCCTTGTCAGCCATGACAGTAGGCTTGTGCCTAGTGGCGTGCGAATCGTGCGATCCATATAGGCACAAAGGCACATCATCATCATCATCATCATATCAGCCCTTTATCGCCCACTGCTGAGCATAGGCCTCTCTTCGTGCACGCCACCTATCCCGGTCCTGAGCCAATCTCAATCACAAAGGCACAGCCTACTCTAACCGACCATGGTTCCATATAGGCATAGAGAAACTACCTATCCTGAACGACCAGGGCTCCAGAGATGTAGGCACAGAGAAATTACCAACCTCGGCCTAAAACCCTATATGCAACCCAATGCTTGTACGTACAAAGGTCTCGTGAGTACTGATTTGGAGTAAAAAATGTTACATGTACCCAAATCAATTTCACAAAAACAGTTTTTTTTAAAATCTTGTTTTGTTTTTTTGTACATACAACTTGAATAACTTTCGCTTCTTTATAAAAATTATCCCTTTTAATACAATCTTCACCATTATTTAAAAAAAAGGATGACTTTAGTGAATTGTAGCTGTCACTTTGAAGTCTGTCAATAGCGACACGACACTTGGAAACATACTTGGCAAAGTTGCGATCAAAAGAGCTTGCACACAATATTCAATATATGTAATCACAATAAATAGTTTACATGATAATTGATAATATCTTCAGAACTAAGCTAGATTTGCCTGGAGTTCTGGTAGGAGGACTGAGGTATCATCATCATCATCATCATTTCAGCCATAGACGTGCACTGCTCGACACAGGCCTCCTATAGATTACCACGTAGGCCGGATAGAGGCGACCCGCATCTAGCGAGTCCCCGCAACACTAACCAGGTCGTCCGACCACCTTGCGGGTGGCCTTCCCACGCTGCGCTTGCCGGTGCGCTCCACTCTTTAACTTTTCTGCCCCAATTGCCATTAGTATACGCTGTAAGACCTCAGGTGGTAAAATTATGCGGGTTCTTCAAGAGCAAGTTGTACTTATGTAGAGTAGAGATAATAGCAAAAATACCACATGCACCCGTGCTCAGGTGTTTGAAAAATTAAAAATGCCGCCATTTTATGACCGTTGACTTAAAAAAAAAACACGTGGTGATTTATCGATGAAATTGATTGTACTACACAACCTTAAAAGCTCCGACATCGTTGACCAGATACACTGTATAGGCTGTTGGTGATGATGATGATGATGATGATGATGATGATGGTTATTGATTTAGTAGTTAGCTCCATGATTTTTCACCACGAAAAATTGCCCTAATTATCAATCTAAGCAGCTATCAGAAAAAAACTGTTCACAATTTAGGAGTCATACTTGTATGGCCTGGTGCATACCTCGCGCTTTAGATGACTGTATAAATAATATATATTTATATAAAGCTAAGCGCTGGCACACACGGACGGTTAAGAATGTGCGCCATATCTCAGCGTCGGTCGCGGCGGGCCTTACGGAGCGTCATATTTTCAACGTCAGCCCGTCAACGCTGAGCTATGACGTTTGACGTTCCGCTGGGTTTCAATTTTAAATCTCATTTAGTCTGAGCATGCATATCAAAAGCAATAATATCATTCTAGCACCCTAGCACGAAACTAGAGAGCCTGTCTTGTTTTGTGAGAGCTCTTATGGTGGGACTCTGTCTGTCTGTCTGACTGTTAAAGCGCCACTTCTCAGGAACTTCTTTTGCTATCTAATTGAAATTTAAAATAGTTATAAAGATGGCTAGACCAAGTATATCGTAAATATATTTTTTTAATTTTTATAAAACACGACCAATATGAGGGGGCCGAAAAATTCAAAGTCTGTGGGGTATCATAATGATACAACTGGAAAAAGTGAAAAATAGCATATCCCACCCTTCCCCTTTATCTCATTCGTATAAATAAATATAAATATTACTCAAAAATTATGACTATCTCTCTAACTACCTCAATATTTTTGTTCAAAAAACCTATTTGAATTGAACGATTAATTTTGTAGGCCCCTCATTTGTAGGTATGCATGCAATGCATAGATATCAGGTCCAAGCTTAAAGGTGCGTCCACACTTGTATCATTTGCTCGTATCCGATCACCGTCGCGTGGCATGACTGCGTATCGCGCTGCTTGGATGCTGACTGACGGCGCGGCGATCGCGCCGCGCTTGTCCGATCCGAGTGTGTGATACGCGTAGCAACATGGATTTCGAGCGTTTGGATCGGCTCAACGTTCAAACGCGTGATCGTGACACGCGATCATGCCACACGACGAAGATCTGATCGAGCAAATGATACAAATGTGTACGCACCTTAACTTAACCGGAACCGGGTAGTAATGTTAGGTTAAGTGAACATTTGTTCGGAACCCTCGGTGCGCGAGTCAGGCTCGCAATTGGCCGGGTTTTGTTTTATATTTGCAAGCTAGACTTTAATCTCACCTGTTGGTATGCGCCGTTAAAGCCGGCTATTAAACATGCTTATCTAGACCGACCCCATTCACTCTCCTCTTGAAGAGATCCAAGTTATACTGTTCGGGCAAAAGGTTTCGCGGAAGAGTGTTAATTTTTTAAGCCCTCCTGATAGGAAATGTTTTTAATTAATTTTATTTTGGATAAAACATATCCTTTAACCATCTGTCCCCATGGATGGATAGCCAGCTACCCGTGTACCACAAATAGTTGCGTTTTGACGTATTAAAGCCACAACAACACATATCGTTCATCGGTTTATTATTCTCCGAGTAATCGGTGAACATATATTTAAAAAAGATTCCGACGAATTGAGAATTGAAGTTTTATTTCTTTTTTGAAGTCGGTTAAACATACATGATCAGCCGAGAGCCACAATAACAGAGGCACATAATTCCTCCGTCCATGCCGTTAGGTCACACGTCCAGTGACAGATGGCGAGATACCAGCCTTTGTCGCTGGCTGCCTACTTTATACGTACCATCAAGGCTTCAAACTGATCTGTGGGGGGCCGAGTCATAAGCGGCAGCGATTTTTTAAATTTAAGTCAACGATTTCAAACTTTTTTATTCGACAATGGTATTCCTAATTGTTATGAATGATGCCCCGGTGATTGTTGCAAGAAAGGTATATAATTTCGCTTATTAAACTTTGTCAAAAGTCGCAGATCTATATAGGTCAATATTAAGGAGTATCTTTTTGAAGTTTAGCATCAGGTGACTTTTGTGAAACCGGCTTTCTACTCACAACTTAGTTAAATCAGTTAGATCATAGATAGGTATAGATCGTGCTTCACTGGTTTGATCGGTTTTATCGAGTTTTTTTACTGTTATTTATAACACAGCGTATTGTTTATTTTTATTAATTGTGTTTTCTATCTTTCCAGGTAAGATCATGTCAACGCTTTTGCATCATCTCGGGTCGTAAGTGGAGTCTATTGCCTAGTACGTGGCTAGATAACCAAACTTTCTAATGTAATTTGACGTAAGGTCAACCGGAACAAATGCGACTACAAGAAAAATGGGTCTTTTGACAATAACATAAAAACGCGTAATTTTGCTCTTTTTTATACTTATAATACCAAATTTTAAGAAATCTTTACGAGGCGCATTTGTCCTATACTCGCAATTGTCTCGGTTGGCCTTAATTATGTATCTGGAAATCACAGGTGGGTAGAATGCACTAACATTTATCACAGGTCTCTTGTATCGCTCGTTCGCTTCAGCATCTCTAGCACAAATGTGATACGCGACTCTTTGTCGCGCTACAAAGATTGCCCGTCTCTTTCCTTTCAATACAATGCGAGAACGACGGGTGATGCTATGTAGCTCGTCAAGCGTATTCGCGGAGAGTTGTGCTAGACTGGCTGGTGTGCAATCCGCTACCGATTCTACCTTGCACCACAAAACACCCGTGGGTGTAACATATTCGCGTTCCGTACGATTTCAAAAGGATTTGATTTTATAACAATATCGTGGAGATTCTAACATTATGCGGCATTCAATGGACGTGCTTTATGACGGACATAACTCTGGGCGTTAATTCGATTGTTTATATTAAGGGAATTTACGATTCGCGTCAATAGCTTAGTCTGCCCGGTCGTCAAATCAAGCGGGATTCAATGGATAGCTAGAACAAGGATTGTTTGAATGTAAACGTATGATTTATGAGTATTTCTTGACAATTCTTACTGATATTGTACTTGCGAAAGTGCTCGTTGTCTTTCACGCAGTAATGGACCTGCGTATCGGTGTAAAATAATGCGGTTTGTGGACAGAAATGACATAACTACATATAATACAAACAAAACTAGTCTATTCGAATTTTAATTTATGGCCGAGCCACACTGAATGTGTGTGCGTGACGTGCACGTAACGTGCGCAGTGGCGTGCGATGACAAACCGCTTGCGTGACGTGTACGTACGTAGCGGTGTGTCGTCTCCTATGAGGATTCGTACTTTACAACTCGCACGCCACGCGCACGTCTACGTGTGGCTTGGCCTTTAAGGTACATTTGGTTTAAACTATATTATTGGATTAGTGGATTGTTTCTTTGCTTTTCTGGAAATAATGTCCTGGTTAGATATGAATAAATTGTGCTCACATGCGCATATTTTCGTGCAGTTTCCGCAAAAACAAACACAAGCAAATACTACAAATCACCACCAGACAGAATAGTCCTCGATACGTTTTTCGCTTCTGTACGAGGCATCATCGACACTATTTTGCGGACAAGCAAAGGAACTATAATCCATTAATCTATGATATTATAAGCCATTATTTTACTCTATCTGATTATACAAGTGGATTATTTTAGGTTCAATCTAGCAAGTATATTTTTTGAGATAAGTCGAAAATTTGATAATTATAAGCTTCGGGCGGGTCTCAAACTCGCGTCTCCAACGGCTTGTTGTAGCAATCACATTTTGCAACCAATCGCTTGATTTTTATACGCCTTAGAGAGGCTTGTAGGGCCAACTACCACAACTTCTGTTATTTATCCAGCACCACTTTTGTAATCAAAGTACATCTACATGCAATAGTACTAAGTGATCCTAGCGAAGGAAATCACCAATTATTCCCAATAAATCATCACCTTTCGCCATGGTTCCGCAGTTAATCACGATACACGGACAGACGTAACCTGTTGCGCGTGACACATAGCGGCGATTATACCTAGCACTTGGCTTGATGGCCCTTGATGGCACTGCGAACTTTAATTATGCTCAGGTGATACGTGCTTGCGTTATTTGATAAATACACGGATCTTTGCGTGAGATCCGCGTGATGTGTCCAATCTCTCTGATGTCAACTGTTTTAAGGGAGACTTTTTGACGCTCTTTGGCGACCTTAGCAAGACCATTGTGATTTGTGATATCTACACTTAGGTCTGTTTTTCTTTTTAATACTGAATAATAATAATGGTTTAATGATAAGTGCCAAGCCAATGCCGAAAGAGCCGTCTTTCGATGTAGATTGAGGCGAAATGGTCGTGGTTTAAATTTACAGCCTATTCATAAGCTGAATATGCAATGGCTCAGACGAAGCTGTAGGAAAAGTAATCATCTCAACCGAAGGCCGACCACTACTGGATCTATAAGTATGCTAAGGATCAAATGGAATGATTATATTTATGTATCCAACCAAATTCATAAATTTACAGAGAATAATTATAAATCACTGCTTAAAAACTACACAAAACTAAAAGCGAAAAATAAAATTCTAGGGTCAATTTATAATTCAAAACTTTATTCTGCAAGTAAGGCCTCAAGGGTACTTTTACATGTCTGATTTTATAGTAAACAGAAGATCATTCACAATCTATGATGTCATTATAGTTGAAATGATACCTGGACACACTTTACAGGGAGATGTATATTGTCTCCGGGTCTATTAGATTATATAACTTAACCTATACTAACAGAGATGTAAAAGGTCTCTAGGCGTCAAAAAAAGCGAAAAATAATAATTATAAATAACAGCATTAAACAAAAACTTATACTAAGTTTAATCGAGATGTAGACAGTTTGCGTGGTCAAAACTTTAAATTAGGAGATGTTTAAGGTCTCCATGGTCAACACATAATGTTTGGAGGTAATAAGTGTCTCTAAACGTCAAAGACAGAAATTAAAACATAAATATTACATTAGAGAAGTGACTTTTAAGCTAACTGTCATTATAACTATGGCTACTATACGTAAACAGTATGTATTCATCTCCACGGTGATAGGTCTTCCGCTACCCGCATCCAACAACTTTTACAATCCTAACAAGATTAGTCCTCCTAGTAAGCTGTTTAACATAAATAATGTGAACATCATCATCAACCTGTTGGTGTCCATTAATGAACATAGGTCTCTCCAAGTGTGCGCCTCTGAGCACGATCCTCAACCACTCTTTTCTAGCCGCCCTGCTAATATCATCGCTTCTCCTTGCCTGAAGACGTCCTACGCTTCTTTTGCCGAGACGCGATCTCGACTCGAGAACACGTCTACTCCAACAGTTAACGGTTCTTCGGCAAATATGATCAGCCTACTGCCATTTCAGTTTGGTAATTCTTTGGGCTATGTCGGTCACCTTTGTTCTGTGATGGACCATCTCATTTCTGATAGCGTCCCTCAAAGAGACACCGAGCATAGCCCTCTCCATAGCTCGTTGAACAATTTTGAGTTAGTGGACTAGTCGTACTGTACGTGTTCATGTCTCGGCACTTTAGTCTTCGGACTTTGTATTATGGGTGACGTGAAGATTCGACGACGCTTTCCGAATACTGCCCAGCCCCGCTGAATTATCCTATTAATCTCCTTCTCCAAGTTGTTTTTAAGAGTTATTGTCTTATTATAAACAGATCAGAAACAAATTATTTTTTTTACGACGATACTGGACTTGAACCAGTGCCTTGAGCCAGACCGGGGCAGCACACTCTAACATATGAGCTAATCGTCCATTATCATTTTCATTTCTTTCTGATCTTTGTTTATAATAATAACGCTAGTTCAGTGATCCACTAATAAATTGCAAAAAATTGTGATCATTATCATGATATTTGTAAAACAAAAAGTACAGTTCTTGTCTTAGTTAAACCGAACCTTTACTATTCTGTCCAGAGAATTCCCGCTAATTGCAATCGGTTCCGGGATAGCATGTTCAGTGAACTTGATCTTGGTTTTATCGAAGTTATACCTGAATAATGTAAAAATCTCTTTCCAAAAATGTTGGCACTAATAGACATTTTCATTGCTTTGAAGGAATGTTAAAGGTGCCAATTAGGGGCAGTGTCTGGCGTTGCGATTATTTCCTAAATAAGTCATTATTATGGTGAAATTGAAAGTAGAACACTCCATATTGAAGTTGATTGGAGCCATTAGCGCCTACATCAACAGCCGCAATCAAAGCAGTTTCGCGAAGATTTATTTCAACTTTATTCCACCATCCCTCAAAATCCAACACTAAAGCCACTACAGAAGGCTTACATTCAAACACAGGTACTTAACTAGAAGATTTATGCCTACTTTGAAAAACACACTCATTATATGCTTTCCTCATTGCTTGAAAGTCTTGAAACAATGGCCAGTAAATGTAAGGGGCAATAAATAGTACTGCGAACTTACCTTATCAGTTGGCCGGTAATGATAGCCTGAAAACGTACTGCACCTACATAAAAACCGGCCAAGTGCGAGCCGGACTCGCACACAAAGAGTTCCGTACCGCACACAGTCAACGTTGAGAAAATTATAGTAAAAAGGCAGTTAAACCTAGCCAATACTGAGTTACAGTTTTTTTTCAGTAGTAGGTGTCGCAGGTTGTGTAATATGGATTTTCACCTAGAATTCAGACGGAGACCACATTATTTTTCAAATATTACTTTATCATTGCTGTTGCATCTACGACACATACTTTTAAAACATAATCATAGGAACTTGTTTACTTCTAAGGTTTGACCCAATGCACCTCACACTCATATAACAAGCTTTTACTTAACTTGCACTGTATATAACTATGTATGTTTGGGTGGAACCTTGCAAGTTAAATTTGACCTACTTTCCGGTTCCCAATTGAGCTACAATTTGGCATACTTTTGTCAATTTGGTGATAGTGCAATATTATCATACCATCAAGCTGATCTGATGATGGAGCAGGAAGGTGGTCATAGGAACTCTGTAAGAAAATAATGCAATCCTACCGAGTTTGGGCTCTGTAGAATCGTCTTGGCGAGTAGTTGATGTATGTTCAAAGAAACTTATTTCTAGTTAGTTTTAGTAAGCCGAACCAAAAAGCACCATTAATGGCATCGTTGGCATTCCCATTTGTGTGCTTGCGCTACCCCCACTGAATCAGATTACTAGTAAGGAAAGGAGGCCTAGCCAGACCTATCGAGTCCCGTTCAAAAAAAAACTAAAGCCATCGATATCGATGCTACACTAAAAACCATAACCTCCCTTGACCAATCAGACTCCACGCATAAATTTTTACATCCCCCAATCGTACGAAACGACATCGTCAGCCCTGCACGCGGCGATAACGCTGACCGAGTGATGACGTCATAATAGCCCGTTGGCAGCCGCTGATAACGCGACAGCCCGTATGGACTCGTCATATACATGTCTACGTGTCCACTATGAATATATTACATGTGTTATATGTCGACCTATATCGAAGATCCACCGACGGGTTTGATGGATAATAGTCCGAATTTCTTTAACAGCAGAAGTGCAAGCTTCTGCTGTTAGCATCACATCAATGAAAAATTTATATTTTGTTAATAAATTAAAAATATTTAAAACCCCGACTTGTTCCACTAAAAGCTAAATATCTTGGAGACGCGTGCTCCAATTTTTATCAAATAAACCTAAGAACACTCGGGATAAAATTATCTATGACACAAAAAAAAACTGCACTCAAATCGGTCCATCCGTATGGGCGCTACGATGCCACAGACAGATACACAGATACACAGATACA
This sequence comes from Hedya salicella, assembly GCA_905404275.2. Classification (NCBI taxonomy): domain Eukaryota; kingdom Metazoa; phylum Arthropoda; class Insecta; order Lepidoptera; family Tortricidae; genus Hedya; species Hedya salicella. The sequence continues at coordinate 1,768,611 of FR990104.1, forward strand.
CAGAGTCACAGAGTCACAGACACGTTAAACTTATAACACCCCTCTTTTTTGTCGGGGCCGGGGGTTAAAAAGGACTTTAAAAAGTAGGGTGTATAAAGTAAGTAATGAACTTAACTAGAATTATCCTTCAGGAAGGACACGTTATTTTTGAGTCATATTTATCTAAAACGGGCTGGGATTGATGATGAATTCAGTTCATTTTGTTTATGTTACGATATTGTAATGAAAATGATCTTTATTTACACATTACCTACTAGCATTCACTTTTTCAGCAACTTTCACATTTATGATATTATAATAGGATTATTAATCTAATAAAGGCAAAGACACAAAAAGGACATGGGTCGTCGAAGAAAGAGACATAAAAGTCTTCAATATCGCAACAACGGCAACCGAGTCCAACCAAAGTCACAAGAAGATTCAAACCAAAAAAAATGGAAAGTGGCGAAAAGGAAGATTATTATTATATCATTTCGTGTTGTGTAAGCAAAGCATTCATCAAATGCAATTATGAAATCATAATTTTTATCCTGTAAGTTCGGCATTTCCCAAGAGGAGACCACTGTTGAGAAGAAACCCGAAACAAACTCAACAGCCAGTCATTTTTTCTAAATAATTCATAACTATTACAATATTAGTAGTACATAGCCTAATCTTAAATATATATTTGTATGTACAAGTATCTCTATGCAAATCAATATCTTTATGCAACTACATCTCCCATGAAACATTAGTTGAAAAACCATCTTTATCAATTTGGGGCATAAATGAGTTGGTAAATGGTAATACTGATATATATATGTATATTTAATATTATTAAGAAGGACTGGCTTAGGTTGACATCGAGAGACCCGATGATTCGGGTGAGTGATGATCTTGGTCTTAAAATCGGGTGACTAAGATTCCTTCGTAAATTGATGTGACAAAAATTGTCCTTTATGAAGGACATGAGGTTTTTTAAATAGCGGAGATAATTAGTAAGCAAAGAAAATATCTAGTAGTATTTTTATCTTCTAATGTAAAGTTCTATCAGTGATGATTGTATAGAAATTCAATAGCTAAATCCAAAACTCAACGAAATAATGTACAAGGAAACATTTGTAACAGAAACCCCACTTCACACACTATTCCCAGAGAAACCTGAAACCCATAATTCCAACAAACCAAAAATACTGCCTTAATTTTCCATAGAAAAAGCATAACTTTGTCAACAATAAAATATAACTGTTGAACCTTTACGATGGACAATTATACCAAATATATCACTTTTATATAACGTAGCTTATCTTGAAGGATGTAGGGTAGAGAATTGTCTGTTTCTTCAGAAGTCACAGGTCACAAAATTCTGACAGGACAGTAATATTGTGGAAAATATTTGATTTAGTTTGTGATCGAAAGGTGGGGTTGCAGTGTAGGCGAGAATGCAACGTTGACACGGTATCACGTGATCAAGAAGAAGAGATATTTATTAGAATAATGGAATGGTATAACTATATATTTAATGTGTAGATAATTCCTTGAAAAAAACCCTGCTTTGTGATTTTTGCCTAGTCAGTAAAACTATGTAATGCTGTAAATGGTAGACAATTATTCTTGAAAAATGTAGTGTGTTCATGTTGACTGTAGTACAAATTGCTCCATCTACAAGAACTCTGCTCTTAAATATATGATGATGATGTATTTTTTTGGTTTGTATCAACATAAAAATACAATACAATTTAAACCAGATAACTAATGTAGCAGTGTATATGGTGTTATATATCTGCGAGTACGGATGCGAGTTCTGGTACCTCCAAGCCTTCAAGAAAAGGGCGTACCTGAAAAGTCGGCAACGCGCTCGTCACTCCTCTGGTGTTGCGGGTGTCTATGGGCGACGGTGATCGCTTAGCATCAGGGGATCCATCCGAAAAAAACTGTATTTTTTACAGAGCTTTCAGTAACAAGTCTACGAATCCTACCCGCCTCTTATATATTATCGGAAAGCAAACAGTTAGCGTGTAGTAGTTTGTATTGTCTGCAAGTGTACAAGTACCCTTACTGAACCTCATGTCATTTAAAATATTATATCCGCTATAAATGAGCCCCGACGCCGGCGAGGCGTCCATAATGTCGCGGCACATAAAACAGTGGTAACGTCGCTTCCGAGCGTGCGTAGGCGCAGCATTTACATCGGAACCGCGCTCTGTCCAAATATATACCTACTTAATAGTTATCGCTATGCTCTGTAGCTCATATAAACGTTATGTTCTTGTTTTTCTGTTTTAATAAATATTAACTATGTTTTTTAAGTTGAAGATTATTAATTAACATAAGTGCAATAAAATATTTTGATTTTGATAATTTCAATAATTATTGAAAAGAAGTTAACTATATATTTATAATTTTACAGCCAGCTGTAGGAAAAGTTACTACTTTGCCAAATAAGGGTGAATTCTTTTATTGTTTCTGAATGATTTTATAATTTAATTATTTACTGACCAGTCAGTTTTATGTAGGGGCCTACATAAAATTACCACCAATAGTATTTCAGAGACTTGCTACACAAAAAAAAGGATTTGGCACTTTATATGACTAATTATAATGCTACATTTTCCTAATTTTAATTGATTCCGTTGTGTCACGATATTTATTCATAAAATTTAAGCATACGAGTATTATGCCAACTATCGTGTCACCGCAGAATGAAATGAAATGTCTTAACTACTTGCCAAAATTTTGGTCTTCACCCATAAGATGGTTTGAGATGAAATAAACTGGACTGTAGGCAGCATCGATTACCTTTCTTGTAGTAAAACGCACGCCCAAACCAATAGTACTTCTCATCAAAGAAATCTGCTTAAAACAGCACTCGGCACTACAAAAAACTAAGGCATCCCAACAAAGGATTAAAACACCTTAACCCTCGTCTGTCCAAAGCCTCCCTAAAAAAAACCTCTCAATCGCGTCTAGCACCTTTGAAGGGAGACGTGTTAAAATCTTATCCGTAGGTTTAATTAAAGAGGGGAGGGGGGCCGGACGCGGCGGCGGCCATTTCAGCGCTGTCCACTTCCGGTTAACGTATGGACTGAGCTGCTTCATTCCACTGACGAAGTAAAAAGAAAATGTGCGGATAGAACTGTGGAGTCGTCTTTGGTTTAATTTTTTTTGGGGAGATTTTGTTCTGTTTCTGTAGAATTGTGTTCATTATAAATGATGTTGTGATAGCTTAGGATAAGTCGGCTGGCGTTTGATGTATATCTTCATTTGTTGCTTTAAAATATCGTTATACTTAAGTAATCGTTGCTACCTGTTACAAAATGTTATTTACTTCTTTTGTAATGGAGTCGCCCTTAAAATAGGATGTTTATTTGATATATTTTTTGAATTGGGATCGCATTCGTCAATACAAAAATGCCCCTTTTATTTCTACTAGTGCTAACTAGATTGTGTTCGTCAATTTCAAGCTACGTGCGTAAAGTTGCGATAGCTCAGTTGGTTAGAGCACTTCTGCGTTACAGAAGAGATTACAGTTTCAAATCCTGCTTGCAATCTAGTAGGCCGCATTGTTTTTGCTCAACTCCATATTATTCATATAAATCTAAACCCTGGCACAGACACGTGCCTGTCGTATAAGGCTCATTAGATCAGACACTCAGTAATCGAGTAAGTGATGCAACGGTTTCCTATTTCATTATCTCCCTCGTGCGTCCTTTGTACAGGCTAAAATGGACGCCATTGAAATACGGTTTCTTATAAAAGGGACGATTCCTAATAAGTCTGTATCGCAAGTTGCAGGTGAGAGAGAATTATTTAAATACTAGCTTCTGCCCGCGACTTCGTCCGCCTTAAATTCGTTTATCGCGGATAAGGGTATTTTCCGGGATAAAAAGTAGCCTATGTCCTTCCCCGGGACTCAAACTATCTCCATACCAAATTTCATGTAAATCGGTTCAGCGGTTTAAGCGTGAAGAGGTAACAGACAGACAGACAGACAGACACACTTTCGCATTTATAATATTAGTATGGATTTCGACTTTTTGTCAAGTTGTCATTCCTTTAATAGTACCATACTAACCATACATATTTGAACCACTGATAAGCCAAAAAACAGGTATTTATTAATTAATTTCATCTTTATTGCACAAAAAAAACTTATCGTACTAAAAACGGACTTCGTGCCATAGCGCATTCTCTACCAGTCAACCTTGAGGCAAAGCAGATAAATTGCACAATAATTATTTAAATAATATGACTCGTATATTGAGAATTGTTAACCGTCCGTATTTCTATCTTTCTGATGATGCCATCCACGAGAGACTTACTATATCCATTTGAAACTGCTAAATGATACATTTTATTCAATTCCATCTGGAAATTTGCATCATAAAGAGGGACTGTCAACAACCTATGCACGTTACTCATCTCCTGATGATGCCTCGTAGAGAGGCGAAACACGTGTCGAGGATTATACTGTTTGGTGTTGGTTTGTTGTATTTGTATTCGTATTTTTTTTATGGAAACTGCATGAAAATATGCGCATGTGAGCACAATTTATTGTCACATCTAACCAAGACATTAGTTCACGGAGCAGCAAAGGAACTATAATCCATTGAACTTAAAATATACATTTATCATGTAGACTGTTGCTTTCTGTTTTTTTCTCATGTAATATATCAATCGCTACGATCCTGCATCGGCTGAACTGTTTCCGTTTGCCCCTATAGTTGACTGGTAGAGAATGCCTGAAGGCATTAAATCTGCCGTTTGTCTTTATATTGATTGTGAAATAAAGATTTAAAAACATACGATGTTCCGCACAAAATCTGTAAAATTGGAGTAATTAATGAATGTTTTTTCCCACTGCACCATTTTTTTGCATCTCTGTTTGGCCTTATGGTGGTCCGGTAGAGAATGCCTTTTGGCATTAAGTTCACCATTTGCACTTACTTTTGTTTTGTGCAATAAATTTTAAATACTCGTAGATAATTAAACGTCACTAACATTAAGCAAAAGCCTTGAATAATCTTACATTTTATGTTGCTCAACGCCTCCGATTTCATCAAGTACCTTATTAGAAGAATGTACTTGATTGTCGCATTAGACATCGGATCAGACGCTCAATAATCGAGTAAGTGATGCGATGGCTTCCTATTTAATTATCTCCCTCGTGCGTCCTTTGTGAGAGCTAGCATGGACGGGGTTTAAAATTAAAATGGGATGTCCTATAGAATGGACAGCACATAACCCGTGTAGAAGGGCACTGTGACATACGGATAGTCACTAGTTGTTATGAAACTTTAGTAAACTTATTAGAAAAAATATTCTTAACTAGAAGGTGCCCGGATCTTTGTTCGGAGAAAAAGTCATAACCCCTCTTTTTTTCAGAGCGTAGTCGGATAAAAATATCCTATAACCATTTGTAGATACTCAACCCGTGTACCAAAAAAAGTTGAAATCTGTTTAGCCGATTGCGCGTGATGAAGTCACAACGACACATACAAAACACAAATAGTCAGTTACAATCTTTTTTTTTTTTTTCAATGTAAGGACATTTTATTTTTACAATATGTTGTCCTATCAATTATTTTATTAATTATTTTTGCTTTTTATCTAAGTTCGAACCTTCTGATACTTTACCAAAATTTTTGACAGTTTTGCGTGAATAAGAATTTCCAATCTCGGGAACTTTTGTATGGACATCCTAAAATCCCGGTATATACAAAAAATTTCGGGCTTAGGTGGGAGTCTTAATTCAGATATCACGCAGTGCTGTCATACGGGCCGTTGATACAGGATATTTTGGTCCATAGTTTTTAGCAGAAAATCAAATAAAACATACTACAGGCAAACTGTTTCTAAACAAATTACAAGAAATAACTCACAAAATTCCAAATAAAATGAGAATATATTTCCCCGCGCGCATGCTAGCGGCGCGCGTCCCCGGTGTTTTATTTCAGCGTTCTTGAATTGTTAATGTGTCCATCTCAGCCTCGATTGAAAGTGCTCGCGTTTTGTTACTCATGCAGTTCTAGCATGCAGCTTTAATTAAACGTTAAAATCTGCTCGCTTTTAATTTACTTCTTACTGCATATATCACGAGAGTGTACTTGTGGGTGGGATTAAAATCACTGAATTGGTGCCAGTAAACTGACAGTGAAGTATAACTTTAATTGTGGAGTATGTATAATGATAATGAATAATGTCCAATATAAAGTTATGCTTGATAGTTTATTGTTATAAAATGCGAGTGTTGGTTTTATTGTCTTCATTTTACCATCGTTTTTATAACGATTTATAGAACTTTTGGCCTACGTAACGAATGAAGAATTAATAGTGATATACCTAAGCAATAGGTGGAGAACTTGACTGGCACGGGTTCCTGAGGAATAAATAAAACTATTTTGCCACGCGCGAAGCTACGTAAATAACTAGTTTACTAATAATTATAATTTATAATAAATATAGTTTTTTGAAATTTAAAATAACCGACATATGAGATAATAAACTTGTTACTGAGTAAATAAAAAATATCATCATTTCAGCCATATAGGACGTCCACTGTTGAACACCGGCCTCCTCTATTGATTTTCAAATGGGCCGTAACCCTAACCAAGTCGTCCGACTACCTTACGGGTGGCCTTTCCAAGCTGCGCTTGCCGGTGCGCGGTCCCTACTCTCAGTGCTTGAACACAAAGTGCGTATTACCATGACCTGTGGAGCCGAGACGTCGTCTCTAACTATGGGCCTCTTAAGGAAGCTCAGAGTCACTCAGCAAGCTATTGGAAAGGCTATGCTTGGGATCTCTGTACAAGATCGAAAAATGAGAAGAAATGAGAAGATTCGTAGACAAACCAAGGTCACCGACATAGCAAACAGGGTAAGCAAACTGAGGTGGCAATGGACAGGGCACATAGTTCGAAGAACCGATGGCCGTTGGGGCAGAAATAAAGAATATGTATTTACGTAAACATGGCCTATTTATCCTTTAGTTCTAATAGTAATATAATTGTGCATTAGCGCCGCCTTAGGGGTTGAGTATCAAGGAGCGTTTACACAGCCCGCTGCCCGTGACATAGTGCGAAGCGTGGCGCGAGCCATAAGCGACTAGCGGGCTCCGACTCGTGCGTTAGTGTTAATATTGATTGGAATCAATAAGTAGCACCATGGCTGGTTATCGCTTACCCCTCATGGCTGTCATGTCGAAACGAAAATATGTAGTGTACCAGCAACAGGTACTTGAAGTGAGTAGATACCTGTCGCTGGTACCAGCGTACGTGACCTCTTTTGTTGATGTAAGTGATAGATTCACTTGGTTACAATAGGCGTTACTTTGCGGAACTCAATATAAGATTATTGGATGATAGTTTATTTGATATTCTGCGGTATTCTTGAATAGTTATAACATTCAGTTGTGTTTACTAGCATATATTTTCATGCAGTTTATAATAATATTGTGTCCAGCCTCCCTGAAAAATATGCAGGTTAGTTTCCGCTGGCGGCCACTAGACATGTGTTGTCTGACATTACGCTTCAGATCTTATAGCCTAGATCTTACCGTCTGCTCATCGCTTGTCGCGTATCGTATATACTTGTATCCATCATAAGACGCAGACAATTAGTAGGTCAGCGGTCCTCTGACCACAATCTCGCATGTTGCCTATCGCTTAGGCCGCACCGATTGCTCATCGCTCGTCACTTGTATCTATCTTAAGACGGAGACAATTGGCACGTCAGCGGCACTCCAACCGCAATCACGCGTGTCGCCTACCGCTTAGACCACACCGGTTGCTCATCTCTCGTCGCTCGTCGCTTGTGTCTGTCTTAAGACGGAGACAATTGGCACGTCAGCGGCACTCCGACCACAAATCACGCGTGTCGCCGGTCAGTTGCCGGCGGCGGCCACACGACATGCGTTGTCTGACATTACGCTTAAGACTATATTACGATCATCGTCATAAGCAATTGTTGGTTGTTATGATGGACGGGCTTACTAATCTTATTTACTAATACTGATTATAGACTTTGTATATTGTATTTATTTTTACTTGCGCAAGAAAGACGAAAATTAGATAAGAAAGAAAAGCTATTTAGATTTTTTTCGCACTTTACGTTAATACAAATATTAATATTATTGTTAATTAAGAGACCTACTAACAAAATAATGTGCCCCTTACTATTATTACTAAATTTCCTATTACACCCCCCCTCAATATTTGGCTGTGCCATAATAAGGTCCTACGTCCACCGTAAGAATGCTGATCCATATTTTGTTATTTCTCCCAATCGCTACGCAATGTATTACATCTCTTAATAAAATCCTTCGATTGAATATTCAAATCCTGTAGCGTAACTTCTATGAGTTCCCGAGTTTGACTTGAAAAGATCGTTTAAAACTTCACCCGAACCTAGATTACAGTCGTTCGAAACTGCAAGTCTCATTCTGGCATTTCAATAGCTACTTTCAAAATGACATCATTTTTGAAGCCTCGTTTGGCTTAGTTGGTTACACAACATCCTACGAAGCTGGTGGTCCTGGGTTCGAATCTCGGCCAGGGCAAATATGTGTTCATATAAAAGTAATCCTGGTACTTGTTTTCCATGCTTTTCCTATGTAAAATTATACGTCTTAAAGACATTCAACATCGTCATAATCATAAGCCAAAACACGGTCATTGCTGGACATAGGCTCCAACGATAGCCACCATGACCGGTCTAGCTCCAGCGTCCTTAAACAGTTCATCTCTCCATCTAGAAAATATTACTCAGAATTACTCGGAATTACTTGGAATAAAATAAAATAAACAGCCCTTACGCAGAGAAGTAGTTCCATAATTACGCGATGAATAAGTAACGTCGCGTCACATCACGCTGTCATGTGACGTCGACGTGACATGTGACGTATGACGTGACGCCACGGAACTCCGTTATAGTTGGGGCTTGTAATTATTTTGATTGATTTCAGGTTTGCCGGGTTTTCATACTTTTAAGTGTTGATTTTTATTTTTTGGGTTCGTAACGTATTCCAGTGTCCGTCTGTCTGTCCGTCAAAAGTCATTACCCCTATTTTTCTGTGGATATCCAGCTACCCGTATACCAAAAATAGTTGAAATCTGTTTAGCCCATTTAGCATAATGAAGCCGCAACAACACATACAAACATACAAAAAATAAAAATTAAATAATTTTCGGTTCTGCGACCTGCAAATAGTCAATTTCAATCAAATGTTTTGAAAATATCAAACAAATATTTATGCTCATCACGCAAATATTTGCCCTTATCGGGATTTGAACCCAGGACCTTCACTTTTGTAGGCAACGTTACTCCCGCTGAGCCAAACCGGTCGTCAGAATACAGGTTATGTGACAAGCAATGCGACAGTTGGTGATCAAAAAAATTACAAAAACCGCTTTCTAATTTGCTTGAAGTAATCTTGATTCATATTGCAACACGAAGAAAACACTAAATTAAAAAACTGCAACTCCTTGTAATGCATTCTCCGGCCACAGAAATAAAATTCAACGGAGCCACTTTTACGGGAGTTCGCGAGACTTCGCAGTTTCTGTGGAACGAAATGAGACCGAGGTGACTGGCTGAATTAATAAGCTGTACATCGCCTTTACGATAGTTGTTCAACTTTTTCATTATTTCGTATACATAATGAAAGTTCTGCGTCTCAATGGCGTTTTGAAAGTTAAGTAAATGTGGTGAATCATGTTCGTGTGACGTGACTTCGGGGAAGCTTGGAAACACAACTATAATATAAAATCTAGAAGGTGGGCCTCATAAGAAGGCTCAAAGTCACTCAAAGGGCAATGGACTGAGCTATGCTCGGAGTCTCCGTGCGTGATCCAATCAGAAATGAGGAGATCCACAGAAGAACCAAGGTCGTCGACATAGCTCAAAGAGTTGCTAGACTTAAGTGGCAGTGGGCGGGGCATATTGCTCGTAGAACCAATGGCCGTTTGGGCGCGTGTGGCGACCGCGTACAGGACGACGCAGTGTGTGGAGGCCCCCAACGAGATGGAGCGATGATCTGAGGCGGCGCGCGACCGGTCGTTGTGGAGATCCTTGGGGGAGGCTTTTGTCCTGCACTGGACGTCCTTGGGCTGTATGATGATGATGAAGGTGCCCGCAACTTCGTCGGAAATCATAACTCGCTTTTTTTCTACAGTGTAGTCTAGTGAAAATGTATCCTATAACCATCTGTGGATGCTATGCGCCCGGCACCTTTGCGCCCGCATCAACTCGGCGGGGACTTTTTGAATAGAGTAAGTTAATATTATAAACAAAGATCAGAAACAAATGAAAAAATTTTTCGACGATACTGGACTTGAACCAGTGCCTTGATCTTTGTTTATAATAATAACGCTAGTGGATTGATCCACTAATAAATTGCAAAAATTGTGATTATTATCATGATATTTGTGAAACAAAAAGTAGAGTAAATTAATGTTTTACTAGAAAGGTACCTGCAATTTCGTTCGCGGAGGATAAACAGTCATTACCCCCCTCTTTTTCTTCAGCCTAGTTGGGTAAAAAGTATCCAATAACCATCTGTGGATACCCAGCTACCCGTGTACCGAAAATAGTTGAAAGCTGTTGAGCTGTTTTGGCGTGATGAAGTCACAACGACACATACAAAAAAAATGATTCAGTGATCTTCAAATATTTTACTTTTCCGTAAAATTTTAAATAAATTTTCTTACATACAAACCATGTCTAGTTATTTAGGAACACATCAAAAAAGGATTAGCCAATTAGGCATAAATACATTTCTTCAATAGATTTTTATTTGACGACACGTTTGGCTCAGTGGGTTGTACAACGGCCTACAAAGCTGTTGGTCCCGGGTTCGAATCCCGGCCAGGGGAAGTGTTAGTGTGATGAGCACAAATGTTTGTTCCTGGGTCTTGGATGTTTTCTATATATTGAAGTATTATAATTTATCTATATATTATGTTATCATCGCCTAGTACCCATAGTACAAGCTTAGCTTAGTTTGGGACTACGTCGATTTGTGTAAGATTGTCCTGTATTATTTATTTATTATTAATTTAGGTATATTAAATTAATAATTACATTTTCATGAATTTGTTTAATACATGTTCTGTACATCTGTTAGACCTTAAAACCCCTTAGCACATAAGTTGTTTAAACATGTACACAAAAGGATGTCTTCATGTGTTTACCATACTGTTCAGTAGCTCCAATACACACTAGAAAAACGATGTATGTGCACTGAATCTTCCGTAGAATTCTGTCCTTTTAAATTTGCAGAGTATAAGGATGATTTACTGAGCACGGTACATGCTAACCACCTATTTAAGCCTTGCAAAAATATGGCCCTAATAATAGTGTTAAAAAGCAGTAGCGTTGTATGGATAACGTTTACACTTAATACCTTTTTGTTCCGGTAAAACGGCTTTGGTTGGACAATGTTTCATTACTATGCTCGTAATAGTTTCTGTGCAAATGAAAAAAGGGTAAAAGACTTAGTTATTTAGTGGTTGGAAATTATTATGTAAGTTTAACGTATCTGGCCGGCTAGCATGCTTATTGCGGAACATAGGTTTACCCATCTTGCTCACACTAAGGCACTTGCGCCTAAGATGGCCCGGTTCTAAACATGGCCCACTATCAATTATTTTGTATTTTTTAAAGTTCGAATGAGTTTAAATTTCGCGTCCATGTTCGGTAAATAAAATTGCAGTGTTATACCTACTAGGTACCAGAGATAAAACAGCAATTTTATATCGAAACCAAAGAAGTTGAACTAAAAAGATGAATGTGGGCCATCTTAAGAAACGAGCCATCTTGGGCGCAAGTACCTTATATTGAAAATAAGAGACATAATATTTATCAAAGTTGCGCTAGGAGTTCTAATAATATAGGGTGCCTGCGAAAAATCTAAAAGATTTTAATCACGCATTTCTGAGACGTGTTAAATGACCAACGTCAATAGCGAAAAAGAAGTCTAGTTTTGTCGATTTTGTATATAAAACTTGAATATGAGTAAGTTTCGCGTCTCTTATAAATTTATCCCTTTTAATAAAATTATGACGATAATTGTTCCAAAAAAGGATTACTTTAGTTAGTGGTAGCTGTCACTTTGATGTATGTTAGTAGCGATGCGAAACTTGGCAACATACGTGGCAACGCTCGTGATCAAATGAACCTAATGCACTTTGTAATCACAATAGAGAGTTTACGTGAAAATTGATAATATCTTCAAAATTTAGCCGGAGTTGACTCGGGCTTCCTATAACATTTTTTGCTCCTAATCAGAGATGGGCAAAATTTATTCGAATGACGGATAACGAATAAAAATAACAAAATTATTCGCGAATAACGAATAAAATCTTCAAATGATTATCCCTCTTAAAATTATTCGCGAATAATTTATTCGACGAATAAATCATTCGCGAATAAAATGTTCCACGAATAAATTATTCGCGAATAAAATATTCGAATGATTACTTACTACATAATAACCTGCTTTTTACTTCGCCGTGTTTTCTTTCAGGTGACTAATGTAATTCGATGTTGAAATCGGAAGTCTTTTTATTTTAACAATTTTAGGTGAACACTTTACACAGGTCATGATAACACTTTTCGATTTCGGAATCAATTTTGAAAAAAAAAAAACACCATCTAATATAGTCAAGGTTGATTTTATTTGATCTGCTGGTAAAACATTACTGTTTTCACATAAGTTCCGAAAATTATCGTCGTCTGCATTAACTTCAATCATTTTCATAAAAGTTGTAAACAGCCGTAAGTAACGTATAATATATAGCGACTGGCTTAGACGGAAGTATACGAAAAACGAATTACTAAGAAATAATAAACAATAAGAGTTAACTACTGATATGAAACTTATGTTACTTTTTTTTTTTTTTATTAAAACATTATTATTAGTTCGCAACGCAGGCTTCGTCAAGTGGTTAACTGACTTGATTTTCTCGCTCTTTTATATATCCATCTCTTCTTAATTAGCTACCTGCGATAAAATCACCATCCTTCGACCCCTAACACGCACGAGCTGCTGATAAGTAGTAAATTTGTTTCTTCTAAATTGTAATTTGTGGTTTATTTGTTATTTTATAATAACACGAATTATTGGCATCACGCCGCATAGTCAAGAAAAGATGAAACAGTCTTTAAAAATGTTACAGTGTGTAAACAAGAGAAATAACTAAATAAAATTATCGGAATGGTGGAGTTGTCTCCACCTGGAAACCCAAAAACCATTTTTTATTTCGGATCGGATTCGGAGAGCTAGACACTACGTGTACAAGATATACAACAAAGGATTACTCTTAGAACAAGAGCTGAAGTCATGATGACTCCCACCATTAACTTCTCAAACGTCTCTAGCTAGAGCGTGTAATCCTCTTAATCAAATAGACCAGAATGTTTAACTTTCTTCAAACAAGTTGTTCTAAAAATGAATTCTATATAAATTTATGTATTTATTTGTCTTTGTTTTCGCTGTTATATTATCAGCACTGACAAAAAAATGGGTCTCTCTAAGCATAAATGAGTCCCTCACTCAAGTCTATTGTTTTAAACAATTACCTTTAGGGTGATCTTATGGTACCTATAAAGAATGTGGAAATCCCACATAAATAACAGATGACGTCATAAGACACTCCCGCACAAAGAATCAAGCTGAACCGTGCTGAAGGAACACTCCCGATCATTAAATAATGTTAACAAGAAATTGCCGGCGTTTTCTCTTACTGCAATAGAATTACCATCCATTGACCCTTAACTCCCTCGAGTTGCTTATAAATATAAAATCATACGGTTTTCCAAACTATTATTCGCAACTTATTCGTAGTTTTATTCGAATAAAATAACGAATAAATCATTCGTTATTCGAAATTGTACAAGAATCATTTATTCGCGAATAAATTACGTTAAAATTACGACGAATGATCATTCGAATAAAAAAATATTCGAATAATGCCCAACTTTGCTCCTAATGACCTAAGGAATCTGCAGTTAAGATCTTTCGAGTTCTTCACCGTTACCTTGTATAGTTATTAACAATTAGTAGCTGATACACTCTATTGTGCCGGTGGATTATATGCTAGCGATGATTCTGTGGATAATAGAGTCATGTGTAGCTGTGGTATAGTTAGATTTTTCACTTATATTTATTTTACACTGAAGATAAAGTATCATTATGTTAACATTATAAACAAAGATCAGAAACAAATGAAAAATTTTTTCGACGATACTGGACTTGAACCAGTGCCTTGAGCCAGACCGGGGCAGCACGCTCTACCATCTGAGCTAATCGTCCACACCAGCAGTCGACGAATTTTGTCATCTGTTCTTGCTTATGGATGTTCTTGTTTCTGATCTTTGTTTATAATAATAACGCTAGTGGAGTGATCCACTAATAAATTGCAAAAATTGTGATTATTATCATGATATTTGTAAAACAAAAAGTATTATGTTCACATGTTAAAATATAAAAGTCGATTTTACCAATGTAGTACAAGTCTCTATTCTATTAATAAATCGTGGTAAACTTATGTTATGTTTCACCAATATTTAACCTAAAGATACATCTCTACACGAGGGTAAAAGTTCTTAAACCACCTATTTCGACTAAGGCTGGATTTCACCAAACTTTTATTCGCTTACTCTTAGATAGTAATGTCAAAACTCCATTATATCATCCACTAGCTGCTGCCCGCGACTTCGTCCGCCTTAAATTCGTTTATCGCGGATAAGGGTATTTTTCCGGGATAAAAAGTAGCCTATGTCCTTCCCCGGGACTCAAACTATCTCCATACCAAATTTCATCCTAATCGGTTCAGCGGTTTAAGCGTGAAGAGGTAACAGACAGACAGACACACTTTCGCATTTATAATATTAGTATGGATTGATGTATTAACCGAACAAATTTAAAAAAATACGCAGCACCATTGCTCAAGCATGGGATGAACGTCTATATTACTTGGGTGAATTACGATTTTATTCAATTCATTCGTTCAACGATACCGAGAAACTATGAGAGAGTTATCCGTAGACTAGCGTGGTGAAACGAAATTGAGGTTAACTATCGAGGAAATCGTTAGAGTAAAAGCCTCTCGTGTAAATTAAATATTGGTGTAATCGACCCTTAAATTGTCCATTTGAGTATAGATCAGAGGCGTGGCGTCAGGAAAATTACAAGGGAAGCCGAAGCGTATTCATTTACTCTAAGGAAAAAGGTGGTTACAAGCCTTTCCTTGGGCAACCCGGTGGGAACAACTTATGTGAACGCCACGCTACTGTTATAGATACATTGTTTTCAAGAATAAATCGCATGCGTGTAAAAAACTTCTACTTTTTGAAATGATTTAATATACTGCGACACAATGATTATACCATATGGATTCAGTTAGTGTCATCTCAAGTTTTGAAGACGTTTTTGGCATCAATTTCAAAGGTGTGAAATCTTTCTTTAACATGTTTCTCTTTTACATACAGTATTATTTTCAGATATAACCCTTCAAGCATCCAAATCCGCTGCACAGTCAAAACACAGCTTCCATAAAAACGGCTCCAGCTTTATCTTTATTATTAGTCTGCCGAGCAAAATTATGACGACTGCAGAAGTTAACCCTGTCCCTCTCCAACTTGGCTAGTTTTGTACGCTGTCTCTTTCCAACTCGGCTGTATGCACGTCTTGCAGTGATTCTCCGCGATCACCGACCAGGGACGTAATGCCCGTGGTTTATAAGACCGTGGGGGTTGAGTTTCAGTTTTGTATTTAGTTGAGTCTGTCTTATCTCACAGTTATGTGCCCGGAAGGGGTGTCTTATAATTATTTTTTGCGCTGTTTGAGACTGCAATGTTTTGAGAATGAATGTTAATTTAATTAGCCTTTTAACAGTTGTTTTTGTTACTTTGTTCTGTGTTCGAATGGGATGAAATTATCAAATGCAGCGAGGAATGTGTTGTTTTATATAATAACAACTACTGGTGTCAAGTACAATACAATACAACATTTTTTATTGCACACCAGCAAGAAAAACAGTACAATAGGGCCTTGGCATAAAATACGGTAGACAATAGACGGTCTTATCGCTAAAGAGCGATCTCTTCCAGACAACCTTTGGGTAGCGGAAATGACAAAGAATAGCTAGGAATGAGTAGGTGGTGAGATAAAATTATGAATAATACAAAAATAAATAAAAAGATAAGCATACATACATACGAGTATATATAGATGTATATATATATATTCACAAAAAAAGAAAAAAATCATGATACAGTTGACATCAGACTGATTAGAAAACCAGCAGCAGAATTAAAAGGGAGAAATAAGTACTAGTAAATTGTAATTTTTTTATTTTATTTTTGTATCACCATGTCATGATGCGAAGATAAGGTTGCTTGATATGTCACAATAAGGGTGACAGTATAAATTAATTTTTCCCTCTGCACCAGTCTCATGTATCTCTGTTTGGCGCTATGGTGGTAGTGTAGAGAATGCCATTTGGCATTAATTCCGCCACTGTACTTACATTTGTTTTGTGCAATAAAGTTTAAACTATGTATCATCTCCCTGCCCTTATCCCACTTATGTACGGTCGGCACAAAATGTTTTCTTCTTTCGTTCATCCCTATTATTCGTCATTTCAATGCTTACTCCTTTCTTTCTCATGTCCTCTCTCACACAATCAATCCATCGCTTTTTTGGCCTACCGATCGCTCTTCGTCCTTCAACATTCTTCGTCCCTCAATATGACGTTCATCCCTCATTATATGCCCATACCACGCTAACCTTCTGCTCCTCATTTTGTCCGTCATGGGTGCTACTTTAAAACTTCCCCTTATATATTCATTTCTAATCCGATCTTTCCTCGTCACTCCACACATCCATCTCAACATTCTCATCTCGGCTGCGTGCAATTTTTCGTCCGTCACTTTCGTTGCCCAACATTCTGATCCAGACATTACGACAGGTCTTAGGATCATTTTATAGATTTTCTCCTCAAGTTTAAGTGGCATTCGTGGATCACAAGATGTCCGAGAGACCTGCCGCCAAAGTTTAAATAAAATAAAGTGATACTTATTTCAAGACAGATATTTCAACAGGTGTCTTTCCCGTCATGTAGTAAGTGGTAACATAACAGTTAAGAAATATTCTCGTACATTGCTCGCCTTGGGTCACTAATTCACAAGAGCGATCAGTTCTAACAGTATTTCACTCATATTTTACGTCATAATGAAATGTTAACCTTTCGCCAGTTACTCAATGCAAGTTAGGTATCGTAGGTCAAGAATTTATGGGTAACTCTTTAACATTATGTCGAAGCATAAATCTCTGTGATTTACTGCTAAGTTTCTTTATTGCCAGAAATAATGGCAACCTGTATTTGTGAATATGAGTTACGCATACTTCGTCTGGTAACAATGGTATTGATAAGGTGGCGTTTCGGAGAGTTTTCTTCGCATATAAAGCAACTTTCCTTTTCTATTTTTTACTACCGATGAAAACTTAGGGGGGTTAACATTTGTTTGTGTACCTTGTTGTGTATCTGCGTATCTGTCTAAGGCATCGTAGCTTCTATACAGATGAAACGGTTAATACGTGTCTTGTACAAAGCCGCTACTTAATTTGGAAATAACAAAATAAATATTTCTAGGAATAAATATTCCAATTAGCAAAGATCAACGCGTGGCACATATTTTTACAGTAAAGTATAAAAATAAAAAAGAAACCTCAACGTATAAAAATACTTTGAGGTTTCTAAAAAAAAAAATGATTTAGGAAATAATTGATCCGACAGTTGCTTAAATTGTGTCCCCCCCTCTATCTTCTAAGCCGAATGTCCAAAAAATATGAAAAGCATCACAAAGATAAAGATTAATAATAAATACTTTCAATGAAAATTCTTTTCAACATGATCGAATGTACCGCTTGCGAAAAACTTCGCTTCTCACCAAAAAGACGCAAGTTTGTCATTTCATTATAGTAACAGTTACCTTATAGGGTTAAAAGATCAGTTAAGGGGAAGAAAGGTATTAAAAATTGAGGATGGAGCGTGTGATTTTTCAGTCGCGAATTAGTCGGCTGAGTAATATGCCACTTTGCTGGAAATATGATTGCCGCTCTATAGATTTAGCGAATCGGTTCTTGAACAAATAGCTTATGTTAGCTTTCGTTTGATTGTCATTATATGGTAATCCAGTAGACCATATGAAGACAAAAAAATACTATGTGAAAAAGTGTACCAGCAAAAGAGCCTATGTTCTTCCTTTTGCTGAGAAGCGTAGTTTTTACGTACCAGTTATCAGTTTCCTATCAGTAATTTAGTCTACCAATACTTCGACCTCGAGGACCCTGTGCTAACTTTCATATGTCGCAGGGTAATAGCCAAAACAGAGATTTCATCAAATCTCTAAGGGATTTGACCAAATCACGCAGAATGTTAAAATGGCGAATAAATGTTATCATTTATCTAGAAAAAGTCAGTCATTTGATTAATTAAATCCCTGAATCAGTTTAGTGAAATGACGAAATCAGCCAGAAAAGGCGACTCGTTTTGTCATTTCACCAGATTTGTTTATTGATTTGATAAAATCCCTGAAACACGTCAGTGAGTTGACGTTATTATTATTATTATTATTTAATCAACTGACTGGTTTTTTCTAGGCAAGTGAGAAAATTGATTCGCCATTTTAACATCCTGCGTGATTTGGTCATATCCCTAAGATAGATTTGTTCAAATCTCTGATTTGGCTATTTCCCTGCGACATATACACAAAAAATATATACGGATTATATCTCACTCAGCTGCAAAGAAAATATAGCTGTATGTGTATACCATTTTTTTTTTCATGACCATGAAGCTAGTTTTTTAGGGTCCTGTACCGCAAAAGGAAAAACCGGAACCTTTATAGGGTCACTTTTTTGTCCATTTGTCTGTCTATCTGTGGAGAGCCTTTTTCTCAGGAACGCGTGGAGGTATCAAGTTGAAATTGACATAAAATATATGCGGTCCCTTGAAGCTGTAAAATAATCAAGGTTCTAAGTCAACTCAATCCAAAGATACAGTTATTTAAAGTGGTGTTTCCATACAAATTGCTGGCCATGGAATACCCATACAGTACTTCCAGTTGTCCTAGAAACATGAATTTTTTGTTCGAAGGTAGCTTTTATAGCACTAACCCACGAAATAAATCTGAAAATCTTAACTGTCTGTGTCAGTAACCAATATAAAATGACCCCACCCTGCGAACATGTTGCTTAAGGGCAGGGCTCTGCTTACATTGGGTTTTCATTAATACAAAACCATCGGTGCGCGAGTCAAACTCCTACCTGACCGGTTTTTTTCAGTTTTTGACTTATGCCTCTTAAACATATTTTGGGTACCACATTTCACACAAAGTTGAAGAGCAATAAGTTTCCTATAAGTTCCTTGTAGAACCAGATTTTTTCTAGTGATATAAAACCTTCGCGCGTCCAACTTGTACTTGGCCGATTTTTTTCAGTCACAGTCGTCTGAGTAATAAGCCACTTTGTTGGAAATATGATCGCCGCTCAATCGATTTGGCGGTTCTGGCGTGAACGCATGCCAAGTCGGACCACGTCGGTTCGGAGCATCTGAAGTATAGCTTGCTGCTCTCCTATGGCTAATTAACCTTATATTTGAAGGCCGGTTTAGCTCAGCGTGAGTAGCGTTGCCTGCGAAGCTGAAGGTCTTGGGTTCAAATCCCGGTTATGAGAAATAATTGTGTAATTAGCATACATATTTGTTCCTGAGTCTTGGATGTTTTCGATTTATATAAGTAAATTTATTTATTAAATATATCGTCGTCTAGTACTTAAAACAGTATAGCCTCATTGAGCTTACCTTAGGATAGCGATTTGTGTAAAAATTGGCCCGTAATATTTATTTATTTATATGTCTGTCTACTGCCGAGCTATGCTGCGAAAAGAAATTCATTTGTCGCTCGACATTTCGGCTATCTCTCCTTTACCGTATTAGATGAAAAGGGATATGAAATTGCAGTTATGTTAGAAGTACTTGGTGGTTGATCTTCATGACAATTCAGACTTATTTATGTTCACATGTTACATGTTCCTGGGGCCCGTTCCTCAAAAGCTTGTAATATGTATTAAAACTACCTACCTATGGTCTCACCGGAAGATCAGAGCTGGCTTTAGACCCAGCATTATGCTGAGGTGGGACCATTTCGGGGCATACTTAGTTTAGTAATTTATTTTTTGTATTGCTGTATAAATATTCCCTCGAATAAATGTATTTTCTTTCTTTCTTTAAAAGTGGAAGTCACTTTTTTATACATATTGTTGAAAAAACATTTCCGCTTGAAATACAAGTTACAAGCGTTTACGAAACGCGTCCCAGGTATTATATTCTCATAAAGTCGTAACCACCGTTTTTTCTTGAGATCATATCATCGTTTTTTTATTGAGATCATCATTACGTGAACATGGTGTTGCATCCCTCAGTTCCTTGATTATAACGCCGTAACCGCCCTAGTTTTCTTAAAAACATACATCCATTCCAGAACTTTGCTTCAAAGGTCGTAACTGTCGTGGATTTCTTAAGAACATACTTCTTTTGAGCCGTCACGTTTCTCATAAGACCGTAACCGCCGTGGTTTTTTAAGAAAATACATCTTTCTGAGCCGTTATATGGTACAGATATACCTTGATCAAAGGTCGTAAACGCCTTGTCTTTCCTCAAACATACATCTTTTTCTTTCCTGACGTGCTCAGGTGCATCTGAGTGGCGATGCAATTTCCCCAACACCGTCCATCATGCGTTCCGCCCATCAATCTTGCCGCCTCGATCTCACCTGCTAGGTTTTATTATCCTTGAGATGTGAGATGGAGGTTCTGAGTATCAGAGGCTGCGTCTAAGTTCTTTGTGTCTAAGGCATTAGCGATCTTAAAATTTTAAAAAGTTGTTTTTATGCAAGGCTGCAAAGTTGTTTTGCGCCGAGTAAGCGGAGGAATCTAAAATTGAACCATAAGCGGAGCGAGTAGATAGATTCCTGAGCGTAACGAGGCTTTCAAGGCACGAAAAGCTAAATAATTTTGCAGCCGTGCGAAACACACAACTTTTTACTTCACTGATATAGAAACACTATGAAATTATAACAAACCGATTATATTTTCATTTGAAATGAGTAATAATTAACCTACGAAACACACTCATAACTAAACAAAAAATAAACGCATAAAAAAATATAACTTGCAATTATTTTTCCACGCTAGCGGTTAAAAATATTTTTCCTCGCAAATTTGGCGTTGTAAACTAAACTCTTCGGAGCTGTATAGTCAGATGAAAACAATTAAATTTATAACATCTTATATCGTATTTTTTTGAAATGAAATGAAATGAACCCAAAAAGATGAACATGTACTTAACAATCACTGAAAACTTTAAATAAAAAGCATAATTCCCAAAAGCTCAAATTCGGTATAATATATACATAGAACCGAATTTGAGCTTAAAAGGGGGTTAAAAGGCAAACTTAGTTACTTGTAGAAAAGTAATATAATTATGCATATTATTTCTACTTTGGTACGTGGTAACCATGGTAACCAGTACTTAACATTCTAAATAAATCATTGATCACTCTTAGTACTTGTATTCAGTACCTAATGAAATCAAAATGTCCAAAAACGGCACACAGCAAATAAGGCTTAATTAACTTACTTTCACTCGAACCTATGTAATTATCCTAATGAGCGCCATCTGTGGTCGACTAGCATAATTAAAGGCGTATGCGCAAGCTAACTAAACTAAATCTATCACTATTTAAGTTCCGTGGAAAATCAGTTGAAAAAGCAATCTTAAAATCTTCAATTAAGGTTTAAAGTTGCAGCCACTGAGTCAAAGATTTGATTCCTTTTTGCTTTTAACCCAACACTGAAAAGAGCCGTAAGTGGAAGCATTTGTGCATACAATTTTATTCTTTGAAATGAACGATTTATAGTTGAAATTAGAATGGTTGTTGATGGATTTAGTGCAATTTGGGTTTAATGCCGTGGCGTTTAGCAGTTTTTCGTGGTGCCGAGTTGCTTTTGATCTTTTTGTCTTTATATTAGTATGTGGAGCGTTATAATAGCTTTGCAACACTATTTCTATGTACACAGTCTAGTCGGCTAGTTAAGTCCTGGAGTGGCGACCACGCATAGGAAAGCGCAGCGTAGGGCGGCCCCCGACTAGGTGGACGGATGGCCTCGTAAGAGTCGCGCGGAGTCAGTGGATGCCGTCTGCGCAGGATCGCACCCTGTGGCGAGGTACAAGGGCGGCCTATGTTCAGCAGTGGACGTCCGTGGCTGATAGATAGATAGATAGTCTAGTCCGCTGGCCGCAGACAGCGCAGGATCGGTTCTGGTAGCGTTGTTTGGGAAGACCTGTGTCCAGCAGTCAGATGAACGTCTGTTGGCTGATGATGATGAAATTAGAGTCTGTTGATGTTCTAGGGTAGAAAAATCATTAACCCTTTCGTACCAACGAGTGTATACTTCGAGAACTCGGCAAGCAGCGTTAGTCATCTTTGGTACAGTCCCGTATCCTCATCTTCTTTGGCCACGTATGCCGCCGGGGGGAGGTGACGACTTGTGGTCCAGGAAAAGGTTGAGGGTACCAGGCCACGGGGAAGGTCGCCTATGTAATGGACTGATCAAATAAAAGCTGCAGTAAATGGCTCATCATCACTAATGAATGCACGTGGAAGGCGGCCATCAGAGAAAAATGGCGGTGAGTTGTGAAGCCACCAACACCTGAAATGATGACCACGACCATTCTGCCAAGAGGGAACTTGAAGAAGAAGATCATATACGTATCGAACCGAGTGCAAAAAACACTTTTCTTACATCTTATTACATTAAACGAGCTTTTATTGTATAAATATATCTAATATACTATGTTAAAGTTGCAAAAACGTCTGTACATTGAAGATATTCAGAAATATACCTAGATTGTAACAGATTACTTGGATTAAAAAAAAATGTATGTTTTTATGTGTCATTGTGGCTTCATCACGCTTAAACGGCAAAATGGATATTTTATTGATTGGGGTAGGGTTCCCACAAATGGCTATAGGATACTTCTTATTCAACTTTGCTGACGCATGCTCGGTGCGCGAGTTCGGCTCGCACTTGGCCGGTTTTTTTACAATTTACCTGTTTCCATGCAAGAAATTGCACTGTGCAAGGAAAACAGAAGACCCTACTCTGTTACTACCAGTTTTTTTTTGGCGTAGTTGGCATTGGGCCAGAGCTTTGCAGCTGTTCTGGCGATCGGACGGACAGGAATGGGGTTGCTCGAAAAGGAGAACCTCCGGATTCCGCCGTGGAGTGAGTTTAGAGAGCTGTGGCGCTATGCGCCCATGACCAGCTGTTATTTAAATAAGTTAAATAAAAGTGAGATGAATGTTAAAGAAATGAATGTGTGACAGTAAATGTGAATGTGTGTGTGTGTAGTGAGGGTGAGAGAAAGAAGGGTGGGATAGAGTGAAGTTGGGAAAGTGAGGATCTAAGTAAGGGTTCTAAGTTATGCTATCACGGCTATTTAATCTGAATCATAAGGGCAATACACGCTTACCTATCACCTGATATAAAGCCGGTTTCACACTGACTAACGAGCAGCGAACATTTCCAATCATCGTTGAGCCGCATTAGTTCTGAATTAATGCCGCGGAAACCGTTCGGCTATCGACATTGCGTTTAATCTACTAATTTCATGCTAGGCATTCTAATATTTATTACTAAATTGAGAAATAACGTGCCATTTCCATTCTTAATTTAATTTTTGTATAGGTAGTTTGTGCTCGCAACTTTGTTCGCGAAAGAGAAAAAAGTCCTCTTTTTTCTTCTGTGTATAGTGGGTTCAAAAATATTCTATAACCATCTCTACTTACCCAGCTACCCGAGTGTCAAAAATACTTGAAATTCGTTGGATTCAGTGACCTTCAAATAGTGTATCTCAATATTTTTTTAGAATAATCTTTAGTGACTTCAGATTTTTACAACTTTATAATAATGAAAGCTTGTGAAAATGCTTGGATGTTAAAAAGATTGTATTTCTATAATTATTATTCAAGAACGCAGTCGCGAAACGAATTTTAATGATGCTTTAAACAAAAATAAATCATGTGATGGGTAAAAACATAGGCTACACAATTCCCGGTAAAGCAAAGCCTATACTATGGTATACTAGTAGTTCATTTAATAATCGTACCGATATATCTGTATCATAACTTTATAAGGGTCAGTTAGTACTTATACACACTCTCGCCTGATATAAAGCCGGCTGCACACTGACTAACGAACAGCGAACAATTTCAATCATCGCTGAGGCGCATTAGCACTGAATTAGTGTCGCGGAAACCGTTCGGCTATCGACATCACGGTTATGGCGCGGCGGCATGCGAGGCCATTTTAGAGTTATCGATATGTTAGGGAGGTGCAGACTAGTTTGATGCACAGATTTCGCAAATGCTCAGTGCTACTTCATCGTCATCATTTCAGCTATAGGACGTCCACTGCTGGACACAGGGCTCCTCAATAGATTTCCATATGGGCCGGATAGAGTTGACCCGCACCCAGCGAGTCCTCGCAACCTCAACCAGGTCGTTCGACCATCTTGCGGGTGGCCTTCGCACGCTGCACTTGCCGGTACGCGGTGTCCACTCAAGAACCTTTCTGCCCCAACGGCCATCGGTTCGTCGAAGTATGTGCCCTGCCCATTGGCACTTCAGTTTGCTTACTCTGTTTGCTATGTTCTTCAAAAGGTAAATAAATTATAACAGTCAAGATGGCTCTATACCCCATCCACTACATCTTGAGATAATTTCATGCTTACATTTATTTGTGTAGCCTTAATTGTGTCCAATTTCTGGGTAATATCATCATTAAACAGACTTGTTTTTTATTCGTTATATATGAATACTAACTAATCGTTTTCATATTTAAAAAAAGTCGCTAAGTTGACTCATCAGTCAAATATCATCTCAAAGCGATATAATAAACCCTTCGGGCGCCTACTAAACCAATGCTCCGTAACCAGTTACATGTGAAGAATTATTTTTCTTGCTAGTAACCAATAGGCTTTTTACCGTTTAGTCCCGTGTTTTTTCACTTGTGGGTCAGGAACCCTTAAGGAGTCGTGGCTACATTCATTCTAACTCTATTTGTATCATTTTTTAAGGGAATTGTGAAATACTTTTCCATTAAAAGCGGCATGAAAAATGTTGAGAAACAGTGCTTTTGTTATTTATTGAGCGCGATTTAGAGCAGTCGTAATTATATAGCATTACTGACTTCGAGACGCAATACGTTCTGAGTTAGACCATAGACAGTTATGTTCTTTATAGGGATGCTGGTATATGTTTGCCGATATTTTAACACGGATACTTCTTCAAAATTTCTAGGAATGACTTCTTCTTGACTTTTATGTATGTGAATAGTAAGTTCTAAACTCTTTTTTACGAGTTTTTATAATTTTGGTTACTAATGTTTGATTATTTGTTACAGGTAAGTTCTTAGAGTATAGCAGTTGATTTTAGATCAGGAGCAATGAGGTAATAAAATTATATCCATTTATTACCGTAGCAAAAAAATAAACAAGTGACTGCCTTTCTCATATGCACACGACCGCAGTGTCATCATCAAAATCATCATCATCACCACCATCGTCATCATCATTTTGCTCTTTTGCTGTGTTTCAATCAGTAGTGGCAGTTTCAAGCTCCTCCACCTTTGTAAGTCTTGAACTGATCGCCTAGTCTCTACTAGCTATATCAGGACCAAAATCAACCTAACGTTAGAGTCATAAACACTAAGTCGGCCATCTCTCTTGCACTTTAGAAGAAACAGCAAGTGCAAGCGAGTGGTCCGAAAGCATTTTATGTACAAAATGAGAGTTCCCCATAGTCAGCTGAACGAATGCGACTTATTAGGTCAATGATGAATTCTTGTGCTCAAAAGACATCAATCAATCCTAAACTTCTAGCCATATTGTTAATCATTGTTAACATTTTTTATCAATTAAATTCAAAGACTTCATGTAACCCTCTCCATCCATGTAACCTTGTCTAATCTCTGTCCTCCTTGATTTCGCTATTACATGATGCCTCTCTTCACTCTCATTTATTTCATGTAGTGTCCTTGCGTAATTGGTCATCATTATCTAAACTTTTTTTACTAAAATTGTCTTTCGCTTACAGTCTTACTACCTAAGAAAAGTAAACACCACTCAGGTATGTTATCTATTGCTGTGGTAAAATATAATGGGCCAGGTACTAGTTGCACCCTGTAGATAGACTAGTATAAATCACACCACGATCACGTAAGACGAAACAGCTTGTTAGCGGCATAATTAATGTGTCTTTTCCTTCGCCATTATATCAGTTAAGACCACTGGCATCCCCCAAGGTATAAAGACCAGTCGTGCACCGTCTTCATCCAATCGTCGGTCCATTTTATTGGCCTTCCCACGTTGCGACGTCTTGGCTACTCAAGAAATTTTCCGCCTTCTGGTTATAGAACAATGCACCCTGAGTCTGATATCGATGACCTTGTTTCTTCTGCCGGTCTCCTCATTTCTGATTCGATCTCGCAGGAAGACTCATAGCATAAATCACTCCATTGTCCTTTAAGTGACTTTCAGTCTTCATATCGCCTGCTGACAACCAAAAATCACTTCAACATCGGTCACTGCTCTTCAAAACCTCATATTTACCTTTTTACGAAAACCTTAAGCTAACCTTGGTACGATATCGATACTGAGGTACGAATTTTATTTCTAGTAGGTATTTGTTACTTAGTGAGGTTTGGTTGTCAACAGACGACATGCAGCCCATTGTAAGTGATTACGTCTCAATGCCCTATGCCATCACTGGCAACACACTATTGTTAAAAACCTTACTACTCCTATGATGCACCCTGTAGTGTAGAAGACTAGTATAAATTGCACCACGTAAGACGAAAGAGCTTGTTAGCGGCATAATTAATGCGCCTTCTTCGTCGCCATTATGATTTTGTATGGGAAATCGTTCCGTACTGACAGCAGATTTGTTCCTTCGTTTGTGAGAAATTGAGTTGTATTCGATATAGTATAAATAAGCGTGAATGTTTAAATAAGTTTCAAAATATCAAGATGGCTGCATTAAGAATTTATCATGAATCTATTTATTGTAGATCGGTGAATCGATCTATGTTTATATCATTGTTCGGACCAAGTTCTCATCATCACTATTCATCATCATCATCTTCTTTTTATTTTGTGTTGAGCTTCCTCAAATAAGAGATGATCAATAGGCAGCGCCTTTGAAGTTGTCATCATTATCAGGTAAAAGATTTCCGCCGCAAAGTATTTGTTTTCCCAAGTTTTTTTCCAACAGTTTCCTAGAATCTTGGGCAAATCTTCGATTCATCCTGATGACCTATCACTAGATAAACTAAATACACATTTTTCCCTTTATTTAAGACTTTATTTAAGAATTGTCAGCTGTAATAAATGAAGTTGACCGCTATTTTTAGGGCTTTCAACTATATGGTTAATTTAATTAAACCTGGGCGACCTTTGCTCATCTAAATTTCATCTAAATCGTTAGAGCTGTTTCCAAGAAATATAGAATGTACAGTCAACATAAATAGTCTGAAACAGCCAAAGTGCCAAATATATCGTTACACATCTTTGTGCCTATAGTAATAAATATGTGTTGTGATATATTTGGGGTTTCGGATTTGATGCTGACTGCACCATGTGCATGTGAATTATAATAGCTACTTGTTAGATAACACTTTTCTTTGTAAGGTAAGGTATGTAACGCTTTGGCAACTCGCCTTAATCTACGGATATGTAATTTGTTAAAAATAAAATAAATATTTATACAAGAAATGCTCGTTTAAAGTATGTATGTATGTATGTAAACACTTTATTTTACCTAGTAACCAGTTACAAAAGCAATAAATTAAAAGATGTAAGTACAAAGGCGAACTTATCCCTCTAGGGATCTCTTCCAGTTAACCTTTGAGCAGGTGAGGGAAGATATAAGGAAGATAGACAAACTAACACCATGTATAAAATATATAAAACACTAAAATAAACACATATATATGAATAAAAAATATAAATAAATACATGTATATCTGCATAATATAACAATAATATTTAATAGACATAAATCGTATTCAACCATTTAACAAATCATTGGAAAGCAACAACTTATTCAATTTACCCTAGAGTAATTGCAGAATCTGCACTGACCTACGAGTTAAGCCCATTCGATACAAATAATATATCCTTAACTATCGTATACATTTTTATACTTAAGAGTCACTAGAACCACCAACGTTAGCCTATATTATACAATATTGTATGCGGCACGATGTATACTCGCGATTTGAGCTACAGATCGGCGACGGCAGATGTCGCTGCGCGCGCGCATATCTGATGCACGACCAGCACTGGGGCAGTCTTTTATTCCTCGCCCTACTAAAGGACGGAACCGCCGTACTTTTCTTATAGATATAGTATTTTTCGCTAGTGAGCGTGTGTAAAGGGCATTTTGAAATGTGTCAATTAGTTGAAAACTGACTGTGGTTGTGATTAAAAGTGTCATTACCAATTTATTGCCTCTTAATGTACTTTGAGCTTTAACTTGGCAGTTCTCTATTCAGTATGTATCAATATACAGCTGTTGTATATTTAGGAAACTGCCAAGTTAGCACTTAAAATGCATTAAGCAGCAATAAAATGGTTTTACTGTTAACAGTCTAGTACCATAATTGGCCCCTTTTGAGATATCAGTACATTTGGTGGAACATGAGAACTTTGCTTTATTTTTACATTTTTGTTTTGGTGCGATTTTTATTTATTTCAGTCAAAACTATTAGTTGAAGGGCTTTTCCATTAAGGGCGGGGCTTTTAACCGTTTACACGTTTCTCTACGAGATCGAATCAGAAATGAGGAGATTCGTAGACGACCTAAGGCACCAACATAGCAAACAGGGTAAGCAAACTGAAGTGGCAATGTACAGGGCACATAGTTCGAAGAACCGATGGCCGTTGGGCCAGAAAGGTTCTTGAGTGGAGACCCGCATGTGGTCGGACGACCTGGTTACGATTGCGGTAACTCGCTGGATGCGGGTCGCCTCTATCCGGCCTATGTGGAAGTCAGTTGTCTCCAGCAATGATGACGATGAGGCTCTCAAAGTGTAGCTCTAAAAAACCGGTATTGAAAATAAATCAGTTTTCAAGCCCTGTTAAAACATTCAAATACTTTTAAAGCTTAAGGAACTGGCAACTATACTCATTGACAGGTACACTTCCTAGTATTATCTAGTCCATCGTATTTACGTTTCTCCTAACGCGAGTTATAAGGTATTGTCCCCACACATTTTAGCCATTCCTGGTTACTTCTAAATGTGGCGTCATTGTTAACGCGACGGTTAAATATTTATTCCTATGGTGTCTATTTCAATAATAGCATGGCTGGGTGTTGATATGTTGCGGCTAGTGAAGGCGATTTGTGGAGCATTTTGAACGTTTCTTTGATGAAACATTTCGGCCGCTGAAGTATCATTATCCGAGTCTGCGTAACTTTCTTATATTGACATTGTTTACGCATAATACTGTGGAGAAATAATCTGTTGCCAAAATTCGATAAAAAACAAAAAAAATTAACGGCATCATTGTCCACTTTCCAATTAGCTAATAATAATAATATCTTCAAAACTAAGCTAGATTTGCCAGTATATTTTTTGCCAGTTATTCAGTATTTATTTAGTAAACAGTTTTACGGTGAAAATAAAAAAAAGTGTACATAAAAAAAATCATCCAAATATTAATTTTTTGGGCTTATTATCTTACTCAGAATCTTTTACGAAACTGAGATGAAGATTTTGGACACTTTCTTGTATGAGGTTCAAATGTATGAACGATTCTGAGTAAGATAAGCCCAAAAACAAATATTTCGATGATTTTTTTATGTCCCTACACGTTTTTTATTTTCACCCTTTACGTATAAAGGGTGAATTGTGAAGTGAATTCACTTCACAATAAATTTCTTCACAAAAACAGAATATCTCGTCTATACTATAAGACACCCTTTCAATAAAAATAACTTTAATTGATTGCTAAAAGCTATATAGTCTGTAATGCCTTTTAATTCAACGGGTAGTTTTAGATAACAACACTTTGATGTCTTGCACAATGCTGTGCTATTTTGTGTTTAGGGCAAAAACTATTTTTCATATTTTTAGTACGCGTGCCTGGGGTTCATATAAAATTTTTTGGTCCGAATGACTGGTAATTGGTATATGCTGGTATCATTATTCGGGCTCCTCACGAGCACGTTGTAGGTATATCTCGCAACTGAGCGAAAATATTTCCCTCAGATGTAGGTAAACATTTGAAATAAATAACATTTGCTACACAGAACCTGTTTAGCTATAGGCCATTTAACATTAGCAATGTACAGTCAGCCCCAAATAGATCATACGAATCCTTTAAAGTTTTCATAGTATCGCTAAAGCAAAAAAAGTTTTTAATTAATTAATTATAGCACTTATTTGCAGTTGATAATTTGCAATTATAATTGGTTGCGTAATTAAGTAGATATCATAGATATCCATACACTACAGTGGTTTATTCAAAGAAGTAAATTATCATGATGCAGGAGAATATAATTACTCTTTATTGCACTCCTCAGGTACAGAGAAATACAGAACATGATAGTAACTTTCGAATAAGCAGAAAAACAGGCGGTCTTATGGCTAAATAGTGATCTGTTCCAGACAACCTTTGGGTAGCGGAGTGTTTAAAAGACAAAACAAATTGTAAAGTAGGTGGGGAGAAACAGCAATGAAGCATACAAAAAAAATCTTCTATTCGTATAAAAAACATGACATTGACAGATAAGTTTAAAAAATTTCTTCTCTGTTTTATGTAGGCCAAAGTAAAAATGTATTCATACACGGAGACCGTACAAACGTCACGTTGGGTGTTTAAAAAATTATATCCAAGAACCAATTCAATATAAAAATAATATGTTTGTTGAGTCTGAGTTAACTTAACGTACACTATTGGGAATAAATATAAAATGCTAGTGAGAAACTTAATATTTCCAGTTAATAATAACTATAGAAAATAATAAAATTTAAAAACCCCCCGGACACAAATGAACATAACAACAAAATTTAGAGTTCCTAGCTTCAATATTGGCTGAGATCCGGTCACTTGTTACACTAAAAGCTGAATATCTTGGATACGAGTGCTCCGATTTTCATCAAACAAAGCTAAGAACACTCGGGATAAAATTATCTGTGATACAAAAAAAGCGCACTCAAAGCAGTCCATCCGTATGGGCACTACGATGCCACCGACAGATACACAGATACACAGAGTCACAGACACGTTAAACTTATAACACGCCTTTTTTTTTGTCGGGGGTTAAATACATGTATCTCGTAACAAACTTTCAGACTGAAACTCCTATTTGGAAAACATTTAAAAATTCTATGCCACCAAATTTAGCTTAGGTACATATTTATCCGATTGTACAATCGGATAAATATGTACCTACGCATTCAAACTCCTTAGACATCCACGGTGACCCCACCATAGTGTTCTGTTTTTGTCTCTGCGCCATAAATCGACAGCCCTATTAGATATTCGTTCGTATATCAATCGATGGTCGGTGTAGATTTGGTTCCACGAACAATGTTGGACGCTACCTGTCGCCGGCGTGCGCTAGGGTTGTGACATCCATGTCGATAGTTTTAAAATAATATATTTTTGAAAATAAATTAATAATTTATTAAATTATTAATTAATCAAAACTTAAAATATATTAACATAAAAATAATAATTATGTCAGTCAAGACCTTTTATGACCCGTTTAGCCCCTATCCCTTTTACTAAATCTTGTTTAGCCATGAAACAGTTCGTGGCACAAGCTGCCTACCTATATAACTACATTGATGTCCATCTTGATATTTACCCAATGCAACTTCACAATTGTAAAAAAGCAGTTACTTTGTGGATCATGAATTTAAATTACGAGGAAACAGAGGCACTCCTAAAAAATCTCTCGTAAATAATGTATATGTAAATATAATAAGTGTAAATGTAATGAATTTAAAAATATAGTAACATAATCAAACTCTCTTAATGTAATAATAAAAACAAGCACTCACTCATGTATAATCACACACTCTTGTACATACATTCTAGTTAAGTAGATATAGTAAATAGCACCTAAGTAATTTTGTATTTATTTGGTTTATTGTAAATCTCCAAGTGATGGAAGAGCGGGTCGTTCCGATACAAGCAAACTGTGCTTAATGGAATGTCCCTACACTTCATGTTGTAACACAAACTTTAAACTTAATAAATATTTTTGATTTTTTTTTTGAAGACCTAAAAAACAGCTCCCTGTCAGTCCCCGTGCAAATGTGCCCATAATGCTGGCGGCATTTCCTCGCTGGATAGCTATGGACAGCTTTAGCACCAGAAACTATTCGGAGCGGGGGTCTTCCCCTTTTTGTCTAAGCCGACGCCGTATTTAAAAAATATCGACATTACAATTAACCTATTTGAACTATAATATGTGATACTGCTCATTGTGCACTTACGATATTTTATTCAGGGGTCAATCCAGTTAGGTTAGTGTAGGAAACGTTGTCACATTGTCTCAAGTATTTATAACAAGTGATTATCATTTGAATATGATGAATCGTAATTGAAAGTCGTCTGAGCCAAAACAGCAGATATTACCTATGTGATGTTCAATTTATTTTATATGCAAATAATTGCACGCATAATAAAAGTGACTTCAAATCGACTGTATTATGGATGAAACAAGCAGGGCACTATAAAGAGTTATTTATATATCTTCTTTTTTATTATTAGTATTGTAAAAAAAAATGTCTCAGGATGACTCCGTTTTAGTCCATCAGTTGAGACTAAAACTGAGAGGCATACGAAATTCATGAGTGACTTCTTCAAATCTCATTTATTTTCATTTCTGTCATCATTCTTATCTTAGTTTTAGTAGAATATATTTATTTCAAATGTGTCATAATTAAGTTCGATGATAACCAAGAATGAAACGATTAATGTTATCTGTTCATATAACTTGTCCACACACGAGAATCTAGTACCTATCTACCAAGGATCATTGATACCAAATGACAAAAACACTGTCACTGTCAATTACCGTACCCGATCGTGCCCCGATCGCTAGGAGATATTTAGGTAAAAACTAGATGGACCTTTGAAACCAAACATTTAACGATATTATGACTGAACAAAGAAACATAGTACAGTAGCAATGAGTACGTAAACATGTAGTAACAACTAACAGTTAAATACTTTGTCACACTTGCGAAGTTGTATAATTGTAAATAATAATTCTAATACATAGATGGCGAAGAACATAATAGGGAACGGCTTTTTATGTGCAGACTGACAGTCTTCTTGTTTTAACGGCTCTAGCTATCTACTAAGTTGATGTAAACTATCGATATCAACTCCCGCCTTCCCTACCCGCATCGGCTATCTCGCTCGCGGTATCGCACGCGCACCGAAAGCCCCGCTTTTGTCCGAGTAGCGAAGATATATGCGTCGGCGCACCGCTGATTTATGTGCCCGTAACCTATGGAAGCTCATTAAAATATCACTCTGACTTTTTCTGGGAGGCTTGGGAGTTTAGGAAAGGCTGCAGGGTTTTGAGGAAAATATATATGTAATGTAAGTAAATATGAGCGAATTTGAAGTTAAGACTGATATTTCTTTGAAATATTAGTCTATCATTATCAGTAGATGGCGTTACTATGATTGATTATTCTTAATTCAAAGTATACAGGGTGTCCCATGGCTATGCGACATGAAGGGATAATACCTTATATATTGTAGATAAAATATTTTGCTGAGGGGACATTTCTTTTTTAAAGAATGTAATTCTGCATTGAAATATTTTACAAAAATTACCCGTATTCCCGTGTACCAAAAATAAAATAAAATTATTTTTTGGTACAATTTTTTGGGTAGATATTCACAGATGGTTAATGGATACTTTTTACCCGACTACGCTGTCGAAACAGAGGGGTTATGACTTTTTCTCTTCTGCGAACAAAGTTGCGAGGGCTTTCTAGCAAATATATTATTATCCAATCATGAATTCGAGGTTAAACATGTAAATTGTACTATCTTTAATCAAATGGGTTGCTACATCTTTTCCCGTACTAAGTGTAGGCGAAAACCTCCCCCTGATTTCAAGTTATGCAAATAAGGTATTAGCAGGCATCAGAAGGCTTCAGCTGTCGTTTCAGGAACAGAATTAACGTGACAGACAGACATGTTTATTCATGTCTCTGCTGCCACGCGAGGCAGAATTAAAGTGCCATGGAAATTTGATGATATCTTAAGATATTTAACTATTATTAGGCTGGCAAAACGCTTTTAGACGAGAGGTTTCTGCTGAGAAATTTTCTTTCATCTATATTATCATAAAGTTGTAGAAATCAAATGTCTGTACGCTGAAGATGTTATTAAATAAAAAATTAAAACCGACTCCAAAAAAAACTAAAAAGTAAAAAATAACGCCATAATTCAGTTTCTTCAAATAACTTACCAGTAACCGTTTGTATACTCAATTTATACAGTATATACAATTAATCTTATTTTGGCGTCGGTGCCATATAAAGAATGTGTAAAATATTGAAAATTGACGATTTTAGTAAGTTGCGACACGATGGCACCACGGTTTTATTTTTTTGTTTTAAAGTTTATTTATTTTACACTTTTTAGTTAATCGTTACTTAAAAGTGTATCTCGTGACGATTCGAACAAGCCCAAACACGGCTAGGATACATTATTTTATTACATAGATCTGGTGCCTACCTTCCGGCTCCATTATCAAATCAATTCGATGGTACCTTTCTCATCAGGAACATTTAAATTTGTGACCATGAATTTGCTTAGCTAAATTAATCAAGATATTTTGTCGCCACCCGTAAATCATTTATCATTGAGGAGTTCCGATGGCATTCTGTGGTCTTCTGCATCAGTTCCACTTCACCAATTTACACTTTCTGAATGCAAATGCTTATTATGTTTCTTATAATACCAAAATCGCTATATGTATGCCTACAATATTTGAGGAGTTCCTTCAATTCCTCATGGATTCCACCATCAGATCTTCATCAAAATTAAATGGGACCAACTAGAAAGTACCTTCTATAAAACAAAAAAAAAAATTGAAATCGGTCAAATAATCTGAGTAATCGGTGAGCATCCATAAAAAAAAAAAAGTTCCTTCGAATTGAGAACCTCCTTTTTTGGAAGTCGGTTAAAAAAATATATAACGGTCTATTTGGAGGTCACTGAATCGATAAAATTACTTTTTGATTTTTTATATGTTTGTATGTGTTGTTGTGGCTTCTTTACTCCGAAACGGCTTAACGGAATTTAATTATATTTCGTACATGGGTATCTAAGTAATCACAGATGGTAATAGAATACTTTTTACCCGAATATGCTGAAGACAAAAGAGGGTTTCTCCTTCGCGAACTAAGTTGCGGGCGCCTTCTAGTGTTCGATAGTTATCCGCTACCT
Source organism: Hedya salicella (assembly GCA_905404275.2). NCBI lineage: Eukaryota > Metazoa > Arthropoda > Insecta > Lepidoptera > Tortricidae > Hedya > Hedya salicella. Next base: position 1,804,208 of record FR990104.1, read on the forward strand.
GCAAGTTGGTTGTCTGAAAGAGATTGCGTTTTAGCAATAATATCGCCTCGAATTGTGTTATACATATTTGATTGTTAAATTTGATATATAAAATTTGTTATTGTGGGTGTATCAGACGAAAAAGAAGGTGAATAAATGTACAAGGAATTTAATTTGTGTACCCTTTCGTACCTTTTCATAGTGACATTGATATGGAATCTCTATCGGCTTTCATATTGATTTTAACTGTGACAAGGTGTACTAAATTTTATATAAAATAAATTACTTGTCTTTACTAGCTTAGTTGCGAACACGCTGTAAACTGGTACATTTAGCTCTGAAAACAAAAACTCTGACAGGATTAAGGATCAGATCATCTACATCATCTATTGTGAGAACATATGGCCGATCGTCCTTTGAGGACATCTTTCATCATTAAAACTTATTAACCGATCTTTTAACCTCAGAAAATAAATTAAGCAGTATTCCCAAGCAATAAATTCTTCTAAGCCCAAAAATTATCCAGCCCCATATGACAGAATCTCATAAATTGACCCCCGCGTTCTTGACTCCAGGTAGATTGAGTCTCGTAAAATCAAATTAGGTACCTTTGTGAGCGGTACTATTTATCTATTTTATGGTGGTACACGACATATTGTTGATACGTTTTTTGAACATAGTTTTATGTTTATGTGGCACATAAGTTGTGGGGTTTATGGGGTGGACGGGTGCGGTTTTATGGGTTTGATATCGATTTTGAAGTTAAATAACGCTTTGTCTGGTGGAGTAGAAAGTGATTTGAGGGTAGGTTATTGGGTTGATACGATGTAACCTAGCGCCTAAGGCTTTTTTGCATGCGTCAGTTTATATGCCTTGTTTGATTGGCACAGGATCGCTTTAGATTCAAAAAGCGTATCCACCGTTAATTTGTGTGCTGTTTACGCCATTTGAGACTAAAGATATCAATATAATGTATATCTTAGATTCTGCAGGATGAAACTATGAACACGTGTTATAACATCATTATGTATTGTATGAGTACCTACCTATTTGTTTATTATTTGATGGTATAAAGATTAGTTGGACGGAAAAGTCACGTCAGAGATCAAGGAGGTGGCTCAGGATAGGGCGGGACAGGAACAGCTTCACGTTTCAACAGCTACACCAACAAGAGTTTGACTCTCAAATTTATGATGATGATATAGAGAATATTACTCAAACTATGACGTCATTTTGGACGGGTAAAACCAGAGAATTACGGAACACTTGGCAATTGTTTAACATTTTTTTCCACTTAAAGCTTTCAGCTCAGAGTCGATGATATAATAGGAAGTATGGTTTAGTTGGTATTAATCATCATCATCATCGTTTCAGCCATAGGATGCCCACTGTTGGACATAGGACTCATCCAGCGGGTCCCCGCAACTCTAACCATGTTCAACCACGCTGTGCTTGCCAGTACACAGTCTCCACTTGAGAAGCTTTCTGCTCCAACGGCCATCGGTTCTTCGAACATATGTCCTGGTCATCGACACTTCAGTTTGCTTATTATAGATGCATGCCCTGCTTGCTATGTCGATGTCCTTGGTTCGTCTACGAATCTCCTCATTTCTGATTCGATCTCATAGAGATCTAATGTTAGTCATAAAATAATTTGTCATAATTTTGAAACCGCAAATGTTTTCGATCTTTGAAACCGTCAGGTAGAACCGGTTTGTTTTGTACAATGCGAATTCGACCAACAAAAGTTCGAACAAGTGACAAATAACATTATGACATTCAATTTAACGGCAGTCGACTTTCAGAAGACACTTCCATTTCGGAATTGTCTAGTTCATTTTAGATAAAGTAGCTTCATGTCACATGCCATATGTCAGATGGCGAGCATTACTCGACCGCTCGCTGTCGGCGCCTGCGCTCTTGGCACAGTTTGGACTAGTTAATCATAATCATTACTAATTACCGGCTCAATACGCTTTGTAAAAATGAGTGCGATTATCCTGCGTGAGAGCATCAACGCGACTATCATTGTGATATAAATACAAAGATCAATGAAATAAATAAATTGCGCTCATAAGTGTTCACACAAGGAATCGAACCCGGTACATGTAGTACCCGGTACATAGTTTACCGGTCCAACCGTCTCACCAGAATTGGGATGTTTACTGTACTCAAATACAAACGTCTTTTTTATGCAAAATGGCGGTTTCTACGATAGAAACCCAAAAAAATGAGTTTGATACCTTTTGCTTTTCGGAAATTTTCTATAGGTCATTTTGAGCAATAACCGAAATGTTTCTACGTGCGAATTTTCGCAATTATGATAACTTTCCATCGGCACATCAGTAGTTCAATAAAAAAGTGAAAGGGAGGGACCCTTAAAAACTGGACTTATAAAGGCTATATAAAAAAAATCGCCTTTATACCGTTTAAAATCTTAGTTTTATAGTGTTACAGGAGACGTAACCAAGGCAACGAAGTACAGACATATATCAGAATTGAAATAAAACAATTTAACGGATTATATCGCGTATATTATCTCACTTAGTTCCCGACGTTTCGGAAGCTTTCCAGCATTCCATGGTCACGGGTGGACTGAGAAGAGATGTATTTTCCTCTGTCAAAGTTACAATTTGTGCAAACTACCCATTTTTGAAAAAACAAATAAAGGTGTACATACATGCCAGATGGGCCTAAGCTGTAAAGACAGTTACACATGTGCCAGAAGGGCTTAATTATTTTATTCTAATAATTTAACAAGCAGCATTTCACAAATGAGGCGTACTGAGGAGAAAAGAAACGCTGCAAAGAATAACTCCCAGGCTACCTCATTACTAATTATAATATTTAAAAAACAGACACTATTAAACTACTTTTAAACAGATAAGATATTTTACACCGTTCGGAAATTAAGGTTTTGCAGTCTGTGTCTCGCTTGTTCCTTGATGAGATCTATTACAGGATCCCAAGCTGGTGGTAGTGACAATCCATCTTCTCTATTGAAATTAGGATGCTTTTTAATCTCAATAGCCTCGCGTAGCATTCTGGGAAAATATCTTTTTTCTTTGGCAAGGATAGAAGGTCTATCAAACTTAATTGAGTGGTTTGGTTTGTCAATGACATGTTCACAGACTGCAGACCTATTACACCGACGGTGCTTAACATCTGCTATGTGCTCCTTCACCCGGGTTGATACACTGCGTTTCGTTTGACCAATGTATGAAAGACCACTTCACTTCACACACAGATTTAACACGTGGCTAAAAGCCATTATGACACTAAGATATATATTTGTCCTCGCTCACTTCGTGAGCTTGTCCACATAGTCACTTCGTGTCATAATGGCTTATTTTAGCCCCCTGTCAAACAATCTACTATTGTTTAAGTAGTGTTTTACAAATCCTATTTACTGTACATAGCGACCTTTGCAGGCGCAGCGACGTCATGTTGTTCTTAATATCCCTAAACTAAGCACACAACCGTCCTATCCCGCGTCGGGTAAGAATGTGGAGCTGTTTAATAGCGCGATCATTCGCGATCGCTACGAGTCGTCACCTCGCGTCGCATGATGTATGGCGCCCGCCTGGCGACTTAGATGCGATTTACAACTCGTAAACTGCTGGGCGTGATGGTTGGGACTCCGGGATTGAACAGCATACAGCACTATGAATCCCGGAATCTTAGCCAACACTCCTAATCCTAGGATTGTTATTTTAATATAGTGTGTAAATGGTTTGGCTATGTGCAGTTCAGATACGCATGTTTCTTTATAAAATAAATAAATAGAGTAGTAGGGCTATCCCGCGGCTTCGGCTCAATGTCAATCGTATGATATTATATAAGGATGTTTGTTCTCAGGAAGAAAGACAATCCTGTCCAGTGTACATTACTGGACGCCAAAACATTCCCCAAAACCATTCAAAACGAACGGTTGCTCGTCTTTTGCACCCATCGGACGTTATCAGGTCAGGTATTCGTCTTCGCTTAAACTTTATTAAAATTTAAATTTATATATAAATTTAAATGTATATATATATATATATATATATATAGGTATATATGTAATATATATAAAGTATTCGTATTATATCTATTTGTATATATTATAGGTAAGTATTTATTATTTTTTAATTTATAAGAATAAAATTTTGGCTTCGTTTTATTTTTGTGCATATTAAGTACCTAATTAGTTGGTTCGTCTATCTTCTTTAATGTATACTTTTTTTTCTTTCATTTGCTTAAAGGTTAACTGGAAGAGATCCCTCACAGGGATAAGTTCGCCTTTATACATATCTGTGATTGTAAATACATTTTTTTTGTATTAATTTATGTGCAATAAAGTGATTACATACATACATACATACATACATACTGATAGAAGACAAAAAGATATATTGCAAATAAGCAGTTAAAATCTCTCATATACAAAACTTGGGAGGCGACTATTAACATCTTTTATTTTCATTGACCGAGTACGGGTGTGTCAAGCAGCCGAAGACGATGTCGCGGTTATGGTGAAGTGGAGAAGTAAAGTAAGGAAAGCAGACCCCACCACCATGTGGGATAATGGCTTAGAAGTGGGAAGACGGCGGGACTGACTCATCCATTCTGGATTGATGCATGGCATTCCTACAATGTCAGTTCTGATCCATTCTAGGTACTATTGATCCACATAAATTACCTTGAGATCCCATAAAACTAATCCCGGGATTACAGCAGGCTCATTAAGCGGCGTTTAGGTAGTATACAATAAGCAATCAGGTAGTGTATAATAAGATTTAGTACCTAGATCTACCTAGGATTATGTTATTTGTACGGAAGTCCAAAATTTACTGTCTTACTTATTTTTTCTCACATACAAGACATAAGTCTAAATTATATCAAGAGGAATGAATAAGTTTTGTGATGATCACTTTTAGTGAAGGCAAATAGGTCAACGCATCGAGTAGAAATGAAGAAAATATATTAGTCAAATACCAAAGCCATGTGACTGTTACAGCGTATCAAAACAATTACGATGAATTTGTGATGAACAGACGCGTCGTCTCCGACGTTAGAATAATCTGAATCATTGGGTTTTTTAAAACTATGAGCACAAATATTTACATAACATATTTTATTTAATGTAATAAGTGGCAAAAGGACAGACGAGACACCTGATGGAAAGTGGCCAACGCCTATGGATATGTGCAACACCGGAGAAATAGCCCATAAGTTGCCAATCTTGGAGTGCCATTAATATGCTTCTTGAAGAATCCCATGTTATAGCGCTTCGGAAACACCTCAGCAGGAAGTTCATTCCACAACTTGCAAGTTCGTGGTCAAAATGAGCGTGATGTCCGTTTAGTTCTGGAATGCCAAGCATCTAGGTAGTGGGGGTGTACTTTGTTCCTGTATGATAGAGATTCATCTGTGAATGGTCTAAATAAGTGAGCATGTAGAATGTCGTTTACGACCTTAGAAAATACTATGTCATGCACAAAACACTTGCTTTACGACCAATCTAAAAAAAAGTTTATTGGACGTCTTATTAAACACAAGAATTATGTTTCTGTGTATTTTGAATGTGGGTGACACCACATTTTTTTTATAATAAAGATACAAAAATCAGCACACACATATATCTAGAACCTTTCAAAATCGAAGTAGGTACAGCGAGCAAAGCAGATGGGGAAATAAGATCCGTAAACTAACTGCTTCGCTGGTGGAAGGGCTTGAGACGTTGGACCGTTATCCAAAGGTACTAAGTTCAAGTCCAATTGTAGACTATGAGGGACGGCGTTTTATGTTTTTCTTTATGTGTTGATAACGGCATGATACTCGCATACTTATATCTTTACATTTTAGTACATTGGACTTGAGACACTCCTTTATTTTTTGAAGTTACACACACGCATAGACATACTCGTATTGCAAAGCTAGCTTACTCGATGATCTGGCTCGCTCTTACGCATAGAATATTTAAAAGATAGACTCAACTCATTGATGTCTTTGCACTCGTGTCGAGAGCGCTGACGTGTGGAACCGCCTTCCCATTTACCGAAGACAGACTTTGGACGTGAGCATAGTAGGAGGAGCTCTGGCTGGGACTGTTGAGAGATAAAGGTCAGGATGACGTGACTTATAGCTACCGTCAGACTGACAATATGACGGACAAAATATCGAACCGCTTGGGTCAGCAGCAAAATTTGCACTATTTCATGGTCAAAGTGATTACTAGTCTTATGGTGAATCGGTTGCAATGTTTTTAGCACTTAATAGGCATTTCTGCTGACATTACCTTATACTACGGACGATTCGAAAAGTCTACTCCTTCAAGTTTGACGCAAACAGTTAGCAATAACGGCATGATACAGATTTAGAATGAAGAGATTGGTGTAATGCTGTCATCCATATTTTCTGGAAGCAGTTCGTTAGTTATATCCGAATCGAAAACGATATTTTACGCTTATTTTTTTTAAGTTGTTTATGCGGAAGCGATTGACACCAGAACCACTTGAAGTCAGGTTTCTGTGGATATTAAAATTTTCATGAATCTCGCAGTAAATAAGACTTAACGTGTCACATAATCGACCCAACCGAATAAATCATGCCCATCCCTATCTCCAGGTATCTTGGAGCCGACTCAATAAAACCGCATCATCAGGTACCCCAACAATCTATGCTAAAACCAACCCAGAGTTTACATGTATTTAACAAAACTGTCATTACTGATGACACGCGCAGACCGGACGGAGAAAGACCACTTTAAAGCGCTCTAAGACGTCGGAAATTCGATCTTACTGCTCTTGAGCCGAGAGAGGTGGAGAGGAATGATATGCTGGTTGTCAGAGGCGTAAAACATCTGTCATTGGGTAACAAATGTGGACAGGAATTGATGCGCGTTTGGACAGTGAAATACGCAGATTCGGCGTCCGGCTCTATTTTTGACTGCAGCTGTCTTGTCGTGTTGGTATCAAAAACAACTTTTCACGCTTAGAATAGTCTTGGGAATAGAAATAAAAAGGGTTGGGTAATGACGGGCGATGAATGACTGGGTGGGGATTTAATTTGATGTTCGTGACTAGATTTGTGTCGTGTGATTAACGCCAACGCTGCACTAATAATCGGGCCAAAATCGTATATCATGCACTGTTTTTACGTTATATTGCACTAAAGATTGCATTCCGTATACAAAAAAGTTTATAGGCTTTAAAAATACCAAATTATTGACCATAAAAACCAAGTCTGCGCAGTCCAATAGTAAAATTTTAACACACCCTGGTAATGAATCTAAATTAATTCACATTTAACGGTTCGGTTGTACGACTGGTTTGTCTCAGCGGGAGTAACGTTGCCTGCGAAGCTGAAGGTCCTGGGTTTGAATCCCGGTAAGGGCTAATATTTGTGTGATTAGCATAAATATTTATTCCCGAGTCTTGGGTGTTTTCTATACATATAAGTAAATATATCTATCAAATATATCGTCGTCTAGTACCCATAACACAAGCCATATTGAGCTTACCATGGGACTACTTGGGTTTGTGGAAAATTGTCCTACAATATTTATTTATTTTGTTAAAGATCGACACCCTCCAAATCGTCTCTTGCCGTCCTGCTTTATTCTGCCACGCAAATTTCCACTTTGTTTGCAATATCTGGCAATTGAGTCAGTAATTTAAAGCTTCTATCGTCACATTAAAATCATAACTCCCTTCTTTAAAAGGTCGTAAGAGACATCCTTCCCTAAATAACATAAGTCCTTTCATAGAATAAGTGTGACTAAAAATAATTATGTTTCACGCACTCGCAAAGCTTTCAGCACGTGCTCACGGGGTCTAGAGTAGGGTTACCACGTGCAAATTTGGAAAGTGCGAAAAAAAAACGTATTCCATAAAAAATGGTCCTGAGATCTTGTCACGAGTCACGCTTACTCATCACTATGTTTTTGTTTAAGTTAATTGTTACTTTTGTAAATATAAAAACTACTTTTTTCTGTGTCACTACTTAAAACTTTGATTTAAAACGCCATTTTTGCCAACTTTTAGCTTACATTACTATCATTTTTCTAAGTATCTGTCTCTATTACTGATTTACGTCACTTGTACATTAATACGTGATCGACAGCAGTACGTCCAACATGGATGCTTTCTCTCGGCCCCATATCATACCCGGTCTGGTGTAAGTCAGGGCTCCATATTAGGGCCTTTCTTGTTTGGGATCATGGTAAACGATCTCAAGTCAGTTCTTCAGTCGGCTCAGTGTCTGTTATATGCAGATGACCTGAAGTTGGTGTATGGAGTGGAGCAGATTAGTGACTGTGAGTCGCTGCAAAGGGACATCGACTCGGTTTTTCGGTGGAGTGTGGAAAACAAGTTGCTCTTCAACTTGGCTAAGTGTTGCGTCTGCACCTTTAGCCGAGCTCATTTGCCGATACAGGCTCAATATTTGCTTGGGTCCGAGCCCATAAACCGTGTGCTCTCCGCTAGGGATCTGGGTGTGGTCTTTGATACGCGGCTAACTTTTCATGAGCATATTTCATCGCTTGCTGCCGGCTGCTATCGAAGACTGGGCTTCGTTATCCGTAACCTTCGTCACTTTAACGATCCCGTTGCCATCAAGGTCGTCTATAATGCCTTAGTAAGAAGCAAGCTTGAGACAGCGTCCATCATTTGGCATCCTCATGAATCGACTTACGCTTTGCTTCTAGAAAAAATTCAAAAGGCATTTCTAAGGTTTTTATTTAAGAAAATGTACGGGTACTACCCGTTTCTCTACCCAACTAAGTATCTTGGGACCTTAGGTTACAACTCTTTGGAGGTGAGACGTAACCTAGGCTTGCTGACGTTCGCGTGTCGGACCCTGCGTGGTGACTCAGACTGTCCGGATCTGGTGACGCAACTTGTGCGTCTGCACGTACCTGACGTCCCCAGGATAACCCTCAGACCGCGCCGATGCGATCTGTTGGCGGTGCCAGTGGCGCGCACCGAGGCGCACAAGAACTCTCCGCTCCTTCGTGCTCTCGCTCTGATGAATGCCCTCCTGGCATCCGCACCGGAGTGTGATCTGTTTGCGTGGCGATGGACGGCTGTGAGAAGTGAATGCCTCAGACTCTGCGAAATGATGGATGCTAGGCCTACTAGTGTAATGTAAGAGTGTGTGTAAAGTAATTTGTAATACTTCGTGTGAAAATTTGTATTCATGTAATTTTCTAAGTTTAAGTTTCATGGCGCTTTGGATGATTCTGTTAAGTCATGTAAACATTTGTAAATAATAAATAAATAAATAAATTAACAAGTCGCACAGAATGCTATCCTGCACAACCGGCCCGCTGGCTCCACAGAAATCCCGCGCCTTTGGCAGCGGTTTACCTAGCCAAGCCGGCATTGTTGAGAGAAGACCATTTTAGATCTCTCGTTTACATTGTATTGTCTGTTTTGTCATCGTGAATTTGTTATGATTTGTTACCCTGAATAAAGTTTTATTCTATACTAGCTTCCGCCCGCGACTTTGTCTGCCTTAAATTCGTTTATCGCGGATAAGGGTATAAGGGTATTTTTCCGAGATAAAAAGTAGCCTATGTCCTTCCCCGTGACTCAAACTATCTTTATACCAAATTTCATCCAAATCGGTTCAGCAGTTTAAGCGTGAAGAGGTAACAGACAGACAGACAGACAGACAGACACACATTCGCATTTATATTATTAGTTTGGATTATTCTTCTGCCTCCTGACGCGGAGCAGAATAACAACAATAATAGAGAAAATGTTGTCCGTCCACCCATAATCTTAAAAAAAAATAATGTGATGAGATTTTCAAAGTCCGCCCGCAATCCTATCACGAGCCCATAGACTCCTGAAATCTCAGGATTTCTGTGAGATGGTAACCCTAGCTAGAATCTAGACGAGTCGACCTGCCTGTTGATGTGCTAATCGCTTGGGCCAGACATGTGCATAGATGTAATTGCACTTGCAAAAGATCGTACGTCATAAAAATAATTAGCTTGGATGGCAGACCACGAGTGTGAGGTGACTCATATGCAGAAACTTCATCGTACTATACAGTACGGTGGCAAAGCAAAATGGCTAGTATCAGTCTTGATCTTGTATACATTGGATTAGGTACGAAAAGAAGGCAACTTGACGATAATCTAACAGTAAGATGTATTTGACGTATGCATATGAGTTAAAGACGGGGTGGTAGAGAAAAAGCAATTACTTGCGTTCCTCTGCAATTTAGTCTTCTTTTTTAGGGTTAAGTAACCAAAGGGTAAAAGACTCCGCAGTCCGTCCGTCTGTCTATCTGTTCGTCTATTACCAGGCTGTATCTCATGAACCGTGATAGTTAGGCAGTGAAATTTGCACAGATGATGCTATAACAAAAAATACTTAAAACTGAATAATTGTATGTCCGTCTGTCAGCAACCAATATAAAATGACCGAACACCGCGTACATTTGCTTAGGAATAGGGCTCTGCTAACAATGGACTTTCATAGATAGGTACGGCCGTTTGTAGCGTATATTTTGTACGGAACCCTCGGTGTGAGGGTCCGACTCGCACTTGGCCGATTTTTTATTCTTCACGACACAATCCTACACAACTTTTCATACAATTTGTTGCCACACCAACTTCTCGTCAATCAATAGATCAATCCATCGATGTTACAATATTTTACGTTACGGCTGACATTTTCGTTGGCACGATTTCCTTAACTAGAATTTTCTGAAGTCTCTTTCTTTAGCGCATGTGGCATACAGGTCTTGTCGTCATTTACCACCGCGAAATGTCACGTCATAATCGTCACGCTGTGATATATCAGGTCTGCACCGGCGTCGCGTGCGCAACTGATTTATTTGGTGATAACAATATTTGCTGATCTTTCAGAGTTAAAGTTTCCTGCAAAAGGCAAGTTTCTCATTCTCTATTGCATCTTTCACTACTTTTTATGGTATTGTTGTTTATTCTTAAATACAGCTTTCCGTGAAGATGTTTTTTCTAATATTCCCTACCTTTTTTATCACACAGTACCAGGAAGAATCTGTTTAAATAAAGTGTATATCTGGAGTATAAAACTCTACGTAAGCAAAACGTGGATTATGACCATGACTCAAAGACATTGAAAGAAAAAAAAGAAAGAAAGGAAATAAATTTATTCAGACGCATATCATATACACGACAAAAAAAAAACAAAACTATGCCCCGAAATGGTTCCACCTCAGCATAATGCTGACTCGGGAGCCTGCAATGATCTTCCGTTGAGACCATATGTGGCGCCATAGGAACTGCATGCACGAACATTTTGGATATCATTATCCTGAACGCAGCCGACAGCGCCTATCGACCGACAAAGCAGTCCTGTCAACTGTCAGTGTCAGACTGGAAGCGTTTGAAATGTGGTGTTGCAGATGGATGGACAGACTCAGTTGGTTGGATGGAAAAGAAAATTAACGAGGAAGTTTTAAATATCATAAAAGAAATTAATGAAGATTGTTGAAAACAAGATAGGGAAGACGTTAGGTAATTTTAACGTTACGACAACTGTATGAAGAGTAAAATAGGAGAAAAAATACTTCAAAGTCTCGTAAGGTTTCCTGAAAACGCCTGAAAAGCTTTTCAGGTTGTGTAGTCATCTGATATAGTGTGGCCTGAAACGAACTGAAACATGTTTCAGGCGACTAGAAAAAAGGCAACTGGGGTAAAATTTTGATAAACTGCTATGGGATAGAGCACCTGCAAAGGTTTCAAACGGTATTTCAGCCTGCTGAAAACGTTTCCAAGGCATGGAAAAACACGATCAAAGTTTTGCACTTAAGCCACCGGCGTAACAATATGAAGCCCTAGAAAACACTGCCAACACACAGTCAAGGAAAAATTATCATACAAGAAGTTTCTTTAAAAAAAATATTTTTTGTGACAAGCTTTTATTGACGACTGTACTTTTCCTTAAACATCCATCAACTAATCATACGAGACGATTCTAGAGAGTCCAAATTCGATAGGATTGCATTATTTTATTACAGAGTTCCTGTGATTACCTTCCTGCTCCATCATCAGATCAGCTCGATGGTATCATACTATTGCATTGTCAATGGGCTTACATAAGTGTACAAAAATTTAGTTCAACCGGAAACCGGGAAGTAGGTCAAATTTAACTTGCAAGTTTCCACCCGAACAAACATAGTTACATTGCAAGTTAAATAAAAGGCCTGTAAAAAGATTCCCCTTCATTGCTTGAAGTTGTATCATGAAAATGGCGTCACTTAACCGACATTCTCGTGAAATGCCCCATCAACTATGATATTTCTGACCATTTGTGTCGTCATTTACAAATGTCACGTCATAATCGTTACGTCTACCGTGATATATCAGGTCTGCGCCGGCGTCGCTATGTGCGCGTCTGATTTATTCGGCGAGCGCAGATAGGCGTTGAGTAGTTTAATACGGACTGCATCTAGACAATGCGTTTAATTATTATGTTTTATTTGGAGTCTGTGGTAGATCTTTTTTTGGAATAGTGGTCGAGTCACCGGAAACGGCATTCGGTATATGTTTCTATGTAGCTTTCCATCGGGAAAATACTTGTATGAACTTTGAATTGACAAAAAATTTACAGAACTAGAAAGCTACTATGAGAATCGAATAAATAAAATATAAAAAGCCTTTTATTTCCTGATGTTAGCAGTAACAATAATTTTATCTACATCCTTACGTATATTTTTATGGTATAAGTCTTGATTTTTTTTGTTAGTTCTATAGCTAAGTAATTAATAAATAAGAAAATGAAAGTCGGATATATATACCTACATATTTATTTATGACAGTAGCAACGCGATACAGGCAGTGTTGGTGTTGGTATATTATAGTTAACAAAGGGAGCGATCTGGTAGAAGAAGATTCATAAATTACATGTTAATTTAAAAACTTCAATCTTACCTGTTGGTAAATGATGATAAAGTCTTATACAGAGTGAATCCTAAATCGTGAACAGAAATATTTTTTGTAAGTCCTAACCGGCCCGACTACTGCTTAGAGTGATGATCAGGGCAAAAAGATAAAATAATATTTTTGAGGTAAAAAATATATTTCCTTGTTATTTCATCATAAGTTATGGCTACCCTACATATTTGACACATGAATGATAAGTCACTACAAGCTTAGTAGGATGACCAAAAGACAATAGATATGTGAGGCCGTAAAGGATTTAACGTTTAAAAATTATGTTAAATTTTGTTTAATTGCCATCAGAACCAGATATTCTAATTCAGCATACAACAGTACATCGAAAAATAATATTTGTGTTCACGATTTAGAATTCACCCTGTATGTCCCGCAAGAGACCAACAGGCTCCACAGAAAACCATTGCCGTTGGCAGTGGTATACCTAACCAAACCGACGGCATTGCTGAATGGAGAACATTTTAGGTGCACATCTCTCCTTTAAATTGTATTGTTTGTTTTGTCAAGTCAAATTTGTTATGATGTGTTGTCCTGAATAAAATTTTATTGTATTGTATTCTATGTGTGATGCGACATTTATCTATAAATTCCTAGTCAGTCAGCCAATCTTATCAAGGGATCCATGGCCTCTACTCAAAAACCACAGCAGTGCGAACAGGTATCAAATTTCCAACTTTATAACACTGATGACACATCATGATAATATAGGAACAATGAGAAGTGCCAGCTTCCATAAATATTGTTCTAAACGTTCCTGCGTCAGTCAGTTAGTCACCTGTCATAGTATACGAGCCGAGATGCGCACAAATCATAGTCAAGAATGCTTTAGTAATAGCGACAATTTATCGTCGAAATCTAACCAACTGAATAAACACCAGTCATCACCTGTCGCGGTGGTTTTATACTTACGTGACATATATCTCTAGATCTTTCATAAGAAGGTTATTATAAAGATTATTTGCGTGGACTTCTTTTTCCAGATGTCTTAAAGAATCAGTAAGTCACTAACCCAGCTGGCAGTTTTTTAGCAAAGCATCTTTATAGCAGTAAAAATCGCGGCCTCGAGGGGAGCGCGGAATAAAAAACTATTTGACGTCAATGATAAAATACTATCTCACATAATAATATCTTCGTTCCATCACTGATGAGGATCGCGACCACATCTTCCTTTCCACTCTGCGGTTCTATGCTGTGTGGACCGCCCGGTGCATGCTGCCGCCGACTGCCTTCCTAAGTACATCAGACCATCTAGTAGGTGCCCTTCCTTGCGCACGTCTGCCATGAATTTGCCATACAGTGATCTGCTTACGTGATGATATACTTACATGAATACTTTCGTGGCGAAAAACTGATCCTTGTAATCCATAATCGGCAATTCTTTTATTTTTCCTCAATGGACTTAAGACGCAAGGGGGCGTAATGTGTCTAACTCTGTGTCCATATCACCCTGCACTCCGTACAGTATATTTGTTAATGAAATTACCAACATTAACGAATATAAATGACAGTAACTTATCTATCCACCAACATCCGCCCTTTCCTCATAACCAAAATACTATTGAAATACGGAATAATAAAAAAGAAAACATAATTTTGTCGGCGTGTAACAAATCTTACTTATTACGTACATAAATAATATTAATACGAACAATCCGGAATTAAAGGCAGCGTACCGTCTCGTACAATATGCAATAATTCAGCCTTCTTTATTATGTCTTTTACCGTCACATAACGTACCCTTAAATAACACGTTTTATACAAAATACACTTATGTCAAAAACATATAATAGGTATCTTATTATATATCGCACTCTCTCCAATCGGTTCGTCTTTACTGAGGATCATGGTCACAGGAATCTTTCAAATATACAATTTGTCTACATTGATTTCGGTCTAAAGTAGATCCGCTAAATTTTTGAAGAGAAGATGGCGCTTTTCACTTAGACCTCCGCGTTGATGACCGGCAGAGTGCTCTTTATCGAAGGAAAGATACTTCGGTTTTGCGAACGATGACTAACTTTTCATAGTTGCCATCCTCTTTTCGCATCACGTAGCCGAAAAGAATAGTATATATTGTAGACATGAAGTAGACACTCCGGTCTTGATGCCAAGTTGGTAGATAATAGTATATATTGTAGACATGAAGTAGACACTCCGGTCTTGATGCCAAGTTGGTAGATAATAGTATATATTGTAGACATGAAGTAGACACTCCGGTCTTGATGCCAAGTTGGTAAATAATAGTATATATTTTAGACATGAAGTAGACACTCCGGTCTGATGCCAAGTTGGTAGATAATAGATATATGTATTCGGTGCATTCGCCTCGAGCACCACATTTCGAATGCACCTCCTCCCATCCTCTATTTGTTTCTTTCCCAAATTGTCCATGTTTGTACTCCATATAGGAAAATCGACTTATTATATAACACAAGCATTTATCCGCGCCTTCGCCTGTGTTTGCGAGTATGGAAGAATGAAACGAACATCTATTCTGTAGGTACCAGAGGCGTGGCGTTAGGACATTTACAAGGGAAGCCGAAGCGTATTCAATTACTCATATTGAATAAAAAAGGTAGTTATAAGCCTTTCTAGGGCAACCCGGTGGGAATCGGCTTATATGGACGCCACGCCGCTGACAAATTTTCACATACATGCTATTATAAAGTTGTAAAAGTTAAATGTCTGTACTTATGTATAAAAGTTAAATGTCTGTAATTGGAGATATAAATAAAATGTGATACAGACTATTTGAAGATCACACTGAATCGAAAAATGTTTGGATTTTTTTGTATGTATGTATGGGTCGTTGTGGCTTCATTACGCCGAAACGGTTAGACGGATTTCAACGGTAGCTGGGCATCCACTGATGGTAATAGGATACTTTTTACTCGACTACGCTGAAGAAAAGAGGGTTATGATGTTTTCTTCTCTACTGAAGTTAGTAATCATGAATACCTTTTTCTCACAAAATATGCTATACTGCAGATTATAACGATGACTGTGCGCTCTATAGTCCAAAGTAACATTGCATTGAAATTAATTAAACTAAAACTTATTGTTATAAATAAATCCTTCCTCTTACACCACCTTAGAGCCTGACAAGCAATTCAATGCCAAGTATTATGTGTTGTATTCAATATCTAATACTGGTACGTAGAGAAATATGCATTGAGTTTATACTTAAAAACGTACATCCAAGATAGGCTAAGTAAAAATATTGTAATTGATATATTTAGAAAAAATTACTGACTGTTGCGTTTGTTTCGGCTTTCTTCTCAACAGTGGTCTCCTCTTGGGAAATGCCGTAGAGTCAGACTTGTAAAAGTGCCTTTGCGGCCTACTTACAGAATAAAGATCACTACCTACTACATAAAAAATATATAACTGGTAAAGAACTAAATGAAAGGTAAGAACTTAATTTACAATTGTTCCCAATCCGTTTCAGTCATGCTAACACTTGCAGTGATCAATTTTCCGGTTAAATCGTTATCGATGAACTTCAAAATGACCGACACACGAAGTAACAATTAATTTAGTTACGTCAAAATCTCAAACATAAAAGAATTAATGCCGATTGCAACAAAAAACACTCCCTGAGACCCTTAAACACATAACTAACATCCATAAAGCTAAATCATACACATCAAAAAAAGATGCTGGAAACCGGGAAGAAATGGCTTGGAATCTATAAATCGGCCGGCATCCACCGTCACAATCACAAATATGTCAGAAACAGCTATAAAACGTCTCAAAATATCTCCCCAAGGATAGTTTATTAGAGAAGGCACAATGAGACGCCGCGGAAATATGTTATTGTTGTGTCGATTGATGGGATGGGAGTTTTTCTGAGAGACGGCGTGACGGATGTCGCGTTGTCGCTTTCGCAAGAATTAGGAGGATTTAATGTGGAAAGTTGACTTGTTGAACGACTGATAAAGTTACAATATCATTATCTTTGTTGAAGTCGATAGTCAGAAGTCAGAAGGTCACTGATGGCCAAATGTTAGTGTGTGACATTATTTCGCTCATCTTTGTCACAGTAGTTGTTAATTTGAGAGCAGTTGTGATGCTTGTAATATCAGTAGCTAGGTTGCTTACTTTCGGAAGGAACTGTAATCCTAGGAATTGTTTATTAGAGAAGGCAAAATGAGAACGCAGTGGAAATATGTTATTGTTGTGTCGATTGATGGGAGGGGAGTTTTTCTGAGAGACACCGTGACGGATCACGCATTTTCGCTTTCGAAACAATTAGGAGGATTTTAAGTAGAAATTTGACTTATTGAACGACCGATAAAGTTACAATGTCATTGTCTTCGTTGAAGTCGATAGCATTGTGAACTCTTATGAGTCAGTGCGTGGAAATGTTAGTACAAACAGAAAAGTGGACAATTGGAAGTAATATTTTGTTGTTTATATGTGAGCTGCTATGATTCTTGTATGTGTATGATTAAAGTAGAAAGTTGATTAATGAGACGGCTGATAAAGTTCTTACGGTAACATCTTACGGTAGTCGTTTGCAATATTTACTCTTTAGAGGGCCAGTGGTACCAATTTTGAATATCTTTGTAACACTAGTTGTTTCTTTGTAAACTTTAGTGACGCTTACAAGCATTGATATACTCAAATAGTAGCTTTTATACGTGTAATGTAACTTTAGAATAAATTCTACTCCTAAGGGTAGTTTATTAGATAAAGCACAATAAAGATGCCGTGAAAATATGTAACTCATTGTTGTGTCGGGGATGGGAGTTTTCCTGAGAGACGTGTTATCGCTGTCGCAAAAAATATTTATTTATTTATTATTCAAAAAAGTTACAAAGCAGAACAGTAAAAACCAAGGCACAGTGAACTACAAATAAACAAAAACAAATAGAAAATCTTAAAACTATTTTGATTTAGGCGACGTAACTCCGTGGCTCCGTTGCGTCGTCTGGTTAAAAGCTTAAAGGTTGGTTATTGAAATGACTGATAAGATTAAAAATAATATCAATAATTTGTGAATGCTAATATTGGCAGCAATTCATTTCGTTTATCTATTTTCCACTGACAAAGACTTAGGCACATCAAAATAGGTATATGCATATCTTTCTTTTATTTTGTTTTATTGCTAACTTCATTACGTCACGTACCTCATATATTTGATTTACATTAAGACTTTTCGGGGTGAGGGCCTGGAGATTTGTAAAACTCGTACAGGTTTATACCTAGTTCGGATTCCAGTCTCTCACAAAGGTATACTATTTGTTATAAAAACAATTTTATAATTACTATTTATAAGACATTAAAAGGGAGAAGATATAGACGAAGAGAGTTTGGTTAAGAAAGTAATGATATAGATAAAAAAAGGATGTGAACAATAAGATGACAAGAGACAGAGAACTATGGATGAAAAAGACATGCTGCGCCAAATAGGGATAAGTTTAAGCGAATCAAAATTACGGAACGTAATAAACGTATTTTACGGAAACAATTAAATATAAATTCAAGTGGATAATAACTTACAACTAGGTCTATTTATGATCCGGCATTGTTTCTATATTATCTACCTATATCTAACGCACATAACGCACCAAAAATGCGTGCGATAAACGATGATGATGAATATCTCGTCTACTCCTACCTACAGTATAAGTATGTATGCATCTATAGTGTTTATCGTAATCGATAACATGATACTAAGATACTGACATATTTAGAGACATAACAAAGAAATTATATATATATACTACTTCCAAAGAAAAAAAGATAACAATATTACCCTCTCGAAACTCATCTCTAGGCTAATATATATTAATGATTACTTACCCTACATGTCTGTTGGTGAAATATTATTTGCCTCGATGAATGCTATCGCTTGAAACAGCTTATGACTGATCTTATCTTGTCTCTTTTAGTAGGGTAATAAAACCATTGACACTTTTTAAAAGAAAGTAAATGATTATTCCCACTTTATCAATGGGCACGCCCGTTAACGAAGTTTCTCACTTTTTGTTGCATCGTATCGATATTCGAGCTGTATCGGTGCAAATTACATTTCGTCAACTATAATTCAATTACTAGCACTTGAATAAGTTCCTAGTTGTTACATACAATTTACAAAAAAAAACTTATGCTAAGTTTACATTGATATTTAAGTACTCGTATTCGGTAATGGGAATTTTAACCAGCTAAAACTCTTTTATTTAATGTGTTCTCGGAATACGTTGTAGGAATAAGGGAGTTATTCATGTGGTACACAATTCAGTACTTATATTTAGGTGGGTTTGTGCGCCTACATTCCCTCACGTATCGAGGTAGTAGGGGCGGTTTCGGTGGCAAAGTAGGTGACAAAAACAGGTCGTCATCAGAACCGGACCCCGGCAACTTCTGCGGTGTTCCTTCTCGCGCGCTCGCCGCGCGGGGCGTGCGACTTGTTCCCGGTGGTGGTGCTGCTGGCGATCGTGGTGGCGTAGGACCAAGGCCGGTCCGAGCCGCCGATCGGTTTGGCGGACTGCGCGGCGGTGTACTCGACGTTGCTGTTGTGGTAGCCTCCTCGCCACCGCTCGTTTGGGTATTTTTGTTAGGCTGCCCACTTTGTCCTGCATATGGTACCTGTAAAGCTGATGGGTCAGTTGGGCAGATCAACGTACTTGATCGCCGCCTTAGCTGATCGATGTGTCTATGTGACTCTCTATTTACATTATCGTATACGGTATAATCTGTGCGTCCCTCTCTCTGTAAAACCTGACCTGGAAGCCACTTTGCTTCACCTCGGTATTGTCGTATCCATACGTTATCACCTGGTTGCAAAGTACGGTTAGAATTAGCCCCACCGCCTGCTTGTTTCCTTTGAGTGTTACGTACCTTTTCTTCACAATCTGGTCTCAGTACGTCCAGTTGGGTACGTACTTGTCGACCTAACATAAGAGAAGCGGGGCTTTCACCTGTTGTGCAATGTGGCGTGTTACGGTAATGTAATAAAAAAATACTAAGAGCTAAATTTACATTAAGTTTCTGTCTTACAGCTTTTTTTATTACCCGTTTAATTGTTTTGACTGCGTTTTCTGCGGCCCCATTAGAAGCGGGATGGTATGGAGCCGAGTGAACCTGTTCAATTCGGTTTCTAGTCAAAAATGACGAAAATTCCCTACTTGTAAACGGAGGTCCATTATCTGACACGATCTGCCTCGGAAAACCCCAACGAGCGTTAGTTTCGCTTAGCTTCTCAATAGTACTATCAGCCGAAGTACTAGTCACCGGGAATACTTCTAGCCACTTCGTGCGAGCATCGATCATCACCAGATATGTCTTTCCATAAAGCGGCCCTAAAAAGTCGAGATGGACACGTGACCATCTGCGTAGCGGCCAGGTCCATGGACACGGCGTGTGGCGCGCGGGTGCCTCCGCCTCGGCGGCGCACACGCTACACTCTCGACAGACGCGCTCCACTGCCTCGTCTATCCCGGGCCACCACGCGTAACTGCGGGCGAACGCTTTTGTCTTCACTATGCCCATGTGACTTTCATGTAACTCAGTCAAAACCCTATCTCGACAACCTTCCGGTATCACTACGCGGTACCCCCACATTACGCAGCCTAACTCTTCGTACAATTCTGACTTTCTATTAAAGTATGGCCGCAAGTTTTCTATTTCTATGTCATTCGGCCAACTCGATCGTATATACCCTAAAACTCTACTAAGAATCGGGTCCCGCTGGGTTTCCTTTTTGACATCGTGATAATCTAATAACAATTCGTTCTGAGCAAAGTGTAAATACGTTTGCTCGGGCGGCGGGCCGTCTAGCGAGTCAGCGTTTTTTACGGGTACCGGTAATCGCGATAAACCATCCGCGCCGTTAGCATCTGTTCGTATATATTCAATATCATATGTATATGCGGAGAGTTTGATTGCCCACCGTTGCAACCGGCTAGCCACCATTGCGGGAATGCCTTGCTTAGGTCCGAAAATACTAACAAGTGGTTTATTGTCGGTTCGTAACGTAAACTGCCTGCCATACAGAAATTGATGTAACTTTTGCAAACTAAATACAATGGCCAACGCTTCTTTGTCCACTTGCGAATAATGACGTTCCGCGTTATTCAATGATCGTGAAACATAAGCAACCGGCCGCTCGTCCCCCGCGCGCGCGCCGTCCCCCGGCTGCGTCAGAACCCCGCTGATCCCGCGGCTGCTGGCGTCAGTAGTTAAAAAAAGAGGTTTTCCTGGATCATAATGACTCAACACGTCGGCGCTAACTAAAAGTTTTTTTATACTTTTAAACGCCCTCTCACAATTTTTATTCCATTCCCATACAGTTCCTTTTTTCAGTAAATCGTGTAATGGGGATAATATGGTACTCAGGTTCGGTACAAATCGAGCATAAAAATTAACTACTCCTAAGAAGGACCTCAACTCTGTAATATTAAGCGGACGAGGTAGTTTGAGAATTCCTTCTATTTTTGAAGGGTCAACTTTAATACCGTCCTTGGAAATTACAAACCCTAAATACTTCACTTCCTCTAACAGCAAAGAACATTTACTTTTCTTTAATCTCATGCCATGCCTACGAAGGCGCTCCAAGACTTTTTCCAATATTATTAAGTGTGAAAGAATATCCGCGGAACCTATGATGATGTCATCAAGAAATACTTCTACTTGAGGAAGGTCTTTAAGTACACTGGCCATTATTCTTTGGAAAATACCGGGGCTAGAACTTAATCCATACACGAGACGATTATACCTATATAACCCTTTGTGAGTGTTAATAACTGTATATCGCTTGGAGTCATCCAACTCCACTTGATTATAAGCTTGCGTCAAATCAATTTTAGAAAATACGCGTGCCCCATTTAGTCTCACTAACAGGTCATCTATTTTCGGAAGCGGATATCTATCGATCAGCAAGGAGGGGTTCAAGGTCACCTTATAATCTGCACAAATTCTTAAAGAGCCATCAGCTTTACGTACCGGCACGATTGGCGTGGCCCACTCCGATGTGTCGACAGGCTCGATGACCCCGCTGCGTAACATCTGGTCGAGCTCCGCCTCAACTCTGTCTCTTAGTGCGTAAGGCAGCGGGCGCGCGCGACAGAACACCGGTGCAGCTCCCTCACGCACCCGTAGTGTCGCCTTGCCACCCGTAAACCGCCCCAGTTCCCCATCGAATAATTCCTTATACCTGTCGAGTAAAATACACAAATCATTGTCAACAGGCTCATTATGAAACACCGGTATTTGAATACCTAACTCAGTTAGCCACTGCCTACCCAACAAAGAGGTAGTACCGCCATCGATAACAAAAAGTTCTAAAGTTTTCGACACATTTCCGTATTTAACCTCAGGTCTTATTACTCCCGAGGGTCGGATACGGCTCCCATCATAAAACTTTAATACTAAATTGAAAGGTTCAATCACTCTTTTATTAAAGTATTTATTATACGTATCCCTACTTATACACGAAATCGCTGATCCGGTGTCCACTTCCATGGTGATAATCTCGTTATCTATCCTTAATGACATGCTCACCGGTCTGTAACTGTTCAAGCACAGATGATATAACTCTTCTTCGACGTCCGATTCCGACATGTTTCTCTCATCATCTGGAGTCTCGCCCTGCTCCGCCTGGACGTGGTGCATTGTCCGCCGGGGCCGCCACGTGCCCCCGCGGCCGCCGCTGCCTGGCCGCCGCCGGGCGCCGCTGCCGGACCCCCGGGTGCTGCTACCCGACTCACGGGCGCTGGCGCCACTGACCCTCGCCATTATTGCCGGACACACACGCTTTAAGTGACCTACGTTACCACACTTATTACATTGATAGTCTTTATAAGGACATTGTACATCGCGGTGGCCTAGACGTCCACAGACTGCACAAATGATTTTGTTTTCGCCAACGTTGCCACGCGGCGAGCGAGCTACCAGCGAATGTAACGTCGCAGGTCTCTCTCCGGCATCGCTCCTCTCGCTCACTCTCGGTTGTTCCACCATCGCTGCGTCCTTTTCTGCGGCTTCTAGTGAAAGAGCCAACTGCACGGCTCGTGTATAACTTAACCTGTTTTCAGCAAAAAGACGTTGCCTAATGGTGTCGTTTCTTAAACCGCACACAAATTGATCACGAAGGTTCTCCTCCAATGCTGTACCAAACTTACAATGCTTAGCCAGCTTTTTAAGGTCTGTGAGATACTGAGCGACCGTTTCTTTGTCACCTTGCCGCCTCTGCCGCAACCGATATCTCTCGGCCATAAACGACGGTTTAGGCTCAATGTGGTTGCACATTATCTGGATGACTTCAGCAAACGTCATGTCGCCGGGTTTTTGGGGACTCGTCAAATTGCTGAGGAGTTCATATGCTTCTTCGCCCATCACTGCTATCAGCGTCGGCAATTGTGTTTCCGTTTTAATGTCGTTCGCTTTGAAGTACATGCTTAGCCGTTCCACGTATGTACTCCAATTTCCTGACGACACATCAAATTCTCCGATCCTTCCGACTGACATCCTGATTTCGCACTCAATAAGGGGAATAAAAAACAACTTTCTTTAAATTCCTTAATCCTCGTACGCCATTGTGGTGTAGAAATCAAACAACGTACGTCCGGTCACTTGGCTATTTATTGGGAGACTGACGATGACAGATAGATGGCGCACGCTAATGCACTCGCACTCCATAGGCACTATACATTACACCTTGTTACCAACACGAAGGCGTTGTTCGTTAATTTAATACAACTGCATCGATTTCATTTAATTAATTTGATGCAGTTTGTTACCCTGATGGCCTGTCATTGGCTGTCGTGTTTAAACGATAAGAAACAAATGGGTCTGACCAGTGGTGTGCAAAGGGTTGTTGGTCAAGGTAGGTAGTTAAAATGTTGCGGATTGATCCCACGGTTATAGGCAGTTATCTGAGCCTGTATAGAGCCATGGTCGTTCAGCGTAGGTAGTGCCTTTGTGTACATGGGATCCACCAGTAGCGGGCGGTCCATATAGGTACAAAGGCACTGCCTACCCTGAACGACCATGTCTCCATACAGTTACAGAGAAACTGCCTACGCATGGGATCCACCCGTTGCGTGCGGTCCGCAACTGGCGGATCCCATGGGTATAGGCAGTTTCTCTGAGCCTGTATGAAGCCATGGTCGTTCAGGGTAGGTAGTGCCTTTGTGCCTATATGGACCGCACGCCGCTGGGTCCGACTGTTTTTATAGCTGGGTTAACAGAATGCAATTTGCGTCCTTAAATTCAATCGTTTATTACATGTAATGTAAATATGAAGACTTTTTTCAAATAGACTAATAGGCTAATAGCCCTGTTATCAGTACGCTATGCATCGTCATATCTTTACTATCATAAATTGTAAAAATAAAATATCTGTACAGTGAAAATAATTAAAAAGGTAAAGTGAAACGGACTCTGAAGGCCACTGAATGGAAAAAAAACGATAATTGTCTGTTAAAACTGATAAACTGGAAACTCTATTAGAAGCTCGATTTCTTGGTAACTAGAGACATTCTCGGTGATACCAGAAATATCAAACGTGTGGGTCTATAAAATCCCATTTATGAAGTTGTCGGAGACGTTTTATTTCCCCTACCCTCTATTTACCGACTTCATGAGTACAGACAGGCTATGCCAACAATAAGTTTTCTTACAATCAATAAACAGAACCTAATTTCTCAAGTACAGTTAGCTGCAAAAGTCTCCGGTCCAAAAGTGCAACTGCAAAAGAGATTAGCCTCTTGGGCCGGCTTGATAAATACAAATAGGTACAATTACCGCTGATTTATCCGTGGCGGGCGCCCACAGTCGCCGATTAATACCGACATCTGCGCCCATCCATCCCGCGCCCTTTAACTCCGCTCGACTGTACCTTATTGATTGTTAGTTTGTCAAGAAAATCTGTGCTTAAAAGATTTCTGCTTGAGCAACTAGGACCTATAAACGAAGTTAATTTTTAAATTACCATATTGGAGCATTTCAGTAACAAATATACCTACCTGCTGCTGCCTGCAATTTCGTCCGCCTTAAATTCGTTTATCGCGGATAAAGGTATTTTTCCGGGATAAAAATTAGCCTATGTCCTTTCCCGGTACTCAAACTATCTCCATACCAAATTTGATCTAAATCGGTGAAGCGATTTAAGAGTGAAGAGGTAACAGACAGACAGACAGACACACGTTCGCATTTATAATATAAGTATGGAAGTATGGATATGGACTTGCGTTTTTGGAACAAACTTGTCTATTATTGGTTATTTTAATTACTTTAACACCATGTAAGTATAGTTTTAATGTCATTTTATAAACATAAGTTGAATGCAACTTAGAAAACAGTAAAACTAGGACAAATGCATGGGGCAAATGCTTTTTTTAAACATTTGACGTCATATGAACACTTTACTACTACCCCTAACTTCCCTGCTTTATGTTTGGCACTATTTGACTTTTGGCATGTAAAGTGTTCCGTTTCTAAGATGTCATCAAAAGACGCATTTTTCCTATAGACGTCCCACTCGAACTTATTGACATTGGCATTCTCTATTGCAAAATTTAACTATACCTATTTTCACAGCTGTAGATCCAAAAATCTGACAAAAAGTAGACAACATTGCTTTAAACTGCCATAAACTAAATAGTGTGCCCTATAAAGTATCTGTTCACGTTTCCTTATAAAATACCTCGTTTTCCATATTAGGTCTTGTATTTATTCCTTAGATTTCTGGTGTTAAAGATCTTCATTGAAAATATATTGTTCACTATTTGTGAGCTATTGCCGATTAATGCCAGGTACTATGCCATCTATTCTGTTCCCTTTAGCTTCATTCTGTTACTTTGAAAAGTAATAGTTAAAACTGACTTCAATTTTGTTTTCTCGATTAAAATTAACTAACATTATTTTATTAAATACATTCTCGTTCAGGATACCTCAATGCTTGAAATCGAAAGTGCGTATTACCGGTGATGACCTACGGACCCGAGACGTGGTCTCTAACTATGGGCCTCTTAAGGAAGCTCAGTGTCACTCAGCGAGCTATGGGAAGGGCCTACCCGTTCTGTGATGCGTGAACATACATTTCGTCAATTTATTTAAATATATATTAATTAAATATAATAATATTTTGTTAAGACTTTCAACAAGCATTATTCATTAAAATATATTGATAAATACAGATAGTTGATACGTGTCTTCAGGGCCTGTATCGTCATTCGTAAACCACGCCCTGAACGCCGAGCGGGCCAATGAGCACAATTTGTAATAAGGGACGCATTTATTGCTCGCGCATATCAAAGAAAGAGAAACCTAATGCTAATAAACACTACCCGACGTAAAAGATAAAGGAAAGAATGTCATTTTTACATAATTTAGCCGTTTATGAATCTGTCGCTTGTACAAACTAGACAAAAAACGGAAAATGAGGACGCGTTTTCAGATAATATTTCTATCGTGGAAATTTTCGATAAACATGTTTCTGCATTAATCTTTGAATAGGTTTATATAGTCAAAAAACTATCTCTGAAAACCAGCTTGTTTTATATACTTACTAGATTTGATAAAAATTACGCTAGAAAATAGTAAAATTTTCGATGCTTCCCCTTAAAGCAGTATAGAGTTCGTCAACGCTGACACACATTTCGAGAAAACTGAAGCTGGACAGAAAGACGTATAGTGCTATACAGTTTTTGCGTGTCACACTTGTAGTAGCAGTAGGTACAGTTCAGCGACGACGTTGAGACATATCCCTACCTTTGTCGCGGCCCGGGCGGAGCAGCTGTCACACGCAGCGAGCTAGCAACGTCTAGCAGACGGGCGTGATAGATGTCGGGTATCGTTTGTGTGAAGCTTTGTGCGACTCATTATACATGGATAGACTAGAAAACCCCTTCTGAGATACAGTCGTATTACTTACGCTCAAGAGGCGCTGAGACACGGACGTGTCACATCTCTGCCCTTATCGCGGCCTGGCCAGGCAGCTGTCAGACGCAGCAAGCTAGCAATGTCTAGCAGACAGCCCGGCCGGGTAGCTGACAGATGCAGCGAGTTAGCAGCGTCTAGCTAGAGTTAGCGCTGAGACACGGAGGAGTCACATGTCTGCCTTTGCCGCGGCCCGGCCAGGGCAGCTGTCAGACGCAGCGAGCTAGCAACGTCTAGCAAACGGGCGTGATAAACGTCGGGTATCGTTTGTGTGAAGCTTTGTGCGACTCATTATACATGGATAAACTAGAAAACCCCTTCTGAGACACAGTCGTATTACTAACGCTCAAGAGGTGCTGAGACACGGACGTGTCACATCTCTGCCTTTGCCGCGGCCCGGCCAGGGCAGCTGTCAGACGCAGCAAGCTAGCAATGTCTAGCAGACAGCCCGGCCGGGTAGCTGACAGATGCAGCGAGTTAGCAGCGTCAAGCTAGAGTTAGCGCTGAGACACGGAGGAGTCACATCTCTGCCTTTGCCGCGGCCCGGCCAGGGCAGCTGTCAGACGCAGCGAGCTAGCAACGTCTAGCAGACGGGCGTGATAAACGTCGGGTATCGTTTGTGTGAAGCTTTGTGCGACTCAATATACATGGATAAACTAGAAAACCCCTTCTGAGACACAGTCGTATTACTAACGCTCAAGAGGTGCTGAGACACGGACGTGTCACATCTCTGCCTTTGCCGCGGCCCGGCCAGGGCAGCTGTCAGACGCAGCGAGCTAGCAACGTCTAGCAGACAGGTGTGATAAACGTCGGGTATCGTTTCTGTGAAGCTTTGTGTGAGTGCAGTAGAAAAACATATCCCTCCTGGCGCAGTCGGTTAAAAAAGCAGTACACATTTGGTGCACAGTATTGTCTACATCAGCTCAGCGACGCTGAGACACGGACGAGTCACATCTCTCCCTTTGTCGCGACCCGATCGGGGCAGCTGTCAGACGCAGCGACCTAACAGCGTCTACCAAACGGCCATGATAGACGTCGGGTATCGTTTGTGTGAAGCTTTCTGTGAGTATCTACACTAAAAAACATAGTACTCTTCCTGACGCAATCGGATTAAATAGCGACGCGCATTTGGTGGCCGCGACTGGTCCGCCATTGGTGCTGGTTTTGTACTGAATTTTACCTCTATAATGGTCAAGGTATATATGGCTCTAGATTTCTAATAGAGCCGGCACCAAATTTTAGTGTAGCATTTTAGTAGTGTTGTAAATAACCATGAAATAACCAACTTTATCCTGTAAGGGCAATTAAACAAGTCTGAGTGTACCGGTAAAATGCAAGTAGAAGACTATGTGATTGTTATGTTAAGTGCCACACTTCCCAATTCAGGTGGACAACAATTAGGAGTCCTTCAGAGCCGTCCAAGTATTTTTGCCGGCATCAATAGGTAATGCGGCTCAAAGTCTACCTAATGCGGTGACCGAGTCGCCTTTGTTATGCGGGTAACACATCCCCTACTAAGGTACGTTTCCAGAATTCCATCTTCGATCGAGATCTTTTTGAGGTTCTTAATGTCATTGATCTTTAAAATACACACAGGTTACTCGCACTGATTTAGTGGCCAGCTTTAATTTCCACCTAGTCTGAGTACATTTTTTTTAAAGTCAAAGGTGTCACTTTTTGTTGATAGTGACTTGGAAGTATTGATGCTTCCGGAAATGTTTAGTGAATCCATTAAAAGCCGATGCGTTAAGGATGAAGTAAAAAGATAGCAATTGTATAGTTTTTTCTACTATATTCATGCAGAAAATCAGGTAAGATCGCAAAATGGCAAGATAATCAGCAGGCCAGCAGAAGAACAGCCTGAAAAAATGGTTATTGACAAGCAATGGCCGAATTCTACCTCTAGAAAGCGCTATTAGAGGAAGCGGCACGTGTTGAGAGCAATGGACAGTAAAAACGAAGTATCAATAGTTCTCAACTGTTTATTGCTGTCCCTTTCACTCCAACCTGACTGTATATTTGTCACTCGTGTTCTTTAAAAACAGAAAGATTGCCGAGGGACGTCGATCTTAGCATAACTCAAGATCCGAACTAAACTGTCCACTACTTGTCTTCGTAGGGTTTTGAAATATTTGGGTCATATTGCCAGAAAGGATAGTGACAAACTTGAAAAACTGCTGATCATAGGGAAAGTTGAAGGCAAGCGACCGAGAGGCAGGAGCCCGACACGTTGGACAGATCAGATTCGTACGAAATGTCGAATCTCGACACCGGTTATTCCCACCTGTTACCACGAACTTGTCACCAGTGGTGACAGCTGGGATTTTCTTCCCATCTGATACCAGTGGGAACTAATGGGAATAAAAATTAGTGGTAACAACCACTAAACTAATTGGTGGTAACTACTGGTTTTTTTTTCAGTTGTTACCACCAATTTCTTTAGTGGTAACAGATGGGAAAAAAATCCCAGTAGTTACAACTGGTGACAAGTTTGTGGTAAAAGGTCTGAATAACCTCGTGACACCACAGTGCACGATGCTCTGTGCTCGACTTCGGGGTAGGAACAGATGGCAGCGCATTATTCGAGAGAGATTGTTCCGAGGAAATGATCACGAACTTGAGTAAATCCATGCGAGGAGGAGTATTAGTATTCTATATAGTTATAAATTAATAGATGTCTTATCGGTGATGATGATGACAATAAATAAATATCAGGGACAATCTTACATAAATCGACCAGTTCCAAACTAAGCAACGCTTGTACTACGGGTCTATATATACATAGATATACATTATAAATACATAGAAATCATCCAAGACCCACAGACATTCGTGCTCATCGCACAAACACTTGTCCTGGCCGGGATTCGAACCCGGGACCGCTAGCTTCGTACGCACTGAGCCAAACGTGTCGTCATTACACAATGACTGTCATATATTGCATATCGATAGAATCAAAAATTTCGTCAAGAGTTTTTGACGTGTTCCGTATTAGTGACTGCATGGTAGGGGTCATTTGCAGTATACTGCAAGATGGAACAATTACTGGAAATAACCAGATGTGGCGGCTAATTGGTCAAGCGACCTTCTGCCTGAACTTGGCTTTAGACATTTTTATATTCGGCAAATACAGATATATCGAGCCCCTTTTGCATGCACTCAACACTTTCACTGCGGTATCGATCATAGAAGACGCCACACCGTTTTGTTTTGGTTAGTTTTCGTTAGCCCAAAAAAGTTTACATATTTTTAAAATCAATTTATAAACTTGTACTTATATGCCGCATATTCGTCGTACGTAGCACATATAAAGTGAAATAAATTGAATTTAATTTCCTCATATTTCCAAATTGGTATATAAAACGAAGCGTTAAATTCGAAATGTTAAGTGATAATCAGAATATGAAGAAGATTGACATAGAATACAAATATGTACTTTAAGGTTTTGTGAGTTGTAAAATAGTCATAAAAATACAATTTCCCGATTAACGTGTTTCAACAATCAAAAGAGCCGCATCCGCGTCACTTTTTTATTAAAACAAATATCAAATTGGATCCATTTTCATTTCCAACCATGTCTCGATAAGTTTAGGGTTAAATGCCGAGGAGAGATTTTTTGATTTAAGCCTTTTTGTTATTGAGCACGAACTTGTCTATGACACAATAAATTTTCTTAAAAAACCACTAACATCGAAATATCTAATTTTATAGGTTATTATAGATAACAATACCCACACGAATCTATTCGGAATATTAGAAACTTGATATAAAAAAACTAAAGAGGCCGTTAAACTTAATGCCGGTTTACGAGGTGCTAAATTTCCTAATTTAAGTGTATTGCTTGGATATAGCATGATTAAAAATTTTAGAGGTATCTAGATTCATATTAATTACGCGGAATGAGTTTTAATATATTCAAGACGAGAAATTCGATAGCTGAGCGCTTCGCAAGCTAGTGATAGCGCGCAGCGAGGGTTCCGCACAAAATATAAGCTACATACGACCGAATCTAGGAAAATCCAGTGTTTGCAGATCCCTGTTCCTAAGCAAAATGTACGCGATGTTCGATCATTTTGTATGGGTTACTGACATAAACAGACAGACATAAAATTATATATACTGTTTTTAGTATTTGTTTTTATAGCGGCAGTTTTTATAGCCTTGTGACAGACAGACGGCGAAGTCTTAGTAATAGAGTCCCGGCTTACCCTTTGGATACGGAACCCTAAAAACTGGGAAAAAGTGTTAGTAAACAGTATTTTTGTTAATTTTACATAAAACACATTAATTGCAGTTGCTCATAGGAGGTAATCTTACTCCAAAGTATAATATAATCTTTGGCAAAAGTTAGCATAAAGTTAACATTATAAAGTCGTAAAAATGAAAAATCAGTACTTTGAGGATATTACAGAAAAATGATTCTAACGTCAACTAACATAGCATGGTGTATTATTAGAGATAGCATGTGTCAGTATAATCTTTATTTAATGATATTTCACTAATAAAAAAACTACCCAAGTGCGAGTCTGTTTTTGCCTTTTTAGGTACAGAACCCTAGAAAATGAAAATAATACATAATATATGTATGAGTGAAAAACAAAACCCATAATTAACTCCACAAAACCTCATCTCAGTCTCATTTCGCCAGGCCGCTGCAACACGTCGCGTTTAATGCAGTCCGCCCCGTTTCCTTACGTCAAGCGCAATTTGTCGGCTCCTTTCTCGTAATGAGGTTTTTGGTCTCATTCGAAAAGGCTTGTGACATTTCGTTTCGTTTTGCAGCGTGATTAAAAGTCGCATCGCATTTGTACTGAGTTTAGCGCCATCTTTTGGCATTTAGAAATAATTAAGTATATTTAAAAACATTATCATATTAGCAAATTGTCGGCACCTTCCGCGTAATGAGATTTTAGTCGTATTCGGAAAGGCTTGTGACATTTGGTTTCATTTTGGAGCATGATTAAAGGTCACATCGCACTTGCATTGATTTAAGCGCCATCTTGCGCAATCAACGGAGAACTAAATAAGTATTAGCATGTTGTTTTCTTTGAATTAAGTAATGATGTCTCTTTACGTCAAGCGCAATTGAGCGCCTCCTTTCTCGCAATAAGGCTTTTAGTCTTATGCGTAAAAGCTCGTGACATTTCGTTTCATTTTGTGGTGTAATTGAAAGTTGCATCGCATTTGTGTTGATTTCAGCGCCATCTCTTGGCATTCCAAAATAACTTAACTGTACATATTATTAGACATTTTAGGACGTCCTCTTATATTCAGCACAATCTGTCGGCTCCTTCCGCGTAAAGTATGAGCTTTTTAGCCTTATTCGTTAAAGCTCGTGACATTTCATTTTGTTGACAGTTCATTTTGGGACAGATATCAATGTGGTGTGGTGGTGCGCTTTATTATGCAAATTTAATATTTTATTTAATTTTGTTCCAGGTAAGTGACTTTACTTATTCAAATAGTTGACGCAGGACTTCAAAATTTACGTGCAGATTTAATAAGGTAATTAAGAGATAACTTAAACTGAACATTAATTGACATACGCAATATTATAATCTAAAACCTGGTAACAATTTATTCATAACTAAGTTTAAATTACGAATTTATTTTCACAATAACACTCATACAATATGAAAAAACCCCTGACACTAATTATTATTTATATGGTCATTATTATGCTATAACTTAACCCTTATCACTTTATTAAGATAAACTTTATAGTTTTCACTTTATACCCCACCGCCTTACTCCATAAGCTGACCATTAACTAAACATAATCGAACTATAAAACATAATGGCTTCTTATCGTAATGCACATGAAGTGTATAATGAGGGTAGCTTGACGGATGCGCCCGCGCATGACAGCTGGCCAATGGGCGGGCGCTCCGTGCGCGCCATGTTTTTTTTCGTTTATGAATGAATAGGTTAGGAAAAGAATGTGGTAATGTTAAAAAAAAAAAATTAGTTTGATTTATAATATTAGTAACTATTTTCGAAGATTTTTTTCTTTGATGGCTTTTTTATTTGAACAAATGTCAACATGAGTGACATTTATGTTGAATAAAATTATGAGATTTTTCGGGTTTAGATTACACCTACAGGAATAAAACGTTGTAATGAAAAATCTAGGTACCGTAATTGTAAGGTCTAGAAGACATACTATGATATATGTTGAGTACCTACTTATAATATAAATATTTTTACACAGTTCATGATAATCGCAATTGCTTTGCTTATAAAGGTCATTTAATTATTACAAGCTTTAAATTTGCATGTATTTAAGTGGAAGTGGGCGGGCCGGAGAACGGATGGCCGTTAAGTTAGTAAAGTCCCGGAATGGCGACCACGCATAGGAAAGCGTAGCATGGGATGGCCCCCACTAGGTAAAGGAATGACCTCGTGAGGGTCGCGGGGAGTCAGTGGTTGCGGTTTGCGCAGAATGCCCTGTGGTGAGATTTCAGGAAGGCCTATGTTCAGCAGGACGTCCGTGCCTGATAAAAAGCTAAAGTGCCTGATAAAAGGCTTTTAAGAGGTATAAGGGTGTTTACCATTTATAATTCACTATGAACATTGAACTGCCTTCATTAGTAAGATGTTTAGCTATGACTAAAAATTCAAATGAATTATTAATCCTTAGTTACATCAGAATCCTAATGAGTAATTTTTATCAAACCCACACATCGCCCAACCTCCATCTAACTGCCTATTAGAACCCATGTAAACTAATGTAAATCACATACATGGACATACACAATTACACACATATCGACAACAATGGATGCGCGTGAGTCGAAGGGTCGAATCCATCACCGCGTCACATTAAAAAACGAACGCCGACTGGACCAATCAGAGTGCACCATTCGAATAATTGTTCGTTTAGCGGCAACCAATGGGTATCGCCCGAGGCTCTTATTCTCAAACTTGCATTAATCACGATGATATATTTACGATCGACTCTGATGGGAGATTGAATGATTTGTGCGACGTCAATATCGGCTGGATTTACGGTTGCGTGCTGACTCGATGATTATTGACGCGTCATGCGTGATTAACTGACTCGATTATATAAAATAGACGTTGCGTATTGTGTTTTACGGGCGTAATTTAAATGTTTGTGATAAGTAGATAAATCATCAATTGAATGTGCAGGGTAGCGTATCATTACTCAATGCTACACAACCTATATATGAACATAGATAAAAATATATTATCTTTTAGTCAAAGTCTCAAGTCAATCTTTTGTGTTCCCATAGCAGTTATAGTTTTTATATTCAGAATTGGTACATTTGTAGTGTATAATTTCAAGGTCCAAATGAAATGCAATTTAATCAAAATGAGTGACTGATTATTTTACTATATAACCAGAGGTTGAAATAGGTAGTGCCTATTTACCTAATCTTAGTCGGAGTACATAGTTAAAAGTGATTAAAACCACAAAAAATAATGAATTATTTTTATTGACTGTGGGATTTCGCGGATGAGTTATAATACTGAATACTTATACATAAATTAACTCTCGGGGTCAGTCCTGTGTCGGCCGGACCTATTGTATGTCCACACTTAGGTTGTCAGCGTATTTTAATTTTCTGCATTAGATAATTTGTTCATGAATAATCTGACCCTGACAGTGAACTTACATAAATTCACTCTTTATTAAAAATCAATAATTCCATAAAACCCACATTCAATAAAAATCAATAATTATTTTGGTGGTTATAATCACTCTTAATTTATTCCTCCCTCGAAGTTCAGAATTAGACATCTCATTAGATTCAGGTCCAAGGTTCACAAATCATACAGGTCAATGTATCAATTAAATTAGTATGTACGATTTTTATCTGTATTATGTAATGCGTCTAGACTTAACGTTCTAGTTGGACTTGTCATTAACAATAATTATTCCCCTGATTATCTCGTAAATCTACACAAAGTGGCCATTAGCTATTTCTGAATATATTAAAATGCCTTGCATATCTCACCCGATTTCTCATGCGCTATTGCACTGAAAACGTCATAAAAACTTGACGACGACTGATGACATTTGTATGAATATTTCAATATATCGCACGGTGTTAGAATAGGGTCGATGAAAGTGTCATTGTGTCTTGCAAATTAGATGTTTCGTGGTTAATGGTTGTCTTTGGTGTAGGGTTTATTTTGAATGTAATTTTAGTTCTTAATAATTATAAAGGTGTGACATAGATACAAGTCAAAGCGCAAAGAAAAATACGATTGCTTTCGCACGTGGTCACACCAGGACTCGAACCCGGTACCTCTCAATTACGCGTCGAGCGTGTCAACCCCTCCACCAGCGAGCACAGTGCTTTGCCACTTTGCGGTTTGACTTGTATCTAAGTCACAATAGATAGTAATGTGGTGTTGGTTTTCCCACATTAAGAACACAGAAACATAAAAATGTGTGTTTCATAGAAATATTATATAGTTGTAAAAATGAAATGTGTTCTTCTAAAATCTTCAATATATCATACGGATTTCAACTATTTTTGGTACACGGGTAGCTGGGCCCCAGGTGGTTATAGGATACTTTTTACCCGACTACGCTGAAGAAAAAAGAAATGTTATGACTTTTTCTCCTCCGTGAACGAAGTTGCGGATACCATCTAATTAGGGTATAAATTTGCGAGTGAACTTCAAAAGTATGTGATGATTTATGTGTTACTCATAAATTGGATGGAATTATACAGTTGAGTCGCAAATATTCGTACTTTTTTACTTACATAAAGTACTAACGTGACCACTCTTGAAGCCGACTATATACTATTGATTAATTAAACAAGAATTAAAACAATACGATAGAAATAATCTGTACTGCACACCTCAAATAGAGAAGAACACAGAAATATGAGAGTTACAATTAAATGGAGCATAACAGGTGGTCTTATCGCTGAATAGCGATTTCTTCCAGACAACCTTTGGGTAGCGTAGTGTTTAAAAGACAATAATTTTAGTTGAGTAGGTGGCGAAAAAATGTTATTAGAATAACTTCGCAGAAGAGCAAAGGAACTATAATCCATTAATCTAATATGGAATTCCGCAAATTAACGTCTGAATCTGTTATTAGAAGACATTTACATTATTGATTTTTGTTCCTTTTATCAAAACAAGGGGACAAAAAATTTAAATTTGGAACAAGAATACGTTTTTTTGAATACTGTTTGGCTGATTCTTTACGGCACAAGTATGTACACAGTAAGTTACGGTGTCGTGATATGGATGGTAATAATTTCAAGCAATTCCGATCTCTAATCAACAAATCATATAACGACTGTAACAATTAATTACATATGTATTGATTCTGAAACAGCTATAGATCGTTTCAAATAGGCCAATTCCAGCGAAATAACGGCCGCGATTTGAGCGTGCGTAAATTATAAAGCTATCGTGATTTCCCACCGAACCCAGAAGATCTTAAGCCACATGAATTTTCTAATAACTTAAGCTCTTTTGTGAAGTAGTGTCGCGTATCTCAAACGATTGCTCTCAGATTTTCTAGCCCTTTCTAGATAAATTTCACCTTATCTTAGTTACTTAGAGCGTACACTGCGCTACACCATGCCGCATGCGACATGGATGGCATTATGCAACACGTTACATTAAGTTCACGATAGTGTTTTTCAGGTTCCGCAACCAAAATTGCAAAAACCCTTATAGTTGTCATATCCGTCCGTATGTCACAGGCATTTTAAGATTTATATTGCTGAAATTTGGAGTATAGGTAGCATGTATCAACCGCTACTTAGTTTAGTAGTAAAATGACTCGTTTTCCAACCCTCTTCCTAGTTTATCTGGGATCAGGTTAGTATAGTTTAGTAGTTAAATAACAACAATAAATATTTCTAAGCGGGGTACTTCACACTGTAACAGAAGTTGAATTTTTTTCCACTTCCTGGTTTCCAAGTAAGTTCAACTTCGGCACACGTACGAGTATGTAAGTTAGGTGACAAAACAATATTATTGATACCATCGAGCTAGTCTGATGATGGAGCCGGAAGGTTTCTGAGGAACTCTGTAATAAAATTAATTAGTATAGATTACGGGACAATTTTACACAAATCTAGAATTAGTCCCACAGTATGCTCAATAAGATTTGTGTTATGAGTACTAGACGACGATATATTTAATAGATAAATTTACTTATATACATATAACGTTCTTTTTATTTTTTTGACGGTGAATTAAACGCTGTGTTGCTCTGTAAACAAAGATTTATTCGAATGAGTTATGCTTGTAATTTAGCAACAAAACTTTTACACTATAACGCTCTTAACTAAAGAAAACCTACCTGTAAACAAAGAAACGACATTTAACGTTTATTATTCACAATGTCAATCCTTTCTTCAATATTTTACAATTTAACACCGTAACAAAGTACTTACACCATTTTATTCTTCATAACCTCTCAGAGCATGACGGCTCTGCCATACCGACAGAGTAGATTGCATACAACGCCATCTGCCGACCCAGCCGAAACCCACACTACTTTACCGACAGAGCGAGTCGCGGCAAAATTCAAATTAAAGAAATGTTACACCATATTTCTTTATATACATAGAAGACATCCAAGACTCAGGAACAAATATTTATGATCATCACACAGATATTGCCCTTACCGGGATTTGAACCCAGGACCTTCAATATCGCAGGCAACGCTACTCCCACCGGTCGAAATAACGCAAACCTAACAAGGTTGGGCTCTTAAGATTTGTCTCAGTGAGTAGCTGATGGATTTTCACAGAAAAATACAGTTGGAAATAAAAGTTTGCCACGCAAATGATTTTTTTGGCGGATACTTATTGATTTTGCGATTTCAGAACAATAAACAAGATTCCGTTAAATGTATCGCATCAGTAACCTTAGTAGTCCATAGTAGTCCTTATTAGACGTAATCAGGACCAGACACAGATCCTATCTCTTGTGCAACAACGACTTTGTTGCACGAATTCAATAGCTTGTTCCGTCACTTCCCTAAACCGGATGACGAAACTCTATCTACAGTAATATAAATTTCTTTTAAAGTGTCATTCTTAACATATTTTAAATATAGCTGAGTTCTCCAGGGTAAAGGGTTCATCATATTTGCTCTAAAACAAGGAAGATGAATCGCTTTTCTTGTTTCGCTTAGATTAACACAGAACAGTTAAGGCAGCATATTTATATATGTAGATATCGAAATAGATATTTGTGTAAATTTCGCGAGAGTACTTAATTAAAAGCGGTTAGAACCACCAACATAATCTTAGATTTTTATCGTATGCAGGATTTCCCAGATTACTTAGTTATTAACACGGTTTTATTAGGTCGACCTGTATGTAACTGTAATGGAATCTAAGGTTTGAAATAATAATGAAATAATGATCTTTATTCTGTAAGTTGGCCGCAAGGGCACTTTTACAAGTCTGACTCTACGGCGTTTCCCAAGAGGAGACCACTGGGGAGAAGAAAGCCGAAACAAACTCAACAGTCAGTCATTTTTTCTAAATAACTCTTATATATATTAAAACATTTGAACTTAGCCGATCCTAAATATAAGTTTTGAGTATAAACTCAATGCGTAGTTGTTCAAGAAATCATATCAAAACTTATAAAAGTAAAAAAAATATAGAATATAAAAAAGCAAAATAAATATGTTTTATTTAAAACAACTTATATATTTACGTTTGATATGCCACCTCATAAGAACCGTGTCCCGGTAAAAGTAAACTACTTGGTTTCTGTTTTGGGCCATGCATTTTTGTCTGTTAAATAGTCCTCTACCCTATAATATGCCTTTGCCATTAATTGAAATGTTATCTAAGTGATATTCATATAATTCATATAAATGTCTAGATCGCCTGTTGTTAGCCTCTGTTTATTTGAATGTTACTGTCATGTACTGTATTTCTGTTTACCTATCTGAGGTGCACAATAAAGAGTATTAGTATTGTATGCCGATATAACATATTATTAAAGGTGTATTTACAGCAAAATCTTTCATCGTAATTAGTTTACAATGCAGCTTGATATTTTGTAAGACAGCACTCATTGAATTATTTGCCGCACTCCGCATTAGCCTATCCGCACAATATCACGCTGCCTTAAAAGGCTTGTATCCAAACACATCAGAATGACTCAGTTGAATGGGAGAGTAATAAAGTGCAATATGACTTGGAGATACTGAGGACAGTCTTGTATGGCCTTCGTATGAGATTTAGTGGCGACAATGCTGTCAGCTGCCGGATACATTTTGCTAGTTTAGCATCAAATTCAAAATTAAAACTTTACTAGCTTCTGCCCGCGACTTCATCCGCCTTCAATTCGTTTATCGCGGATAAGGGTAATTTTACGGAACAAAAAGTAGCCTATGTCCTTCCCCGGGACTCAAACTATTTCCATACCATATTTCATCCAAATCGGTTCAGCGGTATAAGCGTGAAGAGGTAACAGACAGACAGACAGACAGACAGACAGACAGACAGACACACTTTCGCATTTATAATATTAGTATGGAAGTATGGATTCTGCAAGTCTGGGGCATTTTTACATATCTGATTTCCAATCAACAAAAAAACAATCAAGATAGTGACATTATACACAGTTAAGAACAATATTTGCTATATATAATGATTATCAACATTGCATTGATCTTAATTCATGTACTTTCTCGTGCATTAAAACCAAGCTTATTAGTAGGAAATAAGGCAAAGCAATAAATGAAAAATTGGTTATATATTACTTAGGCCTAATAACGGTATACAACTTAATTTTAGCTAAAGTTATTAAGTAGTTAAGTAAGAATTTAATGGATATTTTCGGGAATAATCGCTCCGAAAGTAGCATAAATTGTCTATACGTCCTCTATTTTCTAAACGGTATGTACACAAAATATAAAAAAAAATAACAAAACTTTTAACAAAAATTGTTTATAACATAGTCAGATATACCGTTTTTGAGTTCTTGCCAAAAAAACGACGCTTCTCAACAAAAGGACGTAAATGTCGTGGAGATACGCTCTTTTGCTAGTGCACTTTTACATATCGCATTTTTTACATCTGTAATGTGCATTTTTTTCGTATGAAAGGCTGCGGAACCCTACATTGAGCATGGTCCGACATGCTCTTGGCCGTTTTTTTTATAACAATTTCGTTCAATGCAAATGTGTTGTCTGTTGTCATGCCTGTCTTGTTAGTTGAGTTTCATGACAGGATTGAAGTTGTCACTTTGACAGTGGCAGTTGTTCTTTCAAATTGGATGTGCCTTTAATGATGAGCGGAATTGTAAATAAAGTGATATTTGAATACACCTGTAGAATAGACTTTATAATGCTTGCTTTTGATTGGGATCGTTGTATTCACGTTTCAGGGTTCCGTGCCACGGTGATATTTTCAACGGAACCCTATTAAAGATCTCCAATGTCTGTCATTCGGACCTACTCTTAAACCGTAATAGGTGCACCGTTGCAATTTTGTGAAATGTATTCCCTATTCGTTGGCCTAACAAGGTGAACCAATGATCTGGTGAAAACAGTTGGATGAGGGCCGGTCGTTATGGAAATCCTTGGAGGAGGCCTTTGTCCAGCTGTGGAAGTCCTTGGGCAAATGATGACGATTATTCCTACATGTCTTTACTAAATATTATGAAGAAGTAAAAATGAAATATCTGTACATTGGAGAAGATATCCAAAAAATATAACGAACTATTTGGAGTTCACTTTTTATTGCATTTTTGTACGTAAAATGGCTTCATCACGTCAAAAAGGCTAAACGGATTTCGAAATTCAGCATCCACAGAGGGTTATAGTATACTTTCTACCCGACTTCGCTAAAAAAAAGAGGGGCTATGACTTTTTCTCCTCCGCGAACGAAGTTGTGATCACCTTCTAGTATATAATACATTAAATAATATAGATATTGCAAGTCCATACTTGAAACATGCTTTTCGGCGTTTTTGAATAAGTTAGTACGGAACTCTTCGTGCGTTAGCCTGACTCACACTTGGCGGTTTTTAATAAAAATAAATAGTAAGAAGTAAAAGGAAACTAGCACTTAATATCACTCCAACAAGACTTATCATTGTCATATCATTAACTCAATTGAACGAAGGCATTAAACATGAGCATCACTCTTATAAAAGTTAATAAAAAGCTGTTAATAATACTTGTTATCTTAATAAACGCGACTTTTTACTGAAGCAACTTTTTATAACAATGTCAGTACGCAATGCGCGCACCATTATGTAATCGCGCACGCCACCTTCGATGCGTGAGCGCAACTAGAAGGTTGTTAATGTTATAGAATAAAATTACTTCATTTTGGATGTGAATTATGGCTATAAATTATGTTTTCCGTTCTTTTCTTGCAATAATAGATGTAGATAAATAGTATATATATATATAGGTCTTACTCCTAAATGATCCTAGAACGTTCCTTAGGTAAATACTATTATATAAAGTTGTAAAAATTTAATGTCTGTACATTGAAGATCTTTGAAAAAAAGTGATATTTGAAGGACACTTAAACAGATTTCTTTTTGATTTTTTGAATGTTTGTATGTGTCGTTGTGGCTTCATCATACCAAAAAGAAAAGAAGGTTATGATGTTTTTCTCTTCCGCTGACGACATTAAAATTGCTAGTTTCGTCAAATTTCGTCACTCTCTAATTTTATAGACCTGTATCATCAACTAAGTCTACAGAAGTCTGTTCACACAAATAAAGTCCGCCTATGGTCCTTTATCCTGACAAATTATTTACATTAACAATATCCTTTACTTTTGTCAACCTTCTTTAATTACACTTCATTCAAATCTGTTCCTAATTCCTATAGACTCACATCACCTATTTAAGTCTACTACCCGCTGGTAGTAGACTTGGTGTCCCTTTCTCATTATGGGAATACCTTTTGCGTACACAATACTCGTAATATTTTTTCGTCTTTCCTTATTTTAGGGTTTAGGCCTTCTTTTGTGAGTTTGGACTCGGTTGCCGTTGTTGAAATATTATATACTTTTATGTCTTTTTCTATGACGGCCCATGCCTTTATTAGTTTAAATATCCTATTAATATCATAATTGTAAAAGTAAGTGAAAAAGTAAGTGTTAGTAATGTATAGTTAAAAGAACATTGTCTGAATCTCCACTATTGTCAACTTTCGTCAATCACTATATTGGCATCGCCAACTAAGTCTTCTGTTCACATGCGCCTGCGCCGGGCGGCTGCGCGTGACCGCCGCCGTCCCACATAAATCTGTCGGCTGCTGCGCGAGCGGTAACGCACACATCTTGATCTCGACCAGGGGTGCGCAACCTGATTGACGCTAATTAAAATAATACTAAACAACGATTGTTTTTTTCTACACCAAAACTAAACATAATTGAGACTTAAACCATGTTTAAAACCCAGTGACATCTCTGTTAGTTATTAACAGCTGGTTGGTCAAAATTCCGAAAAGTTAATGAGATAATTATGTAATATAGGGAACTTGCCTATTCCTTGCCTCCCTCGGATTACTGTCCAAATTACAAAAATCCAGGCTCTAGATAATGGTTATATAATAAAATGTTTTTGAATGCCTATAAATAACTTTATACTTAAAATTATTAACTATTTATTGTTATAATTATAAGTCACTCCATTTTTTTACAAATCGCGCAATGAACGCCGACAGAAGTAGTGGCCAGGAATTCAATAATCTGGCCAGTTATTGTCAATTTACCCTATGTAGTATTAA
This sequence comes from Hedya salicella, assembly GCA_905404275.2. Taxonomy (NCBI): domain Eukaryota; kingdom Metazoa; phylum Arthropoda; class Insecta; order Lepidoptera; family Tortricidae; genus Hedya; species Hedya salicella. Next base: position 1,846,738 of record FR990104.1, read on the forward strand.
TACCCTATGTTATCAATATTAAGCTTAAATTGATGAATTGGTAATGTTGTTGCTAAGTACGACAGTCATCCTTACCACGTTGCATTTAACTTTTGGTATCCCTCTGAAATGAACCAGTCAACATACTGTACTGGTGGAACATAAAAAGGTGTTGTAGAATATTTTTATCAACCGAAAATTAAAAAATGATAATTCACTCAAATCATTATCTGCGTAACGAGAATTATTCCAGAAATGGCAATAAGTAGATAAAGTTAAACGGTTATATATTATCATTTAATTGGGAATATTAAGTTTCTCAGAGCTGTTCATATTATATTTTTCTCGATTGTACACATTATGTCGACTGAGAATCTACGGATGGTTTATTTTTATGTCATATTGTTTTCTAGATATCATTATTTAAATCCTGGATGTGACATTTGTTCACGACAATCGACTGTATATATTTTTACTTTGGCGTGTACAGATTTAGCAAGAAAAATTAAAAAGTTAGCTGTCAATGTCATGATTTTATTTTTGTTTTTCACAGACCAAAATATAAATGTATACAGTCCATTGTGGCCAACAAATGACACATCGAGGTTTTAGAAAAATTGATCTAAAAAACGATACGGCTTAAAAATAAACTATTTGTGAATTCAGTATCCATGTAACGGATACTATGGCGTAAAAATGGAAAATATATACTTCTGGGAAACAAAATTTAAGATTTTAATTACTTATAGCCTTATACTGTCTTAATGATTTGAACCGGCCCGTTGCCGACCCCTTGAATCCGTATGCGTGTTCCACACGGAAAAGCCTGGTGATTTGTGATCAGAAGGCTCGGATCCATGTTGATATTGGAAGACATTTTATAAAATTTATACCTATTATAATACTTTTTATTTGGACGCTCGAGCGTTAATTATGTCAATTATTTTGTGTACAGATACGAATTCTAAATCACTGTCTTCATTAGTCTCTGTTTTATTTCATTTGTTTGTGCTTTAAAGTATTATTTAAAGATTATATTCTGATAACTCATTTTGATAGCTCATTAAAACTAACAAAAGCAAATCCTAGTACCGAATAAAAAATGGGACCTATTACCTTGTGGAACTCCGCTTTTGTATTAAGAATAAAATTTATTGTTGATAGTTTTTTAATTATTCGCTACCTTATTACAATTTCACAAGCCTGGTCCTACGTCAACAAGTATGATATATCGCATCTTAAATCTAAAATAACAATCATCTCAAGGCTTAGAGTTATATTCTTTTAGAAATCACTCAGCCTTCCCCTATAATCTAGCTATCTTCCATCTGCGTGTTCCGGCACGGCGATCAGATAGTCTATTCCTGAGTTACGCTAGATCGACGGACTACCTCGCGCCCTGGGCTCCGCCTGATTAACGATACGTCGGTAGATTTAGAAAATGTGATTGTGAAGCTTATGTGGATTAGAAATAGTTAGTGAGTGTTTTGAATCTCCTCAATCGCTGCATGCAATAGCTTTGGATTCGATTTATTGAATCACTACAGCTGAACGTGTTTTATTAACATTTGCTTGCGGATCTTTAAAATTTGTATGGCTGTTTCTTTTTGAATACTTGTGAAGAATACTGTGAACGTAGGCGATATTTCTTGTCATGTGTGTTTAAGAATCAAAATTATACTTAAGCATGATACATTATATATAGATTATGTTTAGATTATATATGGAAGCATGTGGGCTTGATTGTTCTAACCGCAAAGGAGTTAATGACATCCTTGTAACTTCTCTGAATTGTAATGGATTGATAGATTAATGGCTGTCACTGTCAACGTCCATGACATGTCAATTGTAAACTTGCTACGATTTTTGTTATGACGATAAATATCCCAGATTTATAAAATTACGAATATCCCCCTCGTTTTGTAACTAATTACTTTATGTAACTAGTCCTATCAATTTTAGGTATGATTGTCCATTGTAAAAGTATAATATTCGTTTGATGATGGTCTTACAGAATTTTATTTATGATTCGCAACATCATAGTACTTAGAGAGTACTTCGTAAAATCTTGACCCATTTTAACCTAACCTGCCAAATATAGGATCATATAGTACATTGTACCACCCTCTTTGGTTCTGTGGAAAGAAATTAAGAAACACAATGATGATACAATAGTAGTTTTATTAAAAGTCTGAAAAATTCAAACAATACAAATAAGTCATTACCTCGTTAAATATGGGAGTATTTAATAGACACATAAATAGTCACGATATACACGAATCTGTCCAGTGAATGAACATAGCTTCAAAACCAGGTGGGGTCACCGTTGGTCAATAAATCTTCGGCGTACCCCATACATTACATAAATAATATTTTGTAATTTAAAGCAAGATTGTTCATTCAACATTCGACTGTAAATCAACGGTTAATGGGATAGTGGGTGGAGATGGATTTTTCTATTAGCTATTGATGGGTCGATTTTAATGAGATTTCTTCGTTTCCCTGTTTTGTCTTGTGTAATTTATATCGCGTTTTGATTTCCAAGTGATCAGTATCTGAGTTATTAAAATTAGGTTCGTTGTGGGTTTTGTCGTTATGTATTTGGGTTTGCTAGTTTCAAATCTTGAACTCGACATTCGTAGACGACTTTAAAGTTAAACATTTGTTTTTCTTCGGTATTGTATGAATAGGTTTACTTTAGGGGACCTCTAGCAATCTTCAACATTATTACATCTTGCAGATTTTCTGGTGCATAATGATCTTTCACTTGGTGAAGCGTTAGAAGGAACAGCTCATAAGCAAACTATTATTGCCACATATTGACGACCGGTTTAGCTCAGTGGGAGTAACGTTGCCTGCGAAGCTGAGGTCCTGGGTTCAAATCCCGGTAAGGGCAAATATTTGTGTGATGAGCATAAATACTTGTTCCTGAGTCTTGGACGTTTTCTATGTATATAAATAATGTATATATTAAATATATCGTCGTCTGGGTACCCATAACACAAGCCTTATTGAGCTTACCATGGGACTAGTTCGATCGGTGTAAAATAGTCCCGTAATATTTTTTTATTTATTTATTTATTATTTATTTATTGCCGCGTGTTACACAGAATCTAGAGCAAGACTCTGTATTCGTCAAGCATGTAAGTCATTCGGCTCTCATATTTTTAGCAGGAGGCTTTCTATTACAACTTAGTATATTGTAAGCAAAAGGTATATCTAAATCACTGTCTTCATTAAGCAATACAATTTATTTTCTCTGGGCTCTAAGACATTCTTTATTTTTATGCATAATAATTCTGATAACTCATTTTGATAGCATATAAAATGATTGATACTTAATTGCGTTCAACATTTCAAGTTCAACGTAGATCTCTGAAAGTATTTATGTTATTAAATTAGTAAATAATTTAATATTTCGAATTAACGATACGTTTTTATTTTCCTATTACTAGTCCATGAAATTACCTAACATGTTTTCATTTCACAAAGCCGGAATGCTTTTCAACTTTAATTAATTTTATTTTATTTTGATGCGCAATTAATTAAAGGTATTCTTATCGAATATTTTTTGTATAAAAAGTACTTATCATTAATCAGTATTGTAAAGTATATGATTGATCTTAACATATTCACTGCCATGAACCCGCCCGCTGCAGACGCATAGCGGATACTATGTGTTTCTTCGTATGAAGAGGAAACTGCGTATCACTACGAGAAGCTTGGCAGAGAAAGTGTTAAATAACCTTCAAGTTATATTGCCTATCATACTTGATTTGTGATTGAAAGTTGACCTAACAAGTCGTGGGTCATAAACACTGATGCAAACAAGCCTTATCAGATATCTGTAACTTTACAAATCAATCCATACACAAAATGATCTAACTACCAAAGACAGCTACAGATATACTACCTTCCGTTTAAAACATTCTAAAGCGCAATGTCACACCTGCCATTTTTAAAAGGACATATGGACCTAAGACTTCCTTACTGACTTACATCCTTCTGTTTAACACATACTAAAAGCGCAGCACCACACCTCTCACATGAAAAGGACTTAAGTACCTTCGAGCTTCCTACTTACATCCACCTTTTTTCTCACATATCTAAAGTGCAACCTCACGCCTCCTATGTACAAAATAACGTAACTGACGAAGTTATCCAATGACATGTGACCTTTTGACATTGTAAAGTGCATACGCAAACCTGTCGCCGCATACCGGTGCTTGCGCAGGTCAACTGTCATAAAGCGGTCACGCCTTGGAAACCTTTGTACTAAGGTACGTTCCCACGTTGCGAAATGCGATTGCAATTGAATTGTAACGATTAACGAATTTTTTATGAATGATATGATTGGGTTTTACTCTGATCTGTTAAATGAAACCAGAGTGAGATGAAAAGTAAATACAAAGCACGCTTGCGCAGATAATGGCAGTCAGCCACTCTTGCCTGAATGACTTCGTTTTAAAAAGAGTATGGGCTTCGCAAACATATGAAACTAGAAGGTACCCGTAACTTCACTCGCGGAGGAGAAAAAGTCATAACCCTTCTTTTTTTCGTCTGCGTAGTCGGGTAAAAAGGATCCTATAACCATCTGGAGATATACTACCCATATACCTAAATTATTTGAAATTCGTTTAGCAGATTTGGCGTGATGAAGCCACAACAACACATACAAACATACAATTAAAAAAAAAAAAAAACTTGATTCAGTGACGTCTAAATAGTCCGCTACATTTTTCAAATATCTTCAATGTGTACCGACATTTAATTTTTACAGCTTTATAATGGCGATATCGATAGAATTTACTATTTAGTTTATTATCATCATATCGTCCCAAGGATGTCCACTGCTGAACAGAGGTCTTTCCCAAGGATCCCACAAGGACCAGTCCCCTGATCCAACAGTTTCCCACGTCTTCATCTTGTTGAAGGCCTCCCCACGCTGCGTCGTCCTGTACGAGGCGGTCACTCGAAGACCTTTCTGCCCCAGTGGCAATCAGTTTTACGGTAAATTGAAGATGTTTTCAAAACAATTATGACCTGGGACTATTGGTATAGGTAACTGAAACCAATATTTTTGTAAGTATTTGTAAGTTTATATGTGTCGTTGTGGCTTCATCAAGCTAAAACTAACCGGGTTCCAATCATTGTTGGTACACAGTTAGCTGGTCAAATACGCTGAAGGAAAAAAGAGAGGTAATGAGTTTTTCTACTCCGCGACGAAGTTCCGAGCACCTTGTAATTCCGGTATAAAATTACTTTCAATTCATGTTTATCATCATGGCTATGTTTTATCCCAAAAAAATAAACGGTTATAATATTTTCTTCTGTTTGTTTTTGTTTCTGTTTCAAAAAATGGGTAGTTTGCACAAATTGTAACTTTGACAGAGGAAAATACATCTTTTCTCAGTCCTCCCGTGACCATGGAAAGCTGGAAAGCTTCCGAAACGTCGGGAACTAAAATGAGATAATATACGCGATATAATCCGTTAAATTGTTTTATTTCAAAAATAAACGGTTCTCTAATGTTTAGCAAAACACGATTGTGCGGTACTTCTAGTTATACATCGCATTTCGCCTGTTCCGTTAGCTAGACTCAGTCTATTTGTTCTCTAACGTAGAGCCCATTGTGTGTCTGACGCCATTTCTTTGCGTCGGCCATGTTTGTGGTGCGTAGGCGCACAGATTTCGCTAATTAGTAGCCCTGATCGCGTAAGGGCTTGTTACGGTTGAAATAATCAGAATTCTGCTGCTTCCTGTTCCGTATTTACATTATTAAAGGATATTTACGTATTTACTAGTTTTCCATGTAATCAGGAACGGACAGATCTTTAAAAAAACAAGAGTAACCGATATAATAATAATAAGGTTTCGCCAGAAAGTCCAGTGACACGTCCTCTCCGCACCAATGTTGCCCCCAGGCCATTATATGTGTCGCTAGATACAGGGGCCTGTCTAGCGGGGGGCAAGTCATGGTCTCCCAGAGCCTTTAGCCATGGGACACTTTTTCCTGGTAGAGGTCCATTTGTCAATCCCATAACCAAGTATATTTAGATCCCATTAATTTTCAATCGTTCTTGCATCTAGCGGCTGCCGTATCTGTGCGCGTCCTACCAGGGACAGCATCCGCGCGGTGTACCCGTTACATTTCATGAAATTGTCAAAAGGGACTCTACGCGTTGGCTTCGGCTCCTCCCAAGCCTCCCAAAGCTCCGGGACACCCGGGGTAAAAACTATCCTATAACCATTTGTGGTTACCCAGCTACCCGTGTACCATAAATAGTTTAAATACGTTAGCCGTTTTGGTGTGATAAAGCTACAACGCCACCTACTAATTAACCAAAAAAATATATTTTTCGATTCAGTGACGATATTTAGATGATAAATGAAACATCGAACAATACTTGTAGCGTGATATTGAACGCACAATAAATGTCCGAGCGCCATCTACTGGCAAATTCAACCACCAATGTCGCGTGACAACCGGCAAGCTACACAAACACAAATACCAACTTTTATTTATTTACGCCCATTTAAACCGTGTCCCCAGCTAATGACTAGCATACAAATCGCATGTTCAACTCCCATACAAATCCAATACGAGCTGTATCGGGGATCTACGACCATTAGCCGGCTGCGACTATTAAGATATCCATCAATGAAGGTTTATTGTCGCCAACTCGACTCGTTTACATGGCAATGCGCGAGATGACAGCACTGGCGTATGAGGATAAAGATATGGCGGAAATTAAAAAAAAAGCTCCATGCATAGCCTGGGTAGCATTGCCTCACAAGAAATAGCTAACATTGTAAAATCGTTATTTAACGAGAGCTTGGATTGAAAGGAGAGAAGTATAATTGAACCATGAGCAGACCGAGTGGTTCAAATATTAATTCTTGTGCGTAGTGAGGCTTTCAAGGCAGAAGAAGTCACTCAACTATTCAGAGGAAACTGTGAGATATAAAAAATAACTACAGGTACGAGTTTATTTTTTTTAAACTCACCCATTATAACAACAGATAACAGGCGGTCTTATCGCTTTTTAGCGATAAGACCGCCTGTTGTTTCCCACTCCTCATACTGTTTTAGATTTAAGTGTCTGATGTTATTTTCTTTTGGTGTGCAATAAAGAGTACTTATTATTATTATTATAAAAGCATAGATGTGTTAAAATTATAAATTCGAGCCTCAAGTTACTTTTCCACGCCAGCGGGGAAAATTGAGTTTTCCACGCAGTTGTGGCGCTATAAAAGGCAGTTTTCCGAGCTTAGTAGAAAATACATATTTGTTGATGCAAAATGATGGACAGGACCAAATGCCCTATTTTGTGACTAGTATTGTTTGACAAAAATAACAACAGATTTTTCCACGATTATTGACTTTTCAAACGGCTTTTCAAAGTTATAATAAAAATCTTTACAATTTGTTTTTACTTGTCCATAGTCTGATCCACACGAGTAGCAAATCTATGAATTCGCACTAATCACTTATCAAAGTGCGAAACCTTAAACCACGTATCTAATTTGAAACAAAACAGGTTTTGGATACGGGAGATCCATCAAGAGGCAAAGAACCTATCTTTATTTAGTCAGGAATCAAAAACATATGATATTTTCTCGAGTTAAGATACGTGAGCTCTGCGTATACATGTTTTCTGATCTGAACCCGTTTTTTAGGGTTCCGTACCCAAAGGGTAAAACGGGACCTTATTACTAAGACTCCGCCGTCCGTCCGTCTACCTGTCCTTCTATCACCAGGCTGTATCTCATGAACCGTGATAGTTTTTTTATTAGCCTATTTGAGTATCTTGCTGTGCAAAGATCATCCCTTAGATCTCCCACCGTGATAGTTAGATAGTTGAAATTTTCACCGATGATGTATTTCTGTTGCCGCTATAACAACAAATAATACAAACGGTAAGATTTTACGTCTGTCTGTCTATGGCAAGAACCAATATAAAATGATTGAACACCACGTACCGACATTTTGCTTAGGAGTAGGCTGTTAACACTGGATTTTCATAGATACGCCTGTTTGTAGCGTATATTTTGTACAGAACCTTCGGTGCGCGAGTCCGACTCACACTTGGCCGGTCTTTTTTTAAGTTCTAAAACCACCGTCGTCTGTTTCATATACCACATTATACAGCTTTTTATATGGCGATTAAATGGAATTGAATGGAAAAACTTAACAAAATTGCGATGAATTAAAAACCCCTTGTATGTGTTCACTACATCGAAGCAAAAAAAGGTACGTCTTTTAAAGCTTCAGCAGTATTGCTTCAATTGTACCTACCTAAGCTACAGAGGGTCTATTCTAATGTCGCACCTTGCCATTACTCGGCTAGTGCACACTTCCTTTATGGCGGATCTCACTCAGACCGATTGGTCGTGCGATATCGCCCGATAATTTATCGAACGATTACAGGATAGGGTTGCTTCAGGTATTTAAAATGTGATGAAAACAAAAGAAGGTAAGTACGTAGCCGCTTTGTGTAATATGCCCCGGCTTTGTGAAGATTGGAGCCGATTTCTATTTACGACCCTTAATTGAGCATCTAGCAGATTCTTACGCTTGCCGATCGCGAAGACTAGAGAATCGGACATGTTAAAGCTACTTGCAGAATAAAGTATTGAATTTTATTGTGAAATCTGAAGGTACTTATCGAACCTGTCATTTAAATCTCCAACAATGGTAATCTTTCTTTTAATTGTTTTTAAGAATCAACAAATAAAATATATGACTCACATATTCGAACAACGTGCATTCTACATTCAAATAATTATGCACATTTCAAAAACAAAAACACATCGGCGACAATAATCGTAAGTCAGCTGCTATCTCTACGCTTCGCTACTCTGCGGCGCAGGGCCATTCTCCGGCGTTATGGCAGTTTTCACTCAACCCGATTGGGCGTCCGCGCCACTCCGCTGCAGAATGACCCTGCTATTGTAGTGCATTGCTGTGTTACAGAGGCTATTGGCAATATTTAGAAATGGTTCCTATGTATTGTTGCGAAATAGTTGAAAATGTCTTTGAACGACGTAAAGTGACTCGCTAACGGGTAAAACTGAGACGTTAGTATGTTGAATTGAGACGCAATAATAGTGCGGCTTATGGGGTTATTATTTCAGTGGCTTTTGTTAGAATTAGTGAGTGGGTGGAAATACTCCGCTATATTTTCTTCGTAAATACATAGCATGGTAAATTTTAGTATCTAAATTGCACTGGTATTTGAAATTATTTGGTATTTTATACAGAAAGTATGCGACCATTCACTATGGCAGTCTTTGGGACACACCTATAGTTAACGTCTGCGGGTTGAATTATAATGACCACATAATGACCATGATCGAATTAATTAGTTAAGGCACTTTGAACTAATTTTTAACTTTATTTTAACCTTTCCTCAATATGACCGATATTAAATTTTTTTGATAATAAAAAAATAAATATTACGGGACAATTTTACACAAATCGAACTAGTCCCATGGTAAGCTCAATAAGGCTTGTGTCATAAGTACTAGACGACGATATATTTAATAGATATATTACTTATATACATAGAAAACATCCCGTTGTGAGTAAAATGACATCAATAATTTTGACATTAAACACTCCCATACATTTAGTATGAGATTAGTAATAAAGGTTTAGTTTCCTTATTTTAAGTGGTCTAGTTAGTACTCATTTCATCTCAGTCTCTCACTCATTATATCAGTTTAAAATGTTTTGATATCTGTAATAGTTACTGAGTAATCGTCTGGACACACTTAACTATTACACCCTGTATAACTAAGTTTTTATTAGAAAACTACTGTTAGACTGAAACAACTTTTTACGACGTGAGTAACCGCTAATTTAATCTAAATATATAACCAAGTTAAGCCTGATAGTCCATCAGACTCAGTCAGCTAGCTAACTCAACTCAGAAACTTACGCCAACCAAACCTCATATCAGAAATGTTTCCCATGGGCAAACTAGCATAATATATGTTAAACTAAGCCATCCCGAAAGAAACCACTCTGTACATTCTGTCATTCTCATTAGCTTAGAATTGACATTACTTTACCAACTTCCCGCACCTTTCCCCATAGCATAAAGCCGAAACTCGATAGCGTTAGCTTAGTAGGCAGCCGTGGGGCTATTGCGCATATATAATTCGTGCACTCGCTTTAGCTCGTAGTCACACGCACTAAGGTAGGTTTTCGAGTGTTTCCAGTGTGTGTGTTTCAGTTTTGTTGTGCCTGGATCCTGTAATACGACAGTTTGTAAGCATGAGGCGGCGGCGGGGGGGATCGTAAAGAAGTATACAAGTATTATTTACCTGGAGGGCAATGGCCTTAGGTACCTTTTGTAGTTTTCTGGAAATGGAGAAATGTTTTATTCCATGATGGTTGTCCCTTTGCGCTTCTGAGGGAATGTGGCTGGAGGATGAAGCCGACGCTATGTATAATATGAGATAATTTGGTATGGGATGTAAATAAGCAGAGATCGGGATAGATAGTGACGTTATTAAAAGTGGTTATAACCAACAACATTTTTTTTTTTTGTGAATGCGGAATTTCTCGGATGAGTTATAATATTTAACACTCATAAATTTAATCAGACCCTGAGAGTGAATTATTAGTAATAAATTAATAGTTTAAAAAACACTAGAAAAACACGCTTTAAAAGATTTTTCTAACGAATCCAAACACAGCTATTATACGATGTTCCATAATGAAGTTCCAGTTCATATCTTCCGGCTCCATCATCAAATCAGTTCGACAGTACCATATTATTGTATTGGCATCAGAACTACGTACAGCTGCCAATTTTCATGACGCTACGCTCCTTGGAAGATGGTTAAATTAAACCTTAGATTCCATTACAGTTACATACAGGTCGACCTAATAAAACCGTGTTAATAACTAAGTAATCTGGGAAATCCTGCATACAATAAAAATCGAAGGTTATGTTGGTGGTTCTAACTGCTTTTAATTAAGTCCTCACGCGAAATTTACATAAATATTTATTTCGATATCTACATATATAAATATGTAGATATCGAATAATTCCTATAACCTTAACTGTTTTATGTTAATCTAAGCGAAACAAAAAAAGGAGGTATTCATCTTCTTTGTTTTAGAGCAAATATGATGAACCCTTTACCCTGGAGAACTCAGCTATATTATTTCCATATTACCATACTAACCCCGTTAAAAATGATGTTATTTACATCCAAAATTTAAAATCATCAAAAAATCGGGAATTTTACAGTTTTCTTGGTTTTTTTTTTGCATTTTACAATTAAATTAATTTTAACCGTGTAGGCGGTCCACAAACTAGGGCAATGCTGCTCTATAAAATGAAAAACGCGTGCGTTTCCAACAAACGCGGTGTAAGTAGGCCCTAACTCAAATGCTCATTTGCAATACTATTACGGTTAAGCTCTTGAAATGCAATACTAAGCAAAATAACAAAAAACTAGTTCAAACTCGACCCGTCCACCTGTAATCACTAATCCGCTCAGCGAAAACCTTTACTAAACGAATCAGTCGGCAAAGTACAGTCGATCGCATTTTTCCAGTGGCGTAATAGAGCCAGCATTAATAAGAAGTAAATTGATTTTGTCTGTCCGTACGTTCGGGGCTCCTGATTAGCTCGGCTCCGGGCGCGATTATCGATGAGCTGCAGACTGAAACAGATGCATCACTCGATGAAATGTTACAACTAAGAAGCCGATTATGGTGTTGTCAGAAACTACGCTACCACATACATAGGACCTATGATTTTGGTGTTTTCCTATAAATAGTGAGGGTTAAGCTTCAGGAAGCAGTAAAACAGTATATGGAGGTTTCGAATATCTCTGACGTAAGACTAATTCCTATTAACAAAAATAGAAAGAGACAGTCGTTATTCTTAATTTAAATACATCACCTACTTTTTAAATATGGAGATAAAAATCACGAAAATCGTAATGTTTAAACATAACTATTTAATATAAGTTCAATTTTGATATTTGTCAAGGTTTTTCAAGAGTAAAGATGCTTTTAGGCATCCTTGCTTCATCTTAGATCTTGTCCTCAGTTTACATCCAATGAGAGTATATTAGAAGTATGTTTGAGGCAAAGCAGGTCCTAAATGGAGCTCCGATTTGGATTTAGTTGCTGTCTGAAAGTTGTCAAAAACAAATTACAATCAGTTTATGTTATACACAAATACACACGTGCACCTTATAAAACCCCCTGTTTTCGTTAAGGGTCAAAAACACATTTATAAACTTCTTCCATTTATAAGAATAAAGTTTCTTAGTGAAGACATTCACTTTAAAAATCACGTTGATCGGGATAGTAAAACATCTTCACTGAGAAACCACTCTGTAGTGGTCGTGATCAAGAGGAGTCGACTACTTCTTTAGGTGCTGCTTTCGCGATTCTTCTCCACCGGTCTCTGTTGACTGCATGGCGAGCGCACTCTGTCAGAGGAATCTTAGCAGACTTTATTGATTTATTTTTGTGGGAAACGTGCCAAAGTAATCCGAATTTTAAATTTGCATCACATGAAATAGTCTAAGTAGTCTAACTAATCCTAACAATATGCGCGGCCAACAAATCTAGGTTCTAGCTAAGCATATGTTCATGATGATAAAGTTTCTTTTACTACTGATTCATCTGTCCCCAAACTCTGTGTAAGTACATTCGCCAACAAAAATCGCTCGATTTTTAATTAGAACCCGGAGCCTTGTACGTGATCCGAATGAGACGCGCGACGTCAAGGAAACCGAGTTAGTACTTGTCGATGCGAATGTACAATTAGCAGACTAATGAACTGGACACTTTTGCCAGCGACGGTATTTTTGTATTACGTCGGAAGTCCAATATATTGGAAGACAGAAGAAGAAATATGAACACATTTAACCTATGTGTTTTTAATCAAAATTTATGTTCTTGACGATCCTTTTTGGTATTTTTTCATTTATTATTTGATTTTTATAATGTTTATCAACGTGATTTGAAGTTATTTTTTTATTTATACTATTTTATTAATAAATTGCTCTACAATTTTGTAACTAACGATTCCAAAGTGCTTGTAGCTAGGCTTACTTGAACAAAGAAATTTTTGACTTTGACTTTGAAACTTGCAATTGAGAACATAGTCTCCCAGCATTGTATATGTTTTCCAGATAAATAGTATACGTTATGTGAAGTGAGAATCTACATAAAGTTAATCTTTAATGTTGGAAGAGGAAGGCCTAGACGAATGTTTCGCGATCAAATTGGAGACATTCTGAAAAAAGGCCAAGTGAAAAGTACTCTAAACCGGCGAGCATGCATGAAGAGATTAATAAATGTTGATGAAGCGGCAGTTGTATGCAATTACCGTAGCAAGTGGAAGGAGGTAGTCTCTGTCTACCCTGTTGGGAAAAAGGCGTGATTTTATGTATGTATGTATCTATGTATAGGTCCTTTTGGCATAGTCCCGAAGATACTCGCAGCATTACCTCGCTGTACCTATAGCAATGCTGATGGATCTATATCAGGATCCCTAACGTCGTTTATCCTAATGTATCGTTTGTCCTAACGTATCGTTTGTCCTAATGCATTTTTTTATAAAACTGTAAACTTTTCAGGATTCTTATAAAACAAACCTTTTTTTATTCTGCTCGGACGAGGGTTCCAAGCAGGTCTGCGGGACTCCCGGTCAACCCGGCGTTTTTCCTTCCCATCCGCGTTTATGAGGACACAGGGTCGCTTGCGCATTCTACTGTGGTCCTCGCGGTATGCCCAATGGGGCTCGACCATGGGGGGAGCGTCCCGGGACTTTTATAAAACAAACCTAACCTAACCTACTGCTAATCTATACGATGATCTTTAAAAAAAATCCTGAAGCATTTATGGTTTCTGAAAAAAATGCCTTAGGACAAAACGATACATTAAGACAAAAGACATTTAGGGATTCTGAAGGAAACCCAATGCTGATACCTTGTGCGTGGAAGCTGTCAGCTCTTCAATCCATATGATCTTTCAGCCTCTCCATACTTTTGTGTATTGAGACTAGCGATGCAACATACTACAATTATACAGGGTGACTTTTTAAACGTTATGCATGCTAAATCCTTATTTACAATCGACTTGGCTACTAATAAGTTAAACAGCGTTATTTAGAGTGTAAACAGCGGCAACTCGCCTTTACAATTGAGCTGACGAGTGCAGGCGTCGCGGGGGAGCGCTTAATGCGACTTTACAGCGGTTTCATAAGCTTACGCGGTTTCTTAAGTAGTATATCGTGAAATCATACTAATATTATACCTAAATGTGGGTGAGTTGGTTTGTCCTCATTTCACGTAATGTTGGGGCAATGGATTGACGTGATTTTTAAATCTATCTAAAATAGAGGCTGCTGGAACTGTCCACACGTATGCTACTTTCTGTCCCGGAAAACCCAGACGAAGCCGTGGATTAATAGCTTTGACACATTATTGCATAACATCGACCATCTATGAAAGCTGATCAATCAAACAATAGATACATTTTAAGTGCAGAAACATATTTTAGTCTTTGTTTTCGGCAAAAATATTTGACAAGAAATAATATGTATCTGATGAAGCAGACAGTCATCTATAGAAAGTTTTTTTCCAAAGACTTATCGTTTTTACTACAGATACTTTACTCTGATGCAATAATTCGATAAATATAATATTCCCGGTTATTTTTTCAGTCTCCGTTCTGTTGTTTAAAACAGATACCTTATTTGGAAGTCGCTTAGCATAACTTCAAGGGTATTATGTTACAAGTCTGTTGCCGCTATAAACGACAAAACCGGCATAATTTTATGCCTGTCTGTCTACGTCAGTAACCAATATAAAATGATCGAACACCGCGTCCATTTTGCTTAGGAGTAGTGCTCTGCTACCACCGGAATTTCATAGGTACTTCCGTTTGTAGCGTATATTTTGTACGGACCCCTGGGTACACGACTCCGACTCGCACTTGGCCGGTTCTTCTGTGCCTATATTGAGCCATGGTCGTTCAGGGTAGGCAGTGCCTTTGTGCCTATATGAACCGCACGCCACTGCACGCATGTTTTAATACTAATAATATGTAGTAAAGATGAAGTCACAATCCGCTACCGCTCATGTCTCCCGCCTCCACCCTAATTCGGCAACACTACCAATTTCCGAGCGAAATAAGCGAATTAAAATCGCTCAAAGCGCCGGCAAAGAAACTGCACACGAGTTTTTTGTACCCTTTAGGTACCTGTCAGCTCCCTTTGAGCTGATGTGTGCTCTCCTCTTTATAATTTTACTTTACGTTATCGGATGTTTAAAGGGGGATACATATACTATGTAAAGCGTTTCACATTTTTAAATGTCCTTGACAACTGCATGAATTCTTATTACGAGTAAAGAATTACACAACAAACGTTTCAAACATATGTACTCACCAATCCTACAGTCGTCGTTTAAATAAGTCCATCGAACTGTCTCGTAAGTCATAGAGTAAAATGTATACTAGAACCATCTGTGCACATTTCACAGTTATCCGTATACCAAAAATAGCAGAAACCTATTAAGCCGTTTTAGCGTGATCAAGCCTCGACGACACATACAATCATAATAAATAAAACTTTTCAGTGACCTTCAAATAGTCCGTATCACTTTTTTTTAATATCTTCAATGTACAGATATTTCATTTTTACCACTTAATAATGGTATAAGTAAATAATAGAAGTACATACACATTAAATCTTTCTCTGACTTTCGTTCTGTTCTGTCTGTATACGTTGTGTGTCGGCAGTCTGGTAAAAGTCTTATAGGTGCTTTATAATTCTGCCTTAACACAAAAAACGGCAACATGTTAAAACCTGCGAGTTTTACTAAGGAAAGCCGGGCAAAACCAAATAAAAAATAAAAACAAAAGAAGCTAATGCCTCCGTACATTAAAGGTCGTAAGTCTCATTAGTCCCTTATTAAGATACGTCTGTATGTACTTTGGAGACGAAACGGCGTAAGTGATTGTAGTTTTCCTACTGACTTAAGGTTTTTTTGGGATATACAGGTTGGGGCGTAGAAACGAGTGCAAAGAGGAACGTGTGGTTGGTTCCTGATTCAAACGAAGCTTTGACTAGGTAGTTTACTGTTTCTGAATCTTTAGCCGGACATGTTCAAGTTGTTCAATGTTGAGTTTAGAACCTTGTCGTTTTAAAAGTGATTCCTGATTCTCGTTATCTCAGCCGAATGTCATACACTGCTGGGCAAAGGCCACCCCAAACATCTCCACACTGATCTTACGCTAGCCAATCCAGGCTTTGTAATGATCACGAAATCGTAAGGTGACCTTGGAAATCATCATCATGTCCTGTCTTAATGTATCGTTTGTCTTCACGCATTTTTTCAGAAACCGTAAAATCTTCAGGATTTTTAAATATCGTCGTATAGATTAGGTTAGGTTAATTTTGTTTTATAACAATCATGAAAAGTTTACAGTTACATTACTATTTTGTTTAAAATAAATAGTAACTAGTTATTCGATTTCTAAAATCATTCAAAGTCGCCCATCGCTAGTATCGCTTACCACGAGTTTATATCTCGTCTCGGCCAACACAAGCAACCACCGAGCTCCCGCAGTCAGTGCACCTCTCACGCACGTGTTTACTTCCTTTAACACCCTGTATAGCCAATGTATTGGATTACTAACGGATGCATGCCTTTATACGGTGAGCATTTAATCATCGTCGTCTTAAAATTGCAATGATTTGTGACTTGCATTAAATTAATTTATGAAATACATTTTTTTGCTTATTAATATAAACGTTTACATTGAATTAAAGCAACAATAACTGACGTTGAATCATCGAGGCAAATTAAACATTCGATGTGACATTGCCGTGGGGTTGTCACAAGCAATATTTTGTTTATTTTTTGCTTTATAGGATTGACAATAAATAAATCCATAACTCAGGGACAATCTTACACGAATCGACCTAGTCCCAAACTAAGCAAAGCTTGTAGTATAGGTACTAGGTGACGATACACATAATATATAGATAAATTATAATACTAAAATACCTAGAAAACATCCAAGACCAGGAAAAAACATTCGTGTTATTCACACAAACACTTGCCCTGACAGAAATTTGAACCTGGGACTGTCAGCTTCGTTGGCCGTCATGCAACCCACTGAGACAAATGTGTCTAAAAAAAATCGTCACCCCGTCCCGATTAGAAAACATTACGTATGTGAGAAGAAATGTAAAAAAAATGTGTTTATGTTTACTATCAAATAATATTAAGTGACAGCCTTAACACGGCGTGACATCGGATGAGCACGAGCGTGACGCGCGTCAAAGTAAAGAACAACTTTTATCTGTAAAATAAGACGACCTTGCTTAGCAAAATAATTTCGTCATTACTCATATTTGCTTAAAAAAACTTATTGTCATCAAGTAAAAAACAAGATCCTTATGCTTAAAAATTAACGAAGGACTATAATTTTACGACATCTTAGTAAGTTTAATTTTATTTTCTAACGAAGTATGCATATTTTCCTTAAAGCTCGGTAAAATAAGAAAATATTAAGAATTTGAGAAGATATGTACGAAAAATTATACGTGTTTATGTTTATTGTCAAATAATACTACCTAAGTGACAGCCCTAACACGGCGTGACATCGGATGAGCGCGGGCGTGACGCGCCTCAGAGTGACGAACTGTCACCTCTGAAATACGACGACGTCGCCGAGCGAAATAACCTGATTAATGACTACTTGCTTGTAGGAATGATTACGAAGGTATACTGTTCTGCTGACTGTTATTGTCGCGGTGAACAGAAAAGATCATTATTAATTACTACTCGTAGACAGGCGGTCTTCGCGTTCGATCGCGGAAGAAAAATCATAACCCCACTTTTTACTTCAGCGCAGTCAGGTAAAAGAATGCTACAACCATCTGGGGACGCCCAGCTACCCATGTATCAAAAATAGTTGAAATCCGTTTAGACGATTTGGCGTGATGAAGCCACAACGACCTATATAATTCATAGAAACATAAAACAAAATTGTATTCAGTGACCCTGAAATACTCCGTACCATTTTTTTAAATATCTTCAATGGACAGACATTTCATTTGTACAACTTTATAATAGTATAGATTAGCTAAAACCTGTCTTTCACGTATTTAACTGGACCTTTTTAAGAAAATACCATTTGCGTTATACGAGTATAATGTAAGAAAATTTGTAAATGAGTCAGTAGTTTTAACGGCCTACCAGGCATTTGTAACATCTACCCTAAGATACGCCATCATATTTTGGGCCAATTCTGTAGAAAGAGACACTGCGTTCAAAGCGCAGAAAAGATGTGCCAGATATCTATGTGGCATTCACTACCTAGAATCTTGTAAGTCTTATTTTCAAAAATTGCGGATATTGACTCTCCCTTGCCTGTATATTTATGAAGTGGTAATTCTTGTAAAATGTAACTTGCATCTATTTCAAAATTTTAGAAGTAATCGTAACAGAAACAAAATAGCGGCAATATCATCTAGAACGGCTTTATTACGAACAGCATACTTGGGATGGCTCCTAAAATCCATACTAATATTATAAATGTGAAAGTGTGTCTGTCTGTCTGTCTGTCTGTCTGTCTGTCTGTCTGTTACCTCTTCACGCTTAAACCGCTGTACAGATTTGGATGAAATTTGGTATGGAGATAGTTTGAGTGCCGGGGAAGGACATAGGCTACTTTTAATCCCGGAAAAATACCCTCATTCGCGATAACCGAATTTAAGGCGGACGAAGTCGCGGGCAGTAGCTAGTGTATAATAAAGTTCCGAAAAACATAATAAATATCCCTAATATGTCTGATTTCCAAAAGGCGTTAAATCACTTTCTAGTAAACAAAGCTTATTATAGTGTTAACGAATATCTTAACAGACTGCAATTAATGGGACCTGTAGATTTGCATGTTACACCCCATTAATGGCGATTAAAATTTGTATGCTTCGCGGCGCAGCACAGTGATATATATTAATCCTGCCTATATATTAAGACCTTATGTACTCTGTACTGTACCTAAACCTGTGTTGAACAAATAAATAATTTGAATTTGAATTTGATAAACCCAAGTTTAAACTTAACCGCAGAACAAAGATCTTAATTTCCACATACAAGGTAGGAATGTGTGACGTCACATGTTCCTTGGCTTTATTTAGTATAAAGCGTTTTTTGGAAAAGTCCTAAAATGATATTTTACATTTTTGTAACTCGGGGAGTTATTATGAGATTGAAGTAGTTTTTTCACAAATATGTCTATAATTGAAAGGTCATTCTGTTTTAAAACATATACAGAAATAAAGTTGTTTAATAGCCGATGTAAATAAATAATAATAAATAACTAAATATCAGGGACAATCTTACACAAATCGACCTAGTCCCAAACTAAGCACAGCTTGTACTATGGGTAATAGGCGTCGATATATATAATATATAGATAAATTATAATACTTCAATACATAGAAAACATCCAAGACCCAGGAACAAACATTCGTGCTCATCACACAAACACTTGCCCTGGCCGGGATTCGAACCCGGGACCGCTAGCTTCTTAGGCCGTTGTACAACCCACTGAGCCAAACGTGTCGTGTTTCAATATGAATTTCTTAAAAGTCGGGTTGTACTCTTCATAAATATTGTCACTTCTCCAATTCCCTGCAACACATAAAATAACACTCTTTCCGAAAACACTTTAGCCATTCTTATCATTTCACAAACCAAATCTCTTCTTAGCCTCACTGCCAAATGTTAAATCTCCGACTTTGTCAGATATTTGTCAGATTCAATCCGAGCTCGTTATCTTGACAAGACAAGCATCTGTCAGTCACGAAACGATTGCATCCATCACGGGACGTTATTCGCTGTGATTCTGGAAACGTGTCGCGGTGAATGTTGGTAAGTCGGGCTTTTGCTGAAAGTCCATATATCAGGGCTCGGAAACCGGTATTGTCCTCATAGAAAATAACCGTTTTTTTTAGTTTTTGTTTTTTTCGAGATTTTCGTATATAGTATCAAAGAGCATTAAAACAATAGAACATACAATCTTCATAAAAAAGCCGTTCCTCGATTGTTACAACGCCATCTATGCATAAGAATTATTTTTTACATTTATTCAACTTAGCAAGCATGACACAGTTATTAAATGTTACGATTTATTTATTATGAGCTACTTGCGAACTAATTGTTACTATTCTATGTTTCTTTATTCAATCATAACATACTTAAATGTTTAGTTTTAAAGCGCCGTCTAGTTTTTGCTTGAATATCTGCTTGCGATCGGAACACGTTCCAAAGTCTGACAACTGTCAGTTCTCTTGTTTTAATGGTCCTTGATTTTATAAACATTCTAGAACTTGAATCAGGTGTTTCCAAAATATTTTCCTTCTCCTAAATACAATTTTAAAACATTTCAGAAATAGCGTGTATTTGTGAAGATTTTTAAATACCGGTCCCGATCCCCGCTCCATACTTACAGTGTGAAAAAATAAGCTAAGTAAAAACTAGAAATGCCATTGTCCTTCTAGCATGGGCGGTTAATTGGTGTGTAAAGATGTTCGATTAAAACCATCAGTAGAGGGGAAGCCTTGGTCCAGCAGTCGAACACTTCAACAGGCTAATAAAAAAATAAAAAACGATCTGTGGTTTCCTAGGCTACCTGTCTGTTAAAAAATAGTTGAAATCCGTTCAGCTGTTTTTGCGTGACGAACTGTAACTGGAAACGTAACTGTTTAAGTTATAAGTTTACTATGCTGGAAAATCTACAAAATTGTAGAAATGTAGTTACAATTCTACATATTTCTGTTTAATAAACATTTTCGCTTTACAAGTGTCAATTTACATATATTGGTAGAGTACAATTGTAACTACAAGTTTACACATATTGTAAATTGTAGAAAAATTTCGACAGGTGCCGCGTCGCCCGTCAAACCAATACAAGTTTCGGCCTCTGCCTATTACTGACACAAGGAAAAAATATTTCTTCACAAAAATAGTACCTACTGACAAGTAGCGATAGTAGTGATAGTAGACATGTGATTGAAAGACGACCGCGAGTTTTTTCGTAAAAAGGTAAACTTCACATTAAATGTAACTGAGTTTACATTTAAAGAAAAAGGATAACAGTCACATACGTTATCAAGATGATAATATGGCAAGATTTATTTCTTAATCTCTTTAATCCTAAGGTTGGTTTGTTGATAGTATTTATGGTTATTATAATATTAACTACCCAATATTATGAGAAATCAAGACAGTCTCACATGAAAATATTTCTATTATTTTTTAAAATATGGAAATAGACACCAATTCTTTTGTGAGCATATACAAAAAATTGTACTTGCCATGATCCTTTTTCTAAAATTTTGACATGTAGTCTCACGGAGGTATTTCCAGTCTTTATTATAGATGTCTAAATACGTTAATTGTGCAGCGATGTCGTTCCATATTTTAAATTTCATATAGTGAGTTAACTTTTCACTAAACCGAATAAAACATCTTTGCTGTCATGTATTATAGACAAAATCGTAATTTTGTTGTTATTATACATGATCACTGTCCAAAAGTTCAAAGTTTATCAAATTCTAACTTAAAACTTCAATTTCAATCATTAGGAATCGGCAACAAAAGTTACAGTTTAATGTAAATTGTAATCTACAACTACCAATTTGTAACTACAAAGTTGTCAGAATTCTACAGGCGTTTTTAACATATGTAAGCGTTTATTAAACAACATCTTACAATTACATAAATTGTAGTGTTTTTATCTGTAAATTTCTTACATATTTTTAACGTTTATTAAACGACACTTGTAGCACAAGTTGACAAATTTCTCACTTTTTTACAAAATTGTGGACTTGTAACGTTTATTAAACAGGGCCCTGAATTCAAACAGCCCGTTTGACTTATAAATCAAATATCTTCAATTTATGTACAGACATTAAAAGTTTACAATTGTTATAGTACAGATATATTTAGCTTACAAACTAGTGTTTGTTAGCTTAATGTTATAGTAGGTACTGACTACTGGGTAGGGTAGTCAGATTAGCTGATCGATATTGATATTTTTTTTAAATATATCTTGTAGTAGGAAATAACCTTCCCGGTACCACTAACAATTTCGTAAAGAAATTTAGAAAAGAAAATAGGTAGACATTTCACGAAATACCGATTGAGCGAATCACAACAACATTTCTCCTAATCACATGTAACGGCCGTCGATCTATCACCGTCCTTCGTACATCACTCACGAGATTCTGACGTGCAACCTTACCTCTCCCGTCAACACCGCTTCTAACACCTTGATAATACAGTCCACTTCTAATCAACCCAGCTGAACGGCAAACCTTGTCATAACAGGGCGGCCAGCGTAAAATGAGCCGGCTTAAGAAAGTACAAATGTTTGAGGTGGTGAAGCTTTGAAGCTCTTAGCGGAGAGATCTTTTTATTTTGGACACGTCCAACGTATGTCACGGTACATTATCTGGACCTCTTAATTGAAGATAATAAGGGAGGACATGTGTCTTTGTCGTGTTTTTATGGGGTGTAAGAGGGATGCGAGTTTTTTTAAGTCTCGTTAGGACCATTTATTAATGGATGTCATTCATCTTTCATTACGTCTATACGTGATTCGGTCCTGCTTCATTTGCATACGTTATCTTCATATTTATCGGATTATTACTCGTACCGTACTTACAGTCCCTTCTTCTTTTTAATTATAATTCTCATCAAAGTTATTGGCTTTGTAGTAAAAAAATAAATAAATTTTGTATTTGTTGTAAAATGCCCGTAGAATTAGACTATTTAGACGTAGAGCACATTACTGCATGCAATTACTAGCCCAATATTAACTCTTCTCAGCATATATAAACATAAACTTAATGCCATTGCTAGGTACGAAAAAAAACCTAATATAGGCACTGTTGAGCAAGTACAGTAAATTTCGTTAGAAACGTTTAAACTTTACGGCAAAAATACTATTATCTCCGATACTGTCACAGACTTTCCAAGATTTAAAGTGAAATCTAGCTCACACCACATAAATAAGCACGTAAGCTATCTAAATTGCAGCATAAGACAGCGCCTTACAAATGGGCATTGTTCGAAGATCGGCTCCAGTTCACCTGCATTCGTGTAGTAATATCAATCCATCTGCCGCCCCCTGCCCCCCCGGGGTGTCAGGGCGGAGTCCGGTAAAGTTGACATCTCGTCTTTGAGGGGTATTTAATTTTGTGCAAATGACACGAGCGTTGTGTCCGCGGTGACATTTTGAAATGTTGATTTTCGTTTGCGATGTGCCGGCTTATGTAATCAAGTTTGTTTTCGTGTTTGAGTGAAATTGCTTGATAGCAGGCTACGTTTATTAATAAACGTGTGCTAGAACATCAAAATTATACACCTGAGTCATTATTTTGTTCTAGATGCGTCAACGTCAAGCCCTTGCTTACATATTCAGTCAGCTATTCTTTGTAGTGTGACTTCACAGGTATACTAATCGTGTGGTTTTGACTTCTAAAACGACGTCCCGTTTATTAATTACAGACAAGGACTCGCATGCTACACTTGAAAGCCAAACTAATTTACCTTCAGTTGACGAGTGCACACTCTTAAAAACGCAACACATTTCCACGAAAGAAGACTTCCATCCCGCATCGCCCCCTTATTATCCGCCCCACCAGGGGTCAGCGCCCCCCCGGGGGGTCGGGTGGGGGGTGGGGTCGTCACGTCACTGTCTCTGGATCGCCATCACGCCCGTCTCGTTTGCGTCCAACGACGTAGTTTTCAGCTTGAAGGGTTGCAGAACGGAATATAATATTAAATGAATAATATATATTGCGAAGTTGGGTCGTTGGGCAAAAGTTGCGCTACGGCTATTGTTGGGCGAGTTTGGAATTTTTTAAAGACTAGAAAAGTCGATTTAATGAAAGGGGTCCCCTTTTAATTTATAATAACGCGCTATAGTTATATAGAGCTAAGGATTACTTCAAAAAGTTTCGTGGTATGTTTTTTTTACCTTTTATCTCGATGTTTTTATATATTTTAAATATTGAGTAAACCATTTTTTCTGAGATTAGAAAGAGAAAAAATCCCGCAATGCCAACTGTTTGTGTGACTTTGCTTACTATACCTACCTATAATTTCAACTTGTTGTGAAAAGTTATCTTTATAGTTTACTGTCTCGACCTGTCACAAGTCACTCGCTCACAAAAGGGCGGCACGATGCCTGTCAAGATGACAAAACTGACAATCAGATGGAAACTGTTTCAAAAGGAATAAGGAATGAAATAACCACTTTGATATGAAGGTCAGCAATGAAACGTTAAATTCAGATTTCAACGCGACAATGACTAGATTAGTGTCCAAGGTAGGCAGTTTTTTGTCGCTTTATAGAGCCATGGTCGTTTAGAGCTTCAGGGTAGGCAGTTTCTCTGTGCCATGGTCGTTTAGAGTAGGCACTGCTTTTGGGCCTATCTGGACCGCACGCCACCGATTAGTACGGATAGTGATAAAAAAAACAAATAACTCAAAGCAAAACATTCTCAAATACTACCCAACTGACATCTGACCGTCGCAAAAACAGCGGAATTCACAGAAAAATAAAACACTTTTTAAATTCTCGACATTCCCGTATGCAACCGTCTTACGTCTGCTGCTGCACCGTAATATCAATCCATCTAGGGGGAGTGGGCGGTGGGGGTGTCACGTCACTGTCTTAAATGACTGTCACGGGTGCAGTGAGCGGTGCTCTGAAGAACGGTGGACGGACGGCTTTACAATGCCAGTGATATTACTATATTATTTGTTTGCTGCTTTATGTATTGATTTGCTTCTTGATCGTACGGGGTTTGGATGGACATTTTCTTTAATCAACTCGTTTGAGGCGCGGTTTCTGTTCTTGGTTGCGATTTGTTTGTCAACAATTATCAAATTTCAGTTTAACTGACTCTTGATACATCTTTTTTTATTCCATTATCTTCATCATTTCAGAAGATGCCCGCTACTAGACAAAAGAGTCCCGCAAGGGTCATTCAAGCGGTTGCATGGAACCAGATCGCTAGTTAAACCTTGTCAAAGGCTTCACTTATAACATTGGCCACTCTATAACATTTCTGCCGCAACGGCCACCGGCCTATGTAAATGCCATCTAGAAATAATTACACACATTTGTTTGAATAACAATACTTGTAATTTTGGAAATATTCGTTTGGGGAGGGTGTCTGACCAGTCAATCGAGGTCACTAAAATTTTGGCCTTTAATTAGGAACATTAAGTTTCACAAAGGAGTGCTTTTTTTATTTTTACCGATAGTATACGTTATGTGAACTCAGAAACTACGAACAGTTTATTTTTACATTGTATTGTTTTTTAGATATCTTTTTTTAAACACCCGTCGTGAAATTTGTACGTATACTATCGGGAAAAAATATAAAATGCACACCTCTGAGAAACTTAATGTTCCCAATTGACTTAATACACACTTCAGTAACTTGTTCGAAAGTACGAACATTATAAATATTTTCTTTTATAATACTGATGTTGCGGCCATTTTCATTGTTAGGTTTCTTTATACCAAAATGAATATTATAAAAAGAATGACACAGCTCAGTTTGTTCGTCCATAAAAAAAATTCTTCAGTTTTAACTTTGATGCCATATTTTATCAGAAATACGTTATAATGTTCGTTTATGAACGATTAGTTTCGCGTGTAGTTGTATATTAATATTGACTTATTGACCTGCAATTATCATATCTTGTGGATTTTTTGTTTCATTAAAGTTGAAATTTGTTTGATGATTTGTTTCATGAAATGTTGTTTTCGTGCAGAAATGCTTGGTGAACCACACAAGCGGACACTTTAAGCGGTCATCTGGGTCAATTAGTTACTTAAACATGTCTCCTAGTCTAATATTGATGCTAATGACCATTTATGCACCCGGATGTTTATTATTAATTAAATATATATGAGCAATAACGAAATTACCGCAGTCAAAACCGCCATCGGCGTTGTCAGGCGCTCAGTGCATTATCAACTTGCATCGGGATGGCGCTGTCGCCCCCACGTCTCAAGTTTACTCGGCGCCTGGAAATTTCACTCCAGTCTTGCTTTCGTGTGGCATGAGTGAAGGATGTCCGCGATTTCTGAACTCCATCGATACGATATTTATTGTATTGGTTATATTTAAAAACTACTAGATACATTTGTTTTGGTGTCTTTTTAAATTTAACAACAATGTAATTTCTTCTTGACTTTCCACTTCCTCGCTTTCCTTCGTTTTTTTCCTGCAGCAGCTTAGCAGATGTCCTATCATATAATCTCTTTTGTTCTTCGTATGCTCCGAGCCTATTATCACTTTTATTGCATTGCTCTAAATTTTCGTTTCGCAAAATCTAGTCATGGTGAGAATGTCCAAATTCAAGACCTTTTTTTATTCATCCAGATATTTGATTAATTTTCAGCAGCCCTCAAAGAACACACCGGCTTGAAAATTATATGTTTTGTGTTTGATGATATAGCTTTTTGCAGCACTCCATTTTTGAGAGATTTTAGTCCTCTATCAGTACCTACATACATACCAATCTTTTATGGCTTGGGCCACGCTATCTAGTCATGCCGCAGCTAAGTCAGCGTTCAGAGAAGGTCTTGTCAGCAAGAGAAGACGTTCGCTTCAGATTTCTCAAAGTCGTTTTTGCGAGTGCTCATTGTCCGAACGCTGTCTTAAAAGAGCTTTGCAACGTGACAACGTCAGAACGGTTTAGATTGATTCTCTAGTCCCTTGATGTCTTATTACCTTTTGGTTAAATATCTTCTTCTTATTTAAATATCTTCTCAACTAGGTACACTTTTCCACTGCTTCCGATCCGCGGCGATGGCAGCAAGTTCCTTCAGATTTAAATATGTTCAACGAAATTAGAGGAATGTTCACAAAGCGTCGTCCCTTATAATTTTGTTCTTGAGCTCATAAAGAAGTGATGAATATTACCCATTTATAATAGTCTGTAAAATATAAAGAAGCGCTTAAGAGGTTTAATATATTTGATCACCAAGGCGAGCAGTCTTATATCTGACGCTCACTGTGCAGGCTCTTCTCTTGTAACTTGGGCCATTCTCTAATGTCACCCGTCAACTATGACATCTCTGGGAACTGTTTATGCTGTGTCAGCAGCAAGATTGTCCGCTTTGTCCGACTTCTCGTCGCTGTTTTTGCATCTCGCCTTTGATTATTATAATCAGGTCATTCTGCGATAAGGGCTTTGCTTTGATGCAATATTATTGGAAATGTATACTCAAAATTGGGAAGATTTCTGGCGCTGTAATATATACATTTGTAGGATAAAGTCACCACAGTATAACTTGACCTACATTAATTGTTGCAACAGGAGTTGAGATCCAAAAATGTTTGACTATGCATGGCGCAAACTTTATTCAGATTTAGGACACACATATCAGAGTTGTCTCAGGGGCTAGGAAAATTTCTCAAATTATCTCAATTAAACCTTTTTTTTTAAGCTTTATCAGTACTCTTGTGGTTATAGGTTACTCAAACCAAGCTGATCTCCCGTGCCTTGGGCTACGTTCTCCAGTCAGCCGTCAGCGCTGTCTCAGCGATGACAGCGCGACTGAATTGTTCCGCGCTCTGACAGCGCTGTCTTAGTTTATTTTGTTACTGCGCTTATTGATTGGTTGTTTCTTGTTTAACTCCAAAAGCACTGTTTTGATATCATCCGATAATGGAAATTTCTGACACACATTTGGCATCATAGGCATTTCTTGTCTTCGAACATAGACAGGATCTCTATACATTGTCACTATAGTATTAAGGCTCTGAATTATGTTCTGTTTACTTTATTTCCCGTGTCACTGTACGAGTATATGAGCTCGATTTAGTTAGCTGATGCTATTAGAAAATTTATTATAATACTCAGACTCATAATGTCACTTTTAGATTTTTTTCTACCATCACGGATTTAAGTCATCTTGATAAATGAAACACTCTTCATTGTGTTGTTCTTTATGACTGTCAAGTCATCTTTAATCAATATTAAGCAATAGTTGACGCATGATAAGATAAAGTTTTCAGGGTCTGACTGAAATTTCAATCATTCCGAGTTTAAATATACTTAACACCCGAAATGTTTCCTTTGACGTTTTCTTTCATGTTGTTTCCGCGACATCAATCGCCGTGCGAGCCAATTTGTCGGCTCGAATGATTTGAGCCGGCCTGATTTATACGTCCGTCAAGTGATGATGATTTTATGAATCGGGATGTTTAAAACATGTTTGATAATTCACGTGGGTGGTATTGGTTTCGTTCCTGAAACGTGTTGGCTCAAGCCCGTAAATGAAATACAAGTGAATTATTAGAATGTTATATGTTTCAGTAAAATAAATACTAAAGATTTCTCCATTAGCCCAATGCTCAACGAAAGGACACTTAGATGTATATTCCGTTTTCGTATCATGTCATCAGTAAGATTAAAATTTTAGTCTACGTAATTTTTGCAAAATGGACAGCGAGGTAGCTCTATAATTTTATACTTTACAAAGAACTATCCTTAAAAGTTTAACTCATAATGGCCCTCTGAGTCATGTCAATAATGCCAATCTGCTGCTGTTAAACGACTTGCCGTTGACATGCGGCCAGTCCTAAACGTAATAAGGTACCTATACATCATACATTACACATATACAAATGTCCGGATACATCATGTCCATTTTTATAATGTTTCATCATATTACTGTATCCTTTTCTATAGAGAAAGCCTCAGAAATGTGCTAGTCGGTTCGTGTTCGCGGAATTGTTTAAATCTACTGTGTCTGCGGCCCGCTCAGTGACGTGACAACTTGTCACCGACATGCGCTCGCTCTGAATCTACTATTTATAGTACAATTTTAGTGTTAAAACTAGACTTGAGGCTAAACGACTGCTGAAAATTTAGTGTATTGTTATAACAATTCAATATTTTGCTTAGGGAAAACGCCTTTTGAAATATTTTTTCTGGATAATAAACGGTTTTTGTATAAAACAGTGTTCAAGTTCAAGCTTTTTTTGTGCAATGTCAGTGGATCTGCGTATTTACACGAAAACATACCGAATTTTAATTTATAACTCTAAAATTTGGTGGAAATCTTTTTCCAAAATTTAAATTAATTGTTAAAGTTGGTAATCTACGCATAAGTTACAAGAAATGCTTCAACAACAAATAATAACGCTTAAAAATAATTAAGTAACAACTACAAATATTGTAAGCTTGGAGTAAATTATAAGAGCATTTCTAGTATAACAGCTTACTACTCGGACTAACGCGGACACCGACATAACTTCAACAATTACAACACAAAGACACATCAAAGAAACACGTATGCACTTGATCGGGCGCTGCACTAACGTGACGTCCATCGATCGGGGGACGGGGGGAGGGGGCCACCCCCACGTTGGGGGAAGAAAAGGTTTAAAAACAGAGCGAGCGTCTCCGCGACGGCCCAATACGTCCCCGGCCGGCCGTCGATTACGCCTGCATATGGTGGAGGGTTGGCAGAAAAGTTGCTTTTGTTACGAGTTTCAAGTTAAACAGACGAGTTTAAATTGTACCCAACTTATTTTAAATCATAGTATGAGTATTAAAATCGTTCTCATAATTTCAATAACAGTTTTTTGGGGCTATATTTGTTTTTCTTTTTCCATTGTAACGTCTCCTGAGGTACTTTTTAAATCGTCCATTTTAAGCGATATAAAGGGAACCCTATTTCCAAGGGTTCGTCTCAATTTCAAGTCAATATGTTTATAGCCTAGAGTATTGGTATATTTCTAAGTCACTCTGTCACTATTTTCTTCTGACTTACGGGACAGAGAAACAACAAGTATCAGTTGATCCACTATTTGTGTATATTTTTGTCATTGGAAAGTAGGAGCCATAATTACTTAATCTACTACCGGCATGTAATAAACAATAATTAATAATACGAGTACAGAAGGACTATTTTGACCTAAGCAAAAACCGCGCGTAGCCACGGGTGAGCGAGAGAACGAACCGCCCCCAAGATAGGAAGCGAGCAGTTTCGCAAACTATTTCGGCGCTCAAAAAGTAAACGTTCATAATCGTTGAGTGCACCAAGCCTGCTGCCCGTCCAATGCATAAATGTAACACGCAGCATTTTCAACAGACGTCTTTACATTTAAAAAAGGCGAATAGTTTAAGATTCCACTATGTTAGTGTTTTTCAACCTTTTTCATGATTCCACCCCCTTTAGGTAAAGCAATTTTTTTCCGCGTTGATCCAAATGCGGGTTTTCAAATGTTACAAATATTGAGTTTTAATTAATGTGATCAACTTCTGGACAGGACTGGACTGGAAATCTAGAGGCGATTTCATCGACTTTTCTCTACTTCTTTAAAAACTATCACCCCTTGGGTCTTTCAAGCCCAAAGGTAAATAAACTCCACAAAAGCTCATAAATATATATCCAAATCGTTTTACTATTGATGGTAGAGTTGGTGTTTATTTAACGTTGCCCATGACTGCCTGCTGTGATCTTTCTGCTGACGCTCTCGCACGGAAACTCACGAGCGCGGGTAATACATTCGTTATTTTTCGCCACCTTCTGTATTGATTAGTGCTCATTGGCAGCCCCAGGTGTTTTGTCACATGTTTATGCATCTTTCTACCGTCTGCATTCCTTATGCTTATGCAGTAGTACGCTAAGCGCAATATATACAATTATTGTAAAGGTGGGTAAGTTACTACGCGGGAGAGAAAAAAAAATCAAAATTAATTTGTGAGCTATTTTTGTACCAAAAATTTGCAACACTATTCCAGCCACTTTGATGTGATAGTGGCACGAATACACATATTTAGTGACCATCAAGTATTCCGTTTCACTTTCTTTATGTTTTCAGTGAACTTTACAATACTTAGCGCAAAATTGTCAAAGTCGTACTCTTGTCTGAGTGATCGCGGTTGGTAGATGTACATAGTTTTGATTATGGAGGATTTTATGGCTTGCACCGCCTCATTTGTTATATGTTATGTTTAAAGGACTTACCTTAGGCCCTAAAGGCTTCGGGGACAGTTTGTATGGCTAATTTTTTCAAGTACATTTTGATACTATTTTTTTGAAGTACATTTTACCGACCACTGAGGCTAAGACCCAGATCAACTGTCAACATCCATCTTACATGTTAGCTAAAGCACCGCAAAATTATGACCTTGGCTTTTTTACATGTTTCAAATATGGCTTCAGAATCGCTTATGTACGTCCTTGGGAAGGTTCCATGGTGGACGTAATCGGTGATGCTGAGAGAAACGGGTCATGGTCATTAGGGAATGACCTAATTTATTAAGAGACATTTGTGAGTTTCTTGGGCTGCATCTACACCCGGTGCCAAATTTGTAAAGCACTGCTTCTCTAGAGTTCACGAAGAGGCTTTTCTTGATCCTTGCAATCTATTGTAGAAAAATAATAATTATGATTTGTTTAACGCTGGGTGTGCAAACATCGCTCAGTAGAGTGATAAAAAAGATCGTGTTAGACGAAAATCAGTTTTTAGATTGTGACGTCACATCATGCAAGGAGACTTATGGCTCCGAAGTTTTTGTAGTTAATGAATGCTTTCATACTTTGCGCGCCGTGTTCGACAGTTCTCGGTAGGCGTTTGGGCGTGGTCGCATAGTCGGCGAGTAGCGGTTTCTTTACCCTTCAGTGTATAAGACAGCATTATTTTTGTAGCTAACGCCGATGGTTTGAGATAGACTACAGTCTAGTTAGTTTTCGTTTGTCAATTCTCATTCTGACATTTGCTTTGGTTGACGGTTTTCCTGTTCCTTAATTTCTTGGATTATCAATTGTTCAGTTGATCAAAACCCAGTTTGTAGCTATTTGTCTTGGTCTTGTTTACAGTCATCATAATGATTATTGTCACTGTGTTAGTATTAACAGTAGTAGTCTATTCTCGTCGTCGTCAGCGACTGTACCCAAAGAAAGGTAATGTGTGAATGAAAATTGTTTAATAGATAGACAAGTTAATAAATTCACGATTCATGCAGTTGTAGTTGCTACCAGTTCAGAAAGAGCTGAAGAATTTTGTAATGATAAAGATTCTTCCAACAGGCTTAGAGCTTTATAACACATATAATCCAGAATATTATGTTGATCAACGTCAATTTGAGCGTTGTTGCGCTGAATCTTCTTGTGCTTGAAGCGAAACGCTTTAACTGGCACCACAGCTCGCTACGCTTTAAAATCGCCAACTTTTAGCTGTTTTAATTAAGTTGCCATCACAGTTACACCGCTGATTTGTTTCTCCGTCACAGGGCTACAGCTGGCAAAGACAACAACAGAACGTACAACATTCTAAGTAACAAACTATTTTAGGACAGTGATCCAAATAGGATCTTGGCCTCGTAAACAAGAGCTAGCCACCTACCCTGATCCTGCGCTGCTTATTGCCAATTCAAGCTGACACAGGTCTACCTACACATTTCTTCCCGGTGTTACAAGGGCCGAGGAGGTGCTCACTCTAAAAGCTATATATTTAAAGGCATTATTTATGGTCAATGTCATTATCATTGGTTGGTTCTGGTCTTCGGGTTGCTAGTAAGGCGCTCTACGTGTCGCGCTTGCATCATTCTGCTGTGGCTGATGACGTGGTGGAGTTCGTCCGCCAGAAGACTGGCTTCTCGCTGAGGGTGCACCAGCTGCAGTGCCGCCACTACGTGCACTTCAGCTCATTTGTGGTTTGCGTACCGCGGCCGCTGCAGGACACCATCGCAAGTGCAGACTTCTGGCCGAAGGGTGTAGTATTTGGGCAGTTCAGGGGCAATCTGCCGAATCCTACACCAAATTAGACGACGCAACGGAGCCACGGAGTTACGTCGCCTAAATCAAACTAGTTTTTAACTGCTGCCACTGCTGGATATAGACCCCCTCAAAGAGCATCACCATGATCGGTTCTGCGCCACCCGCATCCAGTGTACTCTAGTGAACTTTACAAGTCATCAGTCCACCTTATTTGGGGCCTACCACACTACGTCGTGTGTGTACGTGGTTACCACTCCAGCACTCGATGGCTCCAGCAGCCGTCAGTGTTACAAGCAATGTGCTGTTCTCTGTATGTCCATATTACATTACTAAAGAGACCGATAATTTACTATGTACTGGACAGTCTGAGTGTACTTACTATTTGGAGAACGCAAGTTTCACAAACTTCAGAAAGCTCGACTTTGATGCTAAGTTTATTTACTGGCAATGATCAAATGGACCAGCATTGCATTCATTATTGGGAAATTGCATTCCAAGTTGCAGCTATTTTAATAACGTTGTCACTTTTCTTAAGGCTATTGTATTTGACCCTTGAGTTGACATTGAGAGCATACTTAACGGGCATCGTCTGTATATACATAGATCAAACAGTGTTTTTGAAAAAAGTGACACAACAATGTTCTCTGACTTAGGATGAAATTTTTAATTTGAACAGTATCTCAGGACGGCAATTAGGGGGTAGAGACAGCTTGATCACTTCATATAGTAGAATAGAGTAGTAGAATTTTTTTTTCACTTTACTCGCTCGGAAAAGTCATTTGATGTTCAATTTTTTTTTTGTATGTTTATTTGTTTGTATTGTTATGAGTGTGTTTCGTAAGTTGATTATCAATCGTTTTAAATGAAAAATAATCGTTTTGTTATAATTTCATAGTTTTTCTTACATCTCATATTTTCCTCGCTGTAGTGAGGTGAATAGTTGTGTGTTTCGCACGACTGCAAAATTATTTGGCTTCTCGTGCCTTGAAAGCTTCGTTACGCTCAGGAATCTATATTTTAACCCCTCGTTCCGTTCGTGGTTCAATTTTGGATTCCTTCGCTTACTCGGCTTTCAATTTAAGCACTTGCGCTAAATAACAACTTTGCAGCCTTGCATAAAAAAATAACTGTTACTAATACTGATCCACCACTACCACAAGAATCAGCGTTATAATGGCTTGCGAATATAGTGCTAAAATGCTAAGTGGTGTCACCTTTCAGCGCCATCTATTGAAATTATTTTAGTTGTAAAATTTTGCATGTTCGTGCTTTCAAATATACAATTTATATATTAAGCTGTTATTTTCTAGAACTCCTATTCATTTGGCAGTTAGTTTTGCATTTATTCTAGGAAAGACGTTGTAAAGAACATAATTACAGTAGGTCTGCAAAAGTTTGACAGCTAATTCGTAAGTTCCCTGTCGCCATGTTGGCACTGACTCAAGGAAAAAGGTTTCAAAGAAATTTGTCAACTGTATTTCTACTGTTTAGTTTTTCAAGTTTCTTGGCTTTAATTGCAAGAATCAACTTGCTTGAAAAACAACTAGGTACAGGTACATATTTAAACGGAGGTAGTGGTAACTAAAGCGCAGTTGATTTTTATGGCTAGTTTTTTTTTCCAACACTTGACGATGTGTTCGTTTTTAGTACGATTGAATATTCTTTCTGGGAAAGTGAACAGGCTACCGTCAATTACTATTAAAAAATATGTAAGTTTGTCTTAAAGTATAAACACAGAATTCAAAGATAAAAAACTAAAAGACTGTTATTGTAAATGTTAAAGCAAGGACCTTTAAAACAGGAGGACTGGCAATCTCCATACACAACAAGTGTTCCCCGATATGTACAACCATATCTATGGATAAGAATTATTATTTTCAATTATTCAACTTCTCAAGCGTGACACAGTATTTAAATGTTGCCATTTATTTATAATCAGTTGTTTACGAACTAATTGTTAATGCACTTTGTCTCTTTGTTCAATTATAACATCGTTAAATGTTTAGTTTTTAAACGCGATCTATTTTTTTGCTTAAATATGTGTCTCCTTGCGATCGGGTCACGATCCAAAGTATAGCAATTGACAGTCCTCTTGTTTTAATGGTCCTTGTTTTAAGTTAAAAAACTAAATTAATGCCCTTTTTGCATGTGCTTGGGATCCTGTATTACATCTCATCAAGGAACAAGCGAGACACAGGACTGCAAAACCTTAATTTCCGAACGGTGTAAAATATCTTATTTGTTTAAAAGTAGTTTAATAGTCTCTGTTTTTTAAATATTATAATTAGTAATGAGGTAGCCTAGGAGTTTTTCTTTGCAGCGTTTCTTTTCTCCTCAGTACGCCTCATTTGTGAAATGCTGCTTGGTAAATTATTAGAATAAAATAACAAAAGCCCTTCTGGCACATGTGTAACTGTCTTTACAGCTTAGGCCCATCTGGCATGTATGTACACCTTTATTTGTGTTTTTTCAAAAAATGGGTAGTTTGCACAAATTGTAACTTTGACAGAGGAAAATACATCTTTTCTCAGTCCACCCGTGACCATGGAAAGCTGGAAAGCTACCGAAACGTCGGGAACTAAAATGAGATAATATACGCGATATAATCCGTTAAATTGTTTTATTTCAATGAGTAATAATCGCGGAAACAGAAGAAAATATTAAATTACATATTAATACTTTTCTAATAGTATTTTATGCAATCGTTATATAATGTATGCTTTTTCAGTCGAGTACCGCGTTTAGGCCACGAAGCTTGCTGAGTGGCCTAATTAAGGTATGAGACTTAAAAAGCTATTTATGTAACTATTGAATACAATACTTATCTACGAGTAATCCATAAACTATAGTAAATTAAACATAGCTAAAAAAAATAATGCAATAAAACTCCGTCATTTTTTTGATATTCATTATAGTTCTGTGCGGACTTTTATAATATAGGTATTATAGATGAGTGACATATAATATAAACCATGGAGTATATATTGATGGTCTAATCTAAAAGGTATGCCTTTTTAGTAAGACTTGCGGCGTTCTTATTCACAGATTATAGTTCACGAGTAGAAAAAAATATATTCCCAACACATTGCATTATACTCTCTCTTTGTGGTCGCTCCCTCATGACTGAGGATCGTGGTCATCAGTGGATGTCGATGCTCTACACCTAGTTTTTATAATCTGCCTCCACCGGTGTCTGTTCATCGCGTCTCTGATGACCGAGCAAAACTTGGTTGAGGATGGGCCCCCTTTCACTTGATCGCTCCATCTGGTTGGAGACCGTCCTCGGGCTCGTTTGCCCTCCGTGTTGCCAACAATGATCAGCTTTACGAGGCTTTCATCTCCCCTCCTCATCACATTATACAAAAATTATAAAAATGTATTACGAACAACCTGTCACAATCTCTTCGAATTTTGTAATAACAGTTAGACCTCGTTATAAATATTGGCATATTTTTTGTCTGAACTTTGCAAAGGCGGGAATAAGTAAGCGACATGGCAACTCTGACGGGAGAAATTAAAACAATTTTAAAATTGGCTGAAATATCGCGCTAATCGACAGATGGACTTGTAGCCGGTTAAGTTGTTCTATCGGACAACGTTCCCCTATACAAATACTTTATAATAAGGGAATCTTTGCGAAATTATTAAAAGAAGTTTTTATTTCTTTTTTTATCGTTTTGCAGTTGTAAATTGTTTTTTTTTTAATTACTGTTTTCATTGATTGATTGCAAATATTTCCTGGTTTTGTTTTATGTACAACAATAACTAATGAACATGGTTTGAGTTAAGATGTAGGTTTACTCATGTCAAAATAGTGAATCATTGTTTTATAAACAAAATTAGTGTGTTGAAAAATTTCCTGTCTTTGATGAGATTGGTAAAAATGTATCTATGTTACTTTGTAATACAATAAATTTCAAATACTTTTCGCGAGTTTTAAAATGTTATTGATATTTTAGTTTTTTTATAGGACGGCTAGAAATTTAAGGCAATGGTTGTTTTTTATAAACGCAATTTTCTCCAATAAAACTTAAATCATATTATGCGAATCATTGCTGCTGTTACTTGTGTGTTTTTGAAATTACAGGTAACATTTTTAAGGTGCAATTAAACATATGGATTACTAATTGTACATTGTTGTAGATTTAGTAAGTATAGCATGAAAATTTAATTATATCAGAATCTAAAAAATAAAGTGTTACAAAAAGTTATCCATCTCAAACAAATTTATTCTAAAGAATTGTTTGAACTAAAATATTTGTGCGGTGGCCGGCGCGCGCTCAACCCTTCAACGCGAAGTCGTTAGATTTCAGATGTCCAATTTTGCCGAATCTCTTTTCGCCGAATCTTTTTTCGGCCAACTTTCCGAACCCTTTTTAACCGTGACAGACGCGAACTACTTAAACTCGTGTGGTCGCTGTTAGTTCGATTGTTCGTGTGGAGCCTTTAAGTGATTCATAAGTTTTGACGGCCCGAGTTCTGTAATGGGCAGTTAGATTGCCGCTGGGGTTGTTTTTCGACATTTTGGAGTTGCAAAGTTTTTAAACAGTAGATTTGTAGACATAGACAATAATTTATCTCAGTCTTTAGTGTGTCTTTATGAAAAAAACCGACAGTATAACACAGTGTTAAAATTTTTTATAACGATATCGAAGGGACCGTCCGATTACGGTTGTTAATGAATAGTTGATACTCGTAGTCATTGCCAAACACTTTCATTACAAAATCTCGTCGTAATAACGTTTGTCGTTTTAAGTTTTAACAACTAAAATTATTAGTAAGTACATTTACTCGTGGGCATGTGCATTCTTCCAATCTTGACCTATGGAGAAGAGACTTGGTCTTTGACACAAGTTCAGAAATCTACCCTCAAAGTTTGCCAAAGAGGCATGGAGCGTAGTATTTTGGGCGTGAAACTAACTGACCGTATCAAGAATACAGTACTACGTTCCAAAACCCGGATAGCCGACGTAGCCCAAGCAGCTGCCAAGGTGAAGTGAGACTGGGCCGGACATGTCGGTCGCATGCCGGGCGACCTGTGGGCTAAAGTAGGCACCGAGTGGGTCCCACAAAATAGAGTCCGGCGTCGCGGTAGGCCTCGACAAAGATGACGGGACGAGCTTGACTCATTCCAGAACAACTGGTGGGAGATTGCCCGAGACCAGGAAACGGGGAAGAATGAGAGGGAGGCCTTTCCCCAGCAGTGGAACGCTCTTAAAAAAAGTATATTTAGTGCAGAGGGAAAGAGACAAATGGAGTAAAATAGACACGCAATGGTACCCAAAAGATGGGAACAGAAAAAGAGAGGCCATAGAAAGGCCGGAATGAAGAATACTGGAGGAGGCCCTTGCCAACTGGCAAATAGTCATACGCAAATGGAGCAAAAAGATAAATATACTTATGAATAAAGAGAAGAAAAGCAGACAAAAGAAAAGAAATGCACTCTTATAATTTTAAATCTTCTGTCCCATTTAGGGTTTATAGTAATAAGTTCAGTTTGCATACCCTGTTTGCTATGTCGGTGATCTTGGTTCATCTGCTCATTTACAACTCTATCTCGTAGAGAAATCCCGAGCATAGCCCTTTCCATAGCTCTCTGGGTTACTCTGAGCTTCCTTAAGAGGCCCATAGTTAGAGACCACGTCTTGGCTCTGTAAGTCATCACCAATACGCACTGGTTGAAGATTTTCGTCAAACACTGGGGTATCCTGGACGAGAAGACACTTCGCAGTTTCCCAAACGCTGTCCATCCGAGTTGAATCCGTCGATTGATCTCTTTCTCGAAGTTGGTCCTGCCAACTGGATTTCAATACAGGTAAACATGTAAAAATAAGAAAATTCAGTCGTCTATTTATTCGGCTCGTATTGTCACATTACCTTTATTCGGAAAGGAATCAAGTCAGCCTCATTTAAATGCCCTCCC
Organism: Hedya salicella; assembly: GCA_905404275.2. Classification (NCBI taxonomy): domain Eukaryota; kingdom Metazoa; phylum Arthropoda; class Insecta; order Lepidoptera; family Tortricidae; genus Hedya; species Hedya salicella. The sequence goes on from FR990104.1 coordinate 1,885,473, forward strand.
TTAACCCTTCAAATAAAAAACACAACCCCATTCAGATAACGCAACCTCAAAAGCATTGACAAAATCCCTCCTATATTATTAATTAATTCATATGAAACTTCGACCCCTAGCCCAAAGACATAACCTGAAATTGGATTACCAGGCCCACCTTCATAAATATTTAAAAAAATCCGGTGAAGGACGAGTCGGAATCGCACAAAAAAGGTTCCGCGGGTCTATCAAAAGTTATTCTTTAAAACTACGATTTTGAAAGATAAAAAGGCAGAAGAAAACTTGATTTTAGCTAATTACCATTAAAACCAGAGCACTTACAATAAAGATACAAAAAGCCGTTCCAATAAGAATAATTTGCAGTCTGTAGTATCACTCAATAGTAAATTGAAGAAGTTGTGGCTTTCCAGTGATTTGTAAAATGGTTGAATATGATTTATATTTATTAAATATTATTGTTATATTTTAATTAGGTATATATTATGTACATATATATCTATTTATTTATATTTTCTATTGCTATACATATAATTTGTACGTGGTGTTAGTTTGTCTATCTTCCTTATATCTTCACTCACTTTCTCAAAGGTTAACTGGAAGAGATCCCTAATAGGGATAAGTTCACCTTTGTACTTATATCTTTTAAGTTTATTGCTTTTGTAACTGGTTACTATGTACAATAAAGTGTTTACACATACATGCATAATTATTTTTACAATTATTCATATTTGCAAGCGTAACACAGAATTTAAATGTTACGGTTTATCTGCTATTAGCTGTTTACGAACTAATTGTTAATGTACTGTGTTTATTTGTCCAATTCTACCATCGTTAAATGTTTAGTTTTAAAGTGCCATCTAGTTTTAGCTTGAATATCTCCTTACGATAGGGGCAGGGTACAAAGTATGGCAATTGACAGTCCTCTTGTTTTTGATGATCTTTGTTTCTAGCCAAATGAACCCATTTTGGGGTGGATCTCAAATATTTCAGTAGCCTTCAACTTTAAAAAAAAACGCAAAAATACTGAAAAAAAAAGAAAAGTTATTTACTTAAATTTTTATTTCAATCTTATTTTGACTGTCTGTATTTTTTCTTATAGTTGCCATAAATATTAAGATGTTTCAGTAACATTCTGTGAAAATTAAAAGTGTCTTACTTATTAACCTACACACGTGTATACTATAACAAATTAATAATATTAATTAATAAATAAGACGAGATAATGTTACAAAAATCGAACTAATCCCATCGTTAGTTCAATAAGGCTTGTATAACGAGACGACGATATAATTACTTAAATTAGATAAAAAACATCCACGGCTCAAAAAGCTCATCACTCAAATATTTAAACTTACTAAGATTTGAACTCAGACTACATTGATTCTACCAATTTATACCTCAAAAATGAAGGACTTGACGTACAGACAGCGGAGTTTTAACAGGGTACGGAACCCTAAGAAAACCACTGATAACCCTGCCGCAGCTCGATAGCAGGTACCACTGGGGACCGAATTAGATCCACAATAACATGGCGATTTACATAGGCACGCGTGCTATCTCGTCGCAGATACAGGATTCGCTATATTGCCATCTTAGCGGTTGACGCGATCCTTTTGGTTTTTCAATAATGGCGTATGGAGTTTGGGTCCGTTTGATTTGAATGCGATGTGGGGATGCCAGTGTTTGTAATTCAAGCTAGCCTTGATATGAATTGGCAGATGTTAATATTTAAGTTGCTGTTTTCTTTGTGTTTGGTATCTTTTTATCTCGTCTTCATTTTATAGGGGGCAATCTGCTCGCCTGATGGTAGGCGATCACAGTCGCCCATAGACACTTGGAACATCAGAGGCATCACAAGTGCGTTGCCGGCCTTTGAGGTGGGAGTAAGCTTTTGGAGGTTTGAAGGTCGCATCGCATCAACAACCTTTTGTATATTATATCCGTGGTAGGTATAAGATATTTACGAGTAGATTACTTAGATTGTACTCGTAGGTTATTGGAACAAGTTTAAGTTTTCAGGAAGACCATTTAAGATAGATAAGTCGTTAAGCTTAAACTAAGTAAACAGAAAATAACATAAATCGTCGAAATGCACATTTAGATCAAGTTGGGTGGCTGAAGAATCTTTACTGATTATCTCGTGAATCAGGGAAAATCCGGAAGGTTGCAATTTTCTTTATAAATTACTAGAAGGTGCCGTACAGATGGTTAGAGGATACTTTTTACCCAGAGGGGTTATGACTTTTTCTCGGTAATGATATAGACGACTATCATCAAACAATGTTTACCTACGTATATACAAGTAGTCAGAATCAAGAAATTATACCAGTGTCCTTTTATATACTTAAGCAGTCAATTGAATTATAAATAAATCGGATACAGAGATGATTTGACCAAATTTCCATACCCGTTTTGACCCTACAATTTAACCCCATAACAGTATAGGAAGTGCGGAATCTATGCAGAACGTTAAATAAAACATAACTGGGACCGATGGAGCTAACTGGGCCCAATAAAGGACCCAGTAAAATAAAATTCGATCACTAGGCGAGTGTTGTAAAACGCGGAGGGTTAAGGTGACGATGTCAGTTCGGCCAGTGCAGACGCGCGACTAAACGCGATTTGGCGTGCGATATTATCATACGCAGTCGAGTGATTGTCATAAATCTGTACATTTGTTGAGTCGGCGTAAGACGTACGTGTGACGTCACATATTCCCAGGCTTTAGTATGGAGCGTTTTCTGGGAAAATCCAAAAATGTGATTTTTGCACTGTTTGATCTCGGTGAGTTTTTATTAGATTATTGAAGAATTTTGAAATTAAAAAATGAATGCCATAATTATTAAATTTAAAATCGACGCCATGGTTCCTAAGAACAGATTTCGCTATCTCTCATACTTTCTTAGTTCTCCCTGCTGACCCATTTGGATTGATCACCCTATATGTCGTTGCTTGGTATCGAGATAACAAGCTTTGCTTAGTTTGGTACTAGGTTGATTTGCTCATGAATGTCCCTGATATTTATTTATTGACATACTAGAAATAATTGTTTAACTAGTAATAGTTGTACTTAAAGTTTTCCACAACGCCCTTTGACATTTTCCTTCAGTCAAAAGTCGCAATTCCAAATCGCACGCCTGTCCTAAGATCGGACACTATCTCGACGCATTCCGGCCGATATTAAATCCATTGAGTGTATAAAGAATTCCAACGGACTCGCGGAGACAAAGGGTGGCAGTGGTTTAGCTTGGGGTGGGTAGCGGGGTTCTTTTATTTCATGTTAGTATGCTTACGTTTGTACTGTGTATGTAATTTTGTTAACTACTGTATTATTAGCATCACAGTGAATTCTCGAAATTGTGACAGTATAAAAAACCGGCCAAGAGCCTGTCGGACCATGCTCAATGTAGGGTTCCGCAGCCGTTCATACAAAAAAATGCAAATATCCCCCCGGCACTTACGTCGTTTTGCTTAGAAGCGCAGTTTTTTTGGCAATAACTTAAAAACGGTATGTCCGATCATGTTCAAAACAATTTTCGTTGGAAGTACTTATTAAGCTTTATATTTGTAATTTTTTTCATATATTTTAAACATACCGTTTAGAAAATAGAGGGACACAATTTTTGCTGCTTTCGGAGCGAATATTTCCGAAAATATTCACTATCAAAAAAAATCTTTAGAAATATCAAAGTGTTTTTAGAAGATCTGTCGAATGATGTGCCACACATTGATATTTGCTGAAAAAAATATATTTCAGTTTCGGTTACATGTATGGAGTGCCCCCCCTACAAATATATGTATTTTTTATTTAACTATTAACCTTACAGCTTAGCGGCTTACACAAGACATCTATGTTTTAAATTTAATCAGTACATTTCTCATATTTTTTGAGTAAAATGCCTGTGACATACGGACGGACGGACGGACATGACGAAACTATGAGGGTTCCGTTTTTGCCATTTTGGCTACGGAACCCTAAAAAGTGAAGACAAACTGCAAAGGCGGCTACCCAAGTCTAAAGGACCGAGAAAAAATATCTGCCGTGTACGACTACATAATTATCAGGGTTCGGATATTCGGTGAGACATTTACCTAAGTTTAGCGGCCGCGTCTATGTTAAACGGTATGGAGACGGACTCAATTTAATTTTCCCAATTTTATATACATGTTTTATGAGATACAATGTTTGTTTTATTATTCTTTTATGTTACATACCTTGAAATGAAATAAATTCACACTGCGGTTACGACAAATACTTACATATTTTGTCACATTTCCTACATTTGCATAATAACGTACGTACTTACCAAAATAGTCATAATCTGCCATACTAAATAACAAAGTGGCAGTTTTTAAAGGTATGCTTAGGTTATTATATTATATTAGTTATATTAGATTTAATTATATGGCTGTTGGCAGTGGACATCGCTTGCGGTCAAGTACCAACCTGACACTTGCTATAACATCTAACAAGACGCGAACATATTGCAGGTCTTTCACGATACACGCGGTTAAGTTGTGGAACGAGCTGCCATTATCTTTCAGGCAGTCGCAGTCTGTGGCATCACTCAAGAGTAAATTAATAATAAGTTGTGGCTTTCCAGTGATTTGTAAAATGGTTGAATATTAATTATATTTATTAAATATTATTGTTATATTTTATTTTGTTATTTATATTATGTAGATATATATATCTATTTATTTATATTTTTTATTCATATACATATAATTTGTACATGGTGTTAGTTTGTCTATCTTCCTTATATCTTCACTCACTTGCTCAATGGTTAACTGGAAGAGATCCCTAATAGGGATAAGTTCGCCTTTGTACTTATATCTTTTAAGTTTATTGCTTTTGTAACTGGTTACTATGTACAATAAAGTGTTTACACATACATGCATAATTATTTTTACAATTATTCATATTTGCAAGCGTAACACAGAATTTAAATGTTACGGTTTATCTGCTATTAGCTGTTTACGAACTAATTGTTAATGTACTGTGTTTATTTGTCCAATTCTACCATCGTTAAATGTTTAGTTTTAAAGTGCCATCTAGTTTTAGCTAAAAAGTGTCTACATACATACATACATACATATTCAATGAACTTTATTTAATATGCTATTAGGACTCGTTTTGCTGTGTTGTGATACTGTGAGTATTTCCGAATGAAACTGTTTGGCCGACCTTTGCTCGGTAGGTGTACGATTGTTTGCTTAGAGCCATTTCCGCTAAACCAATTATATATAGTATAATACATAATATAGGTTAAACGCTCGTTAAAAGTACTAGGATATCGTCGCTCCCATGGTTAATTCGCGAATCTACAATTATCATAGTCTCAGACTAGGTACCTAACTTTACATAATTATACTTTTGGAGTATAATTCGCAGCAATCGATATTACTACGGATTCAGAATCATAAGATTTACAAAGTCATCTTTACTGTTAATTATCACATGTAGTATATACATATAAATTCAATTCAAATTATGTTCGACATTCGAAGATAATTAAATTTAATAATTATTCTTTTCATTGTTACAGGTAAGCTAGATCAATCGACATCACAAAGCATGTTTTCTTAAAATATGTATCAGAAATATCCAGGTAAGTAATAGTAATTTTAAAAATATTCAAATCTTATGCCCGTTAGGGGCAGAACTTCCCAAGCTTAACACTTTCGCAACCGATATTTTCGTAGCGCTACGCTCGTAGCCAATAACATTAAAAAAACCGCGAAAAAAAAAGCGAAAACTTGCTACAAGCAGAGCACCCGCAGGGGCTCGCGATCGTGAATGTCTTAAGGTATGAATAAAACAAAACAACAAGGGAACATTTCATCATCATCAACATCATCATCATATCAGCCTAAATACGTCCGCTGCTGGCTGGACTAGGGCCTATCCCAAGGACTTCTTACTGGTCGTACGCCGCCCTCATCCCACGATTTACCGCGATTTTCACCAGATCATCGTTCTTTCTTGTTGGGGAACTCCCCAAGCTGCGTTATCCTTTACGCGGTCACCACTCAAAAACCTTTCTGCTCCAGCGGCTTCTACGAGCAATGTGCCCCGCCCCCTGCCACCTAAGTCTAGCAACTCATTGAGCTATGACGACGACCTTCGTTCTTCTGCAGATCTTCATTTCTGATTCGATCACGCAAGGAGACTCCGAGCATAGCTCTTTCCCTTGCTGTCTCCTTATGCCATAGAATGAGCCTTGTAAAAGTGCCCTTGCGGCTTACTTACAGAATTAAAGGTCATTATTTCATACAGAAAGATGGTCGCTGGCCTTGGGGATGGAAATGGCACATGAAGACAAAGAATATAAACGTTAAAATAATGAAATTATAGGTATATTATTACGATCTAAAAAGGATAAACGGAAAAAAGGAAAATCATTGTTCAAAGTGCTATCTATTTAATCAAATTGTACGATTGTTCGTTTATGCAACTCATCGCCTAAATTGCGATGCGTTCACTTTCAATTCATGACGACCGTTTTCAAGTAATTTACTAAGCGGATTGAAAGTTTTTGTATGATTTTAATAAGTCTAAGATCCTCGTATCAGTATTTAGAAAAAAAATCTTATATCCTATTTTTAACATATTAAAATAATAGGATAGATTTTTCACAAGGTAAAAACTTTTTATTCGTAAAATATGACAAGACAATTATCTTTTTTAAGCACAACACTATAATAAGCCTAAATTTCAATACGAAAGAAAAGCAGCTACAATAATTATTACGTGAAAACATTGCTTTTTTTTATAACGCTTAGAAAAGGATCAGAAGTCGTACCAAATTTAGAAAAGGTCGTATCGACGGTGTTTAATACGACCAAGAGAATTTTGGATCTAAATATATCACTTTGTTCCAAGCGCCAAACGTTCATAGTAGCCATTGCTATTGGCCCGCCTATGTAGATACCTTGTCATTCATTTTCTCTTAAACGAAAAAACGAGATCACCTCACTTGCTATTTGCTACATATATACGTTGTTCTGCTGCAGCTATCTCCAAAAAAACCGGCGAAGAGCATGTTGGCCCATGCGCAGCTTAATTGAAAATATATATTTTTAGGTGTTTTTTTTCCGCAGCCGTTCATTGAAAAAAATGCAGTACAGATGAAAAAACATGAAATACAGCACTAGGAAAAGAGCGTAGCTCCACGACACTTACATCATTTTGCTGAGAAGCGCACTTTTTCGCAAAAACTCGAAAACGGTATATCCAATCATGTTGAAAATAAGTGTCGTTTTATTCTATGCTTTATCTTTGTAGTTTTTTCACATTTGAAAACACAAAAAAATAGGGGGGGGGGGACACAATGTATGCTACTTTCGGAGCGATTATTTCGGAAAATAGTTTCTATATCACAAACAATTCTTAGAAACCTCACAATGTTATTAAAGGAACTGTCGAAATATGTGCCACACGATGTACGCTGAATTTTATTTCAGTTTGGATTACACGTATGGAGTTCCGCTTTTGCCATTTTGGCTACGGAACCCTAAAAAATCGTCACCCAAGACAAAACCTCAATTCCTACATTCTCGCACCTTTTTCACCCGCACGGCCTTTACCTCCTGGTATCCTATTAAAAGGGCGCTCACCCGGATTGCCAATCATCCGCTCCCGGTATCTGATCCCGTCTAATAACTTCAGAATATTCACACGTCCCCCAATCTGCTGGAAAAAAGCCACAATTGTGGAAACGTCTCGTGTCCCTTACGGCCTTCTGCTTTTGAAGAGGTGGTTAATATGAATTTTATCGGATCACTTACCTTTGCATTGGGTTCTTGTGTTACAGTGGGGGTTAGTTTGAAAGTGTGATTTCTTGTTTTTTTTTCAAGATCGAATCCGAAATGAAGAGATTCGTAAACGTACCAAGATCACAGACATAGCAAATAGGGTAAGCAAACTGAAGTGGCAATGGGCAGGGCACATAGTTCGAAGAACCGATGGCCGTTGTGGGGGCGATAGGTTCTCGAGTGGTCGGATGACCTGATTAGGGTTGCGGGGACTCGCTAGATGCGGGTAGCCTCTATACGGCCCATTTAGAAATCTATTGAGGAGGCCTGTGTCCAACAGTGGACGTCCTATGGCTGAAATGATGATGGTGATAATTCTTTTGTTTCAATTTCAGCTGTTGAATATGAAAGTAACTAAATGGACTGTCAACAATTCGGTCGTTTACTGAAATTTATATATCAACTTATTTCAACATGATACTTCCATGCGTTCCTGAGAAAAAGAGTATTGACAGACAGACAGAGGGACAGAAATACAGACGGACATACAACAAATTGATGAGTAAAGAGTTCCGAGCTTTCCTTTTGAGGTACGGAACCCTAAAAAAGTTTGGGGAAATAAAATTATTCGTCAAAAAATATTCCCCATCTCCCAACCGCTTTTCTTTCAAATAAAAATAACAGACACCTTCCACTATGTACAGACTTCATACAATTTCACCAGATAAAGCCAACCCTTTATTCAAATTGCGAAAAAACTCCCAACGGCAAAAAAAGGCCCAAGTATCGCGATCAAGAAAATTTTATCATCCACCCGAGAAATATCTACAAACAATTCATTACGTCACTGGGTGACGTCACAGATAACGACAAAGGGTTGCCTAAAAAAAGATCTTATCAGCTCTTCAGAATTTTACTGTCCGGTCCCGATATTCTTTTAAATATGCAGGTGTTTTTTGAGGGGCCACGGACTCCGCTTCTGTCAGTGTTTCCCGAAAAAGTCATACCTACTATTATAAAGTAGAAAAAATTAAATATCTGTATATTAAAGATATTTTCAAAAACATAAGTGCCACTGAATCGAAAAAAGTTTTTATTGGATTTTTCGTATATTTTTATATTTGTGGTTTTATCAAGCCAAAACGGCTGAACGGATTTTATTTATTTTTGGTACACGGACAGCTGGGTATCCACAAATATTTATAGGATACTATTTACTCGACTACGGTGAAGCAAAAAGAGGGTTATGTTCTTTTATCCTCCGTTAACTTAGTTTGCTATCTGTTACGGGGGCACAGTGCAAAAAACTAGGGCACTTAGGTACCTTTTCTGTACCAGTCATCCATTACCATGAGATGAAGCAAGGGTTAATTTGCTCTTTTGTTTTGATAAAGCACTTCGTTTATCCGTAACAAGAAAAAAAAAAGAAAAAAAGAAAACATATTTATTCAACGCCAACATAAACAGAAAATATAAATAACAAAAAAACAAAAAACCTGACTCATTGAAATAAAACAATTTAACGGATTATATCGCGTATATTATGTCATTTTAGTTCCCGACGTTTCGTTTTATTTCAATGAGTAATAATCGCGGAAACAGAAGAAAATATTAAAAAACCCGACTACTTAAAAAACTTAAAAGAAAAAAACAAGTCCAGTACCTACCCTGTTGGGAAGATTTGCGTCGATCTAGTTTTCTTATGGGTCCCGACTGTTTAAAATAGCTATGTTCCGCATCAGAATTTATTATTTCTTTTATGTGAGTATCGATCATGAATCATAAAAGATTTCCATTATAACTTGACAAGGGTAGGTACTGGACTTGTTTTTTTCTTTTTAGTTTTTTTAAGCAGTCGGGTCTTTTGTTTCTTTAATTATTATTTTTATTTTATACTTTTTAGTTAAAATTATAAGTCAGTAAATTTCGAAATCTTTATCGTGGGGGTTATTGAAAAGCTTGCACAGATTTATTTACAATTAAATGAAAAATTTAATGAGAACGGGTTGCGAACCAACTTTAAATCGTTATAGTTCCTAACTTGTCTTTCAAAATTAAAAATGATAAAAGAAACCTAATAATGATTTTCAAATCCCTATTCAATGATACCCCACTTAACATAGTACGTCGATTTTCATTTATTTCTTTTTCACAATAAGACGTCTCATTATCGCCATTTTGAGTTTTCATCATTTTCATGTCTTTAGTGACATTTGCTCAGTTAAGGCAAATTGATTGACGTAAGAATCAAAATCGGTCCACGCGTTTGGTCTCTAGAGTGCCAGATAGGAACAAACATACATACATACATACATAGACTGATAAACACATTACCCTCCTTTGCGTCGCGCAGTCGGGTAAAAACAATTAACGACGCTAGGGGTCACCACTCAGCTTTATGCCACGGCAAGCCATGACGCTGATTTTCGGTGGTGCCCTGTAACTTAAAACTAATTTATAACTACCTAGGTTATTATCTAAACTAAGTCCTAGTGGGTGACTTCACTTTTACAAGAATATTGCTTACTCTTGCAAAATTATGCGGTCTTCAAGATAAGAGCGTACTTTCACCTGAAAGGCCGGCAACGCTCTTGTGACTCCTCTAGTGTTGCAGCTGTCTATGGTCGACGGCGATCGTTTACCGTTTGATAGTTTGCCCCAAAAAAATATATTTAAAAATCATGTTTTTTTCATTTATTCCTTTTTTCATATATGTCTGGAATATTTCACCAAAAATTATACCTGAGTCAGTCAATACAAGTATTTTAGTCGTCGAAATGTCTTCACTATCTGTATGTACGTATGTATGTATGTAAACACTTTATTGTATATAGTTCCAGTTACAAATGCAATCAACTTAAAATATATAACTACAAAGGCGAACTTATCCCTATTAGTCGTCTTCTTCTAGTTCTTCCAGTTAACCTTTGTGCAAGTGAGTGGAAATATAAGGAAGATATCTGCATTTGAGTATTTCAATACAATTTTGAAGCGTCTACATACACTAATACAAAATTTTTTACATGATTAGTTTGTTCAAAATATATTTTATTGAAGGGTTAGACTCTATAGTCTAGCGAAGATCACTTTTTACAGCTGACTTACTTATTTCGAAATATTTAAACACGTTGCTTACCTAGCCATCGTTTAGTCCAGCTAGTCTAAGTTTTTATACAAAGAGTCAACTTTATCAATCGCTAAGCACCCCCACCCCCGGCCAGGGGGGTGGCCGTCTCGTCCGGCTGTCAGGAGCAGATCAATGCGACCACCTGCACTTTTAATTCGAAGCGAGGGAGGGGTGCGCGCGCCTTTGTCTTATATGCGGCTAATGTGTAGGACATATGACTGACTAAATATGTTGCGGAGCTTCAATATCTGGATTACCAATTTGGAGCTCTTCGGAGATATAATGGCCGCTGTCAATATAACTAGAATTTAACCGCGGCTCCGCCCATGCTATCGAAAACTGAGTAGGCTAATTTATTTATTTTAACTTTAGTACATAATACCAAAGTATGTACTAACGGCGGACTTAATGCCAAATGGCATTCTCTACCAGTTAACGATAGGGCCAAACAGAGATTTATTGTCTGTTTTAATTAATAATTGTCTATACACATGGACACCAAGATTCGAACCCGGGACCGCCAGCTTCGTAGGCCGTTGTACAACCCACTGAGTCAAACATGTCGTTGTGTTTATTTTAGACACATCTGAGTAGAATTTACTCATCTATTCAACTCGAAATTACCTCTTAGTCACATGATTGTTGCAAATCTTATTTCATATTTTCTTTATCTCATATAGAGCTACAGGATTGGACATATAAAGTAGGTACACATGGCCCTTGACAAACAGTGAGTGAGGTTTTCATATGAAATCACATGCCAGCGTCACACATATCCGAAAGACATAATATCAACACTGTAGGGATTGATCTGTGCGTGACAGCGGCCGCAAAGGGTTGATCTGATAGGTATAAATAGATGTGAACGAGGTCTAAAATCCTATGGTTTCTTTTTGCGAGGCGATTCCGTTTGTAAACAATTTTATGATGGTACTTAGGGTGATGAAAAATCATCACCATCGTTTCAGCCATAGGACGTCCACTACTGGACACAGGCCTCCTCAATACGTGGGCCGAATAGAGGCGCAACCCTAACAAGGTCTTCTGACCACCGTGCGGGTGGCATTTCCACGCTGCGCTTGCCGGTACGCGGTCTCCAATCAAGAACCTTTCTGCCCCAACGGCTGAATCTCCTCATTCATGATACGACCTTGTAGAAAGAGCCCGAGCATAGCCCTTTCCATAGCTCGCTGCGTGACTCTGAGCTTCCTTAAGAGGCCCATAGTCAGAGACCACGTCTCGGCTCTGTAGGTTATCACCGGTAATACGCACTGGTTGAAGACTTTCGTCTTCAAACACTGCGGTATCCTGGACGAGAGGACACTTCACAGTTTCCCAAACGCTGCCCGTCCGAGTGGAATCCGTCAAATTATCCTAATTGGATACTTTTTAGGGTTCCGTAGCCAAAATGGCCAAAACGGAACCCTTATAGTTCCGTCATTGTCCGTCCGTCCGTATGTCGCAGGCATTTTACTCAAAAACTGGAAGATTTATATCGATGAAATTTGGAGCATAGGTGTCTTGTGTAAGCCGCTACTTAGTTTGATAGTTAAATAAAAAAAATATATAGTTTTAGGGGTGCAGGCACTCCATACATTTACCCGAAACTCAAAAAAAAAAATCAGCGAATATCAATGTGTGGCACATATTCCGACAGTTCTTTTAAAAACTCTGAGGTTTTTTTTAAAAAAAATAATAATGTGTCTCCCCCCTTTATTGTCTAAACGGTCATGATTTGTTGTTTATTACAGCTTGAAAAGTTCTTTCTTGACACTCCCATGGTTTGCGGGCGACGGGGGGGAAAGTTAGCGGAGGATGAAGTATGAAGTACACGAAAACCCTGCCGCGCGTACACTTCTTACTCGCCCCCGCTGTCTTTCCCCCCGTGACCCCCGTCTCACCCACAAACCATGCGAGTGTCACTAAAAAACTTATCAAGCTATAGATCGTCTCCCGACAGGTTTGATAACCAAATGACATACCTAACATCATGCTGAAATTTAGAACCGGTAACTAAAAGCGAAGTGTCTTTCCCTACTTAACAAGTTCACTGACAGGAACTCGCCTTGCGGGCGCTCTGCTCGTAGGCGCGTAGCCAATACCATGCGTTTCCTCGCATGTAGAGGGAAATGCGTAGCGCTAAGAAAAGCTACGAACGTGTTAAGACACTAATTGTACAGGTTCGTAAAAATCTATGGGCCTTGGTGGGAAACTACCTTCCTTGAAAATAGCTCATTTTACTTAAAATAAAACATTATTTTTCACTTCTCCTGCTCAAAAAGTACGTCATATTGGCTTCGCGCAGCGAGACTAAAATAGTACATTTGACCCCTAGGGCTTAAAAGAAAGCCGTATAATCCCATAAAAATTTCTATGACAATGAAAAAACAAATCTTGCGGCCAGCTACATACTCCTTACGAATAATTAAAAACAAATAAACAAACCTGATCAGATTGGTCAAACTTTCTGATAGAATTGCTCAAACTGTACTTTTAGTTTTTCGCGAAATATACAATTCTCATGTTAAGTCTTTTTTATGTTCTCGCAGTCGAAGTGAAAAGCAGAGTGTTTAACACATGGCTAAAAGCCATTATGACACTGAGATATATTTGTCCTCGCTCACTTTGTGAGCTTGTCCAAATAATCACTTCTTGTCATAATGGCTTATTTTAGCCCCATGTCAAACAATCTACACTAAAAAAAATTAACATGTCTAATTGCATTCACGGAATTTGTGAACATTTTTAATTTAAACTTACACGATTTTCACTCATTATGAACACACAATAAAAGGGTATAAGTTCTCTATAATTATACCACTTCTCTAAACGGTCGTCACATGTATGTAAACAGTTAATGATTGATCTGCGAGTGACAGCGGCCGAGACATCCAGGGTGGGTGCGCGGACGTGAGGGGAGAAAAGGGTTGGTTAGGTGTGGTGTAATGTGAGAGTTTTGTGTTTTAAGGCGCACTGCGAATATTAGTGATCGAAATGTTGCTATTTTGTATAATTACATTAACCGGCTATTAAATTAATTACCGGCAAGCGCAGCGTGGGAAGGCCACCCGCAAGGTGTTTGGACGACCTGGTTTGGGTTGTGGGGACTCGCTCTATCCGGCCTATGTGGAAATCTATTGAGGAGGCCTGTGTGAATTACATAATTTTTACACTAGTCGCAGTCTGGTCGTAGTTGGACACAGTGACATTCTCCGAGTGCCACTTGTAGGCTGTCCTTAAAAAATATATTTACAATATTTGAAAATATTGGCCACGTATTTTTTCTTTTGTTTGAGCAAAAAATTATGAAGATATAGCCCGTTAAAGACTTTCGCACAGCGCTTTATTATTGTATTTTTTTTTTGTTTGATTGAGAAAAGAAAAAAATACGTGGCCAGTATTTTTTGATAATCTTACTTACGGACTAATTATAATTATATTTTTTTACCCTGGAAACTACCCTATTATAACTTTTATATTCTAAAGTCGGTGTGTAGGTGGTTAAGAGTGGTCCTGGTTGCTTAGACGAGGTACAGTCAGCAGCAGAGAAACATGACCCCTCTGCCATAGAATGTTAGTATAGGTGGGTCATACTGATTCTAGAATGTAGCCGTCTTTCCTGTGGACATTGCTATAGTTAAGGGCTTGGGTACATATAACTGATATTTTTATCGCTTAGATCTAGAGTATTAATCAATTTGTACATCGCCTAATAGGGCACTAAGAAAAATTAGTATTTAAAGCCCTTAACTTTCGGGTGTCCACAGGAAAGACGCATAATGCTAACTCATACTAAAATTCAGTATGACCCAGGTATGTTCTGCGGGTCGTAGTATTTTCCAAGGACCGACCTCTAGGCGAAGCTTCCATTTCTGCCAGGTACCTTGCGAGTACTCTGGAGCTTAGTGGACGGTACTCCGCTGTCCAACTGTCTGTCTGTCATAGAGATCATCCTTGAACCCTAATGTAAACATTTCTTTATTTCATCTTTATTGCAAAAAAGAAAAATTTATCGTACAAAAGGCACAATTAATATCACAGGGCATTCTCTGCCAATCAACCTTGAGGCAAAGCAGATAAATTGTGGGCGGTTCAACTAATTTACACACAAAATTCATAAAGATAAATCTATGAATTGAATTGAATATTTTTTTAAGATTTGACTCATACAAAAATATTTAACCGCTCTATTAACAAACAATAAAAAATATATAACATTTACAATTATCACGGATACATCGTCTTTGCTTAAATAGTAGCCATGCAACTTTCAGAGGTCACTGACAAACTCATAAGTGACATATCCATATTTTACGATACATCTGTCAGTCCATATTCAAGACATGTCCTAATTATGACCGCAACATGTCCAGCTATTTTGCGCAAGTGGGCAAGTTAGACAATAAGACGTAATGAGCGCCCCCTGGCGGGTAGCTCGCAAATTAGTCGCCAGTCCGGCCAGACGCTGTTTCCGGCCAAGGGTGACCAGCTACTCCATTTCGAGGACCTTCAAGGCCTTTAATAATAAATGTACGAACTAACTATACTAAACACATTAACTTGTAAAATTGAACTTATTTTTTTTTCTGACTTGTAAAATATATTTACCAATAAATCATCTGCATCTGAATCTAAATATTCTGAATCTCAAAAACATATAAAGTATTAGACATATATTTTGTAACTCTCTTCAAATACTTCTATACTATTCTAAAGTTGTGAAAAAAATGTCTGTACATTGAAGAAAAAAAAACATACGCAGATGGATTATTTGATTTTTGTGGCTTTATTAACCAAATTGGCTAAATAGATCCCGACTATTATTGGTACATGGGTAGCTGAGTATCAACAAATGGTTAAAGAATAGTTTTACCCGACTACGCTGAAGAAAAATAGGGCATCACTTTTTCTTCTCCGCGAACAAAAACTATTTTCTATTCAATGACCTTCAAAAAGTTCGTTATAATCTTTTTTTTTAATAGCTTCAATATAGAGATATTTAATTTTTACAACTTTATAATATAAGAGTATAGGTAAGCACCTCTTCATTATATTTTGATATAAAATTTTAAGACTGTCCCGTCTATACACTAGGACTAGGACATTCCCACGCCGCACAAACGCATGGCCACCCACCCGTCTTGCAGCGTTTGACTGAGCAAAATCACTCAAAACTTTTAATGCTACTTCCGTAGGGACACGCGGCGGTGTGGGTGCGTCTTTATGTCCGCTCTTATAGATCGGATCTGTGTGAAGCCAGCCTTAGTTTCAGTTTATGTATGTTGGTTTGTATTAGGGAATTAATTTTTTTTTTTAACTGTATGCGGTTTCTTTAAGAACATTAAATTAGTGATGATTTCGTGATGCTTCATTATCTTCGTCTTTTGCTCATTTGTGACAAATAAAAATACAAGAAACTAAACGCACCCATACATACACACCAATTATATATATACCTTACCTATTGAGCCTATACATACATACTACATCTGTATAATATGTCTATTAATAGATTATATACAATAATTAAGCACGATTATGTCTTTTAAACGATGGGGGCATGGTCATCTGTAATACCCACAAGTATTATAACTTAGTTCGGACACAATTCCCACAAACATCAAAGATTTTACCTATTTGCTTTAAAATTACTATACTGTTAAAGTCTTAGTCTTAATATCGATGTTTGTGCAGAGAATAAAATAAATAATAGGGCATGTGCATATGCATCATAGAAAAGCGATACAAAAATGCATGCTGATTAAAATACCGTAAAAACGATTTCAAAACAATAAATTTAAATTCAAGTCGACGTATGATATAGGTATTTTAAACTATTAATTAGTCAGCGATTGGACAAAGAGTAGGTCCGACATGTACTGTTAGTGTTACGTCAAAGTGAACTTCGGCTATATAAACTCCGCATTAAATTCTGTTTTGCTGGAAAGAGATAGGATGAAAATTTTGTTTTATATCTTGATTATATCTACGGTTATTCGAAAAAATATTTTTGTCTACTGTTTGTTACATCAATGAGCTTTAAATAAACCAAAAATACGAACGGTCCCGGGTTCGAATCCCGGCCAGGGCAAGTGTTTGTGTGATGAGCACGAATGTTTGTTCCTGGGTCTTGGATATTTTCTATGTATTTAAGTATTATAATTTATTTATATATTAAGTAGGTATATCGTCGCCTAGTATCCATAGTAGAAGCTTTGCTTAGTTTGTGACTAGGTCGATTTGTCACTTAATACTTGTTTCTTTCCTCTCTCTAACAACGACTAATCATATTTTCAAAATATCAATAAAACGCTTTAAATTACAATCTTACAACGATTTCCCACAAAAATTATTTCACAAAGATGCCGTCACAGCATCGCGAAACAATAGAACGAAGCTAGAGTGAATAATACCTTCTCCCCCCCCCACCACCCAACTCGTTACCACGTACTGAATGTATTTTAAGACAGATGTGCTTAAAAAATATGTGTGTTGTACTTAGTGGAATGAACGATGTCGCATTAAACCTATTACTGGTATTACACTACATTTGTGAATATTATAAGCCAGTGGGTTCAAGACGCGCTAAATATCCTGCTTTTTACACAGCTCTCCTTAAGAAACATTATCTGTCCTTGGAGGAGCAAAAGCCGACTTCGCTGAAAAAAAAAGGATTATTTCCTTTTTTTTTCAGCGAAGTCGGGTAAAAAGTCTCCTATAACCACCTGTGGATACCCAGGTACCCATGTACACCAAACATGGTGCCACAACGACTTATACAATCATACAAAAAAATCATTTTTCGATTCAGTGACCTCCAAATGACGCAATCATTTTTTTGAAAACGTACTCGTATTACTTGTGCAGATATTAAATTTTTATAACTTTAAGTGACTTCTTAATACGTTTTAGACAATTTTAAAATCGACTTCTCCG
Organism: Hedya salicella; assembly: GCA_905404275.2. Classification (NCBI taxonomy): domain Eukaryota; kingdom Metazoa; phylum Arthropoda; class Insecta; order Lepidoptera; family Tortricidae; genus Hedya; species Hedya salicella. Next base: position 1,903,285 of record FR990104.1, read on the forward strand.
TATAAAACATTAAGCTAACCGTAGTCGGTTAGTATGGGAGGTACAATTTTTTTTTATGCTTTCGGTGTTAGTTTAATAATACAAGTTGATTGGCATCACGAGTAGCCTCGGAAAGTAACATTTTGTATCACGTCTTAGACTTCACCTCGTATAAGGGCCGTATACTGTTTGCTTACACCTATCAAATTATGGACATTGACACTATTGACAGGCTTAACAAACTGTTAATACCTAACAGAACCTGATAACATTTGACCTTATGTTTCATACGTATCAGTTGCAGAGAAAAGTAACCTCCTGTTATATAGATCGCTCGCTCGGTTTAATTGTAATCGCACGATTATGGCCATAAAGGAAAGACAAGACGTGATAACTTTGACAAAAATAAACTCAGCCTCGGGACTGCCTTTCAGTTTCATAAAAAGTTAATTCTGAATATCATTTATGTTAAAGATATTTTCAGAGACGACAATGACGAAAAATAAACGCAGTAAAATGCTAGAGTTTGGCGCAACCAGCTGTACATGTATAGACGAAGATTGCCCCAGCGTATTTCAGACTTATCATAAAGTAAATTACTACCCGACTTGGACAAATACGTGTACGTCTGTACGTCACGTCACGTCGTATTCCGGTCTCGTTCGCGTGCATCAATATTTTACAGACCCCATAATTCTCGCGCGTCACATAATTCATCCGTCGGGAATGGAATCCGCGGAAGATGACGGTTTTAAACCGGTCCTAGAAATGTTTCTGGATTGATAAAGGGATTGTGATGGCTTCTTGACGCCGGGAGCGCTCGAGCCAAGCCGCGAGACGCTGGTATGTCAAACTAGATAAGTGGTTGGTTCTTAAATCACTCAAGATACAATGCTACACTATTGGAAACTATACACGGCTTACTCACGTATCCTCATTGTGCACGGGAGCTTGCTGCGAAGATCGGCTATATAAGCCATCTCCGGGTGCACAAGCGCCCGACCGATTAGGAGTCGAAGTGGTGGCCTATTGGCCATGGCTGAGAACGGTCGGAAAGAGTAGTAGTACCGGTCGGAACCGGTATTTTTTTCATACAAAATATCCGAAATAACGATTCGTTTTTTTCGTTCAACTACGAGATTTTCATATATTTTATTAAAATTCTAGAAATTGAATCAGGTGCTTTGTGATTAATTTCTCTCCTCCTAAATATCATTTTAAAACATTTCAGAAATAGCGTGTATTTTAAACGATTTAAAAAATATCGGTTTCGATCCCTGGTAGTACAACTAGTATTAGAAACAGAAAGGATCTTGCTCAAGCCTCGCAAAAAGGTGGATCAATAATTTTCAGCGGATCACGCGAAGGTGAATAAAGCTACCTTTTTAGGGTTCCGTACCCCAAAAGGAAAAAACGAAACCCTTTTACGACTTTGTTGTCTGTCCGTCTCGTCTGTCCGTCTGTCCATCTGTCTGTCAAGACCCTTTATCTCGGGAACGCGTGAAGGTAGCGAATTGAAATTAAAACTATATACTCAGGTCTACCGAAGAAAACTTGAAGCTGTGAAAAAAACAAACTTCTAAGTTTACGTAAAAAAACCATACGGCCGTTTATAGCGTACATAACATATGGCGACATCCAGTTTCCTAATCAAAATCCTTGTATCTCATTATATCTAACGTACTTTTCACAATATGATTCAGCTCTTACTTTCAAAATTTGACAATTGTGTTTCAATATATGGTCTACACATTAGTAACTCCTAATGATACCAAAAATAAAACTGTATAGTCACCAACACAATATCTGCCATAACAAAGCGGGTGAAAATATCTGACACGTTCTAACAGCCCTAGAAATTGAGTCGTGTCAGATATTTATGCGCGCTTTGTTGTGGCAGATATTATCATCATCATCATCATCATATCAGCCCTTTATCGCCCACTACTGAGCATAGGTGGCAGATATGAATGGTGGTAACTGTACATACAAACATGACCTGTACGTACTCCATAATCTATCTGCAATTGGTGCAATTCTCTAACATTCCTGACAAAAGCTACCGCAAAATCCAATTTCAGAAGCCAGCGCCGTAACAATAAGTTCCGATTTATTAGTACAATAAAATTATAATAAATACCGTATGTAGGTCGCCTCCCCCCACCCCACCCGTCAATCGATTGTCAAGAATGCAGTTGAGTGCTGCATTTCTACTTACAACTTCCAAAGGTCCTTTCTCCAATTCATGTCGTCTCAGACTTAAGCTTTAAGAGCAAGGAGCTAGGTTAATATTCCAATGGCGTGGTCGAATGAGATAAGTGTTTCTGAGAATTAACAGTGGATTCGCGCTGTGTGTTCATCTAACTGGGAGTTTTCTGTTTTAAATAAGAGTTCAGGTATTTTCCTTTGGACTACCAAGTTGCAGCATTGAAGAGGTAAAATATAGTTGAGGAATAAGGCGCCATTAAGCGAATATGCGACCGCGCATAGGAAAGCGCAGCGTGGGCCGGCCCTCGACTAGGTGGACAGATGACCTATTTAGGATTGCAGGGACATCTGCGCTGGATCTCACTCTGTGGTGAACTTTAGGAGAGGCCTGTGTTTAGCAGTGGAAGTCTGTGGCTGATAGATCTTCTTCTTCATTATGTCATATCCTCAACGGATGTTGGAAATTATCTTCCGGATCCTGTTCCTGTATTGTGGTAAAGACTGGCAGTTTCTTTAATGTTGGACCAGCTTTTAATGCCGTCTTACCAGGTCAGCTTTCTCCTTCCTCTGCTCCTTTTACTGACGATTTTCCTTTGTAAGATTTTCTGATTTTGTTGTATTTGTCATGTCTATAGATATGTTCAAAATATGAGGTTTTTCTTTCTTGACTGTGCTCAAAAGTTCCAGGTGGTAGATGGACAGAAAGAAGGCTGATAGATAGATAGATAGAAGGAAATATAGTTAATTTATTTCTCGGTCTAATTATTGACAAAGAAAGCAAACACCTTTTTTGAACATAAGGAAAACATGACAACCTCACTTTCGATGTTCAGTAATCACGACACGCAAACATTATGGTGTCCAGCAATATAATATTTTAGATAAAGACGAAGTGTTATTATATTTAATTTTATATATCGTGACCCTTAGAGACCATAGGTACATCTCTGGGAAAATTGTTAGTTTTTATATTAATATTCATATCTGGAGCATCTGTACATCTCATCTGCGTGTACTCATTATAAATTAGTTATGACACAATTGTAAAAGTTTTAAGTATAATTAAGACAATATTGTAATAGTTAAGAATTATTTTGAAATAATGACTGACTGTTGAGTTTGTTTCGGCTTTCTTCTCAACAGTGTGGTCTCCTTTTAGGAAATGCCGTAAAGTCGTCGTTGTGGCCTACTTACAGAATAAACAATTTGAATTTGTTAATAGTTGCAAATAATCAACGTTTAGATAAATATAGTGGGAACGGATGATGTTTGATGTGATGACAATAACGCGTTTGCACTAGTTGTGCGAATGCGTGGGCGCATCTGTTTATTGCATTGTCTCCAACAGAACGACGTTATTCGGATGAGGCAATACAATAGCTTTCAGTTGTATTTTTACTACGAGTCTCGTGAGTGATATATATTGTATCGGGTATTTTTTTAAATGAAACTTGAATATTTTTCGCTTCTCTATGAAAATTATTGCTATTTGGCATTAAGTCCACCATTTGTACTAAATTTTGTTTTGTGCAGTTAACTTTAAATAAATAAATGATGGAATACCAGTTGTAGATAATATAAAGGTAATATGAAGTTAGTATCAATAAAAACCTCACGCGATTTTTTTTTAATTACAGCCTGCTCTGTCGTGGGACTGTTGGACAAAGATCTTCCTCTCTTTTTACCACTTGTCGAATCTTTATCCAAACTAGTAACTGACCAATCTTTTGGGACTGCGGTTAGGTCGTCCCGCCATCTCCGTCGTGGTCTTAAATTTCCTGTCTTTCTCACTTTATTGTTTATCTGATTCTTCTCCCTATCTGTCTGCTTGTCTATTTCGTTTATTGCCTAGTTTTGCATATAGCATGCCATATCTAACTATACTGTCAAGTCTTGATATACGGCTCGTTTAAGGCCGATCATAGATCTCGTAATAACATGAGGGTAATAAATAGCATGTCCGTCTGCCTATTGATCCGTTTCTCTCAAGCCTTTTTCATCAACCCTGAACCCATCCAGAGGAGTGTTGTAATTTTCAGTTGTGTATCTTATGTTAATGTCATCAATGTTCTGTTTGTGGCATCTTAGCATATAAATGAATAATTAAATTTAGTTTTTTTTTTAGTGGAAAGTTGCTTTGATTAGAAATAGTCTGTGTAAACGTTTGAAGATCACCTCTTTCTAGGAGTTTAAGGGTTTTTTGATCATCTTCTATCATGCCACATCCACTATAACAAGGCGCGATATACAGCTCCATCGACGGACAGACCAACAGCTGGGCCCCTCGTTAAAGCCCGATGATGGATCTTGATACGACGTGAAGATAATAAACAGCATGTCTGTCTGTCTGCCATTGCTGCAAACGCATAGAAAGAAACCTCTCTATAACGCTTTAATTTTAACTACTACCAAAAAATGGGTGTATACATGTTACTTGTGTATCAGATTTCTGTCTGTCTGTCATGTCAGGTACGATTACCTTCTAATTTTTTTTTTTCAAATTTGACTTGTTCTATCTATCTATCAGCCACGGACGTCTACTGCTGAACATAGGCCTCCCCTATAGTTTGCCACTGGGTGCAGTCTTGCGCAGACCGCATCCTCCAACTCTTAGCGACCTTACGAGGTCATCCGTCCACCTATTTGGAGGCCGCCCTTCACTGCACTGTACTATGCGTGGTCGCTATTCCAGGACCTTACTACCCTAACGGCCATCCGTTCTCCGCTCCATGGCCCGCCCATTGCCACTTCAACGATGCAATCCTGTGAGCTATGACGGTTACTTTGGTTCTTCTGCGGATATCCACATTTCAGATAAATACTTTTACAAAGAGAAATCCTGAGCATAGCCCTTTCCATTGCACGTTGCTTAAGGGCGATTGTGCACTACAAGGAATTTTGCTGTCCGGCATCCGATTTTTCTAGTTTGTCCATACTAGTTTGTGCAAAATCGGACTGCCGGACGGTAAAATTAATTGTAGTGCACAATCGCCCTAGCTCTGAGCCGCCTTATGAGAATTGAGTAGTTCATGTGAATGAAAATGGCATTTCTCGGTGCCACATCCACTATGACAAGTCGCGATATACGGCTCCATCGACGGACAGACCAACAGCTGCGCGGCTCGTTAACTCCCGATGATGGATCTTAAACGATGTCGTGGAATATTTTCGGGATTAATCTAATTTATAGTGTCTATTATTGTTCTAGAGTTTTCGTGGCGTTTTTAACGATATGTCGTAACGTCATCAATCTGGCGTGCGCGGTGACATATAAATTTGCAACAGCATTGTATATATATTCATATTTAATGGTTATTGCACGGTGTAAAATATTGCAAATGGCGGAGTTAATTTTATTTTACTTCTGGCAACTGTTTGTAGATTAAGTATGTAGGCATGTTTATGAAAAGGCATATGATCTTGGGAAATATAGTATTCTATTATGATAAAATTGTCTGTTACTATCAATGATATTTTACAACTTTTTAATAGTACTAGCTTCTGCTCGCGACTTCTTCCGACTTAAATTCGTTTATAAGAGGATAAAAAAGCGGCCAAGTGCGAGTCGGACTCGCCCATGAAGGGTTCCGCAGCCGTGTATACAAAAAATGCACTACAGATGAAAAAAATACGATATGAAAAAAAAAACACTAACAAAAGAGCGTATCTCTCCGGCACTTACATCCTTTTGCTGAGAAGCGCAGTTTTTTGGCAATAACTTAAAAACAGAATGTCCGATCATGTTGAAAACAATTTTCATTGGAAGTATTCATTAAGCTTTATATTTGTAAATTTTTTCATATTTTTGAACTTACCGGTTAGAAAATAGATGGAGGGGACACAATTTTTGCTACTTTCGCAGCGAATATTTCGGAAAATATTCACTGAACCAAAATTTTAGAAACCTCAATGTTTATTCAGCAGTTCTATCGAAATGTGTGCCACACTTTAATATTTGCTGAATTTTTTGTTTCAGTTTCGGTTACATGTATGGAGTGCCCCCCCTAGAAATATATATATTTTTTATTTAACTATCTAACTAAGTAGCTGATAACTCACGACACCTATGCTCCAAATTTCATCAATGTACAGCTTATAGTTTGTGAGTTAAATGCCTGTGACATACGGAGGGACAGACAGACAGACAGACAGATAGACAGACAGACAGACATGACGAATCTATAAGGGTTCCGTTTTTGCCATTTTGGCTACGGAACCCTAAAAAGGAGCTTAGGATATTAATTATTTTAATGTTTAAAATGACGATTTTATCAATAATATTATACTTCTTAAGTTAAATGATCTGATTAGGTGTTTCTGGGTTTCCCTAATCCTTGCAAAAAATGTTGGATCATATTGTATGTCTCCCAGCAAAGACTTCTCTCAATGTAACTGACAATTCGAAAGTGCCTGCACCTAGGCCTACTTGAATAAAGTATATTTTTATTTGTTTTGATTATCCGGGACTCAAACTATCTCCATACCAAATTTAATCCAAATCGGTAGAATTAAGCCTAAAGAGGTAACAGACAGACAGACGCACTTTCTTATGGACGTAAACAAAGAATCTGACGAATTAACTCTAACAGTAGCTACTTGAAATAATTCAATTTTACTTGCGACTCTTTTATGAACTGTCATAGTATCTATTTTGAGAGCCGTTGTGTTCGCCGAAAGAAATTTCCCTGGTGGGCTATGACAAAAGAATTAATAGTTGTAACATAATCCACCCATTTAATATAAAACCAAAGGTCATTGACATGTCACAGAAAACCTAAAAAGAGCGAAACCACGGAAGACATAAAACGCCAGCTTATGATGTATAGCGCGCAAGAGTCACAGACGAAAAAAGAACGGTGGCAGCCCTGACGCGAGTGATTTATGCAACAAACACATAAATCCGACTTCTGTCTGTCAGCCGCTAGGGCTGTGCATGGCGGAATCTTGGAAATTAAGGCGGTTAAATTGAGTGGAATATCTTTCTCGGTTTGTAAGTGCTATCAAGGAGTTTTGAAATCTAGTTTTAAGAGGGGTTTGACTGCAGTGATTTATAAGGGCTTATACTTTACCGACACCTTTTGGCTGCTAGGTTCATCTATGTGTGTTAAATAGGTCCAAATATATATTTAACCTTAACAAAAGCCCCATAGACTTGATATTCCGCCTGTAACAAACCTATGTTTTACAAAATAAAACACTTAGACTTTGGCTTTGACTTCGATGGCTTGGTCACCTTCAAAAAATGGAGGAGGATCGCGCGACGAAATCAGCTTACTCATGGCGACCAGCTGGTCGGCGACCAGTTGGTTGACCTAAGTTCCGCTGGAGATACGTGGTGGGGGCGGATCTGCGTAAGTTTCAAACCGAAAACTGTCAGGAAACTGCGCAGGATCGGGAAAAGTGGCTTGCTCTCGTTTCGGAGGCTAAGATCGTATTTGGGTCATTAAGTCAAAATAGTTCGTTTTAAATTTCATTATCTTTAGCTGCCTCGTCAAAGGTCTACTAGGCTTCCTAGTAAAGGTAGGTTGGCAAAAGTAGTGCCACCAGTCCTTTCCCTCCACTGCTGAACATAGGTCTCCCGTATTCGAGAGTGCGATTCTGTGCAGACTGCATCCAAACTCCTCGTGACCCCTTGGAAGTTATCCGTCCACCTAGTTGGGGGCCGACCCACGCTGCGCTTTCCTATGCGTGGTCGCCACTCCAGGACTTTACTGCCATCCGTTCTCCGGTCTACATGGCCCGCCCATGGCCACTTGCCAATGCAATTCTGTGAGCTATGTCAATTACTTGAGTTCTTCTGCGGATATCCTTATATCTGATTCTATCACGCAGAATCAGCGCACCATAAGACATCGAGTTGCGACAACCGGCCCGCGTACCTATAGGGTAAACAAACTGAAGTGGCAATAGGCAGGGCAGGACATCGTTTGAAGAACTGATGGCCGTTGTGGCAGAAAGGTTCTTGAGTAGAGAACGCGTACTGGCAAGCACAGCGTGGGAAGGCCATGCACAAGGTGGTCGGACGATCTGATTAGAGTTGCGGGGACTAGCTGAATGCAGGTCGCCTCTATCCGGCCCACGTGGAAGTTTATTAAGGAAGTAAATACTATTATTAAGTTGTAAGAACGAAATGTCTGTACATTGCAGATATTTTCAAAAAATGATTGTAACGAATTAATTGGAGGTCACTAAAACCATTTTTTTTGTATGTTTTTATGTGCTGTTGCGGCTTAATCACACTAAATCTGCTAAACAGATTTCAACTATTTTTGGTACACGAGTAGCTGGGTATCTCCAGATGGTTATAGGATACTTTTTACCCGACTACGCTGAAGAAAAAAAGAGTGGTGATGACTTTTTCTCCTCCGCGAACGAAGAACGGCGTCTTCTAAGTTTGTTATAAGTTCATTCGAAGCGTGCAGTTATGACTTATGAGTTAAATCAACTTTAAGAAAATAACCAGCCCTTATTTCAACTTCGGGTTATAAAACGCATCATTATATCACCAGCCTTATTCCACCGTTACGCGTGATATAAATAAAGCAATGCATCATGATTAGCTGCGCGGGCGACGATGGATTTCCGAATACCAACAAGCTACATTTTCGACCTCATAATCACTTAGGTTCTCGCGTTAATCAGGTCAATCGCTAAGCAGTTTTTGAAAACAAGAAATCGCACTAGAATTTTAAAAACGTAAGTATTAAAAGTGAGTTCTGCCCCTCTATTGCCTAACGCGTTTGGCGCACGCAATCAGAATCAAGTGTCATGATTTTGTATGGGCTATAACAGTTGATTCCGATACCAAGTGTCAAAATTTCGTTAGTTAATAACCCCCCGGGTCTTGCGTGTCATTTTTTTGTGAAATAAACAAACTTTTGAATTCAGTTTTCTTCGTAACCGATGAGTATATGAAGAGATGCGTAGATATAAATGAAGCGGAAGACGTGTGTAAGGACCGTAAATTCTGCTATTCGGTAGTACCTGTCTACTCGAGCGAGATACAGGCGTGGGTACATATATATGTATCTTAATGGGATGAAACTGACGATAAAGCATGCTTGCTTCTTAACTATAATACAACACATATTTTACGCCCGCGTACAGGACGATGCAGCGTGGTCAGGCGCCCAAGGAGGTGGACCGATGATCTGGTGATGATGGTGGGAAACCATTAGACGAGGGTGGCGCACGATCGATCTTTGGGGAAGGCCTTTGTCCAACGGCAAGGACGTCCCTGGGCTGATATGATAATGACACTTAATAAGCCGGCGTATTTAAATTCCTCTTAGCTGATACGAGTAATATACCAACAAAATGTTCAATCTATAATTTACTAAAAATAAATGAAATCAAAACCCACTAAATTTCCTTAACAAATGACTTATTGCATCAATCACAAATCACAACCCGAAACGTTCAAATTGCATACCAACTTCGTCCCAATCGATATGAAACCACCATTACCATATTTTCGCGCACAGTGGTTCCAAGTCGTAAACATCAGACGAAATGAGCACTAATTCTCCCTTCCTTGCCGCACTGTGCACCCCTCTTTACATAAATTTGTCATATTTGCACGCACCCCCGCGTTCGTGCCAAGTTTGGGATCCAGGTCTTGATGTGGTCCTTTTTTTGTTTGATATTTAATGGACAGTGGTGAAAACAAGTCGAGTTTAGGAAAAAACTATGACATATTGAGCCGATTATGCGCTCAAATTCTGTTATAACCTTTAGTTGATCGCGTATGCTGATATATAAACAGATAACAAAACTTACATGAATACAATGAAGTTGCAGTTGATGCATATAAAATGACTCTCACTATCAATGGTTAACGAATGACCTATCTAGATTCACTTGCACATACGATCATTTTACGCTAATGTCTTATTAAGGAGCCAATAAGCATTATCTATAACAGAACGTAATTTAATGTTGTATTAAACTCATGCACGTTTATGCAACGATTAATTTCATAGGAAAAACATTAGTTATACGAATCATTTTGGTCAATTCCAGCCGGAGACACTTCATTAACCTTAAACCATTGCCATTTTTAAAATTCAATAACTCCAAGTTGTGAAGCGTCCATCAATTACCGTATTAAGTAACTGTAGTTTTTATGTCTATTAATATGACAATTCATTAGTTAATGACAAATCATCATCATCATCATATCAGCCCAGGGACGTCCACTGTTGGACAAAGGCCTCCGCCAAGGATCTTCACAACAACCGGTCGCGCGCCGCCTTCATCCAATCCAACGGGTTCCCGCGATCTTCAACAGGTCATCGGTCCATGTTGATGGGGGCCTCCCTAAGCTGCGTCGTCCTGTACGCGGTCGCCACTCGAGAACCTTTCTGCCCCAGCGACCATTGGTTCTACGAGCAATGTGCCCCGCTTACTGCCACTTAAGTTTAGTAACTCTTTGAGCTACGTCAAATGTCGCAATGAAAATGATACAGGAGTCACAGACGAAAAAAGAACGGCAACGCACTTGTGATTCCTCTGGTGTTGCAGGTATCTAATTGTCTATGCGCGACGGTGATCGCTTACCATCGGGCGTTCCGTGTGCTTGTTTGCCCACTATAACATAAAAAAAATCGAATAATTGTGAAGACAATTAATTATTCACTAGGTATATCCGACTTGTATTATTTACGCACTCCTAATTTTGATATTTCTTTCCAGGTAAGTCATCACAACTTTATCAATGTGCTTCCTTCGAACAGGTAGGATCTTAACACTTTCGCAACCGACTTTTTCGTTGCGCTACGCTCATAGCCAATAACATGAGGAAAGCCGTATATAGCGAAAACTACGAGCAGAGCGCCCTCCAAACGCGCTGGCGGTGATGAATGTGTTAAACATTTAACCGAAACCATATTCCCTCATTTCCCTCAAGCCGTTAACTCAACATCCGTATTTCACTGCACCCATTCTATACAGCCTCCATACATACAACGCAAGATCACGTCAATGCCACCCCCACCCAGAAAAAGGGAATAATTTCTTTATAAATTATTACAGCGAGCGAGAATTGAACTGATATCCTTCAAAGGCGAGTGAGGGGGGAAGAGGGCGGGGGGAAACACCCCGGGACGTTCGCCGTGATTTATTGGGCTATAAAGTATTATAATTAAAAGCTTGGAACGTGGGGTGAAACTACACGGAACTACGGAACCGTTGATCGGTCAGGTCAACGTGTCTCTTTCACGCTAATGAGTTTGGGTTGAGACGGCAGATTTGAGTAAGGTAGTTAGGGTTTGACCCAGTAGCTTTGCGTTCGCATTTGGTAATCTAGTTTTTATGTGGTATAAGGTTTTAATTAAGCGTTGTTAATTGTTGATGACTATTGGTCTTGTTTGCATTTCATTGAAAACTGAGCTTTGTAAAGGAAATCAAAATATTAGTTTTACCCATTTTGTTGTATCAACAAATGGTTTTAATTCACGAAAATATTTATTTAATTATCGAGAGAGTGTCTTCTCGTCAAAGATACCTCAGTGCTTGAAGGCAAAAGTCTTCAACCAGTGCGTATTACCAAGTAATGACCTACGGAGCCGACACGTGGTCTCTAACTATGGGCCTCTTAAGCAAGCTTAAAATCACACAGCGAGCTAAGAAAAGGGCTCGGGATCTCTCTACGAGATCGAATCAAAAACGAGGCGATTCGTAGACGATCTAAGGTCACCGATGTAGCAAAAAGGGTAAGCAAACTGAAGTGGCAATGGGCAGGGCTCATTGTTTGAAGAACCGAGGGCCATTGGGGCAGAAAGATTCTGGAGTGGAGACCGAGTACCAACAAGCGCAGCTCGGAAAGGCCACCCGCAAGGTGTTCGGACGACCTGGATAGGACTGCGGGTATTCGCTCGATGCGGGTCGCTTTGATCCGGCCCAGGTGGAAGTCAACTGAAAAGGCCTGTGTTCAGCAGTCGACGTCCTATGGATGAAATGATGATGATAATGGTGAATTTAAGAACGATGAAAAGAAACATAGTATATAATCATGGACAGCCCTTGATCTTTTCACCCGAGTAATCAGGTTTTATTATTATTTCTTCACACGCTGAAATTTTTTATCTTCTGGCCATTATTGTCTATTCAAATTTCGAATTTATTGTTAAAAACATAGTTTATCGGAAGTTCATATACATAAAAAAAATAGTTGTCAAACTATTGACAGCCAACGTACAGCCTACATAGTTAATGCAGGAATATGAAGAAATACATATTCTTGTCGACATGTAGAACTGCACTGAGGATGGTTTTTTTTCTATGGGGGTGAAAACTGGTCACGCAGTCGCGGATAAAAGCTAGTCACATTTACTAAAATGAACTATTTCTTATGAAGATGAATTAATTTTTTTGATGTAAGATAAGCCAGCATTTGACTTCAATTTCACCTGTTGGCAAGCGATGATGAAGCCTACGATGGAGCAGGCTTACCTAGATAGTGTCTAATCGCTCTCGTCTTGAAGAGTTCCAAGTTATATTGTACCTGGAAAAAATATGCAAAAATTTGAATTCAAAATTCAAAAAGACTATTCTGCAAGTAAGGCACTTTTACAAGTCTGACTCTACGGCATTTCCTTAGAGGAGTTTGTTGTTGAGAAGAAAGCCGAAACAAACTCAACAGTCAGTCATTTTTACAAATCAACTCTTCTCTTTATATGTACTTTATTTCTTGCTGCGTGAGATGCTGAAAGATAGTTGCACTCTGTAGCCGTCCTAATGAGGAATGTAGAACTAAATAGCTTTGTTAGAGTCGGTGCTATATCAACAACATAAGGTTGGAACCGAAATCCATGTAACATGTCCAAATGTTATTAAGGAACGTGAAAATTTGCAGTACGGTGGTGCTCTCTTATTCTGCAGGGCCCTCTAAAATTTCATTCGTCCTTGCTTCCTACATAACCGAGTCGGGCGTCGCCGCGTCTGATTATTAAACTAAAAACATAACGGCGTATAACTCACCGGGTGTCCTCTAATTTCGAGAAACTCGGGCCGTTGCTGGACACATCTGCATGCGATGCTAGGTGATTCCGTCTCAAACAAAAGTGGAGTTCGTTGGTCGGTGATACTTTATTTTGTCTTGTTAAGTCATCGAATACAGGGTGCTGGAACCCAAAAGATTTTATCCACGCATTCCTGAAGTCATCAGGAGTAAAAAATTATGAATCCAAGTCAATTCAGCAAAAAAAATATAATTTTATAGTTACATCTTACCAATGCGACCTTCAAGCTTTCTAAATAAGAGCGTACTCCCACCTGAAAGGCCGGCAACGCACTTGTGACTCCTCTGGTGCTGCAGGTGTCTATGGGCGATGGTGTACGCGTGACCATCAAGTGATCTGTCTGGTCCAATGCCCCCTACATTATTATTTATATAACATAAAAAAAGTTTTTTGTTTTTTTTTAAAAGGATGACGTTGAAAATTGTTGACGAAAATTGTTGAAATTTGTTTAGCCGATTTGACGTGATGAAGCCACAACGACACATACAAACATGTAAAAAAAAAAATACCTTTTAAGAGTCCGTTACATATTTTTATATTTTTAATGTACAGAATTTTCATTTTTACAACTCTATAAGAGCCAAATCATCGACGTAGCTCGGAAATCGACCAAGTTGAAGTGGGACTGGGCTGGTCAGAGTCAGGTCAGGTCAGGTCTGGTTGTGGGCCAAGATAGGAGGACTGGCCAGAGGTAGCTTTAACCCGGGATCAGTGGAAGACCTGGGGTGAGGCCTTTGCCCAGCAGTCTGACAGCTCGGGCTTAATATAATAATAGTAAAGATTTAGAAATTTGTATAATATTGCATCATAGAATGATGTCTATTACTTTTCAGAAGCGATGAAATACTTAAAAGTGATGATGATGAAAATTTAGACCTTTGTTTTAGATACGTGCCTATGATTATGAATATTGGCAGTCATTATTTGAAATAAGCTTTTATAAATAAAATAAAATCTTTTACCATGCTAAAAATTATTCAGGAAGTGCTCTTCCCCAAAAAACCATTAAAAGAAAAGAGTAAAATAAACAATTTCGTTAGGGAAACCATCACCATACCTGCCCCTAAAATATCGACGTTGGCTCATTAAAATAATTCAAAGATTAGCAACACAGGGTCCTCAGTTAGCGCAACGAAATTAAATTCTGTCAGAAAAGGCACAACAAATCATATTTATTTAGACCTAAAAATACCTCGGGTGGCCATTACGTTCACAAAACGCGGACTGTGCGGGTCGTAGGAGATTAAGCAAGGAAAGACATTAAAGAGAAATTATTTATTTAGGGCCACCAGCTAGATTACATTACTCCATACACATAAATAACGAAAACAATAAGAGCTATTCTAATAAATTATCTTTTTATTGCCGGATTGTGAAAATTTTAGACACTTATCTCGAGCGAGGGGTGGGGTTTTGTCCCAATTATTTATAGCGGTTGAGACGCGAGGGATTTTGAATTCGTCGCCGTCCTTTCTTATGGAAAGTTCTTTTTTTAATTAAAACATTCGTCGAGGTTAATTAATGGGCGTGAATAATAATGTGGACGCCTTTGAATTTATTTGGACGTGAGGATGTGACGGTTTCCTGTGATATGTTTATGCTGGCCGGACACTATCTGTTATGAATTTATTTTCTTTACATTTTCTGAGATTGCCGTACGTTATCAAAATCAATCTGTGACACGTCATTTGGGTGTTGCGTGGGTTGAAAAAGTCATAAATACATACTAAAGACTACAGGACAATTTTACACAAACCGAACTAGACCCATGGTAAGCTCAATAAGGCTTGTGTTATGGGTACCTCTACCTACTAGACGACGATATATTTAATATATATATTTACTTATATACATAGAAAACATCCAAGACTCTGGAATAAACATTTTTTCTCATCACACAAATATTTGCCTTTACCGGGATTTGCACCCAGGACCTTTAGTCATGAATTAATACAAACGCATTTTGAGAGTGAATTGTGGAAGTTATAAATCGATATGTGCTAAAAAAATGTTCATTGGTTGACTGAGAGATCCGTGAAGGAAAATAAAGTCTACCTTATTTTACCTTTGTCCAGGTATGGTACCTCCAAGTTCAATAAAGATGAAAACGGATGATATTTGATCCATCGCTGATTCAGATCACAAAGAAGCATTGCAGCGTGCAAGCAACACAAATGCATCAATTACGTTATTTCTGTCAATCCATCTGTCATCACAGTATCAGGGTTTTGTAGCTTGCAACGCTGAGTTATAATGCTTAAAGCTGGATGAAAAGTTTTAGTGAAAGCCATTTAAAAATACTCCATAAACATGTAGTATTCGATTTACAATTCGATATTGCTCTGAACTCGCTATCGAAAAACAATGACATTAAAAAAACCGCAATCCGAATTCGTTTGCTATTCATCATGGCTCGTGTCTCATTGTTGTCGGCTTCCACAAATCAATCACACCAAAAAAGTTTAAAACCTTAGTCCTAAACGTCCTTCAACCAATACGGCACAGCCTCCATGAATAATCTAATAAATAATCTTTTGAAGCGTAATTTATTAGCTAAGGCATTACCAAACGGAAGCCGTGTGACGGAGAAGGAGAGAGCAACTCGTCGTTAGATGAAAAGGGACGGGTGCAATGTCGTCCGTCATAAATAACCGAGGCAAAAACAATGGACAATGGATTGTGGTGGTAAGATACGTCTTCTTTAGGCCCCGTCCCCCCGAGGGGACAGAGCAGGACTGTTCTGACTGAATGAAACGCGTGCGCAACCAAAAAAAAGAGGTTTTGAGGGATTTATATGAGGGTTAAGATTTGTGATGTTTAGTGAGATATGGGACCTGAATTTTGTGGATTTTGAAATGTTTTATTTTTCATGAATAAATTTTGGTTACCAGTGAAATGCCTCAGACACACAAATCAGACCTATTTTTAGAATTTAGAGGACAAGAAAATATCTTAAATTGATGATACAATGGGTGCCTAAAGCATATTTTTAAAAATCATACTTTTGATTTTACTTCGAACCTCAGGACCTTAGTCAGTTGGTATACATTGACGCGCATCGAGTGTATGAAACGAAGGTTCTCTTCTTGGATGGCGCAATGGTTGCAAAAATTGTTGGCACTCCCACTTGGTGAGGCGCGACTTTCGCTGAGAAAAAAAAAAACTTTATTTCAATAGACAATATGCAATGCATTTTTTTTTTATAACTGGTGTATTGAACTGACGTAGAAATATCAAATTGAGCCAATAAGGGTGAACAAATAAAGTTCTTTATGTTTTAGATATTGCGGATTTTTTTAAGACCAAATGAAAATTAAACGTTACCTAGTGATTCTTTACCATTTCATGAAGCTAAACACTTTTTAGGGGCCAATTGAAGAAAATGCTCATACACTTCTCACTCTTCTATACATTAGTGACATAAGTGACGTCACACGTGTCGCGCGATTTGTATGGGGCGTTCTAACGCCCAACCGTTTGAATATCGATTTTAACGTTTCTAAAAATCTACAAGTTTAACATTCAATAGGCATCATACATACATTTCTTACTCATAAGAAACTGTGTCGTATCAGGAGACCAATAACCTAACAAGGGATAGAAAATAGTGACGATTATGGCATTATTATGGTAATTTATTTTACGCACTTGCTACATTGGCGCCCAATTAATGCTTTTTTACAGACACTTGGGATAAAGACGGTGGCCACTAGGAATAGGAAAGATTTTAACCACGAATTTTTAATACCATTGGAGTAAAACAAAAATGAACCAAATCGAATTCAGCAAAAAAATAACAAAATCTAGTTTACTTAGTCGATATTTGTACATAAAAATTGAACAAATTATGCTTCTCTATGAAAATTATCCCTTTTAATAAAATGGTTACGAGTGTTTTTCCAAAAAAGCATGATTTTAGTGAGTAATATAGCTGTCACTTCGATTTCTGGCAATAGCAACGCGGAACTTGGCCGCATATGTGGCAATAACGCAATCAAAAGAGCTTAATGCACATTAGGAATCACAATAAATAGTTTACATGAAAATTGATATTATCTTCAAAACTTAGCTGACGACCGGTTTGGCTCAGTAGGAGTAACGTTGCCTGCGAAGCTGAGGTCCTGGGTTCAAATCCCGGTAAGGGCAAATATTTGTGTAATGTGCAAAAATAATTGGTTCTGAGTCTTGGATGTTTTCTATGTAAGTAATATATCTATTAAATATATCGTCGTCTAGTACCCATAATACAAGCCTTATTGAGCTTACCATGGGACTAGTTCGATTTGTGTAAAATTGTCTCGTAATATTTATTTATTTATTAAGCTACATTTCACATAATTTTCGTCCTAATAACCTAGGTATAAATTATGCAGCTTTCTCACAAGCATTTTGTATACATTTCATAGTCATAAGAACTGGCGTATCAGGTGACCAATTAGGCTACCAGGGGATTTAAAGAGTGACGATTATATGCACTTGCTACATTGGCGCCCATTTAATGCTTTTTGACGGACACTTGGGATATATTGAGTTTAATATTCTCTTCTGTTTCCGCGATTATTACTTATATAAATAAAACAATTAAACGGATTATATCGTATATATTATCTCAATTGAGTTCCCGACGTTTCGGAAGCCTTTCAGCTTTCCATGTCATCATGTTCGTTCTACCCGTGACCATGGAAAGCTGAAAAGCTTCCGATACGTCGGGATCTCAAATGAGATAATATACGCGATATAATCCGTTAAATTGTCTTATTTAAATATATAGAAATTAATATTTTCTTCTGTTTCCGCGATTATTACTCATTGAAATAAAACAATTTAACGGATTATATACTCATTGAAATAAAACAATTTAAACGTCGGGAACTAAAATGAGATAATATACGTGATATAGAATTTGTTCTCCTTATTTCTCTACGCTCCATAACCCTGGTCAATTATGATCACCACTGTCAAATCCCTATTTAATTAAGGGTCTCTAAATCTCTAAGAAACAAAAATCTTCCGGCAGTACCGGACATGAAGGTATAGTTAAAAGGAGATAAATGCTGACTTTGGCGCGACCTAAAATAACAATTGTCGTTAGAAATTGTTTCGGGTGCTTGCATAATATACCCATTGAGGGAAACGAGAGTTAATAGTCTCTCCATATTCCTTAAGGTGCGTCCACACTTGTGTCATTTGCTCGTATCCGATCACCGTGCCGTGGCATGACTGCGTATCGCGCTGCTTGGACGCTCATTGTCGGCGCGCCGATCATGCCGCACTCTTCCGATATAAGAGTGTGATACGCGTAGCAAATGGATTTCGAGCGATCGGATCGGCGCAACGTCCAAGCGCGTGATCGTGACACGCGATGTTGATCTGATATGAGCAAATGATACAAATGTGGACGCACCTTAATATCATCAATGCCGAGTTTAGGAGCGTTTTTAGGGTTTCAAAACTTAAATGGTAAAACCGGAACCCCGTATGTTACGGGCATTTTACTCAAAAAGTACATATTGATGAAATTTGGAGTATAGATGTCTTGTATACGCCGCTACTTAGTTTAGTACTTAGCTAAATAAAAATAAAAAAATCTGAGGGTTGGGGGGGTGTCACGATCACGCGTTTGGAAATTACGCCGATCCAATCGCTCGAAATCCATCTTGCTACTTGTATCACACACTTAGATCGGACAAGCGCGGCGTGATCGCCGCGCCGACAGTGAGCGTCCAAGCAGCGCGATACGCAGTCATGCCACGCCACGGTGAGCGGATACGAGCAAATGATACAAGTGTGGACGCACCTTAAGATATACGTCGTTGGTCGTGCGACAATTATTTTATACCAAAATGACACCAGTCATTAATTCATTTAAATGCCGACGTCAAACTAAATGGAATATACATATGAACTCTCATACAAATATGCCGCCGCCGCATAATTCATGTGCGTCTATCAAAATTAATTAATTACCAAAGAATATTTGATCAACTCATCGGTTCATTAGCGAACAGGCAAGATGCTAACGACAGGAAAACATTCCCATTACCTTCTTGATTATTTGATTCAAATACCGGCCAAGTGCGAGTTGTACTTGCTCACCGAGGGTTCCGTACACGATAAGCTTTCTTCGTTCACGGCGGAGAAAAAGTCATAACCCCTCTTTTTTCAGCGTAGTCGTGTAAAAAGTATCCCACCAAAAACATTCTGTAAAAAACTAGCCAAGTCTCGATGGAGCTGCTTGTTTATCTCTAACCAGGTGCTCCATGACACCGTCCGACGTCCGACCGTCAAAGATTGGTGCAAGGTTTTGTACCCTTGTGTACCCTTCAACGGCCAAGTCACACAACATTAACTATAATAATAAAAAAATCGCAGTAAAGAAACTTAGACTTGCACGACTTTGTCTAGATGTCATAACTTTTTAGAGATAAACAAGCAGCTCCATCGAGACTTGTCTAGTTTTTCACAGAATGTTTTTGGTGGGATTTCACTTCTTTTTGTAGAAACGTGTAAAATGAAGCGGCCCACCAAGTTGAATATTTTTTGTAAAGGCGGTATGTCGATCTGTAATAGTTTGGTTGGGCTCTTGTGTTTTCTAATCAGGGTCACCCGGTACTCCAGATCTTCGATTAGCCTAGTTTTATAGTTTTCCTTTTATGTGGCCATTAAACCCTAACTCTGTACCAAATTTCAGCTCTCTGAGTTTATGGGAAGTACTAGTTCTATTCTGATGATCATGAGTGAGTGAGTGAGTGTCATAAATGCGAAACTTTGCTTTCGCTTAACTTCGGAACTAAATGACCTACAGACTTGAAATTCTGAATTTCAAGTATGTGATTATAGCTTACTAGATTGCGAAAATTTATGCGTTCTGATCTTATCCAGAGGTTCTCAAATAGGGGCCTGAAAATGCGGCGAAATGGTTCCAGTAAAGGATGGTACGGCAGTGCTGGCTCCGCGCTCGACTTGGCGGGGGCACTGCCGTGCCCCCTGATCCTATAACCATCTAGAGAAACTCAGGTACTCGTGTACTAAAAGTAGTTTAAATATGTTGAGCCGATTTGGCATGATGAAGCCACAACGACACATACAAACATATAAAAAAATTCGTTTCAGTGACCTCCAAATAGTCCGTTACCATATTTTTTTTTTAAATATCTTCTAAATAAGTACAGACATTTCATTTTTAGAACTTTATAATAGTATAGATTATATGTTTAACACGATTCTCCGCGTCAATAGGACAAATCTATAAACATGTTTTCGCATTTATAATAAGAATAAAGATTATGAATAGGTACCTAGTGATTACGTTCTTTAATCTACGGATCATATTAAAATTAAAAGCCCCAGGAGCATTAAAAAAAAACAAAAACCTATCAAAACAAACAATAAAAAGCCCAGTAGTTTACGACGCCCATTCACAAAGCCGACAAAACCACTAATTAACTTATTCCCCCCTTCTACCCCCTTCGCCCCCACCTGCGCGGGCGCAATTACAATATGGCGCCGGCCACACGCGCGCTAATTGAGTTTCCGTGTCACTTATGCCTGCGCCTGAGTCGTTTAATGATCTAAGGGTTTGGAGGTCCGTGGGCAGGTGCGAAAGCTAAAAAGGAAACTAAGTATGAAAGTGTTCCCAAGTGGACTTTTTTCACATACTAAAGAAAGCTAGTCAGTACATCTCTCTTTCATGACATTCATTCAAATATTTTGGCCTTGGTTTAAATTCAATTTTATTCGTTTCTCGCGTTTCATGTTGTACATAAGGTCTTACATTACATTGATTTAAACTTACACGATCTTCACTCATTATCCCAATGAAACAAAACGGGGCTTAATCGCGTATAAATATAATTTATTTAATAACTAAAAAAAGGTAATTAAATAAATCATATTTATACGTGATTAAGCCCCGTTTTGTTGTGTTGTGATTATGAGGTCTTACATCATGATCATTTCAGCCATAGGACGTCCACTGCTGGACACAGGCTTCCTCAATAGATTTCCACATGGGCTCGCATCCAGCGAGTCCTTAACAACCTTAACCAGGTCGTTCGACCACCTTGCCGGTGGCCTTCCCACGCCAGTACCCGGTCTCCACTCGAGAACCTTTCTGCCCCAACGGCCAGAGATTCTTCTATGTACCCTGCCCATTACCCACTTCAGTTTGCTCACCCTGTTTTCGCCTACGAATCTCCTAACTTCCGATTCGATCTCGTAGATAACTCGAGCATAGCCCGCTGAGTGACTCTGAGCTTCTTTAAGAGGCCCATAGTCAGAGAAAACGTCTCGGCTCCGTATACGTAGGTCTTACATTATTTAACAATTACAGGAACATGAACAGAGCACAGCAAACGTTTATACTATTGTAAAGTTGTTAAGTGTAATGTCTAAGATATTAAAAAAAAAAATTGTAACTATGTAAGTGGACTATTTGGAAGTCACTGGATCGCAATACATTTATTTTTGATTTTCTGCATCTTTGTATGTGTCGTTGTGGCTTCATCACGCCAAATCAGATTTCAACAATTTTTCGTACACGGACACGGCTGGGTATCTCCAGTTCTCCAGATGGTTATAGGATATTTTTTAACCAACTAAGCTGAAGAAAAAAGGAGGGGTTTTGAATGAATTACATCTTCTAATATAATTGTGGAGTTGTATACAATTAAATATTAGAATAGGCTTAAGACTATTTTATTTTAATAGCCTATACGAGTGTCCCCCTGCTGGACAAAGACCTCTCCTATGATGAAATGAAATCATGAAATGAAATAATGATCTTTATTCTGTAAGTAGGCCGTAAGGGCACTTTTATAAGTCTGACTCTACGGCGCTACCCAAGAGGAGTCAACTGAGGAGAAGAAAGCCGAAACAAACTCATATAGATCTCCACAACCTCTATTGGTGGCTGCCCTTGGCCAATCGTCTAGGAACGCATCTAGGTCGTCCCGCCATCTCGGTCTCAGCCTGCCCTGTCGTCGGCGCCCATCCTGTGGTACCCACTAGGACTAAAATCGTCACGGTTAATATTGATAGCATAGTAAAATTAGAGGATGACAAAAAGCGACAAGTTACATAGACATCAAATAAAAACATAAGAGGAAAGAGTGGTAATGTTATCAATTTAATTTCTTAAGCTAGGTTAATTTTTTTTAAGCTTTCTAAGTTCTAGCAAGGAAAGCTTATGTGGTGTAATAATATTTCAGAATTAGGAAGATCCTCAAATTCTGTAAATATTTTGGAACTTCGGTTCGAGTTTAATTGATTCTGGTTGAAATTTTTTAGACACATCGCAAATTGGCCAGGATGTACCATTTGTAATTTTTACATCACGGGATATAATATCAAATATGGTCGCGATTGAAGTACTTGCCCGTCCTGCCTCAAATATTCGAATAATTTGTGAATAAATGGAACCCAACTGATATAAACGGATCGCGCTAAACCTTTTTTAATTGGCTTAAGTGACTTTTGCGTAAGCTGTCAAGTGTAGATAGTAAGCGGTGTAGTAAAGGCGCGCATGCTTGTCTGTCTTTGATGTCAAAGCTTCTAAACTTCGGCCGGTTATGGTAATTCTTACAGGAAGCAAAGGGCGTTTTATTTCTTTGTTTCGAAACACAAGACCAAATGCATACCAAAAATATATAGATCCCCATTTATCATTGATACCAGTGGAAACTAATTTTAACTTATTTTTTTACATTTTCGTGACTTTTGGGACTTACCCTTCGTTGTTTGAGGGTGAATCAACGTTTAGACCCACACTTTTCGCCGTCTCTTGCGATACATAAAATGTCTCTAAAGTTACCAAGAAATGGGGCTTCTAGTATGACATTTTCAGGGCATTCGATGTTTGAATACACCATAAACAAAGAAAAACTATTATTTCAACACCTATTCTCGCCGAGGAGAAAAAATCATTGTGCCTATTTTTTTATTTAGCGTAATCGGGTAAGAAGTATCCTATAACTATCTGTGGATACCCAGCTACCTGTGTACCAAAAATAGTTGAGATCCGTTTAGCCGATGTGGCGTGATGAAGTCACAACGACACATACAATCTTACAAAAAAAAATACATATTTTTTGATTTAGTGAACTCCAAATAAACTGTTTTATATTTTTGTTCGAAAGAAAATATCTTCAATGTACAGTCAGCAGCAAAAGTAAGATAATTTCAGTACTTTATCGCACTTACGTGACAATTTAATGCAGCGACAATTGGGATGCGTTAAAGTAGTTAAAGTAAGAAGGAACTCAAATCATCATCCACTTTTGCTGTTGACTATACTACAGACAGTAAATTTATACCACTTTATAATAGTATTACTTAATAGATTACTAGTTTTTGAGTACTGCAGCACATTTGGCTACTTAAAATGCCTTTTCCAAACCAGCCGAAGTAACAACTACGGAATGCTAAAAACAGCCAATAAAATTGTCAAAACTTAGCCGCATATAGTATTTAAAAGCATAATAGATCACAACGGGACGAGACGAATAGCCCCACGGGACGAGACGTAACCCGCCGACGTCGGACGTCTATTTACGTCTGACTGATGGACGACGATGGTAAAATTCCGGAGTTAAAAGCAATGAGCAGGAGTGGAATTTACGCTTCTTACGTAAACCTAATAGTATTTACGGGTCGGTATTTTTTTTTACATAACAAAACTTACGTCAGGCCAGCAACGCACTTGTGACTCCACTGGTGTTGCAGGTGTCTATAATAATATTTTTTTTTTTTATTTCATGCCAGGGATCCATATTTTGTTACTACAGTTTGCATACTTAAAACAAGTCTCTGGGCGACGGTGATCGCTTACTATCAGGCGATTCGTTTGCTCGTTTGCCCCCTACGCCTATAACATAAAAAAATTGGTTGTCTATAAAGTCGGATTACGGACGATAATTTTCCGTGATAACGTTATACGAAAATATTGATGAAAAATTACATACTTTAACGAATTCACAAGCCGAACGCTTACGCCGATCGTGCATCTCTATCTCTTGTTCCGCGCTCTCGCTTGCACGCTCGGCTCAGGCGAAACGTGACAATGAGTCATGCTTTTTTGTGCGTGGAGCCGGCGTTCATCGATTTATAAGACGTTATCACGATAAAAAGCAGTATACAAATTATTTATTACTCGCCAAACAAGTCAAAGTGACGTTTGACGGCGAGACGCGCTCAGCTTTAGAAATATCTAAACTTAAATATAATTTTCTTTAAATTTACGAATGAAACGATCAGGACAACATACTTGTATCATACATTATGTACGAATACAGTCACCAGTATTAATAACTGCCACAACAAAGCTCGCATGAGTATCGGACACGACGCTATTTCTAAGGCCGTTTAGACGAGTCAGATATTGGTGGTGGTGAGTGTTCGCACTTAATTCTCGACGGTGGCAAGTGTCAGCGAAATGATCAAACACCATGTACATTTTGCTTAGGAGTAGGGCTCTGCTGGAAGGAGGAAATAAGTTGGACAAAAAAAGCCACCAATGAGGGTATTTGAAAGGGTAGAGAAGAAGAGACAAATACTTCATACAATAGAAACTTAAAGAGGGAAAATGATAGGTCATTTGATATGACTCGCCGATCTAATACGAAACATAATGGAAGGGAAAATTGAGGGAAGGAGAGGAAGAGGGAGGCCGAGGATTAGTTATTTGGACCAGATAAAGAAAAAGGTAGACGTCGTGTCGTATCTAGAAATCAAAGGACTGGCATTAAGTACAACGGACTGGAGAGAACTGCACCGACAAGAGTGAAACTCTTAAATAATAACAGTAATAGAGTTCTGCTACTGGATTTTCATAGATACGGCCGTTTGTAGCATATATTTTGTACGGGACCCTCGGCGCGCGAGTGAGAATAGTCTCATCGGAACAACTCACCCCCGGCACTTTTAGTCCCGCTCTCCCCGACGCATTTGTCTATATCTAAAGCTGTTAGCACCTATCAGATATTCTTGAGCGATGGGCTCATTACAGATGACACCATAGTATTCTTGCGAACTCGTAAAGCGACTCTTAAAGCTGTCAAAGCGGTATTCGCGGTAAAGTCAAAGGTGATTGGCTGCTCGCCAGCTCTGCAGTCGATCGCAGAGTTACGGAATATATGAAGTAAGTCTTGCGAACAGATACGACACTCAAACATTTATAATTTTAATAGGCTTGTGTCCTAAAAATATATAATTAGCCCGTCAGTCAAATTATTAAAAAATTTAGGACACGTTCAATTCTTTTGTCAATTTAACAGAAAATGATGAAGATATAGCCCGGTAAAGTTCCCCGTGATGTCACGGCTAGAGATTGCAATCCGGTCCGGCGGATCCGGTAATCCGGCCAGATCCGGTACTTTTTGGCGACCACGGGATCCGGTAAAAAAAATTATACTATTTTATTATTGTTGATATATATAAACCTCTTATAGTATTAATGACGTTGATTAAATATTACATAGTAGAAAAGAAAAGTGGGGTCAAATTTAAAAGAATGATCGGGAATCATGATCCAATACACCAAATTAGTGGTAAATTCTTGATGATGTGGCCATAAAAATTATAAAAAGTTTCTTTAATTAAAGTGTTATTTTTATTTTTTATAAAGTAGATTCAATTTTGTTATATTTAGTATGGGACAAGGTTACCGAGTGTTCATGTGTATCTGTAAATAGGTTAATAATGTTATCAAGTTAAAGCTAAATATTATTGAAACAGATACTTACATTTTCATATTACTGTGAAATAAGTGGTTAGTGAGACTGATTTTTGACTTATTAAGGGTGATGTTTAGCGCTAAACCGTTATTTCATTAGTTAATTTGTAAAAACAGCTCCACGTGTCTACTTTACGGCCAATAAACTGGACAAAAAGCATCATGTTGGATAGACGTAATAGCGAAACTTCAATCCGGCCGGATCCGGCCGGATTGAGAATTGGACCTGATTACGATCGCTAGTCACGGCGTGGGACCTCCACTCCCAAACCTCCTCCTCCTCTTTGACGCGCTTTATCTTTGTCTATTTTGTATAATTGACAAAAAAAAATACGTGTTAATTTTTTTTATAGTCTCACTAATGAACTAATTAGAATAATATTGTTTTCATCCAGGAAGCTACTCTATTCTTAAAAGTTTTCTTTAGTATTAAATTTTCTTAGCAATAGCGATGGGGGAAGATCGATGAGTGAAGCGAGCGTATGTGGGGCGTCCTCTCGGTCGACGGCCCGTTGGTCGTCCCAGATATCGCTGGGAGGACGAGGTCGGAAGGGACTTGCGCGAGCTCCATGTGGATGACTGGCTGGAGGTGGCATAGGATAGACATAGATGGAGACTCTTATTAGTGGAGGCCAAGACTCACTTTGGGTCGCTGCGCCAGTCAAGTTAGTTAGTTTAGCAATAGCGATTTTGATAACTTTTTTCTGTAATATGTTAAAGTAGTAAGTAACTACTTCAATGTCATAAAAACTCCCTGAAGTACAACAATGTTTAAGTCACATTTTTGGACTCTCCTAAAAAAACTTTCATATTTCAAGGTTAAATATATTCACCGCTGCAGTGTAAATGAGGCCGACTATACAGGGTGCTTGCACTCGTCTATTTACGCGGCAATGATTGACCGTTTTCGCATATTTACGTTACGCGCGCTGCACATCTTCAAGCGCAAACGCATCCCACACAATACTATAATAACCAGTATTTCAACTTCGTCGTGAAGTCCTAAAGAGTATTGTTGAATACCTAGTCATTTTGTAAAATTTCATGTCTAAATTTATTTGCGAGTGAAATTATCTATATCTATAATCTTTAATGAAAACTGTTATATCTTCTAAAGTAAATGATACGAAATACTCAAATACGAAAAGTTTAAAATATAATCTATATTTCTGCGTGTAATTGAACAATAGCCTTCTGGATTCCCGGTCCACATTTGAGGACATAACATTAAACAAAATCTACAGCCAAATGTCAAACCGGCTTAACAAGTTAACACAGGTAGTACGTTTCCTAACGAAACTGTCAACTTAAAAAAATAAACTCAGAATCATAACTGGCCAAGTCCACATATAATAAGCTGACACAAGCTCAGTCATGTGAGGACCGGGGGATTCGGGAGGATACATGGCGACGATCACAATAATTATGTCGTCTCTGTTAAGAAATGGGACCACCGTGTCTATGGCTGTATTTTAGTACCTCATCATCATTATTTCAGGCGCAGGACGTCCACTGCTGGACACAGGCCTCCTCAATAGATTTCCACATGGGCCGGATAGAGCTGACCCGCATCTAGCGAGCCCCCGTAACCCTAATCAGGTCGTCGAACCATCTTGCGGGTGGCCTTCCCACGATGCGCTTGCCGGTACGCGGTCTCCACTCTAGAACCTTTCTGCCCCAACTGCCGTCGGTTCTTCGAACTATGTGCCCTGCCCATTGCCACTTCAGTTTGCTTACCCTGTATGCTATGTCGGTGGCCTTGGTTCGTCTACGGATCTCCTCATTCCTGGTTCGATCTCGTAGAGAAACACCGAGCATAGCCCTTTCCATAGCTCGATGAGTAACTCTGAGGCCCATAGTCAGAGACCACGTCTCAGCTCCGTAGGTCATCACCGGTAATACGCACTGGTTGAAGACTTTCGTCTTCAAGCACTGAGGTATGCTGGACGAGAAGACACTTCGCAGTTTCCCACGTTACACGTTTTTACTCGTAGTATCTAATTTAATCTTATTTACTGGTAGAACATTTTATGCTGCAATTAACTATAACACAATTAAATAAGGGTAGTTTCCTCGGTAAAAAAATATAATTCTAATTAAATCCCCCGTCAGGTAGAATAACAAAAAATATTGGACACGTATTTTTTATTTTATTAGTCAAACAAAAGAAGACAGAGATAAAGCGCCTCAAAGTTTGGGAGTGGGAGGACGACCATTTTTCGCATCTTCATATTTTTTTGTATAATTGTCTAAAGAAAAAATACGTGTAAAATTTTTCTGATAATCTAACTGACAAACTTTATAAATTTTTTTGGAACGCAAGTCTATTGTGTGATGATTTGTTATTCGACAAATTTGACTTGTTTATTATATACAGTGTAAGATGACGTCGAGTTGTGCTTATCTTCTGGGCTGGTGTAAATATAACTGGAAGCGAATTCGCTCTTCACACGACAAAGCATCACCCTTCTCTCTCGGAACGTATTGAATAAATGTGTGACAAATATTTGCGTGTCACACTTATCCCTGAAGTTCTAGCACAGTATAGGCGCTGGTCATTTATGATTAGGTTTACGCGTTTGCAACTCATTTTTTTACTGTGCGACTATTTTTCGTGACGTCAGTTATAATATTAATGATTAATTTCAGATAATTGCATCCATAAATTGGTTAGTAAAATGACTTCTAATAATTACGTTACTTTCGCTATCAGTCCTATCCATAGGTTTAATCAAATTTGTTTGCTATAAAATACTGTTGAAACTACTCCGTACACGAGTACACGAGTTATGATACTGCCTAAAATGTTGACTGTGCAGATGAGCTGTCGTCGTATGCGCAGCTCTGCTTCGTATCCCCTAAACTATTGAGTGTGTACAGATTGATTGGGCTTTGTCTTCCAATGATTTAGGCCCGTATTGTATATTTTACAATTTACGTGCGCCTGAGAATTGCTATTATGCAAATGTGGGAAATGAGCCGTGAACAAACCGTCGTAATTTATATGAAAACGTATGTTAGTTATGACGTTTTAGACAATAACTAATTAACATCGTACTTCGATCAGTGTCTAAGTAGATACTATACAATATGTAAGGAATTGTTTTCTTTCATAAACCCTTTTTGATAATTAAATACAAAAAAATGGGGGGCGGTTTGGTTAGTTAGGTATGGATACTTATAACCGAAACTGTTTTTTTTTCAGCAAACATTAACATGTGGCACATAGTTATTTGGATGGGACTTTTAAAAATATTTTAAGGTTTCTAATTATTTTTTTTTGACTTAGTGAATATTTTCGGATATAACCGCATAAATTGTATCACCCCTTCGTTTTTCCAAACCTATGTCCAAAAAATCAAAAATAACTAAAAAATAAAACTTATTAATTAGTCGCGTATATTATCTCATTTTAGTTCCCGACGTTTCATTTCAATGAGAAATAATCGCGGAAACAGAAGAAAATATTATTAGTTAGTTACAAAGAAAAATATGTTCAATATTATCGGTTTTGAATTATTTTTTCGTAACTTTTCGAGCGTTTTCTGATATTATAATTCCATTTCAAATTACATAATTTTTATCATCGTAGAAAAAGCGATATTTCTAGATGTGTTTGATACGGACGCCACTATTCTTATTTGCTGATTATTTGTCCCCATTTAAGAACCCGTTATAGTTCAAACCATAAATTACACAATAGACTAAATCAAATTAAGACTCCACAGCTCCACACATTGTGTCTATTTCTGCTCAGACGGAATAAAACAGATTTATATTTGAGTTTTCGACACCGGGCCCGAATTTATCGCTCGCCCACCGGTCACCGCTAATAAAACGAAAGAAACTCGTTATTTCTCTCGTTTTTATGACAGCATCACATTTATGATCGTAAATAATTATTATCACACTCAAAACAAAACCCTACATCAGAATACATCATATATGAATCTCAACTCAGCGCCGATAAAATTCGAATTGATTTGTGCCGTTCTGGATTCAAGTGTTGTGCCTATGTTGCTGGCCGCCTACATTCGACTAATGTTAGCTGACCGCGCATTTTTAAAACGATTAAATCAGTGTGAATTCCTTTGTTCTGCTGGCGCCACTGTCTTCGTCGTTTAATTTTGGAACGTTTTAAAATACTTTTTTTTGAAATTGGCGGTTTGAGAGTTCTTTTGTTTTTGTGACGCTACTGTGTTCTTCGTTTAATTTTGAAACGGATATTAGAAAGCTTTTAAATTTTTAACTACTGGTTTATTTTACGGCTGCGTTTTTATGTTAGTGAAATTATGAAGTTGACATGTGTTTTACTACGAATTAATTTTTACATAGCCGCTAATGAGTTTTGTTTGTTCTAGTGGCGCCACTGTCCGTATTAATTTAATTTAATACATATTGATATATAGTTTAGTCTACATATTAGCATTTTAATGATTAATTTAGTTCCCTGGCGCCAGAATTCCGTCGGTTTTGCTTTGTCTTTGTGATTCACAGCTTTTCTTAGAAAATAGAGTTGCTGACCTATAAATTATAGCTTTTAAAATAAATTGAGTTAAGTATTATAAAATAAAGTAAGAATAAAAAAGTATATTTTTATGAATTTTATGATTATTGGATGCCAAATGCCAAATTTCAGAATTCCTACCGTACATATTTTGATAAACATAATATAAATGATAAAAGTATAGGACGCCTTATCCATACTATCCATACTAATATTATAAATGCGAAAGTGTGTCTGTCTGTCTGTCTGTTTGTCTGTTTGTCTGTCTGTCTTTCTGTCTGTCTGTCTGTCTGCTTGTCTGTCTCTCTGTCTGTTACCTCTTCACGCTTAAACCGCTGATCCGATTTGGATGAAATTTGGTATGGATATAGTTTGAGTCCCGAGGTAGGACATGAATACCCTTAACCGCGATAAACGAATTTAAGGCGGACGAAGTCGCGGGCAGAAGCTGGTCTCTAATAAAGTTGTAAAAATGCAATGTCTGTACATTGCAGATATTTTCATAAAAATATATCGTAAAGGACTGTCTAGAGCTGTGGCTTCCTCATGCTAAATCGGCTAATCAGATTTGAACTGTTTTTGGTACACAGATGGTTATAGAATATATTTTACCCGAAGAAAAAAAGAGGGTTGTGATGTGTTTCTCCGCTGACAAAGTTTCGGGCACCTTTTTATTTAGTCCCATAAACATAGCACCCAATGCATAAGCTAGGATAAAATAAGGCATTAACACCAAAAATCCGATCCGTCACGAACAGTTGAAGTTAAAATCAATTCAAAAGTCACGATCAAACGGGATCATCTCAAACGCGACTCCTCATCATTAATTCGTCATGCGACTGAAAGATTTACGATCTTTGCATAACGGTACAAACTATAGTTTTATTGCCAATTTTATATTGCTACTTTTATTATTGGTTTTATAGTGAAACATTCGGTTTTATCGCTGGAATTATTTTCACTAATCGTGGCGTTTTTCGACGCCAGCGCATGAGTCATGTTACGTGGGTTTTTATTTCTGTGTTATTTGGTAGTTATGTTTTGAATGGATTAGCTAATATTGACAAGTGTTAAGATTATTTTTATGTTGCTGTAGTGTTTTAAAATAACAATGAAGGTGTTTTTATGACTTTTGTGATTATTTGTCGGCATATGATTTTTTTTTATTCATAAATCGTGTCTGTTACCAGTACCTAATCCCTTATAAAATAGTTATTTGCTGTATTTTTTACCGTTTCGTTTGATATGATTACCTTTATAATCATTTTTATTGTTAAAACAATAAGTATAAATACTTATTCATTCGTTTTAACTACTCTTTGCTTATGTATTTTAATCTCAACTTAAAAATTTGCCAAAACATTGGTGTTAATATTAAATCTTAAAGGTGTTGTTAAAATGCTAGTTAACAGTTCAGATAACATTGCAAAATGTCCAAACACTTCAAAACTTCACGTATCCTAAATATCCGTTCAGAAACCAACAAGAAAGCTATCACTCCGTTGTCTTTTCCCGTTTATTGTCTCTGACCCAATCCACAAAGTATCAATCAGTACGGCGCCATTGAAAACTCGTCGCGAGTCCATTCCGGACGTCACCCTTCCGTCCCACGATTATAAATGAACCAGTGATTCCGACACGAGACACGCAGGCCCGTTGCGGAATACACCATTGTCTTTTTGTTTCAGACTCAATGTTCTACATATTTCGGTCGAATGTTGATTCGACGTTTGAAAATTGGGCCGTTTTGAGTATTGCGATAAGCGCCATCTTTACGATTGAATTCGTAACTGCGATTTGTCGAGAAGAATGTTATGTCGAGATGAAAATAACAAATAAGTCGGAGATTTTAGGGTTTTTCAGAATGAATATTAAAATTATTTTTAGTCATTGCGTAGCTTATAGACTCACACAGTGTTTTCTATAATTAATACTGCTTATTTATTGTAAATTGTTTTCACTGAATGCGTGAAGTACTTTCTACTACTGATACCGTGTAAGACCAAAATGTTATCACAAAGAACATACATGAATATTAAAGTAATTTTTAGTATTTGAGTAGGTTTAGGCTCACACTTTTTTCTAGAATTAACACTGCTTATATATTTAATATGATTTTTTTTCAGTGAGTGCGTTATATTTTACCCTCAGTACCGTGTAAGACCAAAATGGACATACATAACTTGAACTTTTTATTTGGTATCGAATGAGTCGGTAAAAAAGTGTTGAACAGAATGATTCCACTTACTTCCTTATTTTTTTTGAAGATTTTAAATTAGTGTACTTATTTGTTATGTTATTAGAGTATACTTAATCAATATTATGACAGTTTGCAACTCACCTGACACGTCATGCCCGTATGTTATCAGCACGAAGGAATTATTGCAAAACAACATGATTCATTTGGAAACTTCCAAGCGTAATAATAAAATTAAACGTGAAAGTGTCGGTCCGTCTGCACTTTTATAAGAGCAATAAATGTTGTATACTTGATTTTATACAAATCAACTTAACATACATATTTACTAATAAACAAGCAATAAAAATATAAATTACTTAAGCAATCTTAGTCCACGGTGGCGAAAGAATCATAAATCTCTTTTTTCTTCAGCGTAGTCGAGTAAAAAGCATCCTATGACCATCTGGAGATACCCAACTACCTGTTTACCAAAAATAGTTGAAATCCGTTAAGCCAATTTTACTTAATTATATATATTATAAACAAAAGTAAAATGTTTTACAATGCAGATACCAACAAATCGTTTTTGAAATTATCTTCAATGTACAGACATTTCATTGTTACAACTTTATAATACTAGGTACGGTCAGCGTCAAATATTCTGTAGTATCCAAAGCGCCCAAAATATAACAAAACATCTTTATACTTATAGGCATAAATAAAGATATTGTGTTTTCTTAGTTATAATCATGGCCTTAAAGATCGTCCAACATTTTCGCGTATTGGCGCCTACAGAAAGGTAACATGGCGAAACAATAATGAATCATTCATTAACTTTCCAATCTAGGTATGCAAACTGATCATTGTGTAGAATCCGTGTCAACCGTTTAGCACCAAAATCATTATAAGATTGAGTCATTCGTACTCCGCCATCAACAGTAGTGAACAGTTTCTAATATCAGTTATTTATTACTAATTTATGACAACCATAAAGTTAAGGCGTGGAGCAAAACAGTGTAAAAAAAATTGAATTTGAATCTTGTAGAACTACGCATTGAGTTTACACAAGTAGCACACAGTGAGCGTAAGAGCCTATATACGGCCATTATACAGGCAGTTTGAGCGTTATAAGGGCTGTATAAAGCTCTAATACAGCTTTAGTGCTACTTGGGTAGGTCCTTATAAACATATATTTAAGATAGGCTAAGTACAAATATTGAGGGTTGATTAGAAAAATTGACTGACTGAGTTTGTTTCGGCATTCTTCTCAACAGTGGTCTCCTCTTGGGAAACGCCGTAGAGTCAGACTTGTAAAAGTACCCTTGCGGTCTACTTTTATACTTTTAGAAAGTTGTTAAAATGAAATTTCTGTACACTGATTTATTTATTTATTTATTTATTTATTTATAAGTATATTTACACAGCATTACAGACTTAGAGCTAATTCACTGTGAAACTAAAAGTAAACTTATACTAACAATTAGATAGGGACACTAGTTATCCTGTCATCCATCAACTGATGATATTTTCAAAAAAAAATATTGTTACGGACTATTTGGAGTTGACTGAAACGAAAACAAGACAAGATGGACCGATCAGTTGAAAGACTCGTCGTCATCCAAATTCTACATGGTTGTGAGAGACGCGCTAGACAGAAACCGATGGAGGCAGATCATCCGCTCCAAGTGTAACCCTGATGCTGACCACGATCCTCAGACATGAGGGACCGACCCCAGAGAGAGAGAAACGAAAAATATTTTCTTTCGGATTTTTTGAATGTTTGAATGTGTCGTTGTGGCTTCATCACGATAAATCGGCTAAACCGATTTCTAATATTTTTGGTAGCTGGGTATCCACAGATGGTTATAGGATACCTCACCCGACTACACTGAAGAAACCTAGAGGGTTATGATTTTATTTCTCGTCCGCGGACGAAGTTGTGGACCTTCTAATACAGAATAAAGATCTTTATTTCATTAAAACGAAGTAGCTTCAAATAGTTTATTTGTGGGATATCTTTAATTTGGTTTGTGTCAACTGCAAAAAGTGCTTTTTGGGTTAATTTTCATTTCGTTGAATTTAATTTTCAATGGTATTTGTTTTAGTGAGAACGAATAACCAAATTGGTGTTTCATTACAAAGAGGTCGGAGGATTTGTTATTTACAAAATGAGAGTTTTTTAGTGAGCGGGTAGATGTAAGTTTTGTTCCAAAGTGTTCAGTACACATGGATGCTCGTAATTTCTCTAAAGGATCAGCTCCAAAATGAGGTGATCCGAGAGAGAACCAAAGATTTTGATATAGCTCAAAGGATTAGCAGACTGAAGTGGTAGTGGACCGGTCACATCTGTCGTAGAACTGATAACCGTTGGGGCAAACGTGTTCTGGAGTAGAGACCTCATCTTGGCAAACGTGTAGGGCGCCCTCCAACTCGATGGAGCGACGATATAAGAAAAGTGGCTGGCAGCGTTTGGAAACAATAAACTCAGGATCGAGCTCACTGGCATGCCATGGGAGAGGCCTATGTACAGCAGTAGACGGAGGTGGGCTGATGGTGATGATGATGTTCAACACACGATCCTTGATGCAAATATTCTTTCCAAGACCTTTTCAGATTAATTATTGAGGCAAAAAACGGGAACTATATAAATAATATTTACAACCATTTCAGATACAACAAAATGATAAAATGTAATAATGATCTTTATTACGTTGAGAAAAAAGCTGAAACAAACTCTACAGTCAGTAATTTTAGGGTTCCGTAGACAAAATGGCAAAAACAGAACCCTTATAGTTTCTACATGTTCGTCCGTAGTTCACAGGCATTTTACTCAAAAGCTACATGGTGTAATTGCCCCTCTATTTTCTAAACGATACGTCAAAGAAATATGAAAAAATTACAAAGATATACTTAAGAACTGCTTTCAACAAAAAATTTCAAGATGATCGGGTATACCGTTTTAGAGTTATTGCCGTAAAACAGCTCTTCTCAGCAAAAGGACGGAAGTGCCGTGGAGATATGCTCTTTTGCTAGTGCACTTTTTTGTATTATTTTCATCGGTAGTACATTTCTTTTGTATAAACAGCTGCGGAACCCTAAACGGACCATAGTGTGACATGCTCAAGGCCGGTTTTTAGTTTATTTTCTTTTAAATGAAATAACTCCCAGTTGCATCATAAAGAAAACACGCTACCCGTATTTCATCTGAGTTTTTAATAACAAGAGTATAGTTGTTTTACAAAATAAATTCGATCAGATCATTTAAATCAGACAAATCAATGTACATTAACGTTATGCTTATGATTAAAAAAAATGTTTTAAAACAAAAACCTATCGTAAGATCAAAAGCATGTCCATACCGTCCGATAACTCCGCCGTCTCATTACCAACAGGCAGTAATAAAGTCATGACTTTGTAGGCACCCTTATTTAAAAAAATAACCATAGCACTGGCTGTCACATTCTGCCGACTACTTCTAGGCTCCGATGCTGCCTGAAACGACCTCGCACCCAACGCCAAAAAGACCTAACCGCGGCATACGGCCAGCGAAGTCTATACCGTAACAGAAAACCGCTGAGTCTCTAAAAGCGCGCTCGTGTTTTGGTAGTTGAAATGTTAAATAGGTGGCTGCGGCCGCCATCGCGACATTAAATTGTAATCGAACACTTTACACTGACGGTCTCTGGGAAATATCGCGTACGGATAGTATAAATATGCACTTATCTTTCTTTTTAGTTAACGTACGTTTGCATTATGCGCCAGGCACGTGTGAATAAAATTTTAGTGCCGGCCTGTTCTAGGTTTTGGCGAGAGTTAGGGTTAGCGGTTTGGATTGGATTTTTCCGGTTTGCGGCGGTTTTGCTTTTTGTTAGGCTTGGTGTTAAGAGTGATTTATGGGATTACGCTTTAAGTTGATAATGGCTTATTGGAAACTAGTATCTTATTGATTGAGATCGAATCAGAAATGAGGAGATTCGTAGACGAACTAAGGTCACTGACATAGCAAACTGAAGTGGCAATGGGCAGGGCACATAGTTCGAACGACCGATGGCCATTGGGGCAGAAAGGTTCTCGAGTGGAGACCGCGTACTGGCAAGCACTGTGTGGAAAAAAGTAACAGGCAAGGTGGTCCGACGACCTGGTTGCGGGGACTCGCTGGGGGTGGGTCACCTCTATCCGGCCTATGTGGAGCTGTTGTGGAGCTATTGAGGAGGTTTGTGTCCAGTAGTGGACGTCCTATGGTTTAAATGATGATGATTACCTTATTGACAACATGGTATTGTCATAAGTCAAAAAAATTGGGTATTTCATGACGAGTTTGAGCTTGCTAATAATCGAAAGATATTCCTTTTAATCAAATATTTAAGTCAAAGTCGAATTAGTATTATTCAAAGTTGCACATTAGGTATGAAAATTAAGAAACTGCACTACTTTTTACGATTTCCGACTGGAATTATTATTTTTATTACCTATAGCCTAAATAAATAAATTAATTAAACTGTTTAAAATTTAAAATAACGCGTAAATTTCGTATTTCGACTACGGTAGCGCTCTTCGATTTCCATTTCATTTATGAATATTAAATTAGAAATAATTTATTAATTTATTTACCTTTTTACTTTCAAATGTCAGTGGTAACTAATTAGGGTCATGCTCAAAAAATTTATGGATCTTTTTTATTAGTATATTAACTATATTGACATACATACAAAACGTCCACCTACCTATATGTATATAATACTAGAAGGAACAGATTATAACCCTCTTTTTGTTCAGCGTAGTCGAGTAAAACGAATCCTATAACCATTCGTGGAGTGGATGCCTAGCTAAATAAATAAATAGTTGAAATCCGGTCTAGACGATTTGGCATGATGACGCCACAACGAACATCTATTCAAAATTTGTAAAAATGATATGTCAGTACATTTAAGATATTTTCATAAAAATATTGTAATGGGCTATTTGAAGGTCATTGAACCGCTTTTTTTTATTTTTTGTATGTGTCATCACGGCAAATCGGCTTAACAAATTTCAAAAATGTTTGATGTACGGGTAGCTGTGTATCCACAAATGATTATAGGATACTTTTTCGCGATTACGCCGTCGAAAAATAGGGTTTATGACTTTTCTCCTTTGCGGACGAAGCTGTAAGCACCATCTACTTTTATAATATTTCTGACACCGTAACAAACATATGTAATTGTCCTCGTAGTTAAATCTCATTAATGTTTTAATTATTACTAACCATACTTTTTTCTTTTCCAGGTAAGCCATGCTGAAGGGTAACCACATCCATATACAGCGCAATAAAACCGTCAATCTCTCGTCAATATGATTGATTAAATTAAATGCGGCCGACCGACTGGGGCTGATTGACAGCTTTTAGAATTAATTGACATGCGGATTATATTTAATTGTGTCTGGCCATGTTAGTCGAGTACTCTGAATTTAGCGAGGTGTTTTAATAATTGGTATTTTTATAGACATACTTGTTCCTAAATACTTTCATATAGAAGGGTGATGGTATATTTATTACAGATCATAATGTGAAATGTTATAAACAAATGGATAACGAAAAACACACGGTAAATACCTATAATTAAAAAAGGTAAAAGAGGGCTGAATAAATTAGGTCCGATCGGTAGGATGCCCAAAAGTAAATTTTAAACAGTTTCGAACCGTCCAGACTCCAAAGTTACAAGCTATGACCGGATCATTATATTTTGACTTCGGGGCCGGTAAAACTTGTTCCAAATATGACGTCTAGTGTCTCTCATGCTGTTGGCAA
This sequence comes from Hedya salicella, assembly GCA_905404275.2. Taxonomy (NCBI): domain Eukaryota; kingdom Metazoa; phylum Arthropoda; class Insecta; order Lepidoptera; family Tortricidae; genus Hedya; species Hedya salicella. The sequence continues at coordinate 1,941,697 of FR990104.1, forward strand.
TTATGACAAGCCTGAATCTTGAACTCAGAGAGCGAAAAAAATCAAAATTTATTCTATAAATGGACCTCACGGGAAATTTTGCCGGTTTACTCGTCAAACAAACTTATCACAACTTCCTGGATTCTGCAATTCGTCTTCAGATGACCCCGTGACCCACAGGTCACTTGAGCCATCTGCTACGATCCGACCCCATCCGATTTGCACCGGATTGTTTCCCGGCTGAGTGTGATATTTGTGTTGGGTTATCCGGTTCGAAGGACCAGATACTTGACGGGTACTTGTAACGGCGGATACAGGTAAACAAAAGCCCACAATTGCATTTACTTGAGAGTTTTGATTTCTCTATGAAAATGCTGCGTCAAATCTGAACACGAGTAAAAATCAAATCGCTTTTTTATTTTCAATTAACGTGATTTATTTACATAAAATGTACCATTACAGTAGATTTTACATACTAAATGCTTCATATATTATGCCGATGGCGCGACGTGTTATGCACGACAGTCAATATTAAAAACTATAAACATCATCATTACTTAAAACATGTCCTATCCAAAGCTAAAGCAATCTGCAAATATCATGTCAAATTAAATGCTACATATTATAATAAATAGTGTGTATTACAATAGGCATAATGACAGGGTATAAAAATCATCTTATTAGTCTGTCTGTGAGATAACACTAAATATTGGTCATTTTTTTATTTTTCCAAAATAATAAAGACATGTTAGATTTTTCGCATTAAAGTTCAGGAGTGGGGGGCTCGTGACGTCGCTCCTAGGTAAAATTTGTACCTAAGAGTGTCGTCACGTGACATTTTGTGTCCTTTATTTTTTGATTACAAAAAAAAAATACGTCTACATTATTTTTCATTAATCTACGTGCCGGACTTCTTATTAAAATTAAAACATCATCCCTATAATTATTACCATGTCTATAATCTTGCTAATATTATGATATATACTTATGTATATCATGTCCCTTAGCAATCAGCTAAGCAAATTAAGAACGAAAATTTCAGTTATCATTTAAATTGGTGTTTCATAATATTTTCTTTTGTTTCCGCGATTACTCATCAAAATACAATAATTTAAACTGATTATATTGCGAATATATGAGATAATATACGACATATATTCCGTTAACCTTTTATTTATATCGGTTTTTCATGTTTTTTTTATAGAAAAATGGTTTACGTTCGAACATAGTCTCACCTGAAAATAAGTGAAGACCAGGCATATGATGACATGTTCATCCATAAGATGAGATGTCTATTTACTCTAGCCTTAAATAAATAATGAAAATAATTGTTTGAAGCGATACAAATTAAGTAGAAGAGTAATAAGGCAATCGGAATACGTGAAGTACAGTCAAACTGTCCAGTAATGAACTTCCCGTCCTTCCACACCTAAAATACCTCCTGACCTTGAGGCCGAGGGTGGGAATGAAAACATGCTTTCAATCATTTGTTTAAGTTAACAGGCTGAAACAAAATTAGAAAACATGCTTGGCATTGATAAATATCTGTGTGCTGTCAAAATCTTTCAGCATTTAACTAATGTAGATGCTATACGAAATACCAAAGTAATCCTCTGCCAAAGTAATCGCGAAATCTCCGGTTAGTTTATATGGTAAATTGTCAGTGTGTGAGTGTTTATTTTGCTTGTAGATGAGTTCTTTTAATTATGTGCGTTTGTAGAAATTGGAATATTTCCGTAGTGTGCTGTACGTGTTTACCTCATTCCCTGCTAAAAATGCATGTAAAATGTGTTCGGTAATGACGAAGCTCGTCACCTACATTAGATAAATGCTCTAAAGTAAAGATTGATCATCATCATCAACAACAACATCATCATCATCGTCATCATTTCAGCCATAGGACGTCTACAGCTGGACACAGGCCCTTCAACAGACAAAACTGGATGATAGTTAGCATATCGGTAAAACAGAAAATTTTGTTCGGAATGTAAATTATCAGGGTGAATAAAAAGAGGCGTAAGATAGGAATTAGACCAAAAAAAGCTTAAATGACAAATCAGGAGTTTGATTAATGTCAAATTCGATATTATACTTTCTGACACAATATTTTACAATTTACAGCTTAGCTATGACGTCACACTAGGTTGGACTCGTCTTGCTAAGACGATTCTCAATAACGCGTGTGTAAGGGAGGCCGAGGTGAGTTGTAACAGAGGAGAGTTGTGACATCGTCGATTTTTTGGAACCTACTAACTGTTAGCGAGCTTGCAACAGTGCAGGTTTCATAGCTTAAAACTTGAACTAACTAATGCGAGCTCGCTGGCAGGTAATAGATTCCAAAAAATCGACGATGTCACAACTCTCCTCTGTTACGATCGGTCTCCCCTTTTACAAATTTAACAAGTTCAAACAAGAAGCCAAATAATTAATAATGCAGGGACTTTCTTTACGGAAAAAATGTCTTAATACAATGATCTTCATATTTTTTCAATGTGAATTTCTCTCCGTTAAGCTCTGTTTCTTTCATTACATTTGATCCCAGTATCAATAATGCAAAGGCCTTCGTAGTTGTCCACCGCAAAAATTCATCCCAAATCTTCCCGAGTACAGGTCAGACCCACCCCTCTAAACTCCTAATCCGCAAACAAACGGCAAAAAACACCCACCACCCATCCGTCAAACGTCAGCCTGTAAAGTAAATACGCGACAGGTCAAGGGGGAGGGGGGGTTTGGACTTGATTGATTTCACATTGACGTCTACACGTATTTGGGAGATCAGCTGGATGGAGACTGTTTGGTATTTGTGGTGGTGATGTTTGTCTCAGTGTTGGAAAAACTATAAACAACAAAGTAAGAAAAGACACATTGCGGCGTTTTTTCCCCCTCAGTATGCCTTTTTTATGCCTGAATTAAGCCCTCTGGCACATGTGTAGCTGTCTTTACACATTAGGCCCATCAGGCATGTTTGTATACCTTTATTTGTTTTCTCAAAGTGGGTAGTTTGTACTAATTGTAACTTTGATAGAAATCAATAATTTAATCTAAGTAATAAGCTGTAAATCTTCCGAAATGTCGGGAACTCAAATGAGATAATAATTATCTTCGTTCTCTTAATTACACATCAAGTATGATTTCCGTTTGTTAACTGCTGGTTATTATGAAGAAAAGCCGCAATTCTCCATCAATTATATATAATATTTTGGTATTTCAGATATAAAACGAGTTAAAACTGGATATATAATTTTCAAAATGTTGAAGTATCCTTTGCAACCTTCAAATTCTTATTTAAGAATCAATCTGACAACCACATAAATTAATATCCTTGAAATTGACCAAATTGACCCCGTTTTGTGAGATGATGGACAATAGGCAGAACTCTGTCTGTACACGCATAAAATGTGTGTAATTAAAATATTGTCAAGTGTTCCAGCTTGTATACTCAATGTTTTGAAGTAACCTATAATTGTTGTCAATTAATTGTATAGTTGTTAATTAAGTAATATGGTTCATCGGTGAATTGGTTCACTGTAATACCGTTTAAACAAATTGAATAATAAATAAATAAATAGCAAGGTGCATTTTAAATTAAGTTTCCTACTTCAATATTCAAACGTATATCTATAATAATATTGTGTACTATTTTACTATGCTGCTGTAATTATTCTCTTAACTCTCAACAGTCTCAGCACACCACACTAAAATCAAACACGGCTAAACGCCAAGACCGCACAAGCGGCGTATATCTCCTTGAAATATTATTCTCATCATATCCCCGGTGATTGACGGGTGTCTACGGAGGATATATCCGTCACGGGCGCGGTAAACACCCCACCCCTCCCCCCAGCCGCCCCCCGTCTGGCCCCCCGAGTGAAATATCTCAATCTTTAGCACGACTTATTGATTGATAGATTGATTCCGCTCGGTGGCTTTGAATGTGGATTGGTCGGGTCAGGTGGATTATTGTTAATTTCTGTGGCTAAAATTTTTACGGCGAAGGATTGGGGGATAGGAGAGCGATTAATTTTACCTTGTTAAAATAAGAACTACCTCTAGACAAGCTAAGAACTCCTGTCTTGCGGTTCTTCAGGTGGTCTTGATTTTAATTATGTTTGCGTTCGTACAATATAATAAAGACAACTATAGGCTAAAAATGTTTGTAAAATGTCTTAAAATATATTGATGAAAATATTTGACATTAAATAACTCTTCTTGGGCAATCAACTAATGATAATAATCTCCTTTCGTCTACTACGTTACAAAACCTCGCTCGTAATTAATCAGCCGCTAGTTTTCTTTCTTTATCTACTGATTAGTCAAAGTGAAATAGAGCAGTGGACAGTCTCATACATCACCGGACAGAACTCAACCGGTCTAATTCGAACCTCCAAATCTCTTCCAAGAATCATCAGCGAGGCGCGAACGTGAAAAAAGACCTCCCACCATTGGAGACATCTGTTCGCTATTTGTCAAACATCGTTTACTATTTTGGTCGTACGGAACTCACTTTGTCAGTGCACCGGGTTGGCGTACGGAAGCGGCGTAAGCGAATTTCGCTAAACTGTCTAAGGGCACCTAAGCCTGTTTCTGTTGTGTCTGCATCAGGACTTCAAGTGCCGACGTGTTTGCTTTCGCTCTGACATGTTCTCTAAAATTAAATTATGACATATTTTAGACTTTTATGTTAGCTATAGTGCTGTAACTATATTATTCTCTTCGTTAAAAGTAATGAAATTTGAAAGCAGGTATGATAGTTAAAACTTTGGTTGATATCATCGTGTGAGGTGATGAAACAATATCCGTACTTCGCTCAATCTGCTTAGACGTCTACAGGACTAAAATATCAAATTACGTCTTTAACACCTTTATCCCTAAATTACCGTCACCTTATCCGCGTCCTTATGAAATTTTTCTTCCCTCTCCATCGGCGCTCCGTCACCGAGACAAGGACGTCTTCGGTTTGGCAGCCCTCGGTGACATGTGACGTTTAAACTTGACAGCTACACCAACTTTCTATCACTCCCGCCACCCCATTACCATCGGAATTAAGTCCGTTATTGGCTGTCACAGCTGCAAATGCAGTTTGTCAGCAAAGCGAATTATCTGTGAAAATATTCCGGTGTGAATTCTTAAATTCTTACGTCTTTAAGAATAGCGTCGATAGTACTTCATCTGCGGTGCTGTTGGTAAGTCTGTCGTGGACTTCAAGATTGTTTTGATGGAGTGGCTCGTCAATTAAATAGGAGAGGGTTCAGTACGTCTTGTGTGTGATTGAGTGCAGTGATGCAGATTTACTTTGAAGATATGGTTTGCGTTTTTCTTTTCATTTGATGAATTGTTCTTTCTTTGGATGTCTAGTTTCTGAGAAAATCTATATTTGTTGTTGTTGGTTTGTTCTGGAAATGCATCCGTCTTTTTGATATCTGAAAGGGAGAAAAACTTTGTAGAGCAACTAGGTAGTGAATTACGGAAGAATAAGACTGAAATCGTAAATAATTCTACGAAATATAGTCAAAAAATGAATTGATTTTTTTTTAAATTATCACTACAAGAACAGAAAAACTTACGTATGAGACCCCTCAGTTTTTTTCATAACACTGACTCGAGCAAAGTGTTGGTGGTGTCCTTTTGCTTTGAATGAATGAATGAATAAAATTTTATTTCGGATAAAATACAATCCGTAGCGTATTAGTAAATGTTCTTATATTTAGGGTTAGTATTACATATTTATTATTATTATATTACATATTATATTACATATTGGGCCGCGCCTTTAACCTGCTCTGTCCAGAACCTCTGTATAGGGCAATCGTATCTCCCAGCGACCGCGTTTAGAATGCTGTTGGGACTACGTTTTATATGATTCCAGATCGACACGATACGCTTTCTCATGATGGCTTTGCTTCACTCTCCTCGTTTCGGCTGCAAAAGTGTGGAACACTCTTCCAGCATACCTTTTCTCAAAACAATATAACTTGGATCTTTTCAAGACGAGAGTGAAAAGACACTATCTAGGTAAGCATGCTCCTTCTTGGGCTTCAACGTCACTTACCAATAGGTGAAATTTAAGTCAGATGCTTGCCTAGCGAAAAAAATGCAGTTAAGTTTTTCGTTTTGCCTATCTGCAACTCCTGTCAGCATAATATGACATATGTCCATTGAGACTTTTCTTTTATCCTATTTCTATTTACAACAATTATTCGGATACAAATACATTTCTATATTAATTTCATCAGTAGTTACTAGGTAAAATATTCGTATAATTTCTGCAATGTACATTAATTCCTGTCTGTCAAATTGTTATTTTAAACAACGGTCATTCAGTTCGCGCTGGGGAAAAAATCGATGACCGACCCACATCGACTTTGGGTTGTCAAGTTTGATTGAATCAACCAGAGGCAGAGCTAAGCGGGGATAGACATTTTGGATTATAATAAACACTTTAAAAATAATGATAACATATGAAGTAACAATTTGTTGTAAAATAATGCCCTGGACTAGGTGGACGGGTGACCTCGTGAAGGTCACTGGGAGTCGGTGGATGTGGTCTGCCGAGGATTGCACTCTGTGGCGAGGGAGGGTTATGATCAGTAGTAGACGTTCGTAGCTGATAGATAGATAAAGCTTGATAAGAATTAAAGAACGAAAACAGGAGGAAGCTCTTCCGAATAAGTAATATGAGATTAAGTAATATCCATATGCATATTAAAACCATTATAACTTTGAGGTGATGTTGAGTAAGGTGTTTGAGATTACTGCCATTATGTTAAAACCAATCATTGCAAAACATGTGTTTGATATTATCAACCACCGGGCGGTGCAATCCGTAAGTTTGGTGAAATTGACAACTTCAAATAAAATAACACAACTTAAACACGAAATGTTCAATTATGTCAAGGAATTCCCTTCCCACGCAGGTCTCCAAACTAAACGAATATACAATCTCCGTCCGCATTTTTCAGCAAAAGAACAGCACTTCAAAAACAAAAAGGCCAAAACAAAACCACGTAACCACAAAGAATTGAAAACGCCGCTTCTAGCAGTCGCAGCGCCTTGCAAACCAAATAAAGCGACGGCCGACAAAGACGTACGTCTGGCCGCGACATCTGAGCGACGCATGTCCCCCTCCACCCCGCCCGTCCGATAATGATGTTAACTCACCGTTTGAGACCGGCCTGCTTTGTCGCGTTTTTGAGACTTTGTTGGCTACTCGTTTTTGTAGGCTAACTCCTTTTGTTTCCTTTTACGCGATTTTAACGCTTGTGCTGTGAAGGCTTTCGGAATATCACACTCTACGTGTACCTATAGGGATTTTGTTTACGTCAGTTGTAGTATTTTGGACATGCCTTTTATTTCTTACTTTACCTTAACTTTGAAAATATGTTTACCACATTTTGGTGAATTTAATATGACTTCAACATACTCACGTGATTTTTCATTATTTTTGTTTCCAACATCCGAGAAAAATGTGACATAACATAACTAAACCGCTAGATCAAATTTTGGCAGAAATACTTCTCCTTCCAAAATGTGCTGATCTGGATCTTATGAAGGGTTAAAAACTACCCAAGACCCATCCATCCCCATTCCCATAAGTCCTCCCACACTCCACCATTCCATAAAACACGCAGCATACTGCAACTTCCATCAAATAAATTTCATCGGGAATCCCAGTCGAGTCGACTTGTTCAGTAAATTGTCTTCAAGAGCTGACCAGTCCCTCGCCCCCCTGGGGGGGCTTGGGGGGCGCTCGGAGGGGGCGTCCCCCCGTTCGTCTTGCTTATGACTGACGTCTGGACAGTCTGAGTGATTGAGAGTGACTGGAGACTTAATGCGCCCTGGCGCGATAGGAGACATACTCGACCCAAACCGTCATAACTCACTCGAATTATTACTGAGAAGTATATTCTAAGTTTTAGTCGGTACGGTTGGCTCTTTGTTGAAGTGTGCATTAAAGTCTTGCGATGCAAGTTTGTTATTTCGAATTAAAATACGTTTTTGCGATGCAGTCGTAATTAGCGTTCTCGTTCGCCGAGGCTTGATGGATTTGTGTCGTATGCTATAAACGTTAATTATAAATTCTGTATGAATTTGCGTTATGGTTATGTGGAAAGGTGAAATTTCGTTTATAAGGAGCTTGAAAAAATATTTGATTTGTATGCTTTGTTGAGCACACAAATCAAACACAACCACTTAATGTGTATAAGGTGATCATCATGATGTTGTAATGTGTTGTGAAATACTTAGATACCGTGGACCGTGACAGATTCTCGTACATAGTATCTCGTATGATACTGTTGTAGGTTTGCGTGAGAATGTTAACCGTGGTCAATTTCCTATTAAACTTAGGGTCACGTTACTTACTTACTTTTTAGGTATCTTAGTCTTTTATTTCCAGTAGTATCCAATGTTTCAGTGATTATTGTGAAATAATTTATTAAACTGTATTGTTAAGGCCATTCCTTCGAGATTGGATATGTTTGGATAATCCCATCATCGTCATTTCTACCAGATTTAGTTCTTGAAAGTGAATGCTTCAAAAGATAAAATATGCTGTTTCGCCAATGGCGATTATTACTCATGTCCATTGATTAATTAAGACCTTATGGTCATTTCCATTAAGCCAATCTAAAAAAAAACTTAAATCGGCTTTAAATTTAACTAAAGTCTTTGCAATAGAGTGCAAATAATCCAATCACCAAAGAAAACACTTTCCCTATCCAACATTTCCATAATAATTCACATTTCAGCTTGATATTGCGTTAACATAGAATAACAAAAGATCTGACAGCGGACAGACAGACAGACGGACAGGCAATCAGGGCTCGTCATACCAAAGCAGTAATTTTTGCCGGTATTCCTTTCAGAGATTAAGCTGGATAAATTAGCTGAGTATTATGCGAATATAAACGTGTATCTGCGAAATATGACGAGCAATCTAGTCCAGGATAATAAAGGTAAATAATTTCGAGTTGAAAAGTTCGAGGGTTAGAGGAAATCATTTAGATTTTGTCTGTAGTTGGGTACCTAATTTACGCACAGTCAAATATATATTTAGAAGGGCAATTTATTTGACCCTCACCTGACAATATATATATATATATATATTGTAATAAAATTAATGTGTATAATATTCTTATATATATATATATATATTACCTAGATAGTGCCTATTCACTATCGTCCTGATGAGGAATGTAAATCGCTTTGTTCGAGTCGGTGTGAAATGATGACAGCGCTTTGATTTATCTAAGAATTTGGACTAAATTCTATATTTCGTAACTTGGAATTGCATCAGTCAGCCTCGCTTCTCATTTTACTTTCTGGTACCAAAAGACGCAACCGACACAATTTTATTATTGTAACTAGATCTTTCGTGTATAAGCGGGTGAGTATAGCGTACGGACCTCCCGCCCGGAAAATGAGATTGACACTGTACGAAATAACAATCGATTCAAATATTAAAGAGATCGTCACAATTTAAAAATAAATAAATTTTGTGTTGTGTCGCTTTTTTTAGTGAACGTCCTGTCATTCTATTTTCTGGTACCAAAAGACGCAAGCGACACCATTTCGTTATTATAACTAGATCTTTCGTGTATAAGCGGGTGAGCGTACGGAGGTCCAATTACCGCAAATCTCTTCGGAAATACAAAGACGTCTCTTGTGCACTGGGTGACCGATTGGGTACAAAATGGACCGTCAGTGGGACGTCTTACCCGGCTTGCGTTTGCCTGGATTGAACTATGATAATTCTCCAATGTTTTTTTTTCTTATATAGGGACCTTCATCTCATATTTTACTATGGAGTGAGGCTAATGCGCTTAGCATTTTATATAAGAAGATACAGATGGCGCTACTTAGTGCTAACTAGATTGTGTTCGAAAATTTACCTACGTAAAGTTGCGATAGCTCAGTTGGTCAGACCACTTCTGCGTTAAAGAAGATGTCGTTCAGATCCTGCTAGCAATTTAGTAGGTCGCATTGATTTTTTTCCTTTACAATCGAACTCTGTGTTATAATATTTTAAATTTTTAGTTAGACTACTCACTGTTAATATGTTGGTATCCTTAAGCCTAACTCGAACGTTTAAACGTTTCTAAACGCATGGTAATACGCAGGCTAATATCAATTGGTCAATTAATGTCAATGTCACAAAAAATGTATTTGTTGGTACCCTTATTTTACCTTTTTTGAAATTAAATATACTCTATTGTCTCTAAAATAAGTTGGCAACCCTAGTCTTAGGGTGAGTGTAACGCATGGAGCCCCAATTACCCCAAGTCAGTGCAAATCTCGTCGGCCGAGGTACAAAGACGTCGCCGGTTCTCGGTGACCGATTGTGTACAAAGTGGGCCGTCAACGGGACATCTTACCCTACTGGCTTGGGTTTTGTCTAGGTGGAATGATTTGAACATTTGAAGATTTAGTTAGGTTAGCTTTAATTTGAATGTCTTCGCACAAATAGTATGAGCAAGGATTATTAAACAAGTGGGGACTACATAGGAGGAATCTGCACCACCAGAAAGTATAATCCTCGACACGTGTTTCGCCTCTTTTCGAGGCATCATCAGGAGATGAAGGAGATGTTGACAGTCATACGTCCACCCGGGAAGTCTTCTCGGGTGGACGCTGTCTGGTGGTGGTCTGATATATTTGCATGCGTATTTTTTTGTGGAAACTGCACGAACATATGCGCATGTCAGCACAATTTAGTGTCACATCTAACCAAGACACAATTTCACGGAAAAGTAAAGGAAACTATAATCCATTAATCTAATATGGAATTCCTCAAAGTAACACCTGAATTTATCAAGTAAGTAATGAAGGTCATTTTCATTTTGAAAGGTATCTGCCATCAGTTTGATTAAAGGCTTCCAATCCGCTCCGTCTTCAGCTCGCAGGGCAGTGGAGATAGATAGGCCCGGGATCACTCCCTTATCGGTTTAGATTATCTGGTCTGAGCAGCGGTTGCGAGATCTACCACGTGAACGCTTTCCATCATCTTTACTGGCCATAACTCCAGCTTTTCAAAGAATAATAAAAATATAATTTGTTACACAGAATCTATATGAGGGGACGTTTTGATGATAATGATTGATGCTGATGTGATGCCTTAGGGCTTAGAGATACCATAACAGATGCCCAGCGAGTACCGTTGCATGCGCGGGCGCACGTCGCCGCCCGTAATCAGGCGCTCGCGCATCGCGAATTATAACCGGCAGGGGATTAGGGTTAGGGCTTAGTATATATTTAAGACTTCAATTCAATTAAAATGATTACACAGCTAGGTTATACAGTTGTTTTTGTATATTATCTCCCCGGGTTAAATTTAATTTCTCAACTGTTTAATTTAAAAACTCATTATCTTCTACGAAATCGAAATTGTATAGGTTAGGTTAGTTTATTTCTAAAGACAGTTTAAACAATATATAGTTTTAGAAAAGAAAATTATATAGCGAAATGAAACGGTTCGGAAAAATATTACTAACTTAAAAGCTAATTATGATTACTATCAATCATAATTAGCTCATAAGATAGCTCTTAACATGTTTACTTTTTTAGCTTATCATCAAAGGGAAAAGGTCGTTTAAGGAATGTGGCCCTAGGTGACCGAATCCTTCGGAAAACTTGCGTCCTACAATGCTTTGCAAACTCGATATTTTTACATTAATTTTGAGCCTACCAATCTTTAGAAACTATTATGAAGTTGTAGAAATTAAATTTCTGTACATTTAAGATAAATAAATAAATATCAGGGACAATCTTACACAAATAGGCCTAGTCCTAAACTAAGTAAAGCGTGTACTATTGGTATAAGGCGACGATATACATAATCTATGGATAAATTATAAAACTTAAATACATAGAAAACATTCGTGCTCATCACTCAAACATTTATCCTGGTCGGGATTCAAACCCGGGACCGCCAGCTTCGTAGGCCGTCGTACAACCCACTGAAACAAACATATCGTCAAACGACGATATTATTCATAAAAAAAGAAGTGATACGGACTACTTAAAGGTCACGGAATCGATTTTTTTTTATGGATTTTTTATATGTGTCACGCCAAAACTGATTTCAACTATTTTTGTACACGGGTGACTTAGTCGTGAACTCTTCCAAAAAGTTTGAGGGCCTTTCTTATGCACCTATTCGTCCTTTATAAAAAACTTACAAAAAAATCTCATTCATATAAAATTAACCTAATCCGCTCTCGCTCTCTCCTGTCACTAAGACGTAAGTCCCTCTCACCTGCTGAGGTTATCAGGAAGTGTTCCCCTGTCACAATACGAAGACTGACGGGATTAAGGCTAGCTAGACCAACGCTACGTCTTAGGGCATTAAACCACTGAAAACGGCATACGACACATTCCGCTTCACTAAAGCATATGAACAAATATACGATCAGTTTATACCATGATTTGTCAGTGTATGTATGTGTGGGTGTGTTTTTAAAACCCAACCTCAAAAGGAAAAAACTAAACCGTTATAAGATCACTTTGTTGTCCGTCTGTCTGTCCATCCGTTCGTCTGTCTGTCTGTCTGTCATGACCCCTTTTCTCGGGAACGCGAGCAGGTATCAAGCTGAAATTGACATTAAATACTTTTGTCTCAAGTCCCTTGAAGGTGTAATAAAACCAAGGTTCTAAGTCAACGCAATCTAACGATTCAGTCATTAAAAAGGTGTTTCCATATATATTGCCGTCCATGGGAAACCTAAAGGTTCCAGTTGTTCTAGAAACTTGAAATTTCATATAGATACATGTAGACCCTATGCATGGCTGTGAGATTATGGTTAAAATATATCCATAAAATTTTGATGTCCATCGTACATATGCTACTTGCATGAAGGCACTAGAATAGGAGAAGATAGATTTAAAGAGCAAATAATTGGAATATTACTTCAACAATTAGGTACGTTTTAACCCAAAATTGGTATGTTCATAGTTGGTTAAGAGTCTTCAGTAAGCTCGGTTCTCTATACAAACGTAGTTACGCTCTCATTGTCAAACGACTAGCTAGTTTGCTCTGAAACTTTGTACTTAGAATAAGTTTAGGTATATGCAGGACTGAAATTAGTTTATGTAGCTTCAGATACCATTTAAAAAAATACAGCGAATTTAAATTTTTCATACAAAACTTATTTTTGCTGTATTTCGTTTGTTTTATAAACTGCAGGCGTATAAACTAGTTTCCAGCCTAGATGTACCTCATGTCATTGTATATGCAAAGTTTCGTTACAATCCAACTAGTAGTTTTAAAATAACAAATATGGGAACGTGAAATTTGGCCGAGCTTACTGGGGACTCTTAAGATGGACACAAAAGAATTTGAAGAGATTGAAAAAAAAATCTCTACGTATATTGCATGACTGATTAATAATATCTGTTTAAAATTGCTGTGTTGATTTTATGTTGCATAATCATTAACATTTTCTGGGTGCAGTTAGTTAATCTCAATTGCAGTTGTATCTCCTTCGCCTTCGGCTCATGCGGTAAGTACCCGATATCTAATGATCTAGTATATAACGGCCTAGTTACCGTATATAATATTCTTGTGCAGCTTGCGAGTTCTACAAAGCAATGACGTCACGAATCATAAGCAGGTCATTGAGACAAATGAGCTGTCACCCGTCGATCACGGCGACAGCTCAATGCCGTTTCGTTTAATGCCACTTTAGATTTAATGTACGGTAGATGGGACTGAGAAAGCTGGTTGAAATGAGAATGGCTTGGGCATATAGATCAAAGAATGGATAGCGAAAAGATTTTCGAATGAACGGGACCACGAGCCGGAAGATGAAATGGGAGTCGATTTTGACCGAGTGTTAAAGTGACAACGATGACCAATGATATTACTACCAGTAGCTCGTTTCTCAAAAGCTTGTACTGTACATACAGGTCTTACGCTTAACTGAGTCAATTCCTGAGGTATGGGAGCGGTACAAGGGGGGTGTGTTTATGGAACGTCAATGTATAGCAAGACAGTTAGGATATCATGTCACGTCACTTGTCACCTCTTCCGTACCGCTCCGACACCTCAGGAACAGACTCAGTTAAGCGTTAGACCTGTAACTTGTATTACAAGCGGAAGTCACTTTCCAACAATATTTATTAAAAATAGCGGTCAAGTGCGCGCCGGACTCGCCCATGAAGGGATCCGCAGCCGTTTATACAAAATAAAAGCAGTACAGATGAAAAAAATATAGTTAAATAAAACACTAACAAAAGAGCGTATCTCCCTGGCACTTACGTCCTTTTGCTGAGAAGTGCAGTTTTTTGGCAATAACTTAAAAACGGTATGTCCGATCATGTTGAAAACAATTTTCGTTAGAAGTATTTATTAAGTTTTATATTTGTCAATTTCTTCATATTATTTGAACATACCTTTTAGAAAATAGAGGGGGGGACACAATTTTTGCTACTTTCGGAACGAATATTTCCGGAAATATTCACTAAATCAAATATTTTTTTAAAAACCTCAAAGTGTTTTTAGAAGAACTGTCGAATGATGTGCCACACATTGATATTTGCTGAATTATTATTTTTTAAATTACGGTGACATGTATCGAGTGCTAGAAATATACATTTTTTTTATTTAACTATCAAAGTAAGTAGCGGTTTACACACGACACCCATGCTCCAAATACAGACATGACGAATCTATAAGGGTTCCGTTCTTGCCATTTTGGCTACGGAACCCTAAAAAAGAGACTTCCCTAATAATAAGTTACAAGCGGCACCCCTATAGCTCGCTACAGAGTCGTATCATCAGGCGTATTTTTTTTGTCATTATCATCATTTGGCATAATTCATCACTTGGAATAATGCATTTTTTCTGAAACTGTACAATATTCAGGATTTTTTATGTTATCATCCTGGTAAATGCATAAGGTTAGGTTAGGTTTGTTTTATAACAATCCTGAAAAGTTTACGTCTTCAGAAAAAAATGCATTACGCCAAATGATGAATTATGCCAAATCATGAGTACCTATGTCAAAAAATTTATGCCAGATGAGGGTACAGTCATCCGTTGACCTAGTCGGGGGCCATCCCTCGGTGCGCTTTCGTATGCATGGTCGCTACTCCGGGACTTTACTGCCCTAACGGCCATCCGTTCTCCGGGCTACATGGCCTTCCCAATGCCTCTTCAATGATGCAATCTTGTCACTTGAATAAAGTCAGACATAAAAAGTGCTTTCATCAAAACATCAGTGACGTGACGAATCGCCGACATTGTATTCATCCAGTTCAAATAACTCAATTGAAAACATTCATAAATCATATGATTTGATCAATATACACCAATTAGCGACCCAGTGAGCGGCGGCCTTATCCGATGACAATGACCCCTGACCGTCGCGTCAAGTAATTGATGCGGTGTCATTGTCACTTTGAAGGGGAATGTCATGAAATATTATATTTACATGAAATGATAGTGATCAGTCTCGTAATGGAGCATATAGATAGAACAAACAAATTCTTTCGATCTAGCTAGCAGGGTAAGCAAACTGAAGTGGTAATGGGCAGGGCAAGTAGTTCGAAGAACCGATGGCCGTTGGGGCAGAAAGGTTTTCGAGTAGAGACCGCGTACCGGCAAATGGGTGAGAGCTGCGGCAGTTGCGGGTCGCCTTTATCCGGCCCATGTGGAAATCTATTGCGGAGGATTGTCCAGCCGTGGACGCTCTATGGCTGAAATGATGACACAAATTCATTGTCTAAATTATTTTTAGAAACAATTTGCATGTCAGTCAGCCTCATCAGAATTGGTTTTGTACTTTTCAAACGGACCTCAGGTGAAGAGACGGGTGTATTTTAACACTTTTTTTGTAAAAAATAGTAGATTTAACCCTAACAACCTGGATGAAAACTAACGACATGACCGACGCTACCCATAACACATCCACTGACACAGAATATAGCAGAAGAGTATCAGAAGGGCTGGCCCCATATATAAAAAACAGCAAGAAAATTAACTGAGTAGATTTAAGCCCTGGAAGAAGAAACCCAAGAAGAGTTTTAATGCACGAAACTAATAATATGGTTAAGAGTAAGCATGGTAAACACCATATTATTGGTCGTAAATACCGAATAAAATAATACTTAGTAGAACTAGATCGTGATCACAGTTTGATTAATGCAATTGAGTATATTATAAGTCCATGTGACGATAGAAATTTCTACTTAGGCTTAAAACATTAAAAATAATGAGAGGTCGGAATAGGTAGTGCCTATAACCTATACTTACCACCAAAAAATGATCGATTTTTATTGAATGCGGGATTTCCCAGATTAATTAATTATCACCAATAAATCACTCTCAGGGTCAGATTACTCAAGAATAACAATTGTCTAAAGCAGAAAATTCATATACGTTGACAACCCAAAAGTGGACATACAATAGGTCCATCGGACATACTCGAAGGACTGACCCCGAGAGTGATTTTTTATGGATTAAGTATTATAAATCATTCGGGAAATAAAAAGAAAATAATTATTTTTGCTGGTTATCACCACTATTTAATTATATCCTCCCGCATGATATCAATCACCTAGCATGCGTCACAATATCATCCCACGAAAGAAAGCAGTTTGCGTCACCTCTTTCAAAAGGAAATACTTGAAAACCACTTAACTTATTTCTCTTGATTTACTGTTACTCATGTAGGCTGAGACAAATCCGTATCATCCCTTATAGAAAGATTTTATCATCACATTAATAACATAAACAACACGGCATTTAAGTCAAATAAAACTCAATACCAAAAGTCCGGCTCGAAGGACCGTTTGGTCCTTCGAGGCGTATTTTATTGCGGCCACACACATTGGAATAGGACTTTCGCGAATCGAACCTGCACCCACCTACACTTGTTTACTGTTGACCAGGCCGATATATTTCGAATCAAATTGTGGACTGATCATCGTGTCACACCTACGTAAGACACCGAAACAAGATTCGCGCTACAATAAGCCTTATATCTTTGTATTAAGGATGACGTATTTATGTGGGGGTGTGGAATAATTTGCGACCTTTTAATGCCTGGTATTTTCAAAGACGCTGACGTGAAGTAAAACAAATCGCATGATTTGAAGAACGTCGTAAGAGTGTACGCTCTAAAACCTCTTGTGTTATTTCTCCTTGGGATGTGTGAGTTGTCTTATATTCTGTACAAGATTTCCGTATTGAGGTATCTTGATGTAGTCGATGTCGCCTAGTTGAGTGAGCTATAAAGTACTGGTCACTTAAAAGGACCGATGTTAAGGTTTTTGCAATAAAGATATGATTTTATTTGCAATTATTATTTTTCTGATAATAGTGTTGTGAACCTCAATTTTTTATGTCCCTAGAATATCTATGATGCATAATTAGTTCATTTTATATAGTTAGCTACTTAAATGTTTGTGTAGTTCATTATTTACGAATAAATGAGTATCTTCTATGTTGGGGAGTATTTATGATGTGCTATGGTTCGTAATATCGTGTGAATCTTTTTCAGCAACAGCAAAATTTAGTTACACTTTCATAGTATGATACTGTTGGGTAATATTTTCAATTATGCCATGGAAAATATATCTGACTAGAAGGTGCCTGCAATTTTGTCAACGGAAGTGTACAAAATCATAACCCTCTTTTTTAAAGTCGGTAAAAAGTATTCCATAACGGTCTCTGGATACCCAGATACCTATGTACTAAAAATAGTTGAAATCCGTTTAGCCGTGTTGGCGTGACAAAGCCACAACGACACGTACAAATATACAAAAATATGTTCTCACATGTATCACTTTTTTTTGATATTTTTTATAGAAAGACTTTTAATTTTAACGATTTTGTACGTGCTAGACGACCTTAGGCATGAAAAATGCACCAAACTTTGGGAAGTATATATTCTCACAACATGTTTTTAGCGAAGTAGTGCAGATATATACATATTTTATATGATATTAGGTTTCCATTGTCAGTCTTTGTTTCATAAAGTTAATAATAAACTGTATTCACCCGTCAAGCATGCCGTGAATAAGCGTGCGAAGTGGTACTACGGTCGGTCGCTTGGTTGTCACTTCGCAAAACGGGCGTAATTTGTCAAATTTGGATAAATGAGTGCAAGTAACATATTATCAAATCAATGACACACACGCACTATAGTTAGGTTTTTCATCTCCGGCTAAAAATAACTATGAAAAATATGAATCGGCGAGGAATAATCATATCAAAGATTGATGAAAGTACAAATCTAATTTAAAACATGAACTTCTTTGACTTCATTTATTCACAGTAATATTTTTCGAAACACTAGTAGATTTTGCCTTATAAAAGTACCCGTAAGCCCTATTTGCAGAATAAACTTATGATTTTGATTTATGGCTTGTTGTAGACCTAGAATCTTGAATCCCTGTTAACTCGCTTTTAGAAAAGCCGTACAATGTACCTTAGCACCTTAGTAGCCCAGCGCACACGCATCAATCAGACGCCGCCCGAGGGCCCGGTCGATGCTTTGCGGATCCGAGATAGCATGATGCGATTAACCGTGCACTTTTTGTTGGGCACGGATTTATAGGGGAATTATACAGTGGTCAGCCACCTGGGTGCGCGTGAGTTTATAGCACGCATGACATTCTATACTGTGGAGACTCGAAATGAGGTGGAAGATTTTGGGTGAGTTTCTCAAACCAAAAGGCATATGGTGTAATTCATATGATCTTGAAAGCAATATTGAAACTATCGTTTCAAGATGTTCTACTACCAATGTGTTATGCTTTGCTTATAGATAAAAATTCTCAAGGATAAAATTAAAGATAATTGCCTACGAACTACTACTACTGCTGAAAATTAAGAAATACAAATATTTCTTTGACTTCTTCATTACAGAAGCAAAGTAGCTTGTTGAGTTTTTAACTCAATATATGCATGAAATGAGCATAATACTAGTACTAGACTGTTTATGAAAAGAATTGTTCAAATATTACGTCACTGAAAGATATACGTTCCTCATTTTAGTCCAACGTGGCTAACGTGTTACTCCGAACGACATTTCACAAAGCATCTTGCGACAAAACAAACGACATTGACAGACGTATTGATCGCGGGCTTCGCAAAAAGTGCAAGACTTGACGGAGACGGGAGGCTGCCGAGCGACTAGTCGCCCGATCAGTCGGCCGATCGTCGTCCAGATCGTTCGGGTCACTAATTTACGCGGTTTCGTAATTTCATATGGCATTCGTATTGGAATATCGACAATATCGTGAGCGCTGCATAACGTTTGAATTCAAGGGAAAGTAATTAACTTGCGTTCTACCAATGTAGTGCACATACATAATCTGATATTTGTATGCAAAAAATACAAGCTTTTTCTTGTCTACCAGGTAACATTAAAGTAGCAAAATAATTTAAGAAATTAACTTAATCGCAAGTAGTTGCTAATATTACAAATTAGCTAAACGCTATAGGAGGACTCCTTAAAAACCCTCAAAATATACTATCTATTTATCAGCCACGGACCTCCATTGCTGAACATAGACCTATCTATAGTTCGCCACAGGGTGCGATCCTGCGTAAACCGCTTCCACCCCGCGACCCTTACGAGGTCGTCCGTCCACTTAGTCGGGGGCCGACCTACGCTTAAAATATACAAATGGTTATAATTGATGAAAATACGCCCAATCTAAATATTTCCATAATGATTCCTTCCTAATGCTTCGCAACCCGACATAAGATTTTCTTGAGATCTGACTCAATACTATCTTTGATTTTGAACTAAATAAGTGAACGTCAACCTCAGGTTTGTGTGTATTTTTTTCTACTAATCCTACCGTAAAACTCTAGTCCAGTCGGCCCATAGTACGGAAAGAAAAATATGCAAGTTATAATTATAAGGGATTTTTACAAAAAATACTCTACAATCATAACAAACTGTTTTGCCTGTGAGCACATTAATAATAATATATCTGCATCTAGGCGAGTAAAGTTCTACTTAACTTGGATCACAGTGAGGTAAATTTTAACTTTATTTGGGTGGTTTTGTGGTTATTAATTTTGAGCATTAATTGTCTTTAGTATTCCAACAACAAACACACGAACATACAAAAATGCTCCCAATTGCTATAAGCTTACTTGACATCTTTTAAAACGGCAACTTACCGGACCTCGTTACTAAACGTTGAAGGTAATGCATCCACACCTGCAGTTCCTCGGTATTGAGTGCGCTCCTTTAAGGGCGAGACATTATTGAGTACGCTCCCACAGGGGTTAGACATTATTGAGTGCGCTCAGCCAAGCCTCGAGTGCGAATGCAAATGAATGCGCACGCTTAAGAGTTGAGTGTAGTTTTTTTTTTGCTTTAATGATTTTGCGAGGGAAGCCATTTTATTTATAATAGCTAATAGGTGTTGATAGGGAATGTTACAGTTGCATTAGAGTTTAGTTTTGTAAAAAAATAACAAAAGTTTTTGAACTGTAGAATGTCGAATAATATCAATATTGATTTTAATTTCATACTTTAAGTAACAGCTATGCGAGTAACTACTTAGGTAAGGGTTATGCAGTTGGATGACATTGTTCAAATCAAAAGAAGTTTAAGGACTTATACTAATTATAGCAGGTAGCTCATTTTGGAATTAAATCTATTTGTGATACTTAATTTAAATGTATGCCACTTAGCACATAATTAAGTTAACCACGAAGTCACCAAATATAACTAACAGAACCCCAAACATAATACCTAAACCAGTTTCTAAAGAAGTTGTTAAACTCCGAATTAAAATATAAATCGAATGAAAAATCGTTTTTAAATTTCCTGACACGTCAAGAACGGCTCGAGAATGATTGACCGAGGAGCGTTGTGTCGGAATTAATAACACTCCGACCACAGACGACTACTGACGGTGCACAACAGGGTTTAGCCGTGTTAAAAAAATCGAGGCTGAGAGTTAAGAAAATTAAGACAATTTTTATATTACCGGATCAAGTGCAAATTTTCCTCTTTGAAACAAATTGCTGGGTGCTCTGAATAAGGTTTTGCTGAGGTCTTCCGAATACTCTATGCCATAGGGTTAAAAATCATGTAGGACAAGAAATGTATGTACTCACTACTCTGAGTATGGCAACGTATAGGTAGCTCCTCTGGTGTTGCTTACATCCATTAACGTGTTCTGAAGTGGAGACTGCGTCTTGGCAAACGTAGTGTAAGGCTGCACTCCAGCTGTGGAGCGACGTCATTAAAAAAGTGACGTCATGATTTATATTAAAATGAATTAATAATTGTCGTAATTTTCATTATTTTAAACCACAAATATTGGGATTTTAGTTATTTCGTGTTGGCAATATGTGGAATGCGGCAAATTTGAATTAGCCCGTGAAACTTCAGAACTCGTGAACCAATCCGATTCGTGTTTCTAAGTGGAGTTTAGGCGTCAATTTGATGACAGATGGTTTCGGGCGAGGAATACTGTTCATTCTGGTGATGACTCTCAGACCAGATGGTCGTGTAAACATAGTGATTATAGAGATTAATTCATTGTATGATTTATAATAATTGCATAGTTGGTGTTTTATAGTATTTTATGCCATCGTTATATAATGTATGATTTTTTAGTCGAGTATCGCGTTGAGTGGCCTAATTAAGGTACGAGACTGAAAAAACTAATTATAGAACTATTGTATACAAAACTTTTTCTACGAGTAACCCATAAACTACATAATATAATAACGTAAATGAAACATAGCTAAAAAATAATTACAAAAACACTGCATTCTTTTTTTTTAAATTCATTATAGTTATGTACGGAGTTGTATAATATAGGCATTTATAGTTCAGTGAAATCTATACTTTTATAAAGTTGTGAAAATGAAATGTCTGTACATTGAAGATATTTTCAAAAAAATGATTGCAACGGACTATTTGGAGGTCACTAAACCGAAAAATGTTTTTTTTTGGATTTTTTGTATGTTTGTATGTGTCGTTGTGGCTTCATCACGCTTAATCGGCTCAACGGATTTCAACTATTTTTGGTACACGGGTAGCTGGGTATCTTTAGATGGTTATAGGATACTTTTTACTCTACTACACGGAAGAAAAAAAGTGGGGTTATGACTTTTTTCTCCTCCGCGAACGAAGTTGGGCACCTTCTAGTATAATATAAACCATAGAGTATAGAGTGATAGTCCAATCTAAAAAGTATGCCCTTTTAATATGATTTGCGGAGTTCTTATTCACAGATTATATATAGTTCAAGAGTCGAAAACAAATATATTGCAAGCATAATAAAACGATTCAATCGCGATGCAAATCTACGTTCAAAATAAAACAGATTTATTTATCCTCGCCGCAAATCGAAAAATTTAACTTATCAACGCGCTTCCGCTGAAAGATGGAATGCAATTTGCGTTTCCGCAGTTTTGATCTTATTTGTTTTTTTAAGGTTTCACTCATTCCTAATCTAATAATTAATGTTTATATTTCGAAAACCTTACCTGTTGTATGTTTATTTAGCTGTATTTAAAAAAGTGACGCAACCTTATTAACTAGAGAGGGAATTTTATAGCTAAGTATTAAGAATAAATTAGATGAGAGTAGGGTTTTTTTTTACAATGTGATCAAGACCCGTTGGTTTGATATTATCCAGGTGCTATTTAGGTATTTTATATCACATTTAGCTCAGAGTAATGAGTCAGAAATGAATGCCAAAAGTTGATACGTTTTTAAAAATAAATTCTTATAAATAAATAAAGAATTACGTACTTTGTATTGACGGATGGTTCAGTATGTCAGATGATTTTAAACGACAAAGAGATATATCCACGTTTTAAGATCCAAAAGTACTTATATCTGTAAGGGCCGATTTCACTAACATTAAATTTAGACGAGAGTGGTTACTCCAATATAACGTTACTCAGCGAACAACTCGATGGTTAACTTAAATTTCGTTTCACCACGTTAGTCTACGGATAACACTCTCGCATAGCTACTTAGTAACGTTGAACGAATGAATCGAATGAAATCCTTATGCACCCAAGTAAGATAGACAGTTTGTCCTATGCTTGAGCAATCGTGGTACGTATCTTTATGGTTCCGTACCAAAAAGGTACAAAAGGAACCCTTATGGTGCGACTCTGTGTTTCTGTCTGTCTGTCCGACTATTAAAGCGCCATATCTCAAAAACCACTTATGCTAACTATTTGTGGAATATTTATATACATGATCAACCCATTGCACAGGAAATATTTAAAAATATATTTTTATTTTCTAAAAAATCGACGAATATGAGGGGCGGGTAAAAATTAAAAGTCTAGCTACTGGGTCAAATGGGGTATCATATGAAAGAATTTACACATTTTTGAATTTCTTTTAATTTTTTAGTTTTTGTTTTACCTATTAAGGAAAATGTGAAACCCCCCCTTTTCTCCGAAGTTTACCAATCGAAAAATTTGAAATTTTCACAATATGTATTTATAAACATAAATATTACACGAAAATTTAGCCATGGTTCTAACTAGCTACTTTTTTTTTAATTCGCAAAAAACCTATTTCAGCAACCCGGTTGTGTTAAGTTTGCACCTGATTCGTATCCGATGCTATAGATATCAGGTGCAAACTTAACTCAACCGGTACCGGGTAATAAAAGTTAGGTTAAGTAAAAATTTGTACGGAACCCTCGGTGCGCGAGTCCGACTCGCACTTGGCCGGTTTTTTTTTTGTACGGGTAATACATCAAATGGGAAAAGTATGGAATTCACTTTACAGTGACAATGACAATACTAATCTACGTCTAACCTAACAGTTTACTCAGCCGCAAATAGGTGGTGTAAGATTTCTTTAGTTTAGAGATTTTATCCATAGCTTAATTATTGGTGAAACGTAAAATGAGTTTACTCACAAGTAATTCATGATTTATTATTAGAATGAAACTTATACTACTTTAGTAAAATCGACACTTAGTAGTTAACTATACAATTCCGTGTTTTATACAAATTTCCTATATCATTCCCTAGACAAACAAAATGCAACCTCTGTCCCCCGTTACCTGTGCCCAGAGATGATGAATAATATTATAATTACGGGCACGTCTTAATATCAATAAAGGCACCAATAACTATCAGGTAGACGGTGAGCAAACAGCCATCAATCTCCGCACAAAAACTGACTGCGGTGGGTTACTGGGGATATACCCTTTTTTATAAGCATATCTTTACTTACTAGTTTAGGCAATATTATTTGGACGTTTGTTACAATTATACTGCTAATAGGGACAGCCAAATTTAATAGCCTAGTGTAGTTAGATGATTAAAAAAGGTTGTAAATACTTTTTTTTTATGATATAGGAGTCAAACGAGCGGACGGGTCGCCTGATGGTAAGCGATCACCGTCGCCCATAGACACTTGCATCACCAGAGGAGTCACAAGTGCGTTGCCGGCCTTTCAGGTGGGAGTACGCTCTTTTCTTGAAGGTTTGAAGGTCGCATCGGTCCGGAAATACTGTAGGCGGCAATTTATAATGCGTCAAGAAATGAAGATAAAACATCGAATGAATCTAAATGAGTTTGAATACAAAATTTCAAAGTTACGCCAATGTGTGCTTTTAGGACCCAAAGGATAAAACGGGAACCCTATTACTAAGAATTCGCTGTCTGTCAGTCTGTCTGTCTGTCGCCAGGCTGTATCTCATGCACCGTGTTCGCTAGACCGTTGAAATTTTCACAAATGATCTATTTCGGTTGCCGCTATAAAAAAAACACTAAAAACAGTATAATTTTATGTCTGTCTGTCTATATAGTAACCAATATAAAATGATCGAGCAACGAGGACATTTTGCTTAGGACTAGGGAACTTCTAACACTGGATTTTCATAGATACGGCCGTTTGCAGCGTATATTTTGTACGGAATACTCGATGCGTGAGTCCAACTTGTACTTTGCCGATGTTTTTACTTAAAGTGCATTTTTTTGTATGAACTACTGCGAAACCCTACACTGAGCATAGTCCCACATACACTTAACGGGTTTTTTTTCAATACAAATTATTTTTTTTATTTCCATACCTAAAACATAACGAGACTAAACGAAAATTAATTCACGACAAATGGGCCGCGATGAATATGAATATGACATATGAGTTTAACTGTCATTCTTCGTGTCAAAACGTAGACTAAACAGAAAATCGGGATAGACAATGAAACTGTCAGGAGAACGTTGGAGTGACAGCCGTTCACATTTATTATTTATACGATGCTTTTAAATTAAACAATCTAAATACCTATGTTGATAATGAATGAACATGGCACAATTTTTAGGTATACACTAATTATGTGTTTTTCTATAAACATTGAACGGTAACTAGGTTAAAAGGATAAAAAATAGCCTATAACCAACTATGCATAGCCAGCTACCCGTGTACCAAAAATAGTTGAAATCAACAACGATACATACAAACATACATAAAATAAAAAATAAAAAGTTTTCGTTTCGGTGACCTCAAAACAGTCCGTAACAATTATTATTTTTTTAATCCATATAATATACAATATATATGTGACGACCGGTTTGGCGCAGCGAGAGTAACGTTGCCTGCGAAGCTGAAGGTCCTGGTCCTGGTTTCAAATCCCGGTAAGGGCAAATATTTGTGTACTGTGCATAGATATTTGTTCCTGAGTCTTGGATATTTTCTATGTATATAAGTAAATATATCTATTAAATATATCGTAGTCTAGTACCCATAACACAAGCCTTATTGAGCTTACTATGGGACTAGGTCGATTTGTGAAAATTGTCCTGTAATATTTATTTATGTAAGTATTCATTTATTTTTAATATACAGGCACCTAATTATTACAATAGTAGGTATATAAAGTCTGGCTATAATATCTTTACCCCACCAATTTTTATTGTTTTATCTATGCATTGGTATATGGCAGCACTGAATATTGGGCACTAAATAGTCTTGATACTTGTGTATTATCCCCAACCTTTAAACAAAGTGCAAATAACATCTTAGTATTATATTTAGCAAGTCCATACTAATATTATAAATGCGAAAGTGTGTCTGTCTGTCTGTCTGTCTGTTACCTCTTCACGCTTAAATCGCTGAACCGATTTGGATGAAATTTGGTATGGAGATAGTTTGAGTCCCGGGGAAGGACATGGGCTACTTTATATCTCGGAAAAATACCCTTATCCGCGATAAACGAATTTAAGGCGGACGAAGTCGCGGGAAGAAGCTAGTATATTATAAAAAAAACATTACCTACCTCTGCAGTAATACTATACTATTATTCACCTTCACCAAGAAATTGCTATCTAATAATGTGGTACCTACATGTTGACGACACGTTTGGCTCAGTGGGTTGCACAACGGCCTACGAAGCTCGCGGTCCCGGGTTCGAATCCCGCCCAGGGCAAGTGTTTGTGTGATGAGCACGAATGTTTGTTCCTCGGTCTTGGATGTTTTCTATGTATTTAGGTATTATAATTTATCTATATATTATCACTGTATATCGTCGCCTAGTACCTATAGTACAAGCTTTGCTTAGTTTGGGACTAGGACGATTTGTGTAAGATTGTCCCTGTGTTATTTATTTATTTATTTTAACATGACTTCTTATTTCTAATATTATAAAATTATTAATTTCTACCACTCATAACAGAAATTCTCTTCAGATATTGTCTTTTGCTAGTGACATTAACATCTTCTATTTTGTCAAGTTTATTTAGAACGAGTTTCATTTTCCTCTTAAGATCATCATTTAAACCAGCTGTAATTTAATTGGAATAATAATTAAGTCACGAACACCACATAATATATTCTCAGTGCACTAAAGAGGCTGCTAAAAGCTAAATGGCTTCACTTTAATATTATTTTAACAAAAACCATATTCGTGTTATTCAAAAGTACTAAGATTGGTTAATCTTACCAGCCAAAGACTTAATGCAATGTAAACATTGCCGCTTTTCAGCGATAATCGCTTCTTGCTGTTGCTTTACAGCATCGAAGTTAATGATCATGCGGAAAAGCAGTTCCCGTTGACCACTTTTATATGGTTTTCCCATGGTAAACCTTTATTTTAAAAAAAAACCAACGCACGTAATGATAAACTGTTTCTTAAGACACATAAAAAACTTGACGTCTGAGACAGATACAAAAATTGCCATGTTCAGTTTTAATATGTTTGACAGTTCATTTGCTTGGAAGAGATAAAATGGTCCGACTCTAGATGTTCTGATATCAATGAACGTATCCACATTAATCCAACATCAACTCTGACAATGATCCGCCCAAACGTTCTGTTTGTCTGTTTACATATACCGCTCCAGCTCCGAAACTGGTCAGGTGTTTGTCCTCGTCTACGGAGGTCCATAAAAAATTGGATAAATATTACGTGACCGTGTTCTGATGGAAGCGTAGCACAAGCTTATCTAAACCAAAAGAGCTTATGAGCGTTAGGGCCTGAATATTCATACGTCGTTACTGTCTTGGGAGAATAACTTTCTTGATTGGAAAAATTGTAAGTCACGTTTCGACTAAAAACTTCTTTTTAGGCAAGAGAAGTGTTTTAGTTCCGTTTTAATTGGCTGATACCATCCAATTGGAATAAATGCAATCGTATTCATAAAAATATGCACTAAGACTTTGTAATGACTTGAATATTGAAACTTTACTTTTATCTGTAGTTATTTCGGGTATTCATGTTTATGATATTTCTCAATTTAAAAAATTGAGTAAAAAAAAATCTTGTGACTAGAATCGCCGACTGTACTTTGCTTTGAACATCCATCAGCTACTCACCGAGACGATTCTTTAAGAGCCCAAACTCGATAGGATTGCATTATTTTATTACAGAGTTCCTATGACCATCTTTCTGGTCATCGTCAAATCAACTCGATGGTATCACACTATTGCATTGTCACTTAACTTTCATAAGTATGCCAAATTTTAGCTCAGTCAGATATCGGGAAGTGGGTCTAATAAAGACCATTGCACATTGCGCAACTCTGAGCCGCCTTAAATATGAATTACTGTGAACGACGTAGGTCATCATCATTACTGGTAATACGCACTATTCAACATTCGTCTTCAAGCCCTGTAGTATTTTTCACGAAAAGATAAGACGCAGCTTCCCGACCTGCCCAATCGAGTTAGATTCGACGATTGACCTCTTCCAACGCATGGCCGTTGGGGCAGAAAAGTCCTGGAGTGGCGACCACGTATAGAAAAACGCAGCGTAGGACTGCCCCCTTGATCTCGTAAGGGTCGCGGGGAGTCGGTAGATGCGGTCTGCACAGTATCGCACCCTGTGGCGAACTAAAGGGGAGACCTATGTTGACGTACGTGGCTGATAGATAGATAGATGTAATACGATGGTGGAATCTAAAATATTTTTAGTCTAAGGTTGTATTTAGCTAAAGGCATCTGGATTTTGTTTGACTGTTTCAGTAACCAAATTTTGATTGTATATTTGCATGCTTATCTAAGTAGAGTATGGTGGACCATGTAATTAGATTTGTACCAACTAAATATAACCCATATTCCGCAAATAAATATTCATTGATACATTTATTGTTATAAATACAACGATCTAAATAATGAAAAAATTCAAGACTTCGACTGGATTTGAACCAGTGCCTTGTGCCTTGCCGGGGCGCACGCTCTGCCAATTGACCTACAGAGTCCAGTCAGCTTGTCTTCAAATTTTGTACCTATTTGTTACAAGATCTTTGCATTTTGAATCTTAACCGGTTATTCTGCCGTTAGCGCCATGGTGAGCATTTATGAAACTTAATTTTCACCCTAACAGAGCGAACTTCACAGTTGCCACATGTTAGCTAGAGATGTCGCTGTAGTGGAAACATTATTTTCTACGAAAATGTTGATGTTTTACCATCACGATCTTCGTGATTTTTAAAGTGAATTTCTTCACTAAGAAACTATATTCTTATAAATACGGAACCTATATTCTTATAAATACGGAGATCTAAATAATTAAAAGATTTCAAGTTCAAAAAATTTAAAGCTGATCAATATTTTCTATTAAAATTCACATCAGTCCTCTATTTATAGAGACCGTTAAATGGACCGTCAATAAAGATTAAGACCTGTCAGTTGTGACTGACGGCTGGCTGCTGGCGTGACATTGACGTGCTTAGGGTGCGTGTAACCTTCTGTCCGAGAGGATTAGTAAAAAAGGTTAAAAGGAGATTTTTTTAATATTGTAGATTCAATTAATATTGTAACATAGATTTCGTCTCAAGGCAAAAAATAATGCGACCTACTAAATTGCACGTAGGATTTGTACCTGCGACCTCTTTAATGCAGTAAGTGCTCTGACCAACTGAGCTATCGCAACTTTACGTATTCTAGTTTCAGTTGCAGGAAGTAATTTGAATCTGTCATCTTTAGGCACTAGTCCCACAGCCGTCGAGAAAACGAGCAACGATCGACTATTTTCTCGCCCAACTTGCTCATGAAACGCACAATAGATGTAGACTCCGTGTCAATAAAAGAAATACATATATGAGAGAGTTCTCGCTGGCAGTGTGAACAGCCAGCGATGAGCGGCTAATATGTGTCTCATTTAATAACACAGGATTTACATCTTTTGTTTGTTTTTGGGAGAGAAAATCACCGATAGCTAATCGCTTCCTCGCCCTCTTGGTGGGACTAGTGCCTTATTGAATTGGCAGAATCCTCGATGGAATCAAAAAACCGGCAAAGAGCATGTACTACAAAGAAATTCGATACAGGTGAAAAAATACGATGTGATTTTAGCCTATATCGACGGCAAGAAGCGCAAGGTAGTAACCGCCAACTGAATCCAATGGCGGTTACTGCGTTTCCGCTTTTTACCGACAAATAATTATTGATTACCATCTAAGTAACTTTATCACTATTGTCTTGTAACAGTTGGTCCACTCAGAATCTTTACCTAGATGCGTTTTAATTTTATGTAATTATAACACAGACCCTCATAAAGTCCATGGTATCATATTTCTAACATGTCATTATTGCACTATAAAATGTTGACACAGATTACCTACAACTATTGAGCTCAATAGCTCAATCCAACCGAAAACGACAATCGTCCGTCACTAGCCAGTGACGTCATCACCGAAGATTAACGTAAATCTGTTTACATTGTCGGACCACCGAGGGCGCGTCACTCAGCGCCACTCAACGCGCAACACTCAATGCTCAACAACTCGGTCACTCAGTCGAGTAGACATGTGAATCTAAATGTAATTTTTGGCTTTGAGCGCGGTTGCAATAATGCTGGTTTTTTTTCAGGTAAGTTGCTGTGGAAGCTAATGGTGCTTCTGTTTGGAAAGACTTGGTAAGCTTAGGTATAGTTCTGAGCGTGCAATAATACTACAGTAGTTAGGTAATCTTATTGCAACAGTGAGCCACTGGCAACACACTGGCAATCATATAGGAGTGATAAGTAATAAATATACAGAATTTTGTGTAGTCTGATATCTTGAATCAACAAATTATTTTAAGACATTTAGAAGAGACGAATAAAATAAAAAAGCAGGCATTCGAATTGAGAACCTAGTCCAAAGTCAAAGTGTTTTATTTGTCCTTTTTTGAAGTCTGTTGAAAATACAGTGTCACCTATCTCACGTAAATCGATGACTGACAATTTTACTCATTAGTTAGGTCAGTATCGGTAAGTTTGTTTCTAATAATATTCACATAGGTACTACAGATTATTCAATTGGTGCATCAAGTTTTGGAATTGAAACATAATTGCACTATGGTGTGTGGAAAAATTCATTACGAAATAGTCCGAAAATTTGCACGGCTTAGTCGGTTAGAGTATTTATTTAAAAATAGAACGTCTTCACGCAGTTTTAAAACCGAATTAAATGATTCTTCGTAATTTAAATAACAATAGTGATGTGATGAATATGGTTTTAGTTTGTAATCGGTTTTGTATTGTGATATTTGTATTGTAGTCTACTCTTAATGTAGGTACGTATTTTGAATACGTTCTGATAAGTTTTCTTGGGAAATATAATATATTTTAGAAGGCACCGTTAATTTACTAGAAAAATGTGCGATACCGTTGAAAAGGTTGGTTATTGGGTCAACACAGAATTTCTCATAAAAAGTCGCGATCTCCGATTACCCTCCTACAATTAGAGTTAAAGTAAACCGACACAAAAAACCTCTATCGCACGAAATCCGACATCATCTAATAAAAGACGTTTCGATAATAAGCCGAACAATGAGCTAGATACAGATCAAATTAACGGTCAAACGAACACAAAGCCGGGGCAATCAGTGGAACGATTCTTTCCAAGCGTTTCACGTATTTACGTCACATTTCTTCGATTCCGCGGCACGTCCAAGACGTAATAAGCGTCCGACGGACGGAGGACGTCCGTCGCGTCCGTCACTAAGGGGGGTGGGGTGGGGCGTTTGGAGTTAATGAAGTTTTCTCGTGCGATTCCCGCAGGTCGGCACATGCGGGCGGAGTTTGCGGCACATATTGCGCACGTCGCCGGCCATCGCCAGATATTGCTCGAAATGTTTTAATAAGCGCATCCCTGGACGCTCGGCCATTTTCGCTTCGTCTTATTAATGTCTATTGTTCCCGAGTTGTTATTGTGGGATGACGGAATCAACTGGCAAGTTGCTCGAACTCTGATGGCCGTCATAATTGGGTGGTCATCTGTTTGACTTATTTTAGACGTCCTCAGATCTCGCTGTGGCAGGTCTATCAGTCTTATTATTTGAGACGTTAAACTAACTAGTTGAGTGTGTCCTGAATGTTACAGTCACGGTAAAGGCCAACTTCAAAGTGGACGTCAGCCGGCAACTCTAGCGTCGCCCTGATTGATTTACACCAGACGATAAGGAAGCAAGTTTCCCTACTTCTGTTGGCTATAATAAAACTTCTTATCAATGATTTCCTTTTACTCGATCTTTATAATTCAGATTTGGTAGTCTGTTATATATATCATTTACGTTAATTTACGAGTTTAGAGTTAATTCATGTAAACGTATAATTTGTATGTATGTATTACCTAGTCAGTTCTTCTATTAGTGATCTTATCAGTTACTGATTTTCCATGCTTTACAGAAAAAACTGTAAGCCTCTAAAATCAACACCTGGGTATTCACCACCGTCCACTATTCTAATCAATATGTTTTTGTACACCTTGCAGTGTGTCAAAATATGATGAGTTATAAGAAGTACTGTTTATATCTATCATTTTAACAATCCCACCGGTCTTTTAAAGAGCACGCGTCGACTTATATAGCTTTATAATGACAAGCTCTTTATTTATTATGAACAAGTTTTACGAGCGATTTTACGATCGGCTAATAGACGATCAAGGTTTACGGGCTAGCTGAGCACATATAGCAATATGGCAGCAAAATAATTACATTTCGAATAAGCATAAAGATAACGATTCGAATCGGTAATAAAATCGAAAAGTTGATGAGGCGCGTCACTAAAGCATTCTTAATTTGAAAAAGACCGCTAACGTTCGGAAACAGATTTACAATTTAATAAGCGTTACATTTTCATGAATGAAACGAAAGAAACATTCGAATTTCGAAAATAAACCCAAAGAGTTTACGTTAGCCTAGCCTTCGAAGTTTAAATTTTAAATCAAAAATAATGATCGCGTAAAATTGGCTCCACCGAACTCGGAAACATTCTTAATTCAAAAATTGAGTGAACGAAATCCATTCGAAAAACTCGACTGCCGTCGCTATTTATTCTAAACTGCATGCAATTCAAACTTGTGCATGCACCCGGTCCAGCCACGTCCAAATTAACAAACTTGCCCTACGTAGTTACACTTTTATTTGGTTCGTTACTTTTAATTCTGTAATCTGCGTCTTTGTAGTTTGAGGTACGATTGTGAAGTAGTTTACATTTTCAGTAGCTATTCGTATCTAGTACGAACAATCCGCGTAAATAAAAACGTAAAATGTCGTCGACTTGAGCCTTTTATGTCAAAAAAGAATATTAGTAGTCCAGTTTTCAGTAACGTTTTAAAGTAAATATGAGCAGTAAGTAGTGTGCTATTTAATCCTTTCGTCAAGCAATAATCTTGAATGGAACCTACTAAAAGCGTGCGTCAAAACAACTGCCGAGTACTGACCTCACGCCAATAAACCCGTCGATTCTCCCCAGGAGTGCATTAATGACATTTTTCACATGTTTCTTACTCAGATCACAGGTCAACCCCACGGGGGGTGTCTGGGGGTGTTGGGGGTGGGGGTGCTAGGTGGGGGGTGTTGGGGGTAAGGCGCGGACGTCTCGCGTCAATCAGTTCGGGCAGACGTGACCGGCTTCCAGAAAAGTTGAAGTTAGGTTTTTTATGATCGCCGCTCGCGATTATTCCGCGTAATCTTGCCTGTTTTATGTGTTACGATCTGTTGGATTGGTTTTATTCCGTTTGAGTTTGGAACGCGATAGATAACTGGCTGGTTGGGATGCGGTGAGTTTTTGTTTCTAATTTGAAGTTGAATTTGGCGGAGGTTTTATTGTATGCCAATATTGCGACGGGAATCTCTGAATCGTTATTCTTGTGTCTTATATCAGGGTCTACTCTTATTTTGTAATATTTTAGAGGAAGATTTCATTAATATCGAGACCTCCGGGTTCAGTGTTAGCTGTTATAAGTCGCGTATTACTATTTTTTACTATGTCCTATCAGAAAGTCATATAGTATATTCTAAAGGATTGTTAGTGGTTAATTATTATGATCGATTAAGTTTTTTTGGGTTTTCCTTAATCCTTGCAACAAATGTTGGATCATATTGTATATCTCCCAGCAAAAAACTTCTCTCAATGTAACTGATAATTAGAAAGTGCTTGTACCTAGGCTAACATGAATAAAGCATATTTTGATTGATTGAATGTATTTATCGTATGTATTAATGACGAAAATTATCTTACCAGTCGAAAAATCCCAACGAATCTTCGATTAATGTGACGTGTCTGCATCACTGTTCTTTGTGATACAAAAATAGGGTGCCCAAGTAATGTTGACAGCTGTCAACTGCAGGCTGACGCGCGACTGACAGCGAACCGATGACACGCGCACCTGTCACCGTGACAGCTCCTCGGAACTGCTAATGATGTTTTTTTTTCCAATATTTCTGTGCTTGTACACTAATTTTACGGACTCGTAATAAGTAAATCTTGTTTTAACGTATTAAGAGTTTTATGAATTACTGGTAGGCGTCTGAAACTTCGTTAGAGCGGGGACGACAAAATCCATAACACTCTTTTTTGCTGCTTTACTGCAGTCGGGTAAAATATCATCTATACTATTATAAAGTTGTCAAAATGAAATGTCTGTAAACTGAGGAAATTAAAAAGACAATGATTGTAACTGACTATTTGGAGGTCACTGTAATGATAAATATTTTATTTTGGATTTTTAGTATGTTTTTATGTGTCGTTGTGGCTTCATCACGCCAAATGGGCTAAACGGATTTCAACTATTTGTGGCATAGCTGGGTATTCACAGATGGTTATAAGATACTTTTTATCCGACTGTGCTGAGGGAAAAAAGAGGGGTAGTGACTTGTTCTCCTCTGCAATAGAAATTGCGGGCATCCTCTAGAATAACATTATAACTGTCTGTGAATGCTCCTTTTGGCGTGATTTTGATGCAACGACATACATACATTTTTTTTTTTCATTTAGGGATTACTTGGAGGCAAGTAGCCTATTTAACGTATTCTTATTAAAATATTTTTAATGTAGGTACAGTCATCTACAATTTTATAATGGATTTCAGTCACGTTCAGTTAATTAGCGTTAGTTTAGTTTAATGGTTAAATAGAGGGTCGTGGGTTTGCGTCTGGTTAGTGTAGTGGTAAGTTTCTTGGATGGTAATGCATTTGTTATGCTATAATGTGAGATAAAAAATACTTACGGAACTTAGGCAAATTATATTTCTTAGACATATTTCCTGCGAAGTTATAATGTGATTTAAGACTATGATATTTTATCCTTCATAAAATATTCATAAAAAATAATTATTTTGGTCAAATGTAGCTTAAAAAAAAACTTAAGAAAGTCACCTGTTATATGTGGTAGTAGCGTATCCGTATAGGCAATTTGATGTTACATATTAGAAAAATCATATATGTTCCATATAAATTTTGTATACTACTACATACAAGAGGGGCTTTAATTAAGTTGTTTACCCCAAAGGAGTAATTAAAAGGACAATGCTGCCACTTACTGATATGCTAAAATGAAAAGTGACAGCACGCAACTTGCACCTTAATAAACTTTGGAGCAATTGTACGTTTGTCTTTTAAATTTGATATATTGTTTATCAGTATAACTTGATAGGTTTTCTTTACACCTAAGGGAACCTGAAAGACTTACCATTTTAGTCTTTATTGTCATTCTGACAAGAGCGAAAACGTACCTACGCTACGTGTCCGATTTCCCTTATTGTACAGTGATTTAAAGCTTCTTGATCAGTGCTTAGGATTCATTTGTCATAATATCAACGATAAAAAAATATTTAATTACAAGCGAGCATACAACATACAACACACGTCAGTAGAAAGAAACATCTCAGTAAGCAAATTAAAACCTCGTTCCAAATTTAATTCCATTAAGAAACAAACACCGTCTTCCAAAATTCATTTAAAAAACAAGGATACGAAATTAATCTGTTCCTTTTTCAAATATCGCGCTCGAAAAAAGAAAATCCACCGGCGAAAGGTGATCAGATCACTCGAAACCGACGCTGAACGAATGAATGAATGAGTGAGTGAGTGAGTGAGCGGAGCGGTCGGGGCGGTCGGGACACCAGTTGATCAGTGATGCGCCGTGTCTGTCAAAGTCATTTGGCCCGATAAGCGAGGAGTCGGTTTATGTTATCTGTGGTTTTTGGAGGTTGAATTAATTACTTGGACGGTTTTAGTTTTTATTCCGAAATTGAACCGATGAAATGGAGTAGGTTTACGTTCGATTTTTTTCTTTTACTTACCGTATTTTTAATGCTGCTAATTTAGAGTTTGCAGCGAATACTTTTTAGTAAATGTTTTCGATGAAAAAATTGTATTGAACTATTCGGTATGTAATTATGTAGTTAAGTACGAATACATTATTAATAGCGTATAATTAACAATAATAAGTACAAGAACAGACCCATTCGTATTATTTATGTTAACAATTGCCGAATAAACGTCATAACGTTTCAGACGCCATAAATTTATGTGCAGACCCATATTACTATAATTTATTGCTTAAAATGTCAGGACAGGAAATGAGCTACCGACATATGCCCGGCTGTTAATATGGATTAACATTTACTCATTAAAGGGATAACGCAAATGTCAAAGTATACGCAGTTCCAATTAGTATATACGACTGCTAATTATTTAGCCATTTTGGTCTTAATTACAAAGAATTGGTGTTTTAGCCTACTAGACGATACTTGGACTTAGGTATAGGTAACATTTTGATAAGCCTGCTTTTTTTCGTTTTGTTTATAATGTTATTGACAGATGAACTTCTCAATTAAAGTACTCATCATCCTCCAAGTTTTGCTTTCTCGTAAGGGACGCAATGGACAGAATCAAGGGTAAACCACCCAATGATGACGATGATCCTCAGTTATAAGGGAACGACAGGAGAGAGAGATAATGTTATTATTTTCCTCAGGAATATAATTCGAGTGTTACTCAGTTAAAATGTTGGTTATGATTTAGAACATAACTTGCTTCTTATTTAACTACATTTACCATATTTACTATGTGAAATATACCTATGTCTTCAAAAGCGTGATGACATAGGGTTTTTCTACAATCGAGTTAGCCCGTGAAGCGTGCTTACACACGTGTGCGTCTAACCATTTTTGAATTAAGAATCTACTTTCCACATTTATTGTGACTGAATTTTCATTTAATTTTTTTTTGACATAACGCTTCACGAGTGAAGATTATTAGTAACATAAAAAGATGATCTTTCATGGACTATGAAGTCAAGAAGATCAGGTGACTTTCTTCTTAGTCGTTCACTCTTGACAGAGTGGTCGTGGTCATGGAGAGTCTTCTACTTCTTTAGCTGCTGCTTTCGTGATTCTTCTCCACCGGTCTCTGTTGATTGCATGGCGAGCGCACTCTGTCACAGGAGCCTTGATGTCAGATTTTATGGTATCTGTCCATCGGGTTGGTGATCGACCACATGATCTATTGCAGGGTTTTTTTTTAAATGGGGGCAAAGCAGACGGATCGCCTGATTGTAAGCCATCACTGTCACCCATAGACACCTGCAACACCAGATGAGCTACAATTGCGTTGCCGGCCTGTCAGGTGGGATACGTTTTTGGAAGTACGCTTTTTTCTTGAAGGCTTGAAGGTCACATCGATCTGGAAATACGGCAGGCGACAATTCATTTTAGATTTCACAAGATATCTAGCAAAATGCACAGGTGACTTCTACTGTATAATTATTGAATACTAAAATGTTCGCACTGTATGTACATTTTTGCAAGACATTCTTTGTGACATGTAAATTGACTTTACAAATAAACTAGTATGAGTTAAGTATAAGTTCTAATTTACTTAAAATCCCATCAGGTGATTTCAGATTTATTTCGCTGAAAATGCATCAAATTTTCAGTTGCAACCCATTAGTGGGATGACGTCACAGCTCACGACACTCGCTCACTCAGCCCTTTATTTACGACATCGGCATTAAACACAGCATGTAAATCAAAAAGCCATAAAGCGAAGCCTACTCCACGCTAGCCGCGCCTCTGATTTATTCGCTCACCGGGCCAGCGCGAAAACGTACCTTGTGACGTCACGGCCTTTTTCTGACTTTTTGGCTTTTTTATTGATGGCGCCCGAATAAAAAGTGGCCAGTGGACTAAGCGGAGTGGCATCAGAATTTGTGAATGATTTTCGTCCCGCGCTTTATACCCATTTGTCAGTCGGTTGAAAAAGATGCATGTTCAGTGTTTTGGCCTGTTTTTTCCCGAAGCGGTTTTTGCACGGCTTTTTGGGCTTTTACGTACCATTGACACGTGAAAGTGTGTTAGCGGCTGCAGTTTGTAAATCCACTCGGTTTTTGTCGTTTTTAGCGGTGTTTTTAATTTCGATTTACGCGTTTTTTCTTTG
The DNA here is from genome assembly GCA_905404275.2 of Hedya salicella. Lineage (NCBI taxonomy): Eukaryota > Metazoa > Arthropoda > Insecta > Lepidoptera > Tortricidae > Hedya > Hedya salicella. The sequence continues at coordinate 1,979,781 of FR990104.1, forward strand.
ATAGTTTCGGTTGGTGTTTGGTTTTTTTTTGATTGGGGTTCTTTATTGGGGCGATAAAAGTGTCTCGCATATATTTAGTGGGAATAAATAGTGTTCGTGATACTAAAACGTAGCGAAGGTAGGTGTTTTAAATCAAAGTTCTCAAAAACAAAAACCTTAATTTACAAAAGGTTTTAAGTAAATCAAAGAAGCTAAGGTTAACGTCTCGATGCTTGCCAGCTTAGTTCCAATAATTGGTACCCTATTTTTAACGTACCTTGCTACTAGTTGAGTTTGAAGGTGCCAACTAATGGGATAGTGTCCGACACTAGGACCCTTAAGAAGGTATTGTACCTTGACGTTGTAACTGGCATAATTTTTACCGAATTCTGCGTATGCCGAGTAAAAAAAAAACAAAATAAAAGTGCAGAAAAAAAATTGAAAAAGCAAATTCTTCATGAAGCAAATAATGTATGAATCTTTTGCAGTATTTTTTATTAATCGTTATCGAAAGGATATAAGCAATATATATAAATGCGATCAACTACTGTCCATCATGCGAGATAAACCAGACATAAAATGTATATCACTCAAGTACACTCGGATGCGAAACGTGAAAGTACAGTCGACAATAATATTAAATCGTGGAAAATGCCCGGGGCACGTGATTGACGCGCCGCTCCGACGACCGGACAGACCGACAGAGGAACTCTATACGTGTATTATCATATTACTATGCCCCGCAGTATTGCAAAGCAGAATAAAATAATGATGCTAAGAATAGGGTGTCTTTTTTTCGATTCGAAGATTGTAAAAACTAGTATTTTCCAGTGGCTTCGCGTTTCACTATTTTGTATATCCCTCGGAAACCGTGCAATTATGTCCGGGATAAAATGTAGCCTATGACATTTCACAAAAATCACGTAAATCGCGCCTGTCAAAGGACGAACCGACAAAAAAACTTTCACATTTTTAATATTAGTAAACATCCTGTATGGCGTATGAATTAAGAACCCTTGATTTTTTAGCTCCTGAGCTGAGAAAGACGATCATGCTCTTTGACATATTTATGCAACGAAATAAAATAAAAAATCATTTGAATATTCTCACGCTTATAAAATGATAGCACGCCTTTTCCGACAACTGTGACACCTTGTGTCTGTAGAACAGGTCTTCACTAATTCTTTCCGCTCTTTTCTTAATAGGGAAGACTTTTAATTTACTAAGAATGCGCAAAATTAAAAAATGTGGTAAAAAAAAATATCAAAAGTTAGAAGTATTATTTAAGCACTTGGCTGAAGTACGCAGAGCTGTGCCATGTTAAAGTTCGGAAAAAAATAAAAAGTTTTTTTTTAAATATTGATTTATTACTAAAAAATCTGTAACATAAAAGCCAAATTATCATCCCTATAAAACTTCCGTATATAAAACCATACGGATGGACACATTCCCCTCCGCCAAAGTAATCGCGAAATTTCTGGTTAGTTTATACGGTAAATTGTCAGTGTGTGGGTGTTGTTTTGTTTGTAGGTGATTTCTATTAATTGTGTGCATTTATAGAAATACTAATAAAAGTCATAACCCCTCTATTTGTCTTCAGCGTAGTCAAGGAAAAAGTATCCTATAACCATTTGGAGATACCGAGCTTACCCGTGTACCAAAAATAGTTGAAATCCGTTAAGCCAATTTGGCGTAATGAAGCCACAACGACAAATACGAATATATAAAATATACAAAAAAAAAAAACATTTCAGTGACCTCCAAATAGTCCGTTACACTGTTTTTTTTTTATTTCTTCAATGGACAGACATTTCATCTTTACAACTTTATAATAGTACAGATAGATGAATTGTTTCGTAGTGTGCTGTATGTGTTTACCTCACCCCCCGCTGAAAATGCATGAGAACTTTTGTTCTGTAATTATATGGCTTGTCATCTGCAGTAGTTAAATGCTCTAAGCTATAAAATACCCTAAAACACTGGCACACACAACCAGAAAAAAAATTGTTCCGTTCAAAAATACAATTCCATTTTTAAAAATTTACAAGCATCGCGGCCAGGGCTGCATAATGAAATCGTAAATCGGGCTGCTATAGTGAAATATAAATCGGGCCGCGGTTTGGCGTCGACTGTTGGCCGACATTTTTGCGGCCCGCTTCAATCACGCGTTTTATGTCTTCAGTTGTGTGCGTGTTAGCTGCGGATAGGTGGCGCTAGTTGCGTAAAAGTTATGTGACAAACATTGTGTTACGTATGTAAATTTACACTTTGACAGACACAGACTAAACCACTAAAGATTTAGGGTTGAAATTTGGAATACACGTTACTTCGAGGGTGGAAACTTGGTCTATAGAAGTGTTTTCAAAAAAGTGAATCTTAATAGGATCAAAATTTGTAGAATATGGTTAAAAATTCGCAGGGCAAGATTGAGTAGGTACCTTCTGAATCGGTTCCTCGGATCTTACCGTATCTGACTAATTGAAACGAAAATAGACACTTGAAAATGTGCAACCTGTCGATGTAACTTAGCATAGGTTTATAAATAAGGTACTTACTCAGAAACCACTGTAAGTTTTCGCTTAAAAATAATTCGTATTAGGTACTCACATATGTCTTATAATCTCTAGGTACTTATTCAATAGAAATCAGAGGACACCCATTTCAAAACTAATATTGAGATAATCTTTATCATGCATGAAATTTACTTAAGTACTAAAGTTTATAGTCTGTTTACTAGTCGAATTTTTAAAAACGAATACAATTAAGTACCATATGGCATTCTATGGTCTCGAAACAGGCCTTGTTTTAGTGAAATATAAATCGCGCGGCCTGCGTCCATAACAATGTTGGCGGACATTTTTGCGGGCATCAATCTAGGTTCATGTTTTCAGTGACGCATCAGACAGGGGGTTTGGAGCGTGCTCGTCATTATAGATGACGCTAGTGGGTCGTAAAACACTGGCACGAAATAAGCTCTGTGCCTATCCTAATCTCGTACAGGCTGATGGTATAGTGCTGAGTAAGCTTGGCTCTCAGGTGACCAAGTTATGAACAGGTTTGGCAGCCGAGGTATTTAACTGCCGATAGAACCTCTTGATCTCTCTCAACACCTCTGGCTTCGTCGAAAATACACTGGCCGTCTTCTGTCTTCAGCTTAGTTAGAAATAAGTTACGCAAATAATTGTTTTCTGTTCTTTGTTACAAAATATAAGTGTTGATTATTACTAAGGCATTATTTATTTGTTACTAATGCACTACAACTTACTATTTTTTTGTACTAACTGCTTTCTTGATACATTAAAAATATATTCTGTATCCCACCTGATTTAACCGTGGAAAATGTGTTAATAATCGTATTCATCGCGTCATAAATGCAGACAAAAACAACGAAATAGTAAATAAATATTAATTGATTTATTGATATCACTCACATACCAAATATAATTTTCTGAACCGGTGTTTCAGATACCAATTGATGTCACAACATCGAAACATTGATAATTGCAGAATTATAAGAATACAGAAAAAGACTTAATTATTTGCGGCAGCCAAATTTTTGGATTGCGGACCGACTTAATTTTTTGCATACGCAATCGTCTTGTGTTAATTTTATCAACAATAAGACAGCCTAGGCCTTGTAAGGTCTTAATTGTAATAAATTATTACTTATAGTCTCCGAAGAGTATTTTGGATTATATTCTCTCCACCATTTTCATAAAACCGCAGAAAAATAAAATTATGTTCCTTAGACACCAGCGTTATCTTTAACCTAAGCAATGAAGACACTCGTTGAGCGAAACGTCTCAAGAATTCACGAAACTTTGAGATAACTCCAAACAGAGATGGAAACAATAAAAAATAATCTCTCTCCCTCGTTTCGGATCATAAATAATGATTACGGTCTCGAACAGAATTACATACTTGAGGAGGGGGGATCGTTAGGAATCATAATCTCCTGTTTGCAACGGCGAGAGTGTAAATGAGCATTTATACAAGTTTATTGGTTGAAGAAAGGCGTAAGCGATTGGAGTTTCTCACTGACATATCGCATTTTGTTTCAGGATAAATAGACGCTAACATGGTCGCTTGATCTTGTTAGATCTTTATAACATAATCAGTATGTACTCATATCACTAGTCCCACTCCCATCTTATGTCTTATGTCCACTGCAGGCATAAGTCTCAAACATTCTTAGTAAAACACCTCCTATTCCGTCCGTTCATCTAAATAGACGAAAATAAGTCATGACTGACTGATTCATCAACGCTCAACCCTAGGAGCTAGAAGGCAGATTTTTTCTACACATATTTTTCTTAATTACCAAGACCAGAGCCGGATTTTTTTTAAATATACAAAATTTTGATGGCGAAACCAGAGTAAAAACTATATAAACGGAATTAATTTCTGACTTCAGGGTCATTATTCGAGTGATTTCATTACACATTTGTGGACGATTTTTGTCGAAATACCTGTAAATTTTGATTGGATTTCAAATCATTTCTTAAATACCGGGTTTCTTCTTCTTCATCTATCTATCTATCGCAACTCTTGTTTTAACCGCCTTCGGACAGAGGCCTCTTCTATAGCCTTCCATGAATTCCTGTCCCAGCACTTGTATCCAGTTTGAACCTGCGTATCGCCTAATGTTGTTGACCCATCTTTCCGGTGGACGCCCTTTACTCTGCGGGCCTCCCACCTAGAGTTCTTCTGGTCCACCTCTTGGCATGCATACGAGCAATATGTTCTGATTTCTATAGTGGTGACCACGTCCACGGTCTTCTGTCTGATCCATTCGTTGCGTTTACGAGTACGCTAAAGCATCGCTTTCGGGATCTTCATCAAATAACTCAAAATAATTCATATTTCTAAAGAAACTCCAACGATAATGTGTCACCAGCACTACTTAAAAGACAATACTTGCTTACTCTATAGCAAGGACCATTAAAACTAGACGACTGTCAATCTCTATACAAAAAGCCGTTCCTTGATGTGTACAACGCCATCTATGTAGACATACATACATACACACACGCCTGTATCCCACTGGGGTAGACTACGGTCCTTACACACTTCTTTCACGTCCTAACTAAGACCCATTAATCTCTTCATACACGCTCGTCGGTTGCGGGTAGTTTTCACCTAGCTATCTATGTATGCGAACTATTATTTACAATTACTCAACTTTGCAAGCGTGATTCAATATTTAAATGTTCCAGTTTATTTATTATAAGCTATTTACGAAATAATAATTACTGTTACTGTACTACGGGTCTTTGTTCAATTATAACATTGTTAAACGTTTAGTTTTAAAGCGCCATCTAGTTTTTGCCTGAATTCCTTGCGGTCGGAGCACGATGCAAAGTATAGCAATTGACAGTCCTCTTGATTTCATGGTCCTTACTCAAAGGTTATTATAAAGAGCAATAAACAGCGAACTTACTAAAACACATAAAAACCCAAAATTAACTACACTTTAACAAACATCGGTAAAACGCAAACAGCCCTTACCCTATTTTTCCCCAAAAGGAGGGTACTGTTCAAATACGCGTGCAGAATCGGCTAAAACAATGTCGGAAGGGTATTTGCAGGAGCGGCCGTTATTTTTAAGCACCTGACTCAGGCCCTCAAAGTTTGTTATGCTAAGCAGAGGGTTTTTGCTGTAAATTTAATAGTGTAGGGACATTTTTCAGGTGACCATTTGGAATTAATTGTTGCCCTGCTAAGGTATGAATTATTTAGGCGTTATGTCGTTAGGCACATTACAAACAAAATAAACTTATTTTTTGACACTTCTTCAGCGGGTGGGAAAAAAATGTTTTTTATTTCTTCAGCGTAGCCGGCTAAAAGTGTCCTATAGCCATGTGTTTGTCCAAGCTCCCCGTGTTAGTAATGAAGCCACTACAACACATAAAAATATACAAAAAAAAACAAACAATATATCTGTCGATTCAGTGACCTTCAAATCGTTCGTATCACTCATTTTTTTGAAAATCTTCAAAGTACAGTCATTTAATTTTTACTAGGTACTTTATAAAATGAATAATGCTCTTGCATTGCAAGGTATGGTAATTGAAAACGGTTTTGGTGAAAACGTTTTTGAAATTGATTGCTACTTAATTTACAAAAAAATACTATGTTTATTGTTTATGCCCTTATATGTTCTTTTAAAATTATTGTAAAGAAATGCTGAAGTTTCATTATACCATCTTTAAACGTTTAGTTTTAAAGCGCCATCTGGTTTTCCTGTATATTTTGTTTTTACGAGCTGGGCACGATCTAAGGTATAACAAACTTTACAGTCCTCTTTTTTATTTAATTTAAGCGAATTCTAGGCCAAAAAGTAGATAAGCTTTTATCCCGGGAAATAATCTCTAGTGAAAAGCGAAATATGTGACACTAGAAAAATCCCGATACTTAAAAGTAGTCATATCTCCGACATTCGTACATACATGCAATATTTAATAATCCTTGAGTATTGAATGTTGTGCAACTGATTGTCAAACCCTAAAACAATATTTTTGCGTTTGAGCGTCGCAGGCGTGACGGCGACATTGCTGTAAATTATAATGTTTTATGGTTTAATACGCAGATAAGGCGGGTAGCCATTATTAGCTCCCCCTGCCCCTCTCTATAACTATGTTTGTATTATTATATTAATAAATATAATGCTTCATAAACATCCATTAACTTCAATGCCACCTCAGTGGTGTTTTAATGTGAATAAAATAGATTATATCTGAAAATGAAATGAAATTTTCATTTTTTGGTATCTTATTCAGCATTGGCTTGGCGATCTTAAGTTATGGCTGCTAGAAGATCAAGATAAATAAATATTATATGACAGTTTTTACACAAATCGAACTAGTCCCACGGTCAGCTTAATAAAGCTTGTATTATGAGTGCTAGACGACGATATATATTTAATACTTATATTTACTTCTATACATAGAAAATACCTAACACAGAAACATACGTATAATAGACTTGTATGTGGTACTGGAAGGTGCCCGTAACTTCGGCAGCGCAGAAGAAAAACGATAATCCTCTTTTTTTTAAAGTATCCATAGGATGCTCAGCTACGCGTGTAACGAAAATAGGTGAAATCGGTTAAGCCGTTTTGGCGTGATAAAGCCACAACGACATAAATAAACATACAAAAAATATTTTTACGTATCACATCAATCGCGCTCAAGATCGTCGAAGATCGCTAGGACTAATTTCGAATGGCACTGGATTCATTTAACACATACATAATCCATAGACACACATTCGGCTGACACTGAAACAATCTTATCAGTTAACATTTACATAGACAATAATGTTTTAATGATAATGTTACGATTAAAGATTTCTTTGATCTTTAAATTGTGGATTAAGTTTAGTGTTCTAACCTTATTTTAAAAAAAAAATATTACCTAGTCAAAAACTCTTTTAAGCCGTAAGACCGTTTTATCTACTTACACTATTAGCTCTGACTTTGTATTGGGTAGGTTTTGCAAGGCCTCCTTAAGTCCAGATTCAGCGGAGGGCGCAGACCCACAAACGGGAATGTCAACCACAGCCACTTAGAAATAGCGTGGGACAAGATGCGCAAATCACAAAGATTGAAATCTATGTACAGTAAAGATTAAAAAAAAGTGTAATGGACAATAGTCAAATATGAAGGTTACTGAATCGAAGAATACTTTAGGATCGTAGTCAACAACGTAGTTTCATCATGATCGTCCATCCATTTGTCCAAGGATTAGCTCAGAGACTTAGTACTAGAAAGCTATAATTTGGGATGAATAATAAGTCACACCGACGAAGTGGTAGACTAAAATTTTGTAAGAATGTTTTGAGCTTTTTAAAAATGCGGGTTTATGATGATCTCGCTTATAACGCGAATAATAAAGCATCTGTCCCTCCCGCACTCACACACTTGTCAGACAGGGACGGCTGCTATTTTATTAATCTTAGAGATTTTCCACATCCAGATTGCTTTGGTGAAACTATTCAAAATGCGTTAAAATTTTATCAAACAGCAATACGAAAATCCAAAATCACTTCACACAACAAAACGCAGACGACTCCAGGCTCAGGTAACGGCACTTAGCCTCCCCCCGGGGGGTTAGGGGAGGGGGTAAGCAATTTAATTCTGTCCACGTACTAATAATGACCGTCATAATTCGTTCAAAGTGTCCGGTCGGCGACGCTTCGCCCCACCGGCTATTCCTTTGCATCCCCCCCTAATTCCATTTTCATGCACACATTTGCGTTAATGTTCTGTTGTTATGAAGATTTCTGTGATTCTTCAAACGGGGTTCTTATGTCTGGCAGCGGTTTTTCAAAGATTGCATTGGTTACACCGAAACCAATGCGGTTATTGACTTGTGACTCCTCTGATGTTACAGGTGTCTATGGGCGACGTTGATCGCTTGCCATCAGGCGATCCGTCTGCTCGCTTGCCCCTTACAACATAAAAAAAACTATAATGAGCCCACAACTTCTTTCGTGGAAGAGGAAAGTCATATCCCTCTTTTTGTCAGAGTTGTCGGGTAAAAATGATCCTATAACCGTCCTCGGAGCTATCTTCGTACCAAAATTGCTAAGATTCGTTTAGCCGTTTTGGCTTGATAATGCTGCAATGATATTTCAACCAAGAGACTGTGTTCAAAGTTCACCATCTCCTTGGCGAGTTAAGGTGCAACCTATCTATACGTTACTAGTAGATTTTAGTATTTAATAAAACATGCAAGCAGGCCCAACTTCGAGAAAGAGATCAATCGACGGATCCAACTCGGATGGGCAGCGTTTGGAAAACTGCGAAGTGTCTTCTCGTCCAGCATACCTCAGTACTTGAAGACGAAAGTCTTCAACCAGTGCGTATTACCGGTGATGACCTACGGAGCCGAGACGTGGTCTCTGACTATGGGCCTCTCAAGGAAGCTCAGAGTTACTCAGCGAGCTATGGAAAGGGCTATGCTCGGTATTTCTCTACGAGATCGAATCAGGAATGAGGAGATCCGTAGGCCACGAACCAAGGCCACCGACATAGCATACAGGGTAAGCAAACTGAAGTGGCAATGGGCAGGGCACATAGTTCACAGAACCGACGGCCGTTGGGGCAGAAAGGTGATCACGAGTGGAGACCGCGTACCGGCAAGCGCAGCGTGGGAAGGCCACCCGCAAGGTGGTCTGATGACCTGATTAGGGTTGCGGGGCTCGCTGGATGCGGGTCGCCTCTATCCGGCCCATGTGGAAATCTATTGAGGAGGCCTGTGTCCAGCAGTGGACGTCCTACGGCTGAAATGATGAAAACATGCAATAGATTAACATGCTATAAAAATAATGTAATAACTATGAAACTACAATCGCACATTGTTTTGTTTCAAATCCTAATCCCCAACATTCTCACGCCATAGACGGCCATCTTGCTCACTGTCTGTGTGTGTGTGGGTTTTATCAACACATGTAGCTCATATTAATGTTGATTTATAACTCTTTATATCGTAAACGGATTAGGGGCGTCCCTGCGGAGCGCTTGCACGAAAGTGCCGCTAATGCAGGGTTGCCACCTAGCTGTAATTGTCTTTTGGGATGTATTGGGTTTTAAGTTTGAATAAGAAGTGTCGGGGGTCATAAAAGATTCGGTGTGCGTAAAGAGTATGATACATTTTTTGTTAAATTTTCAGAAGTCGTCGACGAAGGTACGGATTCAAAAAATTACTCCAATAAATAAATATTTAATGAAGGGGAATTTTAAGCATGTTTTTTGGGTGAAAGAGAGTATAATTTTCATGTTCTGTATGTTGTTTGTATGACTATAATTTTATTCTACGCTATACTTTTCAGACAGAGAATAAGATTCCCGTTTTTTTAATAAAAAAACTACATATATTTTTTTGTACTTGTCTTTTCAAGTTAAGACGACACGTTGGTTAAGTTGGTTGCACAACGGCTTACGAAGCTGACGGTCTCGGATTCTAATCCCGGCCACGGCAAGTAAATGTGTGATTAGCGGGCATATTTGTTCATGGGTCTTGGATGGTTTTTATTAATTTAATTATTATTCATTCATATATGTATGTATCGTCGCGTGGTGCCCATAGTACAAGCTTTGCTTAGTTTCGGGACTAGGTTGATTAGTGTGATTGTCCCTGATATTTATTTATTTAAGTTATATTATTCATTTAATAAAACATATTATTGTTCTCTTTAACTTAAGGAAGCTCAGAGTTACTCGGCCAGCTATGGAAAGGGCTATGCTTGGGATCTCTCTATGAGATCGAATCAGAAATGAGGAAATTCGTAGACGAACCAAGGTCACCGACATAGCAAACAGAGTAAGCAAACTGAAGTGGAAATGGGCAGGGCACATAGTTTGAAGAACCGATGGCCGTTGGAGCAGAAAGGTTCTCGAGTGGAGACTGCATACCGGCAAGCGCAGCGTGGAAGGCCACCCGCAAGGTGGTCGGACAACTTGGTTAGGATTGTGGGGGCTCGCTGGATGCGGTTCGCCTCTATCCGGTCCATGAGGAAATCTATTGAGGAGGCCTGTGTTCAGCAGTGAACATCCTATGGCTGAAATGATGATTACTTTATTACACCTATACCTTCAACGCATGATTGATATTTATTCAAAGATTTCCATAAAACCATTTTTTTTAAAATTAAGATTGTAAAATTATAGGAAAAATTCATCAGTTATAGAACAAATTTACATCCATACAGAAAATGCACGGGTACGAGTAATGAACCTAAATCCCGATCCACAGCCCTGCCCGCGTGTCGTTTATAGGAATTCATAATTGCCAAACGCTGGGTCGACTGTAAATCTCCGGCTGTAATTACACGGGTTTGATACGTGTCTTTTTGTTTGCAGGTAAGGGTTTGCGACTCCTGGACTACGCTGTGGGGTAAGGGGAAGGTTTACGAGCCCTGGACTTCTAGGGTTGCCACTATACTATAGATGTTGGGGTATGATTGTGATGTGTGAATGTTTAATAGTTTTTCCAAGGGATTACATACTCTGGTCTCTAATGAAGGTGGACAGATGGATGCTACTAAGATAGATCTACATGCACTCGATTTAAAAACGTCAAGGTTGTAGAGAAAAGGAAATAAGGAAGGGATTTTTAGCACATAGAAAAGTAGTTGTTCGATGTGGGTTATGTGGCTTATAGCTCTGAATAATTAAGTATTAAGGTGCGTCCACACTTGTATCATTTGGTCGTATCCGATCACCGTGCCGTAGCATGACTGCGTTTCGCGCTGCTTGGACGCTTACTGTTGGCGCACCGATAATGCCGCACTCTTCCGATTCAAGTGTGTGATACGCGTAGCAAATGGATTTCGAGTGATCGGATCGGCGCAACGTCCAAACGTCCTATAACCATCTAGAGAGCTACATCAGCTACCCGTGTACCAAAAATTATGGAAATCTGTTTAGCCGATTTTGCGTAATGAAACCACAACGACACATACCTACATAAAATCCAAAAAAAATATTTTTCGTTTTAGTAACCTCCAAATAGTCCGTAACAATCATTTATTTTGAAAATATCTTCAATGTACAGACATTTCATTTTTACAACTTTATACATAGAGAACATCCATGAATGACCTTTGATCCGTAGTCCTTCACTTTTCTGTGTTGTATATCATCATCCGTCCGTCTTTACTAATAAACTGTTTCAGTTTATCTTCACGAGTCACAGAAAACAAGACAAATGCCATGAAACTTTATTATTTTACGATAAAAAACCAGTTTTCTTAAAAAACTTTTTTTTTAAATAAAATATTGAACAATGATACATAGGTTTTGAGATTATTAAAACTTTGCTGAGAGACTAGATACGCAATTTTATAGACCTCTTTGTAAAAATTATAAAAATCTTTTAAAATTTTCGATCTCAAGAAAATGTTAAACATACCCTGAAGTATTGACTGTACCATGTTGGAAAAGCTATTTTCACCATTGTACGAACAACGAAAACCATGAAAAGTCGTACATTTTCGCTTAACAAAGTTTGAGATTCGTGTTTTGTCTACTAATTTTTAACCTTTGCTCTACTGTCCATTATTTTCGATTACGACTAATCCAGTTTTTTTAACTCAGGCATCAAATTTGTTCACCTCCCTTCCCCCCTATTAAAACGCAATAGCCCTAATTTACACCCTTAACACAATAAAAAAACAACACAGACAACAATTAGCCTTAATTATTCCGCGATTACGAATCAAGAGGCAAAAAACAACTTTACTCAAACACTCCCTTAAACCTTATCCCTAAGATACTGAGACCAAATTAGATAGCGGCGCAGGAAAGTGTGTGGGCACTGTTATAAGGCTAGGTCCACACTGTCCGATATTGCTTTACATTAATTATGCAAACGAGTGTCTCTCCGGTTCAGATGCCGATTTTTTCTCGGTGCTTAATGCGACGTGTTATTGGGCGCGCAGTACTTAGAACCGTTTGTTAATTAAATGTCTTATTGATTTGCTTGGACTAATGTTCTTTAAACAATTTATACTTATTCGACACTAACGTGATTTAACCATTAATTGATTGCTAGTTAGCAATAAAGTATCTACGTAGTTGGATTAAAAAAAACTACTGTTTTAATGAACAAACAGCAAATTGAGGTTAGAACTTTCTTGACAGGTCCATACTATGGAAATATATATTACTAGAAGACGCTCGCAACTTCGTTTGCGGAGGAGAAAAAGTCATAACCCTTCTTTTTTCGTCCACGTAGTCGGGTAAAAAGTATTATATAATCATCTGGAGATACCCAGCTACCCGTGTACCAAAAATTGTGGAAATCTGTTCAGCCGATTTTGCATGATGAAGCCACAACGACACATACAAACATACAAAGATCCAAAAAAAATATTTTGATTTTAGTGACCTCCAAATAGTCCGTTACAATCATTTTTTTGAAAATATCTTCAATGTACAGACATTTCATTTTTACAACTTTATAATAGTAGGTACAGAGGTAGATACTACCAAGGACTATGATGTAGTGCTTCCTGTGCCTGTAATTCCTAATGATGCTCGTCAAATCGGAACACACAATGGCCACAGTAAAAATATAAGGCTAAAGCAATAAAGGAACTACATACAAACGCCCGAAAACGAACACTCGCCAATGCACGCCCCATCCAAAATCTTGTGGCGTTTTGATTCAAGTATGGGTTTCGATTTTAGCTCGCGCTATAGTTGAGAGAGGAAATCCGAAAAGGTTTATTTCAGTTAACGTTTGTCTCATCCGAGCCCTAATTTCATCATTCGGGGTCGGTCCAAACTTTCGGCCAGGACTGTCAATCGGTCAGTCTGGGCTGTTTTTTTGCCATCTATTTATAAGTCCCTGTCTATACTGGCCGTCCATGTTTGTTGATCTTGTTGGATAGCGGGGAGTTTATAAATTCAGCGCTTTCAATGACATAATAATGATTAGGTGGTTACCATATTAACGTATCCGAACCCTGAGTCAGCGTTCTGTTTTGTCAGGGATAGGATCCCTAGTTGAGATACTGCATCAGCTAATTCATTCACTGTGCCATGGCAAGACTAATTTGCGGCATAACGTATTGTAAAAAAAAAGGTCTGTCCCCAATTTTTAAAGCGAAAGAATGCGGTTTATTTAATTATGCCTGCATCTAGCTAACAAAGTCCCTCTGATTACCCCCACAATCACTACAAGACGAAATCAAGTTCGTCAAAAGAAATCCAAACAGAAATACTGTCAGAGAATACAAAGAGGGTGCGAGAGAGACGAACGTATATATCTGCCCGTGGGAGAAAAAGACAAAACACTTCCTACGTAACGAAACAATCGTCTACGTAATTGATTTCAACTTGAGTCTGACTGCAAATGAAGGCGTTTTTTTAAGTTTTGTCTGTGCCGTGTATTTTGCAGTGATGTTCTGTCTGGAAGAGTTCGCTTGTTAGCGGTAATGTTGGCGAATTGAGTTTACATGAAATCAGTTTTATTCGTTTATATATTACTAGCTTCTGCCCGCGACTTCGTCCGCCTTTAATTCGTTTATCGCGGATAAGGGTATTTTTCCGCGATAAAAGTAGCCTATGTCCTTTCTCGGGACTCAAACTATCTCCATACCAAATTTCATCCAAATCGGTTCAGCGGTTTAAGCGTGAAGAGATAACAGAGAGACAGACCGACAGACAGACAGACACACATTCGCATTTATAATGTTAAGTATGGATTAGCAAATTCGTTTTCCTAGGCCTCTAGGAATACATGGAGTCTTTTGAGACAAAAAAAAGGCGTCTCAAAAATTACTATCCCATCACTTGATTTAAGTTGGTGTAGAATTTTAAATTCCAGTTAATCATAAGGTAGAGAAAAACATATGTTGTCTGCTTATTGCCTTGAGAAATCATTTGTTAACTCCTTCAAGATTACTAAGTTGATGTGAAACTTTATAAACAACCACATACATCTATATGTTACGAAAACCTGAAAATATAATGCTACAAACCGGCTTCCAAACAATTATGCAAAAAAATAGAGACAAGCGATTTCCCAACAAAATGACAGTTTACACTTGACACAGACCCAACTATCCGTGAACATCTAATTCATTAAAAAACCCCTCGTCTCCACAGTAATTGATAATTAGTATTCCATACCGGTACCGTCCGGCCTACGTGCCCCCCTGCCCCCTTAGCCCCCCTTCAGCCTCTAGAGGGGGCTGCATCAGCCAAGACCAAGACGCCTGCTATTGACACAATGTCTTGGGAACTGGGACGTGATTTGAGACGATTGATTTGGTTTGGCGGAAAATATTGTGTATGGCTTGCATGTATTTGTGTTGCTGTTTTGTTTATGTACACTCCAATTTGAGTTACGGGTTGCACTTTCACTGTGATTAAGTACTGCATTTAGGTTGAAGTGTAACATATTTTTATCAATAAAAGCTACCTTAATTTCACTGTTTACATGAAATTTCATACGTGTTTTTACAAAACAAATAATGTCATCAAAATGGGAATTTAATTACTAATCTGTGTATAGGGCGATGCAGCTTATGGACATTTTTTTATATTTTCATGAATACATTTTTGTGAACATCTATAATATTATAAAGATATAAAAATGAAATTTCTGTACATTGAAGATGCTAAAAAAAATGTGGGTCACTCAGTCAAAATATTATTTATTTTTTGTATGTTTGCCTACAAATATGTGTCATTGTGGCTTCTTCTAGCTGGACCAGTGGGGACAGATGGTCTTAGGATAAGAGGGATTATGGTTTTTTCTCCTCCCCTGACAAGCTTGTCACTTTCTAGTTTTATAATAGCTTCCTTTGGTGAGGGCGGCTCTCCTACGGAAAACGAATGGTTTTACTCGTTTTAGGGTGTCTAAAATGATTACCGTTGGAATCATAATTCCAAAATTGGCTAAATAGAAATAAGTGGTTTAATATCATAATCTTTGTGACACACGGATAATAGTGTGATTTGTTGGAATAATTTTCACCTGTCCGTCTCAAGGGTTATGTTTTTCGAGTTATTTTAGACTGTTTTCCTATGTGGGTATGTGTATGTCCATCTCTATATTTGCATATGAGGTGTCGTTAGATATACCTTGGTTGTGAAAGTGTCATATGCTATATATTTTGCCATCGGGTTTCTTAGGCAGAGCTCTGATTATATTAGGTCTTATTAAAGTATTTAAACTCGTGTTCTTCAACTTATAACATTTTTAAAATTAGTTAGGTCAGCTATACGAATAATTTATCATGATGATAAGGTTGATCTGGATGCTTTAAAATAAGATTAGTAGCCACTTCACATCAAGCACTAGGGTCAATCGCTAGCGGAATTTGATAAATATATTTTCCATACGCAGCAATGTAGGTGTTTTCATTCCACTTTTTTCTGATCTATTTAAGTGTTTAAACACTGAGAGCAGGTGAAATAAATTCAGTAAAGAAACCAGTAGCCCCTGAATAAAAAACCGCTTGACCTACCCCAATCAAGTTGAACTCGCTATCGCCCATCAGCGAATAACAAATTGGCTATCTCGCTCATGCATCGGCCGTCTGCATATTTAGAGTCGTGAGCCCCTTATTTAGAAGCATTATCAATTGTCCGAGTCTTCTATTTAAATTTTATTATCTTTGGCTACTGTTGGGAGAGTAGCTTTGTTCTCCATGTGCTTTGGAATTGATATTCCAGTTTAATCTTCCATATCTGTGTAAAGTGAAGTACGAGTATTGACTCAGTCACCACTGTCACCACATCAACGATCTCTTTAGTCCTAAAAAGCTGAAATTTTGCATAGCCCTTTGTTTTGCGAACGGGGCAACAGGCAGCTTTCTTCTCGACGTATGTTAGCCTATTTGTTACTCATTTAATCGCTCTTAAAGGCGGACTTAATGTTACGTATAAGCTTTACCAGAAAACCTCATCTGTGGGCTGGGGCTACCAACTTCTCTCTCTTTAGTCATTCAACGGAGGGCGACTCCTATCGTCGGTTGCCAGTACATTTCAGATTGGCTTGACTCCTTTGCACTGCGTAGTGATGTAGCCTCGCTCTGTATTTTCTATCGCTTGTATAACGGGAGTGCTCTGACAAGAAATTATTCGGTTTTATCCCTGCCGCATCTTTCTGCCATCGTCCTACGCGACAATATTTCCGACACTGATTGGCAGTGCAGTACACAACTGTACGTTTTCAGAGATAGATCAATAGATATAAATTTATTGATCTATCTATCCGGCCGACTGTCATCTCTATTAGTCTGCCAGTCTCTAGTTAGTAGCTATTGGTTTGTCTCTGCTGTAACAATATGTATCTGTCTTTTTGTCTGTTGGTACCTCTATGTCTATAAAGTGTGAAGTTTAACATTCATTCCCAGCAGGATTTATCTACATATTTGTTGCTGTCCGGTTGTCTGAATATGTGTTGATCTGTCTTTCTATCCAACAGTTTGTTTGTTTACCGATTTGTCTATTTAATGTGTCTGCTTTTCTTCCTATGTGTCTCATGGTATGTATATCTATCTGTTAGTAGTCTATATCTCTGTTGATATGTTACTTTATGTTTACGTGTAAAGAAAGTACCCACTTGATCTATTGATCTATCTAGCTGACTGTCCATTTGTGTCTATCTGCTTGACTGTATCATGATGTAAACACCAGTATCATGATTTAAATGCAGATATAAATCTATTGATTTATCTATCCAACCGATTGACTACCTATTCATGTTTGTCTGCCTGTCTGAATGTGTATTAATCTGTCTATCTATCTCTAGCTGCTTGTCTGTTTGTTGGTATGTATATCTACATGTGAAGAAAGCGGGCACTAACTCCCGTTCCCAGCAGGGCAGCGAGGTCGCCATAATCAGCGGCATGTACCCTGATTTAAATATCGACTCGCGCGCCGTGTCCCCGCAATCCGGGATTCATTAGCCGCGTGCGCAGGTGGATTAGCGATTCCTAATTAGATGGGAAAATTAAAATGGCCACTTTAGGTGAATGTTTTACCTAACCGTTTTTGGGAACGTTTCACATTGAAATTACCCTATACTTACATGAGTAATTTATGTGTATAAAATTTACTTCCGAACTGCGTTGAAAATCAATTCATAAACTTTTTTTTCAACTGTCCAACTCTACCCAAAGGCTGTCTGAAGAACAACCTCCCACTGCTTTAAAGTAATCTGTTTAGCGACAAGACGACCCGTTGTCACCTCTGATTGAAATTGTAATTTTCAACCATAAAATTTAACATTTCAAGTAAAGAACCTCGACAGAAACAATTTCACTTTGATTTGCTTACAAATCCTTCCTGATCACTCACCAACCCCATAAACATGTATACATACCAACAAAACTCCAACAATTTTATATTGACACCTCAAAACATCTTTATTCCCCGTATCCGCTCCTCCAGTGTCGAGATAGGCCGACAATCTACGCTGTAAAGTATATTGTAAGCTGTTGACGGACGAACAGAGCGTCGGACCGGAAACTTATAGTCGTTAGACAAAGATGTGACTAATAAATATGTCACAACGCTTTTTAGTTCGCGTTTGACAGTAATTGAAGGCATAAAACTGTCGTGTGTGAAATAATAGTTTCAGTCAAGGCCGGTTTTATATAGCCTTAATTTGCTGTTGTGTCTATTGGGTTTGTTAAGATCGCTTGCCAGAGTAATAAACATAATTTTATTTTGTTATGAAACAGTATGTATACTAGCTTTTGTTTAACGTTTTTTGTTTCTTTAATTTTTATTTCTCCGCTTCTTAAAGTCTATCCATCAGCCACAGACGTCCACTGTTGAACGTAGGTCACCCGTATAGCTCGTCATAGAGTGCAATCCTGCGCAGACCGCATCCACCGACTCCTCACGACCCACACGAGTTCATCCGTCCACCTAGTCGGGGGATGTAACGTGCTGCACTCTTCTATGCGTGGTCGCCAGTTCCCACTCCCGGACTTTACTGCCCCAAGGGCCATCCGGTCTTCGGGCTACATGGCCCGGCCTTGCCACTTTTACCATGCAATCCTGTGAGTATTTACGTCTGGAAAACTGAATGGTCTCAATGGGTTGTTGACTTCAATTATGAAGTCTATAATCTATAATCTTGCGACTGTACCATTCTGGATTGATACGGAACTGCTTGGAAATGGAAATATTGAAACCTAATAATACTATTCAACAGCCCATAAAATGTATGGTGACTTTTGTTATGAAACCGTTTCGATAAACGCAAGTTTTAACATAGCTGCAGAACAAAGTTCATAATTTTCCTATACAAAGTATCAACGTACGTTCTATAACATACTACAGAAGAAAGTAGTTATATAGCCTATTATGGTTTTGAGATATATTTTGCAGCCTTTTTGCTGCTGTAAAACACCTGGCGGTGAACAAACTAACGCGAATCTAAGAGCACTTTTCTATGCTCAAGATCACAAAATGAATTTCGAAAGAGCGCTGAACAACCAAACATATTAATATCACAGCTCCATCTATATTTAGTGATAACGTTACGATATGATATCCTACACCATATATTTATGTTGATAGATATACTGAAACAGTAGCACCTTTGATCCCTTTTCAACGCCCTAAAAAAACTACAACATCCACAAATTTATCATTTCAACATGAAAGAGCGTTGGCGCCATGTTAAGATGATCGAGCGCTGGCCATTTTGTTTTTCCGTTTTCAAAATGGCGGGTTTTTATTAATTCTTGCCTTCTGTATATTTCACCGGTTTTCTCGACTTGTTAGTCGATACATTTGAATAGATGTCGGTTTAAAATAAGGATTACATCTGTCTTTGTAGAAATTTTAATATACCTACCTATTATTTACAATATTTATCCAGAAATAAATATCTAAGTAGAAAGAAAACAATATTGCTATCTGATGATCACAAGCGGTCTGATGGTCTAATGGCTTCAGGACGCTGTTCCGGTATAACAGACGCGCTCGCTGGTTCGATTCCGGCTTAGACTGCAGTGGATTCCAATATTTTTTACTTTTTACTTAGATCTTTGTATTAATATTGTAAATAAAAAAAATTGTTGATGTTTTCACATTAAAAAATATAAACTTAAGTACCTACTATTTAGTATTGTCGCTTTATTTTACGTTTTTTGTTATACGTATTTAAAATCAGACTAATTTCAAAGTAAAAAGGAAATTTTGCCCTTTGTTTACAGGAATCCATACTCCATACTTAATATTATAAATGTGAAAGTGTGTCTGTCTGTCTGTCTGTCTGTTACCTGTTCACGCTTAAAGCGCTGAACCGATTTGGATGAAATTTGGTATGGAGATAGTTTGAGTCCCGGGGAAGGACATAGACTACCTTTTTATCCCGGAAAAATACCCTTATTATTAGCGGGCAGAAGCTAGTTTATCATAAAGTAATACATTTATTAGATAAAGTTTATGATAACAGTCCCAGATCTTACTCTAGATATTAATTACATTTTCCTTGTAGTTTTGTCTGTCTTAATATTGGATCCTATCTTGTTTTTAAAGTACATAATAACAAAATGGCTCCACAGATTGTCCTTCTTTTAGGACCCTAGAGTGTCTCACTGCTGAAAAAAGGCCACCCTCGTTATTCCACGTGTAGTTCTATTTATTAAATTAATGTGAAACTGCAGCACTTTTTTAAAATATCGGCTACAGAAACCCCCTCAATATAAAAGTCATCAGTCATTGTAATGTCACTGTCATCAATGACATATTTGATGTCATCTCATGGTCATGAATCAGAGTTTCCGCAGACGAATCAATCGTTAAAATAACATTAAAAGTCCAACAAAGCTTTATTGTTATTTTACGACCAGAAATCGGATATAGTTCAACCGAAACATTTTAGGGTTCCTTCGATGGTTTCGTGTGCTTATTAATAGTTTTAAAAGGTAACCAAAAATGCCTCGAATTTTCTTCGGATAAGACATTTTTTTAACCCCTTTAGCGCCAAAGACGGCAAATCACGTCACCGGAAAATTGTACCGCAGACACGTCATTTGCCACTTGCCGCTATATGGTATCATACAATTGGTTTATTGGTTGGCGTGTGACGGTTTCCCGTCAACACGCTGAGCGTTGAAAATAAGTATCCTATCTTTACACGTATCTACGTATAAGCTTTACCAATATTTTGCGAAATCTGCCCATCCCTTTTGACGTGATGTCATGTGGCCACAGACAAACAAAGATAGAAAGAAGCTTGAAAAACCTAAGACAGCTTCCAATTCCAAACATTCCATAACTACTTCAGATAGTTTCATAAAAATATCTTTAACGTGCAACATTTTCACTTTACAAATCGATTGAAAGAAGAAATGGTTATAAGCGACACTTTTAGGGACATTGAGTTAGGTAATATTGAGTTATTTATTAAGTCAACTCAAAAAGTCTTAGTTCGCCTTTGTACTTAAGTATATATTTTAAGTTGTCTACATTTGTAACTGATTATTATCTATATTATTATAGAGTTGTAAAAATGATATGTCACTACATTGAAGATATTTTCAAAAAAATGAATGTAACGGACTATTTGGAGGTCACTAAAACGAAAAATATTTTTTTTTGTATTTTTGTATGTGTCGTTATGGCTTCATCACGCAAAATCGGCTAAACGGATTTCAACTATTTTTGGTACATGGGTAGCTCCAGATGGTTATAATATACTTTTTACCCGACTATGCTGAAAAAAAATGAAGGGTTATGACTTTTTCTCCTCCGCGAACGAAGTTGCGGGTGCCTTCTAGTGTACAATAAAGTGTTTATATACATAATGTACACACATACACACAACCAAAAACTTTTAAACAAAAAAATAAAACCGACTCCAAAAAACTAAAAAGTAATTTGAAGAAACTGAATTATGGCGTTATTTTTTACTTTTTAGTTTTTTGGAGTTGGTTTTATTTTTTTGTTTAAAAGTTTATCTATTTTACACTTTTTAGTTAATCGTTACTTAAAAGTGTATCTCGTGACGATTCGAACAAGCCCAAACACGGCTAGGATACATTATTTTATTACATAGATCTGGTGCCTACCTTCCGGCTCCATTATCAAATCAATTCGATGGTACCATTCTCATCAGGAACATTTAAATTTGTGACTATGAAGTTTCTTAGCTAAATTAATCAAGATATTTTGTCGCCACCCGTAAATCATTTATCATTGAGGAGTTCCGATGGCATTCTGTGGTCTTCTGCATCAGTTCCACTTCACTAATTTACACTTTCTGAATGCAAATGCTTATTATGTTTGTTATAATACCAAAATCGCTATATGTATGACTACAATATTTGAGGAGTTCCTTCAATTCCTCATAGATTCCATCATCAGATCTTCACCAAAATTTTAATGGGACCAACTAGAAAGTACCTTCTATAAAACAAAAAAAAAATTTGAAATCGGTCAAATAGTCTTTGAGTAATCGGTGAACATCCATAAAAAAAAAAAAAACATTCCGTCGAATTGAGAACCTCCTCCTTTTTTTGGAAGTCGGTTAAAAAATATCGCGTATCCCATTTCTCCTTTCAAGTCTGGACAATATAACTTGGATCTCTTCAAAATGAGAGTGAATAGGCATTATAATGCTCCATCATCAGCTACATCGTAACTAATCATTACTCATGTACCGTAAAAAAGTGTCGATATAATTATCTCTATTAGATACTTATCATACAAGATATTATTCAGAACCCTTTTTTTTCGAACAACTTTACTTGACCAGATTTCGATTCTTTTTGTATTTTAATTTTACTATTTTTAGAACGGTGGATTAATTTTTATTCCCAGTAAACATTTGACGTGATGTTACGTCCTCGTCAGTGGACGTGTTACAGGCTCTGATTTCAGGTTTACTGTCATTCCGTCATAATTTTAATTGTCAATAAATCTGTATTGCTTCAGTTTTATTGATGTTTTATTGTTTTTTTTGGATTGATAGCGATGTTCTAGTTTTTACAATCTTATATAAGTGAATAAATAACATTGACATAAGCTTTTTTTATCTAACTGAAAATTATCTACTTAGGTATTAAGTACCTACATATGTGAGGCTCGATATATGTATATTACATAAATAAATCAAGATTCAGGATGGTTATTTCTTTTAATAAGCAGTTTTCTTTTAGAATTTATCACTAATAGTTGGAGATAAATTTGAAAAGATCATTACAATTGCTCATTAGGAATGCAAGATAATATCGAAACTACTAAATTTGTATATCTGTCCGTCTAACCGACATAGCGCACTTTTGTGCCTTTTCGGATAATTACGATATCTGATAGCAGAAGCTACATAATATATTCTCTCGTTAATGAAGCAATTCTAGAAAAAAGTAAAAAAATGTCTAACATTATGTCCGCGAAACATGACAAGTCCAGAAAGTGTAACTTGCTTTACTCAAATGTGAAAGAGTTGACTTTATACGTGAAAAATTGTACTTTGATTAGTCATGCGTTTACTTCTGCAATCGTAGCTGAGTGTACGTAACCTCACGTAAACAGTACAGTCGGCAAATCATTTACGATCTTGTCCGACATTTAACAGATCGTATTTTGACGTTCTTTATGGGACGGCCGTCGATTAGGGTTCTGTAATACGCGAGCGATGCTATTAGTATTTTATGCAATCGTTATATAATGTATGCTTTTTCAGTCGAGTACCGCGTTTAGGCCACGAAGCTTGCTGAGTGGCCTAAACGCGGTACTATTGTAAACTACTTTTTCTACGAGTAGGTATCATCACCATCACCATCACCATCATCATCACCTCAATTATCTTCGACTCTTGTGGCTATTAATCGTAACAATGAAATACTTTCCACCCTAGGGATGGAAAAGCTATTTACCCATGAAAATTTTACTTTCTTAAAAGGAGAGATGTTTTTTTTTTATATATTTGCATTAAAACGAGTCTCCTTACACAAAGAAATTTTATTTTTCGCTACCAAAGTTCTATTTTTGATATCATTATAGTGCATTCAAAGTTTTGGCTTATGAATATATCAGTTCAGTTGGATGTGCCATAGAGTATCCGACATTGAAAAGTATGCTATGAAGTTCTTATTGACGGATTAAAGTCGATGAGTAGAAGGTACTAGAAGGTGCCTCCTCCTTCTTTGTTTCTACGTAGGTAGTCGGGTAAAAAGTGCAGTATAAGCATCTGTATGTAAAAAAATAGTAAAAACCCGTTTAGCCGTTTTAGCGTGATGAATCCACAACGACATGCAAACATACTAATAATCCAAAAAATATACCATTATACTAGGAGGCCGTTATTCGATTCCTTTATAAATGCATAAATCTAATGATCAATTTGCGGAATGCCTTTTTCGCTTCATTTTTATACTGATACCATCAATTAAATAAATAAAAACCATCATCATTTACATATAACTATATTAAGTAATGTCTACATATTACTATTACCATTTTTAGTACCTATGAAAGAAATGCATTTTTTGTCACTCATTTTATATACAAATTTATATCTGTATTTAATGTTTTGCGAAACCGTAAAATGACTGGAGTATACTCTGACAAGAGTGTATCGCAGAAAAAGAGAAGCGCCTCGCTTTCACTGTGTCACCGGCTGAATCTCGAATGTTATATGATTGTTTTCCAGTAAGGGGACATAAAAACTTTTATCGTCCGAATATTGGACTTTTTCTGTATGAAGATGTTCTCAACCTTGTTTTTTCGTTGATTGACTTTGATTTATTGATCATTAAGTGTTCATTTATAGTTTCGGTGTTTTGGGTTAGTTTTGTAATGGGGCTATATATGAGTAGGCGTCCAAATAAGCCGATTCCCGGGACCGGGTTGCCCAAGAAAAGGCTTATAACCAAAGCTCTTACTAAGATATGAGTAAATGAATACGCTTCGGCTCCCCTTGTAATTTTCCTGATGTTACACCGCTGGAAAATAGCAGGATATCTACATTAACATATGACTACTCAAAAAACTCAAAAAGACATTTATATACAACTAAAGTTACTCGTTATGAAAAAGTCGTTAAAAAAAACTACAAATAAAAATGCTGTGTCTTTTCGAGTTTTTTGGGTAGTCATCTGTTAATGTAGAACCAATAACTCGATCGAATCGATTTGTGTAAAATTGTCCCATAATATTTATTTATTTATTTAATCGCATCGAAGCATCGAAGTAATTTGCTTATTTTTTGGCAAAAACTTTTACCAGTGGCCTTCGTTTATTTCTTGGGGATAGTTTCAATGTTATCGTATACTGCAAAAATCTGTCAACGGGGAATATAAAGGTCAGCTGCGATCGCAGAGCGTTCGAAAACCCTTCACGCGAATGCCTTATTCTGGAACTCGTCGAAAAAAACAATAAAAATAATCTATCAAATTGCAAGATAAGCCACGGACGCATAAATATCCGTAACGGATGGATGCGGCATCGGACAAGAATCCTTACTTTGTTGATGTTTCCATCAATTCAACTGGGCAGTTTAGATAACGCTGACGCTTCGAGCGTGGGACGCTAGCTTTGTTAAGTGGTTTAGAATTTTTGATGTTGTTTTTAGGGTTCCGTACCCAAAGGGTAAAACGGGACCACTAAGCTGTCCATCCGTCTGTCTGTCTGTCTGCCGCCAGGCTGTATCCCATGAACCATGAAAGTTATTTTCACGGATCATGTAATTCTGTTGCCGCTATAACAACAAATACTTACTACGGGACCCTATTACTAAGACTCCGCTGTCCGTCTGTCCGTCTGTCTGACCATCTGCCACCAGGCTGTGTCTCTTGAACAGTGATAGTTAGACACTTGAAATTTTCAAAGATGATCTATTTTTGTTGCCGCTGTAACAACAAATACTAAAAACAGTATACTTTTATGTCTGGCTGTCTATGTCATACATTGTCAGTATCCACTATAAAATGATCGAACACCGCGTACATTTTGCTTAGGAGTAGGGCTCTGCTAACACTGGATAATCATAGATACGGTTTGTAGCGCAGATTTTGTACGGAACCCTCGTCACGCGAGTCTGACTCGCACTTGGCCGGTTTTTAAATAATAATAAATATAACGGGAGAATTTTACACAAATCGAACTAGTCCCATGCAGTGGTAAGCTCAATAAGGCTTGTGTCATGGGTACTAAGCGACGATATATTTCATAGATATATCTACTTATATAGATAGAAAACATCCAAGACTCAGGAACAAAAGTTTCTTCTTTCAATGAGAATGATAAGAATTTAGCAAAGGAATTAACACAGGAAGTGGTCCCTACACAGTGCAAACAAAGTGTAAGTTAGCTACTGGTTTTAAGCACAATACCACGCAATGTTTATGTACAAAATCGCACTTTTTGGTCTCAGTTTGTGCCGCTAGGGTGACAAAGCATCGCATGTCCCGCGGCCGGTCCCGATCAGATTGCGACGGCCATTAGCCGCCGACGGCCTGCCTAATTATAGACTTTGATTGTTGATAAGTCTACTAGTTTTTTGCGTGGATTTTGTCTTCTTGATAGGGTGACCACGCGTTGACAAAAAAATAAAAAGAAATATTACAAAAATATTTCTTTATTGCACACCAAAAAAAGGAACAGTACGAGCTTTAACACAAACTTCTGTAAACAATAGCTGGTCTTATCGCTGAGGAGCGACCTCTGCCAGACAACCTTTGGGTAGCGGAAATGACACAGAATAGCTAGGAAGGAATAGGTGGTGAAATAACATAATACTTACATAATACAAAAATGAATTAACAAAACATACATACGTCAACATATACAAAAGAAGAATGAAAACTATGATACAGTTGACATAAAACTGATTAGACAACCAGCAGCATAATTAAAAAATAGAAATTACGGGAGTGACTAATAATGATTTTTAAACTTAGTTTTAAAAATAGGCAAAAACTTAGCTTTCATTAAATCGATCGGGAAAAAGTTCTACAATAGAGTAGCCTGGAATATAAGTTACATACAGATCAAATACCAAATGAAGTATAATTTCTCTGCCTACATTCAGTCAATAATTAAGGAAGTTATTACTAAGAGGGACAGTTATAGACATATGAAAGCCGCTAAGAAGCCCTCGGTTTTCCGTAGCCTGACATAGCCTTATATTTACTGCTTACAAACGACTGATTCCAAGTGATATTTACGATCCAATCAATATGTAACTTACGATCATGGCAGCAAGCAATCGGAAACAGATACGTATCTTTTGATTTAATCCAATATGATGATTTTCTGATGATTTGCTATATCCAAGAAAATTGCCTAAATAAAAACTCCTCTTTGAGAATTATTTTGTAATTGGTACTTCCTCCGATATATACGATTATATATTGTACGGGTTTATCTGGCATCATCTCAATTGTCCGAATCATCGTTTGGCCGAATTCATTTTTTGGCATAGTGCTTTTATTAAAGAAACTACAATTTTCAGGACTTTTTAAGGCATTATCTAGTTGAATACATTAGGTTTGGTTTATAAAAAATTCAAAAAGTTTACGTTTTCGGACAAAAATGCATTATGCCAAATTATGAAATTGGACAAAAAAAATACGTAAACAGGGGGAACCGTACTGTTAAGGTATATAATGATGAATTTAATCGCAAAAGTTGTAGTTTTTACTAAACGTTACAGGTTAAACTGGGAGATTTAGCGAAATATTTATTCCATATTATAGAAATTACTATTAAAATACAGGCATCTTGGAAATCTATCTTAATTATCTTTCTCTCTCACACATTACACACTACGCCTATACGCTATCTCTTTCCTTCAATCACGGGTCGACCTCTTAATTGCCCTTACATTCCCTTTGAAATTTAATTAACAATTAATATTTTTGTTAATTTCGATCATATTTCACATCCGTTACACATATATGAATTTAAAACATTGTGAACACAAGTTTGCCTAGGTGATTTTGCCGGTAAACAGCAGTTGTCTTCAATATTACGCCAGTATCTCGGAGCATGGGAATATCGGAAAACGCAAATCACTTCTGGCTTGCTTATGCGAAAAGGCATATAAGTTTCTAGGAAACGACCATCAGTTAGTTTCCTTTTTAAACCAAGATTATTATTGTAAACTTTCTTCGAGTAAATGACGTTTACATTTCAAGCATTTTATGCATCATCATAAACACGTCAACTGTACTAGTACCTAATACAAACCAGTCAAACGAAAATAGTCCTAAACACCATTATATTAAGCCTCTGTCACTTCTGATAAGGGTAAACGATATGAGTTTTGAATATCTAACAAAACATAAAAATATACGAACCAAATCACGATATTAATATATCGATTTAATACTGATCCGTAAAACGAAATCTGC
This sequence comes from Hedya salicella, assembly GCA_905404275.2. Lineage (NCBI taxonomy): Eukaryota > Metazoa > Arthropoda > Insecta > Lepidoptera > Tortricidae > Hedya > Hedya salicella. Next base: position 2,007,603 of record FR990104.1, read on the forward strand.
CTTAGTGACATTTTATTCAAATTTATGTGCATGCGCACAGAGAAGGCTCTCGTAAAATTGAAGACGTTATGACCGTTGATAAGTGCAATGTCGGATCGGACTGTCCTCGATGCGACAGGTTTATCGTGGACACCCTAACGGGCGGAGTGTCATTGCAAGAATGTTATGGTTCCAATGACATTAAGCCTTCAAGAGTGGACACCCTAGTGTTCTGTCTTAGGTGTCATTGATTTTAGGTATTTTCGGGACATAAAGCTTTTGAAGTGTCCAGTTTTGAAAAGTGGATTCGCGATCAAAGTTTAGTTAAGGCACTAGTGCCCTGCACCTGACTTAACTAGAGATGATTATGACAACATTAGTGATTTTTGAGATAATATATTTGTCATTCCAACAGTTCCAGAAAAATATACCCCTCAAGCCTTAATATCTGATGTTCGCATGGAAAACATAAGATGAAAAGATGCCCTCAAAAATAAAAATTTGCCGTTTTGGCAAATACAAAAATACAAAATCCAAAAAAAAAAAAAGTCAGTGACCTCTAACTAGTTAGTCCGTATCACTTTTTGTTCTAAAAATATCTTCAACGCAGATTTCAATTACAACTTTATAGTAGTAAAGAAGACGAATAATCTCTTTCACTAAAACACCAATATCCAAAACAATGCCCAAAACTTTCCACACCCATCTAATATTATAAAAACAAAACACTACATCATCAAATCCACGACCCATAATTAAAAGAAAAATGGCGGAATTGCTTCACTCCGCCGGAAAGATGATGAAGTAGTAGAGAGATCTATAAATCATTGGATCCATTTTACGCGATTGTATTTCGGGGAGGTGATGTTTTTTGTGCTGATTTAGATATAGGTTTTAATTTAAAATGTCTGTTTTGAGGATCGGCAAATCGAAATACGTAAGATTTATTAAAACGTGAGATATATATACAACTAGCTTCTGCCCGCCACTTCGTCCGCCTTAAATTCGTTTATCGTGGATAAGGGTATTTTTCCGGGATAAAAAGTAGCCTATGTCCTTCTCCGGGACTCAAACTATCTCCGTGACAAATTTCATCCAAATCGGTTCAGCGGTTTAAGCGTGAAGAGGTAACAGACAGACAGACTGACATACAGACAGACAGACAGAACGACAGACAGACACATTTCGCATTTATAATATTAGTATGGATAGTATGGATTGTATCACAGTATAGATTACTTACTTACCTAAAATGTCTCAAGTCCAGTGTAAAATGTGTAAAAACGAGCAACTCAGCCGTATACTTTTTATTCCCCTTTAAATTTATTCAAATTGTCATCACGTCAAGTATGTCACCGGTTCTGTCATTACATAAACGAGATTGCTATCGCTTTTATTTGACAGAAATGAAGTTAAACCGTCAAGATGACATTAACATTAACTCGGTAGTGCTGTATGCCAAGTGCGAGGGCAATGCACCAAGTGTGATAAAAAAGGCAATATTCATCAGTTAATACGAAATCTGGAATTTGCTTGACATAAACAGTAACTTTGGTATCGTGAGGCTTTAAAAGCTTTAACTTCATTTTAGCAAATAATATTGAAGTTATACTGTCTACGATAAGATTGGTGTTTCTGTCGTTACCTACTATTATAAAGTTGTAAAAATGAATTGTCTGTACATTGAAGATATTTTTATAAAAGTGAGCGAGACGGCATTTAAAGGTCACTGAAAAAATTTGGCTGTATGTTTTTATGCCATCGTCACTCCTAAACGACGGGATAGATTTGAATCATTTTTAGTACGCGTGTAGCTGGGCATAAACAGATGGTTACATGTTACTATTTACTCGACTACGCTGAAATAAATTACAGGCTTACCACTTTATTTCCTCTACGAGCAAAGATTGCATGTTCTCTAGTAATTTTACAATTAATATTTTCTTCTGTTTCCGCGATTATTATTCACTGAAATAAAACAATTTAACGGATTTTATCGCGTATATTGTCTCATTTTAGTTCCCGACGTTTTTCGTGTCCACCCGTGACCATGGTAAGCTGAAAAGCTTTTTAAACGTCGGGAACTAAAATGAGATAATATACGCGATATAATCCGTTAAATTGTTTTATTTAAATTTAACAATTGTTGCTTTCTTTTTTCATCAAGAGTCTAAGTCAAAGCGATTCAATTGCTAAAATGTATCCAGCAATACTTTCTAGTATAACTAGATTACGTTTAATATCATAAACACACAAAAATCAATGCGATTTACTAAATTGCAAGCAGGATTGTCCATACTAGAAATCCCGGGATTGGAAGCCCTGCGTAGAAATACTTTGACCAACTGAGCTACCGCAGCTTTACGTACGTGTCATGAAATTTTCGAAGACAAACTAGTAAGCACTAGTTGTGCCCTCTGTATTTTATTTATTTTTAAGCGCATTAGCCATACTCGTTATATTGACAATTACCATGGACTCTTATCTTTCATAGATACGAGTACGAGTGGAACTCTATTAAGTCTTTTACTCCGTGATTGAAGTATGCAATGCCGAGTTTTTTCAGTCTTTGCACTTGAATCTCCTTAAATTTAAAAAGTTATAGGGTGCAGATGAAAAAATGCAAAGTGATGCTATTATTTTGCCCGCTAGTGTAGTGTGGTGTATAGGTAAGTTATTTAGATGGCAGCAAGAAGTACGATATAAGTGATATGTCGCCAATAAGGATGGAACTGGAAATCTAGATGTCTTTTTTTGTCAATCGAGTCGGTAAAGCATACTTTAGTGTAGGTCCCGCCCACGCAATCGATACATCGTATCTGTATTTATTTTATCTGTTGACATTACCAGCGATAGGGCTGGGCGCCAGCCAGTTGTTTATTTGGTCGATTAAATAATGAATAAAATGTTAATTGTGCATTTATTCATTTGTTATTTATTTAAACTTTACTACACACTCACGAAATGTACAAATGGTGGAATAAATTCGTAATGGTATTCTCTACCAGTCAACCATTAGGTTAAACAGAAACATTACGCTGCAGGGACTATTGTTTTTTTTTATAATTATTTCAGGCTGAATAATCCCGTATATTATAATTCGTAAGTTACTGAGAAAATTGCAGCGGAATAAAAACTGATGTTATTTGTATCTGATTTTCTTATGAACAAGTTATACTCTGATTTTAATTTCAAAACCAAAATCAAACGTCAACGGGCGCATTTTCGATTCGCTGTGATTGCTGTATATTGGTGTAAGTGTAGGTATTTTTATCACTAAAACTCACCCTCATATTACTGGTTATATGAATTCTCATTCACGTTTATATAAACATGTTTATTTGTTTAAATGATGAAGATGGGACCTGTCAGCTTTCGGTCTTGAATAAATAAAAATATATATAACTAGCTTCTGCCCGCGACTTCGTCCGCCTTAAATTCGTTTATCGCGGATAAGGGTATTTTTCCGGGATAAAAAGTAGCCTATGTCCTTCCCCGGGACTCAAACTATCTTCATACCAAATTTCATCCAAATCGGTTCAGCAGTTTAAGCGTGAAGAGGTAACACACAGAAAGACAGACAGACAGACAGACACATTTATAATATTAGTATGGATATATATATATGTATATTGTTTAATTACATTTATTTTATACGTGTTATAAAAAATATCTCACTATTTAAAGCAGATTATTTGCGAAATTATATTTCCCAGTTGCTTTGAATTTTAATAATATATTAAGACGACACGTATTTGTAATATGATAAAAACGTTACATGAATAACAGTATTGAGCAACGTTAGAAAAATAGTATTGTTGGAATTCCCTTAGTTTTAGGGTGCATTTGATATTTTCTCACTCGTAGCTGTCTTAAAATAAAGTTTCTGAATAAACTCCTTCCTTTTTTTATCGATTTTTTCACAAAAAAGGATCTTTAATTTCGCTTTTTTTAACAAGTTGTTGTATTGACTTTTGTATCGACTGTTTATTAAAACGATAAAAGATTCAACTATTAATCATTTGGCAGCAATAACTAAACGTGTCCCATCACTGTCCCGACATATTGACTCACCATCAATCACGAGTCGCCGCGACAAATCCATCATTCACTTAATTAATGTTAGCAATTGTTATAACTCATACATACAAATAACAACCTTACTCCAATCCCATACAACTTCCATTCCCGAAATGCTAAACTTACGTCATCAAAATAATTAATGAAATTTGATGTACCGTCGCTATTTTTTGAAGGTGTGAGAAAGAGAGGTGGATAGGAAGATTGATGATGAATGCGCCGGCGCCAGTTTTGAAGGAAGCTGTCAATGAATGTCAGTTTTGTTATCTATAGAGATGTTTTTTGTGCTAAAAGGTTTTTGGTGGACAGATCAATTGGATATGTTTTTATATTATTTAAGTTATTATAAAGTTACCATCAGGAATAACACATTTAGAACTTTTCTTTCTTGTAATTGGATGTTAGGGCACTCCAAAAGAGAAAAGACCATATTGGGCCTGGTTTAGGTCTAAAAATCAAGATCTCACTTAAATAAGGTTTCGACAAAACTTACATTGTCGTAACAAGCTTTTCTCGCTGACTGTACTTTTCTTTGAACACCAGTCATTTACTCGTTCAAGACGTTTCTAAATAGCTCAAACTCGGTAGGATTTAGTTATTTTATTACAGAGTTTCTATGACCATCCCTCGGCTCCATCATCAGATCAACAAGATGGTATCATAATATTGCATTGTCACCGATCTTTCATAAGTATGCCAAATTTTAGCTCAATCGTAATACGAAGTGGAAAAAAGTTAACTTGCAAGAATTGTTTACATCGTTAGATATATACCACGGACCATTAAAACAAGAGGACTGACACTTGCCATACTTTGGATCTTGTTCTGATCTCAAGGAGATATTCTGGCAAAAACTAGATGGCGCTTTAAAAATAAGCATTTAACTATGTTATAATTGAATAAAGAAAGTATAGTAACAATTAGTTCACAAAAAGCTAATAATAAATAAATCCTAACATTTAATAACTGTGTCACGCTTGCAAAGTTGAACAATTATGAAAATAACTCTTATACATAGATGGCGTTTTACATATCGGGGAACGGCTTTTTGTATGGAGATGGTCAGTCCTCTTGTTTTAACGGTCCTTAATATATAGTTACAGGTCTCTAATGAAAAGCTTGTAAAAAGAGTCTTCGCCTTCAAAACATCTAACGATTATTTATTAATATAATACAACCATATTTTGGCGGTACTTTGTTATTGAAAGAAACACTGTCGTAGTTTTTCGTTTACATACCAAATTTCGAATAGAGGTATTACATGGGCTTGTAATATTTGATTACCAACGTGACCTGACAAATGGCCATGTGATCTGATAAACAATGACATGAAATGCAAACTATGGAATGAGATCTTCCAGAGGTATTTTCGGTCGCCAGAACGTCTCTACGTTCTTCAAGGACCGAGAAATTTGAAGGTCGTACGTATCGTGCTGTCTCTCTCATTATCGTGTTAAATTGTATATGCGCGAGAGGGATCAACGAATACGAACTTCGAATCTCGAACCGCGGAGTAGCTTCCTCTTCACTCAAAAGTTGGCAAGATAGGCAACCCATCTGGTGTGGGCGACGATGATAGTGTCCTATGACGTCGCTGGTTCTCGTTTGTTGCTTCTTTCATAAAAGGTTAAAAAAATTATAAATCAGCCTTCACATGCTAAGTCCAGTAGTTACCCGCTCCGCAGCACTCAGTAAAGGGCTTACATCGATCACGACATGAAGTGACGGCGACGCGACGGCGACGGATGATTGATTCGGTTGCCGACGATTGGACGACACAATGCCAAAACATCATAAACACGTCGACAACAAACTGTTGATACGACTTTTTGAATCGAGTTGTTAAAGATCATTTCCGTCGGAGTTGAAACGTCGTAAGTGCGCTGATATTTGAAGTGACATACACCTATTTTGATTTATTGATAAATGTTGGCGTCGAGCTGCTTTCTACTGTAGCTGCTTATATTTTAAGGTTTTTCGAAATTGATTAGGAACATGCAAGGGTATCTTGTAAATTATGATCTCCTTTGCAACTTGGCTTTCACTAGCCAATGAATCTTTTCTCATTCATCTTTCCAACTTTTAAGACTCATACTTCCTAAAGTGTCCACGTGATATTACCAGTCCATACCATACTCCTATCATGAGGCGGTCTCATGTTTTCCTCATTGAAGTATCTTGCGAAATTTATTATAAAGTAACTCCCGTTAGTTACCCACTAGTACGTATTTTACTTCCATTGTATCCAACTTTGTTACAATGTAGCTTCTCATACTAACGCATATTTTGCAAGACTTTACAACTTACGCTTTGACACTACGGTATTTTTCTGCTTATCTATAATCAGTTCCAATTTCTACCTAGCCAGCGTTTCGAGTCTACTTTTGCTGCCTTTACTGCTTGGAATATCTAACGAATCTTTTACTCAACCCTTGAAATTACCTATTATTACTATCTACTATATGAAGGACCTTACGGTTCATCAATAGATCTGCCTGTCTGAAAGCAATACGCGCATATCTATTGGTAGCTAACCATAATAGCAGACAGGTGCGTCTGCGTCCTTCTCTTGTCAGACCAATTGTTCGTCTGTTGGGCTCTTAACAGGTAGTGTAGCAACCTCAAGATATTCAACCTGGCTGGAAAAGGAAAATGCGAAACTAGATACTAGGAACCTTTCACCTGACCATATATCACATATTTGCATGCACCGCACTCTCATTACATACCCACGCACCAATTACTGGACCGTACTATTTGTCAGTATCGCCATATCGCATCGGCGGCCATCTTGTACCCGTCAACGCGCGCCCGACCAATTACAAGGCAGCGCTGCGCAAGCGCACCTTGACGCGGCGACGATACCATAAACCTCTGCGCCATTTATAGAAGCCGATGCGTTCCAATTAATGGTGTGCGGACATCTGATAAATCCCGGCTTATAAATCCCGAGCTAGTGCGGGATTAGGATTCTTTTTGTCGGATCGCGTGAGTTCTTGTTGAGGATAGTGTTCGAAGGGAAGAAAAGTTCGATGACTCAAGCGGTTGAGTCAGCTCAGGTGATAGATTGTATTGGATATCGGAGGACGTGAGTTTGAAACCCAACAGAAATATAGGATTTTTCAAGTTTCGCTCTCAATTTTGGTATATTTACCTACTCTGATTTGCCTTTGAAAATCAGTTAAATTCTAACTTACCTCTTTTTACTTTTAATGTGTTGTAAAACCTGGTGTTCAGGTTGGTGGAGTTGTATTGCATGGATGTATTTTTTTCCGCAAAAAAATCCCCAATATGGTATAACATTAAAGTACAAATGATACTGCAAAACTTAAAAATTATTTACACGATTTGCTAATAAAGATTCCGTTTCCCTTAAAGACTACTAATTCTTCTGATCCTCACGTACCTATATCTTACTGTCCTAAGTATTTCAATATTTGAATGAGATTTTGACAGTATCCTTGTAATCTACGGCATGAAAATGCAATGCAAACGAGATAAACGAACAGAAGCGGTCACATAAAGAGTGTTTGATCTGATGCTAAATCCATAGCAAATTGTATGTTTAACGCAAAACAATGCTGATAAGTAATTAACCTAATCCACATTTGTTAAGATAATGAGGGTAAACGAAACTTGTGATTGTTGGTTTTGAGCTTAGGTGTAATTTGAAGAAATCCGCTCAAAGAGATTACAAACAAAAGTTTGCATAGAGCTTACTGGTGGCAGATTTATGTAATAAAACTGAAGTATAAAGTCTGTACAATTGAAATTTTAGTGTAAAAGGCTAAACTAAAAGGAGCGTGCATCCTACAAAAAGTAAATCATCATCATCAGCGCGGAGTCGTCCACTGCTGAACATAGGCCTTCTCCAATTCACGCCACCCCACCTGGTCCTCAGCTCTGCGCATCCAACCGCTTCCCGCCAGTCTCTTCAGGTCGTTGGTCTATCTGGCGGAGCGTCGTCCCTCAGGGCGAGTCGTCCGAGGTCTTCACTCCAGTACTCGTCTGCCCCATCGACCATCGGCTCTCTGACAAATATGCCTCTTCAGTTAGCTTATTCTGTCTTAAAAATCGTTTGTTACCCGTAATTTATATCCTATTTACTAGAAGGTGCCCGCAACTTCGTACGCGGGTAAGGAAAATGTCATAAAAGGTCTCTTTTTTGCTCAGCATTGTCGGATTAAAAGTATAATATAACCATTCTTGGATATTCAGCTATCCTTGTACGTAAATTGGCTAAGATTCTTTCAGCCGTTTTGACCTGATGAAGACGCAAATATACTCTGACCGAAAGATAGGCTGTTATTAATGTTTACACTATTTGACTCATTCGTATATCGATCGAGTCATTAAGATTATTCTTGGATTCACGATCCCCAGTAAGGCATCAGTTAATAAGGTCCCCTCTCATTAACGCCATTTATTGTGAATTATTGAAATAAATATCGCTAAAATACTCGTCAAAGATGATTTTAAAGACGTTTCAGAGTTTTTATGGTGATTACGCTTAATTATCTTAACCCTGATAGGCTTCTGTGAGAATCGCTTAAGGATAAGACACTTGGACAGTGAATGTTTATGGACAACGAGATCGCAGCTAAGATTTACCTTCAAGTCAACGAGGACCGCGGACGTACAATCGTTGTGCTCAGCCCATATATTCGTTTAGAATTCAGCTAGTACGCTTTCGTATTTACTAGTGTGTTGAGTTAGCTTTTCTTTGTATAATTTTGATTTCGTCTATTTATTTATTTAAACTGACGTTTGCTTACGTCAGAAATTTTGGATGCAATTCATTTGTTTCGAGTACATAGGTTTTTAACAACTAAAACAATCTAAAGGTAATATTGCACTCTGGGAGTTTTATTACAAGACTCCCACGCCTTGAACTATCGTCTGATTTACCAATGTCTACTTCTTCTAAATCTCACGTTACACCTTAGGACATATTCAATTCTACCCCACAATTTGTAGCAACGCCTAAGGCTCACATTGTAAAGGACATTCACGACTCCCGTCACTATGCATCCCATGTACAGTCCTAACTTAATATGTGCATCACGAACTATCGTATATGGACCGCAGCACCGCCCAGGTCCTTCGGCCAATCGCGGTGAATTTAAATTCTCATTGTATGTATATCGCGGGGACTGGGAATAAACTTGAGACGTTGACGCGACGAAAGCGTTTTGTTTTTGTTTTACGTCAGGTAGTGATCGGGTATGCCAGGATTGCTTTGCTTATTTATTTACTTATCTTCATCGACCATCTTATCAACTTTCTCTACAAGATCCGGATCGCATCCTACGTCAAGTTTTCTCGACTTCTCTACAAATTTGACGCTCATAGGTTCTGACTATCAAGTTTTGTTTTAGTAGGAATACCAAGTTTTTCAACTGTCTACAATATCTGAATTTGCACGGCGTAGGAATAAAACAAAGTTTCGATTCGATTTACCAGCACAGATAGCCTTGTAAGTTCATCAGCTATAACTCACGGATCAGAATCTAAGGATAGTTTAGGCTGTAAATAAAGCAACGTCGGGGCATCAATCGCGGCCGTCACGACAGCATTCCCGATCGCTGATAAGGCGTCGCACGCGCCCGCGGCCGGTACATCACGCAGTCGGACCGATAATCCTCCCCAACGTGGCGGATTTAAAAGTGCTTATCCCGACACTCTTTCCGAAGAATCCCCTCCTAAACCTACAAATCAATCGTACGCCCGCACTCCATAAATTAAGAGGCGAAACAATGACCCTAAATTATTGGAGCCTTCTCTTTTATCGGGCGCGTATTGTTCGTTTTTTCCCGTCCGTCTTACACAAATGAGAGTCCGGCGGACTTATTAGGTTTCGGAATTTCGCCCGCGGCAGATCGACAGGGCCGATACCGGCAGAATGCGACGGAGCTGCGACTTCGTTATTGCACTTCCCGATCCCACAATAGCGTTAGCCCCTAATTGAGCTCATTGTCCGAATCCATCGATGTTAATGGGCTGATGCGGTTAATGATTGCTGTATCTGGTATTCCATCAGGTTGTATTTTTGCTAGCCGTTTATGCGGTGCATTAACATAAAACAAGGAGGTATGCGCAGGGGCCATATTTCTGGGCGCGTCGTGACGCGGCCGCGGTATTGTGCGAGCGATACAGATCGGACGCATGCGCCCCTGGATATTTAGAAGCTGTCCCGTCGTCGACTTAACGAGTTGCGTGCGCCGACATGCTCCGATCGCCTTTTGTCTGCCTTTATTTAGAAATCCGATATAAGCCGAGATCGCCGTAAAGACTGGCCAGGGTGTAGTATCTTTTATTTCCATAGGGCGCTAATTTAGCAATAATTCTGCTGGACTCTTGACCTATCCGGATAAATGTTGCACAACGCGTTTTCAGAAGCTGTTTGTTTGATCATAGACTGTTGATCTGCAGGGAATGAAATGACTACTATCCTATACTAGTATGATTTCTTACCTGCAGTTAAATTTACTTGTGCTTGATAATCGTTACGTTTGTCATCCTCCTAGCGTTTGTTTTATCGGGAAACCGAATCCACTTTTCAGCTACCCTTATTTTCATTAATCCAGGTGAAATTTTCTTTCACCTTTAACGAAACCAAATCAAGCAAACGCAACTCGTATTCTTGAAGATATCGTAGGCTTCATTAATGTTTACCATCAAGCAAATTGTACTCAAGAGCAATTCCAAATTCAGACGCACACCATAGACAGTTAGTAGTCTAGCTAGATTCAGCTTTAATTTTCTTTTCTACTCTCTTAGCCGTTTTTTTAATTACAGCAAGCGAGAGAAACCTCGCTCATCACGTTATGGTCAAATTGACCCCCGACCTAATCTTGAATGCCCGCAATATCGACTCCTCGGGCAAAGTGCATTACATTCTAATAAAATTCATCCAATATCGCGGTAATGCGTGGAGACTGCGCGGCGGCACCCATTAGACGGGCTTTCATAAATATTTTATTGGTGCGGTCACCTTCTCATTACAGGGGTGTCATTAACCGGTGGTGCCACGGGCGCCCGGAGGAGACGCGTTTGCGAATAATTCAGTGGTGCCTGTACTGATAAAATGCGAAGTGTTTTGTTTAAGTGCAGCGTTTAAAACGGTTTGGAATGTCAGGTTGGCTCACAATGGTGCTAAAGAACGTGACTTTAAAATTTTGGCACCTCTCAGTTTTGCAAATCGCGTGTGATGGAACTCCGAGCGGTTGCCTTTTGTTTTAGTTTTATGTAAATCGGTTTCTACAAGATAATAGAAACTGTCCTAAATTTACTTATTCTTGTATTGAACTATTGACGTTTAAGCCTCTCACGTATAACCCGCATTAGAGCAAAACTTACGACATTTGACTCTGGTAGGTATAGGTATGATACAGGTCTAATTTCTTGAGTTACTTGAGACTTCCAGTATATTAACCAAAACTAGAAGATACCCGCAACTTTGTTCACGGAGAAGAGAAAGTCATAACCCCTCTTTTATTCGCCAGCGTAGTCGGGTAAAAAATATCTTATAACCATCTATGGATATCCAGCTACCCGTGTACCAAAAATTGTTGAAATCTGTTGAACTGATTTAGCTTGATGAAGCCACAACGACACATACAAGCACAAAAATCAAATAAAAATCTTTCGATTTAGTGATTTCCAAATAGTCCGTTAAAATCATTTTTTTGTAATATTTTCATTGTACAGACAATTTATTTTTATAAGTTTATAATAGTATAGATGTTACAGTTCCGAACAGTTTGCTGTGGTTAGTGGTTAAGACTTGTATATGTGCTTAAATTCCATAAGCTCAATTTGTAATTCGCAGCATCGGACAGGACAGGTTGTAACTTTTAGGAAAATCTCTAGAGTCATATGGGATTATCTTCCTAAATTGAACTTAGTAAGTTTTCATGTACAGTATCGCCACTACCGTTTTTTCCACCAAACCTTTTCACACAATCTCCTTCAGAAAAACTATGCATTTAAACAGCTGAAACTTAAAAAAACAATCGTTTATTAAAATCTCGCCGTCAGCGAATCTCAATACAGAATCTTCGCATGGTAATGAATTCTATCTAGTCCCCTTAATCGCGGGCGCATATCGCATATGCTGGCTAGCATATAGCATATGCTATACTAGTATATGCGGAGTCGAGAATCCTCGACAGAGGATATGGTAATGTAACTCGATCGGTGCATTCTCGGAGTTAAAGATGACTCTTAATGTGCATCTAAATACTATAAGTCTGGTTGGTGACACACGGCTGTGGAGTTTGGCGAGCGCCTTCAAGTTTACGTTGAAGTCTGACAAAATAAAGTGTATATATACCTAAGTTTTATGATCTTAATCAATACTATTGGGTAAAAGAAAAACGAACTATTTTTGGATTTGATTTTTGACGTATTATTCGTGATTTTTTTTAATATACCTACTGGCTAGCAATTGACAGGAAAGTTTCATTCCTTAGCTGTTCTATCTATTTCATTACTTACATTTCGAAATTAATCAATCAATCATTGCCAAATTGGCGTAGCGTACCATATCAACTTAGATTTAAAATATGACACATTTGCTAAAGAAGTTCATCAATGTTATAAGTATTTGACTTTAATATTCCCTAACTAATTAAAACCGAATGTAAAATATCCAACCTAAGAGCCGTAAGAGTAAGAGATATATGTATAAATATTTACAAATATTTGACAGAAATCGATCCAGTCCCAAACTAAGCAATAAATTTAATACTTAAATAAATAGAGAACATCAAACACTGAGGAACAAACAGTCGTGCTCTGATGAGCACGACTGTTTGTTCCTCAGTGTGTGATGTGTGATCACAAACACTTGCCCTGGCCAGGACTCGAACCTGAGACAGCCAGCTTCGTAGGCAATTTTGAGATCACTTGAACGCAATAGGAATATGAAATACTTAAGTTCGATTCGATTGACATGGATTAATTTAAGAGACTTTCCTGATATTGAAGCCAGCCTAAGTTCGCCAACTTGCTCGCCGCTCCCGCCACCCGTGTGGAGCGCCGCACTCGCGTTATGGTAATTCGATCGAATACGAAATTGGACGGTGACCACTGGTCGCGTTCGGCAGGCAGTGTTCAGAATTTGAGTGGCCTGCCTCATGCATTACTGATTCTTGAACTTACATCGAAGACAGCTTATCGTAAATAAGAAAAGTTTTATACGAAATAACCGTCTGAAGTGGTCTGCGGTGAAAATCAGTGAAAGATTCACAATTTTTCAATTTTAAGAAAATTGGTAAGTTGTATTTAAGTTTCCCTTGACTTTTTGAAACTTTTATTGACTTTAAAGTCTAAGGTTGTAAAAAGTTTTCTAATCCTTCTCCCTTTTCTTGGCAATGCATCATATATGATGCATTCTTTAAATGATCTTTTTGTATTTTGTTTTAATTTACCTATATATTCTTAATTAATCAATAATACTTCTGATGCATTTAGCCAAGAAAACGGGTTCTTAGCTAAAACAATGTCTCACTGTCTTATGAAATTGTATAATTTCAATTAACTTATCGTTCAATTTATGTAGGTAGATGTGTATATGTAGTTAATATAGGTAAGGTATTGTTTACATCAAAGAGAATACAATCACTACGTTTTACATGCTCGGTAGGTATGCCAAAGTTTAAGGCAAATTAACATCTATAAGTAGACACAACTTTACTTAATCGTATCCATATATTTGCTCAAAACACGCTCCTTTATAAGTGTTGTTACACTAAGTAGACTTAAAAAAGTCCAAAGCAAATTACTTGGCCCACTTAAGTAAATAAAAGGTGGTCGTCATATTCAAAGACCTGTTAAAATATCAATAAGCCACCAAAGTCAAGGAGAATGTGGTACAATTTATGAAATAAGAGCGTTTATTTTTATTTATACTCAGACTATAAATATTATGGACTTTTGTCTGCTATCGTTATCACAGCACAATAAAACGGGACTTGATTGCGTATAAATATGATTTACTTAATTACCTACCTTTTATTTATTTATTAAGAATAAAAACAGTCTTGATATACATTGCACATTCATGCGCACATTCAATAGACTTAGAATTAGACCTTACCTAAATAATAGATCTACAGTTTCCTATATTAAATTTCAAAGCTGAATTTGTACTACTATGACCAAATTGTACTTCTTAATCGAAATTTAGGTTTAAGTTTTAAAACAGTTCCAAATCTGAAACAATTCGAGAAATTAACTAAACGGAAACATTAGACTAACTATATTTCTCGAATTGTTATGTTCCAATAAGTAATCATATGTTTTCGTCGGTAATTCTAGAATAAACTGTCGCAATCATCATAGCATGTCTTTTCACTTAGGCATCTTAATATTTATAATTTCATTTAGTACACTGTATTAACTGATTAAGGAGTTCCTTTTGATAAGGAATTTTGTCCATTAGTTCACATCTTTGAACAAATATGATGTTGATGATTTGTAGACCTGTAATATTTTTTAAATGTAAACAATCCGCTAACTCTCCACTCTTGCGCTTCTCCAACTCGAAAATCATTAGTCATAATCGCGACCGGCGATCAATCTTGTGTCGTCGCCGGAAACCTAGCCTGTCCCGTGTTTCGTAAAGGGTTCCGTGCCTAGGGAACCCTTGGGGCGTCACTCAACGTCTAGACTTCAAGGGGAGGAAATTACAGTTATGTCAGTTTCTAAGTAATGATTTCTTTGTCTGGGGATGTTTTTTGTTTACAATGTTTCGATTATGAGTCAGTCAAAGAACAAAGCTTATTTTAAACTTTTTTGAGAAAACACTTACAAGTAATGATTTTATTCACTCCTCTTCCTCTTACTCTTCTATTATCTCATCTCCTCTCTTCCCGTCAACTTTTCCCTCAATTATGTTTTTAAAGAACCCGTCATGTCGTGTCAAGTGCCCTATCATATTCCCTCTTCTGGTTTCTTCTCTACCATTCTTAGTGCTTCTTCATTTGATTTTTTTCTGTGTTCAGTTGATCATTTCTATTCTCCTCCAGCACCACATCTCGAATGCTTTCAATCTTTCTCTATCCTTTTGTGTCAATGTCCATATAATGGAATACTCCTGATGTACACTTTTATTTGTCGATTTGGAATTTTTCTTGCAATCTAATTGTCTGAATCTCACCGGAGTATTCTAGTTAAAGTACTATGACTATAATAAGTATTAGTAGAATTTCTAAGATTTACATGTACAAAAATAATTCGTCAAAACCATAACATCTCCTCCCCAACTCACTCTTGTCGGAACTATGTTTACCTTTGACTGATAGCCCCGGCCGCCCCACTTCGTTATCACACGCAACGCTCAAATGCGAGGATTTTTGACAAACCGATAAAAATCTGAAGGAATTCTATTTTCTGAATCGCGTGTGGTAAGTAATATTTTCGTTCGATAATTTACTGGTCAGCTTATTGTAATAAATGAGTAAACAAATATTGTTGTAGCTTGAGGACAGATCCTCAAACCCGTAGGTACTTTTATACTGTATACCATTATAAAGTTGTAAAAATGAAATGTCTGTCTTTTAAGATATTTCCAAAAAAAAAGGATTTCAACTATTTTTAGTACACAGGTAGCTTGGCATCCACAGATGGTTATAGAAAAGGACTACGCTGAACCAGAAAAGAGAGTTATGACTTTTTTTTCCACGAACGAAGGCACCCTCTAGCAATATTATAAATACGAAAGTAACTCTATCGGTCTGTTACCTACCTCTTCACGCTTAAACCGCTGAATCGATTTAGATGAAATTGAATTTGGAGATAGTTTTAATTTCTAGAAGAGATATTTTTATCCCGAAAACATTCACAGTTCCCAAAAGACAAATTTAATAGTAGGCCATACCGGAGAAGTCGCTAAAAAATTTAGGTAAGCAATTTAATATAAATTGAGATCGCGTGCTTAACATAATTAGTGACATACAGATAGTGACATAGTACACTTACACTAATGGAACATTAACTCTAATAAGGATATCTGCAGCTGAGTTTGAAGTAGATAAAACGTGTTCATCATCATCACCATAATATGAAGCCCATAGGACGTCCACTGCTGAACAAAGGCTCTCAAGGATTTCCATAACGACCGATCGTGCGCCGATCTCTTCCAATGGTTTCCCGCAATCCTCATCAGATCATCGGTCCATCTTGTTGCGGGTCTTCCTATTCTGTACGCGGTCGCCTCTCGAGAACCTTTCTGCCCCAGCGACCATCGATCTACGAAGGATCTATATTGGAATCCCTAGCGTCATAATGTATCGTACGTCCTAATGTATGCTATTGCCATAACGCATTTTTTCAAAAAACGTAAACTTTTCAAGATTGTTATAAATCAAACCTAACCTAACCTAATCTGTACGACGATCTTTTAAAAAATCCAGAAACATTTACGGTTTCTGAAAAAAAATGAGTTATGGCAAATGAACCATTTGGCAAACGATACATTAGGACAAACGACATTAGGGATTCCGAAGGAGACCCATCTACGAGCAATGTGCCCCGTAAATAAAACGAGTTACTTTATTTAAAACATTCCGTCGAATTGAGAACCTCCTCCTTTTTTTGGAAGTCGGTTAAAAAGCAATTTATCTCCCCGGCTACCGTGCTAATGAAAAAAGAGGTAATATATATGGAAACTCCTATCACACGACGGCCTTTTAAACTGGCATGGCAGCCGTTAACACTCTTAATTGTACAAACTTACCTTTTAAGTCAACAAAACATTTCAACACTTATTTTATTCCTAGGACATACCTACCAAACACCGCATAATGATTCTCGAAAAGAATTAAAAAAATAGCAAGGTGTCAGAGAGCTCTATATGGAATACACTGCCAGGTAGTACGAAAAGACATTTGTTAATAGGAAAAAGGCGTCGCTTAAGCCTTTTTATACGGAGAGCAGAGCACGTGCGCGTCGAGTTGCGTCCACGCTGTTTCTGAGCCAAAAATGGTAAAGGTGAAATACTAGAGGAAAATACGACTGAATTGTTGTTTTCGTTAATTATTTAGATGTTAAACGTGTCTGTGTTGAAAAATGGTTTGGCTATCAAAATTTGTGGTAGCGCGTCATATAATTATGTCAACAAGACTAAGCTGCCGCCGTAAAGAAAAAGGGCGCATCTAACATTTTTGACAAAAATTAGTTACATACATATTTCGGAATCAGCGAAAAAAGACGCATCTACTACTATTTTTCAATTTGATTAAAAATGAAGAGAACCCTATGAAACTTACAATCAAAAACGACGTATGTGCGAGATACCGCATGTGATACGAGATTGAAAAGTCGTTTCTAATTTATACTAAAATGAAAAGACGTATCTAAGTAAAATCGTTTTATTTACTAACGAAATATGTATAGTTTCATAAAATGAAATGGCGTTTCTACACGGTAATATGAAGAAAAGACGGTTCTGCGCAGTTGCGCCCATTCATCTTAGTAAAACCACCATCAATTCAGGCGCAAGTGGTAGAACCGTCTTTTCTACGTAGTATTACTAGTTGTGCGGGGCAAAGGGGACACGCTGTTGGATATCGATTCAATCAGATGCGTCTAGGTAGTAGGAAGGCGCCACCACGCGCACGCGCAGCTCGCTGCGCAACGAGTACGAAAATATGGTAAGACAAAACTTAAACTTTTTTATGCATATTATTTTTATATTTTCTTCTGTTTCTGCGATTATTACTCATTGAAATAAAACAATTTAACGGATTATATCGCGTATATTATCTGATTTTAGTTCCCGACGTTTCAGAAGCTTTCCAGCTCTCCATGGTCACGGGTGGACTGAGAAAAGATGTATTTTCCTCTGTCAAAGTTACAATTTGTGCAAACTACCCATTTTTGAAAAAACACAAATAAAGGTGTGGTGTGTCTGGCATGTATGTACTATGTAATCCGTTAAATTGTTTTATTTCAATGGGTAATTATTGTTACTTATAATAAGTTCCTACGTGGTTTTTCATAGTTATTTTGTAAACGATATGTATATTCGTCTGTTGATGACCAAGACTCATTAAGTAGATACCAGGTTTGGAAGAGCAGTGACAGAATTTTTTGTGAGTTTTGGTTGTCAGCAGTAGATTTGATAATAAATTATTAATACACTACTAAACTCATGAGCAATATTTTGTGTTCATAATAATAAATCGGTACTCTTTACTAAGTAATTTAAGAAATAGATGATAATATATTACTTACTGTTTTATTTAAAAAAAAAAAACTTCAGTATTTATGTGACATTATTATAACTATAATAATCATTTAATCAGTTATTCCTCTCTAGTTACAGTCTGATCGAGCGAGACTTACTCAATGTTAAGAAATAATATCTATGGTAATCACAACACAACAAAACGACCTTAGTATTCAGCCCAATAATCAACACCAAGCGCGGGTAGATCGAAAAACTCGCGCGGCTAGAAGATGTTGATACTCGCCTCTCCAGTTCCTTCAAGACCATGGACGTAACGCGACGTCATAAACGTCGAAGAATTGCCAACGAAAGATTATTAAATAAATCATATTTATACGTGATTAAGCTCCGTTTTGTTGTGTTGTGATGATGAGTGAAGATCGTGTAAGTTTAAATCAATATCTATGGTTCCGTTAACTACTTCTAACTGTTCTACGTTAATAACCTTCCCTCTACTAATAAAAATAGTTTCGATCTCACTCAAGTGCATTAAGACTGGTTAACAGGTAGTTACGAGAAGCATAACACCATTTGTCTTTTAGTGACTGTTTGATAAGAAGATAACAGTCAAAATTTATTAAAATTTTATTTATTTTTCTTTGTATTTTTTTTTGTTTTGTGTTAGCAGTTTGTAAGTACAACTAGTAACAACAACTCGAGAAGCATTTAATAATTAATGTATGTCCTTTCTCTAATTTAATTGGCTGTTATTGCTACAAATATCATTAGTCTGTTTATTTTATTATAATTAGATTTATTTTACTACTTAATATTAGTAGGTACTGAGCCTGTGATAATAGTTCTTCAGAGAAATTAAAGTACAAAATAAGTTGATCTCAACAACTCAACACCTATTTGTATGTTGAAAGTAGAGGAGGCTTTAAGTTTCTGATTAATAAATTTATACGTTAATTTTAAAATCTGTGTTTTAATAATAAACATTAATGATTGTCATATTAAAATAAACCTTTAAATTAGGTATAATAAAATCAGAAAACCAGAATGCACTACAGGCGTATCTGTGTTTTATTCATTTTTATTGGTCGTTATTTCACTTACAACCTACGTTGAAAAGCAGTAAATGGCTAAAAGCGTCCTTTCTATATCGTTAACTAAATCCGGCTATCCTTATTGTTACTAAGTAAAACAGACGTTTTATAAATTACTACGTTGAAAAGACGTATCTAGCCAGAAACGTCTTTTCAATGCAGTATCAAGCATTAATTTGTATTTTTTTTACTCAGAAAAAAGATAAAATTTAATTCATTTATTATTAAATATTAACTGAACTGTATTTTGCATATCTATCTGAATAGCTTAAATGCTAATACTCGTTTTCACATTTAAAAAACTATCTCATTTTTTATTATCTTTCAATTTCTCATAGCGAATTTTTTAATTTCTACATCACAAAATATTTATTCTCTCCGTTTTCAACTTAGCGTAGAAGCGCCCCTTTTCCTAACGGCGGCAGAATGAGACCTAATCGTGAATAAATATGTTTTTTTAATTACCATGCATGCATGTATTTTACGTCTTAGAAATTAAAAGTTAAGAATAAGACCTTTTAATAAATAATACCATGGTTGCTATGAATAAATGAATTAATTAATAGATATTCATATTTTGTATTAGGTGTCTAGTCAATTTGAAACTATTTCCGATTTTTTTCCCTAAAACTTGTTTTATGGAGAATCCGAAGTATTTATTGTATTGTATTTTACAATAACATATTTAAAACTGTAGTGTATTTAATGTATTAATTCACCCAGATTATTGATCAAAACGTAGCACCTAAACCTTACCCGCCAATTGACAAACCTATAAATCCTAAAAAAAACTCCATAAATCTCCCAACAAACATAAATTTCACGGTACAGCCTTCGGATTCCATACTAAGAAAATATCGCACCCGAATTCCGCACTGACGGCCAAAGAAAAAAGCGCGAAAATGCATTCCGCGCTCGAAGTCTTCGAACGGAAGCCCCGCCCCCGTGCGTCGGCGCCGACAGGTGAATGCAGCTGCCAACGCGCCGATTTGCTGCTCTGTTTTTACTCTGAATATATTTAAATTTAAAATATTGATATACAATGGGAGTGACAGCAAGCTGGGGCCTAATGACAGGTTACGTTGAAGTTGGTATGTTTCTATTGTACTTACATATTCTGGAGTCTATTGAATTGATGATTTCATTTACTTAATTTGTACGAATTTATACGTTTTGTTTGGCGTTGAGTGTTAAAGAAATCAGGTTTATAGAGAGACATATGAAAAGTGTTTTAAGTGTAAATAATATTTAGTCATAATATAATTATGATCTTTAACTCTGACAGCTGGAGTAAAGCCGTCTTTATACACGCGGTGGCCCTTAGGCACTCAAAAATGGGGGGCCCTAGGGCCCTCAATAATAAAATTAGAGACCTCGTTAGACTGTAAAAAAAAACGTCGTTGAAGCTCTTTCGGGGCCCCGTGAGGTTGGGGCCGTGGGCACGTGCCCAGAGTGTCCAGTGGGAAAGATGGACCTGCTAGAGTATGCTCATTTTTCAAATATAACCACGTTAAAATGTATGTCAGCATAAGTTTCTTATATAGGGGTGCTCTAATAATCGTTTCTGAGAAACAGTTAACAATGTCAAACGTATCCAACGTTTTGAATAGGCAGTAAGTACAAATATCGACGTATGGAGCTAATTATTTGTGAACTTATTGAATAACATTATAAGCGTAAATAAGTCGGTCAAAGTCTTTAAGTATAACAAGGCAATTTAAAATATGATTACCTGAGCAATTAGAAAGAACGTTTAATATTATGTAACATTACCATTGTAAAGTATTCAACTTTTTTCCAAGCATGCAAATCCAGATCATAAATCCAAATACCATGTTCACCAATCATTACTAATAGTGAATTAAAAAAAACTTAGAAGCACAGCAAATATGGGCATGTAAGTGCAAGAGAAAGATATACAACAATGAACAATGGGGGCATAAATCAGTATAATTAGTTGTGGCTTGCGCAAGAGTCATTGGTCAAAACGCATCGAGACTCCGCCTACTGGCATGTGCCTCAATTGGATCAAACGCAGTGTCAGCAACGCGAATGCGTTTCATAGTTCGCGAGGAATTTGTGGTATTTTGCATTGACAACTTGATAATGTATGGGGCGAAATGAACCTTGCGTTTTGTAGCTGAGCGCTTTTACTATTGTTTTCTGTCTGATGAAGTCGCAGCCTACAAAGTTTTACCTTCTACATTTTTACAAGGAGTATTCCTGGGGTCAATCTCTGGTTAGTTAATGAATGAATTAGTTTCTATAAAAAAAAATCTGACTAACTTTATTTCCGAATGTACTTTTCACCAATAATCTATCAATTACTCTTCGAAATGATTCTAAAGAGTCCAAAAGTCGGTAGGGTTGCGTTTTTCTACAGAGTTCCTATGACCACCTGCCGGCTCCATCATCAGATCAGCGTGATGATGTCACTTAACTTACAAAATTATGCTAAATTCGAAAACCAGGAAGTAGGTAAAATTTATTGAAATAAAACAATTTAACGGATTATATCGCGTATATTATCTAATTTTAGTTCCCGACGTTTTGGAAGCTTTTCAGCTTTCCATGGTCACAGGTGGAGTCCACCCGTCCCAGCCGTGACCATGGAAAGCTGAAAGGCTTCCGAAACGTCGGGAACTAAAATGAGATAATATACGCGATATTATCCGTTAAATTGTTTTATTTCAATGAGTAATAATCGCTGAAACAGAAGAAAATATTATGTCAAATTTAACTTGCGAGATACCAGTTAGCTACATCACCTAATTTATTGCTCGTAAAAAAATACCTTCAACACAAATATATTTTTCTCGCATGTTAGTTACAAGAGAATCTAATTTATAATTGATAAAAAAATATATTCAAAACATTTTTTTTGTCTTTTTAATTATTTTTGCGAAAAATTGTGTAATTCGTTATTGAAATTTAAATATACATGCAATATACTCGCTGGGAGGAATATTCAAAAATACTTTCTCAGTTTCTTAATACATCAAATAAAAATCTCCAATGAAAAATTTGTGGCTTTTAAACCCCCTGGTACACTTGTGTTTCCTGACTGAGAATCGGAACATGTCAAGCATACTAGGGTATTACAAATTGAGTAACCACTAATCTAAATATAAACTATGACCGTTGTCATAAATTATACGTGAATCAAAATTTACTTTTATAAAGCTTTCAATACCATTTCATAGAATACATGACGGAGTCTGTTCTAAGACTGACGGAAGAAACGATATGTTCGTCACTTGAGTGACATGAAAGGGAGCCTTGATACGTGCTCGTTTTACAATTCCATTGATTATTGTAACCTTTGTTAAAAAATGTCTAGCTTCTTGGCAACACGCTGGTACTGTTCGACCTCTTTTAAGATGCATCTTGTAAACACATACTCGTACTTACATAAGACATAGATTAGATTACCTTTTACAAAGCTCTCCACAGCATTTCACAGAACACAAAAATGAAATGGATTTTTACATAGTTAATAAGTGATTATTATATATAGATCAATATGATACAATAACTCAGAGTACAGTAAACACTACATTCAAAAAGAGGTAAACAACAGGTGATCACTAAACAGCGATCTCTTACAGACAACCTTTGGGTAGATTGTTGTTGTTATTAATTACCTAATTTTGTTAATTTCAGCAGCAGGTTTTAAAATTTTAACACCCAAAAAATTTTGACCTCACATTCGTCAAATAACAAGATCAAATTATATTTAACGAGTTGATAAAATGCATTTATTCGAAACGAAAAAATTAGATGAAAAAAAAAACAAGAAACAATACATAAAAACTAATACTAAATTAAATCAAAACTAAAATAAATGGTAAAAAGTGCTTCCCTTCGGTATAGTCCCGAAGATGCCGGCCGCTTTACTTAGCTGTACAGCAATTGAGAGAGGAAGCTGCCAGCATTTCCATCCCCAGTTGGTGTATATCAGTTAAAAATCAAAATGTCGAATGTCAAAATTGCCTACACCTTCTGCTTAATCAAAAGTAGCTGTTTAGTGTGTGTCTTATACCGATATATTCTTTGAGTTGAATGAATACAATGATTTTGTACAGAAAACTGTTACAGATGTGCTTTTACCCTATTAATTCTAATTTGTATAACTATTTTTGCGTGTCACTGCGTGACTAGATAGCTGGAATTAGTATGATACTAATAAGATATATAGGTACCCTATCTCAATACTATAATTTCGATTCATTGATGTTCAAATAGTCTGTATTAGGTACTTATTTTTTTGCAAATATTTCTAATGAACAGATATTTTATTTTGACAACTTTATAAATAGTATAGTCTAGTATTGAGCTACTAAGTAAACTGAAATCAATGCTAGTTAAAGAAAAGGTTCCAATGAATTAAAAAACCTATTCGTTTTGAAGTCGGTTAAAAAACTGGTTCGTATGTTGACCTATCACAACAAAATTTATTACATCGTACGCTAATAATATATGGTAATATTTTACAATCAAATTTAACATGATTATGTACAAAATATTCAAAGTGACTTGTAAAAATAACAGTAATAAAAAATACAAAATGACGCTGTCATTGAATGTAGGTAATCCATAATTTAAACTTTTTATGTGAAGATTTATTGATAACACAGCAAATCCTTGATTTGGAAGTCACTTAATTAATATGTCAAGTTTCGACCGAAGAAGAGTCACGAATCGTTGGTTTTAGACATTTTTGATGTCGTAAATTTTTTGTTTAATATTTCCTGTTTCATTACTATAGGTTTAATTTTTGTGTGACATATGCTATTACGTCATTTAGCATACCAGTCTCAATAAAACTTTTAGTTCTTAAGATCTTAATTTCGTTTTTTCATTCAACAGACAAATTGTCATTTCTTACATGTATGTTCTTAGCTTTACTTTTAATGTCATCATCGTAATCATCGTCAGCTAATAGACGTACAATGCTGGTTCCGGTCTGGTTGACCTCCTCCAAAAATTTGGGGTCATCATCATCATCTCAGCCATAGGACGTCCATTGCTGGACACAGGTCTCCTCAATAGACTTCCGTATGGGCCGGATAGAGGCGACCCGCAACCAGAGAGTCCCTGCAACCCGAACCAGGTTGTCCGACCAACTCGAGGGTGCCATACTGCGTCTGCCGGTACGCGGTCTCCACTCGAGAACCTTTCTGCCCCAACGGCCATCGGTTCTCCGAACTATGCAATAAGGCCCGATTTCAATAGCATATCTCGTCATTATGTTAAAAGTCTACATTATTTGTATTTTATGTAACTCTATTATGTCTTGAGAACAGAATGACAATAAGAAAAAGTTAATCCATGCTAATTATATAAATTATCAATCTTTATATAAATTACTCCAAAATGAATCCACTTTTCATTTTCCTTCCACTGGCACCGAAAAGTTATCACAATAAACTGTAGAAGATGCCCGCAACTTCGTTCGTGGACGAAGAACAGTCACAACCCTTAGTGTTTTCTTCAGCTTAGTCCGATAAAAAGTATCCTATAACTATTTGTGGATACCCAGCCCGTGTACCTGAAATAGTTTAAATCCGTGTAGCCGATTTGGTGTCAAGAACTGATGAAGCCACAAAGGCACAAACAAACATACATATAAAATCCAAAAAAATATTTTTCGCTTGAGTTTACCTCCAGGCCCTTACAATAGTTTTTTTGAAAATATCTTTAACGTACAGACATTTCATTTTACAACTTTATAATACCAAAGAATACATGAATAACCGTAGGTGTTCTCCGTTTATGTAAATTTAAGTTTTTGAAATCGCTCATTGGTACACATTCAGATTAGGAATTAAATACTTAATACACCACATTATTAATATATTATTAGTCAATAACCTCATCAAAATCGGTTCAGTAGATCGATAAGCAATACAATTTAAAGTCCAATTCACATACCGATCGCACTGAGGCATTTTAAACTTTGTTTCAATAGTAAATGAGGTAGTATTTCACTGAGAGTTTATATTTTTTTTTATGTATTATGGATCGTAGAAAGTGACTATTCTTATGTAAATGTTTTTATTATTTAAATTGTTGATAACCGTTGCCCTTGTTAACAATCTAAAGTGTTTTACGTCCTTATTGCGACGCTATAAAGTCCGTTTTGGCGTGGCCATTACGATGCGAATACAAATTGAGTGTTGGCATGCTTCATAATTGAATAATTTACTGGGAATTTTGTAACTTTTATGAAGATATTCGTGCTGTAAGCTTTTTGGGTTCCGTTCTTCAAGTGTTTATGTTAATTTTTTTATTGTTTACTCTAATCTGTTTTAGTTACTTATGTGACATAATGGCAACTAGTGTAGGAAGCAATGTTAAATTACGTTTAGGGTTAATAATTTTTTTTCTTAAAATACTCCTCACTTTACTTCTTTCTTAAGGAAGGGCCACAAGGGTGAGGAAAAACTTTTCAGCAAGCAGTTAAGGCGTTTAATTTTCCTAATTCCATTGTGATACGAAAATTATTCATACAATTTATATGACAACTTCGTGTCACAACGAAATCAATTAAGATTAGGCAAATGAAATTCCTTAATTACTTGCCAAAAATTTGGTCTCCCCCTAACCGCTTAGGACAGGAAACATTACATACTTATGTGGAGTGCCTCCCCCAGAAATATATATTTTTTTAACTACCTGAGCAAGTATGCAGCGGATTATACAAGACAACTATAGTCCAAATTTCATTAATATTTCATATTGTATTTTTTGAATAAAAAGCATGTGACATACGGACGGACGGGACATGACAAAACTATAAGGGTTCCGTTTTTGCCATTGCTACGGGACCCTAAAAAGCCTGAAAAATATCTCCTCGACCCTTCCAATAGAAGCCTAACATTAGTACAAATATCCCGTCCGGCAAACTAGAAGGATGTCTGTCCCGTCGGGATCAAACACATCACCTCCTAATCCCGGGTCGGGTCGAGCTTGGCGATTACTTTTAACTAGCGCGAGATTCTTTCCCGGGGGAACTTTGAGTCGTTCTGGGATAAAGTGTGTCAGTGATTTATAAAAATGCGGATTGTTCTTTTTAATACTTTAAGACCTCATTTTTAGGGTTTCGTTACCAAATGGTTTGCGGAAGTCATAACCCCCTTTTTACTTCAGTATAGTCAGGTAAAAAGTATCCTATAACCGTCTCGCCCTCTAGCCCGTGTAAGAAAAATAGTTGAAATCCGTTTAGCCGATTTGGCGTCATGAACTGATAAAGCCACAACGATACAAGCAAAAAAACTTCAGTGATCTCCAAATAGTCCCTTACAATAGTTTTTTTTTTCAATATCTCAATGTACAGACTATTTAATTTTACAACTTTATAATACTATAGATAATTGTGCAAAAAAAAACAATAAAATAAAACGATAGTTTAGTGAATAGTGATTATGTGAATAAGTTCCCCACTGATCGCTTCTTTCGCCCCCTTTAGCACTTTGCAACCGTTTAATCAACAATAAGAAAACTATAGAAAAAACTTGTTTTGCCACAAGTTTTTTTTAAATTTTCCCTAGTAATAATATAGCACAGATATAATAACAAAGAATTATTGTCACTATATTAAATAGAAAAGGCACTAACTGTTACGAGCAAAAAAATTAATGAAACAAAGCCTTAAAAAATATAAAATACTAGGTTCAATAAGCCACTACACTCACTAAAATAAGTATGCACTAAAAAAAATTGGCACTAAATAACACTAATTATAACAAAGCACTAAATATAACATTCATACACTAAATAAATCAAAACACTGTAAAGTATATTCTCCAACGCGCCGTTCGTCCCGAAGACGGATGCTCGCGCGATACATCAATCAACTAAGAATGACAAGACGCCGATTCATAAAGGTCTCCATTTAACAACTAAAATACACCCTAAACAATAAGGCACTAAGAACCCAAAAATATAAGAAAGCACTAAACAAAACACTAAAACTATCTGTAAAAATAAGGCACTAAACATAAACACTAAATAAAACAAACCACTGGAAGGTTTATTCCCCGCCGGGCCGTCCGTCCCCATGATGGATGCCCGCGCGACGCATCAATCAGCTGTGATCGACAAGACGCCGATTCATAAAGGTATTAATTCAACCGACGACGTTGATTGATTTTTACGATATTAACGCGATATATAATTACGTGACGGTTATCTGTGGCGTTCCACTTGCGAACGGTTTTGTTTTTCTATTTTATTTAGATGGGTGTGTGAATAGAGCTATGATAGCCAAACTGCAGTACATATTTTTTATTTACTTAAAGTCATGATGTCGATTTAGTCACTTAATAGTTATCGCTGCTTTTTCAGATAAAACCGCATAACTTATATTTTTTCTTAATTAAATAAAAAATAGTTTATTTTATCCACTTGTTAGTGAAAAAAATATATAAAAATATATATATATATTAAAATTTAATTTTGAATGCGATAGAAAACCATCAATTCTGTAACTAAATCAAATAATTTATTTGCTTAAACATAGTGTTATTAGGTCTTATAATATATGTGTATTTCCAATGTTCTCAATCTGCAAGCAGGCGTGCAAATATTAATTATAAATGTATTAATTACAGTCAACTACACTAATTGTATCCATCCATATAATTCGTTATTTTTAAACCAAATTTCTATTTACATATTTTCTCTTCGAGGAATTACGAATCAAGAGAGTCGTAATAGGAATAAACTCGGAGTCGTGTCCATTATCGATTGATTTATTAGTATAAATTGGGCTGTCACCGGGTTTTTTCAACTGCGCCTGGCGCTGAGGGTCAGCTTACAAACAGACATTACACATTATCGGGATATACGCAATATTTAAACATACTATCTGGTATACTCATGACTCGGGGAAAACCAAATCACACAAAAATTACCTTCTCATACGAGATATAAGTGCCTTGAAACACGGTACTTTATTTTTTTTAGTATAGGAGGCAAACGAGCAGACGGATTACCTCAAGGTAAGTGATCACAGTCGCCATAGTTGCGAACATAGACACCTGCATCACCAAAGGAGTCACAGTTGCGTTGCCGGCCTTTCAGGTGGGAGTACGCTCTTTTCATGAAGGTGTATATAACGTAATGTTAAAATACGACAGGACTATGATATCACAATATGCTATCATATTCTAGACCGCAACACAGATATCTACCTTTGGTATTTATTGCTGACTTATGTATTGCACTATTACCACGTAAATATCAGGCTTATAATGGTTGCGTTAAAAAAGAATAATATATCAATTGAAAACTAGGAATCATGCCTTTACGACACTACGGCTAAAATGACTTAAAGACAGAAATTTTAATCATCAAATTGAAAAACCAAAGCAGCATTAATTAACCCAAAAGCCATTCCCAAAAATTAATAAAAGAAAAATTAACACGTGTTAACAATTATCTACTCGTCATAGGGAAATTTGCGCTGGGGCACATTGAAAATCAATGGAGCACTCTGCAGTGCGTGACAGCTACAAATGGGGACTTGTTGCTCGCTTACAATGGAGGGAACAATATCATCGGAGCTTGAGGCTAAGTCCGCCCTTACAACTTTGTTTTTTTGCAGGGATTGCATTGGAGATATTAGTTACTATCATTTTTATGGTGTAACTGAGAGCTCAGCTATTTATCGGAATATGAAGGGGTGGGGCCAGGATAAAGCATAGTGCAAGAGAAAAGCAGGCTTAATCTAGTTAATAATAAAACCTCGTTATTTCTTAAGCTTTTCCCCCATTTCTGCAAATTACGTTATTGATTACTATTTACCTTGCCTTCTTTAGAGCGAATACCCTCTGTTCTCAACATAGATTTCTAAATCATGATTACCCTCCTCATCAGAAGTTTGTACTCTCACTCCTTATACACATAATTAAAATTAAATATGACCCTATTTTGGTTAATAGATGCAACAGTGCTCTGCTAACTAAGCTAGAAAACTTGCTGGATCAGGACTTTACTATTGTACTGAGACAAGCTGACCTCTAACCGAAATCTGCCAAAATTCAACAAAATCAATTCAAAAATTGAAATATGATGAACATTAAAACAACGAAAAACCCGTTTTTAAACCTAATTTGTTTTCCGCAAAGACTCCACGCGTCACAGACCTGAGTCAAGGAATATCGCGAAATTAATTGCCGAAACGTTATCGCCAAAAATCGAAATGTAATTAAATAATTAAATTGGAACAACTCACGGATCGATCTCAATCAGCCGATGGCCGAGAATATATCGGGTCCGAGCACGCGAGGCCGAAGGACGACATAAATCGCCGATGACTAATTGGCCGACGGGCTGTCGAATTTGTACTTGAGCATTTTTTAACAGAATTTTATTTAAATTTCGGTAGTTGAGTGTTGATGGGAGTAACTCCTTATTTAATTTACCGATTTTTTATCCATATTCTCTTTTGGTATCCAATCGCGCTGCCAGTGCAAAACATTGACTGGTCATTTTATCCTTGTAACGATACTGTTTTCCAGTTCCCTTCCTCGCGTTTGTGGCGCCACCTGTTTTTATATTAAAGAACCCTATTGAAAAGCAGCGCCACGGCTTGTCATTGTCAGTGTATACAGCTATGTGGGAGTCCTTGTTTGACGCCATTGTGATTGTGTTCATGTCTGTGCTTTTTCTTATGTTTCTACTTATTTTGAAATAACTTTTTTCTAGTGAGATTGTAGT
The DNA here is from genome assembly GCA_905404275.2 of Hedya salicella. Taxonomy (NCBI): domain Eukaryota; kingdom Metazoa; phylum Arthropoda; class Insecta; order Lepidoptera; family Tortricidae; genus Hedya; species Hedya salicella. The sequence continues at coordinate 2,037,672 of FR990104.1, forward strand.
GGTTTGCTATGAAGCGAACGCGTCCTTATAATAATTATATCTTGACAATTTGTGGGTTATATTCAATTAAAAATAATGATTTGTTTCTTTTCGTCTAGTATTTTATGTTTTTTTTTTCATTTTCGTGGATTATCCTAACCTTTTTTATCGAACCAGGTTTTGTTAGCATTGTAACGTTAGTATAAATGTAGTTTTTAAATTATCTAGTTTCCTATTCAATATCTTTCCATGGAACGTAACCGTGCCCATTTGTAGAAAAAATATTAAAGTACTAAAACTTATTAAGCCTCTAGATTTTCAATTTTGCTAGCACGACGATGCCCCGTCTTCGTTTACTACTTTTACTATACCTATATGTAACGATCTCATACTAAATGCCGGTTAGTAACAAATACACAGACACAGGGTTTTGTGACTAGCGCTTATTTTGTGTTAAATGATATGCTTTTACTGTATTAATTATATCAATGTATGACTAGCAAAACTAAAAGTCTTTTTCGGTTAAGTCACCAACGCACTAAGATATCTCTAGGCTTATCTCAGTATTTGAATAATCGTGGTTCAATAATCACCAAAATAAAGACTTAAAATTACCTAGTCATTTCGCGTCGCATCTTTATCTTACATCATTTATTCCGATTCCAAATTCGTTAATAGGGGTGAAGAGGACTCCCTATTAATGAATCTTTCCTTCTAAATACTTCCCAACTAAACATAAATCAAAAATCGCTTACCCACATCAATAACCGCGTATCTGCGTAATTGACCGCGTCCAGTCGCTCGTAAAATGTCAGATACCGCGTTGTCCGCGGCGCCTCTGTGCCGATAGTACACTGAAGTGGAGATAGGATAGCCGTGGATAGGCTCCAATAGGTCCGATATTGAAGTATATGATAACTGCAGTGCAGACTACCTAGAAGTTTATCTACTAACTTTTGCTCGCGGCTTCACCTGCATGCCAAGTGCACTTTGTTTATGCCTTGGGAACGATATGTTTCATTCTAATGTCTCTGAAGTAAACAAGAAAATTTCGAATTAAACGTACGTGTAAAAGGCTTACAAACGCTTCTGCAGAAAAAATGTTTCGCACATAGATGTAACGTACACAATTTTCACACGTCGTCAAAACAAAACTGGACCTCGCGAAGAGAAGTTCGCTTCATCTTTTATCTCTTTTTGAGTTCCAAAGACCATTGACGTAATAAATTAAAGCATCCGACACGTCAAGATGTAACACGACGAAATGTAAATGTTGATACCCTGTTTGGTTCTATGAACATCTTGGATTATCTTGGAACGAATGATTCGTTCTCTTACACTTACACCATGTATGTGTCTGATGTCGATATAGTTTTGAATATTGTGCTACAAGTAACCAACTTCTTCGCACAAATGGTAACTTATGCAAATATACAGGTGTATAATTAAAACAAAAAAAATTACTTTGATCACTAGAAGCCTAGGCAAAACATCTACAACATGTACTTGAAAATATAACTATCAGTAGCCTCACAAATAAATATGGACTCATACGTATCAGTTCAGTAACATACAGACGTGAGAGTCATTGTGCTGTCGGCTGCGCGCGCGCCGGTGCAGCGACAATGTGACAGCAGTGTTATCTCTGTGACGTGCTTCGTGAAAATGATTAAGGGGATCGACGAGCTAGCGGGTGAATTTTACAGCTTCCAGATTTTGAGCCTTGTTTAAATCTTTAAATTTCATTTATTTTAACCATCTTAATTATTATATTAGTAAGACTGCTGGACACTGCTGGACTAAAGGCCTGCTGTATCTTATGCTGCTCTCATGCAACAGTTGTTTGCTAGCCAGATCTAAAACAACCGACCATTTTTTTCACGTGTGATAAAATGGAGTATGAGCCAAATTTTGCAAGTATTTTTTATAACTTGCAGAATTTTTAAACTTCACATCAGATTTTTAAGTTGTCAGACTTGTTAGACGATATGATCTAGACTGTGGAAAATTGTTGTATAAGGGCGGCGACCGATCGGTCATGAATATCCTTGGGGGAGCCCTTTGTCAAGTAGTGAAATTCTTTAGGCCGATATGATGATGATGATGTTAGTCTTAATTTTGTAAACGACTTGCCTTATGTAGAGAAAGAGCTTTTAACATTATCATTCATAATTCTCCCAATCACAATAAAACTTGTTTATTTTGATAAATTTTATCAAAAACACTTTGCCACAGTCACGCCATTAAGTCAAATTTAGTCAAATTGTTTCATATACTATTTATCACTAAAATGAACCGCGACTGACTTTTAAAGTCCTTTATAAACTTACATGAATAACTCTAGCGCCAAGCACACAAAAACTTATTGCGAAAGCTCGAGCTTATCAGAGCTTAGGTTATCACCCATCTGCCGTTGATTGATGCCTTGATACCCATGACACCTATCAACGAGGTGCTTACCAACTTATCTCTCCTGTAGATTAAACGAAAACCAAGTCTATGTCTGTGGAGTAGAGAGTTTGATAAGGAATGGATTAATTTGGTGTAATAGGTTCTATTGATCATCGATGTGATCATTTGCGTATCGGTTTTGTGTTGTTTACGTGCCTAGACTTTACAAGCTGTATTTTTAATATTGTTTATATTAAAAATGCGTTAACTATGACTATGGTCTATTCTGCTTACTTGATCAATCGAAAATATAGATTTGAATCTCTATTGTAAAAGAATAAGCTCTGTTTTATACTAATAATACGTTTATTACTGAGTTCAATCACTTGATCAATGAAGCGTCATAAAATACTAATTAGACTTCAGTTGTAAAGCTGGTTTTATCGTTATTTATTACAGGATATTATTTGATGTTGATGACTGCGCTAGTACACTTACTCTTATTCTTTTCAATTAAAATCATAAGAACATTGAGAACCTTTATATCCTGTTTCCTTGGTTTTATTATCATTATCACATAATGCATTAATTTTTTACCTTAGTAAATAGTAAGAGGTAAGAAAAAAGAAAAGGATAACTTAATGTCAACTAAATAATGATGGTGGTGGCTATTATAAGTAAATATTGGCTATTATAAATAAATATTTGACGACCGGTTTGGCTCAGTGGGAGTAACGTTGCCTGCGAAGCTGAGGTCCTGGGTTCAAATCCCGGTAAGGGCAAATATTTGTGTGATGAGCATAAATATTTGTTCCTGAGTCTTGGATGTTTTCTATGTATATAAGTAATATATCTATTAAATATATCGTCGTCTAGTACCCCTAACACAAGCCTTATTGAGCTTACCACGGGACTAGTTCGATTTGTGTAAAATTGTCCTGTAATATTTATTTATTTATTTATTTTATTTATTTATTGATCAATCTGCATCGGGCAGGTTTTGAACTAACATTGTTTTAGCATAGCACAAAATCTATTTCTCTTCTTCGTTTTACCATTTTAAAGCGTACAACATAGACGTATCAAAAACAGTTATAGAGGCGTTGTGTACCCAAATCAAATAATCAGACGATTAAACAAATTTTATAATCGTCGCCCCGAAGTTCTCCTCTAACATTCGCAGAGCAAAACGCATAATTGCCAGCCATGACATCTCTTTGTATCTCGTCTAACGCATGCGCTCAGTTGCAGAAGCCTTTGATCAGTGCACCGCCGGCGGCGGTTCGAGTCCGGATTGACACGATGCGTTTTAATCAATTAGCTGGTCCGAGTCAGTGAACAGTGAAATAAGCGGACCACACCGGGCAGGGGTTTTTGGGTCTCGTATTTCAAGGGATGCGTTTCGGCTTAAAAAACGCGGCTTGCAGATTTCGGTGAGAGGTACTTAGTGCTTAGGTTTGGATTGGAAGGGACGGAAAAAATATGGACAGAGATAGTGGAAGAGTGAAGAGAAGTGAATAAATGAAAGGATCAAGATCAATACCATTTCTATCAAAATGAAGATTGAAAAATGCAAATTGGATATAATATATTTTATCATCCTAAAATTAATATATTATCATAATCCTAGCCCATAAAGGTTAAGGTTTAGCTCAGTGGGAGTAATGTTGCCTGCGAAGCTGAAGGTCCTGGGTTCAAATCCCGGTAAGGGTAAATATTTGTGTGATGAGCATACATATTTGTTCCTGAGTCTTGGATGTTTTCTATGTATGTATATAAGTAAATGTATCTATTAAATAGGTCTTCGTCTAGTACTCATAACACAAGCCTTATTGAGCTTACCATGGAACTAGTTCGATTTGTGTAAAAAATGACGTGTAATATTTATTTATAAAGTGAATACAAGAATTAAAGCAGTTCCCTTTGAGTAATTAGTGCTTATTTTATAAACTACTTTTTTTGTCTATGTTTTTCTTTCTCTCTGTTAATACGTACTCAAATCAAAAGTACAAACAGTCACTAACCTATCTTATATCTTTTCTATTAAAACCTACCTCTTTTACAAGTAAACGACAGCTATCTCTTTTAAAAGAAAGTAACTGATTCGTTACAATCGTCGCCTATAAATGATGACGCTGCAGAAAATAGAACAATGACGAAACTCGGAATTGGCGTGAAATCGTCACGATAAGAATAGAAAAGGCAATTCGGTTGGTCATTTTTAAAACAACGTAAGTCACTATGGAAACCTTATTTACTTGTGTTGTTTGAAAATGGAAATCAATTGGTGACCGGATGAAACGCAACGAATACTTTTTGGAGATATTTCTCCCAATTTCACGGCTGGTCAGTGATTTTCTGAATTATGACGGCGGAGTAGAGGGCGTCCACCAGAATGATGGGTCAACAATATTAGGCGCTACGCGTGTTCAAATAGAATGCAAGTGGCAGGGGACAGGAAGTAATATGTAAGACTTTGGAGGAGGCCTATGTCCGAAGGTGGATAATCCAAGGGCTGCAATAGGTAGATAGATGATGATGGTCAAAAATGTACTAATTATTACTATTACCCTCTTATAATTATGGCTGGACCCGAAAAATAAAACAAATTGGCAAAGTCTTCAAAAATCTTGGTCTTAATCTTTTTTCCGTTCTAGGTATTTCTCGAAACACATAATTTATCTTCTTCTTAAAGACAAATATTGTGTATTCTACGTCTTCAACTGTCATTCAAAGAAAAACGTCAACTTACAAATTGACGTTTTTTGGTAACTTGGATGCACATTTTTTCGTGTAAAAAGTAGTAAATGAGCTGACAATATCGAGATGTGATACTTGAAACATTTGAGGAGCTGCCAGTATTTGAATGCTTTATTCAATTTATTGTGTTCTGGTCATCATCATGTTTAAGAGTTAGGGCTTATGTTGGTGGAGTAAATTCCAACTTGTTCTACATTCCTCTTTGTATGATGAAGAAATTTTTTTTTCCTTTCATTTGTTCTAAAGTATGTCCATCTAGGTCTTTTCTGATGTACATGTATTTTCAATACGATTAAATTTTATCAACAAGTTTAGGCCTTCGATTACCCGACTATCAGTTAATTCCTATCAGCAAACGAGGTAATAAGCATCGAAGAGACAACCGCTATCAGGCGATTTATCAGTCGGAATTATGTCAGTGATAAAAAAGGAATAATTGATCCAGCGATGAGTAAGGCGATCAATCAATCATTAATCATGTTTGCGCAACACTTTGTCGCGGTGACGGCTTGCGGCCAGGGTTCCGTACTTAGAAAACCCTAATATAGCCAATTTAGTTTTTTTTTACATGTATTTTGAACCTGACTTTGAACTAGGTACGCTTGGCTCGGCCTCCTTCCCAGTGATCGGATTCAGTGCAAACTAGTATACCATCTGTGGCTAGTTCAAGTAATATGGAGATGCGATCTGCAAATACTTCTGATGAAATCAATCACAGATATAAATTATCGCATATCTGCATCTTGGTTGATTGTTCAGTCACTATTAGATGAGTTGTGGAAATCTTTGGGGCAGGCCTTCGTGGAGAAGTGGACATCCTTTGGCTGATATGATCATGATGATGAATACAAACTATTTAAGGTCTGTCAGTCGAACATAATTTTTGGTGTTTGATTCGAGAACGTTCCAGAGCCGCTTCTCTCTCTCGTCCTGATTTGGACACTTCTAATAATACTCTCGCTAGATGGCTGGATCAAGGGTCAGATACAGAAGGCAGTAATCCTGGACACGGCCGGTATTGCCAGAGCCAGCTTGAGCCCTGCCCCGCTGTCGGCGGCACCCTAGGTTAGGTTTTTTATGATGTGTTTATATTTTGTATCTGCTTTCTGTATTTTTCTTTTTATATTCATATTGTAAAACACCTAACTTATGACCATAAATAAATAAAGAGTATAAATCTAAATGTACAATATTAAATTTGTAATTAAGTAACCATTGATTTGATATAATTTAAATAATTTTAACTTTAATTAGTATATTATGTCACTTTAATTAATTAAATAAAAAACATTTTTGTATGGACCCCCTTTGGGTAAAAGCCTTCTCCAAGGTATACCACTCGAGTGGTATACCTATTATTCAATAAATAAGTTGTTATGCCTTAAAACAATACTTGAAACTAACGAAGATCCTAAAATTCACATAATTTATTAGTTATCGGCCCTTTAAGATCTAAGTTACATTAAGGTCATTAGGGTACCAATTGGGCGAAGCTAAATTGCTTTAATAAATCTATTTTATTTGGAGTGAATGTGCTAAGCTAATAACTTAAGTAGAATATAATATTTAAAATAGGTTTATATAGTACTAGCTTCTGCCCGCGATTTCGTCCGCCTTAAATTCAGTTATGGCGAAAGAGGGTATTTTTTCCGGGATTAAAAGTAGCCTACTCCTTTCCCGGGACTCAAACTACCTCCATAGCAAATTTTATCCAAATCGGTTCGGCGGTTTAAGCGTGAAGAGGTAACAGACAGACAGACAGACAGACACACTTTCGCATTTATAATATTAGTATGGATTATGGATAGTATGGATAATGATATAATACTAAACAAGTCTAATATTTTATCTACACATCACACCACAATTTTATTACTATATTGAAGGATCGCAATAAAGCGATAGTCATATCTGTTACTTTTAATTTTAACCTAAATATGATTTCAAGTGTGTTATCATGATTTATTACTTTGTTTATCAGAATGATTCTACTTTGCTGTTGTACGATTAAGTTTCCTTTGTAATAAGGAAATTGCATGATGACAAAAAAATCCGTTCACTGTGGAAAATTTTACGTTGAATTTACGATAATGAAGACTGTATTGTATTATTTCGATCGATCGATTGTGGGTTTCCTCGAAAATTAAAGGGTTTGATTTGTTGCATATGACTAGGTAAGTATTTATTTTAGGTAAAGGCTATTGTTTCCTCTACTTGACTATTAAGTCAATTCTGACACGTTTGCTATCGTACTCGAATTTTCCTTGGCATTGGATTTTTTCCGGGGCATAAAATTAGACTGGTAAGAGATCGTAAAGTATTGCACTCTTTTACTTTTTTTTTCTAAATCGTGCACTTTTGGCAGAACGGTGGTGGTTGGTAAATCTATCACTTGGCGTTTAATAGAGTCCGCATTTCTAAACATATGCATGAAGATCTTGAGTTTTCGCAGTACCGCTGTTGATGAAAAATGTTCACTTAATGAGTATTACTAATATTTTTTATTAATATTATAGCGGAATTTGAAAACTTAAATGCTTCAAGTTGAATTCAAATCCATGTCTCCAATAGCTCTGGGCTAACGGGTGCCATAACTACTTCGGAGTCGAAGCCATGAAGCTCAACCATCGGATTTTTCCATTAGCTACTTCATTACTAATTTGCTTTAGGGAACCTTGTTACGATATACTTTTCTGTAACTCTGTACTCCTATCTCTTCTAAACTTCCCTCTAACCTCTTCTTCTCTTTTGTTCCAGAAGAAGCCACCAGCGCAGACGGCGGAGTGAAGGAGCCCCGGGAGGAGCGGGGGGAGGACGCGTCCAGGTCCGCGTCCCCCGCATCCCGCGCCTCCCCCGCGCCCGACGCGGACATCGAGCACAGCATACCCGCCACGCTGATCCAGGATCCCCATGCCGAAAGGTGAAAAGATCATGAACTTATCTAATTGACTACGTCCTTTCACTTATACAGGATTTGAAAGATAAGAAGATCATGAAATCATGGAGACACGTCCTTTCGTTGCTACGTTCAAAATAAGGAAGGTTAAGTTGCGTTAGGTGTTGGTGCCTGTGTTTAGTCTCCCAGCTTACCCACCAAGACCCTCATGGCAAAAGATGAGAAGACTATGAGATGATAGCCTCACTTAAGTCTTTTCGTTCTGAGATCATATCACTGGGTATTCTCTGTTTCTAGTCTCACTTCATACTCGCCACACAGAAGATCTTCATGCTGAAAACGTAACTTACGTCCTTTCATTGTTGTTGTTGTTCGTCGTTTCAGGCTTGCTGAAAAGTATGAAAATAAAGGTTAAGCTAGCACCCTGAGGGTTGCCCATGAGAGGAGAGTGGATCATGAGATGACGTCGTTTCAATTTCAGTTTTTCTTGGAAAGTAATAAGATTTACTTAGATTATCCCATACGCTGATCCTAGACCTTTATACTGAGTGGTAAGTGGAACATGAGGTTATAATTACCACTTACGTTCTTTCGTTCTTCATTCCACACTATGCAACGTTGCATTTTGTGTGGCTGGGTTGTTGTGTCAATGCATTGCCTCCGTGTCGAAAGAAAATCATAAGTACGTTTTTGATATTGAACTGATTGAAGTAATGTGAAATAGTTTCGAATATTCCCCCATATGAGATGCCACATCAACGCGCGTCTTTTAGCCATCCAACGCTCATTTCGATGTTAGACATTTTATATTTGATTTGTGGTAAAAAAACGTCATTTTTAAATGGCACTTGCCTAGGCTGCACTAGTCCTTGTTTCCTGCCTATTTATATATTAATTAATTAATTTTATTCCGTCAAATGTATTTTAGTATTTCTTATTTTTATTAGTTTGCATTTCCGTTTTCATTAATTTGAATTGGAATTTTATCAGCATTTGTTCAATAATTAGGAACAGATTTGACAATGTATGTGTGCAATTTTTTTTTTTATATTAATGCCTTCAGTGCAGTTACATTGCATAACTGATATATAATTACTGTGTAATCAATCTAACTTATCCATCATTAGATCATTATACTTTATTGGACTATTTGATAACTATCGTTATCAAGACATGGAACCACTACGACTTGAATAGTTTCAATACTAGCTAGAGAAGTCTTGGATTTATCATCATCATCAGTCTAAAGACTTAAACAAAAATAACTAGACATAAGTATTCTATATAAAGTTAAATAAAAGCTTTTACAAAATAAGCGAAATGAGCTAATAGTCACTGAACCGAATGAAAAAACTTTTTTTTTAAGTTTGTATGTGTGCATTTATGTATGTGTCTTTGCGCCTAAAAAACGTCAAAACGACTGTCCAGATTTCAGCAATTTTTAATATAAAGATAGCTTGATTGTTGGACATTCTATACCCGATACGACATTGCTGAAGCAAATGGTAGGTATAACTTTTTTCTTCTCCGCCACTGAAGTGGTGGGTACTATCCATTTTATGGCGCATTCGTTAGATGGATGTTCCAATTTAAATACAATACAGGGTAAGTACAGACACCAGCATCAATATTTTCCTTAACAAAGGGGGCGAAAATATGTGACATGTCCTAAGAGCCCTAGAAATAGAGTCGTGTCAGATATGCGCGCGTTGTTGTGGGAGATATCAATGCTGGTGTCTGTACTAAGCACGAAGTACAAATCAGCAACTGTGGACGCTTGGTGAATAGTCATAATTTTCCTCTGCTAATACCGACCTTGTGTATACAATCAAATCGAAATCCGAGTCAAGGTAGACGAAGAACTTATCAGTAAACGTCATGTTAATGATCAGTAATAAACTGTTATTGACACTTGTAATAATAAAGACATTATTAGACTTAATACTGTTTAGCTATTAATGAATTCAACGTAATACATTTTTTCCTACAGATGTAGTAAAATTATTTTGAAATACTTGTCTAAATTACTGTGAATCTTCTATACTATTATAAAGTTGTAAAAAAGAAATGTCTGTACACTGAAGGTATTTAAAAAAATGATTGTAACGGACTATTTGGAGGTCACTGTAACGAATCATAGGTATTTTATTTTCAACTTTTGTATGTGTCACTGTGGGTAGGTGGGTATCCACAGATGGTTATAAGATATTTTTTACCCAACTACGCTGACGAAAGTCGCCTTTGTCCAGCAGTGAACATCATTAAAGTGAAAGAGATATGAAGGAAGTTATACTATGCTTTTAAAATATTGCTCATTTATAATCGATTCATATTAAATTCCTTTGCTTATCCATGAAATAACATCTTGGTTAGATATGACAATAAATTGTACTCACATGCGCATATTTTCATACAGTTTCCATAAAAAAAATCGCATCCAAATACAACATTCCACCACCAGACAGTATAATCCTCGACACGTGTTACGCCTCTCTACGAAGCATCATCAGGAGATGCAGGAGATGTTGACAGTTCACCGTCCACCCGAGAAGTGAGATGTCCAAAACGGTTAGCCCTATTTATCTCATGTATTATCTCAGTACTCACCTATTTATCTTATTGCTCATCTTTTCCTTTATGCTGATGCCATAATTATTATAACAGTAACCTACTTCGATTTTATTTACAACATAAACTACAAACTTAAACACGCTCAACATTATTGATGCTTCACCCAATCCATTATCACACATATATTTATCATTAAGATTGATTGATTGCTAAGTAAATATCAATGGAAAACTACACATCAATGCGTCATCCTACGTAACCTCTCAGGGTGTTCACGATTTCATTGTGTATCGGATAGGTGGTCCGAAGATCAGTCAGCTGCGTCCAGCTATAACGATCCTATTGTTTTCCGTGATCAGTTGTCAACTAGTCCTACACATCCACTTGGCTGCACATTACCAAGATATCTATTGCTGTAAGTTTACTTCTATCAGCATCCTCGTAAGGTTTATTGTCCTCTGTTCAAACGTCTTTTCTAATCTTGGGAGCGTCTTTGAAATGAATGGAAGAGATAGTGACAGTTATTGTGTGTTTCACCACTAAAAATGATCCGGATTCACAATGTGACACTTCATCAATTCTTGTACTTGAAATGAATCTTCAATCTCTTAATGTTACTATTGATTCCACTGGCTCTGGTGATTTTAATTCTGATCGATTGATGGTTTCTGATAACTCAATGATTAATTAGTTCCTGATACGCTTATTCTTTAGAATCCGCTTATCAATTTCACGTGACAAGGATTTTTCTATCTATTCCGTCATTATCTATTCCAAATTTGGGATATGTTTTATATTGTTTGACCCTCACTGGGGAATATAAGGTTAATTGATTTTTATAATAGAGTTGTTTTAACCTCTAACGGAAAAAGAGGAGTGCTGTGATTTGTGTATCCGTCTGCGATGTCGTAGTTCTTGAATGGATGGACAGACCTGAGTTTCGTTTTTTGTCTCTTAAAAGTGAACTCATCGAAAGTGTTCCAGAAAACTGATTCAGACGTTAGACAGTTATCAGCAGTGATATGAATAGGTAGAGCAACACCTTCAATTCGCTAAAGAACATAATCTAGAGTGGTCACATCCGGGTAAACCGGATGTCCGTTATTATTCTGATACTAATCGTAATGTTGTTACTCACAGTACCATTCCGCGATATTTTATGTTAGCTTGTAGTAAAACCGAAAGTATGAAATATATCATAAGCCGCTAGAAATTTAATAAACAATTTGCGCTTTCCCACTCATTGCTTCTCAAAGGGACGTGTCAGCGTTAAAACGCTGTGAGCAAATAGTTCTAGACAGAGAAGGAATAATTGAAGTGGGTAAAGTTTACCTGGTTGTAACCACTCTATATTTCGATCGCTGGCGAACTTTAGGTATAGCTCTACGAGTATTTCGGTCACTGGTTCTCAGCTTTTCAATCAATCAATCAATCAAATAATGCTTTATTCAAGTAGGCCTAGGTACAAGCACTTTCGAATTGTCAGGTACAGTACATTTTGTCCATATATGTCGGGATATCAGTTCACCAATTACTTGTTTGAAACAAAACTATAATCAGTGTCACACCTCAAGCTGTCCGGTCGTTAATATATTCTTTCGAAACGTGCCGAGGCATTATTTCCTTAAAACAAGCCAACATCGGTTTTCTACGAAACATTTGTTTTGCTTAATCAAATAGATTTGAAGTGCTGTATCAAATCGCATGTCAAATGGCATTGTCTTTTTACTCTTTTATTGAAACAGATGTTGAAAGCTGTTCAAATTCTCCAGACATTTAAACAACTTTATCTTTACTTCTTTAAGGTTCAATATTAAGTTTAACAGGGTGATATCATCAGTGGTAGTATTTGACCCGATCAAAGAGAAAAACAAACATACTGACAAAAATACATACTAATGATGTATTTTGTATTACTTGTCTGTATTTAATTATGCTTTCTTGACATATTTTCTCATTGTTTGCATTCGTGTCGTTTAATTAAGCGTCAATTGAGCGTAAATTGAACTTTAGTTTTTATCAAATAAAGACTAAGTAATATGAATCATAAGTCGCTGTTTTGCAATTCATGTTCAAATCGGTTTTAAAATATTCTAGAAAGTGCCCGCAACTTCGTCGGTGGAGGAGAAAAAAATCAGAACCTTCCTTTTTTCTTCAGCGTTGTCGAATAAAAAATAATAACCATCAGTCAATACCCGAATGCAAAAATTGTTGAAATCCGTCTACCCTATTTGACGCGGTGTAGCCACAACGACACATACGAACAAATAAAAAATGCATTTGTTTTTTCTTTTCAATTACCTCCAAATAGTCCGTTACAACAAATACGTTTAGCCGGTTTTGCGTGATGAAGCCACAATGACACAGACAAACAAACAAAAAAAATCATAAATAGATTTTGAGACAAATGTTAAGTACATTTTTTATATCTTCAATGTACAGATATTTAGCTGTTTTTTTAATAGCCAGTATTTGTGTCCTACTGCTGGCCAAAGGCCTCTCCCTCGGATCTCCACAGGTCCTTGTTTGATGCCTATTCCGACCAGTTGTTGAGGAATGCGTCTAGGTCATCCCGCCATCTCCGTCTGGCTCTGCCCGTGTGCGTCGTCCATCTTTAGGCACCAACTTAGCTATGCAGACCCATTTTTCTTTAATTTTTACAACTTTATAACAGTACGGAAGACACTTTTATTCAAACTTTTAAATTGGGAGATGAGTTAGAGAAATATAACATCAACATTAAATGTACCTTTTACCACCCCGGTCTTACTCATGAATTGAAATTTGATAATTTAAAACAAATCCTTTATTTTTGTAACACCAGAATCGTCACCATTTTAATTAAGCAAAAAAAAAAAAAAAATCTTATCTGTATCCGGTGGAACAGCAGGTATGATTGTCATCACAAAGTTGCCTATCAGTTAATAAAATACACATTTCTGGATACTTCACTTTACTCCCTTGGGATAAGGGTCAGGTGTTGTTTTAAAGTGTTCAAAATGCAGGTTTATCTGCCTAGGTTGCTACGTCCGCTTTTCCATCACTGTCAATTAGGTGCAGTGAAGAGACTTCATCAATCATACATTCTATGGCTCTAGTTCCACCCTGAGGGTCCATTGTTTAGAAATGTCCGATTATTTCGTTTAGGATATTAGTTTTAGTTCAAATAAAAAAAAACATTAGCTGAGAAAGACTTTTAAACTACGTAAGAACACAAGTTTGTTTTCATAATGTTTTTATGGGCTCCGTAACGAAAGGGTAAGCCGGGACCCTGTTTCTTAGACTCCGCTGTCCGTCTGTCTGTCTATCTGTTCGTCTGTCACCAGGCTGTATCTCAAAAACCGTAAAAGCTAGACAGTTGAAATTTTCACAGCAAATCACAGATTTCTGTTGCTGCTGTAACAATAAATATTAAAAACAGTATAATTTTAAGTCTAGCTGTCTACTGCAGTAACCAATTTAAAATGATCGAAAACCGCGTATATTTTGGTTAGGAGTAGGGTTCTGTTCTGGATTTTCATAGATACGTCCGTTTGTAGCGTATATCTTGTACGGAACCCTTGGTGCGCGAGTCCGACTCAAAATTGGCCGGTTTTTTAATGTTATATGGGGCCAACGAGCAGATGGATCGCCTGATGGTAAGCGACCACCGTCGCCCATAGACACCAGAGGAGTTACAAGTGCGTTGCCGGCCTTTTAGGTTGGAGTACGCTCTTTCCTTGAAGGATGATGTTACAGGATATTTTGCATTTTTACACTTACAAAAGTAGTTAAAGGTTCAATGTCGGGATTTGACCTTAAATCGTAAAGAGCTAAACAAACATAGAAGACTGACGTCAGGTTTTAATGGTGCGAATAGACCTTATAATAAATAGGTCTATTTGAATAGGTCTTTTCGTTTCTATAATGTCTCCCCAAGGGAAAAGTATTATATATACTATTATGAAATTGTAAAAATGAAATGTCTGTACATTGAAAATATAAACGTGGTCTCCACTCTAGAACCATACGTATCACTATTAATTATTTAAAAGCAAAACTAGAAGGTCTTCGACAGCTGTTCAATATGACAAGGTAAATAGTAGGCGCCCATAACTCTTACGCACAATGAAAAGGTAATGAAGTTAATTTATGTCATGGAGTGAAAGAAAATTTTTGAGATACACCTGTACAAATAGAAGTTTGCTGTACGGAGGCACCTGAGGTGTTACTCATTTATATATACTCACTTTTTACAAATAAAATATTCTCATTCTCATATTCCGATCTTCGAAATTCGAAGTTCAAATAGGGTACATGCATGAAATTTTATATCGCGTCTCTTAACAAAATATGAAAATACCGTAAAAACGATTTCAAAAAGTGAAAACAAAACTAAAACCGGCCAAGAAATACGCATGATATAGGCATTTTAAACTGCTAATTCGATGGCTATTTGACAGAAGAGGTCCGCCATGTACTGTTACGTCATAGTCCACTCCGTCCATATAAACTCCATGTTAGATTCCGTTTTGCTAGAAAGAGATACAATGAAATGTTTGATGGCTTATATCTTGGTTATTTTTATAGTTATAGAAAAAAATATTTTTGTCTACTGTTTGTTACATGAATGAGCATTTAATAATGTCATGCCTCTCGCTCTGTGTTAAACTGTATTTGAGTGAGTGAGACAGCTAGTTCCGTTTCGAATTTCCTTCTCTTTGATGTGTTGATACGATCTGATGAGACATTGCGATAATTGATGATAAATTGTACTTTTATCGCAATTACAAAGCACTATTAATATCACTCATATGAGAAAGTAACATGATAATTGATATTATAAACAAAGATCAGAAACAAATGAAAAAAATATTCGACGATACTGGACTTGAACCAGTGCCTTGAGCCAGACCGGGGCAGCACGCTCTACCATCTCAGCTAATCGTCCACACCAGTAGTCGACGAATTTTGTCATCTGTTCTTGCTTATGGATCTCTGTATGGTGCATCCGACTCTTTAGCCGTTAAAAAAGTATGATAATTGATAGTTTAATTAAAAAAAAGTTATTTATTTTACTATTAATAGCTTAAGCAAGTACGATTGTTCTAATAAAGTTGTCTATCGCTTTAAAAAAGTGCATTTCTCAATTCTTTATTTATCCTCGTTACTTACTCAGGCGGGTAATTAAAAATAATATGTAGGTACCTATGTCGTTTAATTATTTAGAATTAAGAAACATATCTTTACTAAGAAAGTTGTAAAAATGAATTATCTGTACATTGAAGATATTTAAAAATGAAAAGATTCGGTAAGTTAATTTTTTGTATGTTTGTATGTGTCGTTGTGGCTTCATCACGCCAAAGCCGGTAAGCGGATTTCAACTATTTTTGATACACAGGTAGCTGAGTATCTCTATATGGTTATAGGATACTTTTCACCCGACTACACTGTCAAAAAAGCGGGGTATGACTTTTTCTCCTTCGCGGACAAAGTTGCAGGCGCCTTCTAGTATATTCTAATCAGCGTAGAAAACTAAGAGAACAATCTCTATATATCCAAGTGTCCATCAAAAGGCAATTGGTGGTGTCACTGTACCAAGTACGTAAAATGAATTACCTTACTGATGCCAAAAAAATGCACAACGATGCAAAAAGAACCATTTTAAACACGTTTGAATTTACAACAGAAGAGAAACGAAGGATTGAGTAGCATTTTGATAAAAATGTTTTGTAATTGATTGTTGACTTCATACTATTTTGCTAATCTAGCGCCATTCTGGACAGATTTGGAACTTTTATGTACTGTTTTCCACTTGAAATGAAATGGAATGGAATGAAATGAAATGAAATTTAATGGAATTAAATGAAAGGAAAGGAAATGAAATGAATTGACGCTCTGTTTCCCTATACGATGGCCTCCTTACCTTTCTATACTCCATGATAAATATGACAACTCTAGAGGCCGGCTATCATAAAGGTATTTTTAACCCCGACAAAAAGAGGTGTTTTATAAGTTTAACGAGTCTGTGACTCTGTGTATATGTCTGTGGCATCGTAGCGCTCATACGGATGGACCGATTTGAGTGCGGTTTTTTGTGTCATAGATAATATTATCCCGAGTGTTCTTAGCTTTGTTTGACAAAAATCTGAGCACTTGCCTCTAAGATATTCAGCTTTTAGTGGATCAAGTCGGGGGGTTTTTTAATTTTCTATAGTTATTATGATTTGTTTTAGATAAGTGTTTTTTTATAAGATTATGAAAGGGGTTATCAGACCGCCACCAAATAAACACATCATCCGGTCTAAATATACTCAAAATTACAAGTGCAATTGGAGCATAGTCTGATAATACGTACCCTTAAACGAATTGTGGATGACTAACGCGTGTACTAAAAACGGTTAAAATCTGTTAAGCCATTTTAGCGTGATGTAGCCACAACGACACATACAAACATACAAAAATAAGTTTTTTTTAGTGGCATTTCATTTAATTTTTACCATTTTTACATTGTGGTAGCTTTAGGAACACGTGGGACTACTTTGATACTAGGTACTAGAATAGTTATGACAGCACTAATAACGTAACATTATACCTAATATCAAAAATGGAGAATATTAAAAACACAATTGAGCACCAAAAATAACACAAATGTTAGTGCAGGGTCAAGTTAGACAGGTTGGGTTGGGCTGTACCGTCAGTGACCTTCAAATAGTCCATATCATTGTAAAAAAACGTATCTTCAATGAACAGACATTTCATTTTTATAACTTCATACTATCGCCATTGAAGCCCACGTTCCCACAGTACTTAATGTTCTGTAAATACTAGACTTGTTATGTTCGTCAATTAAATGTTTAATTACATAGATAATTCAACATGTCCTGTTCAGATATTTCAATCAAAACCTGAATTATCAGTAAGTACTAAGTCGACACAATCAATCCAACGAAGGGAAAATAATTTCAATATCATTTATCATTATATCGACTGAGGTATCAGCTTTTCCGAAAAATCCACATTACATCTTAATAGATTTATTATCGGTGAAATTAGTTGCGGCCTCTAGATTTGTAAACTTAATTAGTGTTAAAGTAAATGAGCTATTTTTAAAAACAAACTTATCTTTATCATCAGCATTATTAACATTTACATTGTTACTAAGTAGGTTTGGTTTAATGGTGTTGCAGGATAATGCAATATCTTACAATGACTTAGATATTTAAGGTCCTAAATATGATGTCGATATCGATAATAGACAAGGACCGGTACCCCTGTCGACTATAACACTAAACAATATTAGGGTTTAGGACTGATCTAATAAAACTGTCACGTTTCCAATTTGAAAATACCTAGTCAATTACAAGTGCGTCGTTTTAATATATTACGAATCAGTTATTGTAAATATTTAGAAGTTTAGTTGATAAAATACAGATAAGGAAACTATTAGGTATTATAAAGATAATTATACACCTATGAAATTTTTGAACACAAAATACTAACAAACTTGGAGTGAATGAATTGAAGCATAATCATTTTGCTAAGAAATGTAATAATAAAACTATTTACATATTTATATATATACAGACTTTTAATCACTTTTTTCCAAGTACCACTAAAATAATGTAGAAACAATTAACACAAAATATTATCAAAGTTTAAGTGCATACATTTAACCTCATAAGTCCTCGGTTACTTACATAAGTACAAATTAATGATAGTAGTTTTATCTGTCTATCTAACAGCCGCGGTCGTCCACTGCTGAATAAAGGCCTCCTCTTTAGCTCGCCACAGTATATCAAACCTGGTATTTTAACCGCATACGAGTAACAAGAGCACCTGTCGAATGTACTTATCTGAGTACGAATATTTAATCTATGTTTACGTGTAGTTTCCTATTCCAAAACGGCGATTTTGGTGTTACAAACCAAAATTACAAAAACGTAATGTAAGTGCTGTCTCGATGTGAACCACTATCGTTAGTTTGTACTTGGTATATAGTAGATAGAACTACCGCTATTGATAAAACAAAGGCCTTACGAGGTTAAGCAGATACATTTGTTTTATGTCGCGCATTACAAAGCATTAAAACGTTGTAGTTTATATTTCTAATGCACTCATTCCCAATATCATTAAACAGCTGTCATGCAGGCAAAACAATGCTAAATAGATTAGCATTCTCAGTTTTATTGCTCAAAGACATCTGTGCCGTTTTAAAATTCAGTATGTTACTGCGAAATTATTCATGCCGTGTCAGGTATCCCCCATATAACCGCCCCGACAGGGAAAGACATATGTGTAGTAGGAATTGTTGTAGCTTTAAGACCTTTTAGATTAGGAGCTTCAACCCGCACGGTGGCAAACTAAACTTTACCTTCGTACCAATTTCGACATGCATCGACTGCATGATTACCTTTTTGACCTGACGCACCAGATGGGGTGCTTTAGCAAATTTAGGTGAATTCATTATTTTCTAGTTTTTGTAGTATTCTTCATATCTCCTCAAGAAACCTTATGTCCTTGCTCGGATTATCTTTATCATAAGTTGCATGTGCTTTTGTTGTCCTGTTTCACAGACATAATGTGTCGTTTTTATGTCTAAAAGCTACTTGGAACTAGGTCGGAACTGCTGTTAATTAATTAATTTTAAGGTTTTCTTCCGTTGGTCCCGTAAAACATTGTCTTTTTTATGGCTCCATTTAATTATGAGTCACATTCCGAGAACAATGTAAACGTTGAACATAAATTGTCAACAGACGCCCACACCGTGGATTTATTTGCATGTAATCCCCTCAACTTTTGGGCTAGTCATGAAAACTATCATTGCCAAAACAGCTCCTTGGGTGCCCGTCTCTTTTTTCCTCGCTTGTACAAAAGAGACGGGTATACCTGTCACATAAAGACGAGTGATTGATTGACCCGCACCCGACTAACGATTATAGGAAGCTATAAACAGCTGGCGATTTCGTTTGGAACATTCGTGAGTCGATTTTAATTCGTATTCGTGATGGTAGTTCCTGCGAAGTTGGTAATGATTTACCGTTGAAATTTAGCTTTTAATGGATCTGTTTTATTACAGTTTTGCTTTGATTTGTCTTTCATGGCAAACGATAGTTGTGTGGAAATTTATGCATAAACAATGCATTGTATGTGAGCCTTTCGCATCGGTTTGTTTATTTTTATTTTCTTGTATTTTGTCATTACTTAGATTCTAATAAGTAACTGTCTAGTTGGTATCTTAGCAGTTTCCGATGTTGTTGAGACATTTCACATTTTTCTCGCCCCAAATAAATCCCGACATTATTTTCCTTTGTCAGAGCAGGAAATCTGTTCATGATACACGTAAATCCTTCGTCCCCTGTCTGTCCTGCTGTTAAAAGGACTCGTCTCGTTTTGTTAACGCGCCATTTCCTTGTCAACGCCGTCAACCCGGCCGGTAATCCAGTAAGCCCCTGAGACTTTATCAAAACGGACGCCGTCGGAAAAGTAATGGTACACGGAGTCATTAAAAGATATCTCGGTGATTGGTCGTCAAGGATCTTCTACTATTGTCCATTGGTAGTGACTCAGAACTTGAGAGCTGTCAGCGATCGGTCACTGCAAGGGCCTCGCGCATAGCACGCACGCTTGCATTACGCAGTGAACCACCCCTCGAGAGATACGTATAACCGTCTCTGTCTCGCTCGCCGCGTCATTGGTTAGTGTGGGCGGTGGTCTCGCTCTGGCGAGGGGCGTGGGGGACGGGGGCGCTGCAGGCGGGTCGTAAATCACGCGCGGCTCATTCCACGCGGATCCGCCGATGCCGCCGCAGGCGTCACTTCCCTCTCAGCCGCCGCGAGCGTCGCGTCTTTCGTGTTTACTTTTATTTTTGGGAAGTGTCTGGATTGTTGAAAGTGTATTGTTTTTGTGAATTGAATGGATCAAAGGGCTTCTCGACGTGCGACGTTTAGGGCAGATTGAAAGATTACGTCCAGAATGATCGTCGAGCCGGACCATGTGAGGTATGGATTTGTGATCATATTTATTACATCTGTTGGAAGAATAGTACTTTAGGATGTGTTGTGTTTTATAAAAAAAAATGTTTGCGTTTGTTGTTAATTTTATTTTTTTGGAATTCTAAGGATGTTCTTATCGGATATATAAAGTTTAAACTTTTTGGATCTCTTACTGCAATCGGCTAAGTCAAATTTTCTTTCTCGTTTATTAAAATAAGTTTCTGATTTCGAAAATACACGGGAATTTCTGTTATCTTTCTTGATTTTACTACGATGTCACCGAAAGTGTTTGTAATTCTCGGAATTTTGTTACAACTTGAACTTATGCGAAGCAGATCAAACTTTCAAGGGTACCAATGCTTATTTATGTAAATTTTCATGTACTTCTTACTCACTTAAATAAAACAATTTTGGATTACTGAAGTATTTTTTAGAGTGAAATTTGGTTCAAAAAGATATAAAAAAGTTTCCCTTCTTTTATTGTTTCTAAAGCCTGTTTGTTAAATTAAAACTGTGAATGTTGAAATATTCCAGTTTTGTTTTCATTATTTTTGTTTAATGGGTTATAGTAGTCGCAGATATCAAACTTTTTCATTCTCATAAATACCGACGAGGGTGTCGTCGTTTTTTATTGATTGTAATGTTGTTTTTCTTTTTCAAATTGATACCACACTTCTTATAATTAATGACAAAATTGATTGATTAGACGATAACTTCTTATTTATTTTGCTTCGGATTTTAATCATCGCCCGTAATAATCGTCTACGATTTGTCATCGATAACGTCTCTTGGTAAATACCTACAGGATTCTGACTCATTTAGATACTTTTTGTCAAACCTAAGGAAATTGCGATGTTTTCACATGCAAATTCAGATTCATTAATATTCATCATCAAAAATCCACAATAATTTAACATTCCAAACTGAACTCGTCAGGCGCAATAAACGCATAAAGAGTCAATAAAATTCGGAATGTTGTTTTTGTTTACCGGTGTCACCTCCATCCGTGAATGTCAGCCCATCAATCTAACGTTGTCGTTTGCTTGTCCACAGGGAGAGCCCACGATGCCTGTCGCGGGAGTCGTCGGGCGCGCCGCGCTGTCCCTCCAATGACTCCGTGTACTCCGGGCGCAGCGGGCCGGGCCTCCCCCTCCAGGCCGCGCTGACGGCCGGCCTGCCTGCGGCCCTCCTGCCCCCCCACTCGGCGGCCGTGGCCGCGTACCTCGGCGCCGCTGCCGCAGCCGCGGCCCAGCAACGCCTCCTCATGTCCGCCTGCCAAGAAGACATGACAGACTCCGAACGATCCGACGCTGTCCTCGACTTCAGCACGAAACGCAGCGACTCCCCCCACGATGACGAAGATGACGACGCCGTCAATCTAAGTAAGACCCCTGAAAATGGTCCTTTAGATCTATCTGTTGGCACTCGTAAACGTGGACCAGAGGACTCGCCTTCGCCGGTGCCGACGAGAAAAAGTTCGAGAACTTCGGAGCTGAAACCTAGTCCTATACCTTGGAGTACGCCTGTAGCACCGCATTTGCCATATTTCGCAGCGGCAGCCGCCGTTGCCGCAGCCAGCATGTCACCAAAAGGCGGCATTCCAGCGGAATGGAACGGAAGACTGAAACATGGCGGTCCCACGCCGAGCGATGCAACGAAAGCACTAGAAAAGATGAGCGAGCTCAGCAGACTTGGAGGCGAGGAGCTGTTCAGGTCTGTTCAGAGCGCCGCTTTAGGCGCAGGGTTAGCACCTAACTCGGCAGCTAGACATTCTGCCTGGCAATCCCACTGGCTGAACAAAGGCGCTGATCAAACAAAAGATGTCTTGAAATGCGTCTGGTGCAAGAAGAGCTTCAATTCTCTTGCTGATTTAACAGTGCATATGAAGGAAGCAAAGCACTGCGGAGTGAACGTCCCGGTGCCACCGTCGTCCGGTGCTCCTATGCCGCCATCTTTGCACCCGCCTTCAAGCTCACCGTCAACGCCTTCGCATAATTCGTCTACTTCTAGCAGTTCTTCAAAGCCAAGTCAGAGCGATTTAAATTTACTCATCAAGGAGAATATGCCGATACCGAGGAAGCTAGTCCGAGGCCAAGACGTCTGGTTAGGCAAAGGCGCTGAGCAGACTAGGCAGATTTTAAAATGCATGTGGTGTGCAGAGAGCTTTCGGTCACTAGCCGAGATGACTAGCCACATGCAGCGGACTCAACATTACACAAACATAATATCGCAAGAGCAGATTATCTCATGGAAGTCGTCCGATGAAGCTAAAGGCTCGAGTGCGAGCAACACGGGGGCAAATAACCCTGCACCGCCAACTACAGGCACCAGCAGCCATGTCAGCGCCGTTTTAACTTGTAAGGTTTGCGACCAAGCATTTAGTTCCTTGAAAGAGTTAAGTAATCATATGGTTAAAAATTCACATTACAAAGAGCACATAATGCGTTCTATTACGGAGAGCGGGGGTAGACGGCGACAGACGCGCGAAAAGAGGAAGAAGTCACTACCGGTTAGGAAGCTTCTCGAGTTAGAACGCGCGCAACACGAGTTCAAAAACGGGGATGGCAATGGAGTGCCAATGGGGAAGCCGATTAGGGACTTCGGTGCGGGTAGCCGAATTTCGTGCGAGAAATGCGGCGACAAAATTGAAACTGCCGTATTCGTCGAACATATACGACAATGCATAGGCGCGCCGATGTCAAATAGCCAAAGGAATTTTCTGAAGAGCGCCCTGCTCACAAACAGTATCATCCCTCCCGACGTGCCCGGGCACGTCACCCCCACCGGCCGCGACGGGCGCAAGAGCATTAACGATGAACTTCCTTCCCCTGGTTCCGCGCACCATCGCTCCCCTTCCTCCGTGAACGATTCCTCCCCGAGTTCCAAAGACCCCAACGCGAGCAACGACAAGAGCTCGTCGCCTTCGGTCCTCAACGCCATAGAACAATTGATAGAGAAGAGTTTCGATACGCGGTCGCGGCACACGGTCCCAGGGATGCCTGGGGGGGCTTCACACGCCCCGATCGGGTCTAGCATTCTTAAAAGATTAGGCATAGATGAGAGCGTAGACTATACTAAGCCGCTTGTAGATCCGCAGACAATGAGCATGCTTAGAAGTTATCACCACCAGCAGGGGTATGGGCGCCGCGAGCGTAGCGGGAGCGAATCTAGCTCTATGTCCGAGCGAGGGGGCAGCAGAGTCGAATCACTCACCCCCGATAGGAAATTAGACGCGTACCACATGACCCCGCGCACCACTCCCGACACTCGCGGCTCCCAAACTCCCGCATCTGAAGACCGCCCCGCCGAAGTTAGGATAAAAAAAGAAGTGACTGAGGACGATGATCGCGAAAACGGAGTAGACTTGAGCAGTCAGCCAGTGCGGGTTAAAACTGAGGTAGAAGAGGACGATGAGCCTCCTAGACCGAGCAGTTCTCATGACGATGGGAAGGTTGTTCCCAAGCGTGAGAGTGAGGGTTCTAGTCCCGCGGCTAGTCCCCGCAGTCCGGCCAGTGACCGCTCGGGCCATACTCCGGGGGTAGATAGGAAGCCAGCTTCCAGTTTAGGCGCGCTTTCCTCCATGTTCGATAACCTCGCTAGCGGCGGGTCTTCCAACGAGCCCAGCTCCTCGCGTCGCGGTGGCAGTCACCCTTTAGCCGCTCTGCAGAAGCTGTGTGATAAGACGGAAACTAGTACCTCCCGTGCGCCCGCCCCAGCTCCGTCGCCCGCCGGTCCGCCGAGCATCCTTACTTTTAGCTGGGCTTGCAACGACGCCGTGGTTACTGATTCGATCATGAAATGCGCTCTCTGCGATACGCCGTTCGTTTCCAAGGGTGCGTACCGGCACCACTTGTCTAAGATGCACTTCGTGAAAGATAGTGCCATGCCAGAGCCGGTTCCGATGAAGGCGACGCCACCGACGGGGTCCCCCGGGACCCACAAGAGCGGGGGCTCGACGGCGGCGTCCCCACAGGACCCCCGCAGCCCCTCGCAGTCATTCGACGAGAGCCCGCACTCCAAGTTCCTCAAGTATACGGAACTGGCGAAGCAGCTCTCCAGCAAATACGTTTAGACTGCGGCGCGCGCCCAGTTGTGATCCTACCATATCCAGCTATTAACCCGCTAAGGTTAGGTTCGCCCCGGCGACGTTAAGTATTTCGAAACTCTTTGCCAATTTAATTATTTAGGTAATTGTTAGTCACCGCATAGTTCGGTTAGTGTAATTAACGATTAGCGACTTAAGTATACGCCAAACGTCTTACGTTCAGTTAGAGTAAGGAGATATTTTCAAATATGCCTTTGGTCGATCGGTTGTCGGCCGGAGCGGCCGCGTATCTTCCACACTTTGTTATAATTCCATTTCGATAATTGTAAATATAAGTCACATTAAGTCATAAAAGTTCGATTCGATCTCTTGTAAATGTATTTTTGCTAATAATCGGAGGGAAGCGACCGCGGTGCCCGTGCGGGCTCAGTATTTTTGAAATTCGTTGCAATATCATTTGTGTTACTTAATTTTTTACTTGTATCAGAGTTAGGGTTAACTTGGATTTTAGTTTATTCTATGTATATTTTGAAGTTTTACTTATCCTTGGGTAGATCGCTGTAATCTCGGAGATGCAATCTCTTCAGTTCGTGTTGTACATACATCGACATAGAACGCATAAATCTCCTTAGTGTAAAAAATTTGGCCTAGGTACGCTCTCCCCGGAGAATGCTATTTATTATTTAGTGTTAAGTATTAGACCGCGTCTGTGAACACTTGTATACCATTATACCAGCGCATAATCGGTTGTCCAAACCATTAAGATATTTAAAAGAAGTGATAATACGAGTTATACAGTTTTTTCTTTATAAAGGAACGACTACAATCGTATACGTTTAGACCTTCAGTAAAGATAATAATATCTTCCAACGTAACAGATATACGAACTGTATATACGGAACTAGGGAGTGAAAACTCTGTTATATTTAAATAAAAATATTGTAAACTGTCTAAGTGTAAGTTTCAGACGATATCAAAATTAAAACAATGTGTTTAGCGTGCGTCGCATGATTCTGGAGCAATTTTATCAGTAACTCCAGTATACGAAGATTTTGTCTGTCACTTTTTGGAACTATTTTGATCAATTTGTTTTTGCTACTTTGAAATCATGCGACGGACGTAAATTTCTTGAATTCAAAAATTGAATCTATAAATTTATCATTTTAACGATAATGATCATACGAACTTTATGTATACGCTAGCTCTGATGAGGGAATTTTTGCTCATTCTTAAAAAAATGGTGTTGAAATATTGATTTTACCAAATTTAATAATCTTATTTAATATTTTTATGTTGTATTTCAAAATGCAATTAAAAGCTCAAAGAAATATATATGTTACATACTTAACAATGTTTATTTTATTTAGAAATCCTTAGTAGATAATATACCTAAAAGAAATATACGCATTTAAGAATTGCGTAGACATTGATATGGCAGTGAGGTAGGCGCTGTCATCAAGTACAGTCACCCGCAATTATAGGTACGATCGGCTAAGACATTGGTCTAGTACTTTTGAACCTTAATTCACATGAAATAGAGTCGACTAGTGTAAGCCGCTTTCTTAGCCATCCGTACACTTGGGAGCAATTAAAACTAATATTAACTTTGCATTCAATTTCATTACACTATATTCATATTTGAAATGATGTTACTCCAAAACATGGAGTACATATTTGAATAACAGTAATTTAAAATTATTTACACCATTTAAACATTGGTAGTGATTGTACAAAAAAACAAATCATAGAAAATATAATGGATTCTTTATGATAAGCTAATGAAATTCATTTAGATTTTATTGATACATAAAATATGATGATTTGGCCACTCACTCACTAGGGCTCTTCCCGATATCATAGAAAGCTGAAATTTGGTAAAGAGCATAGGATTTACATACAAAGAACAAAAAAATTAAGTGATCTGTAACTTTCACCCTCTCACCCCTATAAAGGAGGGTGCAGGTTCTTTATACAGAACAAGTAAAACTAGGGTTGTTCCTATTTACTATTTAGACTACATTAGCGGTTCTCAGGTCACTCACGTCGTAAAAGTCGAGTACAGAGGGTTTACTCCAAATCTTGAAATTCGAAGTTTGTAATGTGCCATCTTTCTCGTTCTCATGTTAAACTGTATTTGAGTGAGCGGAATGACGCCATACGAAATTCGAATTTCAGAGTAGCCCCTCTGCTTGCAGCACGAGTGGATTGCGACGCTACCCTTCTCGCTCATGGCTTAGGTCCTCAGAATGGTCTAAAACATCTCAAGCAGTAATCAGCTTTTACTACGTGATTAACCGCTAATGTAAATGACCATGAATCTCACAATAGTTTTTGTAGTCAATAAGAACTACTTAAGAGAGTTATTCTAAAGATAATTCAAGAAAGCTGTAGTCTTATGGAGCCTAGTATTTATATACAAAGATAAAGAGTGGATGACGTAAAAAGGAAATTAAGAAATGAGAAACTGTGCGTACTTACGCCTAATTTCACTATGGTCACCTTTTAACCTGTGTAATCAGCAGTGATCATACAAAGGTATGATTACTGGTGCATCGAACATGTTATTGCGCTATAAATGTTAAAAATACCAATTTAAACGATTAGAAAGAAAGAAAACACATTTATTGCAGCGAAAAGATAACACCTCTACAAGAAGAAAGCTTAAAGAAATAATTTAACTAAAATCACCTTAAATCTAGATTGACAATAACACTTAATATACAACACAATGCTGCTACCATGTCCACAACAAAACGCCACCACTAAGCATGATGCTGCGATATCGGGGTATTATCGCAGCGCTGGTCTTCCGTGGGACCCGAGGTAGGTAGGTAAAAACGGCAACAGCAAGTCCTGACGTAATTTCTACATGTATATTAGGATAATGTATATGTATGTGGTGTAAGGCTAGACAAATCCAAGTTTTAGATTAAACATGGTTAATATTATTGACAGTAACCCAAATCCATCATTTCGATTGAAATTTGCCACACCTGCCAATCTGCCATGATCGCTGCCCCAAAAATTATACCAAATTTACGATCACGGCTAATCAGTCATAAATCAGCTAATAGTAACTAATAGACCATGATGAAATTGGAGATATAAATTAGGTACCTGCAAGCAATACTGTAATGTTTGTAATAAGGGGTTATAAATGGACATACGTCAGTTTATAACCAGCCAGGCTGAAATGTCGAAAAGGAAACCTGTTTAGACAACATATGGAATACAATGTGATTTTGTTTACCTATATTTTTTAATTTGGAAACATCACACCATATTTTTAATTTACGACATTGATACAAAGATCTTATTAGAAAAAAATAATAATGACGACCGCTTTGGCTCAGTGGGAGTAACGTTGCCTGCGAAGCTGAGGTCCTGGGTTCAAATCCCGGTAAGGGCAAATATTTGTGTGATGAGCATAGATATTTGTTCCTGAGTCTTGGATGTTTTCTATGTATATAAGTAATATATCTATTAAATATATCGTCGGCTAGTACCCATAACACAAGCCTTATTGAGCTTACCATGGGGCTAGTTCGATTTGTGTAAAATTGTCCCGTAATATTTATTTATTTTATTTATTATTTATTTAATTGCGATCCACTGCAGTCTAAGCCGGATTCGAACCAGCGTCTCTATTATACCGGAACAGCGCCCTGAACCATTAGACCATCAGACCGCTTGTGATTCACAACGAATTAATCCTCTACCTTCGGTAACGATACGGTACTCAAGATCTATGTACCATTCATTTTTGAAAGGTTTTGTAGCACCTAAAGTATAACAGAGACGCTGGTTCAATTCCGGCTTAGACCGCAGTGGATTGCAATTAATGTTTCTTAATATTTAGATCTTTGTACCAATGTTGTAAATTAAAAATACAATTCAATAAAATAACTAAATAAATATTACGGGACAATTTATACACAAATTGAACGAGTAGTCACCATCAGCATCAATATCGTCCATAACAAAGCGGGCGAAAATATCTGACACGTCCTAACAGCCCTAGAAATAGAGTGGTGTCAGATATTTATGCGCGCTTTGTTGTGGCAGATATTAATCCTGTGACCATCAGGGATTGCAATCCGAAGGGTCCAATTCTCAATCCAGCCGGATCCGGCTGGATTGAAGTTTCGCTATTGCGTCTATCCAACATTATGCTTTTTGTCCAGTTTATTGGCCGTAAAGTAGACATGCGGTGCTGTTTTTACAAATTAACTAATGAAATAACGGTTTAGCGCTAAAAATCACCCTTAATAAGTCCAAAATCAGTCTCACTAACCACTTATTTCACAGTAATATGAAAAGTTAAGTATCTGTTTCAATAATATTTAGCTTTAACTTGATAACATTATTAACATATTTACAGATACTTACACATGAACACTCGGTAACCTTGTCGCATACTAAATATAACAAAATTGAATCTACTTTATAAAAAATAAAAATAACACTTTAATTAAAGAAACTTTTTATAGTTTTTATGGCCTAATCTAAGAATTTACCACTAATCTGGTGTATTGTATCATGATTCCCGATAATTCTTTTAAATATGACCCCACTTTTCTTCTCTACTATGTAATATTTAATCAACTTCATTAATACTATAAGAGGTATATATATATCAACAATAATAAAATAGTATAACTTCCTTAATACCCGTAATATTAAACATACATAAAGAAAGTTAATCAGTAATCACATATCACATCACATTGCACCTTAAATAATAGGTAAGATACATGGTATAATTGTAAAAACGTAAACTGAAAAAAAAAAAAAATGCCCAAGGAAACGTAAATCACCATTAAACAAATTAACGTCTCAAAAAACAATTAAGAAGGACATCTTTCTTTAAAGCTTAACTAGATCTAGATCATATAAGTACTCATGTCATTTTTTCCTAACTCAAATTTTCACTAAATTAGAATCAGTTTTCTTGGGTTGGGTAGTCCGTATGTATGTCTGTTGTGTCGTCTCTTCAGTCTCTTCGGGTCTACTGGATCCGGTCCGAATCCGGTAATATTTTACCGGATCCGGCCGGATTACCGGATCCGCCGGACCGGATTGCAATCCCTAGTGACCGTGCCATAGTAAGCTCAATAAGGCTTGTGTTATAAGTACTAGACGACGATATATTCTATACTTAGAAAACACTCAAAACTCAGGAACAAATATTTAACCTCATCACCGTTGACGTCCGGTTTGGCTAAGCGGGAGTAACGTTGCCTGCAAAGCTGAAGGTCCTGGTGTGGTCCTTGAAATCTCGGTAAAGGCAAATATTTGTGTGATGAGCATAAATATTTGTTCCTGAGTCTTGAATGTTTTCTCTGTATGTAAGTAAATATATCTTTTAATTAAATCGTCGTCTAGCATCCATAATATAAGCCTTATTGAGCTTATCATGGACTGGTTCGATTTGTGTAAAATTGTCCGGTAATATGCCGGCCGTCAATAAAACTCTGTATTGTCCATCTCACAAAACACTACATTCAAAGATTCAAGTAGAAGTAAACAAAAGGTGGTCTTATCGCTAATCAGCGATCTCTTCCAGACAACCTTTGGTTAGTAGTTTGAGTGGGTGGGGACTTATTTGAATCAACTTTGTTTTGTTTTTTTTTATCTCCGTTAACTCAGGAGACAATAGTGACAAAGTTACTAGAAATATAATCTAGTAACTTTGTCACTATTGTCAATAGACAACAGACAACGACAGTCCACTTTAAGGCAAAGGAAATAAATAAATTAAATATTCGATGGTAAAAATATTTCTTTTACGTCATCACCATTTCAGCCATAGGACGTCCTCTGCTGGACACAGGCGTCCTCAATAGATTTCCACATGGGCCGGATAAAAGCGACCCGTACCCAACCAGGACTCCCACGCTTCGCTTGCCGATACGCGGTCTCCATTCGAGAACCCCTCTGCCCCAACAGCCACCGATTCTTCGGACTATTATCTATTGTTTGACTTACGTCTATATTTCAAACGATACTTGCACAAACGATATATCCCTTACTTGCACAAACGATACCTACTACTGAAATGGAATGAGTAGACATCAATGTCAATTTAAGACTTTGTCAAACTTGCCATAAAGTCTCACTTTGATGTGGTTTTCTAAGTAAGTAATTTCGGTAATAAGACGCGTGACATGAAATTGCATCTTAAAGTTAAATCGTAACTCTGAAGATGTAACCTATGGTAACGAGGTGCTGAAAAAGTTTGATAGACCGTATATCCATTACCAGGGATGGGTTATGAATAAGTAAGTACATATATCCGATAGAGTAGAACAAAAAACAGTTTCACAAAATATACAATTACTAGAAGGTGCAACTACGTCAGCGGAGGAGAAAAAGTCATAACCCCTCTTTTTTGTTGCGCATAGTCGGATAAAACATATACAATAAACATCGGTGGAATGTTAGCTACCTGAGTACCAAAAATAATTGAATTCCGTTTAGCAGATTTTTCGTGATGAAGCCACAACGAACATACAAAACTCTAAAAAAAATTTTGACGGCCGAACGATAGGCGCCAAGCGGTCCACTTTTAAGCACCTGGTCACATATCTTCTCTTTTTTATTAGGGTTCCGTACCCAAAGGATAAAACGGGACGCTATTACTAAGACTCCACTGTCAGTCTGTTTGTCTGTCTGCATGTCTGTCTGTGTGTCTGTCCGTCTGCCACCAGGCTATATTTTATGAACTATGATGTATTTTTGTTGCCGCTATAACAACAAATACTAAAAAAAACATAACTTTTTGTCTGTCTGTCCATATCAGTAACCAGTATAAAATGATCAAGCACCGCGTACATTTTGCTAAGAACAGAAGGCTGCTAACACTGGATTTTCATAGATACGGCCGTTTGTAGCGTATAATCTGTACGGAACCCTCGGTGCGCGAGTCAGACTCGCACTTGGCCGATTTTTATTTTCGAAGCCTCAAATACGAAACTAAATTGTGACTGATGTTTAGTCCTCAAGTAAATAGCAGTTCTAGAAATAAATGATTTAACCGACATACCGTCCAACTTATAACCCATCCTCCTATCTTCCTCAACCACATCATTTTAAAAGCAACCTTAATTCGCATTGTAAACGTTGCTATTTTCAGGTCACGGTTATAAGGAGATACGAGATTGAGGAAGTAATCGGTCGGTAATAGGTAGATGGATGGAGACCCATGCCCCACATTTGTCGGCGCCTTTTTTGCTGATCGGGTATTTTTAGACTCAACTAGAAAAGGTTCTATTTTTAGTCTCCATGACTTAACTGCCAATACTTGATATTTATATTTGCTTTGCACAAAGCCCGCAAGTTTATTTGTCACTTTTTGTAAAAAACCGGCCAAGTGCACTTTGGACTCGCGCTCCGAGGGTTCCGTACAAAATATACGCTACAAACGGCCGTATCTATGAAAATCTAGTGTTAGAAGAGCCCTTAGCAAAATTTACGTGGTGTTCGATCATTTTATATTGGTTACTGACATAGACAGACAGACATAAAATTATACTGTTTTTAGTATTTGTTCTTATAGCAGCAACAAAAAAACGTCATCTGTAAAAAAATCAACTGTCTAGCTATATTGGTTCATGAGATACAGCCTGGTGACAGACGGACAGACAGACAGTCAGTCAGACGGACAGCGGAGTCTGAGTAATAGGGTCCCGTGTTACCCTTTCGATATG
The DNA here is from genome assembly GCA_905404275.2 of Hedya salicella. Lineage (NCBI taxonomy): Eukaryota > Metazoa > Arthropoda > Insecta > Lepidoptera > Tortricidae > Hedya > Hedya salicella. Next base: position 2,069,997 of record FR990104.1, read on the forward strand.
GAACCTTAAGTTAAGGGGTTGAATGGGTTAAGCGGTGGAAGGGGGGAAGGGGGGGTAGGGAGAAAAAGTCATAACCCCTGTTATGACTTTTTCTTCTCCACAAACGAAGTTCTAGTTAACCATAAATATGATTAGTCATGTTTATTGTTAATAATGTGTAGCCTAAGTTTTAATTATTGATTCCCCATTCAAACTTTAAGCCCCCTTTTCACCGCCTTAAGAGATGAATCCCGAGTTTAAAGCTATCGTATATCCTTTCTAGGGTCTTAAAATATCTTCATACCAAATTTCATCTGAATCGGTTTAGCGGTTAAGCTTGAAAAGGTAACAACAGACAGACGGAGTTTTGCATTAGTAAGGATGTCAGTATGGCGTGTTGGTGACAGATTTACAGCGGCTTGGTTACGTAGCCAAACGGTTAATTAATGGTTAATTGATTTTTTTACCCAACTAGGCAGAAGAAAAAATGAGGGGTGACCTTTTCCCCTGCGCGAACGAATTTGCATGCATCTTCTAGTATAGGCATACGTTTTTTTTTATTTGGATTGTAAATTTCATTACTGCACCAAGTATTGTTATTTTAATGTTAGTTTAAGAAACAAATAACATGTTCATGAAATTCAATCAATCGTCATTTAACTCACTCAAATCAGTCTTACCCAGTTGTAACTTATCTGTTCTACCACAATAATCTCCATTTTATTTCACTATGAGATGGCTATTGCTAGATAAAACTAGACCACTGTCAGAAAGGTCGTAAGTATCTTTATAATCTTAAGACGCATAATCTCTAAAACGCCAATATCCAAAACAATGCCCAAAACTTTCTTCACCAATCTGATAAAACAAAACACTACATCATCAAATCCACGACCCATAATTAAAAGAAAAATGGCGGAATTGCTTCACTCCGCCGGAAAGATGATGAAGTAGTAGAGAGATCTATAAATCATTGGATCCATTTTACGCGATTGCATTTCGGGGAGGTGATGTTTTTTGTGCTGACTTGGTCAGTAGTTTTTAATTTAAAATGTCTGTTTTGAGGAATGGCAAATTGAAAATCGTAAGATTGATTAAAACGGTATGAGATAAAAGAGATCTGAGAAGTCAATCTCAATCTTCTAGAAATTTTGATCTGTTTAAGGACTTACTCTGATCGTGAGTATTTTTCCAAGTAACTGTAAAATGTACTAAAGGTAAATCCAATCAAAATTCTAACCGAAAAGTCCGAGTCAAAATCGAACCCACTGAATCTTTTTAGAAAATCTCCTCTTCCTTTTCACTCCTTTCTATATGCAACAAGGTTGCATCAATTCCTTGCAAGTTTTTTTTTGCATTATTCACCGTCCGTAGTGAAGTCCAATGTGTTCTTCTACCCTGAACCAAAAAGGATTGAAGACTAAAGTAAATAGGAGTAACTTTAACAGGTTTCCCTGGTATCATTCCCTCGGTCTGCATTTTCTACAATAGATGCCATGGATGCCTTTAATAAGATAAATATCTATCTGTTGTTCTTTCTCAAGTAACCACCCAAAATAGTAGAACAGCAATGCGTGCGTACTTCAATCCAGCTCCTTGCATTTGACGTCCGCTTTTAACTCTTTGTGAAGGTTTAACGTAAGAAAGTATATCTTTGAGTAATTCAGTTCAAAAATGTATGTAAACATCGCGTAGCAACGTCACATTCCAATTCGGTTTATTGCCTCACGTTAGTATTTGGTGATCCCATTGGCTGCGGCTAAAGGGTAAATACCCTTTAGCCGCGGTAACCAGGCATCATGACACAGTGATAGACAGTACCAGGGCGCGCATGTTTGTCTTAATCAGTAGGTAAACATATATGGGAATACTATACAATCGGAAACGTGAAGACAAACTTGATACTCTTTTAAATGGTTTATTGACGGCAGATACTTCATTCGAAGCAATGATGATTTTTTGTATTGTGATCCCGATTGTTTACCTTTGTAGCGATAACCAGGCATCATGACGCAGCACCAGACAGTGGCGGCACGCTCGAATTTGTCTTGTTCAGTCGGTGAAAACGCACAGGAAAACTATATTTTCAAAAACGTGGGGACATACTTAATACTCTTTTACCTTTTTAAGGCCTAGCAACGCTACGTTTGCCAAGTCGTAGTCCGTAGCAGCGTTTTCAGCTATATAGCGAAAAATTCGCGTAGATTCATGAAGTGCTCGTGTCGGTCACTGGCTCGAAAAGGTTAAAATGTTTAAGCTAAAAAGTCATTGAGGTCAGACACCTAATTTGATGCAATTGTGAATTTTTATATTGTGATCCCAATTGTTTACCTAGTCGCGGTAACCAGGCATCATGACGCAGTGACAGACAGTGCCAGCCAGCGCGCGTTTGTCTTGTTCAGTCGATGAAAACACATGGGAGCACTATACGTTCGGAAACGTCGGGACAAACTTAATACTCTTTTATATTGTTTAGATTGAAAATTCATCGCCGGCATATACCTAATTCGATGCATCGCTGAACTTGTATTGCATGGTCCCATTGTTTACCTTAGTCATCAAGTAACAGTGACAGTTAAGTCTGCGGGAGTACACGGTAGCACAACACAGCCGGGATCGTGGAGTTTATTTGGTACATTTCTGACACCACTCCAATTTAAGTTGGTCTACAGGGGGAAAAAACATAATTATTTTCCCCTTCTATCGCCTTACAGATGTAATTTTTTCTTCAGTTTATTCAAGAATGAACTTGTGACCCAATGGAGAATTCTTTTTACGATTCCTAACTAGGAATGGACTCTACGAAGCCTGGCTAGCGGATTTCACTCGTACGCGTACATTTCTAAAATCTGCATTTATTCTGGAGGTCGACTTACAGGCTCAATTTAGAGCAATGCTTTTGATATTTGGTATCAATTAGTTCCAGATTATTTTATGATTTTTCAATTAATTTTCAATTAAATTTATAGACGGTCTTAAAAGTGAGATCTGAAATATTAATACATATCTCTCCTTCAATATCTTCTGACCATATCCAAACTCCACTCTAACAGCTGTTACCTAGTATGAGGCAAACCGATCACGCAAATCATTACATTATAACGTATATAATGTCTGCAGTGGCGTGAAAAGTGACAAAACCGTTCCGTATATTTCCATCTACCTGTAGCTAGAAGCGCCGCATTCGAGGGTTTGACTGACGGGTCGCTTGTCACTCCGGCCGCCCTAACTCATCGCTACGCTACCCATCCATTGCTGTTCTAACCTTCAACAGTTCCAAACATTCCCAAATAAAGGAGTAATGGACGGTGAGTTTGGTGAATTTTGGTGTAGTGTTGTGTCAAATTGGTGAGGAAAGTGAGTAAACGGCGATGAATGATGTCATTATCGTGATTAAGGAGAGGCTGCGGAGTTGAGACGTCGCTGAGTGATCGGAGCGGGGTGGGCGGCGTGTGACGGAGGTTTATATAGGGTTAACCTGATTGTTGGTTGAATTAAAAAAAATGTTAATTGAGAGGAAGTCAGAGTGACACATCATAGTTGTTGAGAGTTTATTTTTTGGGAATAGTGTGTGTGATCGTATGTCGATGTGTACTTCCTTGCACCTCCTGCGCAGCGCTTTGAATTATTATTTACTAAGAGAATTAACTGAATATGCAACAAAACTGCGTTTCAGGAGTGCAATCTGTATGTTGGGTAGTCAGATTTTTTTTATTTCGAAAGATTACGTAGAGATATTTTTTCCTGATTTTTTCTATGGATTTGACTTTGTTAAACTTTAAAAATACAATAATTGAGTACGTAGTAAGATATTATTATTTCATTTAAATGTATACACATGATGGTTGTACCTATTTTTATCGAAAAATGTTTCATCGAATACTTGATTTCATCGACATATCATTTCATAGAAAATATTTTTCTCTGAAACTGTTAAAGGGGAATATGCATAATCTGTTCTTTTGCTTTATTAGAAACTCATTCATGTAACAAACAGTGGAGAAAAATATTTTTTCGAATAACTATAAAAATAACCAAGATATAAGTTATCAAACATTTATCATCAACTATCTATTTCTAGCAAAACAGAATTTAATATGGAGTTTGTATGACCGTAGTAGACTGTGACGTAATAGTACATGTCGGACCTCTCTTTCAAATCGCTCTCTAATTAGTAGCTTAAAATGCCTATATCATGCGTATTTCTTGGCCGAATTTAATTTTTATTTCACTTTTTGGAATAGTTTTTACGGTATTTTGATATTTTGTTAAGAAAAGCGATGAAAAAATTTTATGCATGTTCCCTATAGTCAGGGATTTTTATAAAAAAAACCTAACCTAACGGCTTCTACATGATGATCTTTTTTTGATGAAAGAAAATTCCATGAATAAAAGCATTCTAGGACACCGGTACTTACATGATATTTGTTACAAATGACAGATTCTCTCTACTAGATTATTGACACCCATTTTTTTTACCCAAGGGTAAAACGGGACCTTATTACTAAGACTTCGCTGTCTGTCTGTCTGCGTGTCTATCTGACTCCAGGCTGTATCTTATGAACCGTTATAGCTAGATAGTTGAATTTTTCACAGATAATGAATTTCTGTTGCCACTAAATACTAAAAACAGAATAATCTTATGTCTGTCTGTCTATGTCAATAGCCTATATAAAATGATCGACCACCACGCACCTACATTTTACTTAGGAGTCTCTCTGCTAACACTGGATTATCTAAGATACGGCCGTTTGTAGCGTTTATTATGTACGGATCTCTCGGTGCGCGAGTCAGACTCGCACTTGGCTGGTTTTTATTGCAGCCACCTGTCCCACAAAACAGTATCAAAAATAGCCCACATTAAAAAGTTGGATTAGATAAACTCACGGTGTTTGTATTGGATAGACTTCATCAATACAATGTTGCAGCAATGCAACGTGGGTGCCCGTTATGACATTAAACATTCCAAACTACATTGACACAAGTCCATCATCAAAAATATCTTGATTCCAACCATATTATTCAAAACAAATGCCACAGTAAAACAAAATATATTTAAAAAAAGCAAATATAACCTTTAATAATACTACCTTTATTAGGAACCAGTATAGAGTTGAAAATTGAATAAGTGATTTCGTACACTTGATGCGTTTTTGTTTCTTTCGAGTGCCATATCGCTTCCATGCATGTTCGAAATTTAAAAGTTTCAAATGACGGCACAGGTACTCCATTTTGTATTTTATAAAGTCGATTACAGTGTTGAAATTTAAACGTTTGTTTTGTGAAATTATACGCATTTTAGGTGTGGATGGGTGACACTATTATGACAATTACAAATTAGATTTAGTCATAAGCTACGTGTCAAATTAGACGTACGAATTATGAAGAATAAAGATGGATCTTAATCTACTGGAACGAATTTAGCTTTTGACCTAGTGTCTGTATTATTTATGCCCTGTGCCATATATCCTGTCTTGCAAGTCTTGCTATGTCCAGTGCTATTTTGCTCTCGTGTAAGCTGCTCGAAAAAATAAAAAATAACGCACACTGAGGATTCCATAGAAACTTTTACTCATTCTACAGAATAAGTAACAAATGATTCCGACTTAAGTAGATGGTTAGACTATATTGTCACATACAAATGAGGGGCAAACTTAACAAATCTGGGTTACTCAATATGTTTGAAGATTAAAAAATAACACATAAATATCTACACTGTGAAAATTTGTAAAAATGTAATGTCTGTACATTCAAGATATTAACAAGTTATTGAAGATAATAATAAGTTTACTAACATAAATTACATATTGCTACAAATGAAGTTATATTTTGTAATATTTTGCCTGTAGGATTAATAATTTAGTGTTTCATCTTGAAGACATTTAAAAAATATATATTGTAATGGACTATTTGGGGGTCACTTTTTTTTTAATGTGTTGTTTCGGCTTCATCACGCCGGATCGGCTACACAGATTTCAACTATTTTTAGTAGGTACACAGGTAGCTAGATATCTCCAGATGGTTATAGAATACTTTTTAGTCGATTACACTGTCGAAAAAAAGAAGGTTATGTCTTTTTTCCTACGTAAACGAAGTTGCGGGCCCTTCTAGTATGGTTATAATTTTGAAAACTCGAGATCGGGGTTTTTTTTGTAACATGTATGTACCTAACTAGACTTTTTAAGGTTTGGTTCCTTCATATGTTTCATACAAAATAAAAATAGTTTATGAAAAGTATGACAATGTACTATTGTTAATCTAAATTCTATCAAAGCAACACAAATAAACAAACAATGTCCAAAAAATAGCTCAAAATCGAATATTAAAATCCATGCAAGAAGCGATGGCCCGGCCTTCCTATATCGATCGCATTTTAGACACCTTGACGCTCCATCTATCGCCAAATCCATCAACTATTTGGTAAAATTTGTGTTAGGTACATCAATTGATAAAGTCTGAAACAAATGAAAACCGACTCGGTCAATGCCTCAACAATTCAAACGTCATAAATCCGACGACGACCGCTTTGAGTGAAAGACCTTAACGTATTAGAAGTTACCGGTCGCTTATGGTGTTTTATAAAAAGGGCACACCCATGTAACGTGAAAGAGATTAAGTAACTTGTAGTTGCCAGTCGCTTAAGTCGTTTTATACAAAAGGGTGCCGCAAAGTGCAAGAGACCATACAGCATGACATCTGTCAGTGTGATGGATGGGACATGTGTTTATTATCGCTTCGCTGTGCGTCACAGAGTGGGACTGGCAAAAAGAAGTGACGTTGTATATTGGTGCTAGTTTCATTTTTAAGTTATTACTAGTAGGTATCCGCAAGCTCGTGGAGGAGACATAGATATAATAATATAACCACTCTTTTTTACTTCAGTGTAAACGGGTAAAAAGTATCGTATAACCATCCACGGATGTCCAGCTATACTTTTAATAAAAATAGTTCAAATCCGCCTAGCATTAGTCCGTATTGTAGATAATAAATAAATATTGGACACGTATTTTTTGTCAAATTAATCAAAAAGTACTGAGATACATCGCATCAAAGTTTCGGAGTGGGGGGCTCGTGACGTCACTACTATAATGTGTACCATATGGTGACGTCACACGACATTTTGACGCAATGTATCACCGTTATTTTTTTTAATTATGTACAATACGGACTAATTATAAAAATTGAGTTGTCATCCCTATTCAATATATTTAATTTTGAAGAAGAATGTATGGGCAGAAAAGCCGGTTAAAATGCAAAATGCAAAAGCTCTTGTAACAAATATTGACAAAATTTGAAGACAAACTGGCTGGAATCTGTAGCTCAATTGGCAGATTTGGTGGCCTTGAAATCTCGTTTCACCTTTTTTATAGGTATTCAATGTACAGACATATCGTATTTACAACTTTATAATAATATAGATTATCTTGACCCATCTGTTCAAATGTTTATATAACTTTTCATTTACGGTGATAACACGAAAACTCGAAAGTAAAACAGCGGAGCGCTGCGTTATTGACAGCTGTCAATCTCCTGTCGCTCCGCGAACGAGCACTGTCAATCAGATGGATGCTGATGATGACTCAGCATCACGGGTAGGTATATTTATAAAATACTAGAAGCGCCTACAACTTCGTTCACAGGAGAGAAATAAGAAAAAGTCATAACCCTGTATTTTGCTTTAGCGTATCGGAAATTTAAAGATATAAACACAATACTTCTAAGTATTGTGTTTATATCTTTAAATGCCCAGCTATATACCCGCGAACAAATACTTGAAATCCATTTAGCCATTTTGCCGTGATACGGGCAAAAACACACAAACATAAATAAAAAAAAACCGACCAAATGCGAGCCCGACTCGCACACCGAGGGTTCCGTACAAACATTCACTTAACTAACATTATTATACCACCCGGTTCCGGTTGAATTAAGTTTGCACCTGATATCTATAGCATTGCACAGAAATGAGGTGCAAACTTAACGCAACCGGGCTGTCCAAATATGTCTTTTGAAAAAGAAGAATTTCATAGTTCTATATCGACAGAAACCCTTGGTTCCCTTGACAGTGTCCAAATATACGTTTTTTGCGGCAAAAATGGCCGTATCTGTTTTTACATTAATGCAGAAATTTGTTTTTTTCACAGCTTCAAGGGACCGTAGACCTGAATGTTATAATGTATGGTGTTAATCTGAACTCGTTACCTCCACGCATTTTCGAGATACAGGGTACAAACAAATAGACGGGCAGACGGACAACAAAGTCATCCTATAAAGGTTCCGTTTTTTTTTGAGGTACGGAACCCTAAAAACAATTCATTATGTTGAATTTCAAGTAGCCCATTTTTGTTACTGAAAACATCTTCAATATACAGACATAATTATTATTCAAACAAGTTTTATCATCCTTGCGTAAATTAGAAATGCTGAAGTGAGTTTGTTTCGTACAATAAATCGACATCATAATGATAATTCAATGTACAGAGACAGAATAATATGCCTTGGAAAGTCTAGGAACAAATCAACTATGCTTGTCATACGGGCGGGTCCGCGGGAAAACTTTGATAACAATTGACAGGACACACATAACAATTGATAACCTGCCTCAAAGATAAAATAATTTACTGATATCCACTACATTTCATTTAATTTCATTTCATGAAATTCTAAAGCCAAATGCACGAGTAGTAAAGTAATGTGATATGCAATAAATGATTCTATTCTATTCTGTAAATGAAATTCATGGATATGTAATTTTCTTTGTCATGAATGTGTCAAGCTCCATACTGGCAAATGCCTTAGCGTTTAAAAATAGGAAAGACACAGTGGACGCTACTAGTGCTAAGTAGATTGTGTTAAAAAATTCAAGCCACGTACGTAAAGTTGCGATAGCTCTGTTGATCAGAGCAATGGTGAAAGAAGAGGCCGCAGGTTCAAATATTGCTTGCAATTTTACAACTGAACTCTGTGTTATAATATTAATTTGAAGCTCCATACTTATATTGATATTCACACTGTATGAAAACCTTATTTATGTAACTTTACACCTGTGTTTGAATTCGATGTACAGCTTCAGCAAAAAGTTCATTTCAATAAAAAAGTAAACAGATGTACAAATAAATAAAAAGTGGAAATGAAAATGGAGGGCGTTCGCCTGCGATACTGTCAGCCGTCAATCCTCGTCGCGCGGAGTGAGTTTTATCAATCAATTGGGACATGATGTAGCCCGTACCATTGGTTTTTACTATACAATTTTCGTTAAACAGTTAGTTTTATAGTATACTAGCTTCTGCCTGTGACTTCGTCCGCCTTAAATTCGTTTATCGCGGATAAGGGTAATTTTTCCGGGATACAAAGTAGCCTATGTCCTTCCCCGGGACTCCGTACCAACTTTCATCCAAATCGGTTCAGCGATTGTGAAGAGGTAACAGACAGACAGACACACTTTTTAGACAATTAAGTATATGGTTATGGACTAGAAGGTGCCCGCAACTTCATTAGCGGTGGAGAAAAAGTGATAACCGTTCTTTTTTTTGACAGCGTAATCAGATAAAAAGTATAACCATCGGTGGATACACAGCTACCCGTGCACCAAAAATTGTTGAAATCCGTTTAGCCGATATTGCGTGACGAAGCAACGACACATACAAACATACAAAATACTATCTATACTAATATTATAAATGCGAAAGTGTGTCTGTCTCTCTGTCTGTCTGTGGGAATAGGATACTTTTTGCAACACTTGGAGCAAAAAGAGGGTTATAGTTAATATTAAAGAAATATAACATGACTATCAAGAGCGTAGGATGTGATGTATGTTAAAGGCCTATATATGTAAATATATTAAAGAACGCGGTGTGCGTACAATATAATCCATACTAATATTATAAATGCGAAAGTGTGTCTGTCTGTCTGTCTTTCTGTTACCTCTTCAAGCTTAAACCGCTGAACCGATTTGGATGAATTTGGTATGAAGATAGTTTGAGTCCCGGGGAAGGACATAAGCTATTTTTTATCCCGGAAAAATACCCTTATCCGCGATAAACGAATTTAAGTCAGACGAAGTCGCGGGCAGAAGCTAGTATTATAATATATCAAACATAGAATAGGTATTAATTTGCAAAGAATAAGTAGGTCAATCAATGTCATAAGATGTGACAATATTTAGCTTATTCCGCTATTTTCCTCAAATATATTATTTAGCTCGCTGGATGCGGGTCGCCTCTATCCGGCCCATGTGGAAATCAATTGAGGAGGCCTGTGTCCAGCAGTGGACGTCCTACGGCTGATGATGATGATGATATTATTTAGGCCCCAGTGGCGTGGTGTCTATATAATCCCATTCCCACCGGGTTGCCCAAGGAAAGTCTTATAACCACCTCGTTCTTGAAATATGAGTAAATAAATACGCTTCGGCTTCCTTTATTATTTTTTTGACGCCATGCCTCTGCTGGGAAAGCTAAAGGTTTTTTCATACAGTTCTCACTCTTTTTTTACTATCGTGTCTCGTTCGAGAACCCTTCGTTCTCTATAGCTGATTGAAGAGCTGACAACGTCCTTTATTATATTTTTTATTAAATCACGGTTCAATCAGGTGCGTACGGCGCGCTACGTAACGAGCGACTTAACGTCAATTACTGTCTTTTGAGTTTGTTTCAGTCAACGTATTGTCAAGTTTAATAGGATCTTTAAATGAGTTTTGATAATATTTTCTTCTGTTTCCGCGATTATCACACATTTCAATCAAACAATTTTAACGTATTATATCGCGTATATTATCTCATTTGAGTTTCGGACGTTTCAAAAGCTTTTCCGTTTGTTTCAGTCAACGTATTGTCAAGTTTAATAGGATTTAAAAATGAGTTTTGATAATATTTTTCGCGATTGTCACTGATTTACTCGTAAATAAAATAATTTTAACGTATTATATCGCGTATATTATCTCATTTGAGTTTCGGACGTTTCAAAAGCCTTTCCGTTTGTTTCAGTCAACGTATTGTCAAGTTTAATAGGATTTAAAAACGAGTTTTGATAATATTTTTCGCGATTGTCACTGATTTACTCGTAAATAAAACAATTTCAACGGATTATATCACGTACTTTATCTCATTTGAGTTCCCGACGTTTCGGAAGCTTTTCAGCTTTTCCGAAACGTCGGAACTCAAATGAAATAATATACGTGATATGATACGATAAAATCGATTTATTAAAATGTGTTTTGATAGTGAAAGAGTAAAGCTACTAAATAGCGAGACCTCAGTATCTGTTATTATCTCACTTTTTATTGTATACTACAACACTTTCCCAAGGTTTTGCTTCTGTTGTAATTTTGGGAAAGGTAATAGAAATTAAAAACAAACAAAACAAGCTGTTTTAAAAAAGAATGGGCAATGTCCTGTACCTCAAAAAGAAAAAAAACAGATCCCTTATAGGATCACATTGTTGTCCGTCTGTCTTTCTGTCTGTCAATACTCTTTTTCTCAGGAGCGCGTACGGAATGGTATCAAGTTGAAATTATCATCAAAAAATATTATTAATGTTATTATGATTTTCATAAAAATACGGCCGATTTTACTCGTAGCAGTCGTAGCGTATATTTTGTACGAAATCCTCAGTGCGCGAGACCAACTCGCATTTGGCCGGTTTTCTTTAAAAAAGTACACACATTTCATTTTTACAACTTTTGAGGCCTAGTATACTTTTAGTCATATAAATTAAAATCGAGTTTTAAACTCTTTTAAAAAGCACGAAGCTTCGTTTCTTCTATTAATGCCAAATATACTCTAGGTGAATAGTGATGTAAGCGACTTACTCCAGATGTGTGATGTATATAATAAATCACTAAAGCGTATGCCACTAATCCATTTAAGAAAAAAATATGCGCCCCCAGCCTTGAGTGATGTTTTGTCCAAGTGCGCAATAAGTTACCTTCGGCCCCGCACTAGCTAAATGTTTAGTGATGTGCGCTCGTTCCGCACTTGGACGTTCGGATAATTCGAAAAACTAACTAAGTCATAAAAACCTCGCTAGTCAAACACGCGGACCGAGGTTTCCGTACAAAAAATACGTTAATAACGGTCGTATCTATAAAAATCCAGTGTCAGCAGAGCCCTACTCCTATGCAAAATGTACGCAGTGTGGTGTCATTTTGTATTGGTTATCGACAGACATAAAAAATACGCGATATAATCTGTTAAATTGTTTTAATTCCTTATACTTAAATTTAATAATACGGACGTATAAACACATCACTGGCCCGTCAACGTGCCGGATTGATGGACGGGCATACATCATGGGTTCGCGGATTGGTGCTCTTTTCACCGCACGTATCTATTCTAGTGTGTTTCTAGGTACAGCGACATGTATACTGTATTTAACTCAATTCCTTATACTTAAATTCAATGAAAATTCAGGCGTGTGTTCACGTCACTGGCCCGTCAACGTGCCAAATTGATGGACAGACATACATCATGGGCTTGCGGATCGTTGCTTTTCCACCACTCGTATCTATACTAGTGTTTCTAGGTACAGCGACATGTATACAGTATTTAACTCAATTCCATATACTTCAATTCAATGAAAATTCAGGCGTATGTTCACGTCACTGGCCCGTCAACGTGCCGGATTGATGGACGGGCATACATCATGGGTTCGCGGATGGCTGCCGTTTCCACCACACGTATCTATTCTAGTGTGTTTCTAGGTACAGCAACATGTATACTGTATTTAACTCAATTCCTAATACGGTACAACGCTATGTATAGTACAGTCGAGTTCATTTCCATCTACACACTTACGGGAACAAAAATATTTGAACAAGACCCTATTGTGAGGAGCATAAAAGCGTGTTCAGATATTTTTGTTCTCTTATATGTATAGATGTAAATGAACTCGACTGTACTACTCTCTATTCCTTTTACATAAATTTAATGAAAATTCAGACGTGTGTTCACGTCACTGGCCCGTCAACGTGCCGGATTGATGGACAGACATACATCGCGGGGCTCACGGAACTGCGTCCCATCCGTCACACGCACAAAGGGTTATACTTTACGAGCTTCACTCAGTACTGGATTACTTAACAGTAATTTCGCCATTAGAATGGACTCTCACTTATATCTTAACATGGATCATCCTTAGAAATAGGTGTTGTAAATATTAAAGTTTACTTTATCCTTATTTCCATAGCTAAGATAAAATAAATAACTATGTTTACTTGCATAAAAATAAACTATTGGTGCAGAAGTGACATAGGTCACATTTTACACTGAAAACACAGTTAAAAGGGATAAAACAATAGGGATGTTACCTGATAAAGTATGAAAATATTAATAACGAATAATACCATCGAATAACCCATAAAATGTATGGTAACTTTTATTATGAAACCGTTTTTATAAACGCAAGTTTTAACATAACTGCCGAACAAAGTTTTGAATATCCCCGTAGACGGTAAGTACTAAGACCCTTACCAACAGCCGAACACTGCATTTTTCATCGCAAGTACACCTACACAAAAACTGCAATTCAAAATTTATACGTGCACAAAATCGGGTAATGTGATTAATGGCAGAACCCTGGCCCTTTGTGCACTCCAAAATCTTTTCAAAAGGGTGTAAGTGCCACGATTTTTGTTTGGAAAAGAGCTGTTCTATGTTGAGACTTGAGGGAGTGGTAATGGACACATGTCGGCCATCCATCAGACTGGCAGATGTCGCCCTGAGTTCGGTCAAAGTTTTATGTATAGGGAAACTAATGTAAAATGAACTAGTTGCCAGGTTAAATCAATATATTCTGAAAGTTTAAAATCATCGCCTTTCGGGACCATGGGGTAGTGACTAATCCAAAATATGGACATAATTAAACATATCTATTTATATGCAATTGAATTCAGTTTCGTTATAAGACATACATGTATTAAACCTGTCGCGAAACATATTCGTGCAATCTCTCCCTCTGGGGTCGGTCCCTCATCTCTGAGGATCGTGGAAAACATCAAGGTTGCATCTGGAGCAGATGATCTGCTTCCACCCGTTTCTGTCGAGCACGTCTCTCACAACCGTAAAGAATTTGGAGGACAACGAGTTTCACTTGATCGGTCCTTCTTGTTGGTGAACGGCCGCGTGATCATTTTCGCCTTCGGTGTTCCCAACCAGCTCAGCAGCCTAAACGGCTTGAAGGATTTTGACTTATAAGATGTCGTTAGACTTGACTTGGCTATGAAAGTGACGTAAGCTATAATATTTATTTTAACATTGATACATATATATACTTTTTAGATACATATATATACTGGCTGTCGTACCACCGAAGTATCGTTTCATTCAAAACAGATAACAGGGGCTTTGTTACTTTGGTCGCGACATCTGACAGTCTGATGAATCACGCATGTCACGTCCCAGCCATCCATCAGGAACTCAAATGTCAGAGTTGTGTCTATTATCTGTATCTACTCGAATGACCTATTTTTATTGAGATACCTATATAGTAAGTTTAGTTTGGTTGCTTTAAGTTTAGTAAGGTGTGAAATAATATCAAACCAAGGGTCTTTACTCTTTCCACGTTGAATACAAACAAAACATACAAACAACTTCTATACAGAATAACAAGACGAAAACTTCTGCAGGCATATGTTCAACTATGAATCTTCTGAATAAAACAATTTAACGGATTATATCGCGTATATTATATTATCGCTTACTTTGACTCTCAATAGGACCAAAATTACTTACAGCCATATTTTTTTAAAATATAGAATCCGCCCGTACGACTACGAATAATTCGTAGTCGTACGGGCGGACACAATAATTAATTGAGAATACAATCAAATCAGATGTAAAAATATACGCACAACGTAAATAATATTGACAATTTCACACTGACATTATTTTTGTTTTTAGTTCTTCGATATATATATATATATATAACAACCTCTTTGTATGCTGATAGTACAAGAAAATAGAAAATTCAAATATGGAATGCCTGTAAACAAACAATACTACTACATATGCAATTCCACGCTCTCGATGATTCACCTATATCTCATTAGAGTTCCCGACGTTTCGGAAGCTCTTCAGCTCTCCATAGTTAAATTGTTTTATTTAAATGAGTAATAATCGCGGAAATAGAAGAAAATATTGTGTATCTTCTGGTTTGTTTGTACCCGAAAGGTATGCACTCAAGTATTTACATACGGGTACCTATGTCAGACACTGAAATGCAACCCGATGCCAAAAAGCAAGCATTGAGTGCTCTGCTCCAATTATTATTCATTCACCAAGCATTTCCATGGAAACTCCATGCACGAAATTGAAAAACAAACACCGGCCATTATTAAAAAAATGACCGAAATTTAAAACAAAAGCAGACCGACTCATTACCGAAATACTTAATCGATTGAAACCTACCCCCGCTTCCTGCCCTAGTTTGGATGTAATGGACCTTATTTGTATGAGGATAAGGGTTGGGAGGTGGGTGAAATATGAGTGGCATGGTCACGGCGAACAGTGATTGATGGGTGCTGACTGACGTGTGCACGAAAGCGGGTGTGCTGGTTGTGGTCCACGATTGAAGACACAGCGATTTTGACATCTAAACTATTATTTTCTTCTGTTTCCGCGATTTTAAATAAAACAATTTAACGGATTATATCGCGTATATTATCTCATTTGAGTTCCCGACGTTTCAGAAGCTTTTCATGGTCACGGGTAGACTGAGAAAAGATATATTTTCCTCTGTCAAAGTTAAATTTGTGCAAACTACCCACTTTGAGAAAACAAATTAAGGTGTAAATACATGCCAGATGGGCTTAATCTGTAAAGACAGTTACACATAGACTTAATTATTTTATTTTAATAATTTACCAAACAGCATTTCACACATGCGGCTTTATTTGTGAAATGGTAAATGAAACGTTGGGAACTCAAATGAGATAAAATATGTTATATAATACGTTAAATTGTTTTATCAATACTATTATAAAGTTGTATAAACTCAGTCTGTACATTGAAGATATTTTCAAAAAAAACTATTTGGAGGTCACTGAAGCGAAAACTATTTTCTTTGGATTTTTTGTATATTTTTATGTGTCGTTGTGGCTTCATCACGCCAAATCGGCTAAACAGATTTAAACTATTTTTGGTACACGGGTAGCTGGGCATCCACAGATGGTTATAGGACTCTTTTTACTTGACTATGCAGTCGAAAAAAGAGGGATGACGACTTTTCTCCTCCGCGAACGAAGTTAGAACGGCGGAGCATCGTGCATGCGCGCACACTTCATACCCACCACCTCTGTCTTTCCCCATCCCCGTCGCCCGCTGAGCATGGGATTATCACGATAGAACTTGTCAAGCATATTCATGTCTATTATATGTATCGTGAGATTATTTTTCAATTTTTGAAGCCGCGATCGGTATGAACATAAAGAATCGCTAGTAAGATTGGTTCTACTATCGCTAACGTTTGTGCCTGATACCACGCGTGGTCGGGGTTCGTTCCCGTTCCCGTAACAAGTAAACACGTTGACATCAGGACCGGCCGGGGTTTAATTACATCCATGATGGACTATTATTACATTAATTTTATAATTTACGACTCGCTGCTAACGACTATTAATTTTACCGGCTCTGTTTTCGGTTTTATGAAAAAGTTTTACTAGGAAAGGTTTGTATTTAAGGAGAAGGCACAAACGATCGTTTACTTTAATTCCGCACATTACGGATTATATTTTCGGATTCCATACTTCTTCTTCGTCTTCTTCTTGGATCCTTTAACTCCTCGGAGGGCATAGGGACTCAACTACAGTTTTCCATTTCTTCCGATCCGCAGCAAAGGTAGCAATCTACTGCCAGTTCATTCCGATAGAGACGGCTTCCTGTGCCACGGTTCTCCTCCAAGTAGACTTTGGCCGACCTCTCTTTCTTTTCACAACGGGACAGTAACAAAGTACCTGTTAAGTGAGACTGGAGTCTTCTTGCCGCAGTGTGTGGCCAATCCAATGGCACTCTCTGTCGAGGATGACTACGTGAACGGTTCAGTAGTTCCGTACACAGAAATTAAAATAATACCTTTCGCTCTCGCGTATTTATCCTTCTGGATCCCCCGGTTCTCACTTGAGGACATAACATATAAAAAATCTATAGCCAAATGTCAAACCGGCTTAACATGTTAACACGAAAGAACGATTCGGAACGAAACTATCAAACTCGAAAAATAAATACCGAGTCGTAGATGGCCAATTCCAAACACAAGCAAGTGAAGACTTGGGGATCCAGGAGGTTATGTCTGTCTGTCTTACGGAAATAATAATGAGCACGAAAACCTGACATCATCCTCAACGAATGCCACCAGGGCCATTCCTGCGCCACCTGCATCCAGCGGACTCCAGCACGTCATTAGTCGACTTTGTGGGGGGCCTTTGCACGCGGCGTCTTCCCGTGCGTGGTTACCACTCGAGAATTTGCCGTTACTAGCGATCACATAAGCAGAGGTCGGCATAGATCGTACCTAAACTCAGCGGGAAATAAGAGTGGTATAACCACAAACAATAATGAATATTCTTATTGAATGCGAATTTTTCCGGGTGAGTTATAATACTAAATAGACACAAGTACCATTAAAACAAGAGGACTGACCATCTGCATACATAAAGCCGTTCCCCGATATGTACCGAACTTATTCGATCGTCCAGTTTACTGTTTTGGCCGTCGTGTAACAACCAACCCGTGAGTCAACCTTACCCTCAGCTGTCCAATTAGTTTCAATAATGAAATGTAGAAAGTACCTACGGCTGCGCCTGCTGAACTTTCCTAAAACACTACAGTGCCCCCTGCCCAGCAAATAAAGCACTAAAAGTACTTTAAAAACTGAATCACACTTATTTCAATAGCAAATGTTATTTGAAAGATATTTCATAATTTCTATTTACCAGTATCATATTTTTATCCCCATTCACCGTACATTTAAACATCCGAAAGTTCTTGCCAAACTCTTTATCTTTGTCAGGTTTTTAGAAACATGGAGTATAGAAAAGGTAAGAAGGCCAATTTCATATAGGAAATCACATGAAAAAGTGTCCAGCGGAAAACAGTAAATAATAGTTCCAAATCCGTCCAGAGTTTTTTTTTATACTACTAAAGGTGCGTCCACACTTGTATCATTTGCTCGTATCCGATCATCGTCCCGTGGCATGACTGCGTATCGCGCTGCTTGGACGCTCACTGTCGGCATTCCGAATCATTTGCGCCGCCAAGTCAAGAAACGCGTCCACACTAAGCCGTAGCGTATCACCGTATCCGATCACCGCGCCGATCATTTTGCATGCTGCAGTTTGGACGCTAGCCGTATCGTTTCACCGCTCCGATCGTTCTTCTGTAGTAGCGTTGTGTTCCGTGTAAAACTGTTGCACTCTGCGATCGCACATCAAATCATGCAGAAACTTGAAGATCATTATCACGACAGCTGATAAGCCGCGAGCGCCGAGCACCAGCGTAGACAGCAGCGCCCATGCGTCGGCGGCACCGCGCGCTTAGCAACTAAAAATGGCAGTACTTTGGAAATTTGCCATAACACACCTGCGCCAGCGATTCAAGCCACGCCTCTCGGCCATCTCTTTCACGCGTAGCTGCAATGGACGAGACAGAAGATGATCGGGCAAAAACAGACTCGAGATGGATCGCGGCGTATCATAACCGCGTAGCATGATCGCGTGTCATGATCGCTAGTGTGGACGTCGCACCGTCGCGATCATGCTGCGCTCGTCCGATCGGAGTATTTAATACGCGTAGCAATATGGATTTCGAGCGATCTGATCGGCGCAACGTCCAAACGCGTGATCGTGAGACGCGATCATGCCACGCGACGATGATCTGATACGGGCAAATGATACAAATGTGGACGCACCTTAAGGTGGCAAACAAGCGTACGGCCTGCCTGATGTTAAGCAATCACCGCAGCCTAAAAACGCTTGCAAAGCCAGGGGCATTACGTCGTGTTGCCGACCCTTTAAGAACCTATTCACTCCCCTCTTTAAGAACCCCATACTGTAACCTCCAGGGAACACCGCGGCAGGGAGGTCATTCTACAATCGGAGTGTGCGCGGTAGAAAATTCCTTTGATACCGCACGGTGCGCGATCATTTTGGTTCCAAGGTGTGTGGATAAATACCCTGTCGATGAGCGGTGTGATGGTAGAAGGTGGCTGTAGGCATCATGTAGAACAATTCTCAGGCCATTCTACAAGCCCATTATACAAGCGGTAGAACACACGTAAGGAGGCGAAGTCTCTCCTTAGACTTAAAGGTTCAATACCGTTTGTGAACATGGGATCGTCAATAATCCGTACGACGTGTCTTTGAACCGAGTCAAGAGGGCCAAGCGGATATCCAGGTGCTCCAGCCCAGAGGTGACAGCAGTTCTCCATATGGGGTTGGACCTACGATTTTTGCAGCAAGAGTCTTTTTCCAGAAGTGAAGTACCGCTTCGCATATAAAGGACACCGAGCTTTTTTTGATGCCAGCTTGGCCTTCTGTGGCCCAGAGTGACAAGATATTGAGTAGCAAGGTATTATGAAGTCAACAACCAATTTAAATTTTGAAAATTTTACCAACATATTTTTAATGAAATCTTTCGTTCTTTTTCTGATGTAAATATTAAATCGTGTCAATATGATTTTTATTGCATCGTTGTTATTTTTTCTGACATTATTATGATAATTTATTTTATACTATACTACTCCAATATACTTCTATACTATACTACTCCAATAGACTTATAAAAATATAATAGCAGTATAAAAAATAGTGATGCGGACTTTTTTAAAGGTCATAGACACAAAAAATATTTAATTTTTATTTTTGTATGTTGGTACTAGAGGGATGGCCGCAAGTAGGGAATATGCATGAATTTGAATTTTTGCTTTATTAAACGCTTATTCATGTAACAAACAGTAGACGAAAAGAATTTTTCAAATAACTATAAAAATACCCAAGATGTAAGCCATCAAACATTTCATTCTAATGGTGGTTAAATGATACTTTTTACTCGACTATGGTTAAATAATACTTTTTACTCGACTATGCTGAAGAATAAAGAGGGAAATGATTTTTTATTGTCAGCGGACGAAGTTGTGCCACCTTCTAGTTGGATGTATAGTGCTTGTTCTCCTTAGTTATCTACACTCCTCAAACACCAGTCAGCCAAAATCATTGACAAAGTCACAAATACGTGACGCTGAAGTGTGCAGATGTTGTCAGTTGATCTTAGACGCCATCTGATGACAATTAGACTACAAAAACTGATGTCTAATAAATCGTGATGTTTTTTTCGCTAAATCTACTCCCGCAGACACAGGAACTATTTTAGTTAAATGATAAATAGCTGGCTTTTCATTGGACAGTTGGTGCAAAGATTAAGGGCAATAGAACGGTTGTGCGGTGAGAATTCAAATATCAAGCGATCTAGACAAAGGGGCGAGTGAAAATTAGATTTTGTTTAGCACTAGAACTTACCCGCAACTTGGGCAGTGGAGGAGTAAAAAAATCATTACCTCTATATTTTTCTTTAACGTAGTCGAGTAAAAAATATCCTATAACGATCTGTAGATGCCCAGCTACCCGAGTACTAAAAAGAGTTGAAATCTGTTTAGCCGTTTTAGCCCGTTGAAACTAGAAAGACACATACAAACATACAAACCATCCAAAAAAAAAAAATATCTTCAATGAAAAAAATCCATAAAATGTTGTTCAACTATTAACGTTTCATCAATTGTTTTATTTTTGTCACCAATATTTGTAATTATTGATTGGTGTTTTGTTGATTCATTTTGATAACACGATAGAATAGAAATTATGAATAATTATAATAGCATATTTTATCGATAAAAATTTGCTTAAAAATAGGAAAGACGTTCCTTTTGTGAAAATTAATCAAATCAAATCATTTAATCATTAGGTACAGACAACATGGGACCAGCATACATAAGCTTATATATATATGTATGAATAGCTAGTTTCACGTGAGTTGAGGTCATGCACACAATAACACTGTCCTGTAATGACAGCGGTATTTAGAAATTAGTGTTCTTATATTGTACCGATAGCAAGTCCAACAGTAAAATAAAATTGTAATATAGACCAAAAAAATTCTTTCAACTATTTTATTAAAAATACAAGATTTTGACTAATTTTATAAAAAAAATGGCTAGATGAATAAATAAAGGTCAGATATATGTGTAGTTATATGAATATAATTTTAATCATAGAAACCAAAGAAAAAGAAGAGAGATACCGGATAATGGAACCTAGGATTGATGATTTAACCGAAAATCATACCTTGTAATCAATCTTAACGAATCAGATGAAGATATGCCAAGTGACAATGGTTTATAATTATACTTTTTAATGTTATTTTGTTTTACTGTTCTTAATACTTTATAAAAATGTAATTAAGAGTTTTTATTTACATTCACTCACTCATTTCATTCATTCATTCACTTTGTTCTTTTTTTTTAATCAGTACTTCATGTAGCTGTGTGTGCATTCGCCTCAACTCTCGTGGAACTACCTATACCTACCTATAATTTTATTTCAAAGTGCTCAATGTTGTCTTTAATACATATAAGTGCAGTGTATTGAATTGTTTGTATATAAAAAAAATACAGGAACCCTACAAAAAAAATCATTCGTCGAGATTTTTTCCAATATATGCTTCTCAAATGCCCCAACAAAAGAGACCTACTACTACTTTGGCTGAGTTGAGAGAAAACTTAGTACGGTAAACAAATTTAGTATACTTTTGATTAACCAACTTTAGATAGCAGATGATTTACGGCAGCCGTGTTTGTCGCCTCTGCGCGTTAGTCTGTGGCGTGTTTGCCGAGCGGGCTGCGCGCGCGACGTTGACGGGCATAAATCAATTGTCAAACGCCGCGGTAATCTCGCGGCTAATGCGTCGGCGCAGCGTGGATGCGCTCGCGTGTATTTTTGACGC
This sequence comes from Hedya salicella, assembly GCA_905404275.2. Classification (NCBI taxonomy): domain Eukaryota; kingdom Metazoa; phylum Arthropoda; class Insecta; order Lepidoptera; family Tortricidae; genus Hedya; species Hedya salicella. The sequence goes on from FR990104.1 coordinate 2,091,962, forward strand.
AATCGTATGGTGACGAAAAGTTACAAGTCAATTTTAATTCGTTGTAGTTTTGGGGACAGGTTTAGCCCAGCCGTAGTGACCCTGCTTGCGAAGCTGACGGTCCTGGATTTAAATTCCGGGTATAGCAAATATTTGTGTGATGAGAAATATGTGTGTTGTTCCTGAGTTTTCGACGTTTTTTTATGAGTATATGTGTATCAATAATATTATAAAGTCGTAAAAATTATATGTCTGTACATTAAAGATATTTTCAAACAGATGATTGTAACGGACTATTTGGAGGTCAGTGAATCAAACAATTTTTATTTTTATTTTTTGTAAATTAGTATGTGCCGTTGCGGCTTCATCACGCCAAATCGGCTTTACAGATTTTAACTATTTTTGGTACACGGGTAGCTGAGAGTCGAGAGCTGGTTATAGGATATTTTTTACCTAACTATGCTGAAGAAATGAATAGGGTTCATGACTTTATCTCCTCCGCAAACGAAGCGGCACCTTACAGTATCTATCAAATATAATTATCATCGTTTAGTACTTGCAAGACAATTAAAACGAACCGGCTAGCTAAATTTGTTTAAAACTGTCACCTACTTAATATTTATATTTATGTAGCTCAGATCAAAAAAATTAAAACGATTTGAAACTAAAATTAAACTAAAACGCATTAATTTCTACTGTGTTGATGACTATACTCTCATACATAAATCAATAATAACATTATTTCATTTTATTAATGAGGAAATAAAGCTGGCCTTACAGTATTAAATATTTGATCAACAAAATACAATCAAAAAGGTTACCACATATTTTGAAGTTGGATGAATCCACCGGTCATATGTTTGCCGAATTTCATGCCATGGAATTAGTACCTACTCCAATAAAGACTTGCCATCGGAAAATTCCTCAACTCGAGAATTCCCGAAGTATAAATCAATTATCGTATTAAACGTTGATCGTGTTTGTCCATGTGTCCATTAATATTAAACTTTATTACTCTGTGTTAAATGTCAATCATTTAGATATTCACTAAAAATACCATTTGTTCCATATTAACATCGACTTGGAAATATTTACTAGAATATTCATATTATATTCAAATTACTATATCCTTCAGACTAATCAGAATTAATCATAAAGTATACTAAAAACTATTGCCAAATCACTACTACTCTGAATTAAGAAATTTATTACTCTATCGACACAATGTTTTTGATGTTTAGAATTGATGACAAATATATAAGTTTCCGTCCGTTTCCACTTTGATGACTTCAAAATTTATGTCTGTGACAAATCTTGGCCGGCTTTCAGACAATATTGACTATTTTTATTACTTGCTGCTAGTGCTCTTTTCCACACATCATCATATCAGCCCAAGGACGTCAGCTGCTTGACCAAAGCCTCCCCAAGGTTCTGCATAACGACCGTTCGTGAGCCACCCTCATTCAACAGTTTTCCACTATCTTCACCATATCATCGGTCCATATCATCGGCCTTACCACGCTGCGTCTTCCTGTACGCGGTCACTACTCGACAACTTTTCTGCCCCGGCGGCCGTCCCGGGTATTTCCAATAGTAAGTAAAATAGCTAAAATATTTTATTTAAAAGAGCTCACTTACCCAAACGATTTCTATATACATTATACACACAATCCTGTAAAAAAGTTTATAGCAAATAAAAATGTATGATTAATGTTTTTTTTTCCAGTAAATTCAAACTTACTTTTGAGGAACAACTTCCTTTTTTTTATGATGAAATGAATTGGATGCATCGAAAATTTAAGCTTTTTTAGGTAGATTTTTGTCAAATCTATTGTTTGGATCCGGCTGGTTTTTAGGTATGTGTTTTTTGACTATATAACCTATTCAGTGATTAACGCGGAAACATGTTTGTTGAAAATTTCTTCGATATCCGAAAAAGCGTCATCATTTTCCGTTTTTTGTCTAATTTGTACAAACCACGATTAAAAAACGGCTAAATTATGTAAAAATGACATTCTTCCCTTTGTCTTTTACGTGATTAACTTAAATGTTAACAAAACATATTAATATCTTCGATTTCATTGTACTTTTACATCTAGCGCTTACGCCAGAGAACCCCAAGCATGTAGTGTATTAGCTTTTGATGAGAGCGAGCAAAATAAATGCGTCTCTTATTACACATTTCGCTCATTGGCCTGCTCGGCGTTTAGGGCGTAGTTTACGAATGACGATGCAGGCCCTTAATCTGCCTTTATGTTTTCGTCTACGCGATGGCCTTCGCCACCACCACCACCTGTTTGTCTCTTAACTTCCTAACCTGTAGTGGTACACGTTCCAGATCACAGATCACACTATATTGGCTCGTCAGTAAACTTTCAAAACAGATATAATATTTGTAAAATGGTCCTAATAGCGACACTAATGAAATGATTAGTAACATTTAGATACTCGTACAAACACAACAAGCTTGACAGCACGAGGCATAAAGTTGATAATGCATTTATGAATACGAAAGCAGCCTCAAAATGCCAGTAAGCTGACAATCGTGTCTATTTTTTTAAGCAGCTAGTGTACTGAAACAAGTTAAGTTTGATTGACTTATCCACACTAACCTCACCTAAGGCGTCGCTTAATAAGCCCAAGCGGAGCCGGCAGCAAAAAAGTATCTTTAAAACACTGTAGCGCCTCCCACAACAATAGATCTTATGTGCATATTTAACAAGCATCACTAACGTCATTTAATAAAGTAAAATTTGTACACAGAATCATATCAGTACTTTAAACTCGACCATGTTTCTTGTTGGTTAAGTTCCAATCTTGGTATAGTAGTTGTTTTGGTAGTACGCTTCAGATGCGTGGGAGTCGATCGATTAGTTCAACGCAATTAATGTTTGAAGAGCTCACATGGCGCGTTTGACATGTGGGGGTGATTGAGATATCTGTATGGCCGTAAAATCGCCATGAAAGCTGGGGCAGCTATCTGGCATTCTTTAAGTGATCTTAGGCGATCCTGAGCGCCATCTTCATATTAATCAGGTATCCGTATCGCTAATTTTGCAATCTTCAACGAAATTGATATATCTGCATCGGGATCTGTTATTTGATTATGTTTGGGGGTTCTTCGCGGGTAATCATTGGATGGATCCTTTGGGGATACTTGTATTCAATAGTGGACGTCACTCAGCTGAGATGATGGCGATGACACTTTGTTGTAACTTTAAGCGTGATTTTTACTCCTCAGGCTTCAGGTAAGCCCTTTTTGGTAATCATTGTTAGTAGTTATTTTTTGGCAATATGAGGTAATCCAAGATGTTCAAAATTGATATGAAACACCGACCAAAGATCACACAAATATAGAATGTGATCCTTGTTCATATATCTATTGGAATGAGCTTCATTGATATGATAGCCCTTATCTAAATTATGTCAAGTTCATGGTGTACTAAGTGGAACCGGCAAGAGTGCTCTCACATGATAAAAAAAAGAAATTCATATAATCCCATACAACTCCCAATTTTAAGACGTTCATAAAAGAATAATCTTGACTCCACCAGAAGCCCTGCCATATGCCTTTGAGCAACCAATACAGAACTTGGAGGTATGCCCAGTGACCTTTGACCTGATTGGCTACCGTCTCGACCTAAACTGCTAATCAATCCGTGAACTTTATGTCCAATTTCGCCATGTTATGTTAATTGACTGTCAAATGGTTGACATTTGCAGGCGTAATCAGCATTTACACACAGGGCGTGGTTATTTTGCGTCTTAACTCATACTTTTAGACGATTCAGATTCTGAAAAAAGGAGAGAAAAAAAGTTAAGACATGTGTCACGTAGTACATATAAAGAAAAACCTAAATGATTTATGGATACTAATGAGAAGTAATATTAATTCAACAATCATTGTTCCCAAAGTTAAATCGGTTTAGGTAAAGATTTATAGCAAAGAGATCTCAAGAGATTCTCGCTAAATGGTTAGAATAAAGGTATATACGAAATGACATGGTAAGCTTCGTCAGGAGGTTGTTTTTTCTGCAGTCCTAAATCTAGGTTAGGTAGGCTTTTTTTAATGTGTTTAAATTTTGCAGTAGCATTTTTGTATACACACTATTATAAAGTTGTAAAAATTAAATGTCTGTACATTGAAGATATTTCCAAAAAAATTGTAACGGACTATCTGGAGGTCACTGGATCGACTTTTTTTGTACATATCGTTGTGGCTTTATCATTCATCACGCCAAATCGGCTTCACAGATTTCAACTATTTTTGGTACACACGTAGCTGGGAATCCACAGATGGTAATAGGATACTTTTTACGCGGCTATACACCGAAGAAAAAAAAGGGGTAAGGTTTTTCTCCTCCGCAAACGAAGTTGCAGGCACTTTCTAGTAAATTAATAAAGAGTTGACAAGTAAAGGTGAAAGCAAAATATATTTTGAGGGTAGAAATACAAATGACAAAAGCTTACATAGATCTTACACTTCTGATGTTGATGATGGTTTAGTAGTAGATATTTTGTTGAAATAAAACAATTTAACGGATTATATCGCGTATATTATCTCATTTTAGTTCCCGACGTTTCGGAAGCTTTCCAGCTTTCCATGGTCACGGGTGGACTGCTGGAAAGCTTCCGAAACGTCGAGAACTAAAATGAGATAATATACGCGATATAATCCGTTAAATTGTTTTATTTCAATGAGTAATAATCGCGGAAACAGAAGAAAATAGTAGATATTTTGGTTAACCTTACCAGGTCCCCAGCTTAAATGGGTGAATCATGTTTTAGACCCACACTTTTAACGTCTCTAGTGTTACCAAGCATGTCCCCGGAGTTAGCAAGAAATCGGTTAACAGACAGGGCCATTCAACAAAATCGGTTAACAGACAGGGATATTCAACGCTATACCGTACACAATAAATAAGAATAAGAGAAACCATTATTTAACGGCGTTTTTTTACAGCGAAGTTTAAAAGTTGTAGACAGATTTGTATGGGTCTAAAGGTTTATTCACCCAAATACTATATTCTTTAATTGATAGATTCAGGCACTATCTCCTGATGATGCCTTGTAGAAAGACGAAACACGTGTCGAAGATTATACTGTCTGGTGGTGGTTTGTTGTATTTGCATGCGTATTTTTTTGTGGAAACTGCATGAAAATATGCGCATGTGAAAATTGTGCAATTTACTGTCACATCTAACCAAGACACTATTTCTCGGAAAAACATATTCTGTGTTCCACACATCCTTGTTCCGTAAAGAAACACAATTTTACCTACTCCACTTCGATTCGTATTTAAAAGCATTCAAGTTAATTCGGATACAGATATAAATACACTCTGGATCGTCTACAAACATTCTAATTAGCGTCTGAGTGGCAGGTAAGTGACGGGTGACGCGCTTAACTTGACGTGACAAGACGTGACGTGACATGACGTGACGTTGACGTGACGTGATGGCGATGGCTGTAATGAAATTGTGACAGGGAGTTAAAGGAGGAGCAGTAGCGGAAAGATTAGTAAGTAAAATAGAGTAGATGTAGATAGCAGAGGCGTCGTGCCAGGAAAATTATAAGGGAAGCCGAAGCGTATTCATTTACTCATATGTAAAGAAAAAGGTGGTTATAAGCCTTTCCTTAGACAGCCCGGTAGGAATCGACTTATAATGACGCTACACCACTGGTGGATAGTGAAGTACAAGATTTAATTTGTTAAAAATAATTCGAATTTATATCCATCAAGTATAACTACACGTATAGTAAAATGGATGTAGCGATTACACATTCAAATAGTAATAATAATTGTATTTACTAACACTTACACCTAAGTTACTAACCACATATGAGTTGAAACCACTTGAAATAAAATTATACTATTTTAATATTATATTTTATTAATTTTCTTTTTTTCAGATAAAAGAATGTATAGGAGTCATTTTTTATGAAAGCTGTTTTAATCTACATAGATTTTGAGAGTGAAGTAACGTCTACATCAAAATCGTACATTGTATAATCGGAAGTTACAGAATTTTCGTTAATAGGTAGCCATGCAAACCAAGTCCAGAATTGCTAGTTCGAGTACTACACGACGATAACTATACCAAAATATTACTTAAATACAGATAAAACAATCAAGATCCACGAATATATATTTGTGCTCATGACACAAATACATGACAGTCAGCTTCGTAGTCATAGGCCGTTTTGCCACCAACTGGACTAAATCAAATAAGACAAATGAATTCCGCTATAAGCTAGTAACTCGCTTTCCGGTGAACTGGAGCGAGAAGGCCTTTGTAAGCTCCGAATCGATATTAATTCTTGTTTACTTTTCATATTCGATTCGTCATTTAAAAATAAAGTTTATTTATAATTAAAAGTCATGTTCTGTAATTATTTGTAATCTGACTTTCGATATCAGGTTTTTGAAGTTCTAATACCCTTTATTGAACTGAAATTATAAACCTAAGCCGCTGCGTAACTAAGGCCTAAAGGAAAAATCAGGGTATAGCTTTCCTAATCAGGTGTGTACTGTGCAAACGTTATATTTTCCCGAATTGTTTACAAACACGAACATATACGAATGGATGGGTATAGTTACGAAATATGATTTGCACCGAATCTGTTTTTCGACACAATAGATAGGATGAACAAGTAAGAAGTCTCGTTAACGCACCTGGAATTCATGAACTGCGGACGTGTTTTATATAAAAAGTGTTAATGGTAATATTACCCCATGGAAAATTAAGAAGATAAGCCGTTCCATGCGATAACATTCATCGGTGCGAATAATATTTCGTCAACTTTATAACAATATTTGGATCTTTTCTTGGAGGAGAAAACTTGCGAATGAAGTACCCAGCCTTCGGGAAAAACTTGGTAGGTAAGTACTATTTCTCTCCACTAAAAACTACACGGAAACTGCTATCGGGGCTGCTCTTAGACGACTCTAGGACCTCAAAATTATTGCACTAGACTAGAGACTACTACCATACTGACTCCTGGGACGATATGATTTTTACTACCTTCTTTGGAGCGGGTACCAAGGTTCCCACCAGAGACTTTTGCGATTTGATCTTTTTGTCGGCTTTTATGACATACAGGGGAAACTTACCTATTCACTAGGCCTACAGAAAGAGATATGTTAACCATGTTTCCACTAAATACAAGCTGAATTCTCATCGATTGCCGCGATTATTTAAACGAAACGATTAGCGTATATTATAACTCATTTAAGTGCTTGACGTTTAGAAAGCTTTACAGCTTTTGTGTTAACGCTATAGATGGGGTCTCTACCCCCTTGTACACTAAATAGTTTTATTAAAATGTATACCAGATTCTTTAAGTTTTAAACCTAAAATGTAAAATTGGTCTGCTCGAGTCATATCCAAGGTCGGATGTTTGAATATTTGTATTATCTACGCTGCTGTAGGATATTGGCATCTGTCAATGCCTGGTTCTGATGTCATCGCGATGTCATCAGTGATAGTGACGTAGTTCGCCAACAACCACTGCCAGAGACGTGTCAACTGATGTTTTTTTATTGATGAGTCATTCTGGATGTCCATCACAGCGCTCTTGTATACCGAGAAGTCGGGTTGGTTATAGCTGATATATGAATAGGGACTGGGTGCTCTTCAGGGACTGATCAGATCAACATATCTAAGCATAACTGTACCAGGGCCAAAATCAAATGCACGTTAGAGTGATAAACATTAGGTCGGCCCTCACTCTCACGCTTTAGAAGAAACAGCAAGTGCAAGCGAGTGGTGCGACTTTAAGGCCTGTTTACACTTTGATTAGTGATTAGTGCAAGTTTATACATTTCGCACTTGCGTTTAGTAGTAAATGTATGAATTCACACTAATCACTAATCAAAGTGTAAACCGGGCATTAGTCGTGCCTTCCATTGTGGCGCAACACAATATCACCTGGTTTCTGCGCACAGTACCGAATGGAAAGGGATAGATAATATTTATCGCAAGGCAAAGAGTCATTATGCCATTATGCCAGAAGAACAAAGCGTTCGGAAATTTTATATTGAAAGTTAGAATGAAATAATTTCTTTGCATATACACATACATAGACCAAAACAAAAAGGTTCTACCTCAGCATGTGAAAATGCAGCCTCCCAGCTGTAGAGCCGGGAGGCTGCAACTGATTTTCAGCCTGATACTTGTTGGTGACAAACGACCACCACCCAGGGCATCCGGCTAAGACCATTCTGTAAGACATCAGAAAAGAAAACACAATATACTATAGTTAGTTACTATCAACTTTAGACTACGTCTTTCTCGGTATAACATTAGATTCTAAGCTCCAATGGGGTCCCCATATTACTAATCTCTCGAATAGACTGAGTTCTGCAGCTTTTGCAGTAAGTAAGATTCGTCAATTAACAGACGTGATAACGGCTCGATTAGTGTATTTCAGTTATTTCTACAGTATTATGTCGTATGGCATCTTACTATGGGGCAGTGCTTCCGACATTAATACTATATTTGTTCTGCAGAAGCGGGCTGTTCGTGCGATATATAAAATGAACTATAGAGACTCGCTTAGAGATAAGTTTAAGGACATTAATATAATGACAGTGCATTGTCAATACATTTATGAGAATATTATGTATGTACATAAAAATATTACCGACTTTAAGAAGAACTGTGATATACATAATATTAATACTAGAAATAAGCATAAGCTCGCAGTGCCTGCTACTAGGCTCCATAAAATAAGGAGATCATTCATTGGTAACTGTGTGAGATTTTATAATAAACTTCCTAGCAGCATAACTGAGTTGTCTATTGGTAAATTCAAAAATATTGTGAAACGAAAATTATTTTCTAAAGCTTATTATAGCACACAAGACTACATGAATGATGAAGCCGCGTGGGATTAATGTAAATAGTAGCGTCATGTAGGTATATGAATAATTATTTTAACGAATACCTAAGGTATTATTATTATTTTAATCTTAATAGTTTTATATACTCTGACATTTAGAATTTTATTCTAGACACATTCTAGATTATTTATTTTTTATTGACAATCCTTTTGGGATTTATCTTATTGATTATTTTAATTTTTAAAATGATGATTTTATCAATAATATTACACTTAAGTTAAATGATCTGATTAGGTTTTTCTGGGTTTCCCTAATCCTTGCAGCAAATGTTGGATCATATTGTATTTCTCCCAGCAAACATGCACTCTCATGTAACTGACATTTCGAAAGTGCTTGTAACTAGGCCTACTTGAATAAAGAATATTTTGATTTGATTTACGTAGTATAAGTAATAAAAAACTTGTAGAAATACTATTAAACTTCCCACAATTTATTTTGACAATAAAACTTATAAGTCTGTCAAATTAAACAAAATGGCGAAACGACCAAGTCACGCACATTTATCGCGATTTATTTGTGTCATGTGTTAGATATAATACTACAATTTTATCATTGCAGCTGCATAAAACCCCACAGCAGACAACAATCGTTAATTTTCGCAACGGTTTTGGTAGTTTCGTTTTTGTTTCGATCGCAAATGTTACTTTGTAATGACATAGTCATAAATAATTTTGTTAACATGCGGGTGTAGAATTAAATTCTTCATATTGAGATGTTTTTAGGCTTTTTGAATATATTGTTAATTGGACACGTGGAAGAGGCAGCCAAGTTAGGAAATTTCTAGAAATCAGAAATTTCAGAAAAACGACGTTTAGGATTAAATAGTGTTTCCTAGATACATCTCTGTCAAATCAAACTTGATGGCAATAGATACAGACTAACCGGGCGATTTTAACTAGGTCATTCCTCCTTTCCAGGCAACTTAGGGTCTCTTTAAAGCAAGAGTGACCATCAGGAGATACTAGGGTCAATCGGTTTATTAATGAAAAACTCATCAATGAAGCATGCATATGATTGAAATAATAATAATCATCATTTATTTCAGATAATTGCATCCATAAATTGGTTAGTAAAATGATTTTTCTCCAACTTGCTCGGAAATGTTCCCATTAATGTAGTAAAAATACACCGCGAAGTCCATCGTTGTATACGTTGATACGATAATCAATTTTAAAAAAAGTGGCATTACTTCCCGGACAGGCCTGGGAAGTGAACATTATTGTGCAGGTTTTTTGCTTTTAATTCCATTCAAGACTTTGAAAATTCACCATTCAGCCAATAGTAACGTACAAAAACCGAGATTTAAAAAAACTTTAATTGTTTTCTGCGTTTAGTTAATCTATGGTGAATGCCAATAGTAATAGAAAAAAAGAACAATAATTATTGTGTCCAAATCATAATACAGTTTATTTAGTCTTAATGATCTTCTGGGACTGATAAATATTTTGCAGCAAAGGTATGTTTTTTTAATGTTGTGCGTCTAGCAATTGCCGATTCAACTAAAAATAATAATGCATTATTTATTTTAACTATTGCTATGGGTTTTCTTTTTATTTATTTTCATTACTATATTTCATGTGGAACCAAATATACAAATCGGACCCAAAACTTTTACCTTTATTATCCGTAAAAAAAATAAGGCGGGAACGTGAATTTCATTTTGTCAAAGATGTTATTTATACGAAAATAAGTTACATAAACATGTGTCAAATTTCCTCGCATATTTGGAGAAAAGCAGTATACATGCCTCGGCAGGAATGTCACTTCGTGTATTCGTATCTATTGAAGGACTCGGCGACGCCTCGTCCTTCAAAACCGTACTCATCCCCGAAATGACTTTTCCCGGCCTCTGCAGTAATAAACTATATTATATGTTAGTTTCGGTGACATTGAATATAGATAGGTACATAATTTAAATTGACTTGAATTAGATGAAATAATTAAATTGAATGAAATTAAATAAAATTGATACATAAGTAAAATAAAAATGGAATTAATTCGAATGGAATTGAGTAAAATTCAATTGAAATTGAATTAAACATGATCCACCCGTGACCATGGAAAGCTGGAACGCTTCCGAAACGTCGGGAACTAAAATGAGATAATATACGCGATATAATCCGTTAAATTGTTTTATTTCAATGAAATTGAATTAGCTAAATTTAATATTGCCGCCAAATGCGTTAAATATACGGTTAAAATCGTACATACCGCCACTGCTTTGGAAAAGAGCTTGAATCTCAAAATAACCTCAGAAGTAACGACGAAAGACACACACAATACCAACTCATAATACACTTATTGCAATTTCACTTGGAGCAAAATGAGATATTAGTATTTTTCAAAGTTAAACTAAGAACATTAAGGAATCTCATTCAAACAGGTCTATCAGTCTTGAAGTCGCATTGGTGTGATATAGGCAGTCCAATTCGGCTTCCTTTACCTACTGTATCATACATACTGAGGGATATTTATCAATACATCAATAGCTTTTCGAAATCTCTAATGAATACTTCTGGTCATCGTATGCGGGTAGCAAAATATATTTTTAAACTCAGAAACTATTACTGTCCAGAACGATCAGGAAGCAACATTAAAAATTATCCACGCCACATTTATCCATAGATTCCAAACGCCTACAAAAAGCAACGCGAAAGTCAATAATAAATCAATTTTATAGAAAAAGACTACAATATGATCAAGCTGCGTTGAAAGAGCATAACATTGTATGACTCCCAATGACTTATATGACGTTTTTTAGAATGTATAGTCGTGCCTCGGACGCGAGGATTTGCATTAGTGATTACATTAATCATTCGGCACAATAACGGCCATAAAAGTTTGTATGGGACGCCATTAATTGTCATTGACAGGACGGGTGTGATTGACAAATGTCAGTTTTTTTGTCTGATACTATCGAGGTGTTTTAACGGAAATAGACCTTTTGCTAAAGACATACAAGTTATAATGGGATTTTTGTGAGTGGTATTCTTGTGGAGCGACGATGGATGTATTCGTTCGGTGACTTGGCGTTATTTTTGTGTTTGGATTTGAATGAAAGTTGTTAATTTTGGATCATTACGATCGATTTCGTCGTTTTAAGTTCCGTAGCAAGAATCACTGTTAGATACGTAATTTCAAAAGCATATTTTATTTTATTTTATTTAAATGCGTATTTCCTTACTTTTGTTTTATATGTTTTTAAGCAGGCACAAAGTATTTATTTCTCTCTCTTTGTTTAAGAAAATCACATTTAGGTATTTTATATTACTGACATAGACAGACCAGCAGTCTTTATCCTCTTGTGTTGTGTCTTGTGTTCGTGGGTTGCGTTATAAGAGGTATTTTTTGTTGACAGACAGACGGACATACACATTAAAGATTCTCAGTTTCTTTACTAACTTCATTCTAAATTTCACGAAACGTTAAATACAAGAAATATCAAAATACGTGCTTATTTCTGGAGCCAAAGGTGTAATTATTTTCTTATTCTCAGAATTATCAGCATTTTTTTAATTTTTTAATGATCTAATCTCTATTAGAGTTCCCCGGAAAAAAATGTATGAAATGTTTTTTAAATATCTTCACACATTTATTATATTTATATTCTTCATCATTGAAATTCACTTTACATCTTCCCAAGCCTCTTTACCTCAATAACTGTCAATCGACTTAAAAATATCAAACGTCTTTCATTCAATACAAATTACCAAGTTTCGTTTACACCCACTGAAGGCGCCACTGTTACACAACAACGTCGAAAAGATAAGGGAATGAGTTGTTCCCGAATTCGTCGAACGGTAAAGTTAAGTTGGTAAATCGTATCTACGATCGATTCCTTCGTCAACTGTCAAGTTCCTTATCGATGACAAGCGTCACTCAATGTCGCTAGAATCGAAATGACATTTTATGGACATTTAATTTTGACGTTTCTAAAAGGTTTCCGGATATTCTGCTGACAGATAAGAATTATTATGAATTGGTGTTTCGTGAGATGTCACAATAATATTGTAATTATCTAACCTGGAATTCATACAAACGGCAGAATGTTGGTGACGTCATTTCGATAAGTTTCGATCTATTTTAAGAGTCCCCGCTAAGATCGGTTCTCCATACAAACGTAGGTACGCTCTCATTTTAAAACGACTAGCTAATGCAAGATTGTAATTAGTTTATGTACCTTCAGTTACCATAGTAAAAAATAAAGCGAATTTAAGTTTTTCATACAAAACTAGTTTTAGCTGTATTTCGTTAATACGATAATAAACTGGAGTCATATTAACTGATTACAGGCCTAGATATAACTCATATCATTGTATATGAAAAGTTTCGTTACAATCCAACACGTAGTTCTAAAATGAGAACGAAACTCGGTTTGTATGGGGAGGTGAAATTCGACTGAGCTTGCTGGGGACTCTTATGTGAGGTTAGAGAAAATAAGAGTTTCTGAGACTTGTTGAATCTTTCCTTCAGCACAATAATGACACGTGACTCCGTCGTGAGACAGATGTTTTCCATCCCTTTTTAGTCAGTACAGTGCAAGACGGGTGACGACAGGTGTTCAGTGACAGGCGAAGTTATGCTAGCCAGTCGTTTTAGCTTCACAAGCAATCGCTTGCGCGATAAAACCGCACACCTAGAAAAATTTATGCATGTATGTATGCAACGACTTAATTGCTCAAAAACAACTGAGTAAAAATGCAAACTTATTTCTGTGACAGACCTCTTCCAGTTAACTTTTGAGCATATGAGAAAATAACAGTATATACACAGAAGATAGACAAACCAACAACTTAGGTAATATGCATAAAAAAGTAAACCATAATTTGAATACATATTATAATCAATACTTACTGTATGTTCAAATAATACTATAATACTCGTATAATACGTACTTATATAATGTTTATGATTTTCAAACGGTTGAAAAGTTTCGCGGTAGGGACGGCATATAGACCGGAATCTGTCTCAGTGGAAGATGCCATCGATGCGCTTAGTGTCTCGTTTGACGAATTTGCCTACTGCGACGGTATTTTTCTTCTTACGGATTTTAATGTTAACCTAATGCTACCGTACGATTCATCTGCTATAAAACTTCTGGATTTCATGACACAGAGAAACTTAAAACAATTGGTGAACGAGCCCACCAGAATTACTGACGACACCGAGTCCTTGCTTGATTTGGTTATTACCGACTGCCCTCACCTTTTCGGTAGCATTAAGGTGAATCATAACCCCAAAATCAGCGACCATGGAATAATTATCGCGGAACTTAAAATAACGAAGCCCAAGGAACTGCCTCAATATATGTACAAACGGTCACTATGTGGAATAGATAAAGAATTATTTGAGACAGATCTCAGACAACTACCGTGGACCGATGTTACTGAACTCAACGATCTGAATGAAAAGGTCAAGCTGTTTGACGAACTCATCACGGCACTTTTTGACAAGCATGCGCCGTTACATAGAGTATGCGTCAATAGCCAGTCATACCCATGGATCACCGACACTATTAAGACAATGATGAGACTACGAGACTCGGCCTTTAATAGAGCACGTAAAACGGACGTTCAGTCTCATCGGGATTATTATAAATCCTTGCGAAATTACACCAGCAGTGCTATCGAAAGAGAGAAAACTGCCTATTTTTCTTTTTACGTCAATACAAATAAAAGTCACCCTTACAGAATGTGGAAGCATCTAAAAAGTTCTGCAAGCATAGGCGGGAATGACAAATACTCCATTCCGCAACATTTGTGTGATCCGAACAAAATTAATAATTTTTTTCTTGATCTCCCCGGTAGTTCTCATACAGATCTAGATACTAAAAGGCTCTACGAAAATGAGACATTAAGTGACTGCAAACTTGACCTTTATTGCTGCTCGGCCGAACAAGTAAGAAAAATTATTATGACAATAGACACGAATGCAACTGGTCATGACGGCATATCTATTGAAATGATCCGACTCACTCTTGACATTACCCTTCCTATAATAACACACGTCATAAACACCTCAATCCAGTCTGGTATCTTCCCTGATGATTGGAAAATTGCAAAAGTACGACCGATACCAAAAAGCAATCAAACTGAAGAATATAAGGACCTGCGCCCAATCAGCATCCTTCCCGCATTATCCAAAATTATAGAAAAAATTGTTTGTGAACAACTTACCAAGTATCTGGAATTAAATGAAATATTACCATCCGTCCAATCTGGCTTTCGAGGCAGACATGGTACGGCAACCGCCTTGGCAAAAGTTACCAGTGATATTTGTACGGCGTCGGATATGGGAATGGGTACTATACTGGTCCTGTTGGATTTTTCTCGCGCCTTCGACTGTCTTAACACAACACTGATGCTATCAAAAATGGCTCACTATGGGATATCCGCACAGTCACAAAAGTGGTTTAAATCGTTTCTGGACAATCGACAGCAATATGTAGAACTAACAAACCTGCAGGGCACATTAGCTAGATCTGAACTGAAACCTATTAGCCGTGGTACCCCACAAGGATCTATATTAAGTCCTTTATTATTCATACTTTACACAGCCGATCTAGTGAAACAATTAAAGTACTGCACCGTTCACTTATACGCAGATGACACGCAGCTTTACTACTCGTTTGACCCACGTGACGTCCAATCCGCAACAAATAAAATAAATGAAGATCTAAACATCATAGCGGATTGGTCTGGTAGACATAATTTAGTCTTGAACCCATCTAAATCTCAATTTCTAGTCATGGGCAACAAATGGCAGCGTAATAGCATCATAGAAAAAAACCCGACGGTATGTGTTGGAACGGAAACTGTGTGTAGGGTTGAGAAGGCAAAAAACTTAGGTATGCTAATGGATGAAGAGATGAGATATGTGGACCATATAAACGCGAAAATCCGGAATGCCTTTTATAAAATCAAAACCTTATATCACATACGAAAATATTTATCCGAGGATACCAGGAAAATTCTGATAGAAGCGCTGGTTCTCTCGCTCTTTAATCATTGTGATATCATTTACGGTCCGAGACTATTAGATAAAACCAAAAGAGCCATACAACGAGTGCAAAATGCTTGTATACGTTTCTGTTACGACATTCCAAAACGATCGCACATCACCCCGTATCTTAATAGTCGCGGAATCCTTAACATGACTAATAGAAGACACCTACACATTGCATTCACAATCCGTAAGGTCATTGAATTTCAAAAACCAAGATACCTATTCAAAGAATTAAAGTGGGTCAAAGAGGGGCGCACTAAATCGCTCAGGAAAAATAGGGTAACAGAGCTGGTGATACCGCGACACAAAACGGCACTGTTTAAAGGCTGTTTTAAATTTGCCGCCGCCAAAATTTGGAACGACTTACCGCCACCATTGCGAGAACCGTTATCATTGGAAAAATACAAAAAATTACTGAAATTGCACCTTCTCGTAATACAGAAACAAAACTAAACAGTGCTGTAGGATGTCGCCTTTCAACCCTCCTTCTTACTCATATCCTCACATTAACTATGTATATATATATATGTATATTATATTTTTTTTATGTATACTGAATCCAAACTCCATTTATCACACTTATAACATAATTATGTTTAACATTATTATTTTTGTCATAGTTGTTAATTGCTATTATTTTTATTATTTTTTATTATTTTTATTATTTTTCTTTTTTTTTTCTGTCATATACCATAGTGTTAAAATGTAACTAGTTCATAAGTAATCGAAGTGCAATTGCTACGACCTCTTAAAAAGGGTCCAAACTGAAAATCAGCGCCGGTCGGACCTCCGGCCAGCACATGCTGAGTTTGGTTCCCATGGCCAACAAATGTGTATATTTTCTTTCCAATTTTTAATCAATATTATCTCGTTTTTGTATATTATTATTGTTGTAATTCTGTGTATTTGTTTGTTGTGTCAATAAAATAATTTGAATTTGAATTTGAATTTGAATTTGAAAAGCCCCCCTTTTGCCTAACGAGTTTGATGCTTGGAATCAGAATCAAGTATCATAGTTTTGTAAGTGTTATGACAGTTGATTCGGATACCAATAGTCAAAATTTCGTTAGGCAATAACCCCCGGAATCGCCCTGGGACTGGTAACCCCAGAATAAGGCTAAACCCTTACCTGGTATGCGGGGCTCTGCTGGGTTCGAATATTTTATCCCTAGCAGCTCGTCGGAACGCAAATGGCGGCGATGTGGTTCGCAACCCATCACGTCTCCGTCCCAGCGACAGCGAAGAGTGGGCTATGGAGAGCCGCTTTGCTAGGTTAAATGTAAGGGGAGGAATGAATGATAAAATAGATGAAGTATGTCAGATGATGGATGCGAGAAATATTGATATTCTGTGTGTGAATGAGACAAAGCGAAAGAGATTAATAAATGTTGATGAAGCGGCAGTTGTATGCCAGGACCGTAGCAAGTGGAAGGAGGCAGTCTCTGCCTACACCGTAATGGGAAAAAGGTGTGATTGTATGTATGTATGTATGTATGTATGTATGTAATAACCCCTCAAATTATCTGCAAATCGAAGGTAAGTGAGGTACTCTCCGTTGATGTTGATGCCAAGTCCGTTCTAATCCAGCAGCTTGAAGTCATCTTCCAACGCAGCAGTAGATAGTTTCGGAAAACGGAACGTGGGAAACTCCCGACTAGGTGGACGGATGAGCTCGTGAGGATCTCGGGGAGTCGGTGGATACGGCCTGTACAAGATCGTACTCTCTGGCGACCTAAGGGTACCCAAGTAACAAACAAAGCTGCATTAGAGCTACATTACTTAACGCTTAAACTGGCTGAATAAGCCCTCATATAGCTTTTGGGCTACTGTCTGTGGCTGATAGATAGATAGATAGACCAAATTATCGTGAACCATAGCTAAGAAACTCAAGATCAAAAACCATTGAAATCGGTTTATTCGTTTAGAGTTAGGAAGCCAAAGACACACAAATGCACACGCTAAACCGAGAACACCTTTGTTTTGAATTAATGAATGTCTTTATTCATAAACATAGGTACATTGTTAATAGGTCTTAAGGCCGAAACACACCGGATGCGTGCGCAGCACGTGCACGTGCGCGTGTGCGTGACGTGCGCGTTTTATCGTATGAAATGTCATAGTAGATGGCACACCGTGTCATCTCTTATGGGTATTCGTACTTTACAACGCGTACGCCACGCGCACGTCTACGTGCTCCGCATCCGGTGTGGCTTGGCTTTTAAAGCTAAAGCGAATGGCGAATCACTATGTTTTGCCAATATGCGTACGAAATTGTTCATTACTTAGTGAGGTTTTTATAATGCGAAAATTTAAATATATTCATGCATCAATCACACAATCAAGATAAAAAATTAAGTTGAATGGCAGTTAATTAATAATAGTTGTGTCGGGAGTAAATGATACAATGTTATATGCCGATATCAATAGAATAAAAAATACAGCGAATTAAATATCAGGAGTCTTCTATACATATAAAAGTATAATAAAAATGTGTACATTAAAGGTATAAAAAAAGTAAAACGGACTGTTTGAAGGTCACTAACTATAACGCCAATACAGTTAAACAGATGGTTATCGGATACTTTTAATCAAATACGCTGAATAGAAAAAAAGGGCTATGTTTTTTTTTCTCATCTGCTAACGAAGTTATAAATATGAATTTTAGTCAATGCATATACAGGTGGTCATAAACATGTGATTTAATTAAATTTTTGCGACAAAATGCAAGTATTGTGTGTAACCGACGAGAAGTATAATTAACAGTGCGGTACCGTCAGCAAAATACATTCGTGGTCATTCTTACATCTCCAGCCATCATTTATCTGTGTCTGTTACTTCTCACAGTCCTCTTTTTGCATTTATTTTATAGATATGGCTTGTAGGGTTTCGTACCTCAAGAGGAAAAAACGGAACCCTTATAGGATCACTTTGTTGTCCGTCTGTCTGTTGGTCAAGACCCTATTTCTCAGGAATTCGTAAAGGTATCAAGCTGAAATTAATACCATATATTTAAGTCTACAAGCCTTTGAAGCTGTGAATAAACTAGACTTCTAAAGGTGCGTCCACACTTGTATCATTTGCTCGTATCCGATCACCGTGCCGTGGCATGACTGCGTATCACGCTGCTTGGACGCTCAATGTCAGCGCGCCGATCATGCCGCGCACTTCCGATATAAGTGTGTGATACGCGTAGCAAATGGATTTCGAGCGATCGGATCGGCGCAACGTCCAAACGCGTGATCGTGACACGCGATCATGCCACGCGACGATGATCTGATACGGGCAAATGATACAAATATGGACGCACCTTAAGTCAACGTACTTAATCAAAAGATGCAGTCATTAAAAAAGGTGTTTCCATACATATTACAGTGGAATGAAAACTTCTAGGGTACTTTCAGTTGTCCTTGAAAGTTGAATTGATATGAAGGTAGGTATAGGTATAGCACAACCAATAAGAAAAGCCTGAAATTTTATGTCTGTCTGTCTCTAACCAATATAAAACGACCCCACACTACATACATTCTGCTTATGAGCAGGGCTCTGCTAACATTGGGTTTTCATAGATACGGCTATTTATAGCTTATATTTTGATACCTCGATTTCCATTATAAGCCCTCAGGTTGCGAGTCCGACTCGAATTTGGCCGGTTTTTTACCCAATACGGTGCAAATGAGGCTAAAACTCGTGATTTTAAGGGTCCGTACCCAAAGGGAAAAACGTAGCCATATTACTAAGATTCCACTGTCCGCCCGACCGTGTGTCTGGCTGTCTGTCCGTCTGTCACCAGACTGTATCACTTAAACCGTGATAGCTAGACAGTTGAAATTTTCACGGATGATGTATTTCTGTTGGCGCTATAACAAAAAATACTTAAAACAGTATAATTTTATATCCGTCTGTCTATGTCATAACCAATATAAAATGATCGAACACCGCGTACATTTTGCTAAGAAGTAGGGCTCTGCTAACACTGGTTTATCATAGATACGGCCGTTTGTGGCGTATATTTTGTACGGAACCCTCGGTGCGCGAGTTTGACTCGCACTTGGCCGGTTTTTTTATATCTATGTCATGATCAAAGCTGAGCTGTTTGATTTGTAATTTTTTTGGGTATGAAGTAGGTACACGTTCTCATAGGACATTTTAAATATCATTTTTGTGAAATCCACAGATAATTATAGCATACTTTTTACCTGACAATGGTAAAGCAAAAAACAGAGTTATGACTTTTTTCCCCGCTTGAAACTTACGGGTTCCTTTTAGTTATTATTAGCAGGATAGATAGATAGGCAATTAAGTAACAACAAACTTCGAACCATCATCCGCATCAAACTTAAACCATCTCAAGTTGCGGACCCTACGCCACCCTAATATACAATATTTGGCCTATTACCGCCCTAGGCCATTGATTTATTGGTTATGAATCAACCTCCCCCCTCCGCCATTACGGCCTGATGTATGGTCCTGATAATGAATCTCGCTGTATTTTTGCTGGCGGCTGATGGAAATATGAAGGTGGGTGGTGAATTATGGGTGAAGACAGACACCCTGTATGTTGAGCCTTAGTGCTAGTACATTGGGCATGAAATGTACCTATTCTTTGATGTACATTGTCCGTTTTAATATCACTTTCGCGTCCTTGAGGAAAGGTCTAAAAATATAGGTATATATACTGCACATAGATCACAACTAGTGTAAATAAATATGTATAAGACAATATCTCCAAACTTATCAAATAAACGATTGCGTTGCTCTGAAAACCAAAGTTTTTATTTCACAGAATACATACATGATTCTAATTACAGTGTTGCACTTAAGTCATACCATCATAACTGAAAACTTAAAGTTTATTCCTTAATATGTCAATTCCTTTTAACAATGTTTTATAATATAACTAGCAGCCGCCCGCGACTTTGTCCGCCTTAGATTCGTTTATCGCGGACAAAAGGTATTTTTCCAGGATAAAAAGTAGCTTATGTCTTTTCCCATAACTCGATATTTTACTAATTTAAATTTGAAGCATATTACCAAGATATTAACTTCTGAGCGTAAAAAAAAATACTGTCCATACAAATTTTCATCCCCCTTTTCGTCCCTAAAAGTTATGAAATTTGGTATACATTATAGCCTATGTCCTATTTGGTATATAACTGGTAAGTTTCATAAAAAATCGTCCAGTAGTTTTTGAGATTAAGTGAAACATACATACATACTTTCACATTTATAATATAGTAAGGATAACGATTTTATCTGATCAAAAATGCAAAATCACAGCGAGTCTTGACAGCCGCCAAAACTTCTGCTATACCGACTGTCCGGCCGCCATTACTCACAGCGCCATCTATAACTCGTACGAGAAGATACAAGATAGTCACGTTTACCGACAGAGGAACGATGTACAAACAAAATAAATCTAATTTATTTACAAACTAGCTTCTGCCCGCGACTTCTTCCGCCTTAAATTCGTTTATCGCGGATAAGGGTAGTTTTCCGGGATAAAAAGTAGCCTATGTCCTACCCCGGGACTCAAACTATCTCCATACGAAATTTCATCCAAATCGGTTCAGCGGTTTAAGCGTGAAGAGGTAACAGACAGACAGACAGACAGACAGACAGACAGACAGACAGACATATTTTCGCATTTATAATATTAGTATGGACTAGTATCGATGTATGTAAATTGATTAAGTGAAAGTTATTAACTCTTCATCATCATCATTTCAGTCATAGGACGTCCACTGCTGGACACAGGCCTCCTCGATAGTCTTCCATATGGGCCGGATAGAGGCGACCCGCATCCAGCAAGTCCCCGCAATCCTAACCAGTACATCCGACCACATTGCGAGTGTCCTTCCCACGCCCTATTAATCCTTATTAACCCTTATCCGTAGTCAAAATGGCGAAAACGGAATGCCTAGCCGTTTTCGCCAGTTTGACTACGGAACCCTAAAAATGGGCACAATTCATCCAGCCGTTTTGACATGATGGTGACACAAAGTTGTATAAACATGAAAATAATATATATGTACATATATATATGTTTAAATTCAAAATATTCTATTTGTGCTTACAGACATTATTTCTTTACAACTAATAGTATTGATATTAGAAATCAAACGCCATAATTAAAAGTGGTTAAAAAGTCGACAACCTCGTTTTGTGTTGTTTTTTTCCTGTCTAATGTATGTATTGTAAATCATTAGTTTCGCTTATTATAGTCGAACAAGAAATTGGTCCACAATTTGTGAGCCTTAATTTACATGAAATAGAGTCGAAAGGTGGTAGAGCAATTTCTTGACCGACCGTACCTGTTTGGTTTACGAGTAACAAGTTCGATAAAATATTAACAGTAGGAACCCTTCTCAAATAAATCTAAATCTTATTATGTCTAGCGTTTTTAAGCGCTTTGATGTAAACATATTATGTCAAAGATGAGACACCAGAATGGGGCAGTGTTACCTTCATCATCACCATCATTTCAGCCAAAGGACGTCCACTGCTGGACACAGGCCTCCTCAATAGACTTCCACATGGGCCGGATAGAGACGACCCGCATCCATCGAGTCCCCGCAACCCTACCAGGTCGTCCGACCACCTTGCGGGTGGCCTTCCCACGCTACGCTTGCATGTACGCGGTCTCCACTCGAGAACTTTTGTGCCCCAACGGCCATCGGTCTTTTAAGTATACAAAGATCTAAATAATTAAAAAAAATCAAGACTCCGACTGAATTTGAAGTAGTGCCTTGTGCCTTGCATGAAACTTTTTTTATTATTAAGCTCTTTGTATTTAACAAAATAGTTTCGTAGTGAAAAAAAACACTTTATAAACCACGAAGATCGTGATGGTAGGACATTAAGATTTTCGTAAAAATCAATCTATACTTACAGATATGTAAAGGATATCTAGGCGTCAAAACAAGTAATAAAATTTACTCTGGTTTGTATTTACTATACAGCCAGCCATTGCAAGGTTGTACCATTTTTAATCACCATAATTCTTCTTTTAAAATAACTTTTTTATTGTCATGTAAGACTTTGATTTAAAATCGGCTGGATGTAAAATCACTGAATGAAATGAACATCCTGTGATTTATTTAATACCTGTGAACGGCGTTATGCAATATTTTCATTTTATTTTAAAAAATTATGAAAAATTTGATATTTGAATCTATTTCCTCGATTCCTTTTTTACAGGATCCGATATAATATCCAACCCTGTTCTCCAAGAATATGGCTTAATAAACTTCTCGCTTATCTCATATTTGCTCTCTTTGGAAGCTAATATGAGATATGTTTCAATTCAAATTCTTGTTTAAGAGACCCCCCACACTAACGTCTTTCGAACGTCGGTCTGTAAGCGGCCGCGCAGCGGCGTCGCAACGTTCGCGCAACGGCGCCGTGAATTCAGCCGCGACTTTCGAACGTCACCGTCTTGTCAGTGCAGCGTCGACGCAACTGCACCGCGTTGCCAGCGGCGTCTTTTGAGCGTTGGCGTTTTATCATCCCCCGCATCGTCGACGCAAAACACCATCTTCGCCTGATAAGATGCCGAAAAGACGCTACTGGCATCGTGGAGCAGTTGCGTTAACACTGCGTGGGCACTGACAAGATGACGATGCTTGAGTCGCCGCTGAAGTTGCAGCACCGTTTCGTCGTCGCTCGAAAGACGCTATACCAGGGCCAAAATCAACTGAACGTTAGAGTCATAAACATTAAATCGGCCTTATTAGAAGAAACAGCAAGTGCAAGCGAGTGGTGCGACTTATTGCTAATGACTCTAACGATACGATAGTGTAGGGGGTCTCTAAAGTTTACTGATGTTATAGACAAAGTGCTCGTGTTATAAATGTCACAATTGTAGACGCAGCGTTTTGGTATATTTTTTATGTTACAGGGGGCAAACAATCAGACGAATCGCTTGATGGTAACCGATCACTGTCGCCTATACAACACCAGAGGAGTCACAAGTGCGTTGCCGGCCTTTCAGGTGGGAGAACGCTCTTTTCTTGAACGCTTGAAGATTACATCAGTCCGGAAAAGTATTTCCGGCGGTATGTCATCTGCAGTAGTAGGTGACAATGTATGCCACAGTTCGGTCGTTAAGTTACTATTAAGTATGATAATTATGACAATAATAATTCGCTCGTCACACATCTTCACGTTTGTTTTCACTATATAGATTTTATGAGTCATACCCACATAGGGGGATTAACCCACCAAATGTAAGTCATCGTCGTTTTTTACAAGCTTTTATTAAACTCACATTTTTATGTATATTTACAAACATTGCAACAAGGAAAATTTAAACCACTGTCAGGAGACTGATTGAGCTGGAATTTGCTATATCTGACTTCGTCGACAAAACATGGAAGCTGGGCATAGGAACTCTGCAATGAAACAAAATAACCCCACCGTGTTTGGGCTCTTTAGTTGGTAGATTTTTAAAGAAAAGTACTGTCGGCAACAAAAGAACTTGTCACTGAAATATATTTTTCAACAGACTTATTTCGACTAACTTTGGTTACGTATTTATGCTTTATTACACATTGATCCAGATTTACTCCCTCGTTTTATGCCTAGCATAAGATAAATATTTTCTCCGAGTAATTACTTGAAGAAAATATTCTCTTCACTTTGGCATAACACCGTCCATAAATTGACAACTGGCATTATTTATTTGGGCAGTACGACAAGCGCTGCGCCTGATCTACGATGTGATGCAGGTATATTAACAGTAACGTGACTGCAGTCACATAGGTGATTCCATGAATTTCGGCTAACTATAGAGTTCATTTATTTTGTTACTCTGAATCTTATTCCACATTTCCAAATCCTATAAAGTAATTTGTCACAGGTGGGCTTATATAGTCACCCAGTGGGTACCACAGGATGGGCGGCGACGACAAGGCAGGCCGCGACGGAGATGGCGGGATGACCTAGATGCGTTCCTAGACGATTGGCTAGAGGCAGCCGGCAATAGGGAGTAGTGGAGATCTAAAGCCTTTGCTCAGCAGTAGGACACTCGTATAGGCTATTTAAAAAAAAAGTGAGGAATGCAATGAACCAAATATTAAATAAAATAATTATTAAGTTGTAAAATATGGTCTCACCGGAAGATCAGAGCTGGCTTTAGAGCCAGCATTATGCTGAGGTGGGACCATTTCGGGGCATACTTAATTTAGAAATTTATTTTTTTGTATTGCTGTATAAATATGCCCTCGAATAAATGTATTTTCATTCTTATTTCTTTAAAGATTAACTGTCTGTCTATTGAAGATATTTTGGAGGTCACTGAATGGTTTTATTTTTTTGTAAGTTTGTATGTGTCGTTGTGGCTTCATCACGCCAAATCCGTTAAACGGATTTCAAATATTTTTGGTATCTGGGTATCTCCAGATGGATACTTTTAGGATACTTTTTACCCGACTACACTGAAGAAAAAAAGGGTTATGACTGATTCTCCTCCGCGAACGAAGTTATATTCTAGTTAAAGATATAAAAAAATGATTGTAATGTATCCTTGTTGCTTCATCACGCCAAATCGAGTTATAAGATTTCAATTGTTTTAGTACACAGGTAGCTGTATATTCACCGACGGTTATAGGATAGTTTTGATTCAACTACGCCGTCGAAAAGAAGACAGGTTATGACTTTTTTCCTCCACTGACCAAGTTGCGGGCACCTTTTAATCAATATGCATTTTGTAGGTTTTGAGTAAAATGCCTGTGACATACGGACGGAAATGACGAAACTATGATTCTGTTTTTGCCATGTTGGCTACGGAACCTTAAAAATGGATTGAAATCCTGTCAGATTTAACGAAATCCGATCAGTGACCTTGGGGTCGGTTGGATGATAATGCCTGTTAGCATCAACCCCGTCTGTCATATTGATTGCCTTTTGTGTTTATGTCAATTGCAGTTTTTTTATAATCTTTGTAAACAATAATGATTGATTTGTCATTGCATTTGTTTTTTTGTTTACATTAGTTTTTGGAATGATATTTGATAAGAGTTAATGTCCAAAACAATGGCGTATTGTGAAACACGTTTACCAATGTATGATGTAGAATGTTCTCGAATATTTTTGGAATTTTTCCTGAGAACTTCCATTAGAACCTAAAGCGTGAATCAACTTTTAGACTCCCACAAATCATCATTTCGGCCATAGGACGTCCACTGCTGGACATAGGCCTCCTCAATTGTTTTCCACATGGGCCGGATAGAGGCGACCCGCATCCAGCGAGTCCCCGCAACCCTAAACAGGTCGTCCGATCACCTTGCGGGTGGCGCATACACGCTGCACTTGCCGGTACGCGATCTCTACAAGAGAACCTGTCAGCCCTAACGGCCATCGGTTCTTCGAACTATGTGCCCTGCCCATTGCCACTTCAGTTTTCAAATCTGTCCACAACTTTTAAACGTCGTTGTAAAATAACTCCTTTCAATAATGTTTTCTCATGTTTAAATTTATGGTTTAGGTTAAAACATTGAATGCCCCGTTTGTTAAACCTAATAAACAAGAAAAAACATACTAGATGCTCGATTGCAAACTCCAGAGACATTTTCGGTAACACTAGAGATATACCAGTATACACAACAAAGTGCTTAAATTCATCACCTTTGTCTGCCGTTTTGTTGTTAAAAGAAAACGTCCCAGAATGTAGTGAGGACTTTTATTTTGAACATGTCAGTCCTTCAGATATAGTAAAGGCATTTAAATCAATTAATGTCGAAAAAACCAATGACCTATGGGGGGTCTCAGTCCATGCTGTCAAATCCCTAATAGAAGTCATAGCGCCTGACTTGGCAGATATATTCAATAACAGTGTTGACTGCGGTGAGTTTCCTGATCTGATGAAACATAGCAAAATAACTCCTTTATTTAAATCAGGTAGTACCTCTGACCCCACTAACTTTAGACCAATATCTGTACTACCTTTATTTAGTAAAAGTTTTGAAAAGCTTATTCTATATCAATTGTTAAAACATTTTAATTTGAATAATTTGATGCATAGTAAACAATTCGGTTTTACGCGGGGTCGCTCGACATCCAACGCCGGAGTTGAGCTCGTAAAACACATTTTCGATGCCTGGAAGGAATCGCGAGATGCTTTAGGTATCTTCTGTGATTTATCTAGGGCCTTCGATTGCGTTAATCATAAAGCTACACACTGATCAGGAAGCTACACCACTACGGAGTTAAAGGATCAGCACTAAATTTATTAGAGTCTTATTTAAATGGTAAAATACAAAGGGTTGACGTGAATGGAAAGCGTTCACCGGGGTCATTAGTCTCTATGGGTGTGCCGCAGGGATCAATATTGGGACCTTTCCTGTTCCTTATCTATATAAACGACTTGCCACACCTCGTAAAGACCCACCATGAGATAGTTTTGTTTGCAGATGATACGTCTCTAATTTTCAAAGTCGTACGAAATCAACGATCCTACAATGATGTAAACAATGCTATCTGTGAAGTAGTAAATTGGTTTAATGTAAATGATTTATTGTTGAATGAGAAAAAGACTAAATGTGTTAAGTTTGTCACGTGTAACGTAAAACACGAGCAAGCAAGCGTTATGGTTAAAGGTGAGGAACTGGAACTAGTTAATGGTACAGTCTTTCTCGGTATAACATTAGATTCTAAGCTCCAATGGGGTCCCCATATAGGTAATCTCTCGAATAGACTGAGTTCTGCAGCTTTTGCAGTAAGTAAGATTCGTCAATTAACAGACGTGACAACGGCTCGATTAGTGTATTTTAGTTATTTCCACAGTATTATGTCGTATGGTATCTTACTATGGGGCAGTGCTTCCTACATTAATACTATATTTGTTCTGCAGAAGCGGGCTGTTCGTGCGATATATAAAATGAACCATAGAGACTCGCTTAGAGATAAGTTTAAGGACATTAATATAATGACAGTGCATTGTCAATACATTTATGAGAATAATATGTATGTACATAAAAATATTACCGACTTTAAGAAGAACTGTGATATACATAATATTAATACTAGAAATAATCATAAGCTCGCAGTGCCTGCTACTAGGCTCCATAAAATAAGGAGATCATTCATGGGTAACTGTGTGAGATTTTATAATAAACTTCCTAGCAGCATAACTGAGTTGTTTATTGGTAAATTCAAAAATATTGTGAAACGAAAATTATTTTCTAAAGCTTATTATAGCACACAAGACTACATGAATGATGAAGCCGCGTGGGATTAATGTAAATTATAGCGTCATGTATATGAATAATTATTTTAACGAATACCTAAGGTATTATTATTATTTTAATCTTAATAGTTTTATATACTCTGACATTTAGAATTTTATTCTAGACACATTCTAGATTATATATTTTTTATTGACAATCCTTTTGGGATTTATCTTATTGATTATTTAAATTTTTAAAACGATGATTTTATCAATAATATTACACTTAAGTTAAATGATCTGATTAGGTTTTTCTGGGTTTCCCTAATCCTTGCAGCAAATGTTGGATCATATTGTATTTCTCCCAGCAAACATTCACTCTCATGTAACTGACATTTCGAAAGTGCTTGTAATTAGGCTTACTTGAATAAAGAATATTTTGATATGATTTGATTTAATAATAATCTTTTTATAATTTTTAATCTTTTTTATAATTTTGAATGAATTTTTAATAATTTGACCCTTTAATGTTTTATCATTGAATTGTTTAAATTTAACTATTTACTTTCATTCAGCTGACTTTTTAATGTTTTATTTTTACCTTGAATGTCTTTATTTGTATGAATTGACTACCTTTTTTTTACTAAGGGAAATGTACCTACTATTAATGCTCTATTTTTACCTGTTTTTTTTTTTAGTTTTTAATGTTTTTTTTATTATGATTTGTCATTATGATGGTAAAAAATTACAAATAAGCAATTTGGTGTAAACTGTTAGCTTATTTTGACTTGAATAAATGAAATGAAATAACCATGCTGCGCCTTGCGGTGCGTGGTTGCCACTCAAAAACTCGGTAGCCCCTGTAGCTGTGTTGGTTCTACGACAAACTATGAAACTCCATTATCTTGACTTACGAATACTATGATCATTTGGTACACACGGGAACTGGCGGTTGAACCGCTTCGAGACTATACCCTTATCACTTTCGCGACTAAGCTTTCCGTACCGCTACGCACTTTTCTCTACATACGGGGAAACGCATCGGCTACGCGTCTACGATCAAAGCACCTGCTAGGGTTTCTGGCAGTGAAAGTGTTAAATACATTGCTGATGTTTTTAGGGTTCCGTACCCAAAATGGCTAAAAATATGTATACCCGATCATTGATTGATCGGATATACCGTTTATGAGTTATTGCCGAAAAACGGCGCTTCTCAATAAAAGGACGTAAGTGCCGTGAAGATACACTCTTTTGCTAATCCACTTTTTTATATCGCATGTTTTTCATCTGCAGTGTGCATTTTTTGGTGTGACCGGCTGCGGAATCCTACACAGCATGGTCCGACATGCTCTTGGCCGGTTTTTTAACCTAGTCCTAAGCAACGAAAATACTGGTCATATCTGCCGCATGCCGAACGGGTTGCGGGCCAATCACAGAGTGGAAGTCAAAAACGGAGACATGGCAAACCTTTTAAAAGGACTGACCAGAGGTAGCTTTGACCGGGATCAGTGGAAGAACACCAGCCTCTTCCCAGCAGTGTGACAGTACGGGCTTAATATACAGGGTGATCAATGCAAATGGGTCAGTATGGAGAAGTCAGAAAATATGATAGATAGCGAAAGCATGGCGTCGATTTTAAAGATAATAATAATGGCATTAATTTTCTTGCTCTATGTATGAGATACATAACCGGAAATGGAACCTGGTCAATATCTCTGTAAATAATGTTATAAATTCTCCAAGCTTTTTTTTGTTATTGTTGATGGTGTGAATCATTAAAGTCACAAGGAACACATTTTTAATGGAATCTTGTTTAAACTATTGAAATAAAACAATAAGATAATCATTCTATTTAAATAAATTTTCAAAATGTAGCCATTTTCCTGGATGCAAAGATCAATTCTCTCTAGAGTTAAAAAAAAATGCCATTAAGAACAGATTTCGCTATCTCTCATAGTTTCTA
This sequence comes from Hedya salicella, assembly GCA_905404275.2. NCBI lineage: Eukaryota > Metazoa > Arthropoda > Insecta > Lepidoptera > Tortricidae > Hedya > Hedya salicella. The sequence continues at coordinate 2,121,977 of FR990104.1, forward strand.
AGTTCTTCCTACTGACCCATTTAGATTGATCACCCTGTATATATACTATTATAAAGTTATATTCTTTAAATACAAAAATCCAAATAATGAAAAAAAATTAAGACTTCGACCGGATTTCAACCAGTGCCTGTGCCTTGCCGCTCTGTTAGGGTGAACATTTAATTTCATAGATGCGCACCAGGGCGCACCTGGTGAGCATCTATGAAATTAAATGACGGCGAAAAGCCGGTTAAAATGCAAAGATCTTGTAACAAGCAGTGACAAGAAGACAAGCAGACTGGGCTCTGTAGCTCAATTGGCAGAGCGTGCGCCCTGGCAAGGCACAAGCCACTGGTTCAAATCCATTCGGAGTCTTAAAAAAAAAAAATTGGATCTTAGTATTTCAAGAATTCTTAATGAACCAATTCACTTTAAAAATCACGAAGATCGTAAAACATCAAGATTTTCGTAATAATCTATATTATAAAGTTATAAACTCGAAATCTGGGGGCACGGCAGTCCCCCGCTAAGACGATGTCTAATTAAATTAAAAGTATTTTCATAAAAGAATATTGTAACGGACTATATGGAGGTCACTGAATCAATTTTTTTTATTTATTTGTGTGTCGTTGTGGCTCTATCACGCCAAATTGGCTAAACAGATTTGAACTATTTTTGATACACGGGAAGCTGGATAACAGAAGGACAGCAAAGTCGTAGTAATAGCAAGAACCATTAAAACAAGAGGACTGACCATCTCCATGCAAACAACCGTTCCCATCATCTACAACGCCATCTATGTATAGGTTTTTTTTACAATTATCAACTTTTTAAGCATGATACATAATTATATGTTACGATTTATTTATTTAGCTATTTAGAAACTAATTGTTACTATACTCAGTTTCTTTATTCAATTATAACATCGTTAAATGTTTAGTTTTAAAACGCCATCTAGTTTTTGCCAGAATATCTACTTGCGATCGGAACACGATCGAAAGTATGGCAACTGTCATTTCTTTTGTTTTAATGGTGCTTGGTAATACGGTCCCGTTTTACCGTTTGGAAACGGAACCCTAACAAGCACGACCACAAGCAAAGCCGGGGTACCCAGCAAGCTAGCCCGCTTCAACTTTCCACGGATCTATCTCGCAGTGCGAATAAAATTTACGATGCCACATAAATTTCATTAATTACAGTCATTGCGATGATTCATGGGTCCGAGGTTCGAATTTGTGTAAAACAATTATATTCGGTGGACGGACAACAATGTGTGACGTGTGTTTTGTCACGTGATTTAAATAACCCACTAAAACTGGATAGTGGAAACTGAACTGTATTGCTGAGACTGCATTTAATTAATACTATTTATAATGTACATGCGAAACGCGCAACGTTTTATTAACATACGTAAAAGATTAGTTCTGTGTAACAAAGATCCTTGGGTGATGGGGCCTTACTCTATGAAAAATTGCCAAACAGTATAAAAGACATAGACAGCGTTACAAGTTTTCAGTCCCAAGTAAAATAAATATTGTTCAACAATACAATTTATAACAGTGATGAATATATGACATGTAATATTGAATAAAAATAAGAAAATATAAAATACCACAATATGATACAAAATAAATAATAATAATAGTATAAGCTAATCATGATTTAATTTAATGTTATTATCCATCAGAATGTACAGTTGCAATATGTTATAAATGCCCAATTCTGATTTGACGTATCATTCTGTTGCAGTTTATATTTAACTCAGTTTAAGTATAACTTTGTAACGAATTGAAGAATACTTTATTTCTTTTTCTATTACTGAATCGTAAATACTGCATTATTTGAATTACAAAACTCTTTAACCAGTGTGACGAAAGTCTTCAACCAATGCGTATTACCGGTGATGAGCTGCGGAGCCGAGACGTGGTCTCTAACTATGGGCCTCTTAAGGAACTTCAGAGTCACTTAGCGAATGGAAAGGGCTATACTCGGGATCTCTCTACGAGATAGAATCGGAAATGAGGAGATGCGAAGACGAACCAATGTCACCGACATCAAACAGGGTTAGCAAACTGAAGTGGCAGTGGGCAGCACATAGTTCGTAGAACGGATGGCCGTTGGGGCAGAAAGGTTCTCGAGTGGAGACCGCGTACCGGCAAGTGTAGCCTGGCAAACCCGCAAGGTGATAGGACGACCTGGTTAGGGTTGCCAGGCCTCGCTGGATGCGGGTCGCCTCTATCCGGCCCATCTGGAAATCTATTGAGGAGACTTGTATCCAGCAGTGGACGTCCATGGCTGAAATAATGATGATGATGATGATGGACAGATTTGTGTGAGTCTAGAAGTTGATTCACTCTTTACCTTCTATGTAGTAAAAATTCTCAGATTGTTTTATGCCCTGCCCACTTCATTTTTGCTATTCATCGAGGTACGTTGGTTGCACAGTTCAACCTGATGATTCATTGGTAGATTCAAGCGTTACTTTGCGTAATTCCATATTAGATTAATGGATTCCTTTGCTTTCCTGGAATTAGTTTCTGGGTTAGATGTAGCAATAGGTTGTGCTCACATGAGCATATTTTCATGTAGTTTCCATAAAATCATACGCAGTAAATACAGTGGTGGTTACCACCAGACTGAGGAATAAACGCCACCGTCACGTTATTATCATCGTACCTCTCGCCTCAGAAAAGAAGTACATCCTCACTATCTGGATTCTTGGCATCTCAAAAATAACCGGGCATCACGCTTATTTTTACCACGTACTTACAAGATATGGAGACCTTCTCCTGAGGTGTTTCCACAGCTCTATAACATGGGATTCTTCAAGAAGCGAGTTAACAGGTCACTCAAACATTGGCAATTTATGGCCGATTCCTCCGGTGTTGCACATATGGGCGACGAAGTAACTACGAAGCATCATCAGGAGATGCAAGAAATCTTGACTGTCAAAAGATCTCGGCGTCTTCTCATCCAAAATATCGTGTTTTGGACATCTCACGACAATTTATTATCACGTCTAACGAAAACACTATTTCGCAGAAAATCAAAGGAACTATTCATTAATAATTTCATTCTTCGTAAAACTTCCACGCTCTTTTCACTCTCTTAGGGGATAATTTATGGGATAAAAACTAACCAATGTCCTCCCATGACCTAAAACTATATTCATATCAAATTTCGTCTAAATTGGCTCAGCAGTCTAAGCGTCAATAAGTAACTGACTGAGTTATTATTTTCATTGTTAACAATATTTCCGGAATTCGAGCCTTAAAGAAAAGAGTGTACTCCCACCTGAAAGGCTGGCAACGCACTTGTGACTGCTCTGTGTTGCAAGTGTCTATGGGAGTCCGGTAATCGCTTACCATCAGGCGATCCGATTGCTCGTTTGCCCCCTATAACATAAAAAAAAATGTCATAGAGAACACAGGGATGTGCTTCTACATTGCACGTTAGGACGGCTAAACAGTGGAACTCTCTTCAAGCATAACTTTTTCCAGAACCATATAACTTGGATCTCTTCAAGACGAGAGTGAATAGGCACTTCCTGGACGCATATTCCATCTTCGGCTGCATCGTCGCATACAACAGGTGGATACTGAAGTCAAATGCTTACCTGACTAACATAAAAAAAAAAATTTTGCATTTATAATGTTAGTATAGACATAGTATAGACATGAGCAAGCATGATGACGTCAGTATTTACAACCCCAATGTGCGCTTTAAATTAATTTCGCTAGTTTTCCACCTATAGGTGTTGGAGGGGTGGGGTAATTCAATTCGTTTGGCGGGTGCTTATTATTTACGAAGTACAATTTAACATTCATTTAAACTTGCTATCCTTCAATTTTATTGACAATCGTTTCCTAAAATGCTTAGTTCATAGAATTTTCATTTCATCGACAACTTATAAACATCGATACAAATATCGACAGCAATAGTAGATTGTTAACCAAGGGTATAAAGTGACCTATTTCACCCGAGATATTTCTAGGTCCAATAGTTCGAAGGTGAAATAGAGTTAAACACTCTACTTTTCATTTCGACTGCGAAGAAAGTAAAATACTACATGCAAATTTTATTAAAAATAATCAGTAAAAATGTAAAGTAAAATTAGAACCATTTGTAAAATATATTTTAATATCAAATTGAGTAAACTCAATAAATGAAAAGCTTCTATTTTAATAACATGGCGTAACTCAATTATCTTCGACTCCCTGACTAAGCGTAAAAATAAAAAAAAATCTTTCCACCTTAGGGATAAAAAAGCAATTTTCCTTCCGGCTGGCCAATTTTCCGAACAGGAGAAATGAAAATATTTTTTTCTTGTGACCTTCCGACGCTGCACTTGCCTAGATTGATCAAACAAGGTACAACCTTTAAACATTATGATTTTCACTCATTAGCACATCACAAAAAAACGGGTATTAACGGCCGTATACTCGTACTACCAGTACCGACCCTATGCATCACTCCACGTGACGTTATGAAGGCTTTTTCAGTACTGTGTGAAAAACACATTAACAATGAGTAACTTTACAAAAAGATTGTGAGTTACTCATTGTTAACATATTTTTTTCGCATCGTACCCTAAGCGCCGATGTGACGTCACGCGGCGAGTAGCATAGATTTTGGGACGGGTACTATTGACTAACTGGTACTTTAGGGCGTAGGTACTATAAAAGTTGCCTTAAGTTACCAGATGATGCTTTAAAATTACCTTTTCCAGGTGTCAAAAAGGACTTAAAAAGTCTAATGACGCAGGTATATTATAGGGTAGAGGACTATTTAACAGAAAAAAATGCATGGCCCAGAACAGAAACCAAATAATTTACTTTTACTGAGACACGGTTCTCATACTCGTAAGGCATATCAAACGTACTTAAGTTGTTTTAAATAAAGAATAATGTTTTGATTTCTTTATCTTCTAGTACTGGATTTTTTTACTTTTATAAGTTTTGATATGTTTTCTTGGAGAACTACGCATTGAGTTTATACTTAAAACATATATTTAGGATAGGCTAAGAAAAATACTGTAATAGATATAAGAGCTATTTGGAAAAAATTACTGACTGTAGAGTTTTTTCGGCTTTCTTCTCAACAGCAGTCTCTTCTTGGGAAACGCCGTAGAGTCAGACTTGTAAAAGTGCCCTTGCGGCCTATTTACAGAATAAAAATAAATATTTCATTAAATTGCGTTCGATAGCCAGAAGTTTGGAATAAGCTAAAACTTTACCGAAAATGCTCTTAAAGGCGTTGAAATAAAGTTACCTTTCGAACTTCCCCCAACTCTTGTCTTACCCTAACACACCGGACTATGGACGTAACGAGACATCCAAAACGTTGAAAATTTACAACACAAGGTAATTAAATAAATGATATTGATAAACGAGTTAGCCTTGTTTTTAGGGTTTCGTACCTCAAAATGATAAAATGGAACCTTTATAGGTTCACTTTGTTGTCCGTCTGTCCGTCCGTCTGTCTGTCAAGACTCTTTTTCTCAGAAATTCGTGGAGGTATCAAATTGAAATTAACAATAAAACACTTACGTCTGCGGCATTCAAGCTTCTAAGTCAACGCAATCCACAGATACAGTCATTAAAAAAGGTGTTTCCATACAAATTGTCGTCTATGGAAAACCTACAGACTTCCAGTTTTCTTAGTAACATGAAATTTGGTATGAAGGTAGCTCCTATCTTAAGCCGCGAATTAAATCAGAAAATCTTATTTTTTTATGTCTGTCTGCCTATGTAAGAAACCAATATAAAATGACCCCACACCACGTACATCTTGCGTAGGAGCAGGGCTCTGCTAACACTGGATTTTCATAAATACGGCTGTTTTTAGCATAAATTTTGTATGGAACCCTCGGTGCGTGAGTCAGATTCGCACTTGGTTTTTTTACTTTGTTATGATAATGAAGTTAATTTGTCTTAAGTTCAGTCTAAGCTTACAAGCCTGATCTAGTTGTTTATAGGGCTATCTTATTAAATAACAGGCCCACAATTATGGTTCTCACCTACTTAAATACATTTTCAAAGCCTTTTCGTTACATGTCATCCGATTTTGCAATGGCAGTCAAAGGTTTCGTGTCACTATATGGGGTTTCCTTAATTTATCGGTGTAATTACGGATGGAAACTGGAGTCAAAAAAATATTTCAGATTTTCTAGCAATTCAGTGTAATAAGTAAAATAAATGTTAAGAGCAATGACGGGTGCGTAGTTTTGCTGAAACAAAATAAGACATAATTATATGCTTTGAGCGGGATTCGATCAGGGCGCCTAAATAGGATTTCCAGGCCAACACAAGCCGGCGATACAAGAGCTTAGACTAAATTAGCAGATCTTTCAAATTAGTATGTACTACTGGTAATTGATACATGATTACAATAGTCATAGTGTCTCTTTAATATGTCTTTACGACGTATAATGGGATAGGGTAGATAATTATCACAAATAAGTATAATTGAATTCTGCTTTAAATAACTATGAAATTGACGCGCGCAGTCATCAGACGTTGCTGACGCGCTGTGCCTGTGACGGGAGAATTTCCCGACTGTACGTACGCCTTTTAACAGGACTAGGCCGTCAAGATTCTAAGGACCGCTTATGATAACTTCAAAACCTCCGCGTGTGTTCCCTCCGAATTATCTCCTCTGTCCTTCCAGATACGCGTGACATATTTACTGCGCCGCATAAAACTAATCCATAGGAACCTTGGGGGACCTTACTTCTAACATTCGTCACATAGCCGTCGTAAATTATCATACTACGGTATGATATGACGGGGGCCGCCCATTAAAACGCGTTTGATTTAGATGGGGCTATAAAATTGATTTATGCCTTCACGCCAACAAAACCCGTAGCACTAAAGCAACTATTATATTAACATTTTCGTGGATAACGGTACCGATTTTGCAGGAGCTTATGTGAATGAAACGCGCGGCCATTTTGAAGCGTAATGACGTTGAGTAGAGTGGTTAGTGGCATGCGTGGGTTGAGGTAAAGTAAGACATTTTTAATTGAAAAAAGTAACACACTCGTATAGTTGCATGCGAGTGAAAAATGTGTGAAATAACACTTTATTGTTTTACAGTAAGAGCGCAAATTTGTTTGCTGACAGCGCACGATCGGGGGCATTGTTTTTGATATCGGTACTGTGTAATTTCGGCTACTTTATGGCGCTATATTTTAATAAAAGTAATATGTTGTCACGGTTTTGTTAAGTTAGATAAGTTGGTAATCATTGTTAAAAGTTAATTAACATTTTGAATGACGCGGCGGAATCAGCGGAAACCTGATCTTCTTCATTCGAATGAATTATATTAAATTAATTCAAAACATCTGCTAAACATCATAATATTGTGAATCATTTTGCTCTATCTCTCAGTCACTTAATAGTAATATAGCTTATGCAAAAAAAATATCTTCGTCTAAAATTAAAAGAGGACAGACCTCTGTTTTCATTTCCCTAAATATATGGCTATTATTAAGCGGCAGCTTTTTCATAAGAACAGTAGAAGAGTCGGCGCGAGGGATAAAGAACACGGAGTGACAAAGAAGAACTTAGAATAGAACCTTACTTTGTACTGGTCAGGCAGATCTGGTTAGGCGTCCTTACCCGGTAATCGATTCAGTTGGAGAGCGTAAACATTCAAATCACAATGCCATCCGCGGGTACTTGGAATAGGGTGGGGACGCGGTGCGCAAAGAACAAGGACTTAGTGTCCTAAGGACTGGAGAGGTGGGCAGAACTGGTTCAACTAGACTTAGTGTCCTGTAGTGGACGTATTTTGGCTGAGTATGCCGACCACCTTGAATAAATTGAATTGGGTGATGATGACCTAGTAATCCTTTCAATAACGTAGACAATGTGTTTATTAGTACGCAATGTAATATATAGTTCGTCTCACTCGCTGTCCTGATCCCTGCTGGAGAAGAAATGGGACAGAGACGAAGCGTGATACGCATGCCTTGGAGTATGGCTAATGCTTAGCATTAAAAAAATAGAGATATAAAGGATACTAGTGCCAAGTAGATTGTGTTCGAAAATTCAAGCCACGTACGTAAAATTGCGATAGGTCAGTCAGAGCACATCCTGCTTGCAATTTAGTAGCTCGCATTGATTTTTTTCCTTTAGTATCGTGTATAGTGTTATAATATTATTTTTTGGTTTTGCGAGGATAATTGTGAAGGCACACATTATTACATTTAAAAAAAATCCCGGTGGTGTCGCCCGATAGCAAAGTCGTCGGACTACTGTATATTCGTTATAAACTCTACTTAGAGCTAGGTGCATCAACTACTCTTACCTGGGTGAAGCCTAAAAGTTGGAGCATCGTTAGGTCTAGTGAACCACACAAAACCGACAGAAGTGAAATGTTCCTCTGTGCAACGAAAATATTCAATACAGTTGTATAAAGTTAATTGCCCGTCGCACAACGGAAACGTATGCATAAAATTTAATGTGTCCAACTTTTTGAACTCGACCCACTGGTTTAATACCGCATATAGATGGTATTAAACAACAGGTCTTTAATATAATGGAGATATTATGAAGGTTTTAATCCTGAATACGAGACAGGCCGTATATAAAAGTAGTATATTTTTCGAATGTAAGATCGACAGCTGTCTCGACCAGTTTTATGTCATTAGGCCTTAGTCTTAGGAAAGACGTTGAATAGAAAGAATCAAACCCGTACCAGCTACATTTTATTTTATACCACCACCTGCGCACACCCCACAATATGTTGCCATAGCCCTGATATACCTTAGTATTGGCATCTACGTGTAAATCTCTTTAGTCTTCAGCAAGCTTACAAACCCTTCCAAACTAACAGATAAAAACTAGAAAACATGCATTCATAAAACCAAACGCCAACCCCACCTATGTACCGATCATCAGAAATCAAGAACATAAAATATTTACGACACCTGACCGGCAACGATTGGATATTCAAAGCCTAGAGTCATAAAAAAAATGTCATCTGATTGGATCATGCACCCTAAAACGGGTGTTTTAATGTGCCAGTGGTTTATGGGTTTTTTGACCATAAAATTGAGGTGTCAATTGCTTGGGAATGTTTTTAACGGCTAAGTTTTTGGAGTCTTTTTGAGTAATTTATGGGATTCCTCAGTTGGAAGCGTAAATATAATGTATGCTTTCACTTCATAGAACAAGGACTTACCATGTGATTCTACGCAATCTTTGTACTTTTTGGGAAGTAGTCACAATCTACTGACAGTTTTAATCCGTACTAGAATGGCTCCGTGTACTTCGTTGGCGGAAAAAAATATAACCCTCTTTTTCTTCCGCTGTCAAGTAAAAAGTATTATTTAATCATCTATGGAAGCCCAGTGTACCAAAAATAGTTGAAATCCGGTTAGCTGTTTTGACGTGCTGAAGCCGCAATGACACACACAAGCATACAAAAAACGATGCGGTGACTTTAAAATAGCCCGTGCATTTATTTTAAATATCTTCAGTGTAAAGAAATTTCATTTTTACAACATTATAATGGTATAGATTATTACGGCTTGTGTTTATCTCATTAGCATAAGATACTGAAACCGAACATTTTTAGGATGTCTTTAACCAATCAAACATGTAGCAGAGTTCGCATAAATCAAATTAATTAGGCGACGTGAAATAAAATCCGTCACGGCTGACTGCAAACTTGAACGACACAAACGTCGCACCAGACTGAACCATACTCTAATCCTGAGTTGCGTACATTCATTTTCAATCGTAAGGCGTTAAAGTAAAACATAAAAGTAGAAAATAAAGTGTCCTACACACGCACACGGCGACGTAAGAGTGTGCGTGTCAGGCCACTGACAAATTGATTTATGTAGTTTAGGGGCACTGGTAACCTTGCGTTTGGAAGTACTGCAGCGTTTTTTTGGAATATGCGGGGAGTGGAGTGATGTGTTCGATGTAGCTATCTGGATTTTATGGGAAGAAAGTTTTCAACTACGGAAAGAGAGTTTTGACGATTACAGCTGCCATTGAAAGTATGAGGTGTTAGCGCATGTACGACTAAGGTCAACAGATAAGTTGTGCCTGGGTCAAGTGAGAACGAATACGTCTTTTAAAGACTTCATCATCCGAACACCTTAAAATAATAAAAAAGCCGGCAACGCACTTGTGACTTTTCTGGTGTTGCAGGTGTCTATGGGCGACGGTGACCGCCAGGTGATTCATCTGCTCGTTTGCCCCCAATAACATTAAAAGTTGCGAGTCAGACTCGCGCACCGAGGGTTCCGTAGAAACTTTCATTTATTCCGACTTAACTTGCCGGTTGAGTTAAGTTTGCCTCTGGCATCTATGGCGTCACACACAAATGAGGGGCAAATTTAACAAAACTGGGTTATTGCAAAAAGATTTTTGTTGAAAAAAAAGGAACACAGACAGATATATAGTTATAATTTTTAACCAAATTTAAGCACAGTACAAAAAAAAAATGATTCGTAAATGTGCAAATCAAGCCCTTTCATATAATACCTTACTTGACCTAGTTAGGCTAAACTTTAAATTTTGCCCCCTCTCATATAGGTCGATATTTAATATTATATCACAGAGTTTGGTAAAAGCTAACCTCACGTGTATTTTCTACAAGCTTTTATTTAACTTACAATGTATGTATGTATGTAATATGTTTGTTCGGGTAGAATCTTGCAAGTTAAATTTGACCTACTTCCCGGATTCCACTTGAGCTAAACTTTGGAATACTTAAGTAAGTTTGGTGGCTATAATATAGTTTGATACCATCGAGCTGATCTGATGATGGAGCAGGAAGGTGGTTCTAGGAAGTCTGCAATAAAATTCGCCTAAAACCTTACCAAAGATCACCAAGGGGGAGAGCTAAATATGGCCAAAAAATATGGATGAGACCTAAATAAACAAAGCCCCGTCAAATGCTAATCTTGAAAACGGAGCAGGTTTCAATTTCGAAACATTTCACCATCAAAAGCGCCGCTCTCGAGGGAGTCCTACTAATCTTATCGGCTAACCAAATGTGTTTTTCAGTTAACAGTCACATGCGCCGGTGCAGTCGGCAGATAATGAGGAACATTGGGAAAGAATGCGAGTCATCTGTTATTTTGAAACTTACGTCCACGAATGAAAAAAGTTGTACCTCTCTTTATTTCGTCAGCGTAGTTGGGTAAAAAGTATTCTATCCCTTATGACAGAAATGAGGAGATTCGTAGATGAACCAAGGTCACTGACATAGCAAACAGGGTAAGCAAACTGAAGTGGCAATGGGCAGGGCGCATAGATTAAAGAACCGATGGCCGTTGGGGCAGAAAGGTTCTCGAGTGGAGACCGCGTATCGGCAAGCGCAGCAAGCAAGATGGTCGGACGATCTTCAAGGGTTGCCGGGACTCGCTGAATGCAAGTCGTCTCTATCCGGCCCACGAGGAAATCTATTGAGTAGGCCTGTGTCCAGCAGCAAATGATGATGATGATAATGGTACTCATAGTAAACGGCGAAAAATTAATATATGATAATGACTAGATGACCTATATAGGAGAGATGATACAAGGATTGGTCATGGAGCATGTGTACCTACTTATGCACGATGCCCACAAGGAATGGGAAAGATTTTAACCACGCATTCCTGAGGCCATTACGAGTAAAAATGTTAAATGAACCACGTAAAATTCAGAAAAAAAAACTAAATGTAGTGTAGTCGATTTTTGTTCAATTTTCATAAATTATCCCTTTTAGTAAAATGGTAGTTAACGATAATTTTTCCAAAAAAGGATGATTTTAGTGAGTAGTAGCTGTCATTTTGATTTCTGTCAATAACGAAGCGAAACTTTGCCTTGACATATCCGAGTATTATGTGGCAACGCGCGATCAAAAAAGCTTAATGTACTTTAGTAATAACAATAAATTGTTTTTATGGAAATTGATAATATCTTCAAAACTAAGCCGGATTTGCCTGGGGTTCATATAACATTTTTTGCTGCATTTCCCGTTTCTCGCAGGCATCGTGTATAGCGACCAATTCATATGTGAATTTTGCATAGACGGAAAGGACAAGATGGACATTGTTGCATACATCGTTATTTTTTCTAAGTGACACAACAGCTGTTCACCTCCATTCACAAAGACTAAGATGGATTCGATGACTAATATCCTGTTATTGCATTTTTTCCAAAACTATTTGTTCAAATTTGTCACAAATTAATCTCATAAATAGCATTTTTTCTAGCTCCTGCATTTCATGTATGTTTCAATTAAAAAAACGTCTTAAGTTTCTAAATGTTTTCAAGGGACTTAATGCATTTTTCACCAAGGCCCCAGACCTAACCGTGCCAAGTCAAAGTGTAACAACTACGTATAAGATTCGAGTGCAGTTCAGACCTTATGTAACTAGGAGCCAAGGCGGCCATGTTTCTGATATTCTTGCATTCGCGTTCGCAACGAGCGCGATTATGCTGCGTATTTACCCAATAATTCGATACGTCTTGTTGTAAGACATAGGCGGTAGCGATTTGGTCTCTTTGTCTGTTGTCGTATGTCATGTTGGAATCCAGTATTTCCCATACGATTACTTATATCAGGTTTATTACAACAATATTATCGTTTCTCCTAAAGATTATCACCTTATACCATGATACTTCTGCAGTTCTATCGGACTGCGTCCCACCTCAACTCTAGAGAGTGTAATATATAAGTATTTCAACCAATTGTTTCTCATATTATTACTGTCTTATATATTAAGGTGCGTCCACACTTGTATCATTTGCTCGTATCCTATCACTGTGCAGTGGCATGACTGCGTATCGCGCTGCTTGGACGCTCACTGCCGGCGCGGCGATCATGCCGTACTCGTCCGATGTAAGTGTGGGATACGCGTAGCAACACGGATTTCGGGCGATTGGATCGGCGCAACGTCCAAACGCGTGACACGCGATCATGCCACGGAACGGAGATCTGATCGGGCAAATGATACAAATGTGAACGCACCTATCATATCAGCTATAATTAGCCCCATTTGTTTTGATAACTCCATTGCTACAAAATTTCACGAAACAGGACTTGTCTAGTGTAGGAATCACTATTCTTACTTTGTGATTTGTAACTTCTAAACTATTATGAAGTTGTAAAAATTAAATGTCTGTACATGTATGTATTTTTGGTACACAAGTAGCTGGTATCCACAGATGTTTACAGAATCCTTTTTATCCAATTACGTCGAAGAAAAAAAAGAGGAAGTTGCGGTCATCTTCTTTTTTTGACGACCGGTTTGGCTCAGTTGGAGTAACGTTGCCTTCGAAGCTGAGGTCCTGGGTTCAAATCCCGGTAAGGGCAAATATTTGTGTGATGAGCATAAATATTTGTTCCTGAGTCTTGGATGTCTTCTATGTATATAAGTAATATATATATGAAATATATCGTCGTCTAGTACCCATAACACAAGCCTTATTGAGCTTACCATGGGACTAGTTCGATTTGTGTACAAGTGTCCCGTAATATTTATTTATTATTTACTAGCTTCTGCCTGCGACTTCGTCCGCCTTAAATTCGTTTATCGCGGATAAGGGTATTTTTCCGGGATAAAAAGTAGCCCATGTTCTTCCCCGGGACTCAAACTATCTCCATACCAAATTTCATCTAAATCGATTCAGCGGTTTAGGCGTGAAGAGGTAACAGACAGACAGACAGACAGACAGACAGACAGACAGACAGAAAGACAGACAGACACACTTTCGCATTTATAATATTAGTATGGATTATTATTATTATTTATCTTCTAGTATAGTAAATTGTTTTTATAATAAGTAAACCTACAGCTGCCAACAACTCGCTCTCCCCTATCACTTGCGCGCGCGCACGATCCCACCGCGACTCGTCATTTCTCGCATTGTCGTAATCCGCTGATTTACTAGCGACATTAATCAGGTTGACGGCCGATAGGGACTAAACCACTCACAACCTTCCCCCATCATCCCTACACACCCTTAAGCTTACCATCATAAGACCCAAATTAGATTAACTCAGCACCTGATTAATATGGTAGTTAACACTAGTGCATGTTATTGCTTGTAATTCTTTTTGCGAATTTGTTTTTTTTTTTGTTTTCTATTTTATTTGTCTAGGTATTGATTTATCGGGGGTTTGCAACTTGAGGATTTGGTTCCTGAACGTCTGTGGAAGCGATTCATTTTGTTTTGTTACCAGTTTTCACTCCCGAGTTTATAAATCACTTTGATCAAGTATTTTTATTCAACTTAGAACTTGGATGGCTGGAAGTCCAAAATTGTGCGTTTTTCTAGAAATTTCCTGAATCAACTGAACTGTGAAATAAATTGTCGCCTGTACTTCCGGACCGATGCGACCTTCAAGCCTTCAAGAAAAGACCGTACTCCTGAAAGGCCGGCAACGCACTTGTGACTCCTCTAGGGTTGGAGGTATCTATGGAAGAAAGTGACCGCTTACCATCAGGTAATCCGTCTGCTCGTTTGTCTCCTAAAACGTAATAATTTAGAACAAACGTCTCTAAGCATACGAGGGGTTAAAAGCTCCTTCATGTAACAGACAGTAGACAAAAATATTTTTTCGAATAACTATAAAAATAACCAAGATATACGTCATCAAACATTTAATCATCTCTTTCTAACAAAACAGAATTTAATATGAAATTTATATGACTAGTACAATGACGTAACAGTACACCTACATGTCGGCCCTCTATGTCAAATCGCAGTCTAATTAGTAGTTTAACATTATCATGCGTATATCTTAGCAGATTTTAATTTTAATTGCACTTTTTGAAATCGTTTTTACGGTATTTTGTTGAGAAAAGCGATAAAAAAAATCATGCAATTAATTATAGCGTACTATATAACAATGGTATTAAAATTAATAATTTACCTCCAATATCACCGGTTGCCCAGCGGGGCCATCGGACGCCAATGTCCCCTGATTTTGTATGAAAATAGTGGTTTGTTAACCATGTTTTCTGTTATTTCAACCCCAGACAAATCTAGCTTAGTTTTGAAGATTATCAATTTTCTTGTAAACTATTTACTGTGATTACTAAAGTGAGTTGGGCTCTTTTGATCGCGACATTTGCCACGTATGTTGCCAAGTTTCGCATCGCTATTGACAGACATCAATATGACCATTAGCTAGCTACCACTCACTAGTCATCCTTTTATGGAAAAATTAAAGAAAGAAAGAAAACATTTATTGCTACACCAAAAATAAATTAGGTACAGTACAGGGAACAGATAACATAACTATGAAAAAAAAGAAGATCCTCACAATTTTATTAAAAGGGATAATTTTCATAGAAAAGTGAAAGTAGAGTTTTTTATTCCTTAATTTGACTTGGGTCATATAATTTTTTTTACTCCTAATGGCCTCAGTTATGCGTGGTTAAAATCTTCCCTTCCTCATGGGCACCTTGCATAGAGAGAGTAACATAGATTGCTCTTTATACCGATGCACAATTCCAAAAAATATGAAAAATAATATAGGATTTCCATTTTGTAGGTCAGTCATAATTATCTATAGACATTGCATATCAAGATAAATATTTACGCAAATCAAATCAGAACCTTAATTTAGCGGCTACACCACAATTTTGAAACCAGTTTTGGCTGCATTATAATTAGTATACAATCAATATTGACCAGGTGACATCATGGACGTATCAATGATTGAATTATGTGATTAATTTGCCTTCAAATACTTGTTTTAAACCTATATTAAGAAGAAAATAATTTTAGAATTTAAGTTTTATGCTATTGGAACTATATATATATATATTTTGAAATGCCAAAATTACACTGGTGGTTTTTTCCTTCGTACACATTCCCATTTTGTCAACTGCCCAACTCGTCAACAATGCCATTTCGTCCAGTGTCCTATTTCGTCAACATTCCCAAATCGTCTAGTTCCTTCTTGATAAACGGGCCATCTTGGATGCGAAATTGGACCTATATCCACTTAGCTACGTTCAATGTAGGGAAACATTACGTGATTCACTACAAATTATGACGTATGAAGACACAGAGAATTTACTCACTTTCGTGAAATAAATGTTTGTTTTTGAATTTCATTTTTTTAGTAGTTTTGTATAAATTTTGGTATTTAAGTTACAATAAGTTTTATTGCGCAGAAAGGTTGTCGAGTGGCAACAGCGTACAAGACGACGCAGCGTATGAAGGACCCAACAAGATGGACCGATGATCTAGTGAAGATCGCTGGAAACCGTTGGTTAAGGGCGTCGCGTGACCGGTCGTTGTGGAGATCCTTGGGGGAGGCTTTTGTCCAGCAGTGGAAATCCTTGGGCTGATAATTATGACGGTGATGATGATGATGATGATGATGATGATGATGATGATGATGATGATGATGATGATGATGATGAAGTTTTATTATAATATAGATGAATAAAGTAATTTAAATTATATACCCTAGTTCAGGTTATATATGAATTTAATTGTGTTTTATAGAATTTAGACGTACCTCTCTGTATATTGTATATATATTATGTTAGTACAATAAATTTATTTGTATTTCTATCTTCGCCACATTCCCAAGTCACCTATATTCCCAATTTGATTCAAAACTAGATATTTAATATCGATTAGCAGATTATTACCTTATAAATAGAACACGATAGAAATATGTATGCTATATTCCTTTTGATTTAATGACTTAACCAAAAATATATTTTGAATCCAGTTCACTGGGTTAAGCGCATGATAAAAGCACGACCTGACGATGTGTAAAGCTCCTTCTCTTTTGAAGTCGGTTAAGAATAAGAATACTAAATATCAAAACCGTTGATGTGTTTCAGTAAAACCGTGTGGAGAATGTGAACGAATTGGATATGGAAATTTGGACGGATACAAAACTTATACAGGGAAATATATTCCATAAATAAAAGGACTCAAACACGTGTTTATTAAAGTAACAAAGGAGAAAAACGTAAATCATTTTACTCTCCCTACGCGAAGTCGGGTAAATCCACTTTAAAACATCAGGTCGTCACGAGACGTGAGGGTTTAATAAATCCTCAAGTTTGGAACTGGGTATAAATCACACTGATGTATTAGTACAGAGTTTGCGAATTAAAAATATAATAAACTCGGCGGATTTATGATGTGGGCCCGCACCTGGCGGGGTCGAGTTGCGGTGGAGATGAAAAGTGGAAGATGGGGTTGAAATTGTTGGTGTTCACATATTCATAGGAAATTAAATAAACTTAACTATTAGCGTGACGTTTCTTGAGATATTTTAATTTATTGTTTTAAGGCCTTTCTACTTTCTAACGTAGGTACCTATTATTTATACAATGTAATTCGCCCGCGTAATTACATTTATTTTTGATTAGTTAGGGTATTTAGTTAGTTTTATAGATACTATTATAAAGTTCTAATAATGAAATATCTATACCTGTAGGTACAGATATTTCATTATTGAATATACTAAAAAAAAATGCAAAAGAGTATTTGGAGGTCACTAAATAGAAAGATATATATTTTTGATATTTTTGTGTTTGTAAGTGTCGTAGTGGCTTCATCACGCCAAAGCGGTTAAACAGATTTCAACAATTTTCCGTACTGGGCATCCACAGATAGTTATAGTATACATGCCCCACAACTACAATGCCCGCGCATTTTCTAGTATGTAATAAATTTAATAAGCATTTCTCTCGCGGAAGAGAAAAAAGTCATATATTACCCTGTTTTTTACGTCAGCGTAGTCAAGTGAAAAGTATCCTATAACTATCTCTGAATGCCCAACTACGAAATCTGTTTAGCCGCTTTGGCGTGATGAAGCCATAACGACAAATACATAGGTAAAAATTATCGAAAAAAAATATTCGATTCAGTGACCTCCAAATAGCCCTTTACAATAGTTTCTTTGAAAAATTCTTAATATACAGATATTAAATTTTTACAACTTGTTAATAGTATAGAGATCCAAATAGTAAGTTTCTTTTTCATTTGCTTGCTGCAATAAGTAGTATGCAGTATAATCTACAAATGTTACTATTAAGTAATCCGTTACTTATATTAATGTATGAGAACATTATGGAATTCCGTCATATAGATAGTGTTTTTCATAAATACATGTTTTTCATAAACTTTACGCTGTAATATGAATCTTACAATAGATAACTCGATTTATATTATAAAGTGGTAATCCACTGAGATGTCAAATATTGATCACAAGATTCTGTTATCTGGCTGCATAGCAACCGATACGAAATTTTGATTAAATTATGCCAAAAATGAAACTTTTCCGAAAAAAATACAAAATAATGTAATAAAACTGTAAACACCCCACCTGTAAATGAAGCTACTAAACGTAAGTTGGTGTTAATAAAAAAACGGCAAAACCCCAATAATTATTCATTGAGTTTTTAACAGCGGAGGCCGAAAATTGTAAGAGCGCCCGGCGCCCAAGCGCCGTCGTAAAAGGGGGCCGTGGGGAGGCCGGAGAGTTCCTTGTGTTTATTTTTTTTTTGTTTGATAAATAAATATTTTTTATCTAAAATCTGTCCCTCTATGCGAGAACAGTACCTACAATAGCTGTGGAACATACTACATTAATTTCTTCACAGACTAGCTAAGCACTAATCTCTAGCGGGACATCGGTAAAATTTCATCATTTGCATGATTATTTTTTTAAGTCCCTAAATGTGATGGCATTGACACATGCTTGTTTGTCACACTTGGCGTTTGAACATTTGATGAAATCGAAGTTGTTGCATTGAATTTACCAATCTACGAGCATTATGTAGCTAATCCTAGTTTTTTGTTCCATATAACTTAGGTAGCCGATAACATGCGTTGGGAGTATTTCATTCAGGAGTGCGTATTTGGATGCTGAGTGGGTTGCATGTGTAGTTGTCAATGATTTGGTGATTTACTGTAATCTTGGAGATCATATATCTCCAAGATTACAGTTAATCACTAAATAGAAAAATATATTTTTTTTATTTTTTTGGGCTTGTATCATTGTTGCTTCACCACGCCAAATCGGTTAAACAGATTTCAACAATTTTTGGTACACGGGTAGTTGGGCATCCACAGATAGTTATAGGATACTTTTTACTTGACTACGCTGAAGTAAAAAAACAGGGTAATTTATGACTTTTTTCTCTTCCGCAAACGAAATGCTTATTAAATTTATTACTGACTAGAAGATGCCCGCATCTTTGTACGCGGAGGGGGAAAAGACATAACCCTCTTTTTTTCTTTAGCGTGGTCGGGTAAAAAGTATCCTACTTGTATAAGTAGGACGCACGCTAGGCGAGTTCCTGGCAGTAAATGTGTTAAGCTAAGTAGTTAAGCAGGCCGATGCTGCTCAGCTTTAAGATATAAAACGTATTATTTTCATCGTAATCTACGAAAAAATATACAAATTATTTTGGGCAAATAACTAAACAATATTACCAATACGAGTATAATATTGCTTATTTTACGAGTACATACAATAATCTTATAAACATTACTTTGGGCTTTGACGACACGTTTGGCTCAGTGGGTTGTACAACGACCTACGAATCTGGCGGTCCCGGGTTCGAATCCCGGCCCGGGAAAGTGTTTGTGTGATGAGCACGAATATTTGTTCCTTAATATAATTTATCTATATATTATGTATTTCGTCGCCTAGTATCCATTACTCCAGGACCCTGAACTAAGTTTTTTTTCGACTGTCAGTCCTTATTTTTTTTTAAATTAATAAAAATTACTAGTTAGTGAAAAGCAGCAATCCTTAGAACACACCTACGTTTTATATTGCTTGAGTCTTAATCATTTCTTTAAGAAATAAAAAGTTTAGCTAAAAAAAAATGAAGCATCTCCATAGCTTTCCTGTTCGTACTCGAGCACACCATCTCCTGACTTGTTAATGCCGGCAGCCTACTATCTTAGCATATTGCAACACTCTAAATAACCCCATTATTCGCAGATCCGCTCCAAATATAGAAACATCGCGAAAATATTTGATGGGTTCAGCCTAACCGATTCATTATTCAGGTCTAATCAAGTCAGGAACTGAGAAGGGCCTATTGACGAATATGTGAGTGGTAAGGGTTGCAGAGGGTTCAGTCTAAAAAGCCTTAACACATTCACTGCCAGGAACCCGCCTAGCGGGTGCTATGCTTGTAGACGTATGTACAGGAAAGTGCCATAGCGCTATGAAAATCTTACGTGTGATTGTAGAGAAGAGGTTCAGGGTGAAAATGTGATCTAAAGTAGGGAGCTAAAAAATAAATATCTATATCAGGATTGACGACCGACGGAGGCGGGAGGTGGTCTCTGTCTATGAGCCTCTCTATATCATTGGCGAGAAAAAAGCCACACGGCTCCGCTGGCTGGGTCACTTGGAAAGGATGGGAGAAGATCGGGCCGTAAAGAGAGCGTATCAGGGGCGACCGAGTGGAAGACGTCCGGTCGGTCGGCCCATATACCGCTGGAAAGACGAGGTGCAAAGGGATCTGTGCGCACTTAATACAACTGGCAGGAAATGGCGCAAAACAGAGAAGAATGGCATTATTTTGTGTCAGAGGCCAAGATCCTCTTCGGGTCACTGAGCCAGAGTAGTAAGTAGTAAAGTATGTAAGTATCAGGATTGATGACCTACGGAGCCGAGACGTGGTCTCTATCTATTTATTTATTAAAGAAATACATGCAAATTTACAGTTATCACACCAAAGCAAATGCACATTACACAAGACAAAGCAATATAACAAGATCATAACAAAGTAAAAAGTAAATAACAATAAGAACATAATAATCAGCTTAATCAGCGTAGGTAGGTGAGGATTTTCCTGTAAAATGCACCAACACTATCGGAATCTATGGGCCTCTTAAGGAAGCTCAGAGTCACTATAGACAAGGCTATGCTCGGGATCTCTCTACTAGATCGAATGATGAATGAGGAGATAGACGAACCAAGGTCACCGACATAGCAAACAGGAGCAAACTGAAGTGGCAAAGGGTACGGCACATAGTTCGAAGAACAAATGCCGTTGGGGCAGAAAGATTCTCTAGTGGAGACCGCATACTGGTAAGCGCAGCGTGAAAAAGCCACCCGCAAGGTAGTCGGACGACCTGGTAAGAGTTTTACCATTTAAGACTATAATAGTTTGGGTGTTAGTGCTCTTTCGACACCTGTCGATGAACTAATACGTTCGTTTAGTTTTTTTGTTATGACTGAGTGACAGCCAACCAGTGAAACAAACTTACCCAGTCTACCCTACGTATTAAAACGTTCCCCAACTATACTCGACAAGTTAATCTTGCAAAAACTCCAACAAACACTAATCAGCTGTTCCTGGGGTCCGTCCGTCTTGGACCCGTCACCGTCACGGAGTTACGGCCCCGCAGGGTTCCGTATAAGAATTAAACAGTTCCAAAACTTATCCCTGCACCGAGCCAAATAAATTTATTTTTATTTTCCGGAAGCTTGGGAGTATTTCATTCAGGAGTGCGTATTCGGATGCTGAGTGGGATGTGTGTGAAGTTGTCAATGATTTGGTGATTTACTGTAATCTTGGAGATATATGAATTACTAGGAGATGCCCGCATCTTCGTACGCGAAGGAGGAAAAGTCATAACCCTCTTTTTAATTCAGTGTAGTCGGGTAAAAAGTATTTTATAACCATCTGGAGATATTCAGCTACCCGTGTGCCAAAATAGTTGAAATCGGTTTAGCCGATTTTGCGTGATGAAGTCACAACGACACATACAAACATATAAAAAATCCAAAAAAAATATTTTTTTCGTTTTAGTGCACTCCAAATAGTCTTTAACAACCATATTTTTTTAAATATCTTCAATGTACAGAGTCTAATAGTATAGATATGTATGTACATGTATGTATTTAAACACGTAATTGTACATAATAACCAGTGCAATCAACTTTAAAGGCGACTATGGTACAAAGGCCAACTAGGCCGTGTTTTTTTCCATTTGAGGCATGGAACCCTAAAAAAAGTCCCTTCACACTCATCTACTATTTTCACTGTGAAAAAACCCCGAATGTCTAAAAGTATATCTACACTAATTGAATCCATGTCTACCCGTGACTATGAAAAGCTGAAAAGCTTCCGAAACGTCGGGAACTCAAATGAGATAATATACGCGATATAATCCGTTAAATTGTTTTATTTCAATGAGTAATAATCGCGGAAACAGAAGAAAATATTATATATCTACACTAACTTACTGTAAAATCGTATCTTGTCCCTTAAGCACCATAACAGTGTTGATCGCTCGCCAACGATATATTAATTTCTCAGATCCGTGGTCCCCATAATCATAGATCGTCTTAATGACTCGTAAATCCAAATAATCGTTCCTTCAACCCACTTTCCGCTGAAATTGATAACAATTCTGTATAACGAATGTATCAGGTTCGGTTTGATGGTTCTATAGCGAATTCGAATTCTTCCGATATTTTTTGACTAAGTGGATAAATAAAGGGATTGTGTTGAAACTATTAACATATCTATTCTATTATAAAGTTGTAAAAATTAAATAATACAAAAGTAAATCCTTATTTTACAATTAATTTTCCACAAAATGGTGATGTTATGAATTTAAACCTAATTTAGATATAATATTTTCTTCTGTTTCCGCGATAATTACTCATTGAAATAAAACAATTTAACGGATTATATCGCGTATATTATCTAATTTTAGTTCCCGACGTTTCGGAAGCTTTCCAGCTTTCCATGGTCACGGGTGGACTGAGAAAAGATGTATTTTCCTCTGTCAAAGTTACAATTTGTGCAAACTACCCATTTTTGAAAAAACGAATAAAGGTGTACATACATGCCAGATGGGTCTAAGCTGTAAAGACAGCTACACATGTGCCAGAAGGGCTTAATTATTTTATTCTAATAATAAATTATTAGAATAAAATAATTAAGCCCCAAGCAACATATCACAGATGAGGCGTACTGAGGAGAAAAGAAACGCTGAAACGAAAATCTCCCAGGCTACCTCATTACTAATTATAATATCTATCTTTTCTCAGTCCACCCGTGACCATGGAAAGCTGGAAAGCTTCCGAAACGTCGGGAACTAAAATAAGATAATATACGCGATATAATCCGTTATATTATTCTAATTTAGATAGTTTTATTTAATTTAACTAAACATGCTTTAATTTTAATTTCATTTAAATCAGTTGTAATCCATAGATATCAATGTACGCGTATCAATTCTGTCTGTACATTGAAGATATTAAAAAATATATATAACGGTCACTGAATTTTTTTTTAATGTTTGTAATACTGTGTCGTTGTGACTTCACGCTAAATCGGCTAAACGGATTTTAATTATTTTTTGTAGACGACGTATATTGAATAGTTTTTACTCGACAACGCTGAATAAAGAGGGTTAGGACCTTTTCTCTTCCGCGAGAAGTTACCGGCATCTACCGGTCTAGCACAACTCTCCGCGACTACATAGCATGACCCGTCTTTGTCACATTGTATTGAAAGGAAAGAGACGGACAATCTATGTCGGGCGTCAAGGAGCCGCGTATCAAAGTTGTGCTACAGGTGCTGTACACAAACACGTTTTAACATCTCTAAACTTGAACACAACGTCAACTCCAAATCGAGTGAAAGTTTTGTAACATTCTCCCTAGAATCCGGCGCCCTCCCCCTATTAGAATGATCCAGTATTTTTTGTTTCATTGTTTGAGTTCTTTCTCGAGTCGCTCAAGGAGTAGGCCATAAATCCGAGTGTTTATGTTTAGGTAGGATCCGTACCGTTATTTATGGCTAATTTGTCTTTCACTTGTTCTTGGCTGGAGCTGGTAATGGGTGATCGGGTTGAAGTGGATTGTTTGACGCTAGAAAGAGGATTTGAATTTGTTCTCTTATTGAATTACTACGCTAGAGGCATCCTCCGTCGAATTTTGTTTGTAATTATGATTATATTAAAAACATAGTCTTTATCATAAAAAAAAATCCCCTTACTATCATCTATATAGGTACTAGTGGCTCTGAGAGCTATTGACCTCGCGAGTTTGTTTCAAAATGATTGAATTTTGTAATTTTATACCTTTTTAACCCATGGGGGTTGAATTGAAATCGTGGCCATTTTATTATAACAAAACTGGACTTAATCGCGTTTCATAAATGTGTTTATTTAATTACCTCGACGTTTCAACGTCTTTTATCATTGCCTTTTATCATTGGCCTTTGACATTTGATATTTGACATTTGACGTTTGACGTTTGACATTTGACGTTTGACATTTGTCATTTGACGTTTGACATTTGACATTGGACACTGGACATTGGACATTTGACATTCCCACATTTCCCAATTTTCCCCGTTTCCCCTTTTCCCCCATTCCCCCATTTCCTCCATTCTCCAATTTCCTGTTGACCGGTGCGTGTCGAATATTGAATGGAGAGTCAGACTGCCGTGTATTTGTGGCGCACTTGGTACGCCTTCTCGCTCCTACACTGTCTCAATCCAGGTTTAATTATCACGAGTAGGTACCCGTGATTTACTAGCAGTTCCTAAAGCGCGTACTGTGTCATACAGGAATTGTCCTCTTGTTCGCGCTTTATACTATTTGAACGAGCTTCTCGAATCAGCACCTGGCTCGCATCAGTAGCTGTAAATTATTCACTATGAAATGAAATGAAATGAAAATGAAATGAAATATTTATTAATAACAATTGTTACAAGTCGTGGATTCACAAAAATATAAATAATCATAATAAAAAATTGTATCTAACAATTTTTACATTGCGAGGGGTAAATTAAGAAACTCGTCAAAACTGTAAAATAGTTCCTTCATCAACCACTTCATGAGTGTGTTCTTAAACATTGCGGTGGAAGCTGCATTCCTGATAGTGTCGGGCAAGCGGTTATAGACAGAAGCTCCCAGGAAGTACACGGACTGTTCTGACTTGACGAGCCTGTGCGGCTCCGCAACCAGTCTGTCCGCGTGCTTATTGCCACGGAGCGGGTACCTGGTGTTTATTCCTTTTGTTTATTCATTATGTGTGAATGTATGAGGTTTTGTTGAGGCGATGGATGACCGCTTCTTCAATCAACTGCGTGTAATGTAAATGTAAAATTATTTTGTAATAGTATTTGTTGTATATTCTGAGTTTCACAGTGCATTCGTGTTGAACTGCAATACTGTGTAATTATTTTCACAAAATGAATAAATAAATACAGTAATAAATGATCATACCTTATTTATTCAACTTTTCTTAAATAGGCGAATTATTGCTACTGCTAAGTTGGACTTTATTGCCATTTGTTCCTTGTTCAAACTGAACAACGGCACTTCAGAGAACTCGACAATGATATTGAGTAAGGTTTAATCTAGTGAGCCAAGTAAATAATGAGCGCAGAAGCACAGCAACGGAACAAAAGTGCCGCTGGTCACAGCTTATATTTCAGCGTATACCAGAGGGTTCAGTGAGATTGTAACAGCGCAGCGATTTTGTTTAGAACCTGAATTTGAATTGGGTAAGTTTGAAACAAGTGCGAGAGGGATACACTGACTGCTAGGACTCGATGGTTGCTTGTGTTGGCCGAGATATAAACTCATGGTAGCAGTGGCATGCACAGAGTATTTGGCCACAGGGTTCAGGGCTTCAGGGTAGGCAGTTTCTCTGGGCCCGTTATAGACTGAACGCCATTGCATGGTAGGCGGTACTGTTTCTATAGGTCGGTTCGGGCCGATGAAAGTACGCTTGCTCGCATTTTTTTCAGAAACCGTAAATTGTTCAGGATTTTTTTCAAAGATCGTCGTATATGGAATGGCGTTCGGTCTATAACGGGCCCAGAGAAACTGCCTACCCTGAAGCCCTGAACCCTGTGGCTAAATACTCTGTGCATGCCACGGATCGATATCGGAGTCCCTAACATCATTTGTCCTAATGTATCGTTTGTCCTAATGTATCATTTGCCATAACGCATTTTTCTCAGAAACCGTAAACTTTTCAGGATTGTTATAAAACAAACCTAACCTAACCTAACCTAACCTAATCTATACGGCGATCTTTGAAAAAAATCCTGAACAATTTACGGTTTGTGAAAAAAATGCGTTATGGCAAATGATACATTAGGACAAACGACATAAGGGATTCTGAAGGAGAACCATAGATCCTACAAGCCAATTTTACACAAATCGAACTAGTCCCATGGTAAGCTCAATAAGGCTTGTGTTATGGGTACTAGACGACGATATATTTACTTACATACACAGAAAACTGCCAAGGCTCAGGAAAAATATTCATGCTCATCACACAAATATTTGCCCTTACCGGGATTTGAACTCAGAGCCTTCAGCTTCGCAGGCAACGTTACACCCGCTGAGCCAAACCGGTCGTCAAATGTATTGCATACCCGACAAAAATAGTAAATAACCTTTAGTTTATGTTATAAATATGTGTATTTAGTTCAGTTTTAAGACTTGTAAAAGTGCCCTTGTGGCCTAATTACAGAATAAACAATTTGAATTTGAATATAAGTGTGTGTTTATATTATAATAATATAAGTGTGCGCTCACCGATTAAAATACCAAGTTGCATGTTAAAATTCTCATGTAAGTGAATATTACTGAATTCTTATGAGAAATTAAGATCTTTGAACCTAGGCTAGGCCACCTTACCGTAATCAGATTAATTTATATGCTGGTCGACTAAGACTTGTAAAATATCCTTGTGACCTACTAACGAAAAAAAAAATCATTATAAGATGGGAGGGAATAGGCACTATCTAAGTAAGCATGCTCCATCGTCGCTTATTATCAGGTGATATTGAAGTCAAATGATTGCCTATCAAACATAAAAAATAAATTTTCATTTTTAATTTAATTTAATTATTCATTATATACGTCCTTTGCCACATGGAATTAGGACCCAGGGATTCCAAATCAATTATTTTATTAAGAACAAATAAACTCCAGTGACTGCACTATTCTATGCTGCGTTGTTGACGTGCGCACGCGACGGCAAGTTGAAAAGCGTTGTCTCGAGTGTTTAGTTTGTTCTAAAATGTGTGCCAGTGGTGTAACTTAAAGCCCGGCCCTTTTAACTTCTTGTTGTAAAGAAAACTGCATGATAAATATTTGTTCAGTAAATCTACGCTATTACATATACCTACGAAAAAATTGGGTTCATGTGTATGTTGTGTATTTATGGAAATAATTTATACACTTACGTACGTAATCGATAAAAGGAAAAATAAAATAAAACATGGGTTTTTAAATTGTTTTTTTTTTATCTGTTCGCGACTGCATTTATATTTATTAAATATTATTGTTATATTTTATTTATTTATTACTGTAAATATACACGTATTTATTTATTTACATTTTTTTATCCATATACCTATATGTGTTTAGTTTAGTGTTTTATATATTTTGTACATGGTGGTAGTTTGTTTATCTTCCTTTTATGTTCTCTCACTTGCTCAAAGGTTAACTGGAAGAGATCCCTAATAGGGATAAGTTCGCCTTTGTACTTATATCTTGTAAGTTAATTGTACTTGTAACTGGTTACTATGTTCCATAAACATTCATACTGCAATAAAAGTGACCTAGTACATATCATAATTTTCGAGTCTACGGAAGCCATTTTGTAGCCTTTGGTCATCTTCTATAATTATACATATGTACAGTCGACGTCAAAGATATAGGTATTTATACTTTCCACTTATAAATTTTATAAAAATACGTTTACAGTGTTGCACCTTATTCCATTGTAAATAAGGTGCAAAAATGTAAACGTATTTTTGACGTCGAATGTGTACTAGATGGTGCCCGCAAATTCGTTCGTGTAAGAGGAAAAATTATAACACTCTGTTTTAGTTCAGCGTAGTCGAGTAAAAAGTACCCCTAAGGCCCAGATACCCATTGTACCAAAAATAGTTAAAATCGGTTGAGCCGTTATGTGGCGTGATCAAGCCGCAACGACATAATACATAAACAAAAAGAAACGAAAAAGAATCGATTCAGTGACCTTCAAAATAGCCCGTTTTTCTTTTTTTTTATATCTTTAATGTATAGTCTTTTGTTTTTAAATCGGCCATTGTATTCTTTAAGCCGATCAGCTCAGTTTAAAAACAGAAGACTATACAGACATTTTAATTTTACAACTTCATAAAAGTATAAATGTATACGTATACAAATCATGAAAAGATCTTGCCCTAATGAATACAATAAGGGCACCATCTATTTTAAAACATAAAGCACAAGCACTAATGACTGAAGTTCTAAACAATATTATGAACTCATTCCTCAACTTTCAAGTCTACTAGCGCCATCTATTGACACCCAATAAAAGCGGCCCGTCACAAATCACGTTGACGCATGTTTTCCGGCTGGACTCGAACCTGAGCCGCTAATGGCGCCGCCCGATTTATTAACCTAATGCTGTTCAGAAAAAACCGCTGACATGTTTATTTTTTACAAGCCCTTTGAGACGGATAACGTCATGTTGTCACTCATAAATAATTCAAGTTGATCCTGTTTAGATATCTTCTTTATAAGAACAAGTAATTAAAAGGTAAACCATACTTATCTAACTACAGCTACAATTAACGTACGTGTGATTACGCTGAATTATTTTACTTTAGGTCACATAGTATCTTGTTGTATTTTGCTAAAAATTATGCTACTTTCTGAGTAATTATTTGTCGCTGATATTTATTTATTTATTAATTATTAGCGACTATATTCACTGAATGGAAAAAGGTGCTTATAGACAATACATTTTTTGGAAAGAAATGTTTCAACATGTGACACACTTTGATGTTAGCTGACAAAATGTTTTACATGTATTATTATCATCATTTTTTGAGCCGTTTAATTAAGTATTAGGTAAGCTTAACAATCCATGTAACATTTTAGTGTAAAACTGTCATGTTGCATTTTATGTGATTCGATAAAATTAATACATCCCCTTGCAATCGGCGCACGATACAAACTATACTGATTGAGAGTCCTCTCATTTTAAAGTTGATAGAAATCAAAACCGTGTGATGTGAGTTGCGTGACTCATAACGCCATCTGTTGGATATTTACAAAACTATTAAGAGTTTACAGTAACTTCTTCTAATGAAAAGAATAATTTTAGGATTATAACACAATTTTCTCGCTTTTCACTTTAACCTCTGAACAGCTAACCACAATCTTGCGCCACCGACTTAATCCTTAATACATTTGTGTATAAATAACATATAATATACATGAACGGTAAATATATGCGATGAGATCCGTGCTCGGCGAACGAAAGATTGTTTTCTGCACGCGTACTGATATGGAGACAAGTGTTACAGAATTTATTATCGCCGGGTTGTCTGTTATTTCATCGATAGTTTCGTTTAATCGAATTGTACTTTTATTGAGATCATCTTTTAAGATATTTGTAAAACTTACATAGTGGCTTCTATATGATAAACTTCACAAAAATCACGAAAAAATTAAATCAGGAAGAAAGTTTAAAATAAAAACTAAAAAAGTATAAATTCCCTGTAAATGTACATATTTTAAAGTAAGTATATTACTTTTTCAGTTCCACAATAAGTGCATGACGAGATCAAAATGTTTAATGAAGTTTGTTTTAGTTTTACATTCTATTTTATTATAAATGTTCTATTTAAAATTGCGGGGATAATGCTAAATTGCATGCTCTGCCAGTCAGCATCTATCAGTCAAGGAAAGATTTCAAAGAAAGATACACGTACGTTCGATTAAGTGAGAAAAGTTAAATTAATGATTAGTTAAATTTGAATATGACAAACAAGATAAACATGACATACGTCAAATATTGTGAATAAGTATGTTATGTCAATAAATTTCAACAAAAAGTTTTATTACTGAGAAATGAAATATAATGTAGGTAGCTATTTAATTGGTAACAATAAGGTAGATTCAACCATAACTTTGCAGCATTATGGTTCCAAAACTATCCATACAATTTTGCTGCTTTAAGCATTTTTCATTTTGAAAGGATTTTTTCTGAACTCCGCTGAACAAGAGGTTGTGAAACACATTGTTTTGTAAATAATTACGGTTTTGCTTATCCTTTGAGAATCGTGGATTAGTGCAGTGATTACTCAGATAAATAGGCAACGTCTCAGCCTAGCTTAACTTCTATCTCAATACAAATAATACTCAGCCGAAAGTATGCTTTCTATTTCGAAACACTATCCGGCCCGACAGTCCAATGGCGAGATATCAAAAAGTGGCACTTACGGACACTTCGTAAGCTGACTGCCGCTTCATTACGCCGGCAGTGCTGGCGTCTGCTGACTTAGACACACCATATTTTCCACTACTCCCTGACTTTTTACAATGTTAAGTAGGGACCTAATACATATAACATTTTCTATTGAAAAGTCGTGAGTTCGTTGTTCGTCCTTAATGCTGTACAACTAATCAAGTTATAACAAACTTGGGTAAGTTATAGATTTTAATTAAATTAAATATATAAATTATCAAATAATACTTGGATTTATTTCTAATATACCCGCGTGGTCAACATAGTTTTGTTTATCCTTCGGAAACGTTTTCCGAGATAAGAAACCTGTGCAATGTGCATATAAAATCACGTAGATCCATAGCTTTAGACAAATAAGTGTATAAAAAACCGGTCCAGTATGAGTCGGCCTCGCGCAGGCCGTATCAAAATCCAGTGTTAGCAGAGCCCTACTCCTAAGAAAAATGTACGAAGTATGGGGTCATTTTATATTGGTTAGTTACATAGACAGACAGAGATAAAAAAAAAGTTTTTATACCAAAGCTGTATGCAACATTTTAAACAACATCAGAACAATTATTCTTATTGTATAATAATAGGTTTGAAAACATTTTTTTTATATTTCCTAATTTACTCCCCAAAAGTACCCCTAATGTTTAAAATTCATTAATTTCTGTCGGACGTCCGTCTTTGGGTCAAAAACATACGTATGTGTACCAAATTTCAACTCATTTGGTCCAGTAGTTTCTGTGCAAATTGACTGCTTCCCGCCCGACACTTACAGATACTTCGTAAGCTGACTGCCGCTTATTACGCCGGCAGTGCTGACTTAGACACACCATATTTTCCTGTATTCCCTGACTTTTTACAATGTTAAGAAAGTACCTACAATGTAACATTTTCTATTTAAAAGTAGTACACGGTGTTCGTCCTTGCTGTTGTATCAAGTCAAGTCAAGTCATAACAAACCAGAAAAGAAGTGAATCAAGTTATAACAAACTTGGGCATTACCCACGTGGGCCACGTGGTCAACAAGGTTTTGCTTATCCTTCGGAAAACATTTACGAGATAAAAATCCTATGGACAAAAAGGTAGATCCATAGCTCAGACAAATATTTTAAAAAATATATGCATTTTCCCGCCCGACACTTGCGGACACTTTGTAAGCTGACTCCCGCTGCATAACGCTGGCGGTGCGTTCTGCTGACTTAGATAAACTATATTTTCCACAGCTCTGTAACTATTTAAAATAAAGTACTCGTACATAATACATATAGCATTTTCTCGAATTCCACAAGTTTAATTCTTTCACGAGTGGCAAACGAGCTCGAGGCCTATCTCCATCCAGATGGACTGATCAACTTAAATACTCATTTTCGTCCAAGTTTTGCTCAGTCGTAAGGGATGTAATGGACAGAAACAGATACGCAACTTCACCACTCACAACCAAAAAAAAACACAAAGGCCAGGGCAAATGATCCACTCCTAGGGTCTACTACCCGATGATGACCACGATCCTCAGTGAATATCCTGATTGATATAAAAGTACTTTTAAATACATTTTGTAGCGACCGACCAAATTGACATACACTTAAAAATATCCGACAGCATAGTCACAGAAATAAAGTCAACAAAAATAGCCTAGAAGAAAATCACTCTGTCAAAAACAGTTTCAGTGTTGCTGTTATAATTTTAAAGGCACAATGCAACTTGTAGCTTTAGTTTTCTAACTCAGGTGGACGCTCGTATTAGGACGTAGGGTGACCATATCTTACTTCCTAATATTATAATGCTTCGGTAGCCGAGTGGTTCAAGCGTGCGGATTTCAAATTCAAATTCAAAATGTTTATTTGTAACAATATAGGTGGCATACAATATTAATATTACAGATACAGGTACATCTATTTTTCGCCGTTAGGCAAACAAATATAATATATTACTTTTAATATTTATACTAGGCATACAATATTTAATATTTCGATTTAAAATTCGCAATTTTATAGTATGCTATCTTAATTTGTAGATCACGTACTCGAGCTTTAAACTGACTAAGATTGTCAATTTCTGTAATAGCATTGGGCAGTTTATTATAGATTTTGGCAGCCATTCCCAGAACACCTTTAGAGAGAACTGCACTAGTTAACATCTGAGATTACCCTTTCCATGGAGACGTGCACTGTTATAACTTCTAAAGAATTAAAAGTAACTTTTTACAAAAATAGCAATTTCATATGTCTATAAACTTAATAATGTTAAATTAGGTTTACAGGATTCGGTGGGCTGCAAGTTACGTGTAGATCTGAGATATTTCTTTTGAGCTTTGAATGCTTGTTCTCTTTCCATAGAGTTTCCCCAGAAAATTACGCCATATCTAAGTGTAGTTGTTACATACGCATGATACGCAGTTAATACAGCTCTAATACATTGATTAAGTTCTTGCATAAGTGGTCAATGTGCATTTTCGAATTCATATTATTATCTACCACGAGTCCTAGAAATTTAGTTGATTTCGTCTCATCTATAGCATATCCCCTGTAGTTGACATTTATAGGAGGCGCAATGACACCTCTCAGTTTGAACAGGAGGTTCGAATTCGATATTTTCTTCCCGACCACTTTGTAACAAAAAAGATTTATGACTTCTTCTCTTATCCGAAGAAAGTTGAAGTCACCTTCTAGATGTAAATAAATACTTCATCATTTCAGCCATAGGACGTGCACTGCTGGACACAGGCCTCCTTAATAGATTTCCACGTGGGCCAAATAGAGGCGACACGCATCCAGGGACTCTCCGCAACCCTAATCAGGACGTCCGACCACCTTGCGGGTGGCCTTCCACGCTGCGCTTGCTAGTACGCGGTCTCCACTCTAGAACAAAAACATTCAACTTGGATGGGCAGCGTCTGGGAAACTGCAAAGTGTCTTCTCGTCCAGGATACCTCAGTGCTTGAAGACGAAACTCTACAACCAGTACGTACCGGTGATGACCTAAGGAGCCGAGACGTGTTCTCTAACAATGGGCCTCTTGAGGAAGCTTAGAGTCACTCAGTGAGCTATGAAAAGGGCCATGCATCTCTCTACGAGATCGAATCAGAAATTAAGAAATTTGTAGACTAACCAATAAATAGTTAAACCAAAATAGGTAACACCAAATTCAGAAGTCTGAATTTTCTACCAAGCGGCACAGTCGGCTTGTCCCGGCTGGTCACCCCAGCGCGGGTGACCACACGCTATCACCGCCGGGGGATATATTTGTCACGGGCGTCGTCTAATTATTAGTTATAGGAGAAGTTGCTAATGCTGATTGATGTTATTTCGGTCCCGTATTTAGTATTTTAATAAAAAAAAACATATTTTCCGTTTTCTGTGCAAGGGATGTAATAAAAGGGCGGCGATGATTTTTATTTACGTGGGTTAGGGAGATGCCTTATGGTTTTTTCAATCAATGAACAGTATTTTCAGTTTTTAATTGAGTTTATATTGTCCGAGTAATGTAGGGAGTTTAATATGTGTTTGACTGTTTGTATTTTTATTCGGCAACTTTGTTACGGGAAATCAAAGTAAAGAAAGCTAAAATAATAATAAA
Organism: Hedya salicella; assembly: GCA_905404275.2. Classification (NCBI taxonomy): domain Eukaryota; kingdom Metazoa; phylum Arthropoda; class Insecta; order Lepidoptera; family Tortricidae; genus Hedya; species Hedya salicella. The sequence goes on from FR990104.1 coordinate 2,155,775, forward strand.
TTATTTATTTTCACCTCACAAAGGACAATTTTACAAGAAAAATTTACAAATGATTTACAATAACCTTTGTGAGAGACTGGAGTCTGAACTAGGTATAAACCTGTATTACAGATCTCACCCCGGAAATACAAGTAGATTTATTCACTGTGATAGAGTGATGACAATGGTATTTATGAAGTACATACAAGGTAACACATTATGTAGCTTAAAATTAGGTTTAAGAAATAAGGTAATGTAAGCGTGCACATGCCTATTTTAATTTACGTACGCTTGAGTGATGGTTTATGTCGCGTATGTTTTGTGAGTGTGTATGTGCGTGTATATGTATGTATTTATATATATTTATTATTCTTTATAAAGGACTCAAAGGAGATCCTCATATGTCAGAGTAACCAGCCAGTTTGTAAGTTTCAGTTTGCATTCTCTTAAGGTCAGTTTATAAATTCCGAGTAACCTATTAGTTTTATTGTATAGCTTTGGGCTCAGGTAGTGGTAAAACTTTCCTGCGAGTGCCAGACGGAAACTTATGAACCTCGCAGACGTGGTGCGTACGATGCCTATTTAAAAACAAATCCTCTATAAACTTTATGCCTTATGCCTTTGGCTTTATGCCTTCTTGTTATAACCTGTCGGATAAATAAATAAACCTCAAAAAAAAAAAGTGATTGAATCCTAATTTATACTAATATTCTCAATGCGAAAGTGTGTATGTCTGTCTAACAACCTCTTCACGCTTACATCGCTAAACCGGTATAGATGAAATTCGCCATAACAGCTAAGTGGATTTCAACTATTTTTGGTACTGGGGAGCTGGACATCCTCAGATGGTTATAGGGTACTTTTTATCCGACTACACTCAATAAAAAAGAGGGTTATGTATTTTTTTTCTCCTCCGCTGACGAAATAGATCTTCAGTGCTTGGGGGAAAGTTTCTGACTTATATTTCTTAAACTAAGCACATTCGGGTGCCGCATTGCATAACAAAGTTGAAGAGAATTACTTTTTATCCCGGAAAGGTACCCTGATCTCATAACATATACATAAACGAATCTAAGGCGAAATGTCGCGGGAAGAAGCTAGTTTCTTATATTATAATAAGACATCGTCACGTTTGGAGAAGCGGTGCGGGGGAGGAGGGTCATCAAACTTATTAGTGAAGCCGCAAACAACCTGTTAAAGTTCCATCAAATTCAGAATACTTTCCAGTATTCTGAATTTGATGGAAAATACAGTAGCAGTTATATACTTTAAAATATATAACTGCTGGCCCACTGTAATATGTACAGATAACTAAATATATTCAGCTTTAATGATAAACAAATGAAAACATCTGCCGACCGAAAAATAGCCGAAAAGCAATTCAAATTTGGAATCTATTTAAAATTGGAATTGTCATTCGCCGCAAACCGCCACGTCATCGATTGGCATTGTGCTGGAAACAATGGAATATCGCGCAGATTTAATCATCCCATTAAACGCGAAAGAAAAGAGGTTTAGTCGAAAGCCTTTATAAATCAAAGTGGTAATTACCTAGGGATGCGCTGGCGACGCGATTTTTGAATGATTAGGTTGATGGAGTGATTAAAGATTTTGCGGGAAATGTGATTACGGAAACTAGGGCAGTCGGACGCGAAGTGATGTATCTATCCTTGTTATTACACTAAAGGCCAATGTTATTATTACTATTATGGCCTCGTTCATACCTAATTTTCCATTCCATTAAAAATTCATAATTAATTTCAACATGCAGATAATTTTAATTGGCCATATAAATAAATTCACTCATTAAATCAAACAATTAGATACAATTATAATTTAAGATACAATAATTATAAACATACTTTTTTTATATGTGTCATGCAAGTTTAACTAAATTGTTTATGTAAAGTATAACGTGTAAATAAATTTAATAAAAATTGGATCACAGTCGTCAAGGCATCGATCATAGTTAAATAGGAATATTAATAGAAATAAAAGTAAAATGTTACTCTTTATTTTTTAATATTTGTTGTATGCAAATCATAGGATTTTATCGTCATACTAGTAGGTGCCAGCAACTTCGTGGAGGAGAAATAGTAGTTTATGCAACTGCTACATAATGAGAGGCCTTAAAATATGAGTGTGGTTTTATGAAACGAGCTTTAGCGAGTGTTTTAAGGCCTAATTATGTACAGATGCATACACTACTTTATCCACACACATATTATCATAAGTACTCTAAGACGGGTTCAGAAATAGCCCTAGGGAATTCAATCAATCAATCAATCAATCAAAATATCCTTTATTCAAGTAGGCTTAGATACAAGCACTTTCGAATTGTCATTTACAATGAGAGAAGTCTTTGCTGGGAAACATACAATATGATCCAACATTTGTTGCAAGGATTAGAGAAACCCAGAAAAACCTAATCAGATCATTTAACTTAAGTATAATACTTACTTATTATTGATAGAATCATCATTTTAAAAATTAAAATAATTAGTAAATCTAGAATGTGTCTAGAATAAAATTCTAAATGTCAGAGTACATAAAACAATTAATATGCGTGTACCAATTAATTATTACAATATTGTCTTAATTATACTTAAAACTTTTACAATTGTGTTATAACTAATTTATAATTGATACACGCGGAGGAGATGTACAAATTCTCCAGATCAATGTTAATATAAAATATAAACTATTTTCTTTTTCAGAGATGTATAAGGTCTCTAGGCGTCACGACATGCGATAAAATTAAAATTAATTGACCTGCATTGTTACTAGTATTACCTGTAAAACATCAAAAGACTATAGATATTAAAATAATGCAATAAAAAATAAACTTGAACAAATACAGAAACAAATTATTTTATTCACATCTATGTCCTGCGTTTGATCTCCAATCTAAAAAATCTTAGTACTTTTTTACTAGTACTAAATTTGGTTATCGATTTTTCTGACAATAAGTTATTTGTTGCAATCGTGGCTGCATTATCCGGCGGAATGTTAATATAGTTCTCGGAGTCACTTCTACTCATATTTTCAACTTAAATGTAAATTACAAACAACTTTTCACAATTCTACTTTCGTAACAGCAAAAAACCGACAATCAAATGACAACATTAATGGCGGCAATTCGATCCTCCGTCAAACCTAATGTTTTTTTTTAATCATAGACAAACGAATGAAGTCCTTATTTTCATATTACTCGAGATCAAATGTCGTGCGGTTTATATTAAAAAAACATACTAAATTGACGTTTCGTATCGATAACTGTTTTAGACCCACTTGAGTTTTGACAGCTGTTCCAAATGTAAATGTAATTAAACTATCGGTTGCCGATATCGTAAAGTTACTATGCACCCACAGATACAGATTTCCTAATATAGTCTATTTGCTTATCGCTGCCGAACATATTGTAGAGAACTTATAATATGGATGTAGATAAAAGTCATTTGTGTTAGTCAGCGGCGTAGTGAAATAAAAAGTATCTTATAACCATCTGTGGATACCCAGCTACCCATGTACCGCAAATAGATAAAGTCACAGTGACATATACAAACATTAAAAAAAGAAATATTTAGTGACCTCCAAATAGTCCATCATCAGTGTTTTTAGGGTTCCGTAGCCAAAATGGCAAAAACGGAACCTTTATAGATTCGTCATGTCTGTCTGTCTGTCTGTCTGTCTGTCTGTCTGTCTGCGCGTCCGTATGTCACAGGCATTTTACTCACAAACTATAAGATGTACATTGATGAAATTTAGAGCATAGGTGTCTTGTGTAAACCGCTACTTAGTTTGATATTTAAATAAAAAATATATATATTTCTAGGGGGGACACTCCATACATGTAAACGAAACTAAAAAAAAAAATTCAGATATCGAGTTGTGGCACATATTTCGACAGTACTTCTAAAAACACTTTGAAGTTTCTAAAATAAATTTTGGTTTAGTGAATATTTTCCGAAATATTCGCTACGAAAGTAGCAAAAATTGTGTCTCCCCCGTCTATTTTCTAAACGGTCAGTTCAAAACATATGAAAAAAATTAAAAATATAAAGTTTAATAAATACTTCCAACGAAAATTATTTTCAAAATGATCGGATATACCGTTTTTAAGTTATTGCCAAAAAATTGCGCTTCTCAGCAAAAGGACGTAAGTGCCGGGGAGAAACGCTCTTTTGTTAGTGTTTTTTCTCATATCGTATTTTTTTCATCTGTAGTGCATTTTTTGTATAAACGGCTGCGGAACCCTTCATGGGCGATTTCGACTCTCACTTGGCCGCTTTTTTTAATATCTTTATTTACCAGACTTTTAATTTTTACAACTTTATAGTATAGATAAGCTATTGCTTCCTCACTTTTGGCCTGGTGTATGTATGTCGCAGGGAAATGGCCAAAACAGAGATTTTAACAAATCTCTTAGGGATCCAATCCATGACCAAATCACGCACGATGTTAAAATGGCGAATCCATTTTATCATTTGCCTACAAAAAGTGAGTCATATGATCAAATCCCTGAATCTGTTTAGTGAAATGATGAAATCAGCCAAAAAAAGCAACTCGTTTCTTCATTTCACCAGATTTGTTTAGTGATTTGATAAAATCCCTGAAACACGCCAGTGTGTTGAAGAAACGATCACGCAAAGTCAACTTGTTTTATCATTTCACGTTCAGTGAAATGATAATGGGTTTGTTATAATATCATAGGTTTTCTTACATCTCCCATTTTCCTCGCGGTAAGAAAAATTGTGTGTTTCGCACGTCTGCAAAATTATTTGGATTCGAGTGCCTTGATAACGTCGTTACGCGGAAGAATCTATCTTTGAACTACTCGCTCCACTCGTGGTTCAATTTTAGATTCCTTCGCTTACTCTGCTTGAAATTCAAGCACTCGCGCCAAATAACAACTTTACAGCCTTGCATAGCAATTTTTTTTTTTTTTGAGGAAAATTGTACTTACAAGTGTACTGAATTGCGGTACATATCTCAGAAAACTTGTGATGTCCGAGGAAATATTATATTCCCAAAATTATTTTTCGAAGATGCCAGAACATATTGTAGTTTATGATCGACAATATATTAAATTTTACGATCAAAACTAACGCATGAAAAAGCAGTTTTCATTCAAATGAAAGTTATCAATCAACCCATTTATGGCCCGTAACGAATTTGATATAAACCGAACAAGTCTAGTGGTAGCTCAGCGTTTAACTGACCGGTACATAGTATAATATGCCGACAGATGCTTCTTAAATGTGTCGCGTAAATGTTAAGGGGTAACTCTGGTAAAGGTTATGTTAGTGGGGATACGATTGCAATGTTGTTTTTTTTTCATTTGTTTTTTACTCTCAATCATACGCACCCTACATTCTATTTATCTATCAACTACGGACGTCCTCTGCTGAACATAGGCCTCCCCTATAGTTCACCACAGGGTGCGATCCCGCGCAGATCGCATCCACTGACTCCTCGCGACCCTTTGACTTTAGTTTTGTCTGTACAAAGTGTATGTAAGAAATAAAACAAAAAAATGCATGGAAAATTAAAAATCTTTGGATAATAATAAATATCCATATAAGAAATTAGTGAGTGAGTGAGATATGAGATCTTCAAAAAATATTTCATCTATACAGTAAAGGGCAGTTAAGGTCTCATCTTCTTCCTTAGATTATTTCCGAAAATATTCACAAAATCAAACGAAAAACTCAGAAACCTCAATATATTTTTAAAAGAACTGTCAAAATATGTGCCATACGTTGATATTTGCGGCCTCCCCTAGATTTTATTTCATTATTCAATTACCAAACTAAGAACCGGTTTATAAGAGACACCTATACTCCAAATTTCATTCTAAAATGCCTGTGACATACGGACTGACGGACATGACGAAACTATAATAGTTTCGTTTCTACCATTTTGGCTACGGTACCCTAAAAAGTGCCTTGCGCATTGACCTTACCTTACCTCAGACCCGGTCGTATCCACAAAACCCTAACATTTAAACACAATAGTAACGCTTGCGAAATTTATTGTTTTTCATCTCAGAAATCTTAACAGAGTCAAGTTGCATAAATCATGGGTTAATGCCCCAGCATTATACAAATTCAAATTTATAACCCGATAAAATTACGGAGGGCCCAAGGGGCGGCCACCCTCCGTGGGGCGTCATTACTAAATGCGGTTTTCGATTCATTAAGTATTTGGAATCTGCCGTCAAATCGCATGGCCGGTATAGGTGACAAGTTTTTTGTAAATTGAGAATAAAGAATGAGACATATGTACGTAAGAATTAACTTGAGACTCCGCTACATACTTTGACGTATCGGCCTAGGTCTCAAGTTAATACGTCCGGGGAATTAATCTCAAATACATATTCAAATTTTCGCCATAGGATACGAGAAAATTGGCACATAAACTGCCGGCATTGCTTTTGAAATGCTCGCCAGGTGTGCATATATACCGACATTTCATTTTTACAACTTTATAGAAGTAATAGATATTTTGCGAAACGGTAAAATGACTGGAGTAACAGAGGTCTCAATTCCAAGAAAAAAATACAGCCTAAACTACGTCATAAAATGTTTGTACATCGCGGTCAGAATATCTAGGCGGAAAATGGCTGCACGGCAGACACTTTTTGGCACAAAGATAGCTAAACATCTGAAGATAGTTATAGGATACTATCTTTAGAAAGAAAGAAAGAAAATACATTCAATCGAGGCCATATTTATACAGCAATAAAAAATAATTTACTAAACTAAGTATGCCCCGAAATGGTCCCACCTCAGCATAATGCTGGCTTTTAGTATCACTTTTCCCTCATTCGCAGATGGAAGTTGCGGGCAACTTCTCATCTATGCTACTTACTTACTATGTATAAAGTTGTCATAATAATGAAATGTCTGTACATTGAAGATTAAAAAAATATATTTGTAACGGACTATTTGGAGGTCACTGAATCTACCTATATTCTATTTGATTTTTTTCTGTTTGTTTGTGTCGTTGTGGCTAAAACACGCCAAATCAGTTAAACGGAATCCAACTATTTTTGGTACACGGGTAGCGGGGTATCCACTGATGGTTATAGGATACTTTTTACTTGACTACGCTGTCGAAAAAGAGGAATTGAGACTTTTTTTCCTCCGTTAACGAAGTTGCGGGCGCCTTCTCGTTCATAATAAAAAACAGTTTCAAACACCCTCCACTTTGCGCTCAAACAACATGTGATGACAATTTGGTAACATATCGGCTGGTACAATTATATACATCGCCATTTGCCCGAAAAATTGGTATTGTAATGTGTAAAAATGTCTTCATATATCATCGTATGCCGGATCACTTAGCCGGGGACTGTTTCCATTGTCTATAAACAATGGTTACTTTACTTATTGAAAAGTAGAAAAAAATATATATTTAGAAACTAAAAGCTACCCGCAATTTCTGTGCGGAGGAGAAAAAAATCATAACCCTCTTTTTTTTACTTCAGCGTAGTCGGGTAAAACGTATCCTATAATAATATATTGATGCCCAGCTATCACGTTAAAATGATAAACGAATTTCTACCATTGTTCGTACACACCAAAAATTTATGAAATCCGTTTAGCCGTGTTAGCGTGACGAAGACTCAGATAAAGCTACAAAAAATCCAAAAACATTTTTTTTCGATTAAGTGTACTTCTAATAGTCCATATCACTTATTAACCGACTTCCAAAAAAAGGAGGAGGTTCTCAATTCGACGAAATGTTTTTTTTTGTTTCTTTTTTTATGGATGTTCACCGATCACTCGAAGACGATTTCAAAATTTTTTTTTGGTTTCATAGAAGGTACTTTCAAGTTGGTCCCATTTATTTTTTTATTTTTTACAACTTTATAATAGTATAGAAAAACTGAAAGTTGATTGATACGATAAGTTGTTTTACCGTAAATCCTATTTCATGTGTTCAAAACCCATAAGTAACGACCAGCTTTTCAATACTAAATGTCCACATTGTCATAACTGCAATGATATCCTAGATAACCCGTTGTGCTCGTCGCGCTGCGGTCATAACTACATCGTATACGGTATAGCGCTAAATAGCGCTACAAAAATGAATGCAGCCACCTCCATATAAGCCCAAGGACGTCCACTGCTGGACAAAGGCCGCCCCCAAGGATCTCCATAACAGCCGGTCTCATCCAACGGCATCCAATCTTATTGGGGGTCTTCCCACGCTGCTTCACATTCTGTACATCGTAACCACTCGAGAACCTTTCTGCCCCAGTGGTCTTCAAATGCCATTAAAGGGTAAATGCATCATGCTGACCGTCTAGATTGACAGTCATATAAGGATAAATATATTGGTCTTGCGGATATGGCAGCATTGGTTTACCTTCATCTGGGATAAAATTTAATGTCATAATCATCATTTGGCATAATTAATTTTATTCTGAACACGTAAACTTTTCAGGATTGTTGTAAAACAAACCTAACCTAATGCATTTAACAGGATGATCCCTTAAAAAGTCCTGAAAATTCTACAGATTCAGAAAAAAATGCATTAATTATTTATTTATTATTCAAAAAGTTACACAGCATGTCAGCAAAAACCAAGTGTGACTGTGAACTGCAAAAAACAAAAACAAACAGAAAATCTTATAACTAGTTTGATTTAGGATTATGCCAAATAATGAATTATGCCAAATGATGATTATGACAAAAAAGTTTATGATTGAGGGTAACCGGACAGCACCATTGTATTGTATCCTTATAGTAAGTGTTATTGTCAGTCTAGATTTAAGGAAATCTTAATTTCATTCTCTCTTTAAGCTTTCCTCTTGTAATGGTTAGCACCACCTTTTCGCTGCAATAGATGTGTTTTCTTTCTTATAAATGAAGAAAGTGAAAGTGTTAAAAGCATTAAAAAATCTCGTATCATGCCTAGCTATGGACACGCGGGCAACACTAGTGGCCACCGTCGGGCCTGCAATATCCAGATAGTGTCCGATGATTTAACGCTCAACTTTTGACACAAGTAAGCTTTTTGGACACGCCGCCTTCGCCTATAAATAACGTCTTACGTGTACATGGCGGCTGGCGTGACCGGCGGGTGCGAGCGACACTGGGCAGTCCTCTCAGGGAAGTGTCGCTTAGAAAATAAACTAAATAAAGTGAATTTAGATTATTTGACTAGGCATTACGAAAATCAAAATTAGTCTACAGTTAGATAATAGTTGTTTGTTTTTTTTAATCTTCATTTCGTGTAACCATGATGGACACATATTGTATAAGAAGAATTTATAAACTAAGGAGTTAGTAGGTCAAAAACTTACATTTAAAACAAGACAACACTGACAGGGGCATGCAATCCTTCACAGTGTCACAAGTAGGGACAGTCAAAGCTGTCCGCTATCATGCGCAGAATGCAAGATGTTATGCAAGATTGCAAAGTTGCTATTTGGTGCTAGTAGTAGGATAGAGTAAGCGAAGGAATCTAAAATTGAACCATGAGTCGAGCGAGTAAGAAAAGCTATGAAATTATAACAAACCATTTTTTTTCCTTTAAAACTAAGTAGTGATAACGAACCTAATACCCGTATCTATATAATTAATCTGATTTTTTACGGACCCAATCCCAGTATTTAATAAAGCCATACGATAAATAATTAAATGAACCTACGAAACACTCTCATAAAAAAAACAAACAAATATAAATTCGAACTTCAAATGATTTTTCACCCTAGCGGATAAAATTAACTTTTCCCGCAGATTTGGCGCTGTATACGGAACTTTTTCGAGCTTGTGAGGTCAAAAGAATATTATACAAGTACATATTTTTTAAAATATATATAATTTTATTTTAAATTATAACACAATAGCATATGAAAACAGTAATGGATGAGACTATTATGATAACTAAATATAAGTTAAATAAAAATCTACTCTACTCAGTACATATTTTAGCTTTTTGAAATTAATATAAAAATCGCATTAAAGTTTAGGAGTGAGGGCTCGTGACATCAACAGGTATAAATTAGAACTAGGCGTGACGTCACGTGACCATTTTGACTCAATGTACGTAATTGCCATATTTTGGAATTGCGGAAGATGCTCAAACCGTCAACTGCCGCTAATACGCCTTTTTAAATAAGAATTACGAATTTGCGGTACTGGCAGTTGAGACCTTCGGCCTGTGGTCGGCTGACACAAAAAATATACTACTACTTACTAGCTCAGCGACCCAAACCGAGTCTTGTCCTCCGACACGAGTCTGCGCCCCTTGTCCCGATCTGGTGCCGTTTCCCGCCATTTAGCAACTTGGAGTTCACAGAGATCTGCTTCTACAACATCGACCCAGCGATATCTGGGGGCGGCTGACTGGCCTTCGGCCAGGTCGTCCCAAATATACCTTTTTAGCGCTGCGATCTTCTTACATTCTTTCCACGTGGCCAAGCTAACGGAGACGGTGGGCCTTTGTTTCCCCTATGATATTGGGAGTGACTACTAGCTCCTCAATTTCAATATTTTACGGATGCGGAAGCTGTCGTCTTCCCTCCGCACCGGTCCTTAGATTCCGGAGGATCTTTCTCTCAGCCACCAACAGCTTGTATTATTTTTAAGTGTTAGCGTCCAAGTCTCACATGCATACATAAGTATGGCTCTGTAAGAAATATAGTCAAACAAATTTCAGTAAAACTCGACGGATTTTCACGCAATATCAGAGCGGGTTCCTATTTAGCCGCGCATTATAAAGGGTAACGCCGCAAGCGTGCTGGCCCCTATTTCACAATCGTGACAATTGTCATGTGACAACGACAATTTTATATTCACGGCGATCCCCGCAAGCTCGGTACATCTCCTAACTTTATACTGGGCACGCAATGTACGTGATATTGTCGCTGTCACTCAACATTTGTCACGATTGTGAAATAGAGGCCTGGGGACGACGGGGACGCCGCAGACGGGCTCTATACTGGGGCACTCAAATTATTTTTTTATCTGGTTTTAAAATCACCTGTTAATATTTATTATGATTGCAAATTAATTTGCTTTTTATTATGAACTAGCTTCTGCCCGCGAGTTCGTCCGCCTTAAATTCGTTTATCGCGGATAAGAGTATTTTTCCGGGATAAAAAGTAGCCTATGTCCTTCCCCGGGACTCAAACAATCTCCATACCAAATTTCATACAAATCGGTTCGGCGGTTTAAGCGTGAAGAGGTAACAGACAGACAGACAGACTGACACACTTTCGCATTTATAATATTAGTATGGATAACAATAATAATTGATTTAAACTATATTCACTCATTATCACAAGACAAAAAAACGGGACAACACGTATATATACGAGTACCTACGCGATTAAGCCCCGTTTTTTTGAGTTATGATAAAAATTAAATAATTTTTAATATATGTAGATTTAAAAATACAACAAATATATATATATGCAACATAGCCTTTTATAAACAAATCTAATATATTACAAACTAATCAGTAACGTAGAAAATAAAAAAGGAGTAAAAAAAAGGGAGAAAGGACTATAGGTACTAAAAATAATGCTACAAAAAAGTCCCTTCTAACAGCTCACCTTGCGGCATGGTCCCCATCACACTGGCCGCATTACCTCTCTGAATCGCAAGGGCAATTCTTTGCGAGAAGTAAACGCCTGCTGTAGAGTCCCCCGTGTGATAGTAAATTAATTTCTGTATTTTTCAGCTATAATTGGCATATTTCTGTAGCTTATTATTTGCACCATACAGCCTGTTTCGGGCGCGTGTGATAAAAGCGGCTGTTCATATTTCACGCATTTATCCGAGGGCACTTGTGATTTGTTGTCTCCATTGACGTGCCCTTTTTCCCTCTAACTTCCTTCCCTAAAACAGCCACTGTACATTGAAATGGCGAGTAGGGGAGACCGAGCTGAGTTGTGACAAAGGAGAGTTGTGACATCGACGATTTTTGGAACCTAATAACTGTTAGCGAGCGCGCAACAGTGCGTGTTTCTTAGCTCGAAACTCCTATGTCACAACTCACCTTGATCTACACTACAGTCAGCTGCAGAAATGCCCCTTACATAAATGCTTATGGCATACGGTGCAGTGTCTTTTTCGGTTTTTGACAGTCATACTTATTTTTATTGCTCAGCATGCCATCTATACTATGTATTATGAAATTTATAAAGTTGTAAAAATTAGATCTCTGTTCATTGAAGATATTTAAAAAAAAGATTATAACTGACTGTTTGGAGGTCACTCAATAGAAATGTATTAAATTAAAAAAAAAACTATTTTTGCATGTCGTTGTGGCTTCATAACGCCAAATCGGCTAAACAGATTTTGACAAATTTTGGTACACGAGTGCAGTACAGCAGCTGGATATCCAGAGTTGGTTAAAAGATCCTTTTTACCCAACAACGATGGAAGAAAAAAAGAGGGGTTATGACTTTTTCTCCTCCGCGAACGGAGTTGCGGAAAACTTCTACGGTTATACATAAAGATGCATAAGTAGCTTTATTATTACTTATTAAGTAACTATGTGTAGATTTTTAAACCGAATTCCATTTGTATGAAAGACCCGGACTACGCACCTGGATCCGGATATTCGATACAAAATAAATCGGATTCAAAACGTTAATCAGAGCAACACTTTTTTGTAATGACTTGCGTGCTGCATGCGTTTCGGTCGTATGACCCGTGGTCCCTTACATTTTTTGACAATTTCCATAAATAACTGATTGGATTAAAACTTTTTCGACTTAAACTTTTTGCATATAAAATTCCCATAAAGTCAGTAATAAAACATCAAGCTTATGTCTATCGCATGCGCACTGAGGAATATTTGATATAAGTTCCATATTACGGCTATAATATAATCAACTTATTCAGGAAATGTGTGGGTAATCAACGGACCGCAGGGCGGTGTGCGGTTGTACGGAGAAAGACTTCGTTAGAAAACTCTGTGTGAACTTATAATTATCTATACCATTATAAAGTTATAAACTGAAACTGTACATTGAAGACATACTTAAATAAATATTGTAACAGACTATTTGGAGGTCACTGAACCGAAAAATTAATGGTTTTTGTATGTTTATGTGTGTCGTACATGGGTAGCTGGGTATCCATAGGAGGTTATACGTGACTTTTTACTCGACTACGCTCAAGAAAAAAGTGGGTCATGATTTTTATCGCCTCCGCGAACGAAGTTAAGTACAGACATTTCATTTTTACAACTTTATATTAGTATAGATTACAAATATTTGTAACTTATAAAGTAGTTCCTGCAGTAAATTAAATGGAAGATCAGCTTCACCGCTGGTTTTCAGTCTCCAACCATTACTCCAACCTTGAGTTAATTGAGTTTTCGTAAAAACAAGATACAGGACGAAGATTAAAAAAAGTACCTATATTAAAATACCGTAAATAAGATTGCAAAAAGTGAAATGAAAATTGCCCTAGAATTACGGATGATATAGGCATTTTAAACCGCTAATTAAACAGATAGAGACATGTACTGTTACGTCACACGACACTTTTAGTTTTATTAAATAAGAGCAGATAGAATCAAATGTTTGATGGCTAAGTATAATAAATTTTTAATTTCACTTTTTGCCATAGATCTATGTTATTTTTATAGTCATTCGTTTGTAACATAATTGAGCTTTTATTATAGGAAACATAAAAATTCATGCATGTTGTCTATTAAGAAGTAAAAATCAATATTAATCATTTATCTTACATTAAGAATGTCGTCGCCTAGTATCCATAGTAAAAGCTTTGCTTAGTTTGGGACTACGTCGATTTGTGTAAGAATGTCTTTAAAAAAAGCACATTCAATATCAATCAAACAACACAATCCGTCTCCATATTAGGCTGGCGCGCGATAAAACCTTATAAATGCCACTAAATAGTCATGTTTATTGTGTACTAAACGTCGTGTGGGTTAAAAAAAATACCAATAAATATATCACATAGCGGCCTGATCCCGTCAAAATAAGGATGCCGATATGTTAGAACTTATTTCGTTTAATTGTGGCTTTAAATCGACCATGCATATAATACTTTAGTCGTGTTACATGTATTTTGAGTGATAAAAACAATTAACGAACTATTTTTTAATTTATAATAAGGTGTGGTGATGGTGAATCCATTATGATATTACAAATCATTTTAGGGTTTTTGCAACTACAAGTTTTCCTTGCAATATTCCTGAAAAAAAATGCAAGGTTTACGTGTGATAGCTGGAGATAAAAAACTTATCGTATGTTGATTGGAAAATATGCACTGAAATAGAAGTTTTACACAATTAAAATTTCAAGCAGGATTTGAACCAGTGTCTTCTTCTTTATCGCAGAAGTGCTGTGACCAACTGAGCTATAGCAACTTTACGTACGGGGCTTGAAGTTTTAGAACACAATCTAGATAGCACTGGCAGCGCCCTCTGTGTATTTTTTAAAATGCTAAGCGCATCAGCCAGACTCCAAGACATGCGTATCAGGCTTCAAATAGTAGTTTGCTTAAAACATAGGGTTTCTCTACTTTGTATGTATATACTTGAAGGTGCCTGAGAGAAGAAAGTCACTACCCTATGTTTTACTCTAGCGCAGTCGGTTTAAAAGTATCCTTTAACCAACCATCTTTGGATGGCCAGCTACTCGTTTAAAATAGTTGAAATTTGTCCAGCCGGTTAAACACAATGATGGCACAAAACACATACATACGAAAAATAAGAAAAAAATCGGTATAGTGTTTTGAAACTGCAGCTGGTCTACTTTTTAACCGAATCCCATAAACGGAGGTGGCTGTCACTTCGGCTGTATTTTTTTTTCATGTTTGTTACCTACCTAATTTGCGAATATCTTCAATGGACAGACATCCATAATAGTCCATACTTCCATACTAATCCATATCCATACTTCCATACTAATATTATAAATGCGAAAGTTTAAGGCGGACGAAGTCGTGGGGAGAAGCTAGTAAACATATATAATAGACTAGCTTCTGCCCGCAACTTCGTCCGCCTTAAATTCGTTTATCGCGGATATAGGTAATTTCCCGGGATAAAAAGAAGCCTATGTCCTTCCCCGGGACTCAAACTGTCTCCATACCAAATTTCATCCAAATCGGTCCAGCGGTTTAAGCGTGAAGAGATAACAGACAGACAGACAGACACACTTTCGCATTTATAATATTAGTATAGATAGCAACTAAGCTTAAAGTCAATGCGTAACCGAGCCAGTTAAACCCCAGGTTAATGAGATTATGGATATTATTTATTGTTAATTGTGAATTATAAACTACAGGATGCGACGGGTGCAATTATCCGCTATGCGATTTGGATCGATTTTCATTAACTCCGCTGATTTACCCCTGTGTTTTATGGAATTAGGTCCTGCCTACTGTTCGTCCTATCTACGCGTGGATGAGATATGAGATGTGGTACTCTATTGCTTTGAGTATTATACCTTATTTGTAATACTCTGTACTAGGCATTCATTTATTTATTCCGGAAAAGACTTGTACGATTCAGGCTTTGAAAAAATGACATAAATAAATAAATAAAATAAATAACACAGGGATAATCTTACACAAATCAACCTAGTCTGAAACTAAGCAAAGCTTGTACTATGGGTACCAGGCGACGATATACATAATATATATAGATAAATTATAATTCTTAAAACAACCACGACCCAGGAACAAACATTCGTGCTCATCACAACAACACTTGCCGTGGCCATCCCGGCCATTTCCCTTCGAATTTCGGGTTCGCACCCCTCGAATCCGGGACCGCCAGCTTCGTAGGCCGTTGTGCAACCCACTGAGCCAAACGTGTCGTCAATCAGAGCCGGGCAGAAAACACCAAATTTCTGTATAAATATTGTTGTATGTACTGATGAGTAGGAAGTTTTTTTTATTTTCATTACGTTTGCTGTTTTATGGAAATATTTAGGTCTGGTCTACTGTTCGTCCTCTGCGAGTAGTTAAAATATGAGATGTGGTCAACATCATCATCATCATTTCAGCCATAGGACATCCACTGCTGGACAAATCCTCATTAGATTTCCACATAGGCCTGATAGAGGCGACCCGCAACTTGCCGGTGGTCTTCCCACACTGCAATTGACGGTACGTCGTCTCCGCTAGAACCTTTCCCCAACGGCCATCGGTTCTTCGAGCTACTCGTATGTGCCCTGCCCATTGCCACTTCAGTTTGCTTACCCTGTTTGCTATGTCGGTGACCTTGGTTCGTTTGCGAATCTCCTCATATCTGATTCGATCTCGTAGAGAGATCCCGAGCGTAGCCCTTTCTATAGCTCGAGATGTGATTTGCCGGTCTGCCGCGTCTCCGTTTAGAGCTATCGGGTCTCCAATCTGTGGCGATCTTGGCCCACAGCTCACTCGACATGCGGCAAACAAGTCCACCCCAGTCCCACGTCAACCTAGCCGCCTTCCGAGCTACGTCGATTATTTGAGTTTGGGAGCGTAGCGTGGTATTCCGGACAACCCCGAGTTTGAGCCTCTGAGCTTCTGTCAAAGACCACGTCTGAGCACTGTAAGTGAGAATTAGAAGTATGCACATGTCCCTGAGCCTCTGTTTAAGTGGCAAGGGGAGGTTCCTCCAGGTGTTTCCAATCCGTCTTTTGACCTCATCTTCTTGACGCGCCTGGAAGGGAAGTAGTTGTCCCAAGTAAAGGTATCAGAAAAACATAGAGTACAAAATTTAATATCTACTTAACGTCTCGAGTTACTTGATCCTCCAGACTGTCCATAGCTGCCCTATCTCCCCTATATACTCAAACTATCGTTTAATATATATAGTAAAGATCCCAATCAAAGAAAGCTTTCATAAGGGCAACTTTATTGTTTTTTCTATGACGTACATATTCCGAAACGGACGGGCATGGGGTGAACAATACTATTTGACATCATAATTTCCAGATTACCCTCACAAAGATATGGCGGAAAATAAAATACGAAGGAAATAATAATATACAGGCTGGAATTGCAAATGAAAGCTTATTCTGATAAAACTTTAGTAAAACTAGGTTATGCTTCTCCTCGTACGACGTGTTACCTAGAAATATTCCGCGCCCTGTCAATTTCCAGTCACTGTTATCTCTCATAGACTCTTATAGGGATACCAGTAACCTTATAAAGTATCTACAGGTTTATAATATCAGGCTGTAAAACACAATTTTCTTATTTCGGATATATTTTATTCCTAGAAAATGCCCGCAAGCTTCGTCCGCGGCGGAGAAAAAAAATAACATTCATAACCCTCTCTTTTTCTTTAGCGTAGTCGGGTAAAAAGTATCCTATAACCATCTGTAAAGACCCGTGTACCAAAAATAGTTGTAATCCGTTCAGCCGATTTGGCGTGATGAAGCCGCAAGGACACATACAAATATACAATAAATCCAAAACATATATATTTCCATCCAGTGACGTCCAAATAGTCTCTTACAATCTTTTTTGAAAATATCATAAATGTACAGACATTTCATTTTTAAAACTTTATAATAGTACTAGCTTCTTCTGACTTCGTCCGCCTTAAATTCGTTTATGGCGGATAAGGGTATTTTTCCGAGATAAAAAGTTGCCTATGTCCTTCCCCGGGGCTCAAACTATCTCCATACCAAATATCATCCAAATCGGTTCAGCGGTTTAAGCGTGAAGAGGTAACAGACAGACAGACACACTTTCGCATTTATAATACTAGCGGCCGCCCGCGACTTCGTCCGCCTTAGATTCCTTTATTGCGGATAAAAGGTATTTTTCCGGGATAAAAAGTAGCTCATGTCTTTCTCCAAAACTCGATATTTTACTAATTTAAATATGAAGCATATTACCAAGATTTCAAGTTCCTAGCTTAAAAAAAAATTAATGTCCATACAAATTTTCATGAAAAAGGTCATCCCTAAAAGTCCTATTCTGATATATAAGGCGCAACTGAAAAGTTTCATAAAAATTCGTCCAGTAGTTTTTGAGATTAAGTGGAACGTACATACATATACTTTCACGATTGTAATATACTAAGGATTATGGATAGATTACCTAGGCTCTCTACTCTTACCTTCCTCTTTCCTGTATATTGGCAGGCCTTACTTACTGTCAATTCTTTCTCGCACTTTCTATTAATAACTGAAAAATGGTCTTGTGTTATCTGTGCCGTACATAATATAAATGATATTTGTTTTACGGTGCCTGACAAATACTCTCATCAGAAAATAAGTTTAATCGACCACGCATAGGAAAGCGCAGCGTGCGACGGCCCTAGGGAATGCAATCGGTTATTTTTAGTATGGGAAAAAACCGGGTTTTAACCGAAACCGACGGTTATTTCATACAAATCGGTTAACCGATTGCATTCCATAGACGGCCCCCGACTATAACTCGTTACTGACATATAAAAACTATGTTAGTAATACATTACAATAATCACTTTACATATTCTGTTGTTAGGCTTCTAAACTTGGTTCATAAGCGATTTTTTTTCCATAGTATCGCGTAAAATTCACCCGTGCGTGCCTCCGATGGCATGTTTGCCAGAATCGCTGCACCATCTGGGTAGCCCCAGCATTCTTAAAGCATTGTTATATGTAGGGTGTTATAAGCTAATCTTCGTATATTTAACCACAGGCCGCTTGAGAAAAATGGTTGGCTTGTATGCTTTAAAGAGAGCAACTTTGGCTGTAGCAAAGCATCTCGCGAACCTGCGGGCTAGCATTTTACACCACGCATGATAATGTAGTTTTGAAAAGAAGTAAATGACAAAAATGAGAGAGCTCTAATCAGATATGACAAGATTCGTAGACCTACCAAAGTCAACGACATAGCAAACAGGGTAAGCAAACTAAAGTGACAATGGACTGGGCACATGATGCGGGTTGCTGTATACGGCCCATGTGGAAATCTATTGAGGAGGCCTACGTCCAGCCAAGGACGTCCTATGACTGAAATGATGATGATGTTGAAATGACAAAACATTAAAATATATTTACGGCTTTTTAACTTCGCCAGCAAATTCTAAAACAAATACAGCTTTTGATGCAGAAAATCGTTGTCTTCGGTTCCATCGTCCAAAATAGCTTTGTCCAGCAATGCTGACTATTGAGCCGTTATGTTCAGAGCATAAACATATAACGAAGGCTTTGATGTCCCCCGCGCCTGTCGACTCGATCAAACAGTCGCCATTTGCATTTTGTGAGTTGAGATTTTGTAGATGTGGCATTTTACATAGGTCAGAATCCTGGCAGGCGCGGCATACTCCACGCTCCGTACAATCCGTACCCTAAGTGTACATGTCTATTTCTAAACTTCTGCTGTCTGTCCGTTGGTTTGTCTAAGTCGGGACAACATCCAACATTCGTGTTTATCATAATCACTTGCCCTGTCCGGGATTCGAACCTGGGACCGTGAGGTTCGTAGGCTTTGTGCAATCAACTGAGTCAAACGTTTCGTCACTTCTGCAGCTACGTTAAAACATGGGTTTAACAAAACTGCTTCATAACGAAAGTTACCCTACATTTGATGGGTAAATACACCGTGACCGTTAATAACCCGAAAGATTTAAACCACATATTTTTGACCACTGTACGAGTAAATAATGTTATATCAACATGGGTCTTATTATGTGTCTTAATTAAATTACTATTTCAGTACGAATTAAATCTTATTAATTGCCCGCTTCTTTGTGAACAAGCCTTTAGGTGGGAATCTCAAACTGAAGAACAGAGAGCGAGCATGACACGTCACGAATCGCTCCGAAATCATACGATGAAAGGCGAATGGCGTAACTTGTATTCCATGAATGACAAGAAGTGTCAAGTTATGTCTAGCACGATGTTTGTGTTGAAATTATTTTTATTTATTGGCACCACAAAATACCACAAATACTTATGTATCCAAACTTTATTAGGTGCTACGACATTAAAGTGCTCTTACATGATTACTGAAACTTTGTGTCTTAGGTATCTTTTTTTTGACTAACAATCACAACCATAAATTGTTAGGCATGATAATATTCGAAGGAAATCATACTCCTTATTTTTTTACATCATACTTACCTCTTACCTCATACAGGAAAGGGACTTTGTTGTAACAGCGATCATGCTAACCTGTACCTACAGTAAAATAAACAATAACATGAAACAGTTACGCATTTTTATTACGAGTTATTTAATGAATTAGATTTTCACAATATGTACCGCCGTTTTCAGTACAAATATTCGATCTTGAACGGATTTCATCATTCAAGTTAACATAAGTGTTCTTGATTTCTTCTGAAACCGTTTGAATTCTTATTAACAACTCTTCTCTGGAGTTCACAGGTGTTGAGTAAACCTTATCTTTCAGAGTTCCCCATAGAAAGAAATCTAGCGGAGTTAAATCCGGTGACCGGGCAGGCCATGCTAAAACTTCGCTCCCACGGCCGATCCATCTCTCGGGGTATTGTTGGTTCAGCCAATTACGAACATCCAAGCCAAAGTGGGCCGGGCATCCGTCGTGCTGGAACCACATAGTTCGTCGGGTTTCCAAATCGACATCTTCTAGCAGGTCGTTTTATTCATTATTTAGAAATAATAAATAGTTGTGAGAATTCAGTCTATTTGGAAATATGACGGGACCTATTATTTTATTCCCAATAATGCCAGCCCACAAGTTTACGGAAATTTGTGCTGGTATGAATTTTCCCTTTTTGCATGGGGATTTTCTTCTAACCACATATGCTGATTATGGGAATTAAAAACTCCCTCTCTCGTGAACAACGATTCATCTGTCCATAATATCTTATTTAGAAATCCAGGATCTTCCACTAATTTCTGATTCATCCTTTGGCAAAAGGCAACTCTAGCTAGCCCGTCATTGTTAATTAATCCGTGTACTTTCCTGTAGTGAAAAGGATGCAGGCCGTACCTTTTCCATAGCTTTAATACGAGCTTATAGTTAACATTGACCATTCTTGCTACAGCTCTTGATGACAAAGTTAAGTCTTCTGTTATGATGTTCATTATTCTGTTCACTGCTTGTTCATCTAGATTTATAGCTCTTTCTCTGTGAACTTTTTCAAGCCCTTTTTCGCGAAACTGTCGATGGACATCCGCAAAAGTCGAAGGGTGAGGTATACGACGGTTTGGGTATCGTCTTCGGTATTCGGCGACTGCCAGGAGCGAGTTCCCATCACAAAATCCGTACACAAAGTGGATATCTGCTAAATGAGCCGAAGGATAATGCGGCATGGCGAATATTATTTATTACAGTCAATAAAATGTT
Organism: Hedya salicella; assembly: GCA_905404275.2. Lineage (NCBI taxonomy): Eukaryota > Metazoa > Arthropoda > Insecta > Lepidoptera > Tortricidae > Hedya > Hedya salicella. The sequence continues at coordinate 2,177,014 of FR990104.1, forward strand.
CAATGTTATTTTATCTTGCGTGACAATTAGTTATCATTTGTAATGTGTCATTTTCGTGACAATCAATTTCAAACTAGCCAGTTATAAGAAGAACCACTCTCGCGACTTAGAACAGAACAAACCTAATTATCTCTATTCTCAGTGATAACAAAAAAGCTACTAGAGATTGAAGTGTGTAAGATAAGATGTTATAATTATTCGGATTAATACACTACACTGTATTTTAGTTGCATGTTATATCCTTTTATCTCGTGATGAAAATATTTTCGGTAGTAAAAACTTTTTGTAGATAGATACCAAACTTCTTTATGAAACTGGCTAACAACCATACAGTTAGTGCATCTACGTGTAAAAGAAGTAGGTGGCTACGTCATGCTCACGCCCTTAAGGTGTGTTACACTGGAGATTTTTTAACTTTTGATTTGTTGTAAATAATTAATATCTCCTTAATTATGAGTTTTTGGACTATATGTTACATAACTTTATATACTCTTATTAGGCTCTAGTATCGTTAGCTTAAATCTTTCGGGTTATTAACGGTCACGGTGTATAATGGGTAAATAATATTACTAGTTACTAAAATTTTCACACTTTAAAAATGGACTTTCCCACCCAGCTTTAAGGACTAATGAAAAAAGCTAAGCGGAAGATACTCAAAATTTTTACGTTATTCTTTATTTTGCTTGATTTATCAGGATCTTATATATTTTTTACAAATCATGAGATCAGGCTACAATTCTATTAAATTTATTCGTTGCAAGGATGACAAGACGCCTCGCCTTGCTAACGGCCTTTTGTCATATCTGAAACTTGAAATTTACCACATCCACGCGTTACTTTCTCCGCTTTTCTCGAAAACTTTCGTCTCCTGCCTCCCTCACGCGTTGACGAGCACTGTAGAAACATAAACGCTATTACAATACAATACATATAATTTCGGACACTGCGAAGCGGACGAGTTTACAGCCCCTTAAAAGAATGGCCGCCATTCTATCTGGCATAAAGTTTTACGAGCGAGATACGGAGATTATATTATAATTAAATGTATGTAAGGTCAGATTTTTTGTTTAAGTTTGTGTATAAGGATGTGTTAAATAGTGCTGTTAAGTTTTGTTCTGCTTGCATTTTTTAAATTAGTTTTAGGCTAATGTGGGTTGCTTTAATTTATTAAGACAAGCAGCAGAGCTAGGCCCACTTGATGTATTCTGTTATTCTCTCATATTTGTACTGTACCTACATCGTATTTTTTTTCTAATAAATTGACAAACATTAACCACCTTTTTCCTCAGCGATCATATCGAACTAGTCCGATGGTAAGCTCAATGAGGTTGTGTTATGCGTACCAGATGACGATATATTTCGTAGATATATGCACTATACACAGAAAACATCCAAGACTCAGGAACAAATATTTATATTCATCACACAGATATTGGCCTTACCGGGATTTGAACCCAGGACCGTCAGCTTTCCGCGATATTCACATTGTCTATCTTGAACGGGACCTGCCTGAAACAAAAGGGGCTGATTAATTATTATTATTATTACGTAAGAAAATTTCATCCACTTTCTGACAACAGTGTGATAAAAACACTAATTTTGTTTTACCGCCATTTTTTCACAAAATACGATAGTTATTACTACCATAAATATTAGTCTAAAAGTCTAACTTTTAAGTTTTCTTTTACAAGACTTCAAAGCTTTTCAACACTAAGGTTATGAAATTTACAATGTTTATTGCCGAAAAACTGCATTCATTGCCTTAAGTAAGACAAAATATGTCTTGGACGAATCTCCCGGGTTTCAATCTTACGTAAGTTCAGTAGATACTGAACCTTAATTCAAAGACGATGTAGCAAAAAATAAAATAAAACACAATGTTTCTTTGTTATAGGAAGGTGTGTTACAGGAAGTAAAACATAAATATGAATGGCTTTGAAATAATAATGTTTGTTTTCTTTTGTGATCTTACATAAGAACAATCCAATCATGACCCCCTCCCATCACCCTGTAAAAAAAAGGTTCAGATCCCTTACCCCGCCAAATCCAGTAAAAAGAAAATGATGATCATAGACCGCGCTAATAACAACTCACCCGGAAATAAAACAAATTGCGGATTGCGAAGTCGTATCGACTTACTTCTGTCTTGAAGCTGTAATCCCGAATGGCGGTGGATGAGTGTATAAGGTGAAATGACGTATGGCAATAACAAAAACCTCAATAGACAAGTTAAAGAAAATATGGAAGTACAACAAACATCACCAAAGCCACTAAGATCCGGCTAGTGTGAACACTGATAATGCACATATTTTCATATGCTGTGGAGACTTGAAGAAACAAGACAGATGCTCTAAAAATGTGCTGCTGCCCAAGAATACTGCGAGTATCATGAACCAAATTTAGCATCAAAGCTTCCATACTGCAGGAACTTGGCATAAAACAGTGACTTTTGACTGAACCCGAAGACTTCTGAAATGGTAAACAGTGCCATTAAGGAGTTGAAGGAGCGCAGCGGTTCCTTACTTCAGGCCATCAAGAAATACATCGCGGCCCAGTACAAGGTCGACGCGGAGAAGCTCGCGCCTTTCATCAGGAAGTACCTGAAGAGCGCAGTAGAATCCGGCGCCCTGATACAGACCAAGGGCAAGGGCGCATCGGGTTTGTTCGAGTTGGAATCTAAATCTGCAACAGGTGCCGCGAAGAAGCCCGCCGCCGCAAAGAAGCCGGCCGCAAAGAAACCCGCCGCGGCTAAATCTGCCAAGGCGAAGAAATCCGCCGCGGCGGTGTCCTCGCCCTCCAAGCCGAGATCCGGTGCCGCCGCCAAGAAGAAGCCCGCCCCCAAGAAACCCTCCACCCCGGCCAAGGGCAAGAGCGCCGCCGCTCCCAAGGCCAAGAAGAGTGCGAAGCCTCCAACCAAGAAGCCTAAAGCTCCCAAGCCAAAGAAGGCCGCCGCGGCTCCCAAGGCCAAACCGGCAGCTAAGAAGACCGCCTCGAAGAAGTGAAGAGATCCCTTCGATGGGTGGTGCCCTTCGATCGACCGAAAATCGATGTGTTCGGGCATATCTCAAGGCAAAACAATGACTCAATAGAGCGTCTTGTCGTGCAAGGTAGAATGGAGGGAACTAGACTGCACGGATGTTCTCCAATACGATCTATCTATCAGCCACGGACGTCCACTGCTGAACATAGACATCCCCTATAGTTCGCCATAGATTGCGATTCTGTGCAGACCTCATCCACCGACACCCCGCGACCCTTTGAAGGTCACCTCTCCACCTACCGGGGACCGTCCAATGCGATGCACACCGACCAAATAAAAGCCCTGGTGGGAGGCTCCACACACCAGTGCTCTAGAATGTCTGCCAGCAGGGAGAAATGGCAAAATATCGTGGGGCGAGCTACATCTGAGACACGTATACAAGTGGACCTACGACGTGTTGACCACGACCACTCAGTCAGGAGTGTTACGACTGGGACGGTGAATAAAAGAACAGCCCCAGAACAGGAAAATAATTTCTAATGTTGACATTAGTTTTACATACCAAATTGCCAGTCGAACGAAGTCTGTCTTAATCAATAACCAGACTACAGAATAGAAAGGCTTTACTGTTATTGATCCTCAAATAAAATAAATCCAGTAGTTAATGAGGACAATTAAAACGACCAATTCAAGTATATGCTGACTATTAAAGTTTTATCGGGTTTCGAATGACTGCCACATTTTGTTTATGTGCGTTGACACTCGGGCGCATCGTAAACCTTGGGTTGGTTGCGTTGAATGGCTGTTTGATGATCATTGATGTGAGTAAGCGGGCCTAGATCCGTGTGTGGATACTTTGCCTTTCTGATCTTTTTTGCGTTTAATATGAATTAAATAAAATCTTACTCGGTCAGGGCATCCGCTTTGGACTCAATTTGTTGTTATTTTTCCTGTACCCAGTCAATATTATTATTTTGTATTGTATTGGATTGTATAATTCAATACTGTATTAATTGGATTGGATTGTATAATCCAATACTGTTATAATCCAATATTATATTGCATTGGATTGTATAATCCAATACAAAAATTACAACAATTATTTATTGCACACCAACAACAGAAACAGTACACTAGAGCCTTAACATAAAACACGGTAGATAATAGGCGGTTTTATCGCTAAAAAGTGATCTCTTCCAGACAACTTTAGTTAGCAGAAATGACACAGAATAGCTAGAAATGAGTAGGTGGCGAGATAATATTATAAATAATCCAAAGAAAATATATATACATAAACTTACATACATGCATATATATACAAAAGAAGAAAGAAAAATATGATACAATTGCCATCAAAGTGATTAGAAAACCAGCAACTTAATTAAAAAGTAGAAATTATGGGACTGATAAATAATGATCTTTTTAACTTACTTTTAAAAATAGACCGAATTAGCTTGCCTTAAATAGAAAGATAGTTTTGAACGGACCTTGGGAGGATTGTTTCTTCCTTTTCACGATTCAGCATAATATGAATTCAACATAACTGCGTTTCATCACGTTCGTTATCCTTTACAGTCATAATTTTTATACAATCCCGTTCCTTTCATAATCGTGATTCTGTAGAACATGAATTCAACACAACTGCGTTTATGTCACAATTACAGCTAAACGATATTTCTAAAAATACGCTTAAAAGATCCATGGACATTTATTTTCTGGACCACCAAACACACCAACAAATCTATCCTCCCGCAATTAAATATCAAAACCCGTCAGTCTACAACGTGCCACCAACGAATACCTTCTTAATATTTCGATTTGTTGGTGTGTTTATTGGTCCAGAAAATAAATGTCCATGGATCTTTTAAGTGCGTAGAGAAGATGAAAGTCTGGAGAAGTTGATCATACTTAGTTGGAAACAAGAATGGCGAACAAGCTCGAGCCCGATGTCCAACCAAATGAAATAATAATGAAATAAGATCAAGATGGATGGAAATCATACACTCTAAGTGTAAACCCGATGATGATCACGACCCTCAGTCATCAGGGAACAAGAGAGATAAAACTGTTATTTAAAAACTTTAGGAGATTTTAAAATTAACAAAAATGAATATTATTAAAGCAATTTTGCATCATTAGGCTTTCGAAAATCTTTATATTGCTATCGGCGCCTCGTGCATTCATTATCATCATCATCATTTCAGCCATAGGACACCCACTGCTAGACACAAGCCTCCTCGAAAGATTTCCACATGAGCCCGCAACCCTAACCAGGTCGTCTGACCACCTTTCGGGTGGCTTTCTCACGCTGTGCTTGTTGTGGAGACTCGAGAACTTTTGTCCCCCAACGGCCATTGGTTCTTCAAACTATGTGCCCTGCTCTCGTGCAATATGCCTAGCCTATTGGCAATTTAACTCGTTTTCTCTGACCAGTTCTTATCGTATTAAATCAGTCAAACATTTAGTCCCCAGAGCACGTACAAACTGTAGGGCTTAAAGCAAATAACCCAGGGAAACATCCGATTAATTTAACGACAAATCGCTTGATGTGTTTATGAATATTGTTTCACATATAAAACGTTGAGAATTGACAGGTTTTTACGACTGGGCGTCGAGTAAATTGCAATTTGGGTCGGACGCGGTGATGGGAACGCGCGATGGACGCAATAACGCCTCTAATGAAACCCGATATGCGTAATTATCAAAACGTAAGTGTTCTGACTCAAGTGCAAGTTTCCATCGCTACCAATCGCCGCAGGAAAAGCTAGTTTGAAACAAATTTTAGCCAATTTTTAACCGACTTCCAAAAAAAGGAGGAGGTTCTCAATTCGACGGAATGTTTTTTTTTTTTTTTTATGGATGTTCACCGATTACTCAAAGACTATTTGACCGATTTCAATTTTTTTTTTGTTTTATAGAAGGTACTTTCTAGTAGTCCCATTTAATTTTGGTGAAGATCTGATGATGGAATCCATGAGGAATTGAAGGAACTCCTCAAATATTGTAGGCATACATATAGCGATTTTGGTATTATAAGAAACATAATAAGCATTTGCATTCAGAAAGTGTAAATTGGTGAAGTGGAACTGATGCAGAAGACCACAGATTGCCATCGGAACTCCTCAATGATAAATGATTTACGGGTGGCGACAAAATATCTTGATTAATTTAGCTAAGCAACTTCATCGTCACAAATTTAAATGTTCCTGATGAGAATGGTACCATCGAATTGATTTGATGATGGAGCCGGAAGGTAGGCATCAGATCTATGTAATAAAATAATGTATCCTAGCCGTGTTTGGGCTTGTTCGAATCGTCACGAGTCACAACTTACTAAAATCGTCAATTTTCAATATTTTACACATTCTTTATATGACACCGACGCCAAAATAAGATTAATTGTATATACTGTATAGATTGAGTATACAAACGGTTACTTGTAAGTAATTTGAAGAAACTGAATTATGGCGTTGTTTTTTACTTTTTAGTGTTTTTGGAGTCGGTTTTATTTTTTTGTTTAAAAGTTTATTTATTTTACACTTTTTAGTTAATCGTTATGTCAAAGTAACTTTTCGCTTTGTCACGTATTTCAACGTTGTCAGTGTCAGTACATTTTTTCTGTACCATCTCTCCTGAGTTACTCTTTAAAACTACTTACTACTTAGTAGACTATATTTTTACATTAAGTAACTCTATCACTATTGTCATCTTGGTTACATTTTTTATGAGTTACCTATTACAGAATTACAAAAATAAAAAGTTGATCCACCCAGCAACAGATTTTTTAAATAAACCTCTTAGGTTCCCTGTACATATTATTATAACAGTGTGATAATATAAAAACGCGTTTCTGACGTTTTTCCTCACAATTAGACTCTGTGACGGTGACTTCATGTTGCTTTTTGGTTACGATTCGAAAAGGGTGGACTAATCCCTCAGAAAAATATATGTCTCATCGCTCTTATGTCAGCGAAATAAAGTTGTAGTACATATTTAATAATAATAATAATAATAATAGCGGATACTAGCGCACGCCCACCACCCTCGCCCGCCTCCGCCAGCTCCGCTGCATCACCGTCGAGCGATGAATACGCCACCGCCCCGGACGAAAGCAGTGAGTCGAGCGATGAGCGCGGGCCGCCGCCTCCGCCGCCACGACCGCCTGCGCGACGAGGACGGCCACCGCTGCCGGCACGCTTGGGGCCTGCGGGGCACTCTGCTCCGCCCACGGCTCCCGCTACCGGTGGTATAGTGCGTCGCATGCGATGGTCTCAAGCCAACAACGAGAACGTCATGCGCGCATACTATGGGGCTACAGAGGGGGGAACCCACCTGTCTGCATACCGGGACAGGATGCTCCTCCTGTTCCAGACCTTCGAACCGGCCATCGCCGCATCTGCGCAGCGGCTATCGGATCAAGTGCGCGCCATTCAACGGCGTAAGCTGCTGGACGACGCGACGCTTGATCGACTGCGCCTGGAAGTACTGGCTGCTCGCGCGGCCTCCACGTCGTCTCGGAATCCACCTGCTACGTCGCCGGTTCCGGCGCCAGCACTCGACCTGATGCCGGGGGCGCCGCGGGTCGATCCCGACTCTGACGAGGAGCACTGCGCGAGTAGCGTAAGTACCCAGGCCAATGAGCAATTGAGGAGGACTCTGGAAGAGACGATTGAGCGATATCGATTCGCACCAGACTCTAGGCCGCGATTACCACGCTTGCCCGCGAATAAACGTAACTTAGCGCTAGTGGGAGCCTTGAATGCTTTGCTAGACCCGTATCTGCGGGCTAGCGAAGATCTAGCTGATACCCACTCGATCATGTACTGCGGGGCCATCGCGGCGTGCCGCGTTGCTCGTGTCAAGTTCCCGGACGCTGACCGAGCACCACGGACTGCCGGTGGTGTCCCCGCCTGGCAAGTACGGATCGAGCGGCGTATCAGCACGTTCAGGACTCTCATTGCAAAGCTAATCTGCTTCAGGGGGGGTAACAACCGCCCTCGTGTCATGCGTTACGTAGCACAGGCCTTTGCGGGGACTGATGTCAGTTCGTGTGATTACATGGCCTGTGTCACAGAGCGCATCGACTTCCTGAAGCAGAAAGTCTATGCGTGGGCAAGCCGTATCCGTCGCTACAGAGAACGTGTGGATCGATTCCAGCAGAATCGCCTCTTCCAGAGCGATCAAAGGAAGGTATACCGAAAGTGGGAGGGAACCGACCAACGTGTGACCGACAGGCGGCTGCCGGATCCTACCGCCATGAGTAATTTCTGGCGTAGTATCTGGTCGGTGCCAGTCGAGCACACAGAGGGCGAGTGGATGAATGTTGTCGAGCGCGAGTGTGAGCCCATCGAAGCCATGGGGGCTGTTACCATCAGCCCCGATGACGTGAGTTGTGCGGCTCGTACGACTCAGAACTGGAAAAGTCCTGGGCCGGACGGGTTGCACAACTTCTGGGTTAAGTGGTTTCGATGCTCACACGAACGACTGGCAACACAATTCCAACAAGCCCTCGAGCTTGGTTCCCTGCCATCTTTCTTAACAACTGGTGTTACCTTCTTGCTCTACAAGTCCGGTAGTACCACGGAAGCGAAAAACTACCGACCCATCACGTGCTTGCCTACGCTGTACAAGCTCCTTACATCTATTTTGAGAGCAAAAATTAACACGCACATTGTTGCGAACAACGTTTTGGCCTTCTCTCAAAATGGATGTAGGGTTGGGTCCCGTGGTACTAAGGAGCTCCTCCTCATTGACACGACCATTTGTCAACAAGTTCGGCGGAGCAGGGGGTCTCTCTCTGCCGCTTGGATTGACTACAAGAAGGCCTATGATTCGGTGCCTCATTCATGGCTCGAGAGGATTTTGGAGCTGTATAAAGTCGATACAGCTCTAAGATCCTTCTTAGGCACATGTATGAGACAGTGGACCACAATCCTTTGTCAACCAGGCGGCCGAGACGCCCGCCCTGCTCCGCAGGACTTTATAAGGATTAAGAGGGGTATTTTTCAGGGCGACAGTTTGAGTCCACTGTGGTTCTGCCTAGCCCTGAATCCACTCAGCACTCTGCTGAAGGATTCAGGACTAGGTTGCCGGCTTCAGAGAGCGGGTGAGATCATTTCTCATCTGATGTACATGGACGACCTCAAGCTGTTTGCACCAAAACGACCGGAACTGGTGGAGCTACTGAAAGTTACAGATACTTTCAGTAGCGCCATCAAAATGGAGTTTGGTGTAGACAAGTGTGCGGTCATGCACGTACAGCGGGGGAAAGTTGTAAATTCTACGAATTTAGAGCTTTCCGAGACAATGTCTCTTAGATCTCTCTCCGAAACTGAAACCTACAAATACCTTGGTATGTCACAGGCATTGAGTATTGCGGATGGGGACATTAGGCAGGCAGTGAAGGAGCGCTTTTTCTGTCGCCTGACAAAAGTACTTAACAGTCTTTTGTCGGGTGGCAACAAGGCGCGCGCCTTCAACGCTTGGGTGATGCCCCTGCTCACTTACTCTTTTGGAATACTAAGGTGGACCCAGACTGAGCTGGACGCCCTGGATAGGAGGGTCCGTATGCTGCTCACTACACATCGCATGCTACACCCACGCTCGTCAGTAATGAGACTGTACATCCCGCGTAAGTGTGGGGGCCGTGGCTTTTTAAACGCCAAGGACCTCCATAATCGGGAGGTGCTCAGGGAGTATTTCCTAAACAACGAGTGTGGGATACATCGCGATGTAGTGGCAGTAGACAAAGGCCTCACCCCTCTATCCTTGGCAAACGAGAACTGGCGCAGACCAACGGTGCTTAGCACCGTAGACCGCAAAGACGTATGGAAGAGTAAGGAGCTACACGGGCGGTTCTACAAGGCCCTTACAGGACCCGATGTGGATCTGCTCGCGTCGGTGAACTGGCTACGTTTCGGCGATCTCTTCGGGGAAACCGAAGGTTTTTCCTGTGCAATTGCGGACGAAGTTATCATGACGAACAACTACCGGAGATATATCCTGAAAGACGGTACGGTCGACATTTGTCGGGCATGCCGCCGTCCCGGAGAGTCACTCAGGCATATCATGTCCGGTTGTTCTCATCTTGCTAACGGCGAGTACTTGCACAGACATAACCAAGTAGCCAGGATTATTCACCAGCAACTTGCTGTTAAATACGATCTTGTGGGGTCTGAGGTGCCATACTATAAGTATGTACCGATGCCAGTTCTCGAAAATGGTCGTGCCACGCTGTATTGGGATCGATCTATCCTCACGGACAGGACTATTGTAGCCAATAAGCCTGATATCGTGCTGGTAGATCGATCTAAGCGCCGAGCAATGCTCGTCGACATTACCATCCCACATGACGAGAACCTCGTGAAGGCCGAGAAGGACAAACTCAGCAAGTACCTTGACTTGGCTCACGAGGTCACCGCCATGTGGGATGTTGATTCGACGATCATTGTGCCAATAGTCGTTTCGGTAAACGGTCTTATAGCGAAGAGTCTCGACGAGCATCTTAAGAGACTCGCTAGATGGCTGGATCAAGGGTCAGATACAGAAGGCAGTAATCCTGGACACGGCCCGCATTGTCAGGAGGTTCCTCTCTGTGCAGCCCTAACCACCGGTAGCTTGAGCCCTGCCCCGCTGCCGGCGGCACCCTAGGTTAGGTTTTTTATAATGTGTTTATATTTTGTATTTGCATTTTGTATTTTACTTTTTATATATATATATATTGTAAAAAACCTACCTAAGATTGAAAATAAATAAGTGTATAATAATAATAATAATAATCGTTTATTTTGTTCAGCATAGGTAGGTGCTAAAATACATTAGGGTCTTAAAAATTAAATACAGTATCACTATGTTGGGCCATCAGGCATACAAAATTTATGTGTAATTTGGTGTGAGCCGTGTGGTACACATCTCCACTAACTACATGGTGTCTGTTAAGAAATCTATCACTTTATAATAGGCTTTACTAACAAGAAATTTAAACAATGCTTTTTTTAAAATCAGCCATGCTTTCTATATTAATAATTTCTTTTGGAACCTTGTTGTACATTTAAAAGATGACATGATTAATTCAATACTTATTTTTGCACTTGACTGTACCTTTCGGCTTTCTTCTTAACAGTGGCCTCCTCTTGAGAAATGCCGTGGAGTCAGACTTGTACAAGTGCCCCTGCGGTCTACTTACAGAATAAAGATCATTTTCATTATTATAAGACAAGTTTCTCGATTTTCCAGTTTGAATAGTAAAAACGTTTTGGCTATTTGCTACCTTTTTTGATGAGCCTTATCCATGAATTGACAAAAAACATTTTTTACTTTTATTTTATGTGTCCAAATTGTATTGTATATTTAAAACTAAATCTAGTTAAGTTATATTCCTACAACCTTGTAAGAACTTGATTCGTAAATTTGATAGTTTTTTTTTTTAAAACGTAAGTACTTATTTTTGCCTTACAAAAAATAATATCATTACATTAATAAGAAATGAATCATAATACAATGTTTATTTCATTATACACTTTAATAAAATTAGGCAAATCAAACTAGTAATTTTTTGCCACCATAAAACCAATTACTAATTTAACGTTAAATTTATCGTAAAAGCTTAAAATCGTTAACAAGCGGCGAACAGTGCATAAACGGTTGATACGTTATCATAATGCTTACGAATAACTATAATGTAGACGAATTTAAGAAGACGGTAAAGAAAATAACGGATTCACCCAAACCGACCTCTCACTTAGTTCACAGTGGAACAATACTAACAGTACGACAGCGAGGAGACATAACGTAATGTATGTATGTAAACACTTTATTGTACATAGTAACCAGTTACAAATGCAATCAAGTTAAAAAATATAAGTTCAAAGGTGAGCTAACCCCTATTAGGGATCTCTTCCAGTTAACCTTTGAGCAAGTGAGTGAGTATAAGGAAGATAGACAAACGAACACCATGTACAAATTATATAAAATACTCAACTGTACTTATGTTAGCCACTAATTTCACACTCGCTCACCAACTTACAATCTCATACTTTCTGCCTGGCACACACACACGCGGGCACATGCAATTTTTCCTTACTAATAAGCGGTGCATTTGTCTGGTGTGTTTAAATAATAGTTTTATTTTTGTAAGGTCCTGATAGAATACCAGCTAAGTGGCTTGCTACTTCATTATGCTGAGTCAGCGCCTTTTCTCTGCCACGACACATGGTTTCTCTCTTTTTTCTTTTTCCATTGCTGTTTTAGTTTTAAGTGTCTTGTTTATACTTTTATGCTTATTTTTACTGTGCATTGTGTAACCATGTATGTTGTGGAAATGAATAAAGTGTTTATCTATCTATTTATCTAAACTAAACACATGTATATCAATAAATAAATAAAAATAAATATATTTATATCTACGTAATATTTGACATAACTAAATAAAATATAAAATAAAAAGTGAAGAGTAGCACCCCTTTGCAGAGTGCAGGCATTTATAAGCTGGACTGCGAGTGTGGTCTTTCATACATTGGTCAAACGAAACGCAGTGTATCAACCCGGGTGAAGGAGCACATAGCAGATGTCAAGCACCGTCGGTGTAATAGGTCTGCAGTTTGTGAACATGTCATTGACAAACCAAACCACTCAATTAAGTTTGATAAACCTTCTATCCTTGCCAAAGAAAAAAGATATTTTCCCAGGATGCTACGCGAGGCTATTGAGATTAAAAAGCATCCTAATTTCAATAGAGAAGATGGATTGTCACTACCACCAGCTTGGGATCCTGTAATACATCTCATCAAGGAACAAGCAAGACACAGGACTGCAAAACCTTAATTTCCGAACGGTGTAAAATATCTTATCTGTTTAAAAGTAGTTTAATAGTCTCTGTTTTTAAATATTATAATTAGTAATGAGGTAGCCTGGGAGTTTTTCTTTGCAGCGTTTCTTTTCTCCTCAGTACGCCTCATTTGTGAAATGCTGCTTGGTAAATTATTAGAATAAAATAATTAAGCCCTTCTGGCACATGTGTAACTGTCTTTACAGCTTAGGCCCATCTGGCATGTATGTACACCTTTATTTGTGTTTTTTCAAAAAATGGGTAGTTTGCACAAATTGTAACTTTGACAGAGGAAAATACATCTTTTCTCAGTCCTCCCGTGACCATGGAAAGCTGGAAAGCTTCCGAAACGTCGGGAACTAAAATGAGATAATATACGCGATATAATCCGTTAAATTGTTTTATTTCAATGAGTAATAATCGCGGAAACAGAAGAAAATATTAAATAAAATATAACAATAATAATTAATAAATAACGTAATAGGCATGATGACAAAAATCCCAATTAGTTCGTCAGTTAAATAATAAATAGGACACGTATTTTAAGCTTTTTAGGAGTGGGCTCGTGACGTCACTCCTAGGTACAATTTGTACCTATTTATTTTGACTCAATATTGTTTTTTATAATTTAGTCATAATCCCTATTGTAAATTTGAAAGAAAAAACTTGGGCCCGTGTTGGCACGGAGAGCCGTTGGGGAAGTGGGTTCGAATCCCACTCAAGGCATAGATTTTTTTTCTGTTATATTTACGGTTTCGTTATCAGACTTCTCTGCTTTAATAGAATTTCATGAGACATCACACAGAGCAAAATTACGCACAAAACAGCCAAAAGCAAAGCATTTTTGTATTTTACACATTTCGTAAATCTCAAAAATCTAATCACAACTATAAATACGAGTACTCTTCACAAAATATACTGGAATTTACACTTAATAAAAAATTACAATTAGAAGCGCCTGTCAGCAGTATTATCCTTAAAAAATAGTGACCACTATGTGGATCCATCTGTAAACTCTTTCCTCTCCCATAATAACAATAAGCGTGTTGATTAATTTACAAATGACGGCTTGCGTATTAAAAAGACCGGTAGAGATGGAGACCTTCCTCATTTTTAAAGCTGGGGAAAAAAATCAAAGCCCTCATGTAATGCCCAATCTGTATATTCATTGATTTACTATATTTTTATATGGTAGATATAACGACTTTATTTACTCGTATTTATATTAGCATTTTTAAATTATATCAAGTTTTAATTATTTTATTTCATGTTATTTTACATTTCGTTTCGAAAGAATGTTCAAGGAAATATTTCTAATATGAAGATTTCACCATAAAAATTAGGAACATTCCCTGGGACTCTTTAAGACGGCCCTAAGTTAATTAACTATGTACATTTTTCGCCTGTTTTAAGATATATCTTTACATGTTCTTACTGTATCTGCTCAAAGTACTACGCTAAAGTTGAGGTAGCATTAAAAATTACAAAATTTGATGCCTTTCACACGGTGTGGCGATTACCGCGTCGACGCTCACACTCCCGATGCGCCGGAGTCGATGCACGTGTCCACTGCACTCGCAAAGACAACTAACTAAAACGACCTTATCGGACCTTGAAAAGCTCGTCGTATCTTTTTTTTAAGCCTACGTAGTGTCCTAATGTGTTGTGAAATGCCGGCAGACCTAGATTTAGATCTTTAAAAGTGCCCTTTTGGCCTACTTACAGAATAAACTATTAGAATTTGAATTTACTTTAATAAGTTTTGATGTGTTCTGGCAGTGCTAAACATTGAGTTTATACTTATTAATATATATTTAAGATAGTAATAATAGACTAAGTAATAATATTGTAATAGTTAACAATTATTAAGAAAAAAATGACTGACTGTTGAGTTTGTTTCGGCTTTCTTCTCAACAGTGGTCTCCTCTTGGGAAATGGCGTAGAGTCAGACTTCTAAAAGTGCTCTTGCGGCCTACTTAGAGAATAAAACTCATTATTCTATTAGTATCCTACTGCTGGGCAAAGGCCTCCCTCTAGATTTCCATTTCGTCCCGATTCATAGCGATATCTAGCTAGTCGCTGAGATATGCATCCAAGTCATTTCGCCATTTCCTCCTCCGCCAATTCAATCCAATTCATGTTCATGTTCAATTCATGGATTTATAAGACGTTATCACGTCAAAACCATTGGACTTCACTGACATTACAATAGCAGTTGATATTAAAGTCAAATGCTTTCGTATCGTACATAAAAAACAGTACTAAAATTAAGATATATGGGTAGAACCTGTTGGCTAGTGAATGCAGGTATTGATTGAAGTATTTCTCGTATGACAATGAGCACAAACTTTATCAGGTCAAATTTGAAGTGTCAAAAGTTCGAAAGAAACAATTCGGGTCCAAGCGTCAATTTAAAAATCGTTAAAATAAACATTCCGAGTGTTATATTTTATGTTATTGTATTTTATTTTATCAGGTAATGTACCAATGTCTGTAAATATTCAATAAAACGCGACAATTTGGATCAAAGTGTAGCGTAACAAAGTTATTTTTGCGGCTACCCACGTCAGAGCCTTCACAAGGTTCATGTAGAACTACTGTATGACTAAGCTAATGATCTTTTAACCACTGGTGAGGTTAAGTTTGCATTTTTGTGGGCATTACGTGAAACACTCACTGCTTTTGGGTTAATCATGCGTTGATAGTCAGAAGTAATTGGTATTTTTTGCAAGCAGTGGAAAAATACAGGAAAATTCTTTGCCAGGAGCTGCTCTGCTTATTATTTTAATAATCCTTATCAACAATACTATTAATGAGAAAGCTTGTCTGTACATTTATATTGCTCTTAATTTTTCACAGCACTAAACGGGACTTAATCGGAATTAAACATAATTTACTTCATTACCTTGCATTGGTAATTTCATCGATGTTTTGGACGTCGCATTGCGTTGCTTTTTGAGACTGTGAACCTCGTGTGACGTCTGAAATGTCGAAAAAAAAAGAAACTAAGCTCCGTTTAGTTGCGATAATTTGCGAAAATCGTGTTACATTTAAAGCAAATTCAAATTCAAATATACTTTTATTTCGTAGGTGATTTCATTAATTACACTTAAAACACGTGATTTCTGAAGCAAGATGAAGATCTATTTTACACGCTTTTATTAGGTCGACCTGTATGTAACTAACTGTAATGAATCTAAGTTATCTAATTTAAACATATTCCAAGGATGTAGCGTCATTAAAATTGGCAGCTGCATGTAGTTCTGATGACAATACAATAATATGGTACTGGCGAACTGATCTGATGATGGAGCCGGAAGATATGAACTGTAACTTCATGATGGAACATCGTATCATAGCTGTGTTTGGATTTGTTAGAAAAGTCTTGTAAAGCGTGTTTTTGTAGTGTTATTAAAAGTATTAATTTTTCCAATTAATTTTGTGTGGCATGGAATAGCTTGATAAATGTGTGGTTTAATGCTATGTCCATGGATCTTTATCATTAAGGTACGATGACGTGTCATAGTCCGCCTTTTTGACTAATTTGGCTTTTATAAATTGTTTGAATTTATGAATGGATATGTTATATGGATACAACTCGGATGGGCAGCGTTTGGGAAACTGCGAAGTGTCTTCTCGTCCAGGATACCTCAGTGCTTAAAGACGAAAGTCTTCAACCAGTGCGATACCGATATTACCGGTGATGACCTACGGAGCCGGGACGTGGTCTCTGACTATGGGACTCTTAAGGAAGCTCAGAGGCACTCAGCGACGTATGGAATTTATTTTATGGAGCCTAGACTACCAATACCGGGCACAGTTAGATTATCTTTATTTTTTAAGTTAAAAAAAATCTTCTTACATATATAGCGGACAACGAACCAATGGATTGTAGTGGCTTTGTTAAGTTTCTTTAAATCGTTAACCATCGTTTAGCATTTAAAAGTTTTCTAGTCAAAGAATCCATTCAGTTTTGTCTACTTACATTCAGTTGAAAGTTTGTCTTTGAAAAAATACTTCGTCCTGACCACCTATGAATTGGCAAGATCATGGGCTTTGTGATAGACCTGGATTGGCAAGAGTCCCATTACACTGGAATGGAACACTTTGACGACCGGTTTAGCTCAGCGGGAGTAACATATTGCCTGCGAAGCTGAAGGTCCTGGCTTCAAATCCCGGTAAGGTCAAATATTTGTGTGATGCGCAATAAATATTCGTTCCTGAGTCTTGGATGGTTTTCTATCTATATAAGTACCGTAAACTCGGATTTTGACCCAATGGAGGATAACTTTGACCCACATGAAAAACATATTTAAAAAAAACATATTATAATATTATTAGGTGTAATAAAAAACACAAAAACGTGAAGGCTAGCTGAAATCAACCTCATGGCAAATGTCCATAATTACAGTGCAATAATATAACCTGGACCGAGGAAATCTCAACGGCCAAAGTTACCCTCCAGGGCTAAAGTAACCCGACTTTATGGTAAATATATCTATTAAATATATCGTCGTCGAGTACTCACAACACAAGCCTTATTGAGCTTGCCATGGGACTAGTTCGATTTCTGTAAAAAATTACCCGTAATATTTATATATATAAAAAAAAATTACTAGGTTGCGGATAGCTATTCCTTACAATCCCATGCCCATGTAATGTTAACATTTTCAATCATTACTTATCGTCAGTTAAAATAACAACAATTATCTAACAAAAACAGTACATAAACATACATAGATAAAGGCTAGTAAGCCATAAATCTTATACACTTAATTCTCCCACACATCAGCCCTACAGACAGACATACATACACGTCGAAAGTTAGTAATTAAGAGAACAATAAATAACTCCAAGGCGGACCCATTCCGGGCTTAGGAAGGGTCATAAATTAATAGGAGAGGTATCAAAGGGAAATTTGAAAAACAGGCGGAGAGTGATTTACTATGGGACTTGCCAGTGTGTCGAGTCTGATTCTTAGTGAAGTTTTGGTTGAATTTTTCGATTTATAGTGAAGAAAATCGGTAATTTTAGGTTTTTTTTACTTGAAACGCTCATCTATCTATACTATTATAAAGTAGTAAAAATGAAATGTCTGTACATTGAAGATATTTTAAAAAAATTGATTGTTACCGACTATTTGGAGGTCACTAAAACGAAAAATATTTGTTTTTGATTGTCTGTATATGCCGTTGTGGCTTCTTCACGCAAAATCGGCTTAACAGATTTCAACAAATTTTGGTACACAAATAGCTGGGTATATCCAGATGGTTATAGGGTACTTTTTACCCAACTACACTGCAGAAAAAACCAGGGGTTATGACTTTTTCTCCTCTGCGAACGAATTTGGACATTTTCTAGTACTATTATAAAGATGTAAAAATTAAATGTCTGTGCATTGTATATATTTTCAAAAAAAATAATTGTAACGAACTATCAGTCACTGAATCGAAATATATTTTTTTAGATTTTTTGTTTGTTTATATGTGTTGTGGCTTCATCACGCCAAATTGGCTCAACGGATTTCAACCATTTTCGGCGCACGAGTAGCTGGGTATCTTCAGATGGTTGTAGGATACTTTTTACTCGACTACACAGAAAAAAAAAGAAGGGTTATGACTTTTTCTCCTTCGAACGAAGTTGCGGGCCACCTTCTAGTGTTTGTATAAAAACAGGGATTCGAATCGACACCCATCATCGACGTAACATGCTGGCGATGTTTCTTGTGCAATATTCGATTTATTTCTGCATATATATTTATTTTCTTATCATCGTAACATATGATAATAAGTTCTACTAAGCAAATACAACCAATGATGGACCTACGGAATTGAGACATGTTCGTTCACAATGGGACTCATAAGGCGGCCGAGAGTTACGCAACGTGCAATGGAAACGGCTATATGCTCGGGGTTTCTCTTCGTAATAGAATCAGAAATGAGAATATCCGTAGAAGAACCAAAGTAACCGACATAGCTCACAGGATTGCATCGTTGAAGTGGCAATGGGCGGGCCATGTAGCCCGGAGAACGGATGGCCGTTGGGGCAGTAAAGTCCTGGAGTGGCGACCACGCATAGGAAAGCGCAACGCGGAACGGCCGCCCACTAGGTGGACGGATGACCTCGTAAGGGTGGCGGGGAGTCGGTGGATGCGGTCTGCGCAGGATCGCATCCTGTGGTGAGCTATGGGGCAGGCCAGTGGACGTCTGTGGCTGATAGATAGATAAGCTAATAGTAACACATTTCCAAATCATTTTCAAGCGTTTAGATTACTTGCGGCTACTCGCGTCATAAATAACCAATGTTAGCTAAATATGTCTGAGTATGATTCAAAATACATTTTTATTACAGTTGATCAAGGAGTGCTACTTTACGTAGCTGTTTAGCGTGCGAAAATTTGGTTTTCGCGAACTAGTGCTTTTCACTTCTCCAATTTCTTTTAAATTTATACTTGTTCCAATTCATGACTACTTCTTGATGATGATGATGGTGATGGTGATGATGATTCTACTTGTTGTTTTTCTTATTTTTAGCAACTGTAATAAAAAAATGTCGTTCGATACACGTGCGGAAATGTCATTTGTTATTCATCTCGAGTCTTGCCACTCGCATACGGCTTGTGGCTTGTAAAGTAATGACATACTTTCCGCACTAGCATAGAAATGTACTATGATATATTAACCGATCGAATTTACATTCCATCACATCGAAATCCATTTAAAATTCCAGTATCAACAACCAATGGATTCAGCTCATTTTCATAAACTATAACTCCTTACAATACCTCATTAAACTTGCCAGGCGATGCTCGCCTACCAACTGCTAAAAAAATGATCTACTGTCTATTATAATCGTTGACTACAATGTTACTGTTTCAAACCAAATCGCACTTTGTTCTCTTATAATACAGTTTCAAATAAGATGATTAAGAAAGGTAGAACTAAAGAAGATGACAATCAACACTATTAAAACTGAGTTCTATTTCTAAAATGTTTCAGTTTGAATCGGACTGAGGAGCATGAGTTACTAGCTAACATCGCAACTGTTTGATAAAATTCAACGCAACGAAAAGTGCTCACGGTAGAATTCTGCTTGTATCGATAAAAATGTGGATGAGTGTGTCTGAGGCTGTATATAATATCAATCACAAATCACTAGTGACAAGGCACTGCCCAGCGAGGATGAAGTTAATTGTTGGTCAGGTACATTATCATTAGTCCAGGAATCGTGCTCGAGCCGTTTTGTACCCTTAGAGATGTTATCTGGCGATTGTAAATTTGAGATGGTAGGTGTGTGATAGTTGGGGGCTTATTCTAAAGGATATGAGTTATTGCTAATGCTGATCTGAATTGTGAACGTTTGATTTCTCGGTAGCGACGCGGCGATTGGATAAAAGGTCTGTTTTAATCATGGTTCTGATATGGGAAATTCATGTTTGCATGTCCGCGTTATGAAATATTTCCTCCGATTTACTTTACTCTTGCAATATTTTATCTCGAGCTATTGGTTAGCAATATACATAAGAGAAGTCTGCAAAGTTCATGACATTCGCAAAAGTGAACCGTCCTTTTACAAGCTTTTGACGTCATTAATTTGTTTTTCTTACACTCCGTTCAAAACCTTGACCTTGGTTAAATTTACGGACGCATTCGATTGTAATTTTTTTTAAATTTTAACTTTCCTGTAGCTGTTACAGTCATTTATAAGATTTATTTGGAACATCAACAGCATTACACAACAAATCAATAATAGAGCTTCGAATTAATACATATATAAAGCGAATAACAAAAGTCCTCAGATTAACAGTAGGTGAAGCCGGAATATCGGTATAAGTATGGAATCCAGGTTATTATTTAAGATTAAAATGATGTGGTAAAAAAAATAAACCAACTAAGTAAATAAAGTTCTATCGAGAAAATCTGCTTACTCGTGTATCTCCACGGTAGTTAATAGGTCCTTTTGCTGAGAAGCGTGGTTTTTTAGCAATAACTCAAAAATGATTTTTATCTGATGATGTTGAAAATCATATTTCGGTTACATGTATGAAGTGCCTCCCTTAGATTTTTTTAATGATATTTTACTATCAAACTAAGTAGTAGCGGCTTACGCAAGACATCTATACTCCAAATTTTATCCATATACATCATTGTAGTTTAAGAATAAAATGCCTGTGACATACGGATGGACGGACATGACGAAACTATAAGGGTTCCGTTTTTGCCATTTTGGCTACATAACCCTACACAAGATTAAAAAGTAATTTTGGGTGAATCTCCACATCCAACCATACACTTTTTATGCCAAGAATTATCAATCCCAATCATACCAAGTACAACACACCATACAACCTTTCGCAGTCGAGTAATGAATCTCCAACCTTTCCTAGAACCACTCTCTATTCAAACCGCACATATTTCATGCGTATACACAGCTTATATAAATAAAAGAAGGTAGTTCTTAAACAAACCCACCCGCGACAGCTGGCGGTGACGCGGGCCTATTTGAATTTTGATGAGTGTATCCCCCGCATTGACGTTTCCGATGTGAACCCTCTGTGATTTATCTAATTCCTATTCTGTATTAATCTTAAAGGAATAACAAAAGGCTTGCGTTGGAAAAATGTAAGATTATATATATATCTAGAGATTTACAGTATATCCGGACCGATGCGACCTTCAAGCCTTCAAGAAAAGAGCGTACTCGGACCTGAAAGGCCGACAACGCACTTTTGACTCCTCTAGTGATGCAAGTGTATGTACTATGGGCGACGGTGATCGCTTACCATCAAGCGACCCGTCTGCTCGTTTGCCACCTATGTCATAAAAAAAAATGTCTAGCACGAACGTCAGGTGACTAGTGCTTGACATAAAAATAAAATAGACCATCCTGTTATCGATAAGTACAACTTCAACGTCCTAGAGGAATATATAGAAAGTAAAGCCCGACCAGGAAAATAAAAAACTTCGCCATATTGCGGAAAACTATTGGAACTAATTGCTTCAACTGGCAATAGTATCATTACAGTTATTAGGCCATCTGTCAATTGTTGTCAAAGTGAGGTGTTGATTGTGCGTGGCCTGTTTCTGGAATATTGTGACTTATTTGTGCCTTAAAATGCCGAAAAATATTAAAAGTCACTTAAGAAAAGTAATTTACAATATGATGAAGTATTTGTCGGATAGAAAGTCTGAAGGATTAGACTCTATTCCTCTAAATAACATCACCGACCATGTTGTCAACATGACTGGAAGGTACCTCATACTTAGTGTTGCTATAATTATTGCTAATTTAACGCCCACAGAGCAGGTATTTTAACTTCCTGGTCGGGGTTTAGTAGCTATTAAAATAATATACTATAAGCGATATTTTTTTTCGGTATTAATGTGCAATTTGAAAGAATGGGACATTGATATGTAACATTTTTCTTGAATGAATAGGGATTCTTAATATAAAAAAGTTTTGATTACTTCCTTAAGGTTGGTATTAAGTAGAAGAATGAAATTAAACGCAGGTCACGATTTTGCCACTTACATATTACTTCGATAAATTGCATTGTAAAAAAATCTTAACAGCTAATACATACTAAGTTTTCCTCAAAGAGGTTGAAGTTGCACTTATCGATAACAGGATAGTCGATGTTATTTTTATGTCAAGCAAGATGTCACCTGACGTTCGTGCTAGAAAAATCTCTAGGTATTATGTAATATGTGTGGGAGTAAATAAATACGTGTGTTAAAGTGTGGGGTCGTCTGACCCAGCAGCCCACGTGGTTGTAGGGTCAGGAGGTCTTAGTTGGTGTGGATGATGACATCGACATCGATATCTACCTATTTGATAACATTTTGTGGTATGTTATAGAACGACGTCTTAGTAATAGAAATATTGGTGGAAAACCACTCCAATCTCATTAATACATACAACAATGTTTTTCAAGCACATTTTTGGACTTCCCCAAAAAACGCTTCATACTAAAGCCTACTAGCATGTGACGTGACGTAATTTATATATATATATCACTAGAAGGCGCCCCAAACTTCGTTCGCAGAGGAGAAAAAGCCTTAACCCCTCACTTTAGCATAGTCGGGTAAAAAGTATCCTATAACCACCTGGAAAAATAGCTGAAATCCGTTTACCCGATTCTGCGTGATGAAGCCGCAATGACACGTACAAACATACAAAAAATCCAGACAAAATAGTTTTTGCTTCAGTGACTCCCAAAATAGTCCCATGCAATACTTTTTTTTTTCAATGTACAGACATTTAATTTTTACTCCTTTATAATAGTATAGATAGTACTTAAATATATAAGAAACACTTGCCCTGACCGGCATTCGAACTCGGGACCGCTGGCTTCGTAGGCTCGTGGGCAACCAACTGCGCCAAACGTGACGTTATATGTAGAAATATTTATAATTGGGCAATTAAAAAAGCTACTTACTACTTTTTTACTATGTCATCGTTGTTTAACCACAAAAGCCTGAAAACATTTGATAATGATTTTTTGTGACGTCGGGAAGTATTATCCTACAAAATGCACTGACTCGATCATCAATAGTCAAATCAAGGAAAAAAAATTACGAAAAAAAATCTTAATTTCAGGTGTCAATGAACTACAATATTATAAAAATGGCGCTAATTAAATATTTAAAAAATAATAATCTTGTTTAATACATATGCATACGCAATGGCGGCGCCGTCCGTCAGTGCCCAGAGCGCGCACAAGTCTCACAACTGACGCGCCGCGGGGGGAGGATCTAGAGGCAATACCGGCTGATATAGGACTAGCTGTGTGTACACGGACTTAGTAGTCTTGATACTGGCACAGCACAATACATGCATACGCAATGGCGGCACCGTCCGTCCGTCAGTGCCCAGAGCGCGCACAAGTCTCACAACTGACGCGACGCAGGGGGAGGATCTAGAGGCGATACCGGCTGATATAGGACTCAATCAAATAAAAATATCCTTCATTCAAGTAGGCTTAGATACAAGCACTTTCGAATTGTCAGTTACAATGAGAGAAGTCTTTGCTGGGAAACATACAATATGATCCAACGGCGATGCCATTTGATAAAGAACTAGCCGTGTGGATGTGGACTTAACAGTCTTGAAACTTGCGGACTCGCGCATCGAAGGTTCCGTACTTCAATGAATTTTCCTTTACTACTTACCACGAGTTAGGGTTTTTAAATTATCATTATTTTTGACACTAGGTATTTTATATAATGTAAATAGTCGTTATCAGTTTTTAGTTTTTTCTCAACGTATGCTGTAAAATGTAATTACTCATTAACTCATAACAGTCAACGAGAACTTGACAGAGTTTTTATGCGCCATCATATAATTGTTGTTATTTTGCTATTAATCCTTGTTTTTTTTTTCAAATGTATTTAAATATATAGAAAATATCCAAGACAACGGAAAAACAAATCGTGCTTATCACACAAACACTTGCTCTGGCCGGGATTTGAACGCGACACCACCAGTTTCGTAGGCCGTCGTACAACCAACTTAAACGTCAAAATAAATTCTAACATTTTAGAAACCCTTTTACTTTAAACGAGCATATCTATGTTAATAAAATATATGAACTATGTTTTATGCATGATTCGGCTGAAGTTTAATGCTTGGGCCCGGTTTTCTTTTTTTAATTTATCCAGATGGGTTTTATTTTAGAAAAACAAAAAGTTATGCATCCACCTAGCAAAGTCCTGTCGCCCAGGTTCTGAAGAGCTTATACCAAGTTCATATTGTGTCTCACTCACGCGAATACAATTTGACATGAGAGTGAGAGCCACAGCACGATTCGAACTTCGATTTTCTAAAATCGTAGCAACTCATGTTCATAAAGTATCAAGACGTCTTGGTCTTTTGAGCCGTACTCTCCCATTACAACAAATCATTCAACCCGAGCTGAAGTTCCATTCTTTTATTGATTTATTCCACATTATTATTAATTTCAAAAAACGTTATTTATTAACACGTTAACCCCGCCCAATCTGATAACTTATATTTATTACTTTTTTTTAATTTTCGTTCTGAGCGTCTTTTAGTTTGAATGTCAGAATTTGAATAAATCAGAGCGAATTATTGGGTAACTTAATAATATAATATGATTAGGGGAATTTTTTTTATTGGGTTGGCAGGTGGGACCAATAAAGACGGGGTGAGATGTGAAAAAATGCATTTGAAAACATCGATAATCATGATTAGATTTTGGTTTGATACATATGTTGAATATGATTATTAAGTAGTACGGGTAGAATAGCATGTTAAAAAAGTTATGGGATAAAAAATGTCATTGAATTAACATGTAGTAACTTTATTTGTTCGGACTTTTTAGAAAGTTGGTATAGTATAGCTAGCAGTAACTAGCAGAGGCCGGAATTCTGGGAGCACTTTTGGGCTGTCATTAGTATATTGACTTCACGTATACATATGTTTATGATTCATTAGAAAGAAAACATATTTATTCAACACCAGCATAAACAAAAATTACAAATGACAAAAACAAATAATGACGCTGTAAGGGGTCACCTCACCACTCAGCTTTATGCCACGGCAAGCCGTGAGTGACGCGAATTTATACCTACCTAGTTTATTATCTAAATCTAGACCTAGTGGGTGACTTCACGAAATTTTTTACATCAAACCCCAATACCGCCTAGTTATAAAATTGTAGTTTTTTATTATTATTTTTACTCATTACATTAGAGAACACAACAAAGAAGATTAAAAGTTGAGGTTAACAACAGGCGGTCTTATCGCTAAAAAGAAAATTAAAAAAAAATAACTACAAAAACAACAATTTCACGTTTAATCAGTACAGTTCAGTGTTTTATCATTTATCCATTTCATGTTTGAAGTTTATTTTTGTGCTAACAAGGCTCGATAGCAATTCCTACTGCAATTTTTTTTTAATGTTTAAAAGTCATCAGATATCCAAAAATTATTTATTAGAAACAATACAATATTATTACTTTAATTCCTACTTAAAATTTCCAAAAAAATTGTATCCAAAGGTTATCTTGAAGAGATCGCTCATTCGCGACAAGAGTGCCTGTTATTTACTTCTACTCGGAATCATATTTTAAATATTGTATTCTGTATTTGGGCCGGGCCGCGGAGCGTTTTCAACCGCTGCACTTTTATGTAACGAAATTTTACATCATACGTGACGAAATTTGGTAATTTTTTTGAATAGAAATAGAAAATGATGCCTTGCCTACCTTATGCCTAAAACTCCGATGCGTTTGTCAATTTTATTCACCAGTAATTTGTTACATAAAATTATCAGCGGTCGAAACGCTCCGCGGCCCGACCCATTTATCAATATATTTATAAGTACGTAGATTTTATTTGAATACGAAAACCGGAGCAAACCTAAACATACTTATATGCAATTCTTTTTTCCTCCATACCTCTCTATCGGTGAAAAAAGTTTTTTTTAGTTTTTATTTTACCGTTTAGTCGGCGGGATACATACACATATTCATACCAAATTTCAGCTTTCTAGTACTAATGATCACGGAGCTAAGCCGCGGACGGACAGACTGACGGACAGACGGACATGACGAAACTATAAGGGTTCCTAGTTGACTACGGAACCCTAAAAAAACACCCACACACTGACAATTTATATACGTAATAACTTATAGACTAACCAGTGATTTGGCGATTACTTTGGCAGAGGGGAATGTATTCGTATGGCATCAGCGGTGATTAAGTTCTTGTCACATGACTTTCATCCCTCAACATAACATGTCCATATTCCATACATAGTGACATATACTATGACCATCAAACATCACTCGTCTGCAAACGTGATGCAAATTTTCTTGTTACTAGAACACTCAATCACTCTCCTCACTCACCTTGTCAACATGGAACATCAGTGTTGCCAACCGAGAGAAATGTATTCGATCTGCTCGCGACAATTCTATAAAGTAGGTAGTCTAAACAGATATCACCTACCGAATGAAACGTGTCGCCTCAATATGTTGTTGTCACCGGTTGATGGGACCTGTCTCTCAAACTATCGAGTATTTTTTTTCCCATTTAAAACTAGCGCTGGCAACACCGACGAAGAAAAACCTTCGCAAAAGGCAACAGAGTGCGTTTTAAAATGGAACGACTGAGCGACTAACACTGTTCTCGAATAGGGTTGTATAACGAAAGCCACACAGGATTTGAATACGCGTTCGAAACAAATGCAGCAATATCCATTGCGTGCTTCGTCCAAGCGTAAATTTAATGTTTAGTGCGTACGCGTCAATAGATGGCGCTGAAATCAACCGTAAAAACGGTCGTAAATTAGAACACTGTTTGAAATCCTTCGGGAAGTTGCGATCCGCAGTCAGATAAGCAATGATACGTCAAAAACATGTTATGCTTATGGGAGATATGTCGGGTTTTGGTTAGCAATCGGGACGTTGATAGATTCTAGTCGAGGTGTTGAGCGGGAGTTCCCCGGGGACCATTGCAGTTGGAGCCAAATTGCGTTTTGCCGGATTGCTATTTTGCACCTTGCTGGGTGGAAATGGGAATTGAGATTACAACTGGGAAAATGTAGTTGGAACGTAGTTTGTACGTACTTAGGCACTCAGTGTATACAGGAATTATTACAAATAGTACGAATGAGTATTGAGTTACTTATTTAAACATCCTGAGTTACTTCAGTTACTTGTATACCAGTATATATACCAAGTTTCGGTAAAAGTTATAAGTATTCAAGAACCAAAACAATGTATATATAGTAAAATGGCATTGACATTTTCTACTGCGATTAAATTCTGTATATTAATAAGAATAAAATTCTAGTATTTGTATATGTATCAATATTATATTGCAAGCGGGACCTGCTTGTTTTCACCAATTCCTTTTAGTTGTGTGGTGAATTTAATATAAACAACTGCAAGTCGAGGCTTCTGTACAAGTAATATGCTCAAAACGGCCGTATTTATGGAATTTCCGTGTTAGCAGAGCCCTACGTACGAGCAAAATGTACTTACGCGGTGTAGGGTCATTTTTATTAGCATAGTCATAAAGGAAAAACGCGGGTTGCCTCTATCCGGCCCATGTGGATTATTGAGGAGGCCTGTGTCCAGCAGTGGACGTCCTATGGCTGAAATGATGATGAATGATGAAAGGAATAACAAATTTGAGATTTATTTTGTGGGTTGTACTACACCAGCTACCTAAAGACCAAATCTCAAGCTTCTACGACAGCAGCGGGCCTATAATGGTTGCGTTTGTCACGCGATAAAAAATTACATAGCGGCCGTCACCTTCTGACACTTATGTGAGTGTGAGAGTGACAGGCGCATTATCATATCATTTATCGTGTGATAAACGCGACCATCATAGGCCCGCTGGAAGTATTCTGTAGGTTTTTCATGAACGGTAATTTGTATGGAAACACGATGTTTAATACTATATCTTTGGATTGCGTTGACTTGAAAGCATTATTGTGTATAGCTTCCAAGGGTCGCGTATTTGATGTTAATTTCAACTTGATACCTCCAATGGATCTATATCGGAATCCCTAACTTCATTAAAATAAAACAGTTTAACGGATTATATTACGTATATTATCTCATTTTAGTTCCCGACGTTTCGGAAGCTTTTCAGCTTTCCATGGTCACGGGTTTTATTTCAATGAACTATTGAATGTTTTATTTCAAAATATTATCCCTAACGTCGTTTCTCCTAATGTATCGTTTGTCCTAAAGCATTTTTAAGCAACTGTAAACATTTCAGGATTGTTATAAAACAAACCTAACCTAACCTAACCTTACCTGCGGGGTTATTGCCTAACGAAATTTTGACACTTGGTATCGGAATCAACTGTCATAGCCCATACAAAATCATGACACTTGATTCCGATTGCGAGCGTCAAACGCGTTAGGCAATACGGGGGCAGATCTATACGATGATCGTTTTAAAAATCCTGAAGAATTTACGGTTTCTGAAAAAAATGCTTTAGGACAAACGATACATTATGACAAACGATATTAGAGATTCCGAAGGAGACCCACCTCCAAGCGTTCCTTAGAAAAAGCCAGACAGACAACAAAGTGATCCTATTAGGGTTCCGTTTTTTCATTTGCGGTTAGGAACCCTAAAAAGAATCATTTACTTTACTAAAATGGCTATGATATTGTTACTTTGAATTGAATTAGCAGAACCGAGTTAGTGTTCTGTTATTTCAATAAATTTCGTTTCAGAGCGGTGACATTTTGCAGAAACACAAAAACGCGTTTCACTGACGCGTGACTGCAGCGCGACACTAGCGATTGATAAGCGTTTCTATCAAATCAATGAAAATTTGAGGTTGTATCAATAGTCAGTACTAAAGATGCAACGGATATCCGTCCTATCCAGCCACAATTTTACCATTCGGCCGAATACCGGATAATTGCGTAATATTAGAGCGAATATCATGTAGTAAAATGAGAGATAGTTGAATTTAAAAAGAGCTTGAATAAAGTTAATAATAAACCATCAAATCTCATTCAAGTCAATTTCGTAATTCACATAATTCGTGCATTCATAAAAGGTCGTAAAACAACTCAAATGATTGAATACTTATTCATTTACTTTTTATAGAATTTATATTAACAAATCAGCTTTGACCCCTGTACCTACTTTTATTTTAAAAGGTATTATTACCTTAAATTCGATGCGAACATCACAGTGGTCGCTAGTGAAAAGGTTACCTGACGCGTAATCAGGAAGTACCGGGTTCGAGTCCTGGTGTGACCACGTGCGAGAGCAATCGTATTTTTCTTGCGCTTTGATTCGTATCTATATCACAATAGGCAGATTAACATTTTAGTAGTTTACATTAGCAAACAAAATTAAACATAATCTATTGTTTTAGTTTTCCAACGTGATTTTACAGAGAACGGATGCATAGCCGTAGTGCTTTTGAAACCAGATGGTTCTAAAATTGATGACTCTGTTATTGTCAGACACTGGACTTCTGATGGAAACCCTACGCTTCGAGGCAAACCTAAATTGCACATAAATGAGGTTAGTATATTTCGCCGTACGGCTTAGGCTCATTCAGTCCGTTTCTTAAAATGTCTGTTTTTCAAAATGCATTTCTTCCAACGAACGTCTCTTGAAGAATGTGGTGTTAATTTTCCCGCATTATAAACTTGTGGTTTATATAAAGAGAAGAAATCAGCTTTGTTTTCATTATTTGTCTTAATCGGTGTGGAGTCGTTATTAGTAGTAGAAAAACGGTAAATATGGAAATATTTCAAGGATGCCTTTGTCCAGCAGTGGACATATCCGGCAGAGATAATGATAACAAGCAAACTATGTTAACAGTATTCGTAAAGATTGCGTATGCGTATCTTATCATTGCAATACAATAAAGTGACCAATGTCAGTCAAACGAAATCGATCGTGACGTTCGAATGTGTATTACCGTGTGCTTGGTAGCCAGCCTTCCTTCCGTTGGATCACATAATTTCAGTGGAGACTATCAACGTTTTTGAAAATGGTGTATTACTTTCACGCTGGCATCCCTGATTACGTAATCAAACGTGCAGCTGTAGTCGCAGCTCTACCTTTTAAAGATGAGAAAAAATCTGTGGCATGTACGAGTACAGAATCAGATCGTTGTGAAGAAGGAGAGAGTTCAGATGAAGAAGATAATCTAGAGGAGACTCCTGGAGTTTTCAGGGTTACTACCAGAGCGAATGTTCCTTATGATTTGGAAGGGTATGTTTATACTAGCAATTTCTTTTTTATGGTAAAGAAACAAACTGATGTAGATAATTAATTGTTTACAAAAGGTATCACACACTGGTTTCACAAAATCGAAGACGATCTACGTAACATAAAAGAGAAAACTTGCATGGAATTAGGAACTTTACATTTTGGATAAAGGTTTCCTATGAGCATTAAACCAAGTACTATGCCATGCTTGCTTATGAGTATTAGTTTCAAAAATGAGAACAGGTTTTTCTAAAATATTCACGGGAGCGAAAATCATAAGCTTGTTTCATAAGAACAGACCTGAAACAAAGCTTTAAATTTATATATATTATATTACAGATATATTATAGATAAGCAACTAAGAAGACGATATGCTGAAAGATTACAGAGCTAATGCTAAGTAATACATACCTATTCAATGCATTTATGTATGCAAAGGTCTTAACTTATTAATAAGTTTCGACACAAACCCTGTAACAGCACTGCACTACAATCATCGAATAACGAATTATCGCGCATTAAAAGTAACGTTATTGAACCAAAAACATGGATACACTATGAAATTAATTAAAATACATCATTAACATTTAATTACTATCTAAAATATTAAAATTAAAAAAATATATATTCATGGTTGTTATTTTATGAATACCAACCTAAGTACTTAATTACAGTCTAAATATTCACACACAGTATAGTATGCTTGGTTATTATTTTAAGATACACAAAAAATACTATGCTACTGATGAACACAACGGCAGAATACTCCAGGGGATATTACGACAGCATCCCAAGTAAGATGGCTGCAGTCACTGAAGCGTTTACCAACTTCAGATTTGAAATAGAACAGTATGCAGATTTGACAGACGACGAAATAGATGAAAAGTGTCAAGAATGTAAGTAAATTAAACTTAACGTAACTTTAGTAAACAATTATTATGATTATGAATATTGATTTCAACTTCAATTGTAATTATAATATGTCCTAAAAAAATATAATTAGTCCGACAGTTACATTATCAAAAAATTTTGGACGCGTAGTTTTTCTTCTGTCAATTAAACAAAAAACGATATAGCCCGTTAAAGTTCCCCGCGACATCACGCCGTGCGACCGTTTTTCGCACGGCGTGGCGTCATGCGCCCCCACTCCTAAACTTTGACGCGCTTTATCTTTGTCTTTTTTTGTTTGAAAAGAAGAAATACGTGTTCAATATTTTTTGATAATCTTTTTTTACCCAAGACCACTGGCTACTACCCTATTATAGTTCCACACGGGTCGTGCCTGTAATTACCTGAAATAATTATTCAATTGAATTCAATCCATCAGAAGACTTTTTCCACAAATTTAGTAGTTTACATTGCCAAACAAAATTAAAAAGAATCTGTTGTTTTAGTTTTCCAACGTGATTTCACAGAGTACGGATGCATAGCCGTAGTGCTTTTGAAACCAGATGGTTCTAGAATTGATGACTCTGTTATTGTCAGACACTGGACTTCTGATGGAAACTCTACGCTTCGGGGCAAACCTAAATTGTACATAAATGAGGTTAGTTCGTATGTTTCGTCGTACGGCTTAGGCTCATTCAGTCCGTTTCTTAAAATGTCTGTTTCTCACAATAGTTTGCCTCCAACGAATGTTTCTTTCCTAAAATGTCTGCTGTTTGTTTCCTATGATGGCAGATTCCTAAAATAATCGCTTTTATTAGAATTCAAATGAGCCATGTTGATAATTGTTATTTTCTAATTTAGGGTATTTTACGATGTTACTGTATTGTTTTAATCATATTGTGCATACTTGTTTTGGATGGGTTTTTTTTACAAAGCCTGTTCTATGTTTTGTTACATGTTATTATGAAGGTTATCTGTTTAGTGTACCTAAGAAATAAAAGAAAAGCGACATATTAATGTCCACATTCCAAAATGGCCTGCTTTCTATAATTTCCAGTTATTATGAAATCATGTATCCTATCGTTCGAACTGAACCAAATAAAAAAATGGGTTCAGTCTGAAAGTACGACGTACTATTAGCTATTAATTTATTTTCGGATAACATATACATACATACAAAAGAAGTCCCGCCAAATTGAGAATCTTTAAATATCACCATACATCATAAGTAGGCCATTTTGAGAAGCAGACGTTTTAGGAAACAGAGAAACAAGCCTGAGCCCGTCGTATATTATTTTTTTTCCTTTAATTATTACAGCATAACTCTCATCTAAATCATCTAATTAATTTGTTATTTACTTACGTCGATGACATCGACGTAATTCATCTTGAACTTCATACGCTGTCACTCAGCTTCTCTCGATTCTGCGTTCGTCAAGCCAATCGTTAATTTGCCTCTACCATAATATATATAATTCCAGCGATACTGTGTTATTATTATTGTTTTATATTGTTCTTGTAACAGTCAAGCCACCAGTTCGCATTCAGAAGGGGACCTTCTGCTCCGTACTACTCAGTGCCAATTACAGATAATCATCCCGATGTCCTGTGCCTGCACATACCCGCCATGTTTCATCACGAACAGTAAGTAACTGTATCATCATCATCATCATAATCATCAACCAAATATTGTCCAAGATCGGCCTTAACAAAACAATGTACCCGCCCGCGTCTAGCAAACTCCCGCAGTCTTTATCTATTGTATTCATAAACCGTAGCACTGCGATACCAGTGCTTCCGCTTGTTACCAATTTAAAACGATCTCAAGATCAACACAAACAGCTGTTGTTATTGATCATCTCCAATTAATTACATACAGTACTGTGTGTAATTGGATATTGCACTCTTTATTTCGATTTTTAATGTTCAAACTCTCTGCATAACGCGACAGTATATTTTGATTTTTTATTTCTTTCAGTCACTTAATGTCATGAGATCAAATAATCATAACGCTAGTCGAAAAGCGAGCAACCAACACAATAATTTAAATCTTCAGCGCATCACTTCCCGTCCACGAGGAAATAATAGTCCTTTGGATATATGTGACTTCTTCTGTCAAATGATTTTTTTTCTACAGCGTCCCGCAACCCTTGCATATTTTGTGCAACAAGCTGATGACCATGCCCGATGACCACCTGCTGACGGTCATCAAGGAAACCATACAGGACTCGAAGCCGACGTTCAGGGCTTTGACATACGTCGCCACCACCCAGGACAGAAAGCTATTCCTGTCGAGAAGCAACTAAGTTGTATGTGATTCATTTGAAACTTCCAAATCTACAGTATATCAAAGATGATTATGAAGTTTTACTTTCTACTTATAATAATTTTGGACTATTTTTTCATTTTGTAATGTCTTTTATTTTTATTACACTTTGTACATAAAAAAAAATGTTTTATTGGGTACATCGGCCCTAAAGTACTTCCCCGAGGAACGCGTTTTTAATTTTAAAAACTTTTAAACAAAAAAATAAAACCGACTCCAAAAAAAACTAAAAAGTAAAAAATAACGCCATAATTCAGTTTCTTCAAATTACTTACAAGTAACCTTTTGTATACTCAATCTATACAGTATATACAATTAATCTTATTTTGGCGTCGGTGCCATATAAAGAATGTGTCAAATATTGAAAACTGACGATTTTAGTAAGTTGTGACATGATGGCACCGACTCCAAAATAACATTAATTGTATATACTGTATAGATTGAGTATACAAACGGTTACTTGTAAGTAATTTGAAGAAACTGAATTATGGCGTTATTTTTTACTTTTTATTTTTTTTGGAGTCGGTTTTATTTTTTTGTTTAAAAGTTTATTTATTTTACACTTTTTAGTTAATCGTTACTTAAAAGTGTATCTCGTGACGATTCGAACAAGCCCAAACACGGCTTGGATACATTATTTTATTACATAGATCTGGTGCCTACCTTCCGGCTCCATCATCAATTCAATTCGATGGTACCATTCTCATCAGGAACATTTAAATTTGTGACTATGAAGTTGCTTAGCTAAATTAATCAAGATATTTTATCGCCACCCGTAAATCATTTATCATTGAGGAGTTCCGATGGCATTCTGTGGTCTTCTGCATCAGTTCCACTTCACCAATGCAAATGCTTATTATGTTTCTTATAATACCAAAATCGCTATATATATGCCTACAATATTTGAGGAGTTCCTTCAATTCCTCATGGATTCCATCATCAGATCTTCACCAAAATTAAATGGGACTAACTAGAAAGTACCTTCTATAAAACCAAAAAATAAAATTGAAATCGGTCAAATAGTCTTTGAGTAATCGGTGAACATCAAAAAAAAAAAAAAAAACCTTCCGTCGAATTGAGAACCTCCTCCTTTTTTTGGAAGTGGGTTAAAAATGAAGATGGTAACTTATGCGTCAAGTAGAGAAATTAATTGCGTATGTATGGGTCTTTATAGGGTCTTTATTTACGAGTATCAACGAGTGTTTCTATAAAATCTTGATAACAACAAGGGTTTTCCCCTAACCTCTTCAGCCTTATCTAGGTCCTTGTCTAGGTGTACAGCTAATACACTATTAGTAATTACATATTCTTCACTAATAGTCTTAGCTGCACGCTTCAGTGCACTGCAACAATGGTGTACTTAAAAATCATTCGCGGAACCGACCCGAAATTTGCCAGTAACAGACAAACACCTTTAGTCACTGCGTTACCATTTAAAGATGAAAAAAAAATCCGTTTACTTTGAAGATGATGAAGATTTTTATGAAGATGAGGAATACGCTGAACAAGACAGAGAGGAACAGGTAGCTAATTATGAAGGGATGAGGGTTGGTACTAGAGCACATGTACCAAACAATCTTGTAGGGTAAGTCTCTTTAATTATAGTTCAACATATTTATTAAGTCTATAGAATTGTATAATATGTGGTATTGCTTAAAGTTTAGTTACACTGAGAAGTTTAGTCACACGTCACCGATTTACCATACTAGTATTAAATATGTATATTTGTTTAGTTTTACGACATCTAAGATTAGGATTAAATTCAGTTTTTTCTATTTTAGATACAACAAGAACGCAATTTTTATATTCAATGCTACAGCAGGTTTATTTTCTTCAAGTAACGAATATATTGCAGCTAAAATGGCCGACATTACTGCAACTTTTGTGTAATTCCGATTTGAAATAGAGCAATATGTAAATTTGAATGACAATGAAATTAACGAGAAATGTCAAGAATGTAAGTACCTATAATGACAATGAAAAAAGCTACATAAATTATGGTTTAGTTGATGACAGTCCAAGCTGTTCATAATATTTTGGTATAGAAGAAACAAGTTACTTCGTAAAAAGTCTTTTTTGTTTCTCTTTAGGAAATATTTATAAAGCTTTTTAACTGTCAGCGAGTCCCGGGCTCGAATCCATGCAAGAACATGCTATTTCTTTCCAGATCTTTGATATTTTATATGCTATTTAAGTATTATATTTGTCTACATAAGTATCTATATCGTCGTCTGTTATCAAGAGTCCAAGCATTGCGTAGTTTGGGACTAGATCTATTTGTGTAAAATTATTTTAGTTATTTCTTCCTCTTCTTCTGCTTAGCCTTTTGCTAATTAATTTGGGGTCGGCCCTTGGGTTGTCTGGTCATTGATCTGAGCTCGTACCAAATTATTTTTTATAGATATTTATTTACTAAATCTATCTGTTTCAGTTTTCCACCGTGACTTCTCGGACTACGGCTGCGTGGCGGTGGTCGTTATCGCCCTGGACGGCCTGGGGTTCAACGACCACCCTATAGTCAAGCACTGGAGGACTGATGGACATCCTACATTGCGGAATAAGCCCAAGATTTACATTAGCGAGGTTGGTATCTTCATTCTGGTAGGGTCGAACTAGCCCTAGGGTTCAACTGTTCAAACTGTTCAACTGGAGGAGTGATGGGAAACCTACATTGCGTAATAAACCCAATATTTACATTCATATGGTTAGTAGGTAGGTAGTCACTAATAACTAGATTGTTGATACGTAGAACATAATAAAATAAATCACTACTGGACATTGTTTAATATTTGAGTCCAAATGTTATCTTTACGTTTATAAACAATATAATAGAAGGTACTACTTTTGCAAAAGATAAAACACTACTAATATAACCTCCTTTTTTATTTCAGCGTAGTCGGGTAAAAAGTATTCTATAGCCATTTGTGAATGCCCAGCTACCCGTGTAGCTAAAATAGTTTAAATCTGTTGAGCCGTTTTGGCGTGATGAAGCCACAACGATACATACAAATATAAATACAGGCTTACCCTCCGCTTTTAAGGTCATTTACTCAATACGTTGGCTCTCACGATCTATTCAGAACCCTGTCTTTATATTCCTCCTATATACTTATTTCCCTTACTTCGTTACAAATTTCAGGGCCAGTTAAGCGTCAGGTTAGGATGGTCAAAACGCCGGGGGTCTTTCTACTCTGCGCCCATAACTGAAGAATACCCCGATGTCCTGTGTCTCCATCTACCGGCCTGGCCTAATGACTTGTAAGTTTGATTTCACATCATATTGTCATTGTCACACGCTTGGCAAGTTCGTTCGTGACACTCCCTGTTCTGCGGGCGACGGGAGGGGGAGACAGCGGGTATTAAGCTGCCATACTACCATACTGCGCGCATACTACCCGCCCCCGCTTTCTTTCCCCCCGTCGATCACAGACGGAGTGTCACGAGCGAACTTGCCAAGGTATAAGTAGGTCCGAAAATGTCACACACTAGGTGCCGATGATTTCGTGACATTCTGCCGCCTAGCACACCGATGACGGTTACTATAGACATACTGCCTTTTAAGTTAAAATAACATTTTATGATGACGTCGTACGAGTTTTGACATAACAAGGGGCTTACAGCTATGAATGACCTTCGATCCGTAGCTATTCACTATTCCGTGTTGTATATGTCTCATCTTGTTGACAAATACTGTCTTTACCAATATACTGTTTCAGTTTATTTTCACGAGTCACCGAAGCCTTTTACGCCACCAAACTTTGTGTTTTTTTACGACGAAAAACCAGTGTTTGCTACTTTTCTTAAAAAATACACGTTTTTTTAAAAAAAGGCATTAAGTATAGATTTAGAGTTGGATTAAGGTTTATTGAGAGATTAGATACACAATATTTATTTTTATAGCGCTCTGTGTAAAAAATCATCATTAAAAATACATAAAAATATAATCTAATATCCGCATGCGCGATAGTGTTGAATTGAAACTGAACTAGTTTGTGCAGGCAAAATGGTATGGCGAGTGAGGAATATGACGAATCAGAAATATGACCAGTTAGGAGAGTGCCGAAAAAGGAATATGACCAATTATATATGACGCATTTGCCTTAATATTTTCAGCACCAATCGCCCTATGCAAACGTTCTGCAGGAAACTCGAAGAGCTGACAGACTTCGATGACCTGGTGACCATCATCAAGGAGTCTATACGGGATACGAAACCAATTTTCAGGGCTATGATATATAAGGCCAGCACATTAGACAAACGGCTGTTTCTGAGTAGAACTGAATTAGAGGTCACTAGATTGTAGCAACTTAGATTAATTGATCAAATAGTCATTTGTTATGCAAGCCTGCAAAGTTGTTATTTGGTGCGAGTGCTTGACTTGAAAGCCGAGTAAGCGAAATAATCTAAAATTGAACCGCAAGCGGAGTGAGTGGTTCGAAAATAGATTCTTGAGCGTAACGAGGCTTTCAAGGCACGAGAAGCTAAATAAGCAGTCGTGCGAAACCCACTTTTCACCTCACTATAGAGAGAAAAATGTTAGATGTAAGAAAAACTATGAAATTATAACAATACGATTGTCTTTTTCATTTAAAATTAGTGGCAATGAAACTTGAAACACACTCATAACAAAACAAACAAATGAACATATAAAAATATAAATTCGAACTTCAAATGTCTTGTCCACGCTAACGGATAAAGACAACTTTTCCACGCAGATTTTGCGGTGCACACGGTTCTTTTCCGAGCGAGAAGTGAAATAGTTATTTGTTATGCAAGGCTGCAAAGTTATTATTTGGCGCGAGTGCTTGAATTGAAAGCCGAGTAAGCGAAGGAATCTAATATTGAACCACGAGCGGAGCGAGTAGTTCAATTATAAATTCCTGAGCGTAGCGAGGCTTTCAAGGCACAAGAAGCCAAATAATTTTGCAGCCGTGTGAAACAACTTTTCACCTCACTACAGCGAGGAAAATGTGAGATATAAGAAAAATACGACCAATCCATATTTAATTATAAATTTTAATTAAGTGTTTGTGAAGAGACCTGCATGTTACAATTGAAATAAAACAATTTAACGGATTATATCGCGTATATTATCTCATTTTAGTTCCCGACGTTTCGGAAGCTTTCCAGCTTTCCATGGCTTCCGAAACGTCGGGAACTAAAATGAGATAATATACGCGGTATAATCCGTTAAATTGTTTTATTTCAATGAGTAATAATCGCAGAAACAGAAGAAAATATTATCTACATGTTACAATTTAAAAGTAAAATTGCTGCAATTTGAAATATTTATCGTAGCATTTTTCTTTGGGTCTGTTATATTCGTATTTGTAACTTGCGAGTTATTTGATAAGTTTGCTGTAAACGTGAGAGATGGACACCGTGGAGGCGAATTTGCTAATGATGGTGACTCGATTTTCTAATCCGCTTTCTTTGGAAGTGGATGGACGGTAGGGATCCGGGCAAGATTCCTTCAGTTTGATTGCTCCCACGATACCCTTACATATGTTAGATTTGTTTTGAATAGAATCCTCTATGTATCCTTCTGCCGCCGTACTGGATTTCCAGCCTCCGTGACGCTTGAGCGTGGTCAGATCGGCGCCTGAGTCTGCTAAGAGTGTTGCTGAAGTCCTCCTGAAGCAATGCCCCGTATATTCCTTTGGTTCATTTAGCTTAAGGAAAGTAGCAATTACTCGCGGAATACCGCCCATTTTTGGGCTTTCTATAGGTTGTCGGACACATTTTCCTTTTCGGTATTGTAAAAAAAAACGATCGATTGTGGTATTCGCCGGAGGCCATGCTTGATATTTTTCGACAATTTGTACGTATTCGTCACGAATCACGAAGTTCCGTTCCATATTTGTTTTTGTGGTTGGTAAGTTCACCGAAAGTAATTTTTCAGAATGCATCTGAATATTTTCCGTAGTAAGAGTTCACTAGTCCGACACGCGCCATACCCATGATTAGGACAACCTGAAACGTAAAAGAGAAAATTAGTTTTACAGCAGATACTAAGTATTACTGATAGTAAATGCATACTTTCTTATAATAAAACATGCGAAATACTTACTTTTGTGGCAAGAAACTCGAAGTCAGGCGCTTCATTGAGAAACTGTTCAATATTCGAAGCTGTAAACACTTTGGATTTTTTAAGTTTATGCCCATTTGAAGTTTTTTTTTTAAAACGCCAATAGTTTGTGATACTTTTCAATATGAATATCCTTTTTAGTTTTAATGCAGGCTTTTAGCATTGAGTAAATACTCCAAAGTGTGCTTGACTTTCCTGTTTTAGATATGTCTATGAAGATAGTGTCCGAAAACGTTTTTGCGCCTTTGGAATGTCTCCATGAAGTAAACAACTCGTACGCTTTTAGATACTTTTCGCGCGATTTTTCAGGAAGAAAACTCAGTTCGGCATTTTGTACCGTTTCCACTAACTCTGTAGGTGTTAGAATCATATCTTCATCGCTGCTGGAATCAGTCATGTTTTATAATTTCTTTTGAGTTTAACACAAAACAAGACAAAATAACCTGCAAAATTGTGAAGATAATGAAAATTTTAAAAAGTTATACTTTTTAACATTTTTTAATGTTCTTATTTTCGGGTGCGTTCGGAATTTAAATCAAGTACGCTTACTCGTTATGTTTTAACACTTTTATCATTTAAAAATATAGTAATTTTAATTATGTTCTATTCTTATAGTTTAACGAACTAAGAAATTAAAACACTATTATTTCTAATACCTTGACATTCAGAAAAAAAATAAAAAGTAGAGGGCATCATATACAAAAATGAAGGGAAACCCGTGTTTCTGAACGTGACCTGGTGTGTGCGTGTTGATTAAAAAAATAGAAGTATAATGCAGTGCTTCATCATTTTGTTCGAAATTCAAATAACTTTTGCACGCTAGCGGAAAAAGTGGACTTTTGCACGCAGATTTTTAGCCATAAATAGAGCTTTTCCGAGCTGCGAGAGAAAAAACTTAAACCTGTGGGTCGAGTATACCCTTAGGACATAAAACGCTCTAGGCATTCAGTACAATAACACACTCAGGATGCTCTTGGGCCGACCCAGGTATTGCAGTGCATCTGGCATGTTCGCAGAAATGCAATTGACGACTTTCATGCCATCAGGAGAAAGCGTGCCGCCTCCATACTGCACAGCAGCCCTAACTGGATTGCCCAATAGCGAGACAATCGGCTAATCTACACTCAAATATAGTTAATTGAATTTTTGAACCAAATTTTGTATTTTTTTTTTACTTAATTATTTTGCATTTGTACAAAGTGATATTGCTGTGATAATTTTAATTTTTGTGTCATTAAAGAGTATATTTTTCAATTTTTAAGTATAGATTTTTTATATAGTTTTCTGGTAAGTACTTATGCAGATTAAATTTTTTATTAATATTGTTCAAATGACTATTATTATATTATCTTTATATTTTGTAATTTGACATGGTTTGAATTTGAAATAAAACAATTTAACGGATTATATCGCGTATATTATCTCATTTTAGTTCCCGACGTTTCGGAAGCTTTCCAGCTTTCCATGGTCACGTCACTTTCAATTGTAACTTTGACAGAGGAAAATACATCTTTTCTCAGTCCTCCCGTGACCATGGAAAGCTGGAAAGCTTCCGAAACGTCGGGAACTAAAATGAGATAATA
Source organism: Hedya salicella (assembly GCA_905404275.2). Taxonomy (NCBI): domain Eukaryota; kingdom Metazoa; phylum Arthropoda; class Insecta; order Lepidoptera; family Tortricidae; genus Hedya; species Hedya salicella. The sequence goes on from FR990104.1 coordinate 2,218,435, forward strand.
TACGCGATATAATCCGTTAAATTGTTTTATTTCAATGAGTAATAATCGCGGAAACAGAAGAAAATATTATGGTTTGAATTTCTTATAGGAGTTTTACATATACTAACAACTTAGGTACAGTTAATTTTACTACATTGTATGGATCCTTGTTATCTAATAATAAACGTATTGGATTGAACTGAATGAAAGTATTTTGGCTTTAATACACGAAAAACATAGTTTACATCAAGCAAGGCTCGAAATTCTCTAGGCCAGTTTTGTATTTTAGAATAGAAGTTTTTCAAGCTAAATAAATCCATAACTAGTTAGTCACATAACTTAGAATATGTTAGTAATACACCACAATAATCATTTTACATACCTTACTTAACTTGTTCAATCCAGCATATTAGGTTGTAAGTAAAAAAAGAATGGAAGAAAAGGCAGATTTTAAATAATATAAAATAAATAAATAATTATTATGGGACAATTTCAACACAAATCAGACTAGTCCCATGGTAATCAATAAGGCTTGTGTTATAAGTTCTTGACGAAAATATATTTATTACAATATTTATATACATATGTATGAGCATCAATATCTGTTCCTGAGTCTTGGATGTTTTCTATGTATATACATAGAAAACATCCAAGACTCAGGAACAGATATTGATGCTCATCACCCAAATATTTGCCCTTACCGGGATTTGAACCCAGGACCTACAGCTGAGCTAAACCGGTCGCCAATGTACAATAGTAATTATTTACTTTTTATTTTTCTTTATTTAATTCATTAAATTCCACAGTATTACAGTTATCTTTTTTTATTTTGAGACCCTAATCAGCTACTCATAACAGGAAAAAGTGGCAATTACTCCATTGAAAAGAGCGCAGTATTTAAGTAATAGGTACGAACATGTTGCACATGTGATGGTTTAATCTGGGTTTTTTAGATCGGTTGTCTTTCATACAACAACCTACTTATAGCAATTCACTTTATCGTTCATAGAGATATATATGAAAATTATGACGAGAAGTGGCGAAGGTCATCATCAAACTACATTCAAAGAAATCCACATACGTTTCATCACGGGTGGAGCCGTGGGCAGACTATATAGTCTACATTAAAATTATCAAAACAAGTAAGTAATAATAGTTCGTTGGTATAATTTTTGGTTCAGCGATCGTGGCAGAGTCCCATAGGTGTGGCAAAGTTCAACTGAAATGACGGATTAGGGTTACCGTCCACAATATTAACTATGTTTAATGGTTTAAATTGGTATTTTCTATAACTACAGCGCAATACAACGATCGCTGCACCAACAATGATACCAAAACGATCCCCGCTAATCATAAACCAATCACAGCATCCAGCGCCATCTCACGCCGCGGTTCGGAACCGCGCAGTTCAAAACAACATTAAATTAACTCTCATTGTCTCAAGTTGGATCCGATCGCAAAACATCGAGTACCTGAATAACCCAATAATTGTGAACATAAATCATTTGAACGACTGCTGATAATTCTCCCTCCGAAGTGAATCGGTGGTCCAAAAGAGGAGATGTAGCGGGCTTTCTATTACTATCATGGTTTAAAAGTATTCGGTTGGAAAATATAATTTAAAGGTTCTCAAGCGGAGACCGTGTACTGACAAGGGCAGCGTGAAAAGGCCACCCGCAAGGTTGTCGGACGACCTGGTTAGGGTAGGGCTCGGTGGATGCGGGTCGCCTCTATCTGGCCCATGTGGAAGTCTGTTGAGGAAGCCTGTGTTCAGCAGTGGACGTGGTATGGCTTAAATGATGATAATGATGGTGATGGTGATGATGATGATGATGATGATGATGATGATGATGATGATGATGATGATAATGATAATGATAATGATGATGATTCAATATACACTGTTTTATTGCTGATTCTGTATTTTATAATTGCCATGAGCGTCGTGTTCATACTAAACAAGTCTATCTATCTATCAGCCACGGACATCCACTCCTGAACTTAGGCCTGCCCTAATAGCTCATCCACCGACTCTTCTCACGATGTCATCCGTCCACCTCCGTCCCACCACGCTGCGTTTTCCTATGCGTGGTCGCCACTCACGCACCACTTTAAGTCCACCGAACATTTATAATGACTGAAAACAAACTTTAATGGTATTGAAACATGTGAAAATGACACATCGGATAAAATTAAATTAACGCATATATATTATTACAATAAAACAATTTAATCGGACTATATCGCTTATATTAATGTAATTTGAGTTCTTGGATTCTGATATTCTTCCTGCATATCGACGTTTGCAGATAGTTTAATTAAACAATAAGTATATGCAATTTCTTAATATGAAACACAAATTCTAGTGTTTCTGTATTTTTAATGTGGGAAAATTAACACCATATATGCAATATTCTCTTCTGTTTCCGCGATTATCACTCATTTAAATAAAACAATTTTAACTAATTATATCGCGTATATTATCCTATTTGAGTTCCCGACGTTTCGGAAGCTTAGACTGAGAAAAAAATATATTTATCTGTCAAAGTTACAATTAGGTCAATTTCAGAGCGTTTCAACCGCACTCATTAGTGTCACCGCATTAATGGTGCCTTCTATTACAGATTCGAATGAGATACCTCCTGTGTAGAGGTACTGTACCTCTACACAATATCTCAAAATGCTATTTGACACACCTTTCTATCTATCTGAGCATTCTTTAACTCTACTCGCTCCCGCTTCCGCGCCCGCTGCCGCCAGTGCCCCGCGCCGTTCGCGTAATTCTCCCCCCAACGTAAGGGTTTGAACAGGCCTGCGATAACGCGGTACGTGCGAAATGCGACTTTTCAACCTTTTGTGGGCCCGATGCGATAATGTCTCTAATGTATGCGCGTTACGACGTTTCACGATTGCCGTTCGGCTCTAGGTCTATGATTGTTTGTGGTAGTTTGTTTTTCCTTGCCGCCATCTTATATATATATATACTATGATAAAGTTGTAAAAATGAAATGTCTGTACATCTATACTTACTATTATAAAGTTGTAAAAATTAAATGTACATTAAAGATATTTAAAAAAAAAATATTGTTACGGACTATTTGGAGGTCACTAAAACGAAAATTAGTTTTTTTGGATTTTATGTATGTTTGTAGTGTCGTTATGGCTTCATTACGCAAAATCGGCTAAACAGATTTCCACAATTTTTGGTACACGGGTAGCTGGGTATCTCCAGATGGTTAGAGGATACTTTTCACCCAGCTACGCTGAAGAAAATAAAGAGGGGTTATGGCTTTTTATCCGCGTACGAAGTTGCGGGCGCCGCCTAGTTAAATATATAAAAAAAGGATTTACTGTCATAACGTACAAATGGAAAAGCGTCCACTTGAATTGATTACTTAGAATCTTGACCAAAAATAATACCGTACAAACTGAATTTTGACAAAATCTAATTGTGCTGAAAAATATTATTTCTCAAACATGCAATGAAATGTCGTCATTACGTGCGTTAAAACAAGCTTCAAAATGTCCCGTTTCGAGCGGAACTACTTGAGAGAACTGTATAGGAATTTCATACAAAATTGAAGGCCTAGGCCGGGAAGTTTTTTTTTTAAATTTTAATGTATACATGGCGTCTGGGTCGTGAACAGGCTAAACAGCTGAATTATATTTTTTCATTTTTTTCTAGTGGCTGAATGGTTATCGGACCAAAAGAACAATCGGACAAATCTGTATGGTTCATATATTGATGAATAAATTTAAAATAGAGAGAGACATACTATAGACAATATTTAAAATCCTCTGCATTTATTTTATTTATTATAGAAATTAAGATTCTTATTATAAAAGTTATATATAGTGGCCCTAATAGGATCTACTCGAACACCACACACGCGAAATACGGACGACTTCCGTAAAAATAAAAAACATTATGGAGGGACTGAAGGGAAAATTTTTGTCGTGTAGTTTTTTGATTGGTGTATTTTTTTATTTCATTGCATATATTTGAGAAAAGCACTATTCATGCCGCTGGCCGTGAAAAGTGCTTGCCGACTTCGTATCACAATCCGGCCTCCCTACGGTTGGCCGTCTCTCACCCGGCAAGCCCTTCTTTCCCGGCGTTTGCAGTAATGTACTAATAACCAAATTTAATACGAAAGGACATTATTTCTTTCGAATTATATAATTATAATTTTCCTATACGCAATATTTCCGTATACACGTAATTGAAATCAGTTTATTTTTTAGTTATTTTGAAGTCGGTTCTTTTTTTATATATTTTTTGCTTTTTAGTGACTGAAATAAAATACACTATTGTCTCCAGAGAAATCAATTCCCGATATCAACAAGTATATATCTATATCAGAACAAAGAATCACCTAACTCCTAACTGATCAGGAGTTGTGCCTTCTATCATCAACTCATCTAAATGTATCTTGAAATGAAGTCGGTTATAAAAATAATAACACTAACGGTCTTAACATACCTTATTATTAATAATATTGAAAGAATTATTCCCTAACTCCTAAGCGTTCAGGAGTTATACTTTCCATCATCAGCTCAACATCATGTCACGATGATGAAACCTTAGAAAATATATGAAAAACATAATAAGTGCCTATAAAATTTGAGGGTTGCTCTCGATTTCCCATAATTGGCGGAGTTATCGGTGGACATACATAAAACAAAATACAGGATGTGGCCTGTAACATAAGCAGAAAATTAAAACGTAGATTCTACTCTTCAGACTGAACAACATTTGTTCAGCGACTTGAAAAAAAAGTCGGTTTAAAGATGCTCATTATTTCAAACAAATTAAATAGTATTTTCAATGTAAGCCGTCCAACATTGGCATCCCCTCAGTTTTGATATAACTGTCCCGCTAATAAACATCAAACATTTTGCAATACATTGCTTCTTCGAAAATTGCTTCTTTTATAATGTTGTTCAGTTTGAAGAGTAGAATCTACGTTTTAATTTTTTGCTCCTATTACAGGCTACATCCTGTATATACATACAGTCGAACACCTTCACCTTTTTTCGAAATCGGTTAAATAATAGCAAGGAACCATAGAGTTCAAAATAGTAATGTGAAAAAGTGCCGAAAGTCAAACTCTAAGTACGTGACCGTGCTTTCAGGCGTGTAAGAAAATTTACGTGTTAAAATTTACTAGTGAGGATTTAATCTATAAGCAAATACCTGATTAGGAAAAATGGTGAATGAGAAATTTGGCAACCCTTAAAATGTACGCATACGAAATTATCCGCGAGGTAAAGTAAACTACTGGAAAAATAGGATTTCGGAAATTTTTATACAAGTAAATAAAAATATCGGGAAATCCATGTAACAAATCGTCTATTAAAGATATCGTCGTCTAGTACCCATAACACAAGCCTTATTGAGCTTACCATGGGACTAGTTCGATTTGTGTAAAATTGTCCCGTAATATTTATATTTATTTATTTATAGTTCAAAAAAGCTTCACAAAACCCGGACACGTCTGATTTGGTCGGACACGCAACTAAAAAACCTGAGTGTGTCCGGCTTTATCCTGACGCCTAACAACCCTAAGTGTGTCTCGGGCTGCTATTTCGAAAGTGCAATATCTTTTCCAGACAAAGTAAATTCCATTCTATCTGAAAAATGGCATTTAAAAACCTTGTATCACTTTTAAACAGCCGCAATTACCACTGCAGCATTAACAAAACCGCCATAAAACTTTAAAACGGCCGAAACGCATCCCCTAATAGATTCTCCTAAGTGCGCACAACAATTTCATAAAGAAAAAAAACTTAGGGCCCATTCATTAAAGCACGTACGCGTCACGCGATGATTTAGGACGCCGCGGGTAATGGCGTGATAAATAACGCGGTCACACCGCCCGCTAAGTACGAAAATGGCGCCACTTAGCCGGCCAACGCCATCTAGCGGCGGATAGATAAATCATAGTGTTGTTTTTGATTAGTCTGCGTAATTTTATGACGGAGCACGGTTATTGTTTTAATATTACAAACACTAACATGACTAGTAGTTATAATTACAGTGCTTAATATTGTGTATTGTACGAATGCCTTGTTTGGTATCAGTGAGTGTCGCCTCGCGATCGATTTTGTTTAAGCCAGGAATCATAGATGTCGCTAGTACCATGGTCTTGTACCATTATGGAAGATCTGAACGATAATACTTATACAAATGTGTACTAATAAATTAGTGTAGCTTTTAGTTATCACAAGAAATAGCTAAGTTAGGACAATCATGGTCGCTTAGTGAAAGTTACGTCGCTAAGCGATCGAATTGGTTTGACCGTAGAAACATAGATGTCGCTTGTAAAATGGTCTTTGACCACAATGAAAATACTTTTAATTATGCTGCTAACTTTCTTTTATCATATTAAGTAAATTAATTCAAGCAGTTAATTTCAGGTCATTATTATTTAAAGTAATGTAAGCACAGTACCGTTTCCTTGTAATCATTTCACGCAGCTATTTATCAATCTTAATAGTTTAGCAAGAACAGCATAGATGGCGCTGATAATATGGTCAGTGACCATTACATCGAGCATAAACTTCGATGTGTTAAGCTTCGAACATAATTTCATAGATGGCTCTATAAGTATCACTTTGAAAATTAAGTAAAAATACTCTTGTAAATAATGATATTTTCGTACGTTCTTAAACATATAAAAGTGATTGCAATAAGTCAGTTCTAAGATCGGAGGTATTTTATTCTGCTCCTAAAATAGCGCATCACGTCATATTGCCAGTATAATAAAAAGTGTAAAATAAATAAACTTTAAAACAAAAAAAATAAAACCGACTCCAAAAAACTAAAAAGTAAAAAATAACGCCATAATTCAGTTTCTTCAAATTACTTACAAGTAACCGTTTGTATACTCAATCTATACAGTATATACAATTAATCTTATTTTGGCGTCGGTGCCATATAAAGAATGTGTAAAATATTCAAAATTGACGATTTTAGTAAGTTGTGACACGATGGCACCGACTCCAAAATAACATTAATTGTATATACTGTATAGATTGAGTATACAAACGGTTACTTGTAAGTAATTTGAAGAAACTGAATTATGGCGTTATTTTTTACTTTTTAGTTTTTTGGAGTCGGTTTTATTTTTTTGTTTAAATGTTTAAAAGTTTATTTATTTTACACTTTTTAGTTAATCGTTACTTAAAAGTGTATCTCGTGACGATTCGAACAAGTCTAAACACGGCTAGGATACATTATTTTATTACATAGATCTGGTGCCTACCTTCCGGCTCCATCATCAAATCAATTCGATGGTACCATTCTCATCAGGAACATTTAAATTTGTGACTATGAAGTTGCTTAGCTAAATAAATTAAGATATTTTGTCACCACCCGTAAATCATTTATCATTGAGGAGTTCCGATGGCATTCTGTGGTCTTCTGCATCAGTTCCACTTCACCAATTTACACTTTCTGAATGCAAATGCTTATTATGTTTCTTATAATACCAAAATCGCTGTATGTATGCCTACAATATTTGAGGAGTTCCTTCAATTCCTCATGGATTCCATCATCAGATCTTCACCAAAATTAAATGGGACCAACTAGAAAGTACCTTCTATAAAACAAAAAAAAATTGAATTCGGTCAAATAGTCTTTGAGTAATCGGTGAACATCCATAAAAAAAAAACAATCCGTCGAATTGAGAACCTCCTCCTTTTTTTGGAAGTCGGTTAAAAACACAATAAGCTTAAATTAAAGCCTTATACGTTCTTACCCGGTGTCCGATCTTAGTCGAACTCACCTTACTGTATTAGAAAAAGTTATGTATCAACTTAAGGGCAAAATTTATAAAAGCGTTAAATGATCTATCGCCATGTTTGAGATCAGAGCAGGCTTTAAAGAGGACGGATTAAATGAGGTTGCATGTAGCCGAAATGTGAATGTTGCGATGGATGTGTGGTGTGACGAGAATGGACAGAGTAAGAAATGAGTACGTGACAGTCTGAAAGTAGCATCAATAGGGAATATGCATATTTTTTTCTTTTTCCTTTATTAAAAACTCATTTATGTAACAAACAGTGGAGAAAAAAATCGAATAACTATAAAAATAACCAAGATACAAGCTATCAAACATTTCATTCTATCTCTTTCTAGCAAAACAGAATTTAATATGGAGTTTATATGACCGTAGTAGACTGTGACGTGACAGTAGGTACTACATATCGGACCTCTCTGTCAAATCGCCGTCTAATTAGTAGTTTAAAATGCCTATATCATGCGTATTTCTTAGCCGATTTTTATTTTAATTTCACTTTTTGGAATAGTTTTTACGGTACTTTGATATTTTGTTAAGAAAAGCGATGAGAAAATTTCATGCATGTTCCCTATTGCGGGTAAGGTACGCGGCAACCGCCTTGGCATTGCCATGTAATAATCGCCTTCGGCTCGCTTCTTAAAACCATACTTATATTTTAAGACCTCTCATTATGAATCAGTTGCATAAAGAATATAATTTGGATGTAGATAAAGAAGGGTATTCCACAGTGAATGAGGCCTTAAAACACTGATCTTAAAGGCTAGCATTATGTATCAGTTGCATAAACTACTAATAATTTCACTGCTTAAAGTGAATAATCTTTTCCGGGCGTAATATTTTGACTTTTAGACAGAACTAGCATTTTTAGGGTTCCGTGTCAAAAAAGGTAAAAAAGGAACCCTTATGGTGCGAGACAGGTCTGTCTGTCTGTCTGTCCGACTATAATAGCGCCATATCACAAAAACGACTTATGCTATCTATTTGAAATATGTATAAACATGATCAGTTTACATGTATTGCAAAGGAAACCTTATGAAATATATTTTTATTTTCTAAAAAGCGATCATATATGACGGGGGGGCAAAAACTAAGTCTAGTTCCTAGGTCAAGTATAGGGTATCATATGAAAGGGCTTGATCTGTACATTTAATAACATTTTTTTTTATTGTGCTTAAATTTCATTTTATTACGCTACCCCCCCCCCCCATTATTTCCAAAGTTTACCAAGCGAAAAATCTGGAATTTTCTGGAGTTATTTAATTCAATATGAATATTACACGAAAAAATTATATATCTGTCTGTCTTACTTTTTTTTTTAATCACTAAAAAATCTTTTTGAATAACTTGGTTTGGTTAACTTGGCCCCTTATTTGTATGTGACGCCATAGATAACAGAGGCAAACTTAACTCAAACGGCAAGTTAAGACGAAATAACTGAAATTTTGTTTCCGTACACGTCAGACTCGCACTTGATCGGTTTTTTTAAATGGCTGGTTACTCAGATTAGTTTGGTGTTGCGACCATTTTCTGATATTTCTAAAATAAACAGGTGTACATGAGAAACAAAGGAGGAAGCGCTTTATTCAATTATAAAATAGTTTAATGTTTATTTTTAAAGCGCCATCTAGTTTTTGCAGACTATCTCCTTGCGATCGGAACACGATGCAAATTATGGCAACTGTCACTCCTCTTGTTTTAATGGTCCTTGGAGTTACTTATAAAAATGCTAATAATCGAGGCCTTTTTAGGGTTGCGTAGCCAAAATGGCAAAAACGGAACCCTTATAGATTCGTCATGTCTGTCTGTCTGTGTCCGTCACAGGCATTTTACTCAAAAACTATAAGATGTATATTGTTGAAATTTAGAACATAGGTGTCTTGTATAAACCGCTACTTAGTTTGATAGTTAAATAAAAGATACGTATATTTCTAGGGGGGGCACTCCATACATGTAACCGAAACTGAAAAAAAAAAAATTGAGCAAATATTAGTGTGGCACACATTTCGACAGTTCCTCTAAAAATATTTCGAGCTTTTTAGGTTAAAAATTGATTTAGTGAACAGTTTCCGAAATATTCGCTCCGAAAGTAGCAAAAATTGTGTCCCCCCCCCCCTCTATTTTCTAAACTATAAGTTCAAAAAATTTCAAAAAATTTACAAATATAAAACTTAATAAATACTTTTAACGAAAATTATTTTCAACATGATCGGACATACCGTTTTTAAGTTATTGCCCAAAAACTGCTCTTCTCAGTAAAAGGACGTAAGTACTGGGGAGATACGCTCTTTTGTTAGTGTTTTTTTTTCATATCGTATTTTTTTTCATCTGTAGTGCATTTTTTTCTAAAAACGGCTGCGGAACCCTTCATGGGCAAGTCCGACTCGCACTTGTTCACTTTATTGTTGTTATTAATCGTAATTCTAAAGAGTCACTTAGGAGACGTCACCATTGCAACCAGGTACCAAAAAAGTAGACTGACCGTTACGTTCAAACCTTGTTAGAAAATTCAAGTCACTTTCCCCGTTTTGCATTTAGGCCAAGCTAACCCAATTAATAGTATATATAAAAGGTATTTTTTGATAAGTACACGCGTGTCAGTTACGCTATTTTATAAACAAGGCAGGGAGACATATCTAATAGGTAAAATTTTATAAAAAAAACCACGTCACTTAAGCCACTTTGCTTATAAGCCAAGCAGAGCTAAGTACACCACCATAACTCACGATTCGGTCGCGGACAAACAGTGTCGCATCGGAGATCGAATAAATTACGAAGATGTATTATTATTAAAATTTCTGGGACCAAGTTTGGGCATTAACTCCCGCCGGGGGTGCACCGGGAGCGGTGTGTTTATGACGAGAAAACATGCTGAAGATGGCGGCGAGTTTTTATAATGGCCAAGTAATCTCTGATGTTACTATGTATAATTATAAAGTTTTTATTACAAAGTTAAGCACATACATAATATTTAGACATTACAAAACAAACAAACCACAATATTCTAAAACAAGCTAAAACTAAACCCTACAAACCTAGTCAAACAACCCACCCTGAGTCACTCCCGGCGCAAAGGTGCCCATCACGCTAGTGGCATTACCCCTTTGAACGGCGACCGCCAGCCTCTGCACCAAGAATGACCCGGAGCGTGGGTTCAGACCTCTCTCCCTTAAACGGCGCCCCATTTCCACAAAAAAGGGTTTGGCTTCGGAGCACCAACACCTAGTCGTTTCGACCGCAAGCGGCACGAACAAATAGTTAGGGAATTATAAAATTGTAAAAATGAATTATCTATACATCAAAGATATTTCCAAAAAAATGATTGTAATTAATGGACTATTTGGGGGTCATTAATTTTTTTTTTCGTATCCTGTTATGTGTCGTTGTGGCTTCATCACGTCAAATCGGCTTAACGGATCTCAACTGTTTTTGGTACACGGGTAGCTGGGTACCTCCAGATTGTTACAGGATACTTTTTACCCGACTACACTGAAGAAAAAGAGGGGTTATGACTTTTTCTCCTCTGCGAGCACCTTCTAGTACTATCTGTCTATCTATCAGCCATGGACGTCCACTGCTGAACATAGGCCTCCCCTATCGCCACAGGGTGCGATCTTGCGCAGGCCGCATCTACCGACTCCCGGCGACCCTTATGAGGTCATCCGTCCACCTATTCGGGGGCTGTCCTACCCGTCCTTCTAGTACTATATTATTAAACGTGAAAGTTTGTGCCGATGCACGATGTATGTACGTTCCTCTTAATTAAAAAAAAAAAACTACTGAACGGTCCTCAACGAAACTTTCCAGTAATGTTATTTAGACATTAGAAAAAAAGGCTAAATTGCATTGCTTCGCGGAAGAAGTCGCGGCAAACAGCTAATCTATACTATTATAAAGTTGTAAAATTGAAATGTCGGCAGATATTTTCAAGAAAATGAGTGAAACTGAATATTTGGGGGCACTGAAACAAAAAAAAAATGGATTTTATATTTTTATGTGTCGTTGTGTCTTCATCACGCCAAATCGGCTAAACGTACTTAATTCAACCATTTTTAGAGTAGCCAAAATCGCAAAAAAGGAACCCTTATAGATTCGTCATGTCTGTCTGTTAGTCTGTCCGTCCGTATGTCACAGGCATTTTACTCAAAAACTATAAGATGTACATTGATGAAATTTGGAACATACGTGTAGTGTGTAAACCTCAACTTAGTTTGATAGTTAAATAAAAAATATCTATATTTTTATTTAACTATCAAACTTAATAAAATTCAGCAGATATCACGGTGTGGCACATATTTTAACAGTACTTTTAAAAACACTTTGAGGTTTCTAAAAAAAAATTGATTTAGTGAATTCTTTCCGAAATATTCGCTACGAAAGTAGCAAAAATTGTGTCCCCCCCGTCTATTTTCTAAACGGTATGTTAAAATATATGAAAAAAATTACAAATATATAGCTTAATAAATGCTTCCAATGAAAATTGTTTTCAACATGATGGGACATACCGTTTTGAAGTTATTGCCAAAAAACTGCGCTTCTCAGCAAAAGGACGTAAGTGCGGGGGAGATACGCTCTTTTGTTAGTGTTTTTTTTATATCGTATTTTTTTTTCATCTGTAGTGCATTTTTTGTATAAACGGCTGTGGAACCCTTCATGGGTGAGTCCGACTCGAACTTGGCCGCTTTTTGATACACAGGTAGCTGAGTATCCCGAGATAGTTAAAAGATACTTTTTAAACGACTACGCTGATGAAGATAAGTGGGTTATGATTTTATTGTCCTTTGCTGACGACGTTGCTATTTAGTATTGGTTTAGTCGAATTTTGACTTTTATTATTGATTTTACTGTTTATTCATGATGTTTCAATTGAATGATAGAACAATAAAAATGATCATAAGGGTCATAAATCAAATTTTGAATAGAAAAACATTTTCTAGTTATAGGATATTTTTTATCCGATTACGCTCATTAAAAAAAGAGAGTTATGAATTTTTCCTCGACTGCGAAAGAAGTTACGGGCACCTTTTAGTAGGTCTTAATATAAAGTTGTTCAAATAAAATGACTGCCTTCAATCCCGGGATTTTTCCTTCAATACCGGTATTAAAAAACGGCCTTAAAACGGCCGGGATCCCGGGATAGAGTCTTCTTGCCGCAGTGTGTGGCCAATCCAACGCCACTTTCTGTCGAGGATGACTACGTGAACAGGACATTGGTTTGTTAATTTCCAAAGGTTGGTGATGGTGTTGGGTCAGAAAATATCCAAAATGTTTCTGAGGCACTTATTTATAGACACTTGATTGTGCTCCGAGGAATTGTTCGGGTTGATCCCAGCTGCATCTTTCCGCTAACGTCCTACGTGACAATATTTCCACCCTCACCGCTTAGATGGTTGGCAGTCCACAACTGTGCATTTTTCTACAAATTTCCTGCCTCGTACGAGTTTACTGTGGAATAAATTGCCGCCTGCAGTATTTCCGGACCAATGCGACCTTCAAGCCTTCAAGAAAAGAGCGTACTCCCACCTGAAAGGCCGGCAACGCACTTGTGACTCCTCCGGTGATGCAAGTGTCTATGGGCGACGGTGATCGCTTACCATCAGGCGACCCGTCTGCTCGTTTGCCTCCTATGTCATAAAAAAAAACTTGAAGCGTATGAGTAATATTCTGACGTACAAACCAAGTCTTGCAGCCATACAACAGGACAGATAGAATGATAGATTTTAAGACCCTGTGTCGTGATAATAAGTTAAAATCAAAGCTTTGTTTAGTTTGGCACTAGGTCGATTCGTGTAAGGTTGTCCTTGATATTAATTTCTTTAAGTATATTTCCCATTAATCGATCTCCTACTGTACCTCAACAAACCCATTCAATGACATTTGCAAAATTAACGAGACGCCGTGCGATGTCCCGATACCGGCCCTCCAGATACCGGTTCCAGATACCGGGTACCGATACCGGGCGGGAAACGATGATTTAGGGCGGCTTAAAGAGTCCGAGTTATGAGGTCGTCAATTATATGGAAATCGTGCGGGTGATTGGTTGCGGGAGGTATAAGGTACACAAAAACAATGGCTACCGTTATGTGCTTAATGCTAGAAGATACCCGTAACTTCCTTCGCATTAGATAAAAACCGGCCAAGTGCGAGATGGATTCGCGCACCGAGAGCTCCGTAGAAAATATATCCTAAAAACGTGATCTATTAAAATCTAGTGCAGAGTACTACTCCTAAAGCTAAATGTACGCGGTGTGGAGTCATTTTATATTGGTTACTGACATGGACAGACAGACAGATATAAAAAAATATATTTTAGGATTTATTTCGTGGGTTGTGCTACGTAGGTCACTCGATAAGTTCTGAGATGCTCGAAATTCGAAAATGGAACGCACCTGAATTATATGTTTTTAAAAAGCAAATTTATTTAAAAATATAACACAAGTTGTGGTGAAAGAAAAAATTAAAGGGAAGTTTTTTTCTAGTACTGAAGAAGCCGTGGCTGCATATGAGGAAGCAGTTTCGGACCTATCTCATGAAGACTGGCAAAAGTGCTTCCAAAGTTGGTTCAGACGAATGGAACTTTGTATAGAGAGTAATGGAGAGTATTTTGAAAAAAATTAAAATAAATAATACTAATATCTTCAATAGTTTTTCTTTTATCTCGAAATGTATCGAGTGACCTATATTATAAGCCTTCATACCCATTTCAAGTTTCTAGAGCAACTGGAAGTAATCAGTGTCATAAATGGCAGACGCAGAGGCAATAACACTTAACAGTGTTAATCATAAATTCTACACATTGAAAAAACAGAAGAACTACCTTAAGTATCAATAATATTTTAGGTGATTTTGAGATCCCTCCCCCTGCAAGGAAAGACTTCATATCACAATGAAATAGAATCATCTCTGAAGGAACCGACGGTTTGCAATTTAGTAGAACTTAACAAGTATCCAGAAAGTTCCTTACTCCAATAGGAAAAACACCAATATGCGTATGGTAATAAATGCCAGCGCCATCTCTCGTCATAACCGCTACAACCGTCGATCTGCCGTTGGATTTGTTTGACGCCCGTGGTGGTACCGTATATTACCATTATCTGCAGGCACCGTACTAGTATTTATTATTTATGGCTGGATCGACTCGCCCCGGGTGACTGGGGGTAAAAACCCGCTGCGAACGATGAATGAGGAGTGTGATGGTGTTTTGGTAAACCTTATAGAGAAAAAATCACAAATCTGATTTATACTTACACATAACACATAAACTGTTTTAATACGAGTAATACTACCTCTTTATATGAAATATGCGCATGTGAGAAAATTTATTGTCACATCTAACTAACTAAGACACTTTTTCACAGAAAAGCAAAGGGACTATAATTGATTAATGTAATTTGGAATCCCTAACAGTTTTGCCTGAATTAATCAATTATTTACGACACTTAAAATTATTTTTAGTCTGTCAGATATAAAAAAAATATTGGACACGTTGATTTAGCTTTTTCAAATGAATAAAACAAATACTGAAATAAACCGCATTTAAGTTTAAGATATAACTAAGTATAATCTGTACCTAGGCGTAACGTCACGCGAAATTTTGACTCAATGTATTGCCATTACGTAAAAAAAAAAGTTTCCAACAATTTTTTCTTTTTTTTAATTATTAAAATTTATTGAAATAAAACAATTTAACGGATTATATCCACCCGTGACCATGGAGAGCTGGAAAGCTTCCGAAACGTCGGGAACTAAAATGAGATAATATACGCGATATAATCCCTTAAATTGTTTTATTTCAATGAGTAATAAACGCGGAAACAGAAGAAAATATTATTAAAATTTAGTCATCATCCCTATTCTTATTAGTACAAAAAAATATTTTCATTTAACAGGAACGGATAGCGTAGCTTCCATGAAAACTTGAATTCTTGAAAAACTGAATAAATGTAACCCTATTATTAAGTAGTAAAAATTAAATATCTGTACATTGAACATATTTATAAATATATAGGTACATTGTAACAGACTATTTGGAGGTCATTAAAATAAAGTATTTTAATAATTAAGTTTTTTTTGTTATTTTGTATGTGTCGTTGTGGCTTCATCAGGCCAAATCAACTAAACGGATTTCATTTATTTTCAGTACACGGGTAGCTGGGTATCCACAGATGGTTATAGGATACTTTTTACACGACTACATCATCATCATCATCATTTCAGCCATAGAACTTCCCCTGCTGGACACAGGCCTCCTCAATAGATTTCCACATGGGCCGGAAAGTGGCGACCCGCGTCCAGTGAGCCACGGCAACCCTAACCAGGTCGTCGGACCATCTTGCGGGTGGCCTCCCCATGATGCACTTGCCGGTACGCGATCTCCACTCGAGAACCTTACACGATTACGCTTAAGAAAAAATTAGGGGTAACTTTTGTCCTCTGCGAACAAAGTTCTTAGTAATGCTTTTAATAGGTCTAGTTATAAGGTTGTTAATAAGAGGTGCAACCCCATAGCATTTCCGACTTCAGCACGCCCGCCCTTCATTTTGTATCTGTGGGACGCGAGACGGAGGTTCGCTGTGACTTACTTACCTTTCGGGTTCTTTACATTAAGCTGTATGTTATCTGTAATATTAGCTTACATGAATTTGTTTAAAACTATTTTTAGGGTTCCGTACCCAAAGGCTAAAACGGGACCATATCTATCCATGCTAATATTATAAATGCGAAAGTGTGTCTGTCTGTCTGTCTGTCTGTCTGTCTGTCTGTTACCTCTTCACGCTTAAACCGCTGAACCGATTTGGATGAAATTTGCTATGGAGATAGTTTGAATCCCGGGGAAGGACATAGGCTACTTTTTATCCCGGAAAAATACCCTTATCCGCGATAAACGAATTTAAGGCGGACGAAGTCGCGGGCAAAAGCTATTACTATTATAAAGTTGTAAAAATAAAATGTCTGTACATTGGAGATATTTAAAAAAATATATTAACAAACTATTCGAGGGTCACTGAGTCGAAATTATTTTATTTTTTGTATGTTTGTATGTGTCATTGAGGCTTCATCACGCCAAATCGGCTAAACGGATTTCAATTATTTTTGGTACACGGGTAGCTAGGTATCTACAGATGGTTATAGGATACTTTTTACTCGACTACGCTGTCAAAAAAAGGGGTTATACCTTTTTCTCCTCCACGACCGAAGTCGCGGGCACCTTCTAATAACTTAATACGATACTCGTGACATTTTGATTCATGTATGTCTAATAGAATACTTGTAGTAATATCTCTGTCTAGTCCAAAGTAGGTACCTACTCGCTATGAACACTGTAGGACAGCATATTTACATACAAATTCGTTGCGTCCGGCAAAACTCATAGCATTGTTCCTTAGCCCCTACAGTGCACCAATCTACCTACACTAGGAGTACGTTTTATAATGAAATAATGATCCTTATTCTGTAAGTAGGCTGCAA
The DNA here is from genome assembly GCA_905404275.2 of Hedya salicella. Taxonomy (NCBI): domain Eukaryota; kingdom Metazoa; phylum Arthropoda; class Insecta; order Lepidoptera; family Tortricidae; genus Hedya; species Hedya salicella. The sequence goes on from FR990104.1 coordinate 2,235,684, forward strand.
GGGCACTTTTACAAGTCTGACTCTACGGCATTTCCCAAGAGGAGACCACTGTTGAGGAGAAAAAAAGTCAACAGTAAGGCAGTTTTTCTAAATAACTCTTATCGAGTACAATATTTGTACTTAGACAATCCTAAATATCGACATCGATACAATGTATCCACTCACTTGCTTTTGGATTTTAAAAATGGTGGCCTATATTGCTCTAAATGAATGGATTATAGTTCCTTTGCTGCTCCGCGAACTAGTGTCTTTGTTAGATGTGACAATAAATTGTGCTCACATGCGCATATTTTCATGCAGTTTCCATAAAAAAAATACGCATGCAAATACAACAAACCAACACCAAACAGTATAATCCTCGACACGTGTTTCGCCTCTATAAATATAATTGATCCAACCTCTAGTCCAAGATCCGCTACAATGTCGTCTCCTGCCGTCCCATCACAAATCGGACATTTGACGATGGGATGACCGCCGTCAGTGCCATTTTTAACTGCGCGCTAAATATAATTGATCCAACTGCTAGTCCAAGATCCGCTACAATAACGTCTCGGGCCGCCCAATCACAAATCTGACATTTGACGATGCGATGACAGCTATCAGTGCTATTTTTAACTGCACGCTAAATATAATTGATCAAACTGCTAGTCCAAGATCCGCTACAATCTCGTCGTCTCGGGCCGTCCAATCACAACTAATTTATCGGGGCTGCAACAAAGGCAGTAGCTCATCGCGGACAGGTTTATGATCCCGCAGTTTTTGCTAACTGCCGCCTCCATTCGCTTTATTTATCGCTCGTTTTATTAATTAGTTGTGCTACACTCGACTTGTAAGTTTTTTCATAAGTCAGCTAAGTTGAGAGTGAAGGGCTGAAATTCCTTCAATGTATTATTTTTTGCTGCTCTTGATAAATTACTCCGAATCTCCACCAAATAAATAATTAAATATCAGGGACTAGAGATGGGCGGTGGGTAAATACCCAAGGTGTAAATCGGGTATTTACCCGGTATTTACCCAATCTACCGGGTATTTACCCGTTTCTACCCTATTTGCTGGGTATAAACTATTTGTTCTATATTTATTAAAAATATGATTGCATTAGGGGTAGAAATGTTACAAAATAGCTATTATCACAACTACCATCATCTTTTTACGAGGTTTTAGGCTGTATGCTTGTCTGTATGCCTATTATCAAATCTTATAAGTTCAATTTTACTGTAGGTATTCCCGGTGTTTGATTGAGATAAAATTTTGCACACTTAAGTTTGTTTGGTAACTTGTGTTATACTGCCATCGAGCTGGTCTGATACTGAAGATGGAAGGTTACCATGGGAACTCCTCAATTATTACATAACATAATTCCATAGTGTTTGAGATTGTAAGAATGTCTTGACAAGTACTCTGGTCTGGGATAGTTTCTAGGGTCTATAGTAGTCTAATATTTAAAAAATAATAATTGGTGAATAGCTTGTATGCTAAATGTTTCTAAATGTATTCAACCTATATATCACACTATTTCACTAAATGCCATTAAAGAACGAATACAATATAAGTTTCAAACGTGAAATGATAATAGGCGCTTCATTAGCTGAACCTAATTACCTTTTTACTCATAAATATTACATTTAATAAATCAGAAATCAGAAATCATTTATTGTCATATTGTGCATATACAAAAGTTGGTATAGAAAAACATTAGAGAGTGTCACAATAAACCGTTTTACGGTATACAATAATATACTAATTCAACAAATACTTTAATATACGCTATTTATCTATTGAGAATTATCCACTGAGAGAAAAAAAACATTAATAATATTACAATGAAATTACATTCCAAATTGGTACAATAAAAGTAATACACATTTAAATAAAATAAAAAATTAAATGTATACTGTGAAAACACATTATACATTATAATAAAATGTAGTAACATTAATCTATGTCAATTTGTAATTAAATGTCCATTTTATTATTCTCCATTTTAATAAAGTAATCATTGAGCGAATAAAAACATTGTTTAAGCAAAACAGTTTTAAATTTAGAGACAAATATTTTATTGGGTAGTTCCGCCCATGCAATATAAAGATATATTTATAGTAAAAGTCCTTTTAGTTAAATACCACATTGAATTATTTATTTACTAGCTTCTGCCCGCGACTTCGTTTAAGATATTTTTCCGGGATAAAAAGTAGTCTTTGTCCTTTGCTGGGACTCAAGCTATCTTCATAACACATTTCATCCAAATCGGTTCAGCGGTTTAAGCGTGAAGAGGTAACAGACAAACAGACACACTTTCGCATTTATAATATTAGTATGGATGCGAAAATCCATACCGGGGAAGGACATAGGCAACGTTTTATCCCGGAAAAATACCCTTTTCCGCGATCGTCGCGGGCAGAAACTAGTTTATAATATTCGTATATATATTGGTATGGATTCCAAATATTTGAATATAAATAGTTTATACCCACTAATTTGGGTATAAACGGGTAAATACCCGGTAGATTGGGTATTTTCCCGGTATTTACCGGGTATTTACCGGGTATTTACCCATGAGCGCCCTTCTCTATCAGGGACAATCTTATACAAATTGACCTAGTCCCAAACTAAGCAAAGCTTGTACTATGGATGCTAGGCGACAATATACTTAATATATGGATATAATATAATACTTAAATACTTAGAATGCATCCAAGACCCAGGAACAAACATTAGTGCTCATCACACAAACGCATCTATATCGGAATCCCTAACGTCATTCAAACTAATGTATTGTTTGTCATGACGCATTTTCTTACGAAACTGTAAACTTTTCAGGATTGTTATAAAACAAACCTAACCTAATCTTACCTAACCTAATCTACACGATGATCATTTAAAAATATCCTTAAAATTTACTGTTTCTGAAAACAATGCGTTATGTGACGAACGATACATTAGGACAAACGAAATTAGGGATTCCGAAGGAAACCCCACACGAATACTTGCCCTGGCCGGGATTCAAACCGCGTACCACCAGCATCGTAGGCCGTTGTGCAACCCACTGAGCGAAAGGTGTCAAATGTGAGGGATTCGCTCATCACGAGCAGTAAAAAATACTTTTTCGGGGTTTTGGATATGTTTTCTATTCGGAAGCTGACTTAAGACTAAATCCTATTAACAAAAGTTAGAACAGTAGGGTACAATAAAATACATTATAAGAGTAGACGATGTATTTAAATTAAGAATATTGACTGTTCTAACTTAGGTGTGCAATAAAGAGTTATTGTATTACAATACAAACAGAGTACAGAAAACAATACATTAAAGGAGAGGTAAACGCTAAACAGCGATCTCTTCCAGACAACCTTTGGGAACTACTTGCCTATCTGTCTCGTATACTAGCATAAATGTTGTAATACTATCAATGTGATTTCCATCCTCCACAGTAAGTATTATGGAAAGAGTTTATATTTGTGTGCCATAGTAGGCAGATTAGCCTGCAAACACATTTTACGTACTAGTGGATCTGTGAGCAGTAGACTTTCAACCCTCATATCTCCGCCATTTTGAAAAAAAAAATGATGATTGTCGGTTGAGAAATAAGACTTGTAGAGGAGAGCATCCGGAAAGACATGTCAAAGCAGTTTTGCCCAACAAGCTGAAACGGAGACGCTTTGCTCGCTGCACTCGCTCGGTCGATGCAGCACTACGGCTACATTTTTGCGAGAGTGGAGACGAAGCCGCGATACATCGACGTTATACTTTCTATTCGTAAAGTGTTACAATCGTTCTCGTATTCAAAGACGGCAATGTATCTCGTCTTCGTCTCTATTTGAGTGATCGCGTAGTGCGTATATCAAATACATATTACATAGGGTACACATGTTCAATTATGATTAGGTGAGCACAAGTGCTTACTGATCATAATGTCTAACTATTTTTTATTATTGTTATCGATTTTTAGTACCCAGTTAAGATTAGTTTAATGTCTAAGACGTGATATAAAAATGTTGTGATGTCAGTTTAACTAGGTAGTAAATTTGCTATGAAAAATCCGTAGGCTCTCGAAATTAAGTATAAGCATTAAGTATTGGAGTTTCTTTCGATTTCGGTTACATGTATGGAGTGCCCTCTCTATACATATATATATTTTTTAACTATCAAATTAAGTAGCGGCTTATACAGGACACATATACTCCACATCAATTTATATCTTGTAGTTTTAGATTAAACTGCCTGTGACATACGGACAGACGGACATGACGAAATTATGAGGGTTCCGTTTTTGCCAATTTGGCTACGGAACCCTAAAAACGAAAATTCTATAGTAAATGTCCAAGTAATTATTGCGTGCATATGTTACATCTTTTAAAAGGCAGTTGAAAAATAATGTAGGTATTTAAACCTTTTTTATGGTGGCTAGTTCAGCGCCGCTTGATGCAGCGGATATTCACGACCTTTTTTAGATCATCTATTCACCTCATTGAGAGCGTTCTCACGCTGCGATGCATACATTTGTAAGTTTTGTAACTGTTACCCACATTTTAGTTTCCCATAGTTGACCGAGCGAGTGTAGCGAGCAAAGCGTCTCCATTTCATTGTAGGCCAAAATGATTTCGTATGTCTGTCTGTCGATCTCTACAGGACGCATTTGTTTTTCGATTATTATATGGTTTCCTTTTGTCAACTCAGTGTTTGGATTTTTTCAAAATGGCGGAGACACGGGGTTTTAAAGACTGGCGAGATCTACAACTAACATTAAATAAATAAATATATTATAGGACAATTTTCGAAACGAACTAGTCTCATGGTAAGCTCAATAAGACTTGTGCACTAGAGGACGATATATTTAATAGATAAATCCAAGACTCAGAAACAAATATTTATGCTCATCAGATAAATATTTGCCCTTACCGGGATTTGAACCCAGGTCCTTCAACTTCGCAGGCAATGTTACTCCCACTGAGCTAAACTGATCATCAAACATAGCCACCAGTTGTGATGGTAAGCCTGTTTCGCCCAAAACCCAATTAACTAACTACTAATTTAACTAATTTATTGATAACATAAAATAATACATCGATATAAGTACCTATATCACTTCCTAAACTTACACTAAGCTATACAATGCATTGTATTTGATATGAAAAGTGAAGCTGAAAAATGTGAACTTTATTGAAAAAAACAAAACATAAATGATGCACGACTTTGGGTGATGAGCTAGGATTCCCTGTGTTACAGAACCCAGTAGGGCATCAAAATGTTCGTTCCTTGCAATTTCCATATTATAGTTTCTCCAACTGTCTATTCTATAAAGCGAATCTTGTAACAAAATTCACTCACCTATTTTCCATCAATTTAAAGCACACAATAAACATTTCCACGTAATAAACTCTCGCACTCAGTTTATACATAAATTCAATTCCACACTAAAAAGCCCATGTTATTACAGCACCTTGAAAGAGCATAAAAATATCGTCGGCATAATAAATCCGTCGCTAGTAGCGCCATCTATCAGCGCGGCCCGGCACCCGCAACTGTAATGCGGGGCGACGACTGATAGATGGCGCTGGAGTGATCGAATGCGCTCGCGCACGGTATGTTTTGATTAGCTCTTTCGATACCAGGTGGTATCTATTATAAGATGTTTGTTTAGTGGTTCGTTATGATCGTTACGTAATTTATTATAAACATTGGGATTTAGTGTGGTCATAATCAATTATTTGGGTGTTTCGGTGGTGGAAATAACTGGGGATGTAGAGATGTTATTATTTTTGTTACGAGAAGTTGATTGATCGGTGTCATTCTCTATTTGTACTTCATGTTGTATCCTTAATAACACTATCTCTTCCTCTTTCTATTAATTAATCACCATTATTGATACAAAAAGGGAACAGTAAAGGTGCCAGTGTAAACTTTGTTCGCGGAAAAGAAAAAGTCATAATCCTCCTTTATACTTCTGCGTAGTCGGGTAAAAAATATCCTATGACCATCCATAAGGTGACTTAAATATTGACAGATATGCACGGTTTTTCTAACTTACCCCTGATTGCCTTACTGCTAGAAAACGGCCTCGCCCCTAGACTTCCACGACTAATCAAATGCCTTTCCGACCGGTTGTATCCGCGTAAAAACTCTGCGATACGAAGCATGACCTTAAGTGCACTTTAAAAAATATTTTTTTATTTGCTCCTCAACGACCGAAGCCATGTATCCAGTACATTTTAACTTACCCATTTACATAAATACGCGATTTATTATTATTACAGCGCATGCGTTAACTAATTACGTATAGTTAAGCGTCAATTTTGAGTCGTAAATAAAAAGATGTCATTCATGTAATGGGCTATTAAGACGAAAAAGGATGTTCGTTGTTTCTGCGATGTCTCTCACTCAGAGAGTTTCATAATTACATGCAGTAGGTGCAGGTACAGTCAGTGTCAAATAGTCTGTAGCATCCAAAGCGCCAAAAATATCACAGCACATCTTTATTTTTCTATACTATTATAAAATCAATTAATGGATGGATAGTTCCTTTGCTTTTACGCGAAATAGTGTCGTGGTTAGATGTGACAATAAATTGAGCTCACATGCGCATATTTAAAAAAAAATGTTTCTCTTCGATTGCACCTCAGACCGACAACATCTCCTGCATCTCCTGATGATGCCTCGTAGTGAAGCGAAACACGTGTCGAGGATTATACGTCTGGTGGTGGTTTGTTGTATTTGCATGCGTAATTTTTTGTGGAAACTTCATGAAAATATGCGCATGTGAGCACAATTTACTGTCACATCTAACCAAGATACTATTTCGCGGAAAATAAGGGATTAAAATCCATTAATCTACAGTATGGAATTCCGCAAAGCGCGGAATCTATCAACTATTATAAAGTTGTAAAAATGAAATGTCTGTATATAAAAAAAAATGGTAACGGACCATTTGGAGGTTACTGTATTAAAAATAATATTTGTATTTTTGTATGTGTCGATGTGACTTCATCACGCCAAATCGGCTAAACGGATTTCAACTATTTTTCGTATCTCCAGATGGTTATAGGATACTTTTTACCCGAATACGTTGAAGAAAAAAAGAGGGTTATGAATTTTTCTCCTCCGCGGACGAAGTTTGCGGGCAACTTCTAGTATCTAAGTATGCTAAATATATCGTCGTCTAATACTCATCATTCATCATACAAGCCTTATTGAGCTTACCATAGTTCGATTTGTGTAAAATTGTCTCTTGTTAGTAATTAGATAACATTAGTATCGGGAAAAAATATATAAATGTACACTTCTGAGAATCATAATAAAAATTAATGTTCCCAATTTAATATTTAATAGTTATATTTTTCCCGCATTACCTACTTTAATCGACCGATTTATGTGAGTGATATATTTTGACCACAAATACACTTCTGTGCTATAGGAACCTCCTAAAATGTTACCTCACGAATTTTAAAATCAAAACAATGTAGACCGCCATCCGTCCAGTTGAGTGATTGGCCCCTGGGCCCTGGAGGGACGCAAACCCTCCGTCTACTGACAGCTTTTAAGTGGAGATTTAAAGGATTTTTCTAAAATTTAGACATTGGAAGTTCAAAAGAATTGCAATATTCTATTGGGTCAAAGATCATTATTTTATTCCCAACAAACAAAAATTCCTCTTATAGTGGCTTATATTGCCAAGAATAATATTCTTATGAGAGTCGTATTATCGCTAATAAGGGTGCGTTTGGGCACAAAATATAAGGATGGGTACAAATATTTGTTAAAATTGAACACAAACAAGGAAATTATCAGCACTCAGAAAAAGACCGCTACAAAAATATTATAGCTGACCTAGGAGATTCCCGACTCCTCGCAACTTGGAGCGAAGGAGAAAAAATCATAACCCTCTTTATTTCTTCAGCGTCGTCGGATAAAATGTATCCTATAACCATCTGTGGATGACCAGCTGTACCCGCACCCGTGTACCAAAAATGGTTGAAATCCCTTCAGCCGTATTGAGGTGATGAGGTCGCAGGCATACAAATATATACACAAAATAAAAAAAACGATTCAGAGACCTTCAAAATATTAATGTCATATTTTTTAAATACCTTCTTCCATCCATAACTAAGACGAGTCTAGAGACACCTGCTTATACGTTACATCTATCTAGCCGTCTAGGCTACAGAGTGTACCAAAGAAATATACATACATGTACATGCATAACGACACTCAGAAACATAACTTTCCTTCTGACGACGTCGGGTAAAAATTTAACAGGTATTTTATGAATCTGACTTTGAACTTAGTAGGTCTGCCTAGGCATTTTTCCTAGTAATTGGATTCAGTGGGGGGCTGGGGGGGGGGGGGCACAAACCCTCAAATGGGAATGCAAACTGGAAGTTCCAGCATAAGACGGGCAGACGACCTCGTTATAGTCGTAACGAGCTGATTGATTCAAAACTGCGACCATTCGTAGTGGATATTATGGGTAGTGATGATAAGGAAGAGTGGCATGCACTAAGTTAAAAAAAAAAAGTTTTACTGTGTCTATTTCTGTCATTGAAGTTCTTTGGCCAGATCTCCCGAAATAAGAACTCCATGGAACGATTGGTTGCACAGGGCCAGGTCGAAGGCAAGAGAGGACGAGCCGGTCACTGACTCGCTGGACCGACCTTATTAAAAAGATCACACAGAGCACTATGGTACAGTGCACTCGCTTCGCAGACAACCGGGTGAAATGGTGACACATCGCGAGAGCTGCTGTCTGCCAGAAGAACGAGGATGGGAACCCAAATGTGGAAACCATTGTAACCTGACCACTTTGCCAAGAGTGATAGACTGATGCTAATGATTCTACCATGGGTGAATACGCGTACTAAGCATACGCTCACTCACGATAGCGGTACAGTATTACAATATGGAGTAGCGGTTCTGCAGCTATGGAAACATTGCACACCTTGCCCGCCACTGTCTAGAGCTACACATTTACATGTACAAAGTCCCTCAGCCACGTAGATATATGTTGATAGGATGTATAAAATAGGCACTAGCACAATATCAAGCGGTATTTATGATCAGTCAGCGTGTGGAAATAATGAGTAGTAACCCACATAGCCACCCTCTCGTGATGCTGGCTAATAAATTATCTGAACGAGATTGGCTACTTGCATGGGAGTTGTCTGGAGGGTTACTCTACTTCCCAACTAGCAAAAATAGGTTGTATAATTGTTCTACAAACGTTTTTGATGAAACTTAATGGTATGCAATTTAAGTCATACAAACATTTATAAAACGCGATTTTGGCGCAGTTTGTAAGACTAAATCGTCGTACAGTGATCACACACTGTTCATAAGCAAACACATTTAGTCACACGGCTGTCATAAAAAAGATATTAAACAACTATTTCGTCAGAAAAGTATCGTAAGTTCTTGTTTTCTGAGAGCAATTGGTTGTACAGTTATCGTAACGCAGACGTTTGTACGACAAATAAGTCGGTTAGATGCAACAGCAAGCTGTTTTAATTATAACAACATACTTAACAACCAGATTGTGAGTGCAGTACGTATTACAAAAGTAAGTATTACATTCTAATATGTCTTTACCGTTTTAAGTAACAGACTCGACATCAGATCTACAAGTGTGAAAAATCTAAAATCAAATACCATTATGAAATGCGAACATTACTTTATCGATCAATTTGCAAGGTTTTTGAGTAGGTACATTTTTAAAGCCCCCTTTAAATATTTTCATTATATTTTAATAAATTAAAATAATTTAAGTGTTTGTCTCTGTGTTAATAAGACTTATTATACTTAAAAACGCTGCCTTATGACTTAAAATAACTCTTAGCCGACGCCATCACTAAATTTTTGTGTTTTTTTCATAAGACGGTTGTGTATATGACTCTTGTATGGCATTTTAACAGTATAAAAGTTGTAACAAATTTAAATTATGATTCGTCGTACAGTAGTCGTAAAAGCTGTTCTATGATCAAACTGCTGTAAAATGTCATATTAAAATTGTAAAACCGGGTAAATGTAACGGCTAAAACTTTTGTACGACAACGTTAAAATAGCTGTATAAGTATGTCATACAAACGTTTGTACAACTGCGTTTTATGATCATATTGCATTTAAACTGAAATGCAGTATAAATTACACTTGTATAACGTCACGTTTTAAAACTTACTTATTTACGACGTATCTACGATGAAATAGTCATATAATGGTAAGATTTTATGACCATTTTGTTAGTTGGGTCGGAATGGTTAAAGATTACAAGTTTTTTTTTTATGCAATGTGTAAAGTAAAAACAGGCAGCCGTAGTCATTAGACTGAAATAGGCACTTGGAAAATGTATACAAGGAGAGCGTTACAGAACACCAAAACATAAATATCTTTTTTTTCTGAAAACAAGGTATTCAGATCACAGAACAAGATAATAAGGTTAGAACGGCGATGTGGGCGGAGTGCGCGCGCCACAATTTAGAGCAAATGCTCGTAACTTGTTCCAATAGGCACGCGGCCGCTCGCAGTTGCTCGCCGACCTTGCGCCAGATTGTATTACAAATAAATATTAAACAGTGGTGGAAAATGCTGAGTTGCGCATTTGTAACTTGTAGGGCAGTGCAGAAGTGAAGTGGCAATTGTAGCCAAAGGAGGAATAAAATTCAATCGGTATACGTAAATATCCTCATGTTACTATAATGTTTACGAAAAACGGTTTGGTACTAAAGGTATTACAATAATAACGATACTTGTTAAATTTCGTATACATTGCTCGCATAGTTTACGATGCCCACTTAACTTTCGCTGTTGAAAGAGCAATGTATTGCGCTCAATGAGAACGTATCTCAATCATTTGTGGTGCGCAGGAGTCGATCACGTGTAGCACGCACATACACAAATGCAAGCGCGTATTAAATTTCGTTTGTGTGGGTGAGCCGTGAACGAATCATAGCGCTCCGAGCGACATTGTGCGTGTGTGTGTTTGACTGTAGAAGTGGAAGGGATTTAGTGGCTACGTTGGTTCTGATACAAATTGTACTCGATAGCCTTTCTAACCTTATTCTCTTTTTCTGTGATTCAGATAATATTTCGTTATTTTTGTGCATGTTAAAATAGTGCTTTTGTTACCGTATCTTTTACCTCTTTCAAAAACAAAAAAAAAATCCAAAAATAATATTCTTCGATTCTGTGACCTCCAAATATACCGGTTCAATTTTTTTTTTGGAAATATATTTAATGTTCTGATATTAAGAGCCCAAAGAGCAATCCTGAAGATCTATAACTATCGTCCTTTCCTCTACCCTACTAACTTCATATACAGTGAATGTAAAGTACTAATAGTTAGGCAATTATTTATTTTCGGCACAGTTTTAAAACAGCATTGCGCAACTCCTTACAGCTCCGAATAAAAAAACAAAAGGCGTAAAGATATTGTTTGCTCTTATAACATGCAAACAAGACTCGCATTCTCTTCTAGATTTTTCATATTTCTAGGACCGCTTATTTACAATAGATTAAATGCGAAATTAGACCTATTTCCACTTAGCTACGCTCAATGTAAGAATATGTTACGTGATTCACTACAAAACATGACATACGAAGATACAGAGAATTTACTCACTGTCGTGAAATAAATGTTTATTTTAGATTTTTTATTATTAGTTCTGTGTAAATCTTAGTATTTAAGTTACCATACGTTCTATTATAATATAGATTAATATTTATTTTATATAAAATAATGTAATATTAGACTTTCCTTTTGCCTGAAACACAGGGGGAACCCTAGTTCAGGATATATAACAATCTGAATTTATCAATCAATCAATCAATCAAAATATTTTTTATTCAAGTAGGCCTAGTTACAAGCACTTTCGAAATGTCAGTTACATGAGAGTGAATGTTTGCTGGGAGAAATACAATATGATCCAACATTTGCTGCAAGAATTAGGGAAACCCAGAAAAACCTAATCAGATCATTTAACTTAAGTATAATATTATTGATAAAATCATCGTTTTAAAAATTAAAATAATCAATAAGATAAATCCCAAAAGGATTGTCAATAAAAAATATATAATCTAGAATGTGTCTAGAATAAAATTCTAAATGTCAGAGTATATAAAACAATTAAGATTAAAATAATAATAATACCTTAGGTATTCGTTAAAATAATTATTCATATACATGACGCTATAATTTACATTAATCCCACGCGGCTTCATCATTCATGTAGTCTTTTGGGCTATAATAAGCTTTAGAAAATAATTTTCGTTTCACAATATTTTTGAATTTACCAATAGACAACTCACTTATGCTGCTAGGAAGTTTATTATAAAATCTCGCACAGTTACCCATGAATGATCTCCTTATTTTATGGAGCCTAGTAGCAGGCACTGCGAGCTTATGCTTATTTCTAGTATTAATATTATGTATATCACAGTTCTTCTTAAAGTGGGTAGTATTTTTATGTACATACATAATATTCTCATAAATGTATTGACAATGCACTGTCATTATATTAATATCCTTAAACTTATCTCTAAACGAGTCTCTATGGTTCATTTTATATATCGCACGAACAGCCCGCTTCTGCAGAACAAATATAGTATTAATGTCGGAAGCACTGCCCCATAGTAAGATGCCATACGACATAATACTCTGGAAATAACTGAAATACACTAATCGAGCCGTTATCACATCTGTTAATTGACGAATCTTACTTACTGCAAAAGCTGCAGAACTCAGTCTATTCGAGAGATTAGCAATATGGGGACCCCATTGGAGCTTAGAATCTAATGTTATACCGAGAAAGACTGTACTATTAACTAGTTCCAGTTCCTCACCTTTAACTATAACGCTTGCTTGCTCGTGTTTTACGTTACTCGTGACAAACTTAACACATTTAGTCTTTTTCTCATTCAACAATAAATTATTTACATTAAACCAATTTACTACTTCACAGATAGCATTGTTTACGTCATTGTAGGATTGTTGATTTTGTACGAACTTGAAAATTAGAGACGTATCATCTGCAAACAAAACTATCTCATGGTGGGTCTTTACGAGGTGTGGCATGTCGTTTATATAGATAAGGAACAGGAAAGGTCCCAATATTGATTTCTGCGGCACACCCATAGAGACTAATGACCCCGTTGAACGCTTTCCATTCACGTCAACCCTTTGTATTCTACCATTTAAATAAGACTCTAATAAATTTAGTGCTGATCCTTTAACTCTGTAGTGGTGCAGCTTCCTGATCAGTGTCTCATGATTAAAGCAATCGAAGGCCTTAGATAAATCACAGAAGATACCTAAAGCATCTCGCGTTTCCTCCCAGGCATCGAAAATGTGTTATACGAGCTCAACTCCGGCGTTGGCTGTCGAGCGACCCCGCGTAAAACCGAATTGCTTACTATGCATCAAATTATTCAAATTAAAATGTTTTAACAATTGATATAGAATGAGCTTTTCAAAAATTTTACTAAATGTAGGTTGTACAGATATTGGTCTAAAGTTAGTGGGGTCAGAGGTACTACCCGATTTAAATAAAGGAGTTATTTTGCTATGTTTCATCAGATCAGGAAACTCACCGCCGTCAACACTGTTATTGAATATATCTGCCAAGTCAGGCGCTATGACTTCTATTAAGGATTTGACAGCATGGACTGAGCCCCATAGGTCATTGGTTTTTTGACATTAATTGATTTAAATGCCTTTACTACATCTGAAGGACTGACATATTCAAAATAAAAGTCCTTACTACATTCTGGGACGTTTTCTTTTAACAACAAAACGGCAGACGAAGGTGATGAATTTAAACACTTTGTTGTGGATACTGGTATATCGGTGAAGAAATTTTCAAATTCTGTTGCTACATCTAAACTAGAATGTATAATTTTGCCATCAATTTTTAATTCTAGATCACTAATTGCGTGCCTCGATCTACCAGTCTCCGCATTAATCACTTTCCAGGTGGTTTTTTAATTGTGTATTATAGAAATTAGCCGTATTTCTCCGTATATTATGTTGGTTCAATAAAAGTATTTGTATTTGTTATTTCATTTTTATAAAGTTACTTTTTTATATTTTTATAAAAATCGCTAATAATTATTGTTTACATATTTTTCCATAGTTGAGGCGCCTGGGCTTAACTAGTGGTTGGTTGGTTTTTTCCATCTAAAGAGCTCTAAAATGTATAATTATACAAATTACATAATCATAGTTGATACATGCCATTTCTAGCGTGAATTAAATGATTAGAATAAATTAACAAACTAAACCACTGCTTTGTCCGTATAATGAAAATTCATATTTTACTTTACAGTCTGTGACTATCTTAAATGAGTGATTTTGCTTAATTAATGCCTTTGCACGTGGACTATTGTTTACACGTATGTAATTATTCATTGTAAGTGTATGGTATTAGGAGATTTTGCATCTGTTGGTAGCTAGTGTTTTTATTGTAAATACCGCCGGAGTGATAGTCATCTGTATTATGTTTAAAACAAAACACTTCTATTTATTATCGCCACACATCAAAACGGAACTCAATGGCGTATAAATATGATTTAATTGATTACTTTTCCTTGGTTTTTGGTAATTGTAATATGATAATTTTCTTGGTAATTGGTTCCTTCGAGAGTATGGACGTAACGCGACGTCCGAAACATCGAAGCATCACCAACGAAAATTAGTTAAATAAATCATATTTATATGCGATTAAGCCCCGTTTTGATGAGTTGTGATAATAAGTGAAAATTGTGTAAGTTTAAATCAATGTATTTTGATTCATTTCCAAAGCGACTATCTATCTATCTATCAGCCACTGGCGTCCACTCTGCTAAACATAGGCCTGCCTATAGTTCTACAGTGTGCGATCCAGCACGCCCCGCAGATCGTATCCAATTCACCGAGTCTCCGCGACCCTTACGAGTATTTCCAAAGTGTCTCAGCTCTTTTAATAACATGATTCAATTATTCAAAAACATGGGTATTATTTCCAATTTCACCATGTACTACAAGTTGCAAATTGGATGCAGGGGTAGTCTACATAAGCGAACATTAAGCTGCAACCCAGGGCCCCGTAGATACAAGCGGCTACCAGCCCCCATTGAACTCAATAAACGATATTATGAGCAGTAAAAGCTTAAAATAAAAAAAGACAATCAAGTAATTTCATCAATTAAGTGGGCTTACTAAGCAGTATTAGCCCAGGGACAAATTCATAATCCACCCCTGAACGGATGAGTAACAACTGTCTATGTCTTTCATATGAACAGTTATAATCAGTCGTTAAAACGTGGCAGATTCACTCTTGTTTAGGCATTATGATAGTGTTCTTTGGCTTGTTTTGGAAAACAAAGTCTCCTCGCTGATAATGATGAAGATAAGTTTGCTTTTGTATCATAAACCTTGATTGTGTTTTAACTAGTCTCTATCTATCTGTGCTGTATTTACATAGAGATGCGGTGCATTAAGGCAGGGATTTTTGAAAATCGGATTGAAAGCAGATGCAGTCGCGAGCAAATACTGATGTAGGTACAATATATAAATGTACAAGGAAATGTCATAAGAATTGATAGACACCACTGGGGACCGAAGAGCTGGCAGCTTCTTTGCTCGATTAGCTTCGCTGTACAGCAAGGAAGTCCTGCCAGCAATTTCGAGAACATGCCAAAGGGGAGCACTTTTTAGGGTTCCGTAGCCAAAATGGCAAAAACGGAACCCTTATAGATTCATCATGTCTGTCTGTCTGTCCGTCCGTGTGTCACCGGCATTTTACTCAAAAACTATAAGATGTACATTTATGAAACATGGAGAATAGTTGTTGTGTGTAAACCGCTACTTAGTTTGATAGTTAAATAAAAGATATATATATTTCTGGGGGGGGGGGGGGGGGGGGGGGGCACTCCATATATGTAAACGAAACTGAAAAATATTTTTTTCAGCAAATCAGCAAATATCAATGTGTGGCACATATTTCGACAGTTCTAAAAACATTGTGAGGTTAAATACATTTTTGATTTAGTGTCATCAGGGTTTGTGGCAAGCTTCACAATCCGTCACCATTCTTCTGGTACTGCAGCTCTTCTCGTACATTCGTGGAGTGGACCATTGAGTGCACTTTTAACTTGGACGGTCCTACGCATTGATGACTGCCGCGCGCTCTTTTGTTTTCAACTTTTTAGTTTTAGTTCTAGTTTAATTTAGTATTCGTTGTTACGTAGGTCCGCGGGGGGAGCTATGTCTGGTCAGGTCCTGGCAGGTCGCGGCCTAACCACGAGTTCTCGCAAGATACTGCTCCCCCCGCAGCTCAGAGCTGTGTTCAACGCTTTTACGGCCCGGGTACGACTTTGCGCGACCAGTGGCAGCGGCGAGCGTATTTGTAATACAATGCGCGTGTTGCTAGTTAACCGCTGTACGGTGAGCGTGATGACCGTGGAATGTACAGTAAAATCGCTCGCCGCGGCCGCTGGTCGCGCAATGTCGTGGCCAGGCCGTTAGAGACGCTTAGGTCCTTTCCATTATTGAGTGGTTGGTGTCAGGTCGCTTTCCCGGTGATTCAGCGCTGAGTCCTGGATTATCCCTAGCGCGGAGTGAGTGCACGCTTCTCATCGCTAACAAAGAGAGGTTCAGTTTTTACGTTCCAATCGGGCTGTGTATCGTACGGTGTATGTCCATGCATATTCTGTCGCAAGGGATAGTCCAGGAAACCATACCTTGGGCTAGGTGTGTGTTCACGCATCGTGAGACGAAGGGTGGTCTATTAAGGGCATCGGCCTTGCTTTCTTGTTTTTTTTTACCATTTAATCACTTTATCTCGAATAAATAATTGCAAAAAAAACCGGCCAAGTGCGAGTCTGCTCGCGCACCGCAGCATTGATATTTTCGATTAAAATGGCTTTAAATGTACTCATTGAAATAAAACAATTTAACGGATTATATCGCGTATATTATCTCATTTTAGACACATTTTGGACATACATGGTCCACCCGTGACCATGGAAAGCTGGAAGGCTTCCGAAACGTCGGGAACTAAAACGAGATAATATACGCGATATAATCCGTTAAATTGTTTTATTTCAATGATTAATTTACGCAGAAACAGAAGAAAATATTATTTAAATGTACTGTTATTCTTCACCGTACCGTATAAGGCAGGTATATAGGTCCACCAACACCTTTTCATCTTTTTATTTTGTTTCTAGCACAGAAATATCTGTATCTTTTTCTGACAATAAGGAGGCTTATCCCTACCTATAAACAACATTACAAGATTTTTGAAAATTTTCATCCATTCCCCATTGAACCACGTCTTAAGTAGAGTAACCTCCGTGCTAGCTCACATATAAACTAAACCTCGATAATTTTCAAGGGAAGGGAAGTTAGCTCAGACTGAAATATTGGCCCGATCACTGCGTCATGCCAGATATTGATCATTCCATCGGTTGAGTGTATTTGCTTAATAACTCGCATGCGAGTGACTTCCAGAAGCATAATAATGTATACAGTTCCTCATCATCGTTGGCCTATAACATCTATAAAAGATTATTCAAACAAGTTATGCGGAAGGATGAGAGTCATGTGACAAGAAGGGATTAGAAGGTATTTATATGGAGATTTAGATATGCATATGGAGGGATGTAAGAAAAGGGGTAGGCCAAGAAAAAGGTAGATGAATTACGTGAGAGATGACATGAACATGTGAGTGACGAGATGACGAGTGATAGAGAGGTATGGAAAACATACTACGCAGACCCCAAGTAAATGGGATAAGGAACAGCGAATGATGAAAAGATAATTAAAACAGTGTTCATCAAGATACGGCACTTACGCACGTTACTCGATACGGGACACGGGAGCTATAGTTATATATTAAGCCGCATAAGCGACATATAAAAATTGCATCCGCCGATGAAGGGGGAAGGGCTGCGCGCTAATGCCTCAGTTAACGTCTTTGGGAAAGAGAAGCAAACCAGGATTCATCATGTGTGATCACACAACAGTTCTTCATTCAACATAGGTATAAGAAATGTTGATAAAGAGAATGTTTGAAAATTTGTTCGGTGAAGGGCTAAATATATATGATTTGATAAGTCAAATCAAAAACGTACCATGGAAAATTCACTACCAAATGTTATTCAAATATAATATACAAGTATAGACGCACACGTACCCGAGCACACATGCGTAAACACACGCACACGCAAGCATTATTTGTATGACATTGTATCACACATTTAAATTAATTTTACTCTACTTTTTAATTTCAAATTGCTACTGATGTCGTTTTGTTAATTTGTAATGATTCAATAATGTTATTCGTAGTGGTAAGAAGAACGGTGCCTCTCAGCGCAGGGATTATATAATTGAAAATACCAATGACTGTTTGTATGCTGAACTGTTATTTTCCTGAAGAAAAAAAAACATACCTAATAACAATGGTATTTAGAATCATCATATACAAATTGGCTACTAAAAGACACACTGAATAAGTTTTAAAATGTGCATTCTTAAACTTCTTTCGGTACCATCTTGTACAGAAGTTGGCGCCCATCTTTCCTACTTCTGCCGTGATTCTTTAGAAAGCAGTCTTCTCACTGCCTTTTAAACAATCACGGCAGAGTTAATTACATATTTATCCCCGTATCTTTTCCTATAATCGTATCATCTATAAGTTCCTTTTTGTAATCATCGAGCGTTAAAAGATCGCAATATCCGACGCCTCAAGGGACCCCATATATCCAGGTATAAACAACGATGACCGTCAAAGCCGGCACATAAAGTTTTCAGCGGCTTATTTAGCGTCTGAGCGCAGTCCGTCCGTCCGAACTCCGGCCGATATATCTACATTAGCGCTGTCCTCCGTCCAGTGCGAGACACGTACGAGGATACAGCGCGCTGGATATGACAGTTGCAGTCTATCCGAATTCCGGCCAACATATCTACATTAACGCTATTTTTTGTCCAGTGCGAGACATGCATGAGGATACAGGGTGCTTGATATGACAATTGCAACGACACGCCACGCCCGTTGATGTCATGATTTGATGAGGTGAGAAGAGAGATGATGAATGCGTTAGCCAGCTAGGTGGCCTACTACGCCAGTCAACTGTCTCATTGCAACATCCGAACCCGGCTCTATCCACAGCATGGTTGTACAATCTTCGTACAACTATTTATTACACTTTGTCAGATCATCGTATTTGGCCACGTGCCTTCTTGCTCTAACAGAGTTGTTCTAAGACTAATTATTTGTTTCCAACCGACCGTCATGGAAGTCGAAGGCATCAGACCACGCGGCAGATCTCCAATAAGAAAGACAGAAAAGATTAAAGTAGCAGTAGATGGACCACTACACGCAAGCAAATGAAGTTAGCTGTCAGACAGGAATGGATGACTCCATTCCTCCGTAGTAAAGCTTGCTATACCTAAAATGGTAACCACGACCAATCTGACAAAAGAGTAACGACCGAGTTGCGTACCATTGGATGACATCCAAACTTAGAGTATTTAACTAATCGAGATAATAAGCCGTGTCATTACCTAACAAATTTTTCATGCAGTTTTAGCGGGGGATGAAGTAAACACGTACAGCACACTACGGCAAGTTTTATACTTTTCTACAAACGCACACAATTAAAAGAAATCAATTACAAACAAAAAACACACCCACACATTGGTAATTTACCGAATAAACTAACCGGAGGTTTCGCGATTACAGCGGTTATATTATATGCTCTAAGCATCCAAAGGCTGATGTGAAGTTAATATAGTAACCGGTCATATTCACTTTCTCATAGGAGTATTCGGCATTTCTATTGCCCGTATATCCGTGGCACACCCGTGGGACGTCAAAAATGAAGATTTAGTCCCTCGCCGCGTCATACATTAACCGACTAATGAAAACACGGTCTAGTGATGAAGCGGCCATCTTGTGACGCCCTTCAATTAAATATTTACTGTTATACGGACAAATTGAGGAGACCCTTGCTTAGTGAGGAGAGATGGACCACTCGACTGATACGAAATTAATTTGGAAGTATATTAGTTCTAATTAGTTGACTTAGTAAAGGATTTTTTTGTGCTACATTCTATTTCTTTTTCTTTTTTTTCTTCTCAGTATATATGTGTCCACTGCTGGACATATGTCTCTTGCATGGATTTTCAATTGGTTCTTGATGCGGCGAATCTATTCCAGGTCGGCCCTGCCGTCTTTTTGATGTCATCCGACCATCTTCTGGCTTGCGGTTTTCAACAACATTCTATTTACCTCTTGCTAAATATGAGCAATATCTTCATCTTTTATTATTGTGTTTTTTTATGAGGCCTATTGCAAGTGACCACTCATGAGAAGTCTCAAAGTCAATGATAGGGCAGTGGAGCGAGCTATGCTCGGAATCTCTTTCCGTGATCGAATCAGATATGAGAAGATCCGCCAAAGAACCAACATTGTCGATATAGCTCGAAGTGGTAGATTTAAGTGGCAGTGGGCGGGGCACATTACTTGTAGACACAATGGCCGTTCGGGCAGAAAGGTTTTCGAGTGGCGACCGCGTACAGGTCGACGCAGCATGGGAAGGCCCCCAAGAAGATGATCCGATGATCTGATGAAGGTTGCGGGAAACCTTGAGATTCTTGAGGGAGGAAACTACTTGCCTTGCTTTGTCCGGCAGTGGACATCTTTGCTGATATGAATGAAGCGGTTATTTGGTCGTTTCAGGCGTATGCCGCAAGCAGGTTGAAGAAGCTAAACGAAAATACAGATTTGTATACAGGTAGACCGACACAGACTTATAAATTTACTATTTCTGAACATGACCATGGAATCTAATCATTTGTATTTATTTTGTTTAATATAGATAGAATAGGCAGTCGTTCATATCTCTATACGTACTGTTATAAAGTTGTGATTGAAAATTGCGATGTTTTTTTTTGCTTTTTCATCTTTGTACGTACGTGTCGTTGTGGCTTCATCACGCCATAATGGTTGAACGGATTTCAAAAATTTTTGGTTTATAGGACACTTTTTACCCGACTACGCTTAAGAAAAATGGGTACTTTCTAGGAACAAATAAAACTAAAATAAACGAAATATTTGCTTAAATATTTTTTCTGAAAATATTTCCTCTGGAGTCGAAATAACTTGATTATCTAACCTATTACAGCTGACGCAAAATTGTCACAGATTCTCAATCCCTCGCCTCCACAAATCAGCTCAAAGCACTTCACCAATATCCTATCCTTCTTTCAAAAAAGGGTGTATCTTTACACAAAAATTATTACACTTACGTCCTTATCGAGGAGTTTCTCACGCTCGGTTACTGCGGGCATTTCAAATGATTAGGCAGATTTATGCGCCTGGATATCGCTTTATTCAAACGTTACTCCGTATTAGTTACTCAAAAACATTTTTTTTGGGTTCTGTACCTGAAAAGAAACAAACGGAACCCTTATAGTATCACTTTGCTGTCCGTCTGTCTGTCAACACCCTTTTTCTAAGGAAGCGTGGAGGTATCATTTTGACGACACGTTTGGCTCAGTGGGTTGTACACGGCCTACGAAGCTGGCGGTCCCGGGACCGAATCCCGGCAAGGAATGTTTGTGTGATCAGCACAAGTGTTTGTCCTTGGGTCTTCGATGTTTTCTATGTATTTAAGCATTATAATTTATCTATATAGTATGTATATTGTCGCCTAGTATCTATAGTACAAGCTTTGCTTAGTTTGGGACTAGGTCGATTTGTGTAAGAATGTCCATGTGTGTTATTTATCAAAGGAATCAAGTTCAAATGAACATTATGTGTGCGGTCCCGTGAAGCTGTAAAAAATCAAGCTTCTATGTCAACGCAATCCAAAGATGTATCATTAATCAGAATCAGTCATTTATTTGCTAAACATGGTAGGTAACATATAGTTGGTCTTAAATCTAATTATAGAGCTACATGTTTCGTCACATAAACATGCAAATATTTAATGGTATGTGTGTCGCATGCACAGATTATTTATGGATTAGTAGCAATGTCATCATTCAAATATTCTTGAATAATAGGCCTTAGATGCTAAGAACTTAAATAGTTTATTTTTAAATTCCTTTACGCTTTCCAGCTTTAAAATTGAAATCGGTAATTTATTAAATAATTTGGGTGCCATTCCAATAATACTTCAATAAAACTCCAATAATACTTTAATAATATTAATCATTTATAAAAGGTGTTTCCATATAAATTGCTCTCCATGGAAAACCTGTAGGGTACTTCCAGTTATCCTAGAAACTTGAAATTGGATATGAAGGTAGCTCTTATAGCATAACCCACGAAATAAATCTATTTTATTTATACGTGTCTATGTCAAAACCAATATAAAATGACCCCATACCGCGTACATTTTGCTCAAGAGTAGGGTTCTGCTAACACTGGATTGTTATAGATACGGCCGTTTTAGCGTATATTTAGTAGAGAACCCTCAGTCTGTGAGTCCAACTCGCACTTGGCAGGTTTTTTTATGACGTTCAACTACATATACACATACAGGTACCTGCTTTTAAACTACGATATGTAGACTCTTTATCTTGTAGACTTTCCAGGAAATGCGCAACTTACACTTGAAGGAGAATTTACTCTGAGCTTGCCGTATACTGAGGGGAAGGGCGTTCCAAATATTCATTACCTATACGAATTTTCTTAAAATTAACCATATTAAACGGATATTTCATACTTTATCACCTGATACTACTAATATGTATATATAGTAAGCATTTTTAGTTGCATTTATTTGCATTTTTAGTCCTCGTCCAGGGATCTTCACAATAACTCCTCGTAAGCTGCATTCTTTCCAACTGCGTATATCTATATTATGCTCAAAACTGGCTCAGTCCGTTTCTTAAAATTTCTGTTTCTAAAAATGGCCTTTTTCCAACGAACGTCTCTTTCCTATAATATCTGATATTTATTTCCTATGATGGCACTATTCCTAAAATGCTCGCTTCCTGTTATATCCACTTTCAGAAATGGCTAGCTTCCTATAATGCACACTTATTATGATTGTCATGTATCCCACCGTTAGAACTAAATCAAATGAAAAAGGACCAATCCGAAGATACGACCTTTAGAATACTTAAAGCCGGTTCACACTTACTATTTAAATATTTATATTCGGTGAACATATACGAACAAAAAAGATCCCGCAGAATTGAGAAACGTACTCCTTAACAATCATACATAACAGAGAAGGATATTTTGGGAAGCAGACAATTTGGGAAACAGACTGTATAAGAACTAGACATCATAGTAAACTTTCAACGTAGGGAGAAGACCATTTAAAACAACTGATATTTTAGAAAAAATTAACATATACAGTATCATGAGAATATGTAACCGTTTGATGTGGAACATTTGAATAATGCAATTTCACTCTATAAACTCATACAACATACAAACAACGATACTAATTAATTTACATTAGAATGAAAACGAATTTACTTTAAACGCATTTAATTAGTAAAACATGCATTATACAACAACACCAAATAACAAACTCCTTTACGCAAACTTAAAGCACGAAACTATACCAATCTTCACCGAAAAACTCATCTGCTAAAAGCTAGCTAATTAGCTTAATATTTAAAAACAAGGCAACGTTAAGCGAAATTTATATAAGACAATATTAGGAGAGAGAAATGAGCAGAGAGAATGCAATAACAATAAATAGCAATAAATAAAAGGATTCCGTCTCTGCTTGTATTGTATGATGCTAATCCCGGGCGCGGTGGGGCAGAGAGGGCTACTCTTTAAATATTTCGTTTTGTATTTATTAATTTTGATATGCTTTTGGAATACTGGTTTTTGGTAATCACTGAAGTGGAATCTTTTGCTGCAGTGTATATGTTGCAGGTAAATGGGCAAAAGAGAGATTTGAATAAATCTCTATCGGACTTGATCAAATCACGCAGGATGTTGAAATGGCGAATTTGTTTTGTCATTTACTTAGAAAACATAAGTCATTTGATGAAATATCTATTTTGGGCAAATATTCAAAGTCTAGTCACTAGGTCAAGTAGGGTATCATATGAAAGGGCTTGATCTGTACATTTTCGAACAATTTTTTTTATAAGAAAGAAAGAAAGAAAGAAAGAATGGTTTATTTGCTGGAATACTTAAGTCTAGGTACAAGGTCTTATTGTAATATATAAGTTCAGTATTCTGTCGAATGATATCGACATGCAAAATAAATGTAAAAAAAATGTATGAATGCATGCATTATTAACATTATAGAAATATTTAACACACAATAATATTTAATTTGTGATACAATAGATGAGGCTACTACGTTCCTCTATTGTGCCTGTTATGGTCCATGAATTCATTAACACTATAGAAACAATGTTCTGAGAGCCATTTGGTAATAGAGTTCTTAAAAGCATTACCCTGTAATAGTTTAATATTCTCCGGTAGGCTATTATATAAAACTATGCACATATTGTAGGAATTTTTCCGGTAAATTAAAGTGCGACATGGAGGTTGATACAGAAGATTCTGATATTGTGCTCTTTGCCTACCCACAAAAACCTCACATCTATTTTGAAATAATTGTGGATGATATTTTACATGTAAGCATGCCTTTTTTATATACATGCATGGCAATGGCAATATATTAATTTTTTTAAAGAGTGGCCGGCAGCTCCATTATCCACGCTTTGGCTATGGCTATGGCACGAATACACTTTGGCTATGGCACGAATACACTTTTTCTGTAGTAAAAGTGCCCTTTCAGCGTCTACAGAATTTCCCCACAGTAGTAGGCCATAATTGAGGACGGATGAAACGTATCCATGGTAGGCTGTAATAGCTGTCTCAACATTAATAGTGTTTCTTAACCTCCTTAATGCATATACAAATCTGTCTAACCTAGTACAAACATAATCGACATGACTTTTCCAATTAAGATGTTTGTCTACATGAAGTCCCAAGAATGTAATACCATCAGATTTAACAATTGGGTAATTATTATATTTGATATCTAATTGTATTGGATTATTATTATACGAATAAAATTGAACATAGAACGTTTTTGTCATATTTATATTTAGATTATTACTACATGTCCAGTTGTTAATGTCTGTCAAGGCATAATTTACATTAATTTCATATGATCTAATGTCATCACCTTTCACAATCAGTGTTGTGTCATCGGCAAATAATATGCATTTATGTGGTGAGGCCCGTGAGAGATCATTAATGTGGACTAAAAATAACAAAGGACCTAGATTACAACCTTGTGGAACTCCAGTGCTATTTTTACGGAATTCTGAGCGATATCTTACTTTCATGACACTAGTTTCTGCATTAACTATCTTTACTACTTCCGTACATTGTTTTCTATTAGTCAAAAAGTTTTTTATCCATTCCAAGGCTATTCCCCTAATGCCATACAATTCAAGCTTTGATAGTAGTTTAGAATGCTCAACACAGTCAAATGCTTTACTTAAATCTAAAAATATCGATAATACGGGCAATTTGTTATTAATACATTCTGTCACGTACTTTACAAAATTGAAACATGCCAATTCAGTAGAGCGCCCCTTTCTAAATCCATATTAATCGGGATGTAAAATCTTCTGATTTTCTAAAAAATGTGTTAGCCTACTACACATGGCTTTCTCAAAAATTTTTGATATTACTGGTACGATTGTGATAGGCCTGTAATTGCTAGGGTCTTCACGATCTCCTTTCTTAAATAATGGCCTTACTATGGACAATTTCAACTGATCTGGAAAGATTCCGTGAGTAAATGAAAGATTTACAATATGGGCCAGAGGTTGACATATCAAATGAGCATTTAATTTCAGTATATCTGTTGTTATATTGTCATACCCACAAGTCTTGCTGTTATTTAGGGACATAATTATCCTGTGAATTTCTTTGCTGTCAACTGGTTTCAAAAATATTGTTGACGGATGGTTAGTTAAATAACTTGTTCCATTTGTTGGTGTATTTTTAGCACCAGAATTAGAAGCTATTATATCAATAAAATAATCGTTGAAAAAATTACAAATGTCTTGTGGATTTTTATATGTCACATCATTAGCGCGTAGAGAATTAATATCGTTATCGTCAATTATACTTGCAGTAGTCGATGATATAAAGTTCCATGTTGCTTTACATTTATTTTTATTCTGCCATATATAATTATTGTTACTGATTTGTTTTGATTTGAAAATACACTTCTTTAGAATATTACTATAGTTTTTAAGTTCGTTAAATTTTGTCTTTTTTCCAGTTTTTACTGATCTCAATTTTAAGTACAATTGACGTTTGGTGTGACATGATTTTCTCAACCCTTTTGTTAACCATTTAACTTTATTTTGACTGTTGGTAATTCTGACCTTTATTAGTGGAAAACACAAGTTATAAAATAAACAGAATAAGTCATAAAACGAGGTAAATGCTTCCATAAAATTATCCGATGCTAAGACATCAGTAAAAGATAAGGCCGCGAGACACCGGGTAAATTTACCGACATTTTCTTTGCAATAATCCCGTTTAAAGTCATACCAGTTTAAACACATTTTTTTCTCTTTCACTCGGAATGTCAATGTTTGAGCCATATCATGGTCAGATAAGCACAGTCGATGTGTCTTCGCTTCAACATTTTTTAAATTACTGGCTATTTGGTCTATGCATGCGTTAAGCCTGGTCGGTGAATTAATATGCATTGATAAATTGTAGTTTGATAATGTGCTTTTCAATTCCTTACAGAAACTATTATTTTTCAGAACATCGATGTTCCAATCCCCGCATATTACTATCTTCTTGTTTTTATATTTAGAAGTAAGATGAAAAAGCAATACGTTTAACTTGTACATGAAAAGACTAATGTGTGACTTTGTTTGTTCTGGGATCCTATATATGACTATTATGAGTAAATTTAACCCTATTACTTCTACTCCACAGCACTCAAAATAGTAATCTTTTGCTAATCTTGACTCGAATTCAATTTGTTTAACACTTAACGACTTATTAACCAGAATGGCAGTGCCACCTCTGCTCCCTTGCCTACAATACGAGTAACTAGCTCCTAATTTATAATTGTCAATTTTAATATTGTTTTCTGAACCACACTTAACAAAAGTTTCACTGATACATATTGCGTCAAATTCTTGGTTCTGTGCACGAAATTCCTGTAATTCTAACTGTAGTAATTCTATTTTATTTAGTAGCCCTCCCATGTTTTGGTGCATTATTCGAAATTTATTGTCAATTGGAACAGTATTTTTGTACTTTTCATTCACGAAAAAACTCGTCAGAGCCTTTTTGGATGTCATGACAAGAACAAGAGCAGTGAGCTGTCAAGGAAGATATATTATTATCCTTCTCTATAACCGTAACCATTGAACGTATGTCTTGAAAGATAGTATTTAATCCAGAACTATTTACCCGACCTGTTGTTATATGGAACATACTATGGTCATATAATAGATTTCGGTTGCTATCCAATAAATAAGCATAGTTATATTTATTATTATCTGTATATAATAATTTGTTAAATAATTCAATTCTCCTGTTGAACATATTATTAAAATAACCCATGTTAAATGTTGGATAGCATATTATTATATTTGTATGCAATATTGTAGACATAATGTTTCTTATATAGAGAACCAAATTGTCGTAGTTCTGAGACTGCTTAAAATCCTCTTCTCCTATAAATATGAAACAGTAATCATCTTTTGAAAAATTTACTAACTTGTGTTCTATGTTTTGAAGAAGTGTACGTACTCCAACACCAGGATACAGATAGTGACAGATATTATATTTTTCACCTAGCACATAATTGGCATTTCTTGATATTTTGTCGTTTACATTAGAGCTTAGTATGCATATCCTTCCAATTTTGCTACAAGACTTATTTTCGGCTACAGCGTTATCTAAAGGTGGTGATGTCTTTATGGGTATAGGTGGTGTAGTACTTTTCCTGTTGGCGGCGACATTCGTCGGCGATATTGTTGAATTGCTCTGAGGATTCTCTGACGTTTTCCCACTTTCCAGATCAAAAACCAATTCGGTAACGGTCCGATTTTTAGTATTTCCATCCTTTTGAGTTTCATTGTGACTAGTTGCATTCTCATTCGGTGAAGTAATAAGTGTAGACTTAGTAGTAATCTTATTCCTGCGACGTTTTTTGGTAGACTTACAAATGTGTTCTAAAGTTGTAACTTTTTTATTGTATTCGTCTATAGTATTTTTTAATGTTTCATTTTCAGATAGAAGATTTATAATTTCATTATCTGCAATCATTAATTTATTCTTCAATTCAGTAATCTCAGCTTCCATGCTTTCAATTTTACTTTGTAGATGTTCCCCTATCTGTGGGCAGCTTCTATTCAGCTTACTACAATTTTGTGACGTTATTGATGTGGTGGATGAATCAAGGTCTCCTTCATCTTCCAATGAATCAAATGAGTTTTTAGTGGATAATTTGAAAGCATGTTTTTTCCTATGAGTAATATTATTGATTGCCGGAGAGGACGTGATTTCTTTTTTATCATGTGGACTTTTCCTTAAATTACTGATTTGACGCATCCAGTTTTCTTTATGCCCCTTGGGGTGCGAGATAAGTGGTGAACTCTGGTAGGGTTGCGAAGGTGTTAAAGCTGAGTCTATCTGAGATATCGGTGTTTTGGAAGATTGTTGATCATTTTTATATTTGGTGCTAGTCGAGTTACTTGTTTCTTTCGCTTTATTTTGGTTTCTTATATTTTTATTATGCTTAAATTTCGTTTTATTAACGAAAATATAAAAAAACACCATTCCCCCTTTATCTCCGAAGTTTACCAAACGAAAAATCAGGAATTATCAGGAATTATGTAATTTAATACGAATATTACACAAATAAGTGAAAATTTGTACGGAACCCTCGGTGCGCGAGTCGGACTCGCACTTGACCGGATTAAATTCATTTCACCAGATTTGTTTAGTGATTTGATAAAATCACTGAAACACGCCAGCGGTTTGACGAAACGAACTCGCAAAGTCAACTCGTTTTATCTTTTCACTACACTCGTTCAGTGATATGATAAATTTACTGATGATAAAATGGATTCGCCACTTTAACATCCTGCGTGATTTGGTCATATCCCGTAGAGATTTGAACAAATCCCTGTTTTGACCATTTCCATGCGACGCATATACTTAATTATTTTGCGTATATTATAATTTACAATTTTTTCTATTGTAGTTAAGGTAGATTAGTTTTTTCTTGTTCTTATTCTGTCCCATAACAGTTTAACCGGCATTCAACCGGTTTTTACCGGTGTATAATTGGTAATTACAGGTTAAAACTGGGTTTTACCACTAAATAAGAGCTAAAATACCGGTAAGGAGTGGTTATTTTTTGTTACTGTTCGTTTTCATACCTGAAAATAATTAACACCGTCTCCGAGCCTCTTGAGTCCACAGAACTGATTAAAAAAATAGACGACAAAGCTCACTGTTTAGGCCTCACTGGCACGAGCGCTTTTTCAACGAGCGTTAAAAAATCGTTGAAATGGTACAAATTGATACCCATGTATTTATTCGCACCACAGCGGTTTAAAAAGTTTGGCGCTTTTTTATCGAGCACTGTTGGATTTTCTACGTTGGGCGTCCGACGTTAAATTGAATTGAAGGTGCAGAACTCAAACGTCGGGTTTTACCGCGACGATATTTAAACTTTCGTGTGAACTGGGCCTAACGGTAACTTTACCTGTCACTATCTCTATTCAAATAACTTCCAACCAGCCAGCTGCTTGTCACCGATGTATAACCAGTTATTACCGGTGATAAACCGGCTATAGCCAGTGTTACATCCGGTTTGATGACCTAGTAAATATCGCTTTAGACTAAGAAAATAAGTAGCAAAACCGTCTCTATGCCTCACGATTCCACAGAACTATTCTAAGGCAGCGCCGACTGTTACGGCGATAACTTTAATTTGATCAATCTCCATTCAAACCACTTTACGTCAAAATCACCATTTGACATGAGGTATAACCGGTTATCACTGGCATATAACCGGTTAGTAGTGGAATTAAAACCGGTAATTATATGAAACCATCTAGATCGCTTTGAACTGGTATTAAACCTCCCGATTTCACAGAGCAACCAAACGAGAGCTAGACCGCTTTGAACCGGTTTTTTTGTTATTATTCGGTTTTAAAACCGAAAATAAATCACCGGCGTATGACTTGTAACCGATTTAAAACCGGTTATTACCGATGTTAACATCGGTAATATCCGGTTTGACGGCCTAGTAAATACTACTTAAGACTTGTTTTTGAAATAAATCAATTTAGCGGATTATATCGCGTGTATTATCTCATTTTAGTTCCCGACGTTTCGGAATCTTTTCAGCTTTCCATGGTCACGGGTGGACTGCGAAAAGATATATTTTCCTCTGTCAAAGTTACAATATATGCTAACTACCCATTTTTGAAAAAACAAATAAAGGTGTGGATACATGCCAGATGGGCCTAAGCTGTAAAGACAGTTACACATGTGCCAGAAGGGCTTAATTATTATATTTTAATAATTTACCAAGATAAAATTTGGTTCTTTTTGCCAAAAATAAGTAGTAAAACCGTCTCCACGCCACCCGATTCCGCAGAACTAATCCAAGGCAGCGCCGACTGTTACGGCGATTACTTTAATTGGCTCAATCTCCATTCAAACCACCTCGCGGCGGGCGAGGGGGGGAGGGGTCCCCAGATTTATAGCAAAAGGGTAAGGCAAATCCGTGTTTATGAAGGAAGGAAAAATGCGGATAGTTTCCACGGGTCTGGTTTAAGTTTCACGATTTGTGATTGTTGAGGAAAACGGTTTTGGTGAGATCAGCGGACGACGAATTGGAGATGTGTCGTACACTTATGCATTATGCAGCATGCAATTTAAAACAGTGGCGGTGTTTGATATAATAGTATATTATTATTTTCTTTTTGCATGTGAATTACCATAACTTTTAACAGTGTAATTGTGATTGTTGATTGGTTGAAACGATTTGTGATTGTTGAGGAAAACGGTTTTGGTGAGATCAGCGGACGACGAATTGCAGATGTGTCGTTTGCTTATGCATTATGCAGCATTCAATTTAAAACAGTGTGTTTGATATAATAGTATGTTATTTTTTTCTTTTTGCATGTAAATTAACATAATTTTTAACAGTGTAATTGTAATAGGGATGATGACAATTTTTTAAATATTTAGTCCTTAATGTAAATCTATACAATAAAATGGAGACGTATTTTTTCTTTTTTTACTTAATCAAAAAATAAAGGCATTGACATTGAGTCAAAATGTTGCGTGACGTCACTCCTAGGTACAAATTTCACTTAGAAGTGACGTCACGAGCGTTACTCCTGAACTTTAATGCAATTTATCTAGGTGTTTTTTTATTATTTTGAAAAAGCAAAAAATACATCTCCAATATTTTTTTATCTTCTAACGACGGGCTCATTAGAATTTTGATTTTCATACACTCTGTCATATTGCGGTCGCAAATTATTAATTAATTATATAGGCGTCAATGATATCATAATCAAAAAATATATATATATATATTACGGGATAATTTTACACAAATTGAACTAGTCCCATGGTAAGCTCAATAAGGCTTGTGTTATGGGTACTAGGCGATGACATATTTAATAAATATATTACTTATATACATAGAAAACATCCAAGACTCAGGAACAAATATTAATGCTCATCAAACAAATATTTGCCCTTACCGGGATTTGAACCCAGGACCTCAGCTTCGCAGGCAACGTTACTCCCACTGAGCCAAACCGGTCGTCAAAAAAATGGTATCACAATTCATTATATACGCTTGCTACGCATGTATAGTCTCAATAGCAACTCGGCTGACAAGCGTATATAGTCTGGCCATAATGTCCTTACCCCACCAACTACCTTCACTTGAAAATTATTATAACAAAAACCATATTGGTGTTATTCAGAAGTACTATACGATTGGTTAATCTTACCAGCCAAAGACTTAATGCAATTTAAACATTGCCGCTTTTCAGGGACAATCGCTTCTTGCTGTTGCTTTACAGCATCGTAGTTAATGATCATGCGAAAAAGCAGTTCAGCCACTTTTATATGGTTATCCCACAGTTAAACCTTTTTTTTTTTTAACCAACGCACGTAAAGATAAATTGTTTCTTAATACACAAAAACAACTTGACGTCTGTGACAGATACAAAACATTGCCATATTCAGTTTTTATATATTTGACAGTTCATTAGCTTGGAAGAGATAAAATGGTCCGACTCTAGCTTGATTGATAATGATATATCAATCAAATTTAAAAACAATTAGCATCAAATTCATCATCATGTCTCAACAAAAGGCGATGATTAGTCCAACCTATAATTGATTGGTAAGTAGTACTATTGAAATTCCCTATAGAACCTTATCACAATCATAATGGATGGAACTGCAAGCAAATTATATCAATACCAAACTTATATTAGGTGAGACAAGGTTCCATAGTCCAATCAATTCAGTGTGCTTTAGTGATAGCGCGCGTCCACTATACAACCCTGTCACAATCATATTTGATTGAATTTCAATCGAATTTCGTTCGAAACAATAGTTGGCTAAGGCAGATAAGGTTCTTAGATGTCTATTAAGTGCTTCGTGATGGCCCGCGGCTGAAAATAACATCTGTTACTACTTGTCTATTACTATTTATTATATATTAAATGTCTGTACATTGAAGATATAAAAAAAGGATTATTACAGACTATTTGAAGCTCAAATTATTTATTTTTATTTTTTTGTATGTTTGTATGTGTCGTTGTGGCTTCATCGCACCAAATTAGTTTAACAGATTTCAGCTATTCTTGAGCACGGGTAGCTGGGCATTCCCAGATGATTATAGGATACTTTTTATATAACTACACTGAAGAAAAAAAGAGGGTTATGACTGTTTCTCCTTCGCTGATGACAATGCCACCTTTTAGTAACTTTATAATGGCAACTTACATATGTGTATTTAGTTTTGGTTTAGTCTAATTTTGACTTTTATTGTTGATTCTACCGTACGGTCATATATATATCTTATGTTAGTAGCTCTTTTAAGGATGGTTTTATAAAATAGCAGTACTGAAGAACCGGCCAAGTTCAAGTCGACATTTAGCTGCCTACCTATTATAATCCAAGAGTGTGACAAACAGGCAGATAGATAGATAGACGGACGCCGGAGGCTTAGTAAAATAGGGTTCTGCAGGTATCCTTTGGATAAGCAAACACTGGCCATACCGGCAAAGCCACGGGAATACCTATTATTGAATAAAAATAACCAAAAGTAACATAATAAACGAAACAAAATAAAGTCAATCTTGAAAAAACAGAATTCCTAAAACTCTTATTTTAACGATCTAAAATATCGCAATTTCAAAAAGTCGTAAATCATATTTTTATATACAACAATCGACCTTACTGTATACCACTTAATATGCACAGTTATAGAGCACCAATTGTGACTTATTTAAGTGCAATGGTCTATCCTCATTCGTACATTACGTAAACTATTGAACAAATTCTACTTTTGTTTTTCTTTTTATTTGAACAAAGATTTGAGATGATTATAGGAGAGTTGTCGATGGTACGAGAAATATGCTATTGTTTGGTCAAGGTAAGGTTGGAGCCTCAGTGACAGCGAGAGGAAGATAATATTTTATATGGAAGCCAATCGGTACTACGAACAATGTTCCCCGCCTATCACTGCCAATTAAGCCTGGCAACTCTCTGACCTATGCCAACGATCTCAGTTCGACCGGGATCGTAGGAAACCATTGGATCATGGACGGATTATAAAATAAAAAAAAACATTTTTGCGCCACGAGCACGATCTGATGCCCATCCCATCCAACATGCTACCAGCCTGAGCGGATTTTCACTTCAGCTAGTCTAATGGTGTCCTACACTGCATTTACCGATCCATGGGCTCCGACGGTTTACATTTCCACAGTAATATGACCGGCACATTGCCATTTCACCTAGCTAAAGTACCAATAATTCCCAAACAAGACACAGCTAAAAAATTACACAAAAAAAAACTTATTTCAAATTTCACAACATGTCTTCTGTTATCCTCTGCTGGGGTGTAGAACTTGAACCATCATTCGCACCTGTTTAGCTAATTCTTTTTTTGTTGTGTTTGTAAGTGTCTGAACGGTATGTAAGAGAATATACTAAAATTGCATGGAATAGTGAAAATGTTGGGTTTGAAAACCTGGTGTCCTTCCATTACATCGACAAACGTTTCCTAAAATGCATCATTTCATTGAAATTTTCATTCCATCGAACAACAAGGTAGGAGAAGAACCTCTGACGTCACAAGCAGATTATAGGTACCAATAATACTTTAAATTGTCTCGCTAATATTGGCACCCCACCTCTATCTCACCTGATTCTAGTTTCTTACGCCTTCGCCATAAAAATGATGAAACCAGTTTGTTTCCAATTATAGTGGATGACTCAAAGTAAAAGTGCAATTGTAGTTTAGCACATCGGATGTAACTTAGGATGTTACGTAATCAGGAAACAAGGGAAATTATGTGTTCTATGAGACTGTAATTGACAAAAAAATGTCATGATCTCACTGAACTCAAATTCTGAACCTATTCCATCCAACACCCCACTCTTCACACTTTCACACATACACACTCATAGTCGCACACAATTTCTCTGCTATAGTCACATGCATGTGCATAACTAATTTCTTTTATGGCGGAATCTGGTGGTTCTCTTTAGAGCAACCTCGTTCCAGCCCGTCCGATCGCCGGAACAGCCGAAAGGCTCTGAAAAAATTCTGAAGATTTGAAGATTGACGGTTACCGCTTACCATCAAGCGATCCGTCTACTCGTTGGCCCCCCTATAACATAAAAAAAACCGGCCAAGAACGTCGGATCATGGTCAGTGTAGGGTTCCGCAGCAGTTCATACGAAAAAAAGCGCACTACAGGTGAAAAAAATGGTATATGAAAAAGTGCTCTAGCAAAAGAGCGTATCTCCACGGCACTTATGTCCTTTTGTTGAGAAGTGCCGTTTTTCGGCAATAACTCTAAAATGGTATATGTTCAAAACAATTTTCGTTGAAAGAATCCATTAAGTTTCATCTTTGTAAGATTTTTCATACTTCTTGGACTTAAAGTTCAGAAAATAGAAGATGGCAAACTTTAGGAGCAAGTATTTCCAATAATGCCCACTAATATATTTTTTTAGAAACCTCAAAAGTTTTTAATTTATCTGTCTATATATGTGCCACACAATGATATTTGCTGAATTTCTTTTTGAGTTTCTGTTACATGTATGGAGTGCCCCCATAGGTTTTTTTTTAACTTTATTATTTAACTATTAAACTAAGTAGGGGCTCACTCAAGACACCTACTCCAAATTTCATCAATGTACATCTTGTAGTTTTTAAGTAAAATTCCTGTGACATACAGACGGACAGATGGACGGACGGACATGTTGAAACTGTAAGGGTTCCGTTTTTGCCATTTTGACTACGGAACCCTAAACAAAAAAATAAACAGATTTGAATCCAGAACCATCACTCCGTCCGTCAGCAGCGTCACTACCGCTGAGTTACTCATAATTTTCTAATTTAAATTATACATTCAACAACAGTAGAACAATTTTATTGCAGTATACTAAATGGATCTCACATACTCAACACGATTATCGCAGAATCTCGACGCCAAAGCACAAGTGACGTAAACTGAAGTTTACTGCTTCAATTAGAATTCCCCTCGTGTCAAAGATTACTCACTGCGTTACATTTTCCTGCGTTATGCAAGAGCGTGAGAAATGTAATCTGTAGCGAAATCCTTGCATTTATGACCACTTGCATTTTAAGGAGTCATTATTAAACTTTCAGAAAATTAAACTCTTGTCAATGAGGCTGATGAAGAGTACATAGCAGTGGCGTGTATATAAGCCGATTCCCACCGGGTTGCCAAGGAAAGGCTTATATCTACCTTTTTCTTTAAATATGTGTAAAAACATACGCTTTGGCTTCCCTTGTAATTTTACCGACACTACGCTTCTGGTACCAGCCTACAGACTCAGTTAAGCGTAATCACTTTTTTTTCGACAACCTCTATTAATGTTCATCTCCCGTTATCATCCATATTTACTTCTTCTTCATCTTCGTGGTTCCCCCTGATGAGGATCGCGACCACACATTTGTTTCCACTCAGTGCGGTTATATGCCGCGTGGACCGCCTGGTGCATGCTGCCACCGACTGCCTTCCTCAGTGCATCAGACCATCTAGTAGGTGCCCTTCCTTGCGCACTTGCCTATTTACTACCCAGTACAAAAAAACGAACGTATAAATAAATAAATATGAGAGGACAATTTGACACAACTCGAATTAGTCTTATACCATCCTCTCTCTGCCCCTATCCCACTTATGTAGGGTCGGCACAACATGTTTCTTCTTCCATTCATCTCTTTTATTTGTCATTTCAGCGCTTACTCCTTTTATTTCTCATGTCCTCTCTCACACAATCCATCCATCGCTTTTATAGCCTAGCGATCGCTCTTCATCCTTGGACATCCCTAACTTTCTTCTACCAATATGACCCTCATC
The DNA here is from genome assembly GCA_905404275.2 of Hedya salicella. Lineage (NCBI taxonomy): Eukaryota > Metazoa > Arthropoda > Insecta > Lepidoptera > Tortricidae > Hedya > Hedya salicella. Next base: position 2,272,306 of record FR990104.1, read on the forward strand.
CCTCCTCATTACATGCCCATACCACGCTAACCTACTGCTCCTCATTTTGCCCGTCATGGGTGTTACTTTCAAACTTCCCCTTATATACTAATTTCTAATCCGATCTTTTGTCGTCACTCCACACATCTATCTCAACATTCTCATCTCGGCTGCGTGCACTCTTCTTTCATCCATCACTTTTATTGCCCAGCATTCTGATCCATATATTACGACAAGTCTTATTATCATTTTATAGATTTTCCCTTTTAGTTTAAGGGGCATTAAACTCATGTTGTAAAATGATTTGGCATGGTTTATTTTACGACCGGCCGCCTGCCAGACATCGGTTGATCTCCTTGGGAATTCTAGGCTGAGAAGAAGGATAGGTGGAAAGGATTATGATGGAGATGGATATAAGGATCTGGGGTTAGGGATACAAGTGCCACGGAGTACAGGGGAGGTGAGGGTGTGTGACACTAGCAGCTAAAGCAGTCCGGGGTCGCGTACCTCTGGACATAACTCGAACTAGTCCTATAGTAAGCTCAATAAAGCTTTTGTTATGAATATTAAACGACGATGTATTCAAACTTCGTTCGAGGAGGAGAACAAGTCGTGAACCCTCTTTTTTTCGTCAGTGTAGTTGGATAAAAAGTCCATTTCTCTTATTATTTTGAAATTATCTTCAATTTACAGACATTTTATACAAAGAAAATATCCAAGAACCAGGAACAAATGTTTATGCTCATCACACAAATATTTGCCCTTACCGGGATATGAACCCGTACCGCCTGCTTCACAGGCAGCGTTACTCTTCCTAATAAAAACCGGTCGTAAGTTTTATTCGTTTGTCTGTCTTTCACGGAACAATGGAGCAACGTGTTTTTTTGTAGTGACGTAGGCCTAAAAGGCCCGCGGCGCTCCAAGTAAATTCGGAGTTGGTATCCGTTGGCTGTTTTAGACGGTAGTCCAATGCATCGGCTTTGGTTGGTCCGTCATACCCGCATTTAGTCCTCCAGCTTATACGGGATGCATAAACGCAATTCCCTAACGTTAAAAGGCCTAAAAGCGACAGGGCTAAAAATTGCCCGTGGAATTTCTATTAAAGAATCTCAGAGAAATTGATGGTTCCGGGAAAAAAGCTAACGAATTTACCTCTGCACACATAACTTGTCAAAATTTACACCAGCGATGCGGTTACGTTATCGGGTTATCATCGCTTTAATCATTACATTATCAACATCATCATCATCATTGCAGCTATAAGACGCCCAATGCTGGAGACAGGCCTCCTCAATAGACTTCCATTCCACATAAGCCGGATGGAGGCGACCCCATCCAGCGAGTCCCCGCAACTCTAACCAGATCGTCCAACCACCTTGCGGGTTGCCTTCCACGCTGCACTTGCCGGTACGCGGTCTCCACTCGAGAACCTTTCTGCCCCAACGGCCATTGGTTCTTTGAATTATGTGCCCTGCCCATTGCCACATCAGTTTACTTACCCTGTTAATGCATATTAATATTTATTTAGATAGCTCAAAGAGTTCCGTATAGTGCTTATTCGAATGTTACTCCCACGTTCTGTATGTCTGTGTATCTGAGGTGAACAATAAAGAGTATTTGTATTGTATTGTCATACGTTTGCAACACAAACAAAGCCACAGGAAATAATTAGTACAACATACAACCTATCAATTTCGAGCGGCAAAACAGGTAAGCCAGACGCGTAATCCAGTACAGAGCAAGTTCAAAATGTCGGACAATGCGCTTGCGCAAGAACGAAAGTGAGTGGCCGTGTCGGTGACCGGCCGCACCATGTGTCTGCCCACCTGTGGTTGCGAATCTTGAATGCCTAAGTTTAAAAACATGGGTTCTGCAGTTAACTAGAGCGTGAAGTCCTTGGAATTTTTTGCCAGTAACGGGAATTCCTGGTTCTGCCATACTAAAATTCCTTGGTACTGCTTGCCCTAAATCAACCTAGATTTTTTTATAGAAATGAATATTATGCCATGAATCATCATAACGTATGTAACTACGTCATGCTGATTCATAGTATAATATTCTCTTTCTTTTTTAAGTTATAACGGGTTTGTTGATTGCGTTCATGATGTATTTTTATTGAGGTTGCCAACCTTAACAATAAAATCTTATGTACGGTTTCAGGTATACTTTTCTAGTCACAGTGATTTTTTTATCATGTTTATATTATTACCCGCCACTAGTTATAACTCAAATGTAAACTGCCAGTATCAGACGTTAACGCTTTTTTATAATAGCCAAAAAAAGAAAGCAAAAAGGAATTAAGAGTCCCCGGTAAGCTCGGTTCTCCCTACAAACGTAGTTACGCTCTCATTTAAAAACGACAAGCTACTCGTAGTTTGCTCTGAAACTTTGTACTTAGAATAAGTTAAGGTATATGCAGGCCTGTAATAAGTTTATGTAGCTTTAGATACTATAGTAAAAAAAAATACAGCGAATTTAAGATTTCATACAAAATTTGTTTGTTTTATAAACTGGAGCCGTATAAACTAATTACAGGCCTAGATATACCTCATCTCATTATATATTCAAAGTTTCGTTACAATCCAACCCGTAGTTTTAAAATGAGAACAAAACTCCGTTTGTATGGGAAGGTTAAATTCGGCCGAACTTGCTGGGGACTCTTAACTCTGTACCGCCTAACAGATCACCATTTGCTAATAATATCCATTTTTCAATAATTACTTATGCGAAAATTCCAAAAATAATGTTAATGTGTTCGGAGAGCCCAAATCTATCCGGGATATTTCATTTGTAGTCACTTTCAAAAAACGAAATGTTGTCCATTAAAAGTTCAGAATGGTCCAACTATGGTCAAAAATGAACTTTAATACTTCCGTAGATTCGATATATTATTATGAATGGCTCTCCTTATAATTAATTTTAATAATAATACTGAATTATCTTATTCTTTAAAAAAACATTTCAATTTTAATTAAGAAGTAACTTTTATCAAAATCGTTAAAACAAATAAATACTCTTTTCACCTCACTAGCTAGGAAAAATCCTGTTTACAGCGCCAAATTTGCGTGGAAAGGTTCGTTCTACCCGCTTTTTGTTTGAGTTTATCTTTTTTTATATGATTATTTGTCTGTTTTGTTATAAGTGAATTTCGTAGGTTCATTATCACCAGTTTTAAATGAAAAAAAAAACGGGTAGTTCTTTAATTCATTGCATACTAAGTAGGTAAATTCTAATACAACTGCATTAAAACTACTTAAAAAGTAATACATCAAATTAAAGCCTACAAAATAAAAATCGGGTAGTTATAATTTCATAGTTTTTCTTACATCTCACATTTTCCTCGCTGTTATGAACTGAAAAGTTGTTTCGCACGACTGCTAAATTATTTACAGCCCTGCCAAATAATGCTAATAATAATAATAATATGGCGTAGGGATGTGACGACCCCACCGCCCGCTGGTTTACCGGGGCAACCAGTCAACGCAGGGCAGCTTGTGGCGAGCTGTTGGGGAGTAGCGACCCCACGTACCAGAGTGCTCCTGGGGGACCCTGACGGAAGGTGTAGGGTCAGGACCCCCACCTCTGGCTTGCCTTAACCGGCCGGTCAGAGTGGAGTCGCTAGAGTTGCGGCTCGAGGGTGGATGTGAAACGTGAGTGGCGTGTTGGCTTCGGTAGAAAGTCCAGTGACACCTCTCCACCCTTAACACTCCGCACCGATGTTGCCCTCAGGCCACTATATGTGTAGCTATTTACGGGGGCCCATCTAGTGGTGGGCAAGTCATCGTCTACCAGTGCCTTTAGCCATGGGACACTTTTTCCTGGTAGACGTCCGATTGTCTCAAGCAATAGCCCAGTATTTAGTCCATCATTTCAATCCCATAACCCAGAATATTTAGATCTCATCACTCTCCAATAGTTCTTGCATCTAGCGAGTGCTGTCTCTGTGCGCGTCCCATGATACGGGCAGGAACAGCACCCGCGCGGTGTACACCTTACATTTCATTAAATTGTCGAAAGGGCCTCTACGCGTTGGCTTCGGCTCCGCGCACGCCTCCCAAAGGTCCGGGACACCACTGTCCCATAAGCGGGTGCGACATAATAATATCTAAACAAAACGCCATTCCGTGGAAAAACAAATGAACATCTCATATGGGATTCCACAAAGTAACACTTAAATGTATAGTATCAATTGGTTTATATATCATCCTAAAGATAGAACACATCACGCTTTTACACTTGATATTGTAGGTCAACTCGGTTGGCATAGTTACCACAATATTTGCACTGCGCTTAAATTAATTACATGATATACTTTGTACATTTTCCTCGAACGAGTAACCGGATATGGTAAGGTCAGAGAAAACCGCTATGGTAGGTAAGATATAGTCATGCCAGTGAAGAGGTGAATAGGATATTAAACAACTGTTTTACTGGTATGTTATAGAACGACCTTTCAATAATGAAAATATTGGTGAAAAAACTACTTTAGTCTCATAAAAACTCCTTGTGATACAGCAATGTTAAAATCACATTTTTGGACTTTCCAAAAAAATGCTTCATTCTAAAGCCTACTTACTAACTTAGTGACTACACGCAGTTAGTACCTTGTATGGGGGAATTAAGAACTTTGTTCTGCAGCTATGTTAAAACTTGCGCTTATCACAAAAGTTACCATACATTTTATGGGTTATTCAATGGTATTATCAGTTATTAATATTTTCGTTCTTTAAAAAAATACTTTCCCACCCCACTTTGAGCGCCCATAAAAAAGCTACACGTAAAATATCGTACTCAAAATTTTAACGTAGTTCCTTATTTTGCTTATTGAATCAGGATCTTATATAATTTTGACAAATTTTAAGATAGGCATTCCCTATTGTATTATTTGACAACTCATCAAACTTAGGTAAGTAATCGGTTAGAATGTTCTTAGAAACAGATTGGAAAGATTATATTAAACTAGAAGTTGCCCGCAACTTCATTCGCATATGCGAAAAAGTCATAACCCCTCTTTTTTTTACAGCGTTGTCGGGAAAAAGTATCCTATAACCATACTATATAAATACGAGATAAGTCGTTTTTTGATACATAAAAAGACGTAGTTATTGTCTTTGGTTATGTGGCAAAATCTATTTTTTTCACTAGTTCTCTCAAAGTTAACAATAGCCGTCCTTCAATTCAATTCTTTTAAGTGTGTGAAAAGCCGACTAGAGGTCAGTAAAACTAGTACAACAGAACTAGATGGTTTAATGAATAATATAGTCATTCCATTCTTCGTGTTGATGAATTAATTTGGAAGTTTATTATGGTCTGTGTGAACTTTGAGAACTGTTTAGATTGTAACTTAAAAAAAAAAACAAATTGTATGCTGCCATACGAAGGCTAAATGGAAGTGGAACTCATTGAAGACACGTTTGGCTCAGTGGGTTGCACAACGGCCTCCGAAGCTGGCGGTCCTGGATTCGAATCCCGGCCAGGGCAAGTGTTTGTGTGATGAGCACGAATGTTTGTTCCTCGGTCTTGGATGTTTTCTATGTAAGTAGGTATTTAAGTATTCCAGTGTCACAGAGTGTTCTCGAAATGCTACCAACCGAATGAAGTGGATACAAATTGCAAAAGCGGCCACCCATGTCGAGAGGGCCGAGGACGAAGATCAGCTGTCTTCGACTATTACATTTATCATCGAGACCACTCTGACAAGAGTGAGACGATTAACTACACAGAAAGATTTAAGTATTATAATTTATCTACATAATAAGTATATCGTCGCCTAGTATCCATAGTACAAGCGTTGCTTAGTTTGGGACTAGGTCAATTTGTATAAGATTGTCCCTGATATTTATTGATATTTATGTAGATAGTAATTTCAAAATAATTGTAATGTCTGTTCGTCTTGGTCGCTATACTCTGTCCAGGGGCGTGCGGTCCATATAGGCACAAAGGCATTTCCTACCCTGAACGACCATGGCTCCATACAGGCACAGAAATACTGCCTACCTTGAAGCCCTGAACGACCGCGGCATATATATATATAGGCGCAGAAAACTGGCCAAAAACCCTGTACACGCCAAATTTCTTGGCAAAGTGGTCGTGGGTATCATGTTACACTCTTGTCAGCTGACAGGACGCGCCTCACCACTTCCCGCCACCTCTTGCTTGCTTGCAGTCATCCGGGTGTCTGTAGCGGCCTACCAATAGGCGCCTTTACTTGGTACTTAGTCTGTCTATCGCATTGGTGGGCTGCCCCGTGGCTTTGTACCGTGTTGATAGTAACGTGTTACTTATAAAGTGCTTGGTAAATAATAAACGGGTCATACAATTGCCTAGAAATGCACACAAATGTTTGACGTACCCGAAGGCATACTGTGGGTACACCCCTATACGATAGAATTTAACTGACCATAGTTATGCAGAAAGCAACCAAAACAACTTTTTTGTCAGAGTGACTTAATTATATATCTTAACTCAATGAGTCAGGTCGCTTTTTTCAATATTAAAAAAATATCTCTGATCGCTTTATGCAAGACTAACGTAAACTGATGATTTATTATCTGATGATTGGGGCCCGGAATTTTAGTGGCATTTTTGAACTGTCATAGTGAGTTCTCACTTATTGAATTTTAATGTACCTACGTATCGATACAGTAATCTTCAAATTAGATTATTTGTAACTCATAGGCTCAAGGACTACATATATTTCCCTTAGTCGGATTTGATCCCAGGACCGTCAGTTCTGCAGGCAGTTTTTTGACATTTTGTTGCAATTTCCTTTGACTAAACATTGGAAATGCCTCGAAATAAGAAAGGTATCGACTATTTAGCGATAAGTCTGAGTCCTTGTTGTTTATCTATATTTTTACCCGACTGCGCGACGCAAAAAGCCCATTGTTGGGAGGATTTGCGTCGATCTAGATTTCTTGTGGGTCCCGACTGTTTAAAATCGCTATGTTCCACATTAGAATTGACGAGGTATTTGTTTAATGTGAGTATTGATCATGAATCATGAAACATTTCCATTATAACTTAACAAATTTCTAGGGTACTAGACTTGTTTTTTTCTTTTTAGTTTTTGTACGCAGTCTGGGTTTTTTTTTATTATTATTATCTTCATTTATACAATTAGTGTTTCGTATTATATTTAATAGATTTATTGTGCATACGGAAGTCGATAAGTGAGAACTCACTAATGACTATGAAAGTGCCACAAAATTCCGGAACACGACACCCTTCGGCCAGACCTCTTCCTCCACGAAGGTCGACATGGTGAACATTTGGCACTCTCACCACAAATTAATTTATAGTAAAGTATTGTACTAGTCAAAGTATTTGACCATACCACTTTGGTTTTACGACGGGTTCTCTCACCAAAACACCAAGCCTCATAAAACACATAGCCCTCTCGATAGCTCGCTGAGCAACTTTGAGTTGGTGGACTAGTCATTCCGTAAGTGTCCTTATCTCGGCACCGTACTATACATCAGTACGTCATGAGTGTCTTGACTGGTAGGACACTGGTTGAAGACTTTATTCTTCAGCCTTTGTGGCCGTATGCCATCTCCAGAGGTCAAATAAGCCACTGGCATAAATCATGTCCAATAGGGATGTCGACTGTATTAAAATAACATGTTTATGCGATATGGTATATGTGATAGAAATAAAAAAAAAGAATAAATTGTGTTCGATATATTCCTGTTTTATAAGCCTTTAATGTTTGTGGACAGTCAATTTTAAAAGTATGAAAATTTTAATAATTATTAATAATACTTAATACCCTTGAAATGTATGGTAACATTGATGTGAAACCGTTACGATAAACGCAAGTTTTAGCATAGCAGCAAAACAGTTCTGAATTTCCCTATACAGGTAGGACAGCTAGGCGTATGGAACGTTTTATTGAAAAAGTGTTAAAATGTGACTTTAACTTTGTTCTGTCTCAGGGAGTTTTTATAGTATGGAAGTAGTTTTTTCACCAATATTTCTATTATTAAAAGGTTGTTCTATAATATCCCACGGAAAAAAGTTATCAAAAGTTGTCATCATCCCTATTTCTCCTGCTATTCCTTTGACAATTACCTAGATTTGAATGTCATTGAAATGTTATGAAGTTATACTCCCGCCAAGTAAGGCGTCATGAACTTGTAGATATTTTTTTTTTTATTATTTTTTTTTTATATTAAAACTTGTAGACAGTAAAATCAAATTCATAAGCTACACAATATATCAACAAAAATACAATAACTCTTTATTGCACACCACACAAAATAGAGTACAAAAAACAATAAATTAATAAATATTACGGGACAATTATACACAAATCGTTCTAGTCCCATGGTAAGCTCAATAAGGCTTGTGTTATAAGTACTAGACGACGATATATTTAATAGATATATTACTTATATACATAGAAAATATCCAAGACTCAGGAACAAATATTTATGCTCAACACACAAATATTTGCCTCAGGACCTCAGCTTCGCAGGAAACATTACTCCCACAGAGCCAAACCGGTCGTCAATACATTCAAGGAGAGGTAAACAAAAGGCGGTCTTATCGCTAACCAGCGATCTCTTCCGGATAACCTTTGGGTGGTATGTGACGTTGAGAAAAGATACTGTACGTATAAGTAGGTGGTGATAAGCAGTTTAGAATGAAAGCAGTTTGGCTACAGACTTGTGATATAAAAAAAAACAATAAAGATAAAACGTAGTTAACTGGACTACATTTTTTTAAGATGGTTATCGAGAGTAATATTTCGTGGTATGAAATAGGCGCTGACTCAGCATGATGCTGCGGAGAACACAGCGATGATCTTCCGTCAGAGACCTACTTGTATGTAATCTAAGTAACTGATTACGAATTTCTTGTCCATTACAACACATATTTACCTAACACTCGACTCCCGAGCGCCATAACGGAGTCTTCAACAGCCTTTCTCGAGAGAAAGTGCTAGATTTCATTAAATATGGCGTTTTGTAATATGCGCATTATAAAAAATCATGCGAGCATGACGGTGCTGATTATCAATGTTTATTTTTTTTTTTAAATTATTATGAATCATTGATACTTTGAAGTATGTACATAATACAAAAAACCTGCTCGAATGTATCTACCTAACTTACATTTTACACTTACTTTGTTCATGGGTTCATGATGGAAAGTAAATTGAATTGCATGTAAAATGACATATCTTAACTGAATAACAACTTATTTTATTATTTCTGATGTATTTTCATTTAGCGACAGATTGATACAAAAAATCCTAGCCAAGTGCAAGTGGGACTCGCGCACCGAGGATTCTGCACAAAATAAACGCTACAAACGGCCGTATATATGAATATCGAGTTTTAGCAGAGTTCTATTACTCCTAAGCAAAGGTACGCGGTGTTCAATCATTTTAATTGGTTACTGACATAGACAGGCAGACATATAATTATTCAGTTTTACGTATTTGTTGTTATAGCGGTATAGAAATACATCATCTGTCTAGCTATCACGGAGCATATTCAGGAGATACTGCCTGGTGACAGACAGACGGACAGCGAAGTCTTATTAATAGGGTCCCGTTTTACCCTTTGAAAAGCCGGTACCCTTTAAAAAATAAAAAAAAATAACGGATTATATCGCGTATATTATCTCATGTTAGTTCCCGACGACGGCTAAAATGAAATACGCGATATAATCCGTTAAATTGTTTTATTTCAATAAGGAATAATCGCGGAAACAGATGAAAATATAATTATATTACTGTTTTATTGCACACAAATGATACGGACAATTACATGCAAATCGTGTAACAGAAACAGACAAAGACGCCTAATTTAGTTTTGACACGCTCCTCCAAAAGTAGTAAAACACGTAACAAGCGTAACAAAACCGACAAATTGTCGCGCTGCATTGAATGCGACAAAAAATAATGGCCACTTATACTGCTAATAGAGTAGCCGTCACGGATTATAAATTGAGTTATAAGTGGCGAGCGATTTAAGGGCCTGCATCGTCATTCGTAAACCACGCCCCAAACGCCTACCGGGCCAATGAGCAGAATTTGTAATAAGGGACGCACTTACTGCTCGCGTGCATCAAAGAAAGAGTAAGCTAACACTACTTGCTTGGGGTTTTTGGCGTAAGCGCCAGATGTAAAAGTACAATCAAATCGAAGATATTATTATTTTGTTAATATTTAAGTTAATCACGTAATAGATAAAGGGAAAAATGACATTTTTACAAATTTAGCCGTTTATTTATCTGTCGTTTGTATAAACTAGACAAAAAACGGAAAATCAAGATGCGTTTTCGGATAACTTTTCTATCCAGGAAATCAACAAACATGTTTCCGCATTAATCTTTGAATAGGTTATATAGTCAAAAACACATATCTGAAAACCAGCCTGTTGTATATACTAGATTTGACAACAATCACGCTTAAAAAATAGCTTACATTTTCGATGCATCCCCTTAAGAAGTTGAAGAGTCATCGACATTTGGCTGAAATATAGTAGACACCGAGTAGGACTCTTCAGATGTTGTGTCAATACCAATTTTTTTTTATCGTACGACGTAAAAAAATGTGTGACAATAAATTTGGACTTAAGTCCTCAAAATCTATGATACTGACTGTACATATTTTTCTTAAAAGACTCTTTTATGTCGCACAAGCTGTCTATAATAAAATAAGTTAATAAAGTTTTTATATGAAACCTGTGTGATATTTATGGATACAAACTGCATTTTCTATGATTGACAGGGCACTCAAAGGCTGGCAGCGCATGGGTGACTCCTCCGGTGTTATGCATATCCATGGGCGATGACCACTTTCTGTCAGGAGGCTCGTCTGTTCGATGGACACTTCTTACGAAAACAACATAGACTAATTCACCTGTATTTCGGTCCCACCACATTACTTCGCCCGCATGGATTTTGAACTTTCATCCTGTTTTTAGCCCATTTTAGTGTTGATTTGTAATGACATGAAAAATCCTTTCTTAATCACTTATTTTCCCTTTTGCTTCAGATGTATGGTTGGCTAAGCAATTGGTCCACCACTTTTCAACTATATTTCATGAATGTTCAAAAGTCTGCATTAAATAGTACACTAATAAATAAAATAGTACCACTTTAGATGCTACAGACTATTTATTGTATATACCAGCGTTGGCTGTCCATCGCTATATAAGTCAAGGAACTGTTTCATCTATTAATTATTTTTGATTGTCTATTGTTACTACGTACAGTAAGGGAAATTGAAACACGTAACTTTTTCGCTCTTGTAACATGACAATAAGGACTATATAGTCGTGTTTAGTAAATCCTCTCTTAACTTGGACCACTTATTGCGCATAATGGGAAGTGCGCGTGCGCTGAGTGATGGTTCATCTTGCGTAGATATCGGAACTTACAGAAAGTCTAAATGAAACGCCGAATTACTAAAAATATCAAAATACGCTTCATAAACAGTCTGGTTTTCCCAATAGCGGAGACGTGGACTCTGCGGATGCGGAAGCTGGACCGATCATCGCACTAACGAATACTTAAAGACCTTGAATATAAAACAAAGACTTTTGTCACCTGTGCAAGTATGAATCCTCAGATTCTTTGGACTTGTTGTCCGCAAAAATAACTCAATGGCGCGATAAGTCACCAAGGGCAGGGTCGAAGGCAATAGATCACGTGGTGGATCACCAATGGTCAGACCAAGGTCACCAAGACTCCTGTGACAGAGTGCGCTCGCCATGCAATCACCAGAGACTGTTGGAGAATAATCGCGCAAGCAGCAACTAAAGAAGTAGAAGACTCCCCATGATCACGACCACTCTGTCAAGAGTGAACGACGAGAGAAATTAAATGTCAAGCCTATTATTCATTTACTTTTTTTTTCAAAACCAACTTTAATTAGTACATTAAGTCAGAGACTTTAGTCTAAATTTGATATTCATAAGTAATGCTATATTGTCGAGAACATGCACTGGAAGAAAGAAGCTCATTAGATTCTTTCTAATATTTAGAAAAAAAAACGTAAACCACACAGACAGTTTTTCACTTCTGGCCACTTTTATTATTTGAATTTGGAGTAGTGTGTCTTCAACAGATAGATATAATTATTTGTTGATGGACTAGAATAAATAGTCTTAGGCGGGAATCTACGACCACTGTGATTATTTTCTTTAAGTCTTACATAAAAATTTAAATAAGTTAGTCATGAAAACGAAAAATGTGAAATGTCCCTTTATCAAAAAGGCAGATGGAATTTGCCACGTCCTAATTGTGAAAAATTTAATAGGGGGCAGTCTTTGCACTTTGTGCGTTTCCACTTTTGTGCACAGCTGTCCGAAATCTACCAAGCAGACTGCGTTGCTGTTGAAACCAACACGAGCAAATTAGAATTTGAGGTGATTGGTTCATTTCACACAGGTCCACTCTTCTCAGCTTCAGCGGAAGCGCACCTTAATTCAACGATGCCACTTTATAAAAGATAATGTGGAGGTTCGCAAGATTCGACGGAACAACACTCCACATATGGAATAAAAAGCTCATAAAAAACTTGTAAATAAACAACTTGTATAAAACTCCACTGTACAAAAAAGGCATCGGTACATATAAGGGGCCTCTTATCTTCCATACAAAATTGAGAAGTTATTTTTATGTCTCGTTCCGTAGGTTTTATTTTATGTACGTGTAGTTTATAACTTTGAACAGAACTAAAAAGATTTTGATGATGGGAGCCTCTTGTTTCTATAAAAAATTAGATCAATGCCAACAATAATAAGGATTAAATGATCATCGTCCCGATAGTCGTTCCGGTGAACGGTCTTATAGCAAAGAGTCTCAACCAAATCTCAAGAGACTCTCGCTAGATGGCTGTGTCAAGGGTCAGATACAGAAGGCAGTAATCCTGGACACTGGAGGTTCCTCTCTCTGCAGGCCTAACCACTCGTAACTTGAGCCTGCCCCGCCGCCGGCGACGCCCTAGATAAGGTTTTTGATTTTGCCCAACTTACGAATATAAATAAGTAAAGATTTAAAAGCGCAGGTTGGGTATCAACATTCTCATCATCAATCGAAAGGCTACTGCTGCATGAAAGAAACAAAAAAAAAACCAAAGAACCACCGAAGAACGCCACTCGTAATTTTTTGAATTTTGCGATCTTTATGAGAACCTAAACCCATCTTGTGATAGGTATATCCACTCCGCGTCTAATCTAATAATTTAAGCAACCCTTCAAGAACTCTTCGGAAAAACTAATTCGCATGCCAACAGATAGTTACACATACAGATAGATGGTCGCCGACCTCGAAAAAGAAGAAAAACCCTTCAAGTGGCATGTCGGTTAGTTTGGTTCTTCTACGAAAATATCTTCTTGACCGTTCCCTCAATACCCCGAGGATCGCGATCATATTGTTTGCCTCCAGTGAAAGTGGTCGTAAGCCGTATGGACCACGCGATGCATGCTCCCGCTAACCACCTTCCTTACAAAGTCTAAACATCGCGTAGATGCTCTACCCTGAGCACGTCTGCTACTAGGCGGGGTTGCAGCCTGAAATTTTGGGGGTCAGTAATAATAAAATATGTCGAGTAAATAAGACTTTCTTGCAAACATTATAAAACAAATGGAAGTCTTCTATTTTTATCGGCAAAAAAATAGATTTTTTACTTTGAAAATTTAGAGAAAACTTTTCAATTTGACGTGTACCGAGTCTTGTCCCCTGTGACCCCCTCAGACGGTGCCTGCATACTACGGATATATATGTTTATATAATGATTTGCCGCTTCTAGTTGTACCGTTGTCAATAATGATAGTCCAGGAAGCAAAACCTGCGCGTACGGCCACTCGGATGCCATTATTACTTATGAATGATAGTGCTCTTACGACCTCGCTTTACACGCTGCCTGGAAATTTCAACGGCCATTCACGATTCATTAATGATTTGACAGTTTTCAATAATGGGCGAGCTTGGGTTTAAGTGTGTAAAATCATCATAAATTTAATAGTCGAATTATTGTCCGTTTAACTGCTTTCATTTCTCCCTATCAAGGCTTCTCCCTAGCAAATCTTTGATCTCGACGATACGACGTCAACCTTCTCTTTTGTTTGTTTCATGTAGCTTAGCCTTGGTCTTTCGCTTCCTGGCTTTGCCTTCAACTTTGCCTTCTACGATGTTATTAATAAAACCTTCATGTCGCAGGTGACCAAATTTTCCTCTTCTGTTCTCTATAGTTTTTAGTAATTTTCTGCTTTCCCTCACTCTTCCGAGTACTTCCCAATTTGTGACCTTTTCGTCAGACTAATCTTTTCCATACTTGTCATGATAATGTGTGTTAAAGGACACTAAACAACGAATTATTTATGTAATTCCACCACGATCTGTTAAGTTCAAATGGCTGATTAACGGATAATTACACCTGATAGTCAATATTGATAAGCGTAACTTGTCGTTAAAAATAAAGGAGCTTGGTGAATTTGGGCTTTTAATTATCAAAGGATAATTTAACTCCAGTGGGTGACGATGACTTTTTAGGATGAGATGACGTAAATGAAAGAAATGCTTTTTTTTTCATTATATCGTTTTTGTTTATGTTTGACCCAAGTGGATAGTTTGACGCCTTTTAACTTTTTTATTGATGTATACAAATACGTTGAAAATGTATATTGTTATTTATCAATGTATTTTTTCTAATAGTAATTCTATTTCACTTCTCTGTGGTGATCATTTTTGCTATCCGACCTGTTTTCAAATTGTTAGTACCTACAATCATATTAGTGTAGACTATAATATAAATATGTAAACTATTGTTATGTCAATCATCACTTATTATGGTCAAGAAAAACAACACTATAATGTTATAAACCAATTACTCATAACTTCTCTGACAAGAAAGTTGAAAATTGATATAATTTGCGCGTGGGTTTGCGTGGGAGCTTGACACACGTGCAAATATAACACGGGCTTTATGACATGAGATGTAGGTAATTAGATAGTGTGGCGTTTACAAAAAAAAAACGTACGAGCTTCATTACTTTGGTCAGACGATCGATGCGATCCATTATAAACATTGCATTGCAAAGTATGAAATTCTGTGGCTTGTTATTCACATTCGAAAATTAAAAGAGTATTGAACGTCATTCAAGGCTAATAAACCTTCGATACTGGTTCGGTTGTACAACTCGTGTGTTCTAAATAAACGTCTGTATAAATAATATTTACTAGAAGATGGCACTTCGTTACCGGAGGATAAAAATAACATTACCCTCCTTTTTTAAGCGTAGATGGATAAAAAGTATCCTTTTACCATCTGTGGATACCCAGCCATCAGTGTGCCAAAAGTAGTTGAAAACTGTTTCGCCGATTTGGGCGCGATGAAGCCACAACGACACATACAAAGATACAATAAAATCCAAAAAAAATGTCTTCGATTTAGTGACCTCCAAATAGTCCGTTACAATGTAAATATATTTAAAATATCTTCAATGCTCATTTCATTTTTACTACTTTACAATAGTAGCTTCTGCCCGCGACTTCGTCTGCCTTAAATTCGTGCATCGCGGATAAGGGTACTTTTCCGGAATAAGAAGTAGCCTATGTCGTTCTCCGGGACTCAAACTATCTCCATACCAAATTTCATCCAAAGCGGTTCAGCGGTTGAAGCGTGAAGAGGTAACAGACAGACAGACAGACACATATTCGCATTTATAATATTAGTATGGAAGAATGGATACATTATTTTACTTTTATTTTGCCATTTAAACATACATGATTATAGGTTTATGAGCAAACATTACAACTACCTACTAATTAATGGTAATCTAATAAGTCAATTACGTAATTCATCAGGTTATCCCAATCGACACCGCTGATCGCATGCCTTCGTACAGATTACATTACATTACATAACGAACGAGTCAGTTGGGTACTGGTCGCATCGGATTTGAAATGGGTATGTCCATTTCATTATTTCCCAATATGGCGGTGAGGCTTATAGGGCGTAGGGATTATAGCATACCTGGCAGACTAACTGTGTTGACCTAAGGCAGGCTCGGCACACTCTGCAACGTTACGTGCTAAGAGCCTAAATCGCAGCCATTATTGATAACCCTATTTAATTTGTGACGTTCCACGAGGTAGGCGTATTTCGAACTAGTCGTTTTGATACTAAGCCATTAAGAGATGAAGACCTGCTCGGTGGTCGTTTTGGCTACCATGTCATTTTGAGAAATAGACTTTCTGCATTTGTCGTCGTTTTGCGATCTAGTTCTTATGCAGAACAGGTCATTTTGTAAATCCAGTCGTCTTGATACCGACCCAATAATAAATATAGACTTTGGTGCGGCAACCGCGTTGCTTTCTCATCCACATCTATAGGTACCATTATAAAATCGTAAAAATGAAATATCTGTGAGTACATTAAAATTATTTAAAAAAAATACTATAACGGTCTTTTTGGAGGTCACTGAATCGATAAATACTTTTTGGATTTTTTGACTCGTCAATTAGTATGTGTCGTTGCGGCTTAATCGCGCCAAAACGGCTAAACGGATTTCAACTATTTTTGGTAAACATGTAGCTGCATGGCTAGCTCCAGATGGTTATAGGATACTTTTTACCCTACTACACTGTTGAAAAAAAGAGGGGTTATGACTTCTCTTCTCTACCGCGAACGAAGTTGCGGCCGTATTCTAGTTCTCTACATTTTTTATTGTTATGATATGTTTTCTTGGAGAACTACGCATTGAATTTATACTTAAAAACATATTACGATTGGCTAAGTACAAATATTGTAATAGATAAAAGTTATTTAGAAAAAATGACTCACTGTTGAGTTTGTTTCAGCTTTCTTCTCAACAGTGGTCTCCTCTTGGGAAATGCCGTAGTCAGACTTCTAAAAGTGCCCTTGCGGCCTACTTACTACTTACTACTGGATCTATATCGGACTCCCTAATCTCAATCTTTTAAAAAATCCTGAAAAATTTACGGTTTCTGAAAAAAATGCGTTATGGCAAATGATACATTAGGACAAACGATACATTAGGCTTTTGTCCTAATGTATCGTTTGTCCTAATGTATCATTTGCCATAACGCATTTTTTTAGGAAACTGGAAACTTTTCAGGATTGTTATAAAACAAACCTAAGCTAACCTAACCTAATATATACGACGATCTTTTAAAAAATCCTGAAAAATTTACGGTTTCTGAAAAAAATGCGTTATGGCAAATGATACATTAGGACAAACGATACATTAGGACAAACGATATTAGGGATTCCGAAGGAGACCCCTTACTACTATTTGTTGCTGACTGTACAATAACACAAGGTATTCTCTTTCCGGCGTTGCATCAAGATTATCAGACATGTGCGCGCATTGTTTTGTGTACCTAATGAAGTCATCATTCGCCGTTGAAATACTCAAGCTGGTGCGGAAAAAAGATAGTCGTATACCTTGTTTTATTGTATCATGCCATCAGCATAGGCCTCGCCTCGAATGCATCATGACCATGCTAACAGACTCTGACGACATAGATCCTCTGTCTAGCCAGTGGAAGTCATCTTCGACTCTATCTATCTATCAGACACGGACGTCCAATGCTGGACATAGGCAAGTTACAGGAGAGCCGACTCCCCGCGACCCTCAAGATATCATCCGTCCACCTAGTTGGAGCCAACAGGGTCGAAGTCAACCTTCGGTTAATATACCTTATTTATTTACGAGGTATTTTTTGTATCGTAACGTAACACTTGAACTTTTCACAAAGTAGTCGGTAGAATCTATACTTTTATAAATTTGTAAAAATGGTATGTCTGTACATTGAAGATATTTCAATAAGATATTTGAAGGTCACTGAATGGAAAAAATAAATGTTTGGATTAATTGTATGTATATATGTTATGGCTTCATCACGCCTAAACAGCTTAGCGAATTTCAACTATTTTTGGTACACGGGTAGCTGGGAATCCACAGATGGTTATAGGATACTTTTCACCCAACTACGCTGAAGTTAAAAAGACGGTTATGACTTTTATATCCTCCGCGAACGAAATAAAATATTGAAAACTAGAAGGCGTCCGCAACTTCGTCCGCGAAGGAGAAAAAAACATAACCCTTATTTTTTCGACAGCGTAGTCGGGTGGACACCCAGCTAACCGATGGCAGAAAATAGTTGGAATCTTTGTAGCCAATTTGGCGTGATGAAGTCACAATGACTCTGTTAGGGTCCTACTGGGACGTAAATGATAGTGGACTGTATTTCTAAATAGGCTGGTTTACTTGCCGTTTTAATATACAATTATTGGGTTCCGGGCAAACACTTCTAATTACGAATCAGAGAGTCGTCCGTTGCTGGTGAAGGTGTTGATGTCGAGTGTCGACGCCTCGTCGCCGCGGGGTCGCCGCGCTGTCCGCATCGATGACGTCGCGCTGCCTTGTCCCCCGCTCGTCTCCTCCCGTGCGTAAATCAGCTGGTGCTTAACAGACACATACAAACATACATTAAATCCAAAAAAAACTGTTCACTGACTTCCATGGTAACCATGTTTTTTTTTGAAAATAACTTCAATGTATACAGGTATTGAGCATTTCTACAACTTTATAATAGTATACATACTATAAAATTTAAATTGAGCGGTATGGAGACCAAATCAGGAAAGTTTAGTGATTTTCTTATCGTTATTTCCATGCCCACTGTATGACGGAACCCTTTGGTCAACCTCTTTACCCACCTTTGGCAGTCTTGCTATCTTGCGAGACTCTCCGTAAAGGTGCGTCCACATTTCTATCATTTGCCCGATCAGATCTTCGTCCCGTGGCATAATCGCGTGTCACGATCACGCGTTGGACGTTGCGCCGATCCGATCGCTCGAAATCCATGTTACTGCGCGTATCACACAATTTAGATCGGACAAGCGCGGCGTAATCGCCGCGTCGACAGCGAGCGTCCAAGCAGCAGTCATGCCACGCCACGGTGATCGGATACGAGCAAATGATACAAGTGTGGACGCACCTTAAGGCTCACCATTCCGGATGCATTTGTTTGATGATACTTAATTCGCCAATCCACGGTAGCTTAGTTATGTAACAATTTTATCCGTATTCGGATCGTTTGAGAAGCAGTGCAGGTATTGATTGAGATACATTTGTTGTGTTGCGCAAGAGTTGCGCCTTTGAGTGCGAATCGCTGTATGATGCCACCGTCATTACTGTTTTGTAGCTTACTACCTATGGCTACTCTTTCAAATTCCAAAGATAAATACCTACGTTACAAAATAACTTTTTTACAAATATTACCGAGATGCGAAGGCTTTATTTGACCTCTATTTATAAGTACGTAATCATAGTAATCATCATGATTTTTTGCAGCAACTTTCTAGAAAGTCAAACAAGCAGAATCATCGAATGACATCACATCACTAAACGCACTATCGTTTGGCACTTGTACGTGTAAGGCATTAGTCATAGTCAGTCTAAAGTAAGATGATGTATGTCTTAGATAATATGATGTATGTCGTGCACCGAACGAAACTAGTTTGTGTGTAAGTATCACCGGAAATGTGGGTAAGTATTAAACATGGTTCCTGGCTCAAAGGTTGCACATGAAATACATGAAACAATTTAATGTATGCCGATAAAACTTAACTTAACTTAAGTATTTAACTGTACATAATTAGGCCTTAAAACACTCGTGTGATCTTATTACGAAACTCGCGTTTGGCTCGTTTTCTTAGTTCCCGTACCACCCTCGTGTTTTAAGGGGTCTCATTATTTATCAGTTGCATAAAATATAATATACAATTTAAATAAAACAATTTAACGGATTATATCGCGTAACTTATCTCATTTGAGTTCGCGAGTGTTTCGGAAGCTTTTCAGTCAACCCGTCACCATGGAAAGCTGAAAAGCTTCCATAATGTCGGCAACTCAAATGAAATAATATACGCGATGTGATCCGTTAAATTGTTTTATTTAAATGAGTAATAATCGCGGAAACAGAAGAAAATATTTTTAAATACCATTGTTTTTGTTTTTCTTACTTGTATCTTCTTAATTACAATACGACGACCGGTTTAGCTCAGTGGGAGTAACGTTGCCTGCGAAGCTGAGGTCCTGGGTTCAAATCCCGGTAAGGGCAAATATTTGTGTGATGAGCACAAATATTTGTTCCTGAGTCTTGGATGTTTTCTATGTATATAAGTAATATATCTATTAAATATATCGTCGTCTAGTACCCATAACACAAGCCTTATTGAGCTTACCATGGGACTAGTTCGATGTGTGTAAAATTGTCCCGTAATATTTATTTATATTTATTATTTGTTTATTTAATTAGCTTTATGATACTTCTCAGCCTCATAACACACGTTTTTCATACCTACCAAGAGCGGCCAGCTTCAAACTTATTTGGTACTTAGGGCTCCCACACATAACTGCGATGCGATGCGATACGACGCAGGGAACTCGCAGCTATTTCTATCAGCTATCAAGCTCGCAGATATTTGCGTAGCGATGCGAATTTGCAGTTATGTGGGAGCCCATAAGTTTGTGGTTGGTTAAGTATAGATACCAAAAAACATATTTGTATTTAGATTTTTTTATGTGCAAGCAGCTGATTTGCAAGAGGCGTCGAAAACTGAGCGTAACTTAGAGAAAGATGAGTCTTGACTTGATCACTTCATCTGTTTGGAGATCGGCCTCGAGGTTGTTTGCCAACTGCCCCTACTACGTCAACTTCCCTCTCTCCCCTTTACTGTCTCACATATTTCAAGGTGAACTCAAGTAATTGACAAATACGTAATTATACAACGGAACCCGCTTTACTACTATCTAAAATTTGTATGAAAGCATTTAGGTGTGGTGCAAGTTGAAATTAACTAGCATCATTAATCATCGGATTCCTGACTGGTCTAAATTATAGAATTGCCAGGATATTACAGTTGTATTGAATAATATGGTTAAGAAGACCCATATTATGGCTGTACTTAAGTTGTGTTTATTTGCGTATATTTTCATGCAAATTGATACTACTAACATTAATAGATAGGTTACTAACATTAATAGATAGGTAATAGTTATTTTTCCAACGAGGGTGCGCTGGGATAAGACTGAAGTAGAGGGAAATTCGAAAGGTTAAATCTTCTTTAAAAGCATTTCGGTAAAGTTTTAGTGTTTCCCATACTTCCCTATCCCGTTCTACCTACGTTGAAAAAAACAAACTATTATGTATTAATGTTAGTATCATCAATTTACTTAAAAGTGGACGGAAATGAACACAACTTTATTATTACAACCAATTAAGTCGCGGAATGGCAATAATCCATTATTCTAGTATGGAATTCCACAAAATAACGCCTGAATCTATAAATTGTTAATTTATTTTTTCTAAAAACACGTGAAAAGTTTTCATGATTAGAAAAAAAATATGAAAGTTTCATCAATTTTTGGATTTACTAACTTAACCAAACACAAAACTAGTGGGTCTGAAAGAGGCTTTTGATCCTTTATAATAATGAAGACCCATAATATTTTTTTTGCAAATCTGTTGTTTTTTCTGCTGACTGCACTTTTTTTGGGCACAATTTCTTTGTTTTACGGTGCACGATGCTATACACTCGGCTATGGGTAGGACCAGGCCGTGGCGCATCGTTCAAGAGAGATTATTCTGAGGAAATTACCAAGACCCTAAACTTAGCAACGAGGAAACCGATGCCAGGAGTAAATCTTTTTTTTTTCAAATATGTCTTACCTAATACCTCTGTACTGATTGTTGAGATTGTTTCGGCTTTATTCTCAACAGTGGTCACCTCTTGGGAAATACCGTAGAATCAGACTCGTAAAAGCGGCCTACTTACAGATTAAAGATCATTATTTCATTATTTTTACTTGCAAATAAATGAAGGCAATGGTTAATACCATTCACTCTTGTAACAAAACGACCGCCGAAATTCAATAGCGTAGTATCACTTGAACGAGATCAAATTCCGTTTTGTTAATAGTAAAACGTCATATCTACTTAAATAAATTCCGTCTGACTACTAAGCCGACGTTAGACGCCTCAAAGTAAACATGTAACTGACAAGTCTGTCCGTACACCTGGAGCGTTCGTACATCCGCTCGCGTCCGTAGCTTGCGTATTACGCAACCGATCGCAGATTCGGAGCGAGCGCAGCGGGAGAAAGTGCAATTGCACTCGGATTATCGTACAGGCGAAAATATCCGCTAATTCTACACTGACGCAACCTCTGCTCATGTCTTTAACTTTAAACTGAAACATTATAAATCTAAAAGCAATTGAACACGAGCTTAAATCGTAAAATGCTGAGCATTCTGTCGAAAGCGTTCGAATTTAGCGCGGTTAAAACGGTCCTTTATTTTTAATGATTCTGTTAAATTTCTGTTATATGTAGTGATTACATATTAGCAGCATTTATTACTTAGTCAGTGACTACTGACTTGAGGTGATAATTCGAGTAATATTGTTGTATTTACGATGAATCGTATCTGTACATATTTTTTTCAATCGAGTTTTTGCTAGGTATATAGATAATTTCATGATATCGGTGACATTTATACGTTTTCCCCTAAAATATACACAGTTACCAAAGGTTAAGTTAAGTAAGGTACATGTCTCACGTGAGTGAATCCGTGGGAAAAATATAGTGTAGGTCACAAGTTTCGATATATTTACTATGTTGTAATTTACTAAAATACTATGCTACAAGTATTTTAGTAAATAACATCAGAAGTGGGATTTCAATGCTTTCTGTCTACATTTTCTATATCACCGTTCACCACCGACTAGCAATAACTTTCAGATATAATACCGAATGTATGACTACCTTTATGAGGCCATTAGCTGGAAAGTTGGCGTAACCTGCCGTTTTAAGATGCGACCGGCTGTAAAACGTCTTTTTTATTAGATTGGAAGTAGTTACGTAAAATTGCAAGATTTGCTAAATAGATCATTGTTCAATTTTAACAGATTTAAGATAAAATCGACGGGAATGTTTTTGATTAATGATGTTTGAGTAACAGAAAAACAATGCGCTTTAAGAAATTCCATTGTGTGTGCACTTGTTAACTTGGTCCCGTTGTCTGTTTGGCTGTCGGTAAGTCGTAAAATCATTGAAAGTAAGAGTGAGGTTTCTCAAGTAAATGTGTATTTCATCAAAAGTAAAGAGTTGAGTTTAGCGAACGATATTGACATGGTTTATTATCGGTATTGAGAAATTTGCTTTTCAGTTTTATGAGGACTTGTTCTACTTTTATCAAAATGACCTATTTACTTTAGCTTGCAACACTTTTGGATTTAAATTGTACTTCTATCAAATCAAATTCATCCTGTTTATATGTGAACAAATGGTATAAGTTTGTTCGACTTTAAAAATGAGATCAATTTAGAGATTTTTTTATTTTTCAACTTTTGAGAAATTGAGCTTCCTTATTTCAATTTTACTATTTGTCACCTTTGTTGCAATGAATTAAGGTCAACTAAAAACGAAGGTGCCAACGAATGGGGTAGTGTCGAGCAATGATACCTCAAATTCAAGAATAATAAATAACACAAGATATTCGCAGCAACATTGCGTAATGCCGTGTTGTTATCGACCGGACTTGGTACTCTTACAACCCTTGAGGTTTGAGGTCGTCAATTAACACGTCGCCCCGCCATTTTAGGCGATACGATTGCGCAGAACTCTTGCCAAACTTGCACAATTAAGTGAAACCAAAATTAACGAGACTTTACAAAAAAAATTTTTTTTATTTACAGAAACTTTTTACATTAACAACAATATAATACATTACATCTATATGCGATCACATGATTTGTAATTTAATGAGATGATGACTGACTTGTTTTTTTAATGATGAGGAGAGCCGTAGGACGATGAGGGGGATGGGACTCCATAGGAGCCGGATGGGACGCCGATGGTCGTGTAGGTGATGGAGGGAGCGGAGTAGGAGTGGCCTCCGCTTGAGAATCCACCGTGACCACCGCTGGAGAAACCACCGTGACCACCGCTAGAGAAACCACCGTGCCCGCCGCTGGAGATACCGTGTCCGCTAGCGTAACCGCCGCTGGAGTAGCCGCCAGCGTAACCGCCAGAGTAACCTTCCTCGGCTTGGTGGTACTGAGCTACCTGGATGCCTTGTTGGATGTGGTCAAGCTCGATGCCAACGATTCTGTCCTGAGGGACGCCGTAGACGGGAGCAGGGGGGCCGTAGTGGGAGGAGACTTCGTGTCCGTGTCCGTGTCCGGACGACGCTTGCTGGTATGCCTGATTGTGGATCTCGTCCTTAAGGATGATGTTCTTGATTTTGTGGAGTAGGTGGGGGTCGATGTGGTAGCCCTCGGAGGTCTGGTGTCCCACAGGGACGGAGGTGTAGTGTCCGCCACTGCTGAGGCTGCTGTGGCCGGAGCTGTAGCCTCCTGAGCTGTAGCCTCCTGAGCTGTAGCCTCCTGAGCTGTAGCCTCCGTGGCCGCCTCCGTGGCCGCCTCCGACCACCAGAATGGAGGAGGGAGCTGAATAGCTGTACCCTGATGGGGGCTCAGCTACAGCGCAGCCGATTAGGGCGAGGACGGCCTGGGGACAACGAAAACAGGATAATGATCTAGTTACAAAAATAAAAAGGTTAGTAGGGCATGTAGGTTAATCGTGATTCGCATTTACTTTGACTACATATAAGTTCAGTGTTCGTAAATAAAAAAATGACAAGAAAATCATTGAGGTTTTATGACTATAAGTACGATACGATAATTGAGATTGTAATCAAATTATCACAATAATAAATTTGGTTAACACGAAATACGTTCAATTTTGGACAAATTTTACGGTCAATTGTGATCTCTCAAACCAAATAAGGAACTTTTCAAAAGGACTTATCTCTCCTGACATTTCTTCAAAACTACACCGTGTGTTGAAAACTGAACGATTTATCCTTTTAAAAAGTTCCTTTTCGGCTGAGTTAAGCCACAACACTATCACATGAGATTTCGCACTATACACGTATCACTAAAACACTGCATTCCTGCACTTACGATGGTCAATTTGGCCATGTCTGCTCGGTTCAAGCGTCAAAAGTGGTGTGATGTTCGCCTCGTGTCCCCCCGCTTATATAGTAGCCTCTGCCCACTTTTACCAGATCATCTGTAAGGTCCATATATCTTTTTAGTGCGCTCCTTAGCTTTTCAGATTTGGAATGTCGATAAAGGAGTTAGACTTGGCGCTGTTCTTTTGTTTATTTCATGAATGATTGTTGGTGATTATGCGTAATTATGAATATGATGTAGTAAAAAAACTCGTGTCATTGATAAAACAAGAGCGTTAATATAGCGTATAAAACAATTTAAGCAGATTATTTTCGTAATATAATACTTTATTTACTCATTTTAGTTACCAACGTTCGGTGTCCTACTAATGTATCCGTTATTTTCGTAGTCCAAAGCTGTACAGCATCCGAAATGACTTAGAGCTTTTAAATGCAAAACCTGGTACAGTATTAATCAAATCAAATAAAATGTATTTATTTCGGACAAACAATATATCCATAGAATGTTAGTAAACAAGCGAAATCTTAATCTAGTGTTAGCATTTACAATTTAATTAATGTGTGTTTGTTTTTTACTTATATTTATAATATATATTAAAGTCAATTCAAAATATTTGACCATTTCAATGTTACATAATATTTAATACTGACTATTCTGCTAATAACAGAGAAAAACACTTTACTAGGCTAATGATCAAGGCAAGTAGTAAAAAGCCGTAAGCGTTGTTAAACATTTTTAACTATAAATTCAATTATAAGTACTTTATTACTGCACAAGAGTATAATTTTGTGTATTGTTGCTCTGTTTATATTAAAGTAATTCAAGGTCAAAAAAAATATAGTTTAAACTAGGTTAATTAAGATAGCAGGTGATTAATGTTACACATTTAAGTTTTATAGTGATTGTGGCCAATTTGGCTGGCCACGTTGGTGAAAGTCCCAGGACCTGCTATCGGGGAGATTTTTGGGGAGGCCTTTGTCCAGCAGTGGACGTCTTAATAGATAATGATGATAATTAATATTTTTTAACTATGTAGGGTAGAGGGGGTAAGGTTGCCACACGACGACCATAACAGAAAAATCAACGAATAAATGAGTGCATCGACCGGTGTCGAAAGATATATATTATATCTATTATCTAGGAGGGAGGTATAGCTCTCGCGATTTTTCGGCAGCAGTTAAAAGTCAGTTATGGCCGGAGTGACAATCAGCCCGTGAGACAACCTTACCCGGTCTCCCCTATGCTTTATATTTAGTAGTTTACACTTAGTCAAGTCGCCCTCATCCAACAGTTTCCCGCGATTTTCATCAAATGATGGGTCCATCTTGTTGGGGGCCTGCCCACGCTGCGTCTTCCGCTGCGTATAGAAATCCTTGGGGAAGGCCAATCCAGCAATGGACGTCCTTGGGCTGATATGATGATGATAATGATCTGAGGTCGGAAAAGGTAGTGCTACTACCTAAACTTCGAGTTAGGACGTAATTAAAAGTGGTTTTAACCAGCAAAAATAATGATTATTTTTATTGAATGCGGGATTTCTCAGATGAGTTATAATAATACTTAATACACATAAATACACTTTCGGAGTCATTCAAGGACAATTAAAATAAGAGGACAGTTGCCATACTTCGCATCATGTTCCGATCGCAAGGAGATATTCTGGCAAAAACTAGATGGCGCATTCAAACTAAACACTTATCGATGTTATAATTGAATAAAGAAACATAGTATAGTAACAATTAGGTCGCAAATAGCTAGCAGTAAACAAATCGTAACATTTAAATACTGTGTCACGCTTGCAAAGTTAAATAAATGTAAAAAATAATTCTTATACATAGATGGCATTGTACAGTCACAGCGCCAAATATATCGTCACGCATATTTATGCCTTTAGTAATAAAGATGTGTTGCGGTAAATTTGGTGCTTTGGATGCTACAGATTATTTGACGCTGTCTGTACATATCGGGGAACGGTCAGTCCTCTTGTTTTAATGGTCCTTGGATTCAGACCTATGAGTGTGTCCGACGGACTATTATCTTTCCACCGTTGATTTGTCAACGTATTTGAATAATCTGACACTGAGTAATTTTAATAATTAACAATTAACTAATCCGGGAAATCCCACATTCAATAAAAATCTATCAGTATTTTTGGTGGTGATAAACACTCTTAATTAAGTTCTCCCGCGAATTTTCCGTAAATAGGAACTACCTGAAAATGGATTATAGGTCCTTAGCTTGCACTTAACTGTTTCATGTCCAATATCTATTCGTGAGTTCCTGTAATTGGCTCTACCCTTCTATTTAAGTCTATATTTATACTGTCGTAGCTGATGGTTCTCCTACAATAAATAAATAAATGACTGAAATTCTATAACTTGATACAAAAACACCACTATTTCGACCTCTGATGATGTTGACTAACTAGTACCTACGTAATGTATGTATGTTGGTTTAGTAGTTATATTATGCCTTTTAAAATATGTTATTGTACATTAGGGTAACAGGCTCCTTTAAATAATATTTTCTCCTGTTACTCGTATTTTTTTATTTCAAGGCTCGTTTAAAGTTTTTAACATTAACCAATTAGCGTTAACTTAAAACCATGCCAAGGCCACAGCAATTAACTATTACTTAAACGTCTAATTTTTGTAGGAACTAAGTTGAAGAAGCCTTGAAGTTATGTTGCTTTAGAGTTAACTGGTAGGGACAAATATTTTCTTAGCTGTTAGAGCCCATTAGAGAGACATTGTGTTTGCTTAACAATAAGTTGGATATTTAATTAAAGAAGTATTATCATGAGCTATTCAGAAAAAAAAACGATAAAAAAATATTGATTCATGTAGGATTTTTTTAAATCGCTTTTGCATCTTCGTACCCTACATATGTGTCTTTAATTACACAAATTTATGAAAACAAAAAATAGACTATAGTCTTAAGGCATTTCACAATACAAAAACAGAGCATTTAGAATAAAAACCCGGAAAATTGCGAATCGGACTCGCACACCGAGGGTTCTGTACAAAATATACGCTACAATTGGACGTATCTATGAAAATCCAGTCATGTCCGTCCGTATGTCACAGGCATTTTACTCAAAAAGTTCATCATTTTATCAGTTGTATGTAGTTTATCATTGATACCACCAAAAAATAACATGAACAGAAGATGCACAGAAATAAAATGAAAATGCTGCGATAGGCTGCAGGAGTTACAAGGCTCGATAAAGTACGAAACGAGTACATCAGAGGCGCTTTAAGGTAGTGCCTATTGTGGACAAGATGGTCATAGCCGTATGCGCTGGTATGGACATGTGATGAGGCGAGACGAAGATCATGTTGTACAGAAAGCCCTAGCTATCCCCGATTAGAAGAACATTTCAAACAAGCGTTGCAAAAATTTGGAACGAGCTCGGATGAACGAACAGACAATCCAAGACCAACTGTCTTAGTGCTTTAGAACGAGTAGGCTCGACTCCAAATGAATTGGGAAAAGGCACAGCAGAAGAAGAATTAATTAAAGGAGTATAGGTGTCTTGTATAAGCCGCCACTTAGTTTTATAGTTAAATAACAAAAAAAATCTAGGGGGCACTCCATACATGTAAAAAAAATCCGCAATATATCGATGTGAGGCACATATTTTGGTTTAAAAAATGATTTAGTGAATATTTTCGGAAATAATCGCTCCAAAAGTAGCATAAATTGTGCCCTCTACTTTCTAAACGGTGTGTCCAAAAAATATAAAAAAAATAACAAAGATAAAAATTTATAAATAGTTTCAACGGAAATTGTTTTCAATATGATCGGAGGGATACACTGTTTTTGAGTAATTGCCAAATAACTGCGTTTCAAAGCAAAAGGACGTAAGTGTGTTTTTTGCTAGTGCACTTTATTCATATCGTATTTTTATCATCTGTAATGCATGTTTTTGTATGAACGACTGCGAAACCCTACACTGGACATGGTCCGACATGCTCTTGACCAGTTTTTTATCAACTATCTAAATGATGATGGTGTAGTACTTAGAGTTATATGTAACTGATAATTAGTTAAATACCATCATAAGGGAGGTACTAACGAATCAAAAATCTGATTAAGTCGTAGTTTATTACACGGAAGAAGGACAACATACATTTATAGTACTGGTAAAAATAGTTAATAGTAGCTTAAGGCTGTCAGTACTTGGTCGACATTTATTTGCTATTATAATATATCACTTGGTTTGAAAGTCTGGCCATATCAGTGACCATCTCAACTCTTACAAATCTTGATAAGTAAAAGTCGAACGAACCACGAAGAACCATGTCGTCCTAACTAGGCACATGTAGTTATTAGCGTCGCATTAAGGGTCGTTAAAGCGATATAGTACTACAGTTACATTGTTGTAATGTTGATCGTACTTTAAGGTAGTTTAATGAACTTTATTAAGTACTTTAAGTAGCCATCAAAAACTTACGTAACTGAAGCTACGATCTATGTTTAATAAGCGAAAGTCTCTCAACTTGTCAGTTTTTTTCAATCAATTCAAAACTCATACATCAATCACATTAATATTATAACACAAAGTTCGATTGTAGAGGAAAAAAAATACATACATCTATTTTTTTATTACATACTAGAAGGCGCCCGCAACTTCGTTCGCGGAGGAGAAAAAGTCATAACCCTTCGTTTTTTCTTCAGCGTAGACGGGTAAAAAGTATTGTATAACCATCTGGAGATACCCAGCTGCCCGTGTACCAAAAATAGTAGAAATCCGTGTAGCCGATTTTACATGATGAAGCCACAACGACAAATACAAACATACATAAAATCCAAAAAAGAGTTTTAGTGACCGCCAAATAGTCCATAACAATCTTTTTTTTTTTAATATCTTCAATGTACAGACATTTCATTTTTACAACTTTATAATAGTATAGAATATAGGAAGTAAACGAGCAGACGGGTCGCCTGATGGTAAGCGATCACCGACGCCCATAGACACTTGCATCACCAGAGGAGTCAGAAGTACGTTGCCGGCCTTTCAAGTTGGAGTACGCTCTTTTCTTGAAGGCTTGAAGGTCGCATCGGTCCGGAAATACTGCAGGCGGCAATTTATCCCACAGTTCATAAATGCGACCTACTAAAATTGCAACCAGGATTTGACCCTGCGACCTATTCTTTAACGCAGAAGTGCTCTGACCAACTGAGATCGCAACTTTACGTACGTGGCTTGAAACTTTCGAACACAATCTAGTTAGTACTAGTAACGCCCTCTGTCTTTCTTATTTTGAACTGCTAAGCGCATTAGCTATACTCTAAGATATGCGTATCACGCTACGTCATACATCATTTGAATCAAAACTCGTACACGGGATAATCAAATATCTTTTTTATAGGTATTATAAATGGTAGGTTTGTCAACGGGGCATAGAGCGCAGTATTTTAGGAGTGAAAAGGACGGATGGTATCCGGAATTAGACGCCGAGGGGCTTCTCTGAAATGTGAACCTATCTATGTAGATGTTTATATAACATGCTGAGGTCTCTTGTGCACTTCTAAAAGTACTTAATTAAAATCGAGAAGTTTCTGTCAAAAAATTGCCCACTATACTTTTCTTTGAACATCCATCAACTACTTACCGAAACAGTTCTAAAGTCGGATTGCGTTATTTTATTACAGCCACCTTTCTGTTCCATCATCAGATCAGCTCGATGGTATCATACTATAGCATTGTCACCGAACTTACATAATGCCAAAGTTTAGCTTAATAACTTAAACCGGGAAGTAGGTCAAATTTAACTTGCAAGGTTCCACCCAAACAAACATACATTGGTAAAAAAAATTGAAAAAGCACCCAGCTATCGAATAATACTCTGTCACTCAGGTTCCATGCAATAAATATGCTACTTATTTGCAACGATAATGATATGTTTGCATGAATACGTACAGAAAAACAGTATTAAAACCTTATAAACTGTTTTGCCATTGCTGACAGTTCGTAATCCGCTAAAACCCCCCTCAGATCACTTCAGCAAACATTGACACATCATCGGCGCTTGACCCCTGACATTGACTTGCGGTGATTTATGGACGGTCCCGTGCGTGATTTAGGGGCCACGATCAAGGTCACAGGTTAACCGCCTTCGGATAAGCATGCGTCAATATTTGAAGCTTTTGTGACAGATATAGGATTGACTTAATAATCTAGGTAGGATCATTTCTAGGAATGCTAAACCGAAATCAAATGGTTAACTGTGAAGCTTCAGAGTAATTCGTATTCAGTATTTTAATATTTCCCTTTATTTTGATCTTGCTATTTCCACATACACAAAAGAAATCTACAGTACGTCACAGCAAAACAAATTCAAGTTGCCTTTAAAATTGACACAATCCCAAATTGAGCAATCTTCAAACAAATTAGGATTGTACAAAATGTATTAATTTTTATACACAGTTAAGAGCAAATAAAATTCTTATACTTTGTACAGAAATTCGATATAACATGGACCTATCTATACCTGTTTTGCTCTCTAGTGTTCATTATAGACAAAAAAGAACATGCAAAGCATGCAATAAAATCCTGCGTTTGCGCGTAATAGATGCCTACGTATTTTCAATTGTTTCAAATGCAATCCAACCTTTCTAAATGAGGTCCTTAATGTTGTTTCAAAAGTCGGAACCGGGTCAATCGGCGTATTGTCTGATACAATAATAACAGTAAAACAATCCGAAGAAGGATGGCAAATGATCGGCGCACGCACAGTAGGTACATTACATTCAGTTACGAAATGGATTCGGTTCAATTGTTTTTAAGATCGTCCGGTTGATATTGGTATCGAAATCTGGTAGCTTTTAGGTATAATAACGTATAATGCGAGCTGTGTAATGTGATCTGCGTAGTATCAGATTTATATAGATGCTAGCGTATGCGCAGATCTGCTATGGCGAGCTTACTAATACCTGGTGTGTTCATAAGTTTTGAGACTATAAATGACACTCACTTCGACTCTTTGGTCAGGTTCCGGACAAGGACCCAGGACTAATTTATTAACCGACTGCCAAAAAAAAGAGGCTCTCAATTCGACGGAATGTTTTTTTTTTTTTATGGATGTTCACCGATTACTCGAAGACTATTTGACCGATTTCAAATTTTTTTTTTGGTTTTATAGAAGGTACTTTCAAATTGGTCTCATTTAATTTTGGTGAAGATCTGATGATGGAATCCATGAGGAATTGAAGGAACTCCTCAAATATTGTAGGCATACATATAGCGATTTTGGTATTATAAAGTAAATTGGTGAAGTGGAACTGATGCAGAAGACCACAGAATGCCATCGGAACTCCTCAATGATAAATGATTTACGGGTGGCGACAAAATATCTTGATTAATTTAGCTAAGCAACTTCATAGTCACAAATTTAAATGTTCCTGATGAGAATGGTACCATCGAATTGATTTGATGATGGAGCCGGAAGGTAGGCACCAGATCTATGTAATAAAATAATGTATCCTAGCCGTGTTTGGGCTTGTTCGAATCGTCACGAGATACACTTTTAAGTAACGATTAACTAAAAAGTGTAAAATAAATAAACTTTTACACAAAAAAATAAAACCGACTCCAAAAAAAACTAAAAAGTAAAAAATAACGCCATAATTCAGTTTCTTCAAATTACTTACAAGTAACCGTTTGTATACTCAATCTATACAGTATATACAATTAATGTTATTTTGGAGTCGGTGCCATCGTGTCACAACTTACGAAAATCGTCAATTTTCAATATTTTACACATTCTTTATATGGCACCGACGCCAAAATAAGATTAATTGTATATACTGTATAGATTGAGTATACAAACGGTTACTTGTAAGTAATTTGAAGAAACTGAATTATGGCGTTATTTTTTACTTTTTAGTTTTTTTTGGAGTTGTTTTTCTTTTAACTAAAATTTACTAGCACTGTATTATATATATCATCTGTTTGTCCAAAATTTCCAATAACTTTTTTATCCTATAAATATTATCGTCAAGTAATTACATACTTCTTCTTCCATAATTTAACATCTTAAATTTGTATATGCATGTGGTGTTTGCCTATAATTGGCTGTGCAATAAGTCTTTAAATATTACGTAGATGATTTTGTATCAATGTAAACGTTGCATTGTTGGCAGACCTAATAAATCTTAAAGGGTCGGCAACACGCACGTAATGCCCCAGGCGTTGCAAGCGCTCATAGGCTGCGGTGACTGCTTAACATCAGGCAGACCGTACCCTTGTTTGCCACCTTAATAGTATAAATAATAATAAAAAAAACAGTTAAATATATTTAAAGCTGGCAGCTAGCTTAAAAACTCTTTAAATTTCGAATTTTGAGGATCGACTATACTATTATAAAGTTGTAAAAATTAAATATCTCTATCTATATGCATTGGATATATTAAAAAAGTGATATATACTAATTGACGGTCACTGAATCGAAGAAAGAAGGAGAGCAAAGATTTTTTTGTATGTTTGTATGTGTCGTTGTGTCTTCATCACGCCAAAATGGCTAAACGGATTTCAACAAGTTTTGGTAGGGGAGACCAAGGTGAGTTGTGACAGAGGAGAGTTGTAACATCGTCGATTTTTAGGAACCTATTTAGCTCACAACAGTAGGCGTTTGTTAGCTCGAAACCAACAAACTGCGCAATTGCGAGCTCCCTATCAGTTAGTAGATTCCAAAAAATCGACAATATCACAACTCTCCCCTGTCACAACTCACCTCGGGCTCCCCTACACGGGTAGAGTCTGGAAAATGAAAGATGAGAATGATATCAACCGTGAAATTTAAAAATGTAGCTGCAGTGTGCTTGTATGGGCTAGATATAAACCAAAAATGCTTGTCTCATTAACGAATAACTTAATAATTAATGACCAAGCAATTTGTGTACCTCTAGCTCATAAAGACACACCGCAGCTACATTTTTAAATTTCGCGGTTGATTTCATTCTCATCTTTCATTTGCCAGAGTGGGCATCCACGGGTAGTTAAAGGATACTATTTACCCGACTACGCTGAAGTTGAAAAAGAGAGTGTATGACTTTTTCTCCTCCGCGTACGAAGAGTTCCGTAGCCAAAATGGCAAAAACGGAACCCTTATAGATTCGTCATTGTCTGTCTGTCAGTCTGTCCGTATGTCACAGGCATTTTACTCACGAACTATAAGATGTACATTGATGAAATTTGGAGCGTAGGTGTCGTGTGTTAACCGCTACTTAGTTTGATAGTTAAATAAAAAATATATATATTTCTATGGGGGGCACTCCATACATGTAACCGAAACTGAAAAAAATAATCAGCAAATATCAAAGTGTAACACATATTTCGCCAGTTCTTCTAAAAAATCCGAGGTTTTTAAAAAAAAAGTTGGTTTCGTGAATATTTTCCGAAATATTCGCTACGAAAGTAGCAAAAATTGCGTCCCCCGCATTTATTTTCTAAACGGTAAGTTCAAAAAATATGAAAAAATTTACTAATATAAAGCTTAATGAATACTTCCAAACAAAATTATTTACAACATGATCGGACATAGCGTTTTTAAGTTATTGCCAAAAGACTGCGCTTCTCAGCAAAAGGACTTAAGTGCCGGGGAGATACGCTTTTTTGTTAATGTTTTTTTTTCATATCGTATTTTTTTTCATCTGTACTGCATTTTTTTGTATAAACGGCTGCGGAACCCTCCACCACTTGGCCGCTTTTTTATTTAAACTATGAATATATTTAGTTTAGGTAGCTACATTAACGGTTACTTACATTGTAAAAGCTGAGTTGCTCCACAGATTTCGGTCCATTATGAGGACCTTAGTTACGAGCGAAAAGTGGACACCGACGCTCATGACTAAGTTGAAATGGACTGAAACCTATCGAGCAATACTTGCTTTTTCAACGTGTGTAACCGCTAATATAATTTAAATATGCCTGCTTCGCACGGTAGTTTTCTAGTTAAGAACTATAAAGTAATATAATGTCAAAACGAATTGAGTATTGACTAACATTTCTAATTGATGTCAAACACCCATGCCCAGCTTACAAAAGGATTTATCTTAATACAAAAACACAGTGAGTTACGACCTTTTAAGGATCATCATTATACAAATGAATCAGTCTAGCCTTAACTCTATCTAATAACATAGTATCCAAAAATATTGACTCAGACATCCGGCAGTTTTTAATCGCCTTAATCATAATCTTTATGAGATGGCCGTAAAATATAAGTGCGGTTTACATAAGAGAGAACGGGTGCGCGGGAGTCGATCGATTCGTCTACATCTTGAAGCTTGTTTCCATTGTTATTTCACGTCCGTCATTCATTTGCGAGCGTTTTTGCTCAGCGGGAGTAACGATGCCTGCGAAGCTGAAGGTCTTGGGTTCAAATCCCGGTAAGGGCAAATATTAGTGAAATGAGTATGTTATAATTGTTCGTGAGTCTTGGATATTTTTATGTAGTTTTCTATTTATATCTGTAATTAATTATAATTAACAAACTATGGGCAAACAGGTCTGAAATAAAGAACAATAATTATTAAATAAATATATCTATTAAATGTGACCATTGGTTTAGCTCGGTGGGAGTAACGTTGCCTGCGAAGCTGAATATCCGGGGTTTAAAACCCGGTAAAGGCAAATATTAGTCTGATGAGCTTAAATATTTGCTTCTGGGTCTTGGATATATTCTATGTATATAATTAAATATATATTTCAAATATATTGTATGTCTCCCAGCAAAACTTCTCTCAATGTAACTGACAATTCGAAAGTGCTTGTACCTAGGCCTACTTGAATAAAGCATATTTTGATTTGATTTGATTATCATCGTCTAGTACGCAGAACACAAGCCTTATTGAGTTTATCATGGGACTAGTTCGATTTGAGTAAAAATTGACACGTCATATTTATTAAATACCTACTTGCTGTCCGCGTCGGCTTAGCACGGGCGTACTTATATTTGGAACCCAAAATGTTCACTTTTCCATGTATTTTTTGTATATTTTATCTTTCCTGATAACAAAAAACTACTAATATTAATACTAATGTCCCTATCGCACCGAGAACGATGATCGCGACAGCAACAATATTTTCAAATACCTCAAATATTCCGTTGTCACCGCATCCTTTTGACAGCTCCAAACTGAAAGTCGGTATCTTCCGATTTTCTTGGCCATTATACAATGGCAACGCACACCGACAATTAGCGTCATCGCGGTGTGAATCGCGGCCTTTCTCCGACGACGTGTGTCTGTCCGTCTGTCCGTCCGTCCGTCTGAAAGTGGACCGCGGTCAAATTAATTAACGCAATTATGGTCATACCTAATTATTTACTATTTGAACTATATTGCATAACGTTGACGTGTTTTAGATTGCTTTTCCTTTGTAGTTTACGGTAAACTGGCAGTGTGTGAGTGTTTTTTTTTGTTGATGATTGCAGTTAATTGTATATGTTTGTTGAAATAGGAACATTTTCGTAGTTTTCTGTAGTGTAGAAAGCATATGAAACTTTAACTTCACTACAAAAAAGAGATATTGTATTGAAGTCTATGAGTGTCTGTGTGTCTATAAATGGCATTAAAACTTTCAAATACACAGACCAGTTTAGATAAATACAGGCACAACCTACGGCGCTTCAATTTTGGTCTAGGTTTAACATGGACGGTATACAGGTTTTAATGAATAAATGATAATATTATGTACTTTGTACCTAGATCGGCATGTCCCAAGAGGAGACCACTGTTGAGAATAAAGCTAAATTTTTTGTGAGCAACACAGAAAACAAATCATACAGTTTTTGTATTTAACAACCTATTATCACCGAATTTTACTACGATTAGTGAGCCAATATTTTAGGATGTTAAATCAGTTGCCATAAGCAACCGATTAAATAGATGTTCAAACCGGAAATCGAAAAAAAAATTTTGAACCACCCTAGGGAACCCGGATAAAACGAAGACTATGATTTTATACTCCTCCCCTGACGAAGTTGCACACCTTTAACTAAAATTATATTTACTGTGCGTACTTTGCGTAACTTCTTTTGATGTGTTTCCAGAGCGCTATAACATGGGATTCTTCAAGAAGTGAGTTAACAGGGCGATTGCTCCGGTATCGCACATATCCATGGGCGACGAGGACTACTTTCCGTCAATTGACTTGTCTGTCCGTTTGCCAACAACGTTACAATACATAAAAAAAAAAAATCGTTCGCAGAGAATAAAAAAATCATAACCCCCTTTTTTTCTTCAGCGTAGTCGGGTAAAAAGTTATAGGATACTTTTTACCCGGCTACGCTAAGCTTTTTGTATGGAGATTGACAGCCCTCTAGTTTAAATGGTCCTTGCTTGTTTTAATGTTATCTGTATCTCTATTAAAGTAAGTTCATCACATATTTATAATTGATATTCGCAATATAGCGATGATTTAAAAAATGGAGTGGAAGTTACAAAATCGCATTAATTTTATTGCAATGTACTTAAAAGTTTCACATATGTAACCGAAGCGAGCTTGCTTCACTCAATACGTTACTCTTTTAATGACGATCCCCCTTTTTGCTCATTTTGCAACCTTGAATAGTAAGCTATCATTAAAATTATTTTGCGAGGACATCTAGCATTAATTGATGCCGTCAAAACTGTGACCTTACTAAGTAACAGTGGGTCTCCATTCATACAGTTAATTCATCATCATCATCATAATTTCAGCTATAGGATCAAAAATGAGGAAATTCGTATTCGAACCAAGGTCACTGACATAGCAAACTGGATAAGGAAACTGTGGTGGCAATAGACAGGGCACATGCTCGTAGTTCGAAGATGGCCGTTGGGGTAGAAAAGATCTCAAGTGGTGACCGCGTATCAGCAAGTGCAGCGTAGTAAGGCCACCCGCAAGGTGGTTGGACGACCTGGATAGAGTTGCGGGGACTCGCTGGATGCAGGTCACCTCTATCCGGCCCATGTGGAAATCTACTGAGGAGGCCTGTGTCCAGCAGTGAACGTCCTATGGCTGAAATGATGATGATGATGAAAAACCTTTAAAGTCTTAAAAGTCTAAGCGGAAGATAGTAGATGTTTAGTACAGATAGATATATTTAGATACTAGAAGGTACCCACAAACTTCGTCCGCGGAGGAGAAAAAAATCATAACCCTCTTTTTTTCTTTAGCATAGTCGGGTAAAAAGTATCCTATAACCATCTGGAGATACCTAGCTACCCGTGAACACCAAAGAGTTGAAATCCGTTTAGCCGATTCGGCGTGATGAAGCCACAACGACACATACAAACATACAAAAAATCCAAAAAAAATTGTCCATATCACTTACTTTATTGACATTAAATTTTTATAACTTTATAATAGTATAGAAGAGAAGGGTATCCGCAGAAGAACCAAAGTAACCGACATAGCTCACAGGATTTCATCGTTGAAGTGGCAATGGGCTGGTCATGTAGCCCGAAAAACAGATGGCCGTTGGGACAGTAAACTCCTGGAGCGGCGACTAGACATACAAAAGCGCAGCGTAAGTCGGCCAAAAAATATATCAACCAACCAACCAGGTAGTCAGTTAAGCAAAAAAAATATCAGCCAGCAAACCAGGTAGTTGGTTAAGAATAACAATTATCAACCAACCAACCAGTTAGATGGTTATGAAAAGAAATACTAACCGACCAACCAGGTGGACAGAGTGGTTGGTCAGTTAGTTAGTAATAGACGCGACTAGATGGACGGATAACCTCGTAAGGGTCGCGCGGAATCAGTGGATGCGGTATGCGCAGGATCGTACCTTGTGGCGAACTACTTATAGGATAGGCCTATGTTTCAGCAGCGGACGTCCATGGCTGATAGATAGATAGATAGATAGAAAGATAAAGCTACAGATGTATTCCAGCGACCATAAAGCAATAATTTCTTTATGACCGCTGTCATGCATATTAAGCAATTGGACGATTAATCACGCCCGTTCATTAATAATGGAAATCAATCATCAATGTATTCAGATTCGATTTTATTAGTTTTCCTTCTATTTATTGAAGTTAATTAAGTGTGAAACTTCTATAAATCTATTAATATTTATTATTTTATCCATTCTTCTATACTTTTATAAAGTTGTAAAAATGAAATATATACACAACATTGAAGATATTTTCAAAAAAACAATTCCTTCGAGAAGGTCAATTGTTGAATCCAAGTTGTTGGGCAGCATTCGGGAAGGTACTTGAAGACGAAGGTCTTCGATCAGTTCGTGTTGCTAGTGATGACCTACGGAACTGAGACATGGTCGTTCATAATGGGACACAAAGCGGCTCAGAGTCAAGCAACGTGCAATGGAAAGGGCTATGCTCGGGGTTTCTCTTCGTGACAGAATCAGAAATGAAGGTACCCGCAGAAGAACGAAAGTAACCGACACAGTCAATAGGAATACATCGTTGAAGTGGAAATGGGCAGGCCATGTAGCCCGGAGAACGGATGGCCGTTTGGGGCAGTAAAGTCTTTAAGTGGCAACCTCGCATAGGAAAGCGGAGCGTAGGACTGCCCTTGACTAGGTGGACGGATGATCTCTGCAGGTTTGATAAATATCTAACCGAGCACATTTTGTATCTCGCCTTGAGTCACGGGCTCGTAAGTCCCTAATTTTTGGGAGGCTAGCGTGGGGATATGGCCCCAACACGTTGAGTCCCGTTCAAGAAGTTTGCTGCGGCTGTACTCCTGCTGGGACCCGTTCCTGACCATGCCAATGAGACAATACGTCTATGAGCATGTCCTAACAGATGTTAGAACTATTGCATTTTAAGGAAAGTTTTGTTTTATTGCAATAGAAATCTGTGACCCGCCATAAACACCGAATCGATCATTATTTGTGGCGGGTGGTGACTCACTTGATGGGCCCCGTAACTGCTGTCATTAAGACACATTATTATTATGGTGGTAGATTGTTCCAGCCTCGCTGCCACGCAATGCTGGAACAATCTACCACCGCCAGTAAGAAACGCATGCTCACTGCATTCATTCAAAACAAAATTGAAACTGTACCTCTATCAGGAACAAACTTTTTCTTCTGCATAGCCGACTGTGTCTTATGTGCCTAATGTATTTTTTGTTTCACTGTTGGAAAGTCTATAATATATTTCAATCATAATTGATTATTGTCATTCTAGTTGAGTTATCGCTATATTTCAGGTATTATATATATATCACGTATTGAACTGTACACTGTATTATTGTTATTTCTCGCCTCTTTTCTCCTAGGTTAAGTTATATGTTTTGTATTTTGTTCATGGATCCACTGAAAATCAGCGTCGCTGGCGCCTTGCGCCGCGACAAATGCTTAGTGGTCTCCTTTTTGGATAACTATCAATATTGTAAATGTTTCCCTAGAGTTAATAACTGTGTTGCTTGTTAATACATGTAATATTGTTGTTGTTGATACAAATAAATTTTCATTCATTAATTCATTCATTCATTATAATTCTAGAAGACGCCCGCAACTTCGTTCGCGGAGGAGAAAATTACATAATAAAAAGTATCCTTTCACCATCTGGAGATACCCAGCTATCCGTGTATCAAAAATAGTTAAAATCCGTTTAGACCAATTGGCGGGATGAAGCCACGACGACATACAGACATTTCAGTTTTACAACTTTATAATAGTATAAATGAAGAATAACCTAGTAGCAAACTAAGCTGCTTTACCATGGACGCTTAGAGTATGGGGTTCTTCAAGGTGAGAGTGAATAGTGAATAGGGTTTTAAGTTTTTAGGGTTTTAGTTGCAAGCGTTCATAGACTGCGGTGACTGCTTGAAATCAGGCAGGCTGCATGCTTGTGTGCCACCTTAGTAGTATAAATAGAAAAAAGGTTTCCACCGTGTATAACTTCGCAGCCTGTTGTACATAGGGGAGACCGGGTAAGGTTGCCTCACAGGTCGGTTATTAGAGCGCCCATAATGGGCTATGAACCGGTGTCAAAAGATCATGAGAACTATAGTCACCTAACCTACCTACGATTCACAAAATAAAGTATTCTTATTTTTATTCTTATTCTTATATCTCTCTTCTTGATAAAACTCTCGCGTTCTTTAGACACCGGTCGATAAACTTATTCGTTTGTTCAGTTTTGTGTTGTGGCCATCGTGACAACCAACCCGTGTGAACCTTACCCGGTTTCCTCTAGGCCTTATTGACGCAATACCACATCGTAAGACGTGGTAAAAGGGCAGAACATAATTGCAATTTGATGGCCCTATAGCCCGCTTTTATAGATCAATAAGTATTATTGCTGATTATGTCACTGTTACGAGATCTAACTATTGGAGAGTGAAGACAAAGCAATGCAATGCGTCATCAGTTTATAAATATGAAGTATCGTGTCTCCCTTTTTAACCGACTGCGCTAGAAAGAGGCTTATGTTTTACGAGGGTATGGTCTTAATATTAGAGAGTATGGTATTAATAGTAGGACAAACAATCCAGAAAGAGATCATTCGATGGATTCAACTTGGATGGGCAGCGTATGGGAAATTGCGAAGTGTCTCCAGGATACCTCAGTGCTTAAAGACGAAAGTCTTCAACCAGTGCCTATTACCGGTGCTGCCCTACGGATCCGAGACATCGTTTCTAACAATGGGCCTCTTAAGGAAGCTCAGAGTCACTCGGGGATCTCTCTACGAGATCGAATCAGAAATGAGGGGATTCGTAGACGAACCAAGGTCACCGACTTTCCAAATAGGGTAAGCAAACTGAAGTGGCAATGGGCAAGGCGCATAGTTCGAAGAACCGATCATCATTTCAACAGATCAGAAACATCATTTTAGGTTTGCCTTAAAGGTTTTTTCATCATCATCATCATCATCATTTCAGCCACTGCTGGACACATGCCTCCTCAATAGATTTCCACATGGGCCGGATAGAGGCGATCCGCATCCAGCAAGTCCTTGCAACCTGGTTATGCTCGTTCAACCACCTTGCGGGTGGCCTTTCCACGCTGCGATTGCCGGTACGCGGTCTCCATTGGAGAACCTTTCTGCCCCAACGGCCATCGGAATATATGTTCAAAGCTAAATATAAAGGATCGTACCAGGTTTGTTAGTCCATCACTCTATTCCGATAGAGTGGTGTTG
This sequence comes from Hedya salicella, assembly GCA_905404275.2. Lineage (NCBI taxonomy): Eukaryota > Metazoa > Arthropoda > Insecta > Lepidoptera > Tortricidae > Hedya > Hedya salicella. Next base: position 2,314,432 of record FR990104.1, read on the forward strand.
CATATCGAATCCTTAATAATCACTGAATCAGGCCTGAGATGTACTTGCTTACCAGAAGCGAGGCATCAGAAAAATTATAAGGAAAGCCGAAGCGTATTCATTTTATCATCATCATCATCATCATCATATCAGCCCAAGGACATCCACAGCTAGGCAAATGCCTCCCCCAAGGATCTCCATAACGACCGGTAGCGCGCCGCTCTCATCCAAGGGTTTCCCGCGATCTTCACTAGATAATCGGTCCATCTTCTTGAGGGCTCCCCACGCTGCCAGGATTCATTTACTCATATTTAAAGAAATAGGTGGTTATAAGCCTTTCCTTGGGCAACCCGGTGGGAATCGACTCATATGGACGCCACGCCACTGACGTTTACCTAGATACTGATTGATCTGGCTAAATAACCTATTTCCTATATTCACAGCCTTAAAATAAATCATACTTAAACCATCTAGACACTTATTACAATGACGTATAAAATTACAGATAAAATCTCAACTAATTGCCAAATGAAAATGGCAATCACATTTCCAACGTATACCAATTTATTTGACACATACAATAAAGTACAATAGCTTGTAATTCAATGCAGTAAGGTTTTTAAATGCCGCAGGAGTCTAAAAAGCGTAACTGCGAAGTCTCAATCAAGATATGGATCAAATGGCGTTGAATTTAAGAACAATGTAACATATGCAATCGGTTATAAGGCGTAAAGAAACTTTAGTCGCAGTGGGAAAGTTACAGCGGTGAATGCTGCAGAATGTCCACTTGGTATTAAAACGTCGATGCAGTTAGGAAACATATCTGTATTCTATGTAACTAGTATTAAGAAGAACACGTATTGTGATGGCTCTGTAGCAGCCTGAAATTTTGGAGGGTGTCACTAATAATAAAATATGTCAAGTAAATTAAACTTTAATGCTCAATACACAATTATATTGCACACATTGTAAAACAAATGGAAGTCTTTTATTATTATTGACAAAATAATGTTTTTTTTTGTTCAAATTTAGAAGATTTTTAAATTTGACGAGTACGATTTTGTTGTGACCCTCCCCTTCGGACCGCGCTTGTTGTGATAAGACTTGTTATTAGATTTGCAATATTCGATTGTTCAAACTTTACACGGTTCCCATATGATGCGTAGGTACGGTATGTCTCATTAAACACATTGAAAAGGTAGTATCTTATAAAACAACCTCCCCTTCGGACCGCACCTGTTGTGATAAGACTAGAAAAGAGATTTACAAAATTCTATTGTTCAAACTTTACACGGTTTTCATAAATGCGTAGGTACGATATGTCGCATTAAAAATATTGAAAAGGTAGTATTTTATAAAAGACTAATGATTTTGAGTTTAGTTTATATTTAAATATATGTTTAATGAAACTGTTTAATGTTAATTTACTCCCCGCTCTTTACAGGTTTTTGTAATAAAACATAGTTTTTTTTTATCTAAAACGACATTGTCCTAAAGAACCGATTTTTTGCATTTATATTTGCAAATTCTGTAACTATAAACTTCTTTTTGAAGGGAAGATAATAAATAGCATCAGTCAAAACTAAGTATAGTAAGTAAGGCGAAATAGTGTATTGTATAGAAGTGTCAGTAAATTGTACTCACATGCGCATATTTTCATGCTGTTTCAACAAAATAATACAACAAACTACCACTTACAGTACACCTCTCAGCACACCTCAACACGTGATACGCCCTGTACGAGGCATCTTCGGTAGATTCAGGACAAGTTTCTCGGGTGAATGCCGTGCTCAGAATCTATCAATTATTTGATTATTAATAGATACGAGTACAAGACGTAATACAGTGCGAAATGCACGTCAAAACAGAACTTTTTCGAGTGACTACTCGCTGTAATCGCAGGCTCGCGGTGAGCGTTTATTTAAGAGCGTTTATACCCACTTAACTGGCAACGTCGCATATGTCTTCGTTTTGCTCCATTATTTTGTGGTATTTGAATGAAACTTAAACATATGTTCAATACATACCCTACATTTTTAGCATTTATATTGAGTTTAATTCATGTCCTCATCACTTTTGTCTTCATTTTCTTACAAAACAAGATGTAGACATAAACTAATTTTTAGAGCGTTGGTTGTGGCAATATCATGAAATTTTGTATTGTGCCAGCTTAACTACCGAAAACGTAATGAATGAATTGAAAACATGTTCAAGTTACATTCTCATTTTTCAAAATAATCAAGAAAAACCAAAAAGTATGCGACGTTGCCAGTTAAGCAGGTATAAACCCTCTTAATAGTGGCTACGCTGTTTTAAGTCAGATGTCATCTTGTTATGCACTCAGTTTTAGAGCATGCAATAAAGCTGCTGTTTTAATATGTGGCGCAAGGATTGCGATAGGTTGCCACTCAGCCATCCAAGCGATGTATGAACCGTATGCATTCACTGCCTTATTTTGTTTTCAACAGTCAATCAGTATATTATAAAGACAGTGAATGAACGCTGCACCAGTTAAATTTATAATTATTAGTTTACTAGAAGGTACCCGCAACTTCGTTCGCGGAGGAGAAAAAGTCATAACCCCTCTTTTTTTCAGTGTAGTAGAGTAAAAAGTATCATATAACCATCTGGAGATACCCAGCTACCCGTGTACCACAAACAGTTGATCTCCGTTTAGCCAATTTGGCGCGATGAAGCCACAACGAAACATAAAAACATACAAAAATCCAAGTCACCTCCAAATAGTCTGTTATAATATTTATTTTCAATGTACAGACATTTCATTTATAATAGTACTAGAGTCTGGCAAATGGAAGATGAGAATGAAATCAACCGCGAAACTTAAAAATGTTACTGCGGTGTGGCTGTATGAGCTAGAGTTAAACAAATTCATTGCTTTTGTCATTAATAAAGAAGTTATTAGTTAATGAGAAAAGTAATGAAGTTGTTTAACTCAAGCTCATTACAGGCCCACTGCAGCTACCATTTGAAATTTCGCGGTTGATTCCATTCTCATCTTTCATTTGCCAGACTCTAGCGGCCTCCGGCGACTTCGTCCGCCTTAGATTCGTTTATCGCGAATAGAAAGTATTTTTCTGGATAAAAATTAGCTTATGTCTTTCCCTAAAACTCGATATATTATTTACTAATTTAAATATGAAGCATATTACCAAGATTTCAAGTTCCTAGCGAAAACAAATATTTACTGTCCATACAAATTTTCATCCACGTTTGCGTCCCTAAAAGGATGCAATTTGACATACATTATAGCCTATGTCCTATTCTGATATATAAGGTACATAACTGGGAAGTTTCATCCGGTTGCTTTTGAGATTAAGTGGAACGTGCATACATACGTTCACGTTTATAATATAGTAAGGATAGATAATTAATTAAGAACTGTGTAATGCAACTCAAGGAACCAATGGTTTCGGATTAGATACTTCCATGGAATGGTTAGATAGTTCCTACACTTTTATTGTTATACCACAGAACTGTAACTTCATACAACTGTTATTAAAGGGGGTTTCGAAGCCAAAGTGGCAAAAACGGAACCCTTATAGTTTCGTCATGTCAGTCCATCCGTCCGTATGTCACAGGCATTTTACTTAAAAACTACGTGATGTATATCGATTAAATTAGTAGTATAAATGGCTTGTATAAGCCGCTATTTACTTTGTTAGGTCAATTATAATAAATAATATTTCGAAGGGGAGCGCTCCATACATGTAACCGAAACTATTTTTTTTTCAGTACTTAAACATCAACGCGTGGAACATCTTCGACAGTTCTTTTAAAATAATGTTGATGTTTTTTTTTTCAGATTGAACTCATTTGGTACGGAATCTTAAGAGATATAGAAAGGCAGCTAGACTTCTAACTAATACCTATGGTACGACCTTAGCCGTACAGAACATCAAGTATTACCATTTTAACAACTTTCGAAATATTCTGATCTAGATGTTACCTTGTAAATAAATTGATAAGTTATTTGAGCTACCGCCTTTCGCAAGACACTTAGACTTGACTTAAGCAATTGTCTGTGGTTAGACAGTACTAAGTATTACGGAGTGTAGAAAATTAAGGGGAACAATCTCTATATTATCTAAAGTGTCCGTCAAGAGGCGTTAAATTAGTGGCGCGCAAGTGCGTAAAACAAATGACCATAATTATTGCCAAAAATATCCACAAAGATGCAAGAAAAATCATTATGAACACGATTGAATATTTTCATCAGAAGAAAAACTTAGGACTGAGTAACATTATGATACAAATGTTTTGTAATCGGTTGTTTAAATGAATGAATAGACTTCTGATTCTGATTCTGACTATTACAGTTTTAAATTAATATATTTTTATTGTTGCTTAGAATTAAATAATTTTACTTATTCTAAGCTACATATTTCGATAAAAATGTTTTGTAATTGGTTGTTTAAGTGAATGAATTGATTTCTGATTCTAATTCTGAATATTATTTATTCTTAAATTGTTGTTTTTCTGTATTTTTAATGTGGGAAAACTAACACCACATACATTACTATCTATTGTGACATAGATATAAGTCAAAGCGCAAAGAACAAATACGATTGCTTTCGCACATGGTCACACCGCGTGTGAACCCCTCCACCAGCGCGCTTAGTGCTCGCTGGTGGAGGGGTTGACAAGCTCGACGAGTAATCGAGAGGTACTGGGTTCGAGACCTGGTGTGACCACGTGCGAGAGCAATCGTATTTTTCTTTGCGCTTTGACTTGTAAATATGTCACAACACATATTATTTTGTATAATATAAAAATACACACACTTTTTCAATATAACCAGTACCTACTTTATTAAATTCATTAATATAGTTTATTAGTTGAAAGTAAACTAAAGACCTTTTTTTTAAGTTGTTATAAACGCATTCTTAATTTAATAACGAAACTCAACCTCCTTTTTTTCGTTTCACTGGGATTATATTGACACAAAAAATGAGGTAAAATTAAAAATTAATCGATTTAAAATTGAGCAATCGAATAAAATCGTCGTTGTTTATGTTCAGTCGGTAAAAACGTGTGACTGTCCAAGTAGTCATACATTCTTTACAAATGATCCATAAAATACTATGACACCATCTAGTTACCATAATGAGCCACACACATGTAGAGCAGAGTAAAACATGGCCTTAATTTATTGAAATAAAACAATTTAACGGATTATATCGCGTATATTATCTCATTTTAGTTCCCGACGTTTCGGAAGCTTTCCAGCTTTCCATGGTCACGGGAGGACTGAGAAAAGATGTATTTTTCTCTGTCAAAGTTACAATTTGTGCAAACTACCCAAAAAAAAAAAAAAAATATGGCCTTAATTTATTTAACTAATGGAGATATGCCATACGCATACATTCGCGTCTGCTAAAGTAATCGCGAAATCTCCAGTTAGTTTATACAGTAAATTGTCTATGTGTGGTTGTTTTTAGGGTTCCGTACCAGAAAGGTACAGAAGGAACCCTTATGGTGCGACTCTGTCTGTCTGACTATTAGAGCGCCATATCTCAAAAACTGCTAACGCTATCTTTTTGAATTTTGGAATATTTATAAACATGGTCAGCTTACATGTATTGCAAAGGAAATATTCAAAATTATACTTTTATTTAAAAAAAAAAACGTTGAATATGAGGCGGGGCCAAAATTAAAAGCCTAGCTACTGGATCAAGTAGGGTATCATATGAAAGGACCTGCACATTTTTTTTTTTTATTGTGATTAGATTTTGTTTTATTAAGGAAACTGTGAAAAGAAATACTATTCTCCTTCATTTATCTCCGAAGTTAACCAAACGAAAATTTTGAAATTTTCACAATTTGTTTAAATAAACATAAATATTACACGGAAATTATAACTATGTCTCTAACTAGCTATTTTTTAATTTTCAATAAACCTATTTGATCAACCCGGTTGCGTTAAGTTTGCATCACACTTGTATGCAATGCTATAGATATCAGGTGCAAACTTTACTCAACCGAAACCGGGTAATAAAGTGAGGGTAAGTGAAAATTTCTACGGTACCCTCGGTGCGCGAGTCCGACTCGCAGTAAGCCGGTTTTTTTTTATATAACGATTGGCAAAAGGGCAGACGAGCCACCTGATGGAAAGTAGTCATCGTCGCCCATGGATATGTGCAACACCGGAGCAATCACTCATATTTTGCCAACCTTTGAGAGCCCTGTTAACTCGCTTCTTGAAGAATCCCATGTTATAGTGCTCTGGAAATACCTCAGGGGGAAGGTTATTCCACAACTTGCAAGTGCGTGGTAAAAAATGAGCGTGATACCCGTTTATTTTTGGATTGCCAAGCATCCAGATAGTGGGGATGTACTTTGTTTCTGAGGCTTTGTGTGTGTGATTTCTTTTAATTGTGTACGTTTGCAGAAATATGAATACCGTACTGTGCTGTACGTGTTTACCTCACCCCGCGCTAAAAATACATGAACATTTTTTTCAGTTTTTACAACTTTATAAAAGTAGTAAGTCATTGCGAATGTTTTTCTGTTTATTGTAAAAGTGCTCTTGAGGCCTACTAGCAGAATAGAGTTTTGGATTTGAAACGGAACGGAACAAATGCTTTACAAACAAGGGCCCAGCGTACAAGTGAGTGTGTAAGTAGCTATAAAACACTATGACACCATCGAGTTACCGCAATGAGCAATGACCCACACATATGTGGAGCAGAACACACCATGGCATACATGTTTATAACATACCTGTTAGAAAACTTGCTAAGTACGAGTAAACGGACTAAGTTACAAGAATGAGTGTTTTTTTGTGAAGCACGTGTTGCATCTATACTATTTATTAAATGAAAAGTTTTTTTTGGAGCAAACTCGTTTTACTCTATAAACTAATTTATTGATGTTGTAAAAGACGCTACCTAAACAATTTAAATATTCATATGAACTGTATTACACTATGAATTGTTATTGTGAATATGTGACTTGCTAAATGTAATCTGTATGACATGGCCAATAAATTTTCAATTCTATTCTATTATTAAAGTTGTAAAAATTTAATGTCTGCACATTTCAATGACAACATTACCGACCAGCCAGAACCAGCCTGAACCGGCGTCTTGACTGTGTGATGTTTTTACATAAAAAAAACAGAAGATATTTTTAGACTGAGAGAAAAATATTTTTATTCTTTCTTAATATTGAAACCTTTTATCGTATTTCTGTGTTTTTAATGCTGGGAAATTAACACAACATTACACAATATAATAATCTATTGTGCTATTTATACAAATCAAAGTGCAAAAGGCGGTAACGCACCTGACGCGTAATCTGGAAGTACCGGGTTCGAGTCCTGGTGTGACCACGTACGAGAACAATCATACTTTTCTTTGCGCTTGGATTTGTATATATATCACAATTTTTATTCCTTGTATTTTTGTATGTGTCTTTGTGGTATCATACCAAATGATTATAATAGTATGAGACTGAATGTATTTCAACTTTTTTTAGAACACGGGTCTAGCTGGGCATCCACAGATGGCTATATAATACTTTTTACTCAACTACCCTGAAGAACACAAGAGGATGTTTTTTTTCTCCTTCGCTGACAAAGTTTAAAAAAAATACCACGATATTCTATAAAAAATAATAATTATTATTATATATATAACACATTAATAAAATTAATCCATACTAATATTATAAATGCGAAAGTGTGTTTGTCTGTCTGTCAGTCTGTCTGTTACCTCTTCTCGCTTCAACCGCTGAACCGATTTGGATGAAATTTGGTATGGAGATAGTTTGAGTCCCGAGGAAGGGCATAGGTTGCTTTTTATCCCGAAAAAATACCCTTATCCGCGATAAACGGATTCAAGGCGGACGAAGTCGCGGGCAGAAGCCAGTAAAACATAATTTAAACGGATTATATCGGGTATTTATTTTGAGTTCTCGACGTTTCGGTATCTTTACAGTTTCCCGTGTTGACGGGGTCGACTGAGAAAAAAAGATACTCTTTGTGCAAACTGCCCACTTTGTAAAAAACAGAACAATACTATATACGCTTTAGTTTGACACTTAAACCAAACTTAACGAAACTTACGCCTGATATGAACTTATATAATAACTAAGTGATCTCTTTGCGGGTCACGTCACTTGGTTGTGTCAGCCGACACCGGCGCGAAGGAGGTTAATGTGTTTGGCCGTCTTCCGTCAACCTTGGTAAACGAAGGATTTTAAGGTCCAAGGCCGATATACAAAAGAGGATTTAAAAGTACCATCTAAAGAAGGTCTTCAAACCTTGGCCAAATGTTTTTACGGTAATTAAATTCATCCTTCTGTAATGCAGCAACAGGGCAACGAAACAAAGTGTTTGCAGGGTTCCGTACCTCAAAAGGAAAAAAAGAAACCCTGATAGAATCGCTTTGATGTTCGTCTATCTGTCTGTCAAAACACTTTCTCGGGAACGCGTGGAATCAAATAGAAATTAATATCAAATACTTGTCTGCGGTCCTTTGAAGCTCCAAAAAATTCAAGCTTCTATAAGTTACCGTAATCCAAACATACAGCCATTAAAAGAAGTGTTTCCATACAAATTGCCATCCATGGAAAACCTATACGGTTTTTCTAGTTGTCCTAGAAATTGAAATCCGCTTAGCCGTTTTGACGTGATGAAGGCACAAAGACAAATACAAACTTACAAAATACGAAAAAAAACTATTCAGTGACCTCTAAATAGTTCTATTTTTTTTTTGTTTTAGTATCTTTAATATATTTTTTCTCCTTTGCCCTAAGGTTGACTGGTAGAGTATGCCTTATGGCATTAAGTTCGCTTTTGTACGATAAGTTTTCTTTTGTGCAACAAAGATTAAATAAATAAATGTCCCCACATTTCATTTCAAAATGTAATAGTATAGATTAATATATTTTAAGAACCTATGTTGTCCCACTGGTGGCCAAAGGCGTCCCCTTTTCCACCAACCCTTCCAATTTTAAGTAGCCTCTGGTCATTTACCTTTTTCTGAGAAGATGGCTAAATATTATTTACCAACATTATACTAAAAGCCTTAAAATTATCCAAAACAAGTATTGAAAGTCAAACTTAATGATAGAAGTAATCCAGGTCAAGTCATACAGCCGCCCGTCACAGTGCACTCATCACAAACAGTACGTTGGTTTCACGTAAAATAAAAACGCTCTAGGAGATATTTCGAGACTTCATAACGTCAAATCGGCTAACGGATTTCAACTGTTTTTGGTAAACGGATAGACTTTACAGTAAAATCCAAAGCGCCTTAAAACTTAAACTTATTAAATTACACCAAGGACCATTAAACAAGAGGACTGACCATACAAAAAGCCGTTCCCCGATATGTAGAACACCATCTAGGTACAGATAATATACAGATAAAGATACTTATTGAAATAAAACAATTTAACGGATTATATCGCGTATATTATCTCATTTTAGTTCCCGACGTTTCGGAAGCTTTCCAGCTTTCCATGGTCACGGGAGGACTGAGAAAAGATGTATTTTCCTCTGTCAAAGTTACAATTTGTGCAAAATACCCATTTTTTTGAAAAAACACAAATAAAGGTGTACATACATGCCAGATGGGCCTAAGCTGTAAAGACAGTTACACATGTGCCAGAAGGGCTTAATTATTTTATTCTAATAATTTACCAAGCAGCATTTCACAAATGAGGCGTACTGAGGAGAAAAGAAACGCTGCAAAGAAAAACTCCCAGGCTACCTCATTACTAATTATAATATTTAAAAACAGAGACTATTAAACTACTTTTAAACAGATAAGATATTTTACACCGTTCGGAAATTAAGGTTTTGCAGTCCTGTGTCTTGCTTGTTCCTTGATGAGATGTATTACAGGATCCCAAGCTGGTGGTAGTGACAATCCATCTTCTCTATTGAAATTAGGATGCTTTTTAATCTCAATAGCCTCGCGTAGCATCCTGGGAAAATATCTTTTTTCTTTGGCAAGGATAGAAGGTTTATCAAACTTAATTGAGTGGTTTGGTTTGTCAATGACATGTTCACAAACTGCAGACCTATTACACCGACGGTGCTTGACATCTGCTATGTGCTTTATTTGTGTTTTTTCAAAAAAATGGGTAGTTTGCACAAATTGTAACTTTGACAGAGGAAAATACATCTTTTCTCAGTCCTCCCGTGACCATGGAAAGCTGGAAAGCTTCCGAAACGTCGGGAACTAAAATGAGATAATATACGCGATATAATCCGTTAAATTGTTTTATTTCAATGAGTAATAATCGCGGAAACAGAAGAAAATATTAGATAAAGATACTTGTTTAATTATTTCATTTTCCGCCAAGCGTTACGCTTAAAGGTGCGTCCACATTTGTATCATTTGCCCGATCAGATCTTCGTCCCGTGGCATGATCGCGTGTCACGATCACGTGTTTGGACGTTGCGTCGATCCGATCGCTCGAAGTCTATGTTGCTACGCGTATCACACACTTAGATCGGACTAGCTCGGCATAATCGCCGCGCCGACAGTGAGCATCCAAGCAGCGCGATACGCAGTCATGCCATGCTACGGTGATCGGATACGAGCAAATGATACAAGTGTGGACGCACCTTAACGTAAGAGTTAACAATATTGGATATAATTTTGGATGGAAAGGTCGTGTTTACCTCATGTCTTCCATATAAAAACCGAATTCCCTGCAGTCAAGATACTTATAATGCATCTGCTCTCACATTCAAAGAAAAGGTCAACAACACAAGGATATCTCTTTATGCTTATTACGTGTACTTACTGTTGACAGTAATTACAGATGAGGTGAACTGCATCATGATAATATATGTTCAGCAGTTTAAGGCGCTGGTCCCACCGCCGACGATTAGCGAGAAGCGATTAAAGGCTCACTATAAGCGAGTGTTCGAGATCGACGGGCTCACACTCGCATCACTCAAAAATCACCGCTGGTTGAACTCGCAGCGTGATTTCTAACCACCAAGCAAGCATCGCTAAGCGAGTGCCGATGGGCCAGTTTTATCTTAGCGTTCTTATCGCTGTGACAAACTAGTAGAGAGAGAGAGTTCTCGCCGGCAGTGTAAACAGCCAGCAACATATTTATCCGATTCGAAGGACCATATGTTGCGTCTAGTCCCCTGAGTCTTAAGTAGAGAGATATTTAGACTATAAGAAAGACGTAGTGGACTGTAAAACACATATATATATATTAAATACAATGATCGCGGATCGCGGCGCGTACAATGTGAGGTCGTGCTTTTGCAAGGCGAGGCGCGCTGTGAAGTGTCGCGCGGCGGCCGCTTCCCGTTCGCTGTCGCTGTCGGTTAGCGGTACTCCAAGCCGCGCTCTCCGTCCTATTGTCTCTACCATATATGTGTCTCTTTTACTAACACAGGATCTATATTTTTTGTTTGTGTCTTGGGCGAGAAAATCGCCTATAGCTAATTGCTTCCTCGCATTTGGTGGAACCGGTGCCTATAGAATTTATCTCAATTACAAGTCTCCTCTGTCCTTAAAGGTACTCAACGAGGTCATTGACTTTTTGGAGATCTTCAAACTGCACGCATAATTAGTTTGTCATCGAAGACTTCAAATATCGATGTCCGGTTTAACTTAGCGGTATTGATGCTATATAGCTGCGAAACTTGTCTTGGGTTCAAATCCCGGTAGAGCCAAATATGTGTGATGCTGTGATGAGAATAAATATTTGTTGGATAAGTTCGATTTGTGTAAAATTATCTTGTAATAAATATTAATAAGTTAATTCATTCATTCATTCACTCACTGCCTCATTAATTAATTTATTAATGCGTTCATATTTTTTTTATTTATTGATCTTACTGAGACAAGTTCGATTTGTCTTCTAATGTAATTCTAAAATTAATAAGCTTCGTCATCATCATCATCATTTCAGCCATAGGACGTCCACTGCTGGACACCGGCCTCCTCAATACATTTCCACATGGGCCGGATAGAGGCGATCTGCATCCAGCCAGTCCGCGCAATGCAACCCTAACCAGGTTGTCCGACCACCTTGCAGGTGGCCTTCCCACGCTGCACTTGCCGGTACGCGTTCTCCATACAAGAACTATTCTGCCCCAATAAAGTTGTCTTCTTATACGTATGTATTTATTAATTTGAGAGGAAGGGAGAGATACAGACAAGTAAGATACAACTTTTAGAAAATAATAACTATGATTTACTAATAGAGTCGGCATGTAAATGAATTTAAATTTATGACCGCATAATTTTACACTCGAAATTATACCAATGATGCTCAAAAGACGCGTGTTTTATGATCCAAATCAAATCATAGAAGGCAACTTATTAGGCGTGAAATTGACATGTAATCATTGTGCCTCAATCATTATTTATTAAAGTAATGATTCCTTGAAATTAATGATTGAATTGAGGTGCCAAAACAGAATCTCAAATAGAATCAATAATAGTGGTAAGTATATTATTACTAACTACTGTCAAAAGTATTTGCTTTTTAACAGTGTTCCTTTGCAAGCCAAACCTTAGTTATTGTATTGTAAATACTTTATTGTACATAAAAACAATAAACAAGGAAAGTAAAATTAAACATTTGTACAAAGGCGAACTTATCCCTTTAAGTGATCTCTTCCAGTTAACCTTAGAGCATATGAGAGAGAAGAATAAACATCAACGAATAGACAAACCAACAAGTTATTATAATTGTTCAAAATGATATTTCTGTATTTTAAATAATCTTAATTTTAGCGCAATACATGTGAAGTAAAATTGCTAAATATTTGAAAAATAAATAAAAACTGGCCAAGTGCAGGTCGGACTCGCATGCCGAGGGTTCCGTGCAAAATATACGCTACAAACGGCTACTATGAAAATCCAGTGTTAGCAGAGCCCTTACTCTTAATCAAAATGTACGCGGTATTCGACAATTTTATATTGGTCAATGATGAAGAATATATTTGCCTCATCCTAAAAACCAAGTAAAGAGGTAATTTAACACGTAAAATGATTTAAAATCATCCGGGTTCCTTCCTTTTCAACCACCACTAGCTTGAACACTGTTCCACTGCCAGCGGCACCCTAGATTAAGATTTTATACACTTTTTTGTTTTACTTTTTGCATCCATATTTTAAAATATCTAACCTAAGCGCCTAATTAAAAGTAAATAGTAAAATTGTTAAAGCATGTACGAATTATATAAGAATCATTAATTAGCGCAGCACAACCTATATACAGTCAATTATTTTGACGAGTGAATGTGATAGAAAGCGGGCACTTGTATGCCAAAGGTCAGGAGGGAAAGGGACAAAAAAGATGACCATTAAACACATCGCGCCGAATCCGGTGTGATTGTAACGAGCAAGCTATTTGTATAGAGTGGTCATTACCACATGTATGGAGCTCTTAAATTACGGTAAAAAATACCGTAATGGTCTGAGTTAAGTGGAACACAGATCTTGAGAATTCTAAATAAATTTAGGTATATTTTACCATGGGTATTAGACGATTTTATAGATAAATCTTTAAAAAAAAAATCTAATAATTGAAAGTGTATTGTCATCACCATGGGCAATTTCTACAACATATCATAATTTTCCGAAAATGAAACATTGTAAATAGCTGTAGAAAAATTTGTTATGTTTCTGAAAGAGATGTTATTTTTTACTTAAATTTCTGAAATGTTTTAGTCATAATTACTTTGATTGGTCTAATGGCAAGCAAAGCAATGAGCTGAGAGTTCAGAAGTTTTTCCAGTAAGGAAATTACAATAAATATCAATAAGAATGAATATGGTAACTGACAGCAAGGAAAAATAATATTTTCTTCTGTTTCCGCGATTATTACTCATTGAAATAAAAAAGTAAGCACTCTGAAAATCTTAATCTGGATGTGAAAAGTTAGTGCCTTCTTGCCCGGTGCCACCAAAGTTGTACGGGTTACCAAAGATACATAAACCTGGTGCTCCGTTACGCCCTATAGTGAGTCAAATCGATGCTCCTACCTATCGATTAGCTCGGCACTTAGCAGGTGTACTTTCTTTACTGCGAGGGAAGACGGAAGCATACACAAGGGACTCATACCATTTTGTCAGTGAGATTAAGGATTTGAGACTAACTGATGATGAAGTTATGGTCAGTTTTGATGTCCAGTCTCTCTTCACATGCCTACCAGTTCAAGAATGTATCGAAATTGTGAAAAGAAGATTGGGTGAACAACAGATGGCAATAGAATATGCTGAGTTATTAGAACACTGCCTTACATCTGGCTATATGCTATGGAATGGTGAATTCTACGGGCAAGTTGATGGTGTGGCAATGGGGTCTCCAGTGTCTCCTGTCGTCGCCGATATTTTCATGGAAGACTTCGAGGAGAGAGCGCTTTCATTGGCACCTGTCAAGCCGAGGATCTTTAAAAGATACGTAGATGATACCTTTACTATTTTACCTAGATCTAGTGTTTCAGCTTTCTTAGACCATCTGAACTCCATGCATAGTAAAATTAAATTCACTATGGAGTTGGAAAATCAAAATTCACTTGCATTCTTAGATGTGCTAGTAATTAGAGGTCCTAAAAATGACATAGGTCATACTGTATATAGGAAACCTACGCATACAGATAGGTATTTGAATGGCAAATCTCACCACCATCCCTGTCAACTTGCTACAGTGGGTAAATCTTTGTTTCAGAGAGCCAGGGGTATCTGCGACAATCAACATCTGACTGCTGAGTTACAGAATGTCAAACGTGCGCTTCGAGCCAACGAGCTCCAGATACCACGTTGCAAGCAGAATCCCAGTATGAAGAAACCAACAGTCGAGCGTAAACCTGCCGTATTACCATATGTGAAAGGGGTCACAGACAAGATCGGAAACATCTTGAAGCGTGCTTCTATAAAAACATATTTCAAGCCGTTGAAGAAGGTGTCTCAATACCTTAGACCCGTGAAGAGTAGCACCCCTTTGCAGAGTGCAGGCATTTATAAGCTGGACTGCGAGTGTGGTCTTTCATACATTGGTCAAACGAAACGCAGTATATCGACCCGGGTGAAGGAGCACATAGCAGATGTCAAGCACCGTCGGTGTAATAGGTCTGCAGTTTGTGAACATGTCATTGACAAACCAAACCACTCAATTAAGTTTGATAAACATTCTATCCTTGCCAAAGAAAAAAGATATTTTCCCAGGATGCTACGCGAGGCTATTGAGATTAAAAAGCATCCTAATTTCAATAGAGAAGATGGATTGTCACTACCACCAGCTTGGGATCCAGTAATACATCTCATCAAGGAACAAGCGAGACACAGGACTGCAAAACCTTAATTTCCGAACGGTGTAAAATATCTTACCTGTTTAAAAGTAGTTTAATAGTCTCTGTTTTTTAAATATTATAATTAGTAATGAGGTAGCCTGGGAGTTTTTCTTTGCAGCGTTTCTTTTCTCCTCAGTACGCCTCATTTGTGAAATGCTGCTTGGTAAATTATTAGAATAAAATAATTAAGCCCTTCTGGCACATGTGTAACTGTCTTTACAGCTTAGGCCCATCTGGCATGTATGTACACCTTTATTTGTGTTTTTTCAAAAAATGGGTAGTTTGCACAAATTGTAACTTTGACAGAGGAAAATACATCTTTTCTCAGTCCTCCCGTGACCATGGAAAGCTGGAAAGCTTCCGAAACGTCGGGAACTAAAATGAGATAATATACGCGATATAATCCGTTAAATTGTTTTATTTGAGCAAGGAAAAATATCAAAAATGTATAGCAACTTCAGTAAATTAGGTGAAAATAAAAATCATCGCTAATTACATAGTTTTCTCCCGGAAATTACCCCTTACGGGAGTGAAAAGAGGGGTGGAAGCTTGTAAGAGGAATCAGTAATTAAAACATATAGGCGTGGCAACTCAACTCAAGATGGATCTGGTAAAGATCGCGAAATAGTGTTTTGGTAGGATGTCACAATAAATTGTGCTCACTCAACCTACGTTTTTTTGGAAACCGTAACTGTAGTATTAAACGATTCAATTATAATACGGATATTTTTTCGGTTTCGTAATTTGGAAAAATAATTCCGCGAAAAGAAACTATCCCATATACAGTACGATTCCTTTGAGTTTACCACTAACATATGCTTTTATTCCATTGGATATTCGATTTTAACACTAATGTAAAAGAGTATATATTACTTACACACTGTTTAAACGTCGTTTGTTTGTAATAGAAATTCTTTTGTATTGGTGTTAATGTCGAATATGGAATAAAAGCATAATATTTCACTAGTAAGCTCAAAATAATCGTACTGATTGATTATGAATTTAATGTATCTTCAAAAAAGTGATTCATTGAGGTGATATCAGCTCTGTATAAGTCTCTCGTTCCAAATTGAAGCGACCAGTGAAAGTAAAAAGAATCAAAAATTCTGTATAAACAAAAATCAAATAAACAAGATTCGTATGTATGTAATACAAATTGCATGACGCAACTTAAGGACGCGTCTTACATATTTGCATGTAACTTGTTAAACTGGTCGTATTTTAAACGATTTAAACCATAGATGGATCAGAATCGCGAATTTACGGTACATGTTCATGTAATTGGCTTATTAAGTAAATTACGTGTTATCTCATTTGTTTCATATACTTATGAACATTCTTATGAACATATTTTATACCTATTTATGACTTTTTTATTTTATTTTAGGTCAAGTTTCATACGCACTTGTCTTCAACTTAGAGTCATTTCGCATTTTTGGTAGAAAAAAAGGGTCAGAAACAGATTTTTGATGACATTGAACTTCTGTGTATCCGATCATGTTGAAAATAATTTTCACTGAAAGTATTTATTAAGTTTTCTGTTTGTAATTTTTCCGAAAATATACATTTAATAAAATTTTGTTTGAGAAACAATACAAACACATTTTGTTTTAAAGAACTGTCAAAATATGTGCCACACATTGATCTTTGCTGTTTTTTTATTTCGGTTACATGTATAGAATGGCGCTTCTAGTTTTTTTTTTAAATATTTTAATATTAAACTAAGTGCGGCTTACACAAGACTTACTCCAAATTTCATCAATATACATCTTGTAGTTTTTCATTAAAATGCCTATGACATACGGACGGACGGATATAACGAAACTATAAGGGTCCCGTTTTTGTCGTTTTGCCTACGGAGCCCTAAAAGTGCATTACAGAAGAAAAAAATACGATATGAAAAAATGCTCTAATAAAAGACGTTACGTCCTTTTGCTGAGAAGATTACTCAATAACGGTATCTCCGATCATGTTGAAAATATTTTTCTTTGAAAGTTTTTATTAATAATTTAACCCTCAAAAGGAAGTAATGACTTTCCTCCTCAGCTGACAAGCTGCTGGGACCTTCTAAAATAAAATAAAAATGTCCAATTCGATGGTACATCGGCATCATAATTCCTCATACGTTTTTTCATTCCAAAAGGTCCAAATCCTCCCCGTAACTTCCCATCAGACCTTCAGGGCTAAAGCGAGATGCCGAGATACGACTAAACACCCCAATCCCGATATCACATACAAAGTTATGGAATTAGTCATAAAATGGCTGCGTGACTCAAATATCTAACCTGCGCACTCACAACTCAAAATCGAATCCACCGACTTCCTATCAATCGAGAATAAACCATATCCTATTTCGCTCAAGCTTCAATGTAGCCTGGAAATTTGTGGTGGTTAGGTGGTATCGTAATTTTAAGTGACGTATACGTTGACATTCAATAGACGGCACGGTGTGACGTCATTAAATCAGGAAAATGTTTGGATTCGGGTTTTGAGGTGGATAGCGTAATTTATCGGGCCATTGAAATGTAAATAGTTGGTGATAATGGAATTATGTAATGTATCTTTCCGGAATAACTGTGTTTTTGACTATGGAAAACGATGTAAATAGTGTCCAATATTTTATGGTTACAGTTTCAACGCCGCTCAAAAATATTTATCGTCATTAATTTATCATATTTATCGTGGCAAATACTCACTTAATACGGTATCTGAATAAATATGGTTATGTTTTTTTTTTTCTCCACTGTCGAAATTGCGGTTACCTTCTTTATAATACTACATAGTGAATATCGAAGACACAGGAACAAACATTCGTGTTCGTCACACAAACACGTGCCCCGGTCTGGAATCGAATCCGGGACCGCCAGCTTCGTAAGCAGTTGTGCAACCCACTGAGCCAAACGTGTCATGTCATGGGATGTACTCATAGTTGAAAGTCTCTACAATTGGCATACTACAATACTTTCTTGTAGTCAATATAAATTATTCCACGTTTATGGTTAAAAACTATTTCTGAAATACCCAGAAAATATTTATGAACAATTATTTTTATGGTTACTGTCAAAACGGTCAAGTGCGAGCCCTTGGAAAACTTCGGAGATATAGGGGGGGGGTATAATATTTTTTTCTTAATAGAACGGTGGACCTAGTGACTACTTATTATTTATATTTTTGCCCCCCCTCCCCCCCTCATATTGGTCATTTTTTTGAAAATAAAAGCATATTATAAAATTTTTCCTTTGCCATACGATTGGGCTGACCATGTTTACAAATATTCCAAATTTAAAAATGCATAAGTAATTTTTGAGTTATTACGCTCTAATAGTCGAACAGAGAGACAGATAGAGTCGCACCATAAGGGTTCCTTTTTTACCTTTTTGATACGGAACCCTAAAAATACGAATCATAACTAAGCAATTTCACCAAACCTATAGCAAAGTGACGTCATTTATTTTTTTCTTGTTAATCTCGGAGCGTTTTGACAGTTTAAAATAAGTACCTGATTTATTTTTCAGTCAAGTATCCAATTGCCGCCTTTTTTATAGGCGGTAATTATAGGGATTATTAAATAAATCGCCTGGATTTGCTTCGAAACGTATACAGTCTGTAAATTCAATCGATCGCGAGAGCTTTGTCTAGGAGGGAGATATAGCTCTCGCGATCTTTCGACACAGATTTATAGTTCATTATAGCCGCTGTCTCAACCGACCAGTAAGACCCGTAAATCTCTCTGTATCTTTGGCTTTAGCTTGCTATAAAATATATTGATTCCAACTTCAAAGTATAATTAAATTAATGAAACGAACTCAATTATCAGCTTACACTACAACTCTATCCCTGATAGACACATTTTTCGCTCAAAAAGGAAGCCTCGGTAATTTGATCACCGGTTCAAAAGCACGTCATGCACAACGCTCCTTTGATCGGGCAAAAATACAGATATGTGGTGTACTCTACGATATGGCGGGGGATAAGCGACGAGCGGTGAGCGGAATACGCTTAGAGTATCATTCTTATTACGATTCACGGACAGAACGTCGAGAGACGTAAATGAAGACCCTCGTAATATGGCACTACGGCTGTAGACAGGAATTTAAATATCACCAAAGGTGGAGCTTCGTCCACAGCTTATTTTTCATAGTATTTATAGGAAGCATTTGACTCTTGTGCCATTTTGGCAAATCGCTAAGTTCCCTAGTGTCACAGCAAAAGCTTCAAAGTAAACCCAACCATATGCATCATACACAGTAGGGGCATGACTTGTGTTGTGACACTACACTGCTGTGGAAGTTACGGCTGTAGTCGTGCTGCCACTTGAAATATATTATATATAGGCAATTATATACATCTACATCCGTCACCAGTCACCACGGAGTCACAGCGGTTAGCTGAGCATGTTGAGGCAGTCCGTCCATGGCCGTTCAATATTTTATATGAGCTTTACTTGTGTCACAGTAAGCAATTTTAAGAGTGGTGTTGTCTGCGTGAACATGTTAAATTTCACACTCGACCGCCACCGTGTTCCAGATCACTGGTCAAATTATATTGGTCCATCAAGCAGGTTGTCAAAACTGACTTAAGACAACAAAGCTAAGGGCGAGATTTATGAAATCGAATAATTTATAAGTGTCTAGTAATATGATGACCTATATTAAAGTACCAATGAGTCTGTCAACGCTGCGTTTCACAGTGATGCATCGTATACGATGTAGTTATTACCGCAGCGCGGCCTGCACGATTCTGGGATATCATTACAGTTATAAGAATGTGACCATTATTTAGTATTGAAAAAAAAAAAAATATTACGGGACAATTTGACACTAATCGAACTAGCCCCATGGTAAGCTCAATAAGGCTTGTGTTATGGGTACTAGACGAGGTTATATTTAATAGATACATTACTTACATACATAGAAAACATCCAAGACTCAGGAACAAATATTTATGCTCATCACACAAATATTTGCCCTTACCGGGATTTGAACCCAGGACCTCAGCTTCGCAGGCAACGTTACTCCCATTGAGCCAAACCGGTCGTCAATGAAAACGATTTACTAATGGGTAAGATTAAATAAGAAATTTCACATTCACGTCCTTTCTTCCCTTTACATTTAGTTAATTTCACTGCCTCAACCAAAACTCACATTTGTCTATATCTAAGTAGCATAAAAGTCGTGTTAGTAATGAGTCTTAGGAAACATAATGTAACAGTGGACACAGACAGGGTACACTTTTTTCATTTTCATTACTCTCACTCACCCGCCCCGCTCTCTACCCCGCTCTCCGCCACGCTACCGCCTGTAACTCGCATCCCGCAATAGTGCCGGGGGCGTATCGTTTCCCGCTAAGCTAATGAGATGTCAGTACAATCATTTATGCTTTTACCTTACACGAATGAGGTTTTTGGCCTTTAATTTCGCTCGCCTTTTGATATTAATTAATTGAAGTACATGGGAGATTTTTTTAATTAATGCTAATTTTGTTGACATCTGATTGGCTGATGGGAAATTGGAAACGTTTGTAAAGTGACAAGAAAATTAGATACCTATTTTTATTAGATAATTATTTTTAATTAACAAAGCCAGTCTAAGGGGAATCCTGCCCAACGTATCTGATCGGGGTGATTTGATTGAAGGTGTTTTTTTTTATTTCTTCTTAGTGGTAAATATCCTTGCCACTTGTACCAAATTGAAAACAATACAGCATACAAAAAAATAAAAAAGATTTTATTACAGATCCCGAATCCAGTAAGAATAAGAAGATATCGTCATTTGTCAAATATGTCATCTTAATAATATTTAGAACGTGAAAGTTTGTGCCAACGTATGTATGTATGTACGTTCCTCTTAATTAAAAAAAAAATACTAAACGGGTCTCAACGAAATTTAGTAATAACTCATCGCACCTTGAGCGCCATAAGGGCCCAATAAAAAAAATAACGATTTTTAATTGTGCCCTTATTGCAGTCAAGGTTTGACATAGGCCATAAATTGAATCTTAACGCGGACGAAGGCGCAGGCAAGAGCTAGTTTAACAATAATTTACTAATCTAGCTGCTAGCTCTTACGAAATCAAGAATGAAAGTTTCAATTATTTAACAATATTTTTTATCACTATTTTGATAAAATAACTAATAATTACCTATCCAAAAGCAACCGCACAGAGGTCCCGCCGCGCCCCGCGCCGACAAAAATCCAAAACAATTATTTCTATTAAATAATGCTCAGAAACGAGAATTTTAACATTTCAAAGGAAACGTCCGCAGCACGGCGCAAAGACGTTCTCATTCGCCGTCCATATTAACTGACTAATTGAATAAAAAATAAATCTTTTAATACAAAGGTTATTTGAGGTTTATCTCGGGACGCCTCGGGGCGAGTCTGGTAATTATTGTTCTACTTTGTATTGTGCTTTGTTTGGGTACTCACAATTTTCTTTTGTTGCCTCCATTAAGGGGTATTGTCTGTAACATATTCTAATCGTCATTTGTTTCCCACGAAAAGTTAGACCACTGTGCGGTCAAATTGTGGAGCGTTATGGTAATTGAGTTTTAGCGGGGCTTTTGCAAATTTTAATCATCACTTGTCATCTTTGAGATGTAATTAGATACGCATGTTTAGGATTTCGTAACATCTGATCTTGTTTATTACGTAAAAAAATTGGTTGTCTGTAAAGTCGGATTACGGACGACAATTTTACTTGATAATGTCATAAGAAAACTAGCGGATGCTACGTAGACATCTGCTGGAACAAGAACTCAAGTAGCGTCCATCCTCCATGCTGTAGCTGGTAAATATTTATTATTTATATGTAATATATATTGTATGTCATATATAGTATAGGTATAAGTAATTATATACATTGTTTGCTTGTGTATCTTAGGATACACAAGCAAACAATGTATATAATTACTTATACCTATCAGTACTGAATATTTACGTACGCTATCAGTACTGAATATTTTTCCCCACTGCACCATTTTCATGCTTCTCTGTTTGGCCCTATGGTTGACTAGTAGAGAATGCCTTTTGGCATTAAGTTCGCCATTTGTACTTACTTTTATTTTGTGCAATAAAGTTTAAATAAATAAATAAAATAAAAACGTTAATGAAGAATTACATACTTTTATGAATTCACAAGCTGAAAGGCAGACCGTGCCTCTCTATCGCTTGTTACGCGCTCTCGCTTGCACGCTCGGCTCAGGCAGAACGTGACAGCAGAACGTGACAATGGGCCATGCTTTTTCGTGCGGACAGCCGGCGTTCATCGATTTATAAGACGTTATCACGTCAAAATTACTGAAATAAGCTAAATTAACAAATGATTAAGCCAATAAATTTATTTGTCAAGTCCACAGTTTTCGTCCACGCGTCAGCTCAGAGCTTCAAAGACGCCATTGATGTCCCGATTGTAGCCAGAGGTAATGTGTACAGTCCTAATAAATGGATTTAAGCGGCTTAGCATTACGAAGATACTTAATCCCTTTTTAACATTAGGACTCACACACGCCGCGAGCCTGCACGCGACAACTGTCACGTGTGTTATCTGCATGCTTTTAATTTCGTGAGGGGTCCCCTATAATATTTTTCTAGTAGAAACGACGCTAGTGACATTAAAAAGGTAAGTACTTGCGTCCTTTTTCGTATGGTCTTTTATAAAATATTTTAATAAGTTATCTCTTTCGTTTGTTCTAAAGCTAAAGGAATATGTGCAGGCATTTATTGTTGAAAGCAAACGTTATTCCTTTTGGACTTGTGGAATTAATTAGAGATTTTGTTAACAACATTTTAGTTAATCTTTACCAGTAAGTATGTAGATCGGTGTACTCAAAAAAGATATTTCAATTATGAGAGAATTCTTAAAAAAAAAACAACGGGTTGCACTCCGGGAGTGAAGGCAGAAGTGATAACTTGAATATTATTAACGTTGTGCATTTATTACATGCGTTCTCAATGACATTGTAACAGTCAGATTGAAATCTGTCGGTCACGTGATCTGTCGCGAACATTTTTTCCCTGTCACAAAAAGTGCACAGCGCCGCTAAAGAAGTTTTCACTTCAAAAAGTACAATAAAATGCAATAAAATCAATATGTATAATACGATTCCAGATAGTTTTAAGTTTATGTCTGTCAACCATTTCAAAAGAGCTTATATTTTCAAGCTAATATTAATAATTAAACAAGAGGATTTATGCTTAAGTTATTTGGCGGTGTTAGAATGGTATACGAATAAAATGTAACAAAATCCAACCAAAATATGTTTTTTATTTTAACACCTATTCGATTTTAAACATCAAACTATTATGACTGACAGAACGTTAAATAAGGTCTTTTAAAAAAATATGGTACGATTAAGTTTAATAATTTTAGAAAAAAAATCATGAATTCGCCTATAATTTTTCCCGGCTGAACCACTGGGAACTTTTCAACAAAACTTGGCACAATAGTATAATTAGATGTCAGTAACTAAGTATAGAACATTTTTTTTCTATACTTAGTTACTTACATCTAACAAGCGGGGTTATTGCCTAACGAAATTTTAACACTTGGTATCGGAATCAAGTGTCTCATTGCCCATACAAAATCATTACACTTGATTCCGATTGCGAGCGTCAAACGCGTTAGGCAATACGGGGGCAGCTGTTAATAATGAAGGGCATTTTTTCTTCGCTTATCCTGCTACGGCCTTTGAATTAATAAACCAGGTTATCTTAATTAGAGAATCAGACATATTTATATTAAATTAGCTGTTATTCACATTCTAAAAGCTAAATACTGCTCAGTCAGTGTCCACTCGCCGCTCATGGCTAAGGTCCTCGTAATGGACCGAAACATGTCGAGCAGTACTCAGCTTTTACAACGGGACTGACCGCTAATCTAATCTCAATACATCTGGTAATCGTTAAAAAAAAAACAATAAAAAAGTCCTTATCTAGACTGGCCATTTAAATTTATTAACTTTTGATTCGACCCGAACCAAAACAAAACCGTCATTTTGAACAGTATTTATAAATACTGCAACTCCAACTATCAAATTCATTGACAGACGTGACACGATAAAAATGTAAAAGCCGCGTGACGGAAAGCTTTTTTATCGGCTGTACGGCCGGCAGTCGAAAACGTCACGTCGCAGATACAGTGACAATCCACGCCAATTCGTTTGGACGGCCGTTGTTACACAATGGCGTAATATGTTAGTCATTTTTACAACAATAAGAAACAATAACAATATTGTAATGTTCATTTGTTTTCTACGAGAACCTTCTCGACTGTAATTCAGTTTTTATTATCGGCTGTACGGGCGGCAGTCGAAAACGTCACGTCGCATAAAGTTGTTAAAATTTAATATCTGTGCATTGAAAATATTTAAAAAAAGAAACAGACCATAGTCACTAAATCGAAAATTATTTTATTTTTATTTCTGTATGTTTATATATCGGAATGAGTCGTTGTGGTTTCATAACTCCTAAACGGCTGAATAGAATTTAACTACTTTTTGTCCACGGGTAGGTGGGCATCCCCAGATGGTTATAGGATAATTTTTACTCGACTATGCTGTAGATAAAAGAGGATTATGTTTTACTTCTTCCGCTGACGTATTGTACCTCCTATTTATAAAATAAATGCAGCATGTGACAGAACGTTTGTTTTTGGTAGCATTTGAAACCTGTTTTTTCATTATATGCTTATGTTTATAAAAACATATTACTTCACCAGATGTCCACTACGCTACGGTGTAAACCCATCTCCGCATTTATCCAAAAAAATCACGCTGCATCATACATAGTTTTGCCTCCATAAACGTTATACATTACTTACTAAACAAAGCGTAGAATGTAGCACCAGCGTCAAAAACCCGCAATGTAAGTAATACATATCAATACAGCCTTAATAGATGCGAAACGAAAAATGACATGCCCTATTTTAATTGCGTTTATTGGTGGGGTAAGATTTTTTTAGAAATAAATAAAAGCAGAAGTCTGTATTCATTGACGGGTCGCAATGAATTCATAAATATGCTTCTTTTTGGCATGCCGCTAATATGGATGGACGTTGAATATTTCGGAAAAAAAGGCATAGTTTGTCGTTTAAAATCTATTTTTGAGGTTTTTGGAATGTGCATAGAGCTTGATGCGTTTCGCTATCAATTCAACTTGTTTTGATGCAAATGTCCACTTAGATGGTTGGCAGTCCACAACTGTGCGTTTAACAAGAAATTTCCTGCCTCACACGACTGAACTGTAGAATAAATTGTCGTCACCTTCCGGACCGATGCGACCTTCAAACCTTCAAGAAAAGAACCTACGTTTGGTGTTGCTGGTATCTATGGGCGACGGTGATCGGTTACTCTCAGACAATCCGTCTGCTCGTTTGCCTCTTATTATATAAAAAAATGTGCTTTATATAAAATTTCATTCACTTTACTTCCGAATATAAGACAATATAACTTTATTAGCTCTACATAGACTAAATAATAACTTAAAATTAATAATGAGATATGCTTTAAATTTTTATATAAAGTTTAAAGAGTAATAAAAACGAATAATAGAGTCAGTTTGTTTTAATGTAATAAGTGGCAAATACTCGTAGGCAGATGAGCCACTTGACGGAAAGTGTTCATCGTCACCCATGGATATGTGCAACACCAGAGGAGTCGCCCATATGTTCCCATACTTTGAGTACCCCGTTAACTCGTTTCTTGAAAAATCCCATGTTATAGCGTTCTGGTTTAAACTTAATATTTTTTGTATATATATAAAGTTATAAAATTTCAATGTGTGTAGGTACATTGAAAAAATTAGGAAAAATAGATTGTAACAGACTATTAGGAGGTCACGGAAACGAAAAAAAATCTTTTATGTGTTTGGATGTGCCGTTGTACGGCCCTATGATGGTTGCATTTGTCACGCGATAAATAAGTGTCATAGCTGCCGTCACCTTCTGACAAGTATATGAGTGAGAGAGTGACAGATGCGTTATCATAACATTTATCGCGTGATAAATGCGACCAACGTAGGCCCGCTGGCCACATGACGCCAAATCGGCTAAACATATTTTAACTATTTTTGGTACACGGTGTACTACACACTACGCTGAAGAAAAAAAACTTCGTTCACGGAGGAGGTAAAACTCATAACCCCGACTTTTTCTACTCCGTGAACGAAGTTGCGGCCGTCCTCTAGTTAAGAGTCCGCAGTAAGCTCGGTTCTCCATACAAACGTAGGTACGCTCTCATTTTAAAACGACTGGCTATTTTGCTCTGAAACTTTGTACTTAGAATAAGTTAAGGTATATTACAGGCCTGCGCCTGTAATTAGTTTATGTAACTTCAGATACCATTTTTCATACAAAACTTATTTTTAGTGTATTTCGTTTGTTTTATAAACTGGAGCCATATAAACTAATTTCTGGCCTAGTTTTGTTACAATCCAACGCGTAGTTTAAAATGAGAACGAAACTCCGTTTGTATGGGAAGGTGAAATTCGACCGAGCTTGTGTTTATGTTTCATATAAGTAATAATATGACTTTTGCTATTCAATATGCTATATATGTATTTGCTATAAGTAACTTAATAAATAACATTGTGCTTTGACCTTAATTTGTGAAGACAAACCACTATGTAAGTTACAAAAATCATTTTAGTGCAAAAACGTCCAATATTGGATAAAAAAAAAACAAATATATCCGTTTATTTCACTATACATCTGCAATCTTCAACTTAGACTCTAATATTAAGTTTACAAGATTTTCTTGAATCTAATTCAGTTTTATTTAGAATAAGTTTAAAACATGAAGGATAGAAACAAGCCGATGAAGGCCTACCCCAAGGATTTCCAAGATAGCCGGTTCACTACCCGCAAATAAACTATCTTTAAAATTTAACACACTTTGTCCTAAACTGTATAAACTTTAACAAATGACAAACAAAATACATTAAATCCCGGAACGAATTGCGCGAAAAAATACTACTTACACATATGTATCTTAATTTTTCACATCCTTTTGAAACGTTACAATCTAACCCTCAAACTCCACTTCTTACCACCCCCATGAGACAAAAATACACAAGTCAGCATGTTGCCCCCCCAGTGGGCAGCGGGGGTTAATTACCGGTCACTAAATTAAGGTGGGCCGGTTTTGTGCCGAGTTGCGCTTTGCCGCACCACTGTGCAAGACGCAAGTTTATATGAAGACTGGACGCTTTTGGACGAAGTTTGGATGGCGGGTTTGGCTTTGATTAAATTTTGGGGAACTATGAAATTGATAAGTAAACTGTTAAATTTTATTTTTCTAAATGCTGGCTTCGCAAATTCTTAGTGATTTTTAAAAGCTGCGTGTCCGTACGTAGATTAATAGAGTTACAAAAGAAACTAACATAGTGAAGTAACAGTGTAAAAATGTAAACAAAAAAAACTAAAACAAAACAGAAACAGAATAGATGGATGGGTGGAATGAATAAAGATTTTTAAAGACAATTTGAATTTATAACTAAAGAGTTCATGATCATTAGATTTTTGTTAGCAGATATGCATTAATAACACAAATCGCTTTGCCTTATAATTTATTTCCGCCAAAAACACTTTCCATTAAGAAATTCAAAAACAAACCGCGTGGGATTAATGTAAATTATAGCGTCATGTAGGTATATGTATAACTATTTTAACGAATACCTATTGAGGTATTATTATTATTTTAATCTTAATTATTTTATATACTCGGACATTTAGAATTTTATCCTAGACACATTCTAGATTATTTTTTATTGACAATCAATTTGGAATTTATCTTAATATAAATTTTATTTTTTAAAATGATAATTTTTATCAATAATATTATACTTAAGTTTAATGATCTGATTAGGTTTTTCTGGGTTTTCCCTAATCCTTGCAACAAATGTTGGATCATATTGTATCTCTCCCAGTAAACACTTCTCTAACGTACTGTACCTGACAATTCAAAAGTGCTTGTAACTAGGCCTACTTGAATGAAGCATTATTTGATTGATTGATCGATTGACAAATAATAATATTTTATATTTCAAGCAACTGTCAAAATTTATCTAGTGCGACTCACACGTCAAAGTATGAAGCTCGCTATTCCGTAATTAACGATTTCCTCCGTCGGCTTGATTTCACCAACGCAGTACTATAGTTCTTATTCCAAATGTAAAGAATGAATTACTCGCGAGTAAACTCATTTTACGATTCATCAATATTTAACATAAGGATCAAATCACTATACCAGGTTAAAAGCTTATACCGCTGATTTCGGCTGAGTAAACTGTTAGGTTATTAGTATTGTCATTGTCTCTGTTAAGTCAATTCAATACTTATTTCTTAATTTGATGAATTACCCGAACAAATATAAAAAAATCCGCAGTACCATTGCTCAAGCATGGGACAAACTGTCTATCTTACTTGTGTGTATTACGATTTCATTGAATTAATTCGTTCAACGTTACCGAGTAAATGTGCGAGAGTTAGTTATCCGTAGAATAGCTTGGTGAAACAAAATTTAAGTTAACAATCGAATAAATCGTTAGAGTAAAATTACACTGGGGGTAGCCACTCTCGTGTAAATTAATGTTGGTGAACTCGACCATAACAATGTGTAGGCTTGTTGAGGTGACACGTCAAAACTAATTAAATAAGTTAGCCTTGTTGGTTCATGTATTTTTTATTCAGACAAGAAGTGATATTAGACTAAACTGGTCAAAAACATTTAAACTTCGTTATGTTATTTTTATGTTATTATAAGTATTTCCGGAAATGCAACTTTCAAGCCTTCAAGAATAGAGCGCACTCCCACCCGAAAGGCTGACAACGCATTTGTGACTCCTCTGGTGTTGCAGGTGTCTATATGGGCAACGGTGCTCGCTTACCAGGCGATTCTTCTACTCGTTTGCCCCCTAACATAAAAAAAATCTTTAAACAAAACATTCCACCGTGATTTTCGATAATTCGACATCACTTATAGTGCAGTGCAGTAGCTTACATAAAAATCTTTGCGTATTAGCCTTTTCGACGCTTTGACAAGTAAATAGGTCTTACTCTTACAACATGACATCATTAAGTTTCACGCTAACATGACCCTTATGTCAATGTGCGTCGGTCTTTATCGGTCTAAATGCCTTGACGCATTTATCAGTGCAGTATGCGTCGTTGGGGTCGAAAAAGTTAAACACAATCAGTTTTTTTATATTACTTAGTCACTGCACGCGTTTTTCCAAAATTCAATAAACTACAATAAAACTCGAGAACTCAAAAGAAAAATGAAGTTGGCAAGTAATTATCAAGTCTTGTCCGTCGTAGGTTAACTGGAGTAGATTAAATTACAGCACATGCGCTGAATTCTTAATGGCGCTGCTGCATTGAATAGAGAAAATGCCGGATACTCCGTCCTGATTTTAGTGGTGCAGTGTTGGGTTTTGATTTAGAAGTGTGTACCTTCTTGGATGAGTAGTGTTGGTTTGTTGATGATATTTAAGGTTACTTAATCTCATCATCTCCCTGCCCTTATCCCAATATCCCAATTATGTAGTGTCACAAGATGTTTTCTTCTTCCAATCATCTCTTTTCGTCATTTCAGCGCTTACTCCTTTCTTT
The DNA here is from genome assembly GCA_905404275.2 of Hedya salicella. Lineage (NCBI taxonomy): Eukaryota > Metazoa > Arthropoda > Insecta > Lepidoptera > Tortricidae > Hedya > Hedya salicella. The sequence goes on from FR990104.1 coordinate 2,344,321, forward strand.
CTCATGTCCTCTCTCACACAATCCATCCATCGCTTTTTTGGCCTACCGATTGCTCTTCATCCTTGGACATTCACCCCTAACATTCTTTACCAATATCACGCTCGTCCCTCCTCATTACATGCCCATACCATGCTAACCTACAGCTCCTCATTGTCCGTCACGGGTTTCAAACTTCCCCTTGTATACTCATTTCTAATCCGATCTTTCCTCGTCACTCAAAACATCCATCTCAACATTTAAGGTTACTTAAACTCCGCTATAGATTAAAGCTGCTGAGTACAGCCCTCCACGTCTTTGTTTGTCGCGTGACATAACATTACACGTCTTTCTCTCCTCTATTGAAAGGAAAGAGAGGCAATCTTGGTCGTACGACAAAAAGTCACGTGTTAGTTGTGTTAAGGTGCAGCTATAGAATTCATAGTGTTAAAGCGCCATCTAGTTTTTGCCCGACTAACTTTGCGATCGGGGCACAATCATTATGGCAACTAACAGTCTTGTTAAACGCAACTTTTAACATAACTGCAGAACATACTTCTTAATTTTTCCATACAACGTATCTACTAACCGTCGTGTAACGTCAATAAGCTAGTAGGCTTTAGTATGAAGCGTTTTTTGGGAAAGTCCAAAAATGTGATTTTAACATTATTGTGTCTCGGGGAGTTTTATGAGATTGAAGTATTTTTTTCACCAATATGTTTATTATTGAGAGGTTTTTCTATAAAATACCGCAGTAAAAAGTTATTTAATAGCCTATTGTATAAACTTCCAGACGGACAAAGCATGAACAGTCATTGTGGAATTGTGTCAAACTTATAATAAGCATTTGAGCTGATTGTCGCCTTAATACCTAATTAAATTCAAAACGAATTTATAGTCTCATTTCTCCTCTCGGTACTGTAGAATGAAATAAAAACCGGCCAAGTGCGAGTCGGACTCGCGCACCGAGAATTCCGTACAAATCACACGCTACACATGGCCGTATCTATGAAAATCTAGTGTTAGCAGCCTTCAGTCCTTGGCAAAATGTACGCGGTATTCGATCATTTTATATTGGTTATCGACATAGACAGACTGACATACAATTATACTGTTTTTAGTATTTGTTGTTATAGCGGCAACATAAATGCATCATCTGTAAAAAATTCAAATGTCTAGCCATCACGGTTCATGAGATGTAATCTCATCTGTACGGACAGCGGATTCGTAGTAATAGGGTCCCGTTTTACTCTTTGGGTACGGAACCCTAAAAATTACCACGTAACAAATAGGTACGATATTCAATTTGTGACATAATCAACTATCCATATTGACATTTACTTAGACCTACATTTTGAAAGAACACCTAAAATTGCAGGCTCCGTTCCAATTGTTTTATGGGTAATATAAGTATTATTACAGAACAGTAATCGTGAGAAAGTATTCTCTGAATAGAATAATAGTAACTTAGTAATTCATTTAAGCATACTTTGCTATAACAATGGACAAAGTAATTTGTTTTCGTAAAGTGTAATTTTGGAGATACTCTGCAAAGTATACTTGTTTTGACGGAGATAACTATCTAAATTAATATACGTTTGATTGAAGCGTGCTAAGGCTTGATGTCTGTTTCCCTAAAACGTACATGTCTTAAAATGTCTACTTATTCACAATGTCCGCATTCCCATTTCGTCAGCTTTATCAAAATGTTTTCTATTTAAAATGCGTGCAATCTCAGAAGGTGTATTCCTAACGTTTACTTATACATTAGTAAAAATGTGAACTAAGTGCAGAAACGCTGCATGTGACATAAGTCATACAGTAGAGGTACTCACAGGAGTACCTCTACATTTTTGAAATTTGTTTTTTCGCAACTACCCTCATAATCCTTTCCTTAATATATTATAAACGTGAAAGCATGTATGTACGTTCCACTTAATCTCAAAAACTACTGGACGAATTTTTATTAAACTTTCCAGTTATGTACATTATATAACAAAATAGGACATAGGCTATAATGTATGTCAAATTTCATCCCTTATAGGGACGAAAAAGGGTAGGAAAACTTGTATGGACAGTAAATATTTTTTTACGCTAGCAACTTGAAATCTTGGTAATATGCTCCACATTTAAATTAGTAAAATATCGAGTTTTGGGGAAAGACTTAAGCTACTTTTTATCCCGGAAAAATACCTTTTATCCGCGATAAACGAATCTAAGGCGGACGAAGTCGCGGGCGGTCGCTAGTACTATTATAAAGTTGTAAAAATGAAATGTGTGTACATTAGAGACATTTTCAAAAAACATATTGTAACGGTCTATAAATATAAAAATAATTTGCATGATTTTGTATGTGTCTTTGTGGCTTCATCACGCCAAATCGGCTAAACAGATTTAAACTATTTTTGGTACAAGGGTAGCTGGGTATCCACAGTAGGTTATAGAATATTTTTTACCGGACGGAAATAGGGGTAAAGACTTTTTCTTCTCCTCGAATGAAGTGTCCACCTTGTAGTACTATAATAAAAATTAACAGCTGAGCGATATAGACACAATAAAATATACAATATAGCCAAAACTAATTACAATAACAATCTGCGCTTGAAGTACAGTCAGATAAGGCGTGAGCTACAGTCGCGATAAGCTTTCACTGCCGTCGGCGGCGTGGGCAAATCTTCCCCGACTTATTTGTGAGTGACTGTACTTTATGGTTCGCTTAACGTTAAGCCCTTTTTAGGGTTCCGTAGTCAAAATTGCAAAAACGGAACCGTTATAGTTTCGTCATGTCCGTCCGTCCATCCGTCCGTCACAGGCCATTTAAAAACTACAAGATTTATATTAATTAAATTAGAAGTATAGGTCTAGTATATAGTGTCTTATGTAAGCCGCTACTTAGTTTGATAGTTAAATGATAAAAAATATATATTTCTAAAAATAATTCAGTTTCGGTTACCTATATGTACTGTCCACATGTAGGTAACCGAAACTGAATTATTTTTTTATCAAAATCAATGTGTGGCACATAATATTTCAACAGACCTTTCAAAATCATTTGGAGGTTCCTCAAAAAATGTTTGATCTAATGGATATTTTTAGAATTAATCGCTCCGAAATTAGCATAAAAGCCCCCTCTATTTACTAAACCATATGTCCAAAAAAATATTTAAAAAAAAATACATACATAAAGCTTAATAAATATTTTCAACATTATCAGATATATCGTTTTTGAGATATTGCCAAAACACTGCGCTTCCCAGCGAAAGGACGTAAGTGCCGTCGAGATATGCTCTTTTGCTAGTGCCGTTTTTCATTTCGTATTTTTTTTATATCAATGGCTGCGGAACCCTACACTGAGCATGGCCCGGCATGTTCTTGGCCGGTTTTTGGGTTTATATATAATTACTAGTGTTGCCCGCGACTTCATCCGCGTAGAAATGCAATTTATAGCGAACTAAGAGGCGCCCGCAACTTCGTTCGCCGAGGATAAAAAATTGAAATCCCTCTTTTTTTCTTCAGTGTAGTCGGGTAAAAAGTATCCTATAACCATCTGGAGATACCCAGCTACCCGTGTACCAAAAATAGTTGAAATCCGTTTAGCCGATTTAGCTTGAAGAAGCCGCAACGACACATACAAACATACAAAAAAATGCAATAGTTTTAATACTAAAATGGTATTACTTAATATTTTCTTCTGTTTCCGCGATTATTACTCATTAAAATAAAACAATTTAACGTTAGTCTCTATTTTTTTTTAAATATTATAATTAGTAATGAGGTAGCCTGGGAGTTTTTCTTTGCAGCGTTTCTTTTCTCCTCAGTACGCCTCATTTGTGAAATGCTGCTTGATAAATTATTAAAATAAAATAATTAAGCCCTTCTGGCACATGTGTAACTGTCTTTACAGCTTAGGCCCATCTGGCATGTATGTACACCTTTATTTGTGTTTTTTCAAAAATGGGTAGTTTGCACAAATTGTAACTTTGACAGAGGAAAATACATCTTTTCTCAGTCCACCCGTGACCATGGAAAGCTGGAAAGCTTCCGAAACGTCGGGAACTAAAATGAGATAATATACGCGATATAATCCGTTAAATTGTTTTATTTCAATGGTATTACTTACATTTTTTATGTGTAAGCGTAACACTATTTTGATCTAAATCAGTAAACAGTGAAGATTCACGAAAAAATTACAAGAAAAGCCACTTAATCAACAAAATGTATGGCTTAGCTCTTAGCTGATATGTGCCCTAAGTTGACAGAAATAATAATAATAAGTGGGTAAAAATATTATGAAGCATCCTTAACTATTATTAGTGCGGTTCATCTTCTATGATAAACAGCAAATATTAGTTTATCAATAAGAAGAAAATACTTTTTTTTTTTTCAAAAATTTCAGGATTATTTAATAAAAAAAAAATCAATTCATAATCGACTAATACATTGCTGGATTATATATGTATACATAATTACTAGAATTAATATGTAGGTACCCTTTACACTCAGCTTTTATCAATTATTTCCATTTCGTCATACTAGCGGTCCATAAAATGACTGGACTAAGTGGAATTTTAGCGCTTAAATAAAACTATCTTGTGAAATAGCATTCATCCACACATCAGCCGGAAAATCATCACACACACACACACAACACGGTGAGCCCATAAATAGAGCGCAGGTGTGCGTAACGGCGTGTTTACACGGGCCGCTCCTGCCGTATATCGTCTGTGTACGCCTTTATGGCCAGTTTGAGCTCTACTGACTAATTTAATACTGTACTGATGTAGTCAATAACATTTTGACAAATTTATTTTACAGGTACTAAGCACGGCGTTCAATTCGAGCGCTGTTCAACATGTTTCCGAGGTTTTTTCATCATCATTATCATAATAACTTAAATATGTCTGCTGGAGAAATAATAGCCTGATTTTTATTCCAATTTTATAGCATACTAGCTTCTGCGTGCGACTTGGTCCGCTTTAAATTCCTTTATCGCGGATAAGGGTATTTTTTCGGGATTAAAAGTAGACTATGTCCTTCTTCGGGACTCTATCTCCATACCAAATCGGTTCAGCGGTTTAAGCGTTAAGAGGTAACAGACAGACAGACTAACAGAGACACTTTTGCATTTATAATATTAGTATCGATTAGTATGGATATTATATGGATTCTTAGACAATATGAGTCTAACAATATTTCGACCTGGAAGTAGGTATACTCGTATCAAATGAGTGTCAAAAAATGCATTTTTTATATTAAAAATGGTAATAGTATTTTAAAACTGAACGAACGAATATGTTCATCGACCGTTGTTGAAAGATCGCGAGCGCTTTATCTAGGGAGATGTAGCTCTAGAAATCTTCCCATTTCCATAATCCAATACGGAAGCTGTGACAAGCGACCCATGAGAAAACGTCATCATTTCAGCCATAGTACGTCCGCTGCTGAACACAGGCCTCAATAGATTTTCCGGCCGGATAGAGGCGACCCGCATCCAGCGAGTCCCCGCAACACTAATCAGGTCGTCCGATCACCTTGCGGGTGACCTTCCCTCGCTGAGCTTGCCGGTACGCGGTCTCCACTCGAGAACCTTTCTGCCCCAACAGCCGTTCTTCTAACTATGTACCATGCCGCCACTTCAGTTTGCTTACCCTGTTTGCTACGTCGGTGACCGTGGCTCGTCTACGAATCCCCTCATTTCTGATTCGATCTCGTAGAGAGATCCCGAACATAGCCCTTTCCATAGCTCGCTGAGTGCCCCTGAGCTTCCTTAAGAGGCCCGTAGTCAGAGACCACGTTTCGGCTTCGTCTACATTTCGATTAAATGATATTAAAAGATATAAACGCGATTAGTTTGTTACGATGACTCCTTTCTAAAGTATTGTATGTTGGACGCTGTCCATTGTCGCGCCAAACCGCCGTTGTCAGTTTGACGTAAATGGAAAAATGCCCATGTACGTCACAGTGAAGCTAATTTCCTCCTCAGTCAGCCTGACGGCGCTTCCATTAGCTTTGTTTTAATTTTTAACGTGACGAGTGATTGTTTTGTAATTCATTGACCCCCTTTAGCGAAAAGTAACAGGTTGATTGGGTATACCTGTTATGGGTTGTAGTTTTTGGAAATTACTTGAAGAACTTAGTCCGTCAGGTAGATTAGTACTAAAAACTTATTAGACATATTTTTTTGCTTTTTCAAATTATTAAAAAAATACTCAGATATATCGCATTAAAGTTGGGGGGGGGTAAGGTCCCGTAGCCGTTACTACAAAGAAATGCACTACATATGAAAAAATACGATACGCTTACATCCTTTTGCTGAGAAGCGCAGTTTTTAAGCAATAATTCAAAAACGGTAATTCTGATCATGTTAAAAAAGTTCTCTGACTAGACGTACAGCTATATAATGCTAGTACAATAAGTATCTGTAAGGAAATATATCAATACTTATGCACCTTGACCATTTAAAACCACTATAATGATTTAGCATATAATATTAATTAAAAAATCCTCATCAGCGTTATTGTCTTGCGAAACATCCAGGCTGCAGACTTGGAAAAATTAAAATAAACAATGGCGGCCCACACCCGCGAGGCCGTAATAACGCTTTGTCCTAAGATTAGCTTTTAAGAAAGGCTTTAATTCCGCCTCGTGAGTAGTTCTGTGTAGGAATGCTAGGGACGAGACAAGGCGTTGGTCGGCACCGACGAAATATCACTGACAAAAGACCAGCAGCGACCAGCTCAGTGAGAAAAAAACATGAACGTGCGGTTGGAGTGAAAGACCTTGGAGTAAGCTGGAGTTGAATGTCCTTGGAGTAGTTAGCAAAGCTTTTTCATATAGGTGAAACTTAATAGACAACTATCGTGAGATCATACATCGCATTCAATACATACAAGTAAAAATTTTATGAAGCAGTACCGTAAAACCGCTTAGTCTTAAGGTGAGCTTTCAAGAAAGGTTTTAATTCCGAATCGTGTTCTACATGGGAATGCTAGGGACGAAGCAGGGAGTTGGTCGGCACTGACGAAATATCACCGACAAAGACTAGCAATTGGATGCTTACACTTTTTTTCTCCTTTCTCGTTTGGTCGAATTTTTTGTGCCGAATCAAAAGAAGAGAGAAGGAGGACTTTGGAACTGCTATTTTATGAAGGTAGCATATGGCATGCGACTACGTGAGATGACACAAGATAAAACGATATGTAATTCAAAATTAAAATAATCAATCGGGGAGTTAGTCGACTCCAACTAAATGTTTTCAGCTTTCAACCCACTCTGGACAATAGTCTCATATGTGTTGAGAGAGCACCTACCTTAAGACGAAGGATTTTTAACTTCTGTGTGTTGCCAGTAACTACAGAGACGGTACTGAGACGTGGTTGCTCACAATCAGCCTTGTGAAAAAGCACCAAATTACTCAAACGTAATGTAATAGAAGAATCTCCGAGGATCTGCGAGATTGAATTTGAAATAAGATCTGTAGAATACCCAAAGTAGTCGACATAGCTCCAAGTGTTGGCAGACTTAAGAGGCTTACAGTTCTGAATGACCTTCGATCCGTAGCGCTTAATTTTTCCGTATTGTATATTTCTCATCGTGTTGACAACGGCTGTCTTTACCAATATACGGTGACGTACCGCGCGATCTGATTCCCTCCATGTTTCCCTATACGACCAGTTGTTATCCTGCCTAGAGACATATCTAAAGTTCTACAGTATGCGTGACTGCACCACGGTCGACAAACTGACGCCGAGCTCCTGGAGTATGGACACGTCCAGAACTCCGTCCACGATATCCCGGGCATCTTACTCCCAGCACCACATTTTCAGAGCGTCTATCTTCCTTTTTTCCAACTCACGCACTGTCCATATATCTGTCGCATAAAACATCAAAATCAGGTGATAAAAAAAGGCCGGGAGGAGAATTCTGTCTCTGTTGACCGAGTTCTGGGTTGCTAAATACATCACGCGCGTTCCGAAGTGCAGCTAACACTACACAGCTTAGCACATTTCTGTTGAAACAGCAACCTACGGCTATAATTAGTCGCCGACTAACGTTCGGCACTTGGGTGTACACGCACATCCCTAAAAATTAGCGAGTGCTGAGATAAAGGCCCGCGCAACAATGAGATACTTTTTCGAGTGTGCCGGCAGAATTGGCTGAATCTTTGATACAGCATCAGAGTAGCCTTCTTTGATAAAAGGAGCTATTCTACTTAGATATTTGGGTTAGTTGTGACCTTTTGGTGCGGCAAACTGTATTAAAAAGTCATATTTTTTGCAAATAAAACTAGAGGTTCCTAGAGACTCCTGAATTTGGTCACATAGCTAACACATTAAAAAAATACAATTCTGCAATAAAATTAAATTAAATCAATGGAAGAAATCTTTACAGATTTAAAATATTACCTATTACAGCTGGATATTCAGGATATAATATGGATTTAGAGCAACAAAATACGGATTTCACTTGTTTTAATGATCTTTGTTTTCTTTAAAAGAAACGATAAAGTATGTAATCAATTTATGCTGTTTTTGTAAAAAGTTTGTAAGTTGTTTTTGTGCAAAAAATAGCACAATCGTTACTGAAAAATATTTTTTTTAACAAATGGACGTTTAATTTACTAATTCATTCTATTTATGAATTAATCACGTTTAGTTTATTTTCATCTTCTATTCCACGGTTATTGTCTTCACGATCTACGTTTTTAGAGGTACGTTTTGATTTAGGGCTGTATTAACATGACAAACACTCAAACAGTCATTATTATACAATATTGTTTTTATTAATCTGTAGGCCTTCTGAAGATGAACAAAATGCCATCCAATAACTTATATCCACTAAAAATGTCAGTTATGTTGTCTTTGTAAACATCCCTTCAGTTTATTTACAGATTTTTTAGGTTACATAACATACCCAACTTATAACTATAACAATATATATGATGGCTCACCCTGATCCCGCGACGATAGGCTATGGTCAGCGTGCAGGCCATATAGGCACAAAGGCACTGCCGTCCCTAAATGGCAGGGCGAAAGGCAAATCTTCTGCACCTCAAAACTGAACCTCACTAGGGAGGAAACCCGAAACAAAACCGAGCATGCCCACAGGCTTCAAGGTGGTAGCCCTGCCAGTGGGCTAGGGTATAGCGGGCTAATCACTCGCTTACCAGAAACCCAAACAGATTAATGAAACTGATATAGTACGAAACCAGACCGATCATACTACTACGATCTTTGGCATCAAAACACGGAGACGAATTGCTTGTTGATCTGGTAGACCCAGGAGATGAGGAGCGGAGCGATAAGCTTTTTCCCGTTGCTCATCGGCACAGAGGGGGTGGAGAGGGTCAACAAATTTACCTACCTCGGTAGATTAGTGTCGGAAACAGGTGGGACTGAAGAGGACATCGCTTCAAGAATCGCCAAGGGGAAGGCAACCTTCGCACAGCTCGATCCTGTATGGCAATCGCGGAAACTGACTAGGTTAAGTTAAGCTCAAAATGTTCAGGTCCAACGTGAAAACGGTGTTGCTGTACGGGTGTGAGACATGGAAGGTCACTAAAGACTTCTCGCGCCAGCTCCAAGTCTTCGTCAACTACTGTCTTTGCCGTATTCTCGGTGTATACTGGCCCAACAATACTAACCAACTTCTTTAGCTAATAAAACTGTTATAAATCAAGAAAATAATATCATTGTTATTTTGCTATATAATCATTTTGAAACCTAGACATTTTGCCATATAGGCATTTTGAAACCTCGTCATTTTGCTATTTCTTGGTGTCACTGTGAACCGAGCCCAAGTTATTTAGTTTTCATGTGTTCAAAATACTCACTGCCAGGAACCACGCTAGTGGGAGCTCTGCTCGTAGACGCGTAGCGCTTCGAAAAGCTTGGCTGTGAAAGTGTTAAATAATCTCCAAGAGTGATCACGCTACATTACTTTTGTAACACATCACACGCACGCAGACGTCTCCGCCGGCCAGGACTCCGACCGTCGCAACTTGAGTGATAACGGTTTTTTTAACATGACAATAGATTGTGTGCAAGTAGTTCCACAGTTAACAATGCAAAAAAAAGGATCAAATGTCTATATAAGACTAAATACAAATAGTGTCCACTAAGAGTCGCTAAGAACGCTGAAAACTTGGGCCTTGGCCTTGGCCTTCAAACCTTCAAGAAAAAAGCGTACTACAACCTAAAAGGCCAGCAACGCACTTGTAACTCCTCTGGTGTTGCAGGTGTCTGGGCGACGGTGATCGCTTCCCATCAGGCGATCGAAAAAAAAGAATTGTGGGTAAAATGCCTTATTAATCATGACAAAAATTGTTATTAATTCTATCCAAGCTTCGATAGAAGAGGAATCAAGTGAAGCAAATTTAAAACATTTACATTTGATGCATGATACAACTGCGGAGGTAATCGACAAGCAGTGCCATCTATCGGGGGTAATTACCAACTAACTATCTAGCAATCGCCAAATACACTCGACCCCGCAAAAAGCCCCAACGAAGACGCCGGATAACAGTAACACATTTTCGTCGACTAACGATTCCGAAGCCGGCTGTCCCATAAATCGCGGGGCTGATTGATACATGGCGGTGGTGTGACGCCCATCCAGTAATTTAGTGCCTCGACACGCCCACCGCCACCCGATACCGACTTTTGTTTTGCATTAATTCCTTTTCTTGGATTTAAAAGTGATCGAGGGTGATGGAGAAAGTTTAAGGGTATTTTTGCCAACATTTCCGCCGCGAGCTAGCGTAGTCTGATAATGAATATGCAGAAAGTTTATACCTGCTTAATTGTCAACGTCACATATTTTTTCATTTTGCTTCATTATTTTGTGGTACTCGAATGAAACTTAAAGGTATTGTCAATTCATACCCTTCATCTTTAGGATTCATGTTGCGTTCAATTCACCTATCACACGCTTTTGCCTTTATTTAATTACAATACAAGATATAGACATAAATTCATTTTTGGAGCCTTAGTTGTGGATTACCACAACTTTAACATGAAATTTTGAATTGTGCCAGCTTAACTACCGAAAACGTAATGAATTTATTGAAAATATGTTCAAGTTACATTCATATTTCTGAAAATAATCATGAAAAACCAAAAAATATGCGACGTTGCCAGTTAAGCGGGTATAAACCCTCTTAAATATAAATATTTTACTAAACCGACGAGCATGTACAAGGCACTTTATTAAAGGTACCGAGGCGAAAGAGGTATGCAAATCTCGTAGCAAGTGGATAGAAGTGGTCTCTGCCTACCACCATGGGAAAGAAGTGTGATTGTAATGTACCTATGTATTTTTTCTAACAAGCTTTTGGGTTATAGAATCATACCTACCCTTTTATTTCCTTAATTAATTCCATTAAAGAGAAATAAAGATGATATATGCAGAAATATATACAGGCGATATAATCAAGCCATGCCTGATCTGGCTGGTACAATCGAGAGCAAAAATTTCGGGTCGAGAAAATACTGTCACATTTTCTATGCAGGTCAAGTTAAATTGTCAAGTTTTTAAATTGTAAAGATTTGGCTTTTTGTGTTAGAATGAAGACTTCATCATAAGTGTTTTTAGCTATGGTTCAAAAATACCGGTTCAGCCATTTAGAAGTCATCAGATTTTTTAAATGTTTTTTTGTGGGCTCATTGATTAATTACTTGTAATCGATTTGATATATCTTTAACTTGTTGTGTGCAAACTCATTCGGAAATAATGAAATAATGATCTTTATTCTGTAAGTAAGTAGATCGCAAAGTGCCCACTTTTACAAGTCGTAGTCTACCGGCATTTCTCAAGAGGAGACCACTGTTGAGAAGAAAGTTGAGAATGAAACTAAACAGTCAGTATTTTTTTCATAAATAATTCTTAACTATATATTTTTAATCTGTTTCCGCGATTATTACTCATTTAAATTAAGCCCATCTGGCATGTATGTACACCTTTATTTGTTATTTCAAAGTGGGTAGTTTGCACAAATTATAACTTTGACAGAGGAATATATATCTTTTATCAGTCCACCCGTGACCATGGAAAGCTGAAAAGCTAAACGTCGGGAACTCAAATGAGATATACGCGATATAATCCGTTAAATTGTTTTATTTAAATATATACTTTTAAGTATAAACCTGTCTTAAATATATATTTTTAAGTATAAACTCAAGATGGTGCTCCAAGAAAGTATACCAAAACTTATGAAAGTAAAACTATCAATGAAGATAAAAAAGTAAAGTATGATTTTGTAAAACTACTTACAAACGTCTGATATTCCTTCTCATAATAACCGTGTTTCGTTATAACTAAGTTATTCCGTTTATGGTTTGGGCCATGTATCTTTGTGTTAAATAGTCCTCTACCCTATAATATGCATTTGCAATTTTAGAGACTGAGCTGGAAATTGTAACTTTAATGCATTTTTCAAGCATTTGTATACAACACATGTGTAGCCAAACCCTTTGCTTAATTCCTCAGCTTGACAAAAATGGTGACATGTCGGGGATAGCTCATCATCCCGAACAATGCCGTCTACATGAGACAATGGCTATGTTGCAGCGTGTGAGTGGCTTTTCATTCGGAGACAGTCATTGTTATTTGTAACGATATTTTGGTTAAGTACGCAAATATTTGGATCACAAAATGTCACTTCGTCGAATTCGAATATTTCGGTGGGTTCTGAAGATTTTAATGACCGTGACAGTTTGTGAATGAAGAGCATAATTCTATTTTTTCTAGGTTTATATATTACTTCCATTTTGTTCAGTTCCGATGACATCATGTTTTCCCCTATTTAACCTTATCTTTTATTTACTTTTTGTTTTACAAATATCATGATAATAATCACAATTTTTGCAATTTATTAGTGGTGAATAATAACGCTAGTGGAGTGATCCACTAGCGTTATTATTATAAACAAAGATCAGAAACAAATGAAAAAAATTTTCGACGATACTGGACTTGAACCAGTGCCTTGAGCCAGACCGGGGCAGCACGCTCTACCATCTGAGCTAATCGTCCACACCAGCAGTCGACGAATTTTGTCATCTGTTCTTGCTTATGGATCTCTGTATGGTGCATCCGACTCTTTAGCCGTTAGCGCCGCCTAGTGCAGAACTATGAAGTTACTTTCACCCCGAGCAGATACCTTTACAGGTACCATTGCTCGGCGAGAGGTGGCGCTATTATCAAGACTGTACTTTTTGTTTTACAAATATCATGATAATAATCACAATTTTTGCAATTTATTAGTGGATCACTCCACTAGCGTTATTATTATAAACAAAGATCAGAAACAAATGAAAAATTTTTTCGACGATACTGGACTTGAACCAGTGCCTTGAGCCAGACCGGGGCAGCACGCTCTACCATCTGAGCTAATCGTCCACACCAGCCGTCGACGAATTTTGTCATCTGTTCTTGCTTATGGATCTCTGTATGGTGCATCCGACTCTTTAGCCGTTAGCGCCGCCTAGTGCAGAACTATGAAGTTACTTTCACCCCGAGCAGATACCTTTACAGGTACCATTGCTCGGCGAGAGGTGGCGCTATTATCAAGACTGTACTTTTTGTTTTACAAATATCATGATAATAATCACAATTTTTGCAATTTATTAGTGGATCACTCCACTAGCGTTATTATTATAAACAAAGATCAGAAACAAATGAAAAAATTTTTCGACGATACTGGACTTGAACCAGTGCCTTGAGCCAGACCGGGGCAGCACGCTCTACCATCTGAGCTAATCATCCACACCAGCAGTCGACGAATTTTGTCATCTGTTCTTGCTTATGGGTCTGTGTATGGTGCATCCGACTCTTTAGCCGTTAGCGCCGCCTAGTGCAGAACTATGAAGTTACTTTCACCCCGAGCAGATACCTTTACAGATACCTTATCTTTTATTTGTTGGTCTTCCACTTTCTCATTTGCCTTCAACCTTTCCTTCTACGATGTTATGAATAAAAGCGTTGTGCGATGTTATGAAGATAAGGTACCCTAACATTTACCCTTGTTTTTCATTACGCTGATAAATTAAGAGAAAGATTTGTCTGTATCATTACGTATTAATATATATATACAGACAAATCCGTCACCTAATTTCTTAGGTCACCCTATACGACACGAGGCTTTTATTAATAACATTGTAGAAGGTATAGGGCAAGCGAAGAATGGGAAGACCAAGGATAAGCTACATGAAACAAATAAAAGAGAAGGTTGGCGTCATGTGGTATAGGACGGTCAAGGGGGTGGCCCTGGATAGAGCGATATAGAAACAGCTACACGCTTCATCAGCTACACCGACAAGAACTAAATACTCTTAAATTTATGATGAACAAAATTTGATGCGAGTGCGGTTACTTAGCTCGAAAAATTACAAAACTTAAGTGAATAGGAACACCTTGCTCATAGAACCCACTGCCACAGTGGCCGACGAGTTTTTGAGTAGTAGGTAACCATGCACCTCCAGTGCATTGGATCGGACGAATCGGGGTTTGACTCTTATAAGAGATAGTATACCTACTATTAAAAATTAAGATTTGTTTGCGGAATTTTAACTCCTGAAAGGTTAAATGCAAATTTTGTGCCAGTCCTCTAAAGAAATCTCGACTTCCAGCCCACCCAGCTGTCTTCTTTTTCGAAGAGATCAAACTCGTTCTAACACGCTATTAAAATATATATAGTTTGCACTAAGTAGTCAGTAATGTATCATTAATATTTAAATATGAGGAGTGTGGGTCATAACACAGACCCTTGTGGAACATCTGTGTTAATTGCTATTTCCAAAGTATTAAAAAGTATTTGCATTATATATTCATTTGGCCAACTAACGGCCCAGTAAATTATTACAGAAACACGGCAAATCAAAGTGTGTGAATTTGTCTGTTCTGAATAATTCATAAATGTGTAAACTTTGTGCCCATGCTCTCGAGTGCGGCACACAGGTGGCGCCGCTAATGGCGGTCGCTGCGCACGCGCTTCCCCTGAGCTTTTCCAAACTGAAGCAGTGCACAAGTCCATTGTACATTTTTGAAAATGGAACCTAAATTGTACTTTCTTTCGTTAAGTCACCACTTGAGATCGATTTTTACAAATTATGAATGTAACTTCGCTCGTTACAACATAAAGATTTTAAGCGGATGTTTTTATCTTTCTGGAGTTGAATTTGGGTCCCTGACTTTCAATAAAATTTCAATTTCAAAAATTAAACTCAGCTGTTTTTTTTTTGGCGAGATATTATTTCAACCTGACTCATTTACAATTAAGCAAGAACCAAGGTCACCAACATAGCAAACAGGGTAAGCAAACTAAAGTGCCAATGGGCAGGGCACATAGTTCGAAGAACCAATGGCCGTTGGGGCAGAAAAGAGCGCAGCGTGGAAAGGTGGTTAGACGAGCTGGTTGGGATTACAAGGACTCGATGTATGCGGGTCGCCTTCATCCAGCCCATATAGAAGTCGATTGAGGAGGCCTGAGTCCAGCAGTGGACGTACGTCCTGTTGTTTGTTCCTGGATGGATGATTGGATAGAAAAATAGTCACTAAATTTAAATAATACAATAAATGAAAAAAAAAAACGAATATAGCAAAGCTTTTATTTGTAGATACTGCAGTAAAAAATTACAATCACACACTGTAAACCATTCGTGATCAAAGTTTATCCCAAGACCTTGCTAACAAGTCCAAATATAAGAAACGTTGATACGGTGGGTTTGGAGTTTCAGTGCCTATCTTTCTCCTCCATCAATAGATTAGCTTGATGACACCATGTTATTGTATTGTCATCAGAATTGTCATAATTACTTTGTTTCGTGACAATACAACAAATAAGTGAAATTAGATTCGTAAGATTAGATTGCGTTCGTACTTGGTTTGATAGTTATCCGGTGACTTGTAAGCGAGTAAAAAATTGTACCTTAAACCAACCTCGGGAAAATGTAGTAAGCTAATACCTACTGCACTCATGAGTTAATACGTTTTTTGTTCCATACGCGAATGACCTTCGATCCGTAACTCTTCACTTTTCTGTGTTGTATATGTCTCATCGTGTTGACAACCACCGTTGTTTCCAATATACCGTTTCAGTTTATCTTGACCAATCACCGAAATCGAGTTACTTGGGAGCATATCTTTCAATACACCCACTCGTTCTAAAAGGCATTATCCCCCCTTATCTCTTAAATCTGCATCATCCAATTACAGACAAAATAGCTTCCTGTTGCGTGCAAGTCGTAGTGTGAATAGCGTGACGAAAGAACTAGATATTGACATATCTAACTGTAAGATCCCTTCCGTGAGGCGAAGTCTGACAGCAAGGAGTTTTATTTGACTGTGATACTTTATTACGGTACACAGGGCACTTACTGTTAATTTAATGTATTGAATCATTGTAATTCGACATAATCCAAGTGTCCTCGTACTAACTTAATAATGTCTTGTCTACCCGGGCTGTTGTGTCGAGTGTAGCACTTAGTTTAAGTTTAGTTATACTGCTTCTGTCCGTGAGTTCGTGTAATTGGCTTTTCTTTTTCTATCGTAATTCTATTTAAGTTATGTAAAGCTGTTGGTTCTCCAAATAAATATAAATTATAAATATAAACGCCATCAACATTTGTTATTTTTACGACAAAAAAACAGTGCTACTTTTCTTAAAAACGAAAGAAGCAATTGAAAAACCATTTGACAATTTTAAAGTGAACATTATTACTCACTTATTGGTTTTAGTCCCATGTCTAATCGTCGAGGGAGCCTATTACAATTTAAGATAGAAAAAGGACTTTACGAATCTTTTATTTTCTCTTCATTTATTAAGTATTAAAACATTCCAGTCGATTAAAATATAGGCTAAATATCAAGCTAGAATGTATATTTTTTTACGTGTTTTGCACCAAGTGGAAGAATTTTATATCACTTTAAAAACAGTGAAATTTGCCGAAATTTTCTGGCTATCCGCTAAACAAAGACGTATCGTGTAGCCATGGACACGTGCCGTCCACTAGCATGCTCGTCCACACGGACTGTCTTACGCTTCCTTTGTACCAATACCTGCATATTCGAAACCGCGGCCGCCTCTCCATAAACGCTATCTCCTAACCTTTCCTAACATACCCGTTCACAGACCAAACTCCAAACCAATTGAATTTGAGACGTAAGTCTTTGGAATGGAAGCTAGGGATGGTAGATTGGATGGTAAAGGATAAGATGGTAAAGATGCAAAGGTAAGCAGTGGTCGCTTGAAATATTAGCGCTTCAGTAAGATGGGTGCATTTTAGGGACATTGGGATTCGAGCCGTGATAACACTTTGAGTGTTTGAAGGAGAATTTTGTATTGGAGCTTTGGCTGGGCATCGTTGAGCTATTGATTGGGACGCTGTGTGAGAAATTAAGCGGTAAAACATTGCATTAAAAATGAATGCCAAGCTTGTTACTTACCTACTTATTCAACTTAAGAATCTCTGACAGAGATTCATCGGAAGATTAGTACTGAGGTTAGGAGGACATATGAGAATATTTCATTTATTTTTGCCAATTTTGGAACGGTAGGGTATATGTAGATAAAAAGAAAGGAGGTTGCAAAAATGTTCGCGCAGCAGAAACAAGTCATAACACTCAACTTCTCTCTTTGCTTTTTTTTCTGTCCCCTATTTATAACTATCCTCAGATGTCTAGCTAATTTCGTAAATCCGTGCAGTCGTCTTGATGTGGTGAGCCCGCAAATATCTATACTTTTATAAAGTTGTAAAAATAAATTGTTTGTATGTGTCGTTGTGGGCTTCATCACGCTAAATCGGCTAAACGGATTTCAACTATTTTTGATCGGGATCATCGTTATTGGCCATACTTTTTACCCGAATATGCTAAAGAAAAAAAGTGGGGTTATGACTTTTTCTCCTTCTCGAACGAAGTTGCAGGCGCCTTCTAGGAATAACATAAATGCATTCATACAAACAAACAACAACATATGTTTATTTACTGATATGAATAGCCCGTTTCAATAAATACATCAATGATAAATTACATTAGCGGTTACGAACTGCTGATATATTTCAGTCCTTTCCGACGACCCTAGTTATGAGCGACGAGTTGACCCCGACGCTGCCCACTCCGACCGAAACATGTAGCAGCAGTAATGTACTTTTACGACGTGAGTAGCTGTTAATGTAAAAAGTAGTAGATTTTGACTGCTTAAATCGTAAAAAATAAACAGTCATGTTGTGAACTTCGATGACTCTTCGCAAAGTGCTGTTTCAGACACGGGTTCAAATCCCACTTAAATCATATTTTTATGTCACCCCGGCCATAAATATATTTATCGCAAAAGATTCTTCTTTTTGGACAGAAGAAGACTTAAGGTTAATAATGTACACACAACGAGTGGTAATAGGAAACGCTTTAGATCGCAGCTTTATCGCCCTCGCATCCGGCTCGTGCAACGAATACCTGAGATCTGCAACTTTATTCAGTTTACCGCGCAAGTGTGTAATGATTACATTTAGACTTCAGAATGTGGGTGACCGAGCGCTTGGTAGGTACACTTTTTTTTTGGTTTTTAAAGGAATAAAATATATCTAGATAAACAACACAACAAGTTTCATCCAAATCGTTAGAGCCGTTTCCGAGAAATCAACTTATCTATATGTTATGGCCACAACTGAAAATTGACCACTTCATGTTGAGGCCGACGATTTCACGAAATAGTTGTATTTATTAACATTAAGAGACTACGGCCTGCCGAAAAGTTGATGGAGCCACGATTCGCGGGGCTCCTATTTCCGCTTTGGGGAAGTCAAAGTAACGAACGAACCAACCTTGGTGGGTTTTTTTTTTTACTTAAGGGACTACGGTCCACCGTCCAGTCGACGGAGCGGAGACAGGGAGGAAGATATGTCTGGTCACGATGTATATTTTTTATGCTTGTTACATTTCTGGAGATGTTTTTGCTTCAATAAAATTTTAAAGCGAAAGAATTCTCAAACAGTTAAGCATAAGTACTTAAGTAGCATGTGAAGTATCTTCAAATATATACATTGCACATGGCTGACTCGAGCCTGAAGCAAGCTCGAGTAGGTATAGATATATAAAACGGGCGTGGGTGACGCGCGACGGACAAAAGATGGCAGATTGTACTCGCCACCCGCCGGATTAAGGGGCAGCTTACTTATTTATATCTAAAGTGTTGATTTAAAAACATTAATTTAAACTAACACGATTTTCACTCAAACTGTCATCGTCGTGGAATCTGGTTATTAGTAATGTAGATAGCATCAAACATCATCCGATAAATCGTCAGATCTGACGTGGACATCTGGCCGGTCACCCGAGCTTGGTCTTGATTTGAAATCGAAAAACTCGCGCCGCAAGATGTTGACACCTGCCTCTCCAGTTCCTTCGAGACTATAGAAGTAACGTGATATCCGAAACGTCGGAGAGTTACCAACGAAAGGTATAATTACATAAATATTTCGTATACTCATTCGTAATTTAAACCTGTTTGTTATGTGGTATATCTAAATCGTTAGTAGATTTCATGTGGTACTGGCAAAGGATGGAAAGTATTAGTCAAATGGAACACAAAGACACATATCATAACAAATGAAGAACTAATCCAAAGGGTTGGGTAAATGCAGGAGCTTAGTGATAACGATAAAGATAAATACATAGAAAACATTCAAGGCCCAGGAACTTTCGCGCTCATCACACAAAAACTTGCCCTGGCCCGTATTCAAACCCGAGACCGCCAGCTTTGTGGGCCGTTGTGCAACCAACTTAGCCACATCTGTCTTTAAGATAATTAGAAGAACAAAACACTATACTAACCAAAAATCTGACGTAGACTGCACGAATGAGAGAGTCGTGTGAATTTTAACAGAAACTCGTTTTCCAATGAAACTAGCCCTTAACAGAAGTTGCAGCGGATTTCAAGACGGACGGGGGGCAGGTAAAGGGGTCAAACGTCATCGATCGAGGGGAGGTCCACTTTGACGTGAGCTGCAATCATTCCACTTGTGTATTTTACTGCGCTGGAATAATGTGGGAAATGCTGTAGCGATTGAGAGCTACCGTAATTACTCTGTTATGAAACTCTGTTCCGCTCGATTTAAGGTAAGCGAAGTCTTTGCCTATTTTTAAGACTAAGTTAAAAGACCATTCATCACTCCCATAATTATTCCTTTTTAATTCTGCTGCTGGTTTTTTAATCAGTTTGATGTCAACTGTATCGTGGCTTTCTTTCTTCTTTTGTATATATTTATGTACCTGTGTAAAATCGTTCGTATGTTATGTTTAGGCCTCCATCAACGGACAGCTAAAGACAGTAGATATTGAAACAGGGGCATGATTATGATGAAGATAATTTCGTTCTGCAGGATACTTGTAAGATACATGAATTTTAGGGTAAACGGGACAGAGTTTACAATACAAAACTCTTTATTGCACATCAAAAGAAAATTACATCAGACACTTAAATCTAAAACAGTACGAGACTGGTAAACAATAGAGTTTATTCTTCTTCAGGTGTTATATTTTCTAAAGGTTATTCTGGTAAGATTCAAACTTTTGATAATGCTTGTGGGGACGTGAATTTGGATTACCTACTCTAAAACTTGATTGAAGATGAATATGTCAATTTTTTTATAGGTACAAGTACTTATTGTAGGAACTTATTGGCGATACCAATTTTCGGAGTTTCACTATGAAACGAAACAAATTGACGATTACATACTATAAATAATATAAAATATTCAATACGTTTTGTACAAAAGTGTGAATGCATTTTATGTTGTACTGTGATTGATTAATTATTATCTTTTGATATGCTTATTGCTCTTTGTATGTCTGTAGCTTAGAGCATTAAACCACTGCGGGCTTATGATGGTTGAGTTTGTCACGCGATAAATAAGTGACATAGCTGCCGTCACCTTCTGACACGTATGTGAGTGCGAGAGTGACAGGCGCGTTATCATATCATTTATCGCGTGATAAACGCGACCATCATAGGCCCGCTGAAAACTACTAAATTTTTCATGCACTTTTATTATAAGGCGAGGCAAACAAATAACCTACAAACAAAAAACTGCCAGTTATATTGCATCAACAGACATAACAATTCTCATATACTTTGGCAGAGGAAAATGTGTCCATATGCCATCTTTACTCTAGTGGTTAAAATACTGTTCATAACATGCCTTCTTCCTCATTCTACCCTAAACAAAACAGCGACCGTATTTTTATGAATACAAAAATCTAAATCTAAATAATGGAAAAAATTCAAGGCTGGACTCTGTAGCTCAGTTGTCAGAGCATGCGCCCCGTCAAGGCACAAGGCACTGGTTCAAATCCAATCGGATTTTTGAAATTATTTCATTATTTAGATCTTTGTATTTATAAGAATAAAGTTTCTTAGTGAACAAATTTACTTTAAAAATCACGAAGATCGTGATGGTAAAACATCAAGATTGTCGTCAAAAATCAAAACAGCGACGGCTTTTTTCAGTTTGCATTTACCTTCACCTGTATATCTTTTGATTGCATAAAGCAGTTTGTATAATATGTGTTGTTGCTTTCTTCATATAACCCACTTCAACAGAATTCACAGATCAGCTTCTCTATCGAAGAAATTCAAAGGAAACTGTGCCAAAGTTTCGACAAAATACAACCCTTCTGAACTCATTTTCATATTTCGAGCTATCGGTCGGGCAAAACAAATCCACAACTCACGGTAATACCCGTGCAGCGAGTGCATTTCTATAGAACTCCTGGATGTGACAATGTATTTACTGCATCAAGTAATAAAAATGGATACCGTTTGTTTGGAAATTTCATACAAACCGTGCTCAATACGACCACAGAAATGAACTACTCAAAACTTTGAAAGCCGGAGCGTATCAATTTACTCATATTTAAAGCAAAAGGTGGTTATATGCTTTTCCTTGGGCAACCCAGTAGGAATCGGCTTATATGCACGCCACGCCACTGAAGGGTAATAATATGAATATTCCAGTCATGTCCCTACACTTAGTCATTTGTTTTTACAGTACACTTCGCGGAAAAAAATAGATTAATACGGAACCCTAAAAAGGATATTAGTGGCTGATTAGGCAATGGAAACAAAACTACTGAACTAACAAGTCACTAGTCCAATAGTTAAACAAAGCGGCACAATAGAAAGTAGTGTTTTAGACGTTAGACCTGCAGCAGTTGATAATGATAACCCTAGCAACTATACCTAACTAACCTAACAAAGGCATATATATTATAGGGTAGAGGACTATTCAACAGACAAAAATGGTTGGCCCATACCAGAAAACAAATAACTTACTTTAACCGGGTCACCGTTTTTAAGAAGGCATATCAAAGGGGTTGCCTCTATGTCGCATACTTTTGTTTGTCCGAAACTATTTTAGCATAACAGACTTGGCATATTCAGTTTTCGACGAATGGTAATGTGGCAGAAACCGTATTTGGCATAAGTTCTAACTTACCGAAAATGTATTTGTCCGAAATTGTATTCGCATACTATTGTTTAGGCCGATTATATTTACGAATAATTTGGTTTAGCATAATGTTACTTGGCATATTATCTCTTGTCCGAATCTATCTTGACATAGTTAAACTGCTACAAGAAAAGCGAGTTAAGTTAGGTTAGAACTGCATCCCTCGCAAAGAGGAACTGCTCGCAGAAAAGTAGGTTAGATTAGGTTAGAATTGCGTCCTTCGCAAAAACGATCTGCTAGCAGAAAAGCGGAGCGTCAAAATGGGTCAAAAACCGAAAACTGTAGGTTAGGTTAGGATTGTATTAAGACCATGTTTAGCGGAGCGAGCGGAGCGTCAAAATTGGTCAAAAACCGAAAACTGTAGGTTAGGTTAGGTTTGTATTATGATCATCAAAATGCTATCATTACCTATTTCACAAGAAAATGAACCATATGAAGATATAAATAACATGGTTTTATTTTTAACAGTAACTTTATTAAACAAAAACATAACTAGCAAAATTATGACCAAATAATTTTCGGTCTGATAAAAATATGCCTGTTAATTTTATGCGTAGACATGATTCGGACAAAGAAAAATATGCGCAAACAGATTATGACAAATTAATATCTGCGTTATCAAACTATGCGAACCTTGATTATGCCAAAACAGTTTATGCGAAAAGTCAATTATGCCTACAATGATTGCCATGCAAAATTTTGACTAAAAAAATTATGCCAAAACAGGGGGAACAATATCAAAGATTGTTTAATTAAACATATGCTACCTTTTTTATTCTACTTTAAACAAGCCAGACGCACAAAGTTTACTTAAAAATATAAGTTTAAGAGAGGCTAAGTACTAATTGTAATAGTTGAGAATTATTTCGACAAAAATCCTGACTGTTGAGGTTCCATCGGGTTTATACTACAGTACTCTTGGGAAATGCCGATAGACTCGACTTGTAAAACAGCCCTTGCGGTCTACAAGAATAAAGATTTGTTAGCATGAAGTTGGCACCAAGGCGCCCTCTACCGTGCGTTATGCAAATAACTTCACACCAGTCATCTCATTTCCTGACGCAGAGCGCCGAGGGGAGGCTCTCTTTGGCTCTGGGTTTCGAAGCGAACGGACGTGTTGTAAGACTAGGACTATTGTTGGTGATTCAATGATTTCGATTTTTTTTAATTATGTCCATAGAATATGAAACTTTCATAGTTTTATTATACATGTACTTATGGAGTTGGGTTTTTGCACTTTAACACCGGTTTCCAACAGATAATTATTTCATTTCATAACTTTATTATCGCAACACCACAAAAGGGGCTTACTCGCGTATAAATATGATTTTATTTTATAACCTTTCGTTGGTAATTCTTCGACGATTTCGACTTCTCTTTACGTCCATGGTCTCGAAGAAACTAAGTTATTTATACGCTATTAAGCCCCGTTTGTTGTGTTGTGTTACATACATACATAAATACATACAATCACGCCTTTTTCCCATTACGGGGTAGGCAGAGACTACCTCCTGCCACTTGCTACGGTCCTGGCATACAACTGCCGCTTCATCAACATTTATTAATCTCTTCATATTGTGGTGTCACAACCCTTTCGCTTTGTCTCATTCACACACAAAATATTAATATTTCTCGCATCCATCATCTGACATACTCGTACTTCATCTATTTTATCATTAATTCCTTCTTCCTCCCCTTACATTTAACGTAGCAAAGCGGCTCTCCATAGCCCACTCTTAGCTCTCGGTGGGACCGAGACGTAATGTGTTGCGAACCACATCGCCGCCATTTGCGTTCCCACGAGCAGCTAGGGATAAAATATTCGAACTCAGCAGAGCTCCGCATACCAGGTAAGGGTTTAGCCTTATTCTGGGGTCACCAGTTCCAGGGCAATTCGGCAATTCTGTGTTGTGTTAATGAGTGAAAATCGTGTTAGTTTAAATCAATATTTCATAACTTTGAAAGTGGTACAGTAATAGACCTCGAGAAAAAAGTCCAACTCTATGCGAATGAAAGCGGAGCTACAGGCAGAACTAGTTACTTCTGAAGCCACATCCAGGTAGAGTAATCCGTGCGCGACTATTTACTGCTGCTTACTGCGAGCGGGTCGTAAAATTCTATCGCCTGGACCCGTCCGTCCCTCCCCGTTAATTCCCGACTTGCATTTGTCCATTCAGGTGGTTAACTTTAAAGGGTCTTCAAATGCCCCTCGATTCGAGTTGATGTTGTATGCTATAATACTAACATTTTTATGTTGTTGCTGCTGTATTTTATTCATACATTTTGTCGTATTCAATTAAGAACGTAGGCACTTTGAGCCTTCTAACACGTGGTTAAAGTATTTTAGAATCCTAGTGCAATTTTTAACTATGTATAAAAATAAATTATATTACAAGCAACGTTAAACCCGTATAGACTGTAAGTTAAATCTTTGTGAGTATAATGGCATAGTAATTATCTTATTTCATAAAATTTTCATATCATTGACATCTATTTCCACTGAATCTATATTATTTTCATAATTTTCGAAAAGATCATCATGTAGAAGCAATTAGGTTTTGAAATAAAACAATTAGGTTTTGTTTTATAATAACCCCACATTATTAACGGTTTTAGAGAAAAATGCTTTCAATGAAATAAACTTTCTAAAGTAATGATGAAGCGAAAATGTAATCATAATCATTACGTATATACCAAAACTGGTCTATTTATTAACAAGTGTCAAATTCTACACCACTAGGCTGTTCAACAATGCGTATGACTAAGCAGATCAAGATAGTGACGAGTGCTTCGCTTAACGTTCACAGAGCTTAAACCAGAGGGAATAGGCTTGTGTCTTAAAAAAATATAATTAGTTTGTCAGATAGATTATCAGAAAATATTGGAAACGAAATTATTCGTTTGTCAATTAAACAAAAAATTATGAAGATATAGCGCGTAAAGTTCCCTGTGACGCGTGATGCGCCCTCACTTCCAAACTTTGACGAGCTTTATCTTTGTTTTGTTTTGTTTGATTGACAAAAGAAAAAATACGTGTCCAATATTTTTGGATAATCTAACTGAAGGATCCTATTGGAGGAAGATTTGCAACCCGCTACCGCCAAACCGCACGAGTGACCATGTCTGCTCTGCCAAGAGCATACACCTAAAAAAAATGAAATAATAACGTTTTATCGCTTTTGAGTCAGTTGGTCATATAATGGTTCCTTAAAATGAGTTTCTCCTAGTCTGAGTCATATCTTTATTTATCGTTCTGGTTCCTGATACTTTAAGACATACATTAAATAGATGTTTTTTTTTAATGGGTCAATATAAATGCACAATGAGTTGAGGGCCCTGCGCAAATAGGTTCCATTGTCCCAAAAAAAAAACAATTTATATTCATACCCAACGGTGACATTATAAATCTCGGTTTGTTATTTATTTTGTTTAATTCGATGAAAACTCAAATGCGTTATCGATAATTTAATAACCCGCGCTTTGCACAACTGCATCTGAAGATGCAAATATGCACTTAACATCCCGTTTATAATTCCTTGACGAACCCGCAGACTAGGTCACCGAAATAGTTACCCGAATTTATTAACCCTAAAATGAAACCCCTTGCAATCTGAATAGGCTATATGTTTGCAAATTACCCCGACATGGTCCAATATACGATTTCGCTCTAGCCGTTCGCTCAGTTTTCGATTTGGCAAGCCTAGGAGCAATAGAGAACTGTATAAACTTGTTATGAAATTTTTAAGTAATGTTTTGTTTTCAGATTGTGTCACGATATGGGCAGTTAGTTGTGTGTATGGGAATCAAGATTGACCTTTGTGTGTAGGAATTTATATAATGTGGTGTGCAATAATGTTTTGTTGTGAACAGCATTTTGGCTTCTCCTATGTCGGATGAAGTTGAAATGCGGTACAAGTAAGCCGATGCAGGATTAGCAGTTGGTACTTAAGTAGTTATCTATTAAGTTTCCATTTTGTTTTGTTCGTTGTTCTTACAAGGGCACCCCCTATCTATTTCGCATATTTTTTATGTCCGAAACAGATATTGCCGAACAGGTTTCGCATAATTTGATTTCGCCGAATGTTCATCTTGCCGAATCATTATTTGTAAAGTATTAGAGGGCGCGTTAGAAGTAACTGAAGCATCATCATGTGATATGGTACAGCTTTTGGTTAAAATGTTCTTACTAAACTATAATATTTTCGAAATACTTAGCTGTTGCTTGCTGACCGCTAAATGTGTAATAATTATACAAATAAATTATAATAAACAAAGATAAGAAACAAATGAAAAAAATTTTCGACGATACTGGACTTGAACCAGTGCCTTGAGCCAGACCGGGGCAGCACGCTCTACTATCTGAGCTAATCGTCCACACCAGTAGTCGACGAATTTTGTCATCTGTTCTTGCTTATGGATCTCTGTATGGTGCATCCGACTCTTTAGCCGTTAAGGGTGTGGACGATTAGCTCAGATGGTAGAGCGTGCTGCCCCGGTCTGGCTCAAGGCACTGGTTCAAGTCCAGTATCGTCGAAAAATTTTTTCATTTGTTTCTGATCTTTATTTATAATAATAACACTAGTGGAGTGATCCACTAATAAATTGCAAAAATTGTGATTATTATCATGATATTTGTAAAACAAAAAGTAAATAAATTATAATTAAAAAAAAGGTTTAATTTTATTTATTATACCCTACCCTACACTAACTATGGTCCGACATTCTTTTTAACGTTTTTTTATTCCTTTTGATGTATGGAACCCTAAAAATAACCCAGACATAACTAAATAATCGCAAAATAAACCAACCCAAGAACGATTACGACATACCCTACTTACAGAATGGAATGTCTACAAAAATATCAACGACAATTAAACCCCTGAAAGTCGAGGTCATCAGCGCAGGTAAACAAAACGCATTATGAGGGTAGATTATAGCCCGACAACCTCGTTCATGACACGCCCATGGTCTGCGGGCGACGGGGGGATGACAGAGCGGATGGGTAAGAAGTGTGCGCGCGGCGGAGAATGGTTACCTTGCCACACGCTCACTTCTTACCCAAGGTCGTCCAGGAGGTGGAGGTTGTCGGGCTATAATCTACCCTCCTAATGCGTCGTTTTGTTTACCTGCGCTGTCACAAACGAGGTTGCCAGGCTTAAGCAAAAACCGGTGAAATACAACAGTGCTTGTAAATCTTGTCAGCGAACGGCGCTCTTTGACGGCGCTGACGGGGAGCGACAGCACAGCAAGTGAAATTAAGTAAGTATAATAAAAACGTAGGCACCATTTTACAAAAACACTTCCATCCTATTATAAAGTTGTAAAAATTAAATGTCTGTACATTGAATATATTTTCAAAAAAATATTGTAACGGACTATATGGAGGTTACTAGAAATTTTTGTTTTAGGATTTTTTGTTTGCGCGTATGTGTCGTTATGGCTTCATCATTCAAAATCGGCTGAACGGATTTCAACTATTTTTGGTACACGGGTAGCTGGGTATCTCCAGATGGTTATAAGATACTTTTTACCCGACAATGCTAAATAAAAATAGAGGGGTTATGACTTTTTCTCCTCCGCGAACGAAGTTGCGAGCACTTTCTAGTAGAGTATAGTCTATATTATTATAAAGTTGTAAAAATGAAATGTCTGTACATTCAAGATATTTTCAAAAAAAAATGATTGTTATGGACTATTTGGAGTCCATTAAAACGAAAAATATCTTTTTAAATTTATGTATGTTTGTATGTGTCGTTGTGGCTACATCACATCACGCAAAATCAGCTTAACAGATTTCCACAATTTTTGCTACACGGGTAGCTGGGTATCTCCAGATAGTTATAGGATACTTTTTATCCGACTACACTCAAGAAAAAGAGAGGATTTATGACCTTTTCCTCCTCTGCGAACGAAGTTGCAAGCACCTTCTAGTATAGTGATAGTAAACATACATGAATTAAATTGTATATACTAACACTAGATTAAGATTTCGCTCGTTTACTAATACTCTATGGATACATTGTTTGTCTGAAATAAATCAATTTGATTTGATTTGATGTATATAATAATTTTAATGATATACCTACCGTAAACTCGGGTTACTTTGTCCCAATAGAGGGTAACTTTCACCCACATGAAAACCTTATTTAAAAGGTGTAATAAAAAACACAAAACCGTTAAAGGCTAGCTAAAACCAACCTAATTGCATATATCAAGTAAATCTCAATGGCCAAAGTTACTCTTCAGGGCCAAAGTAACCCGACTTTACGGTACCATCATAGTTACAGAATGGAATGTCTACAAAAATATCAAGGACAATTAAACCCCCGAAAGTCGAGGTCATCAGCGCAGGTAAACAAAGCGACGCATTAAGAGGGTAGATTAGCAAAAACCGGTGAAATACGGCAGTGCTTGTAAATTTCCTTGCCCGCGAACGGCGCCATTGACGGCGCTGACGGGGAGCGATAGCAAAGCAAGTGAAACTAAAAGTGACGGCTGAAAAGCCGGTTAAAATGCAAAAAGACCTTGTACCGTTACATTACCCAACTATATTCCAAAATCATCCAACTATGGTCCAAAATCACCTAACTATGGTCCAAATTAAATCTAATTTTACGCACCTAGTTAGGGTTATATTATTATGAACGTGATCATAGGCAATATCATCCATACTAATATTATAAATGCGAAAGTGTGTCTGTCTATCAGTCTGGCTGTCTGTCAGTCTGTCTGTCTGTCTGTTACCTCTTCACACTTAAACCGCTGAACCGATTTGGATGAAATTTGGTATGGACTTTGAGTCCCGGGAAAGGACATAGGCTACTTGTATCCCGGAAAAATACCCTCATTCGCAATAACCGAATTTAATGCGGACGAAGTCGCGGGCAGAAGCTAGTTTGATTATAATTCTAACGTATTTAACGTCAAAATTTACAATAATGATTATTTACATGTCATTTTCTTTCCGGGACATAGTTCGGGAGCCTAGACTATAGTTGGCTGGTTTTACGGTAGCAAAGAGGGTCAAACATTTTAAATAAGTTTACTGGACACTGTAGCTCAATTGGCAGAGCGTGCGCCACGGCAAGGCACAACGCACTGGGCAAAATTCAGTCGGAGTTTTGAATTTTTTAATTGTTTAGATTTTTTGAAATAAAACAATTTAACGGATTATATCGCGTATATTATCTCATTTTAGTTCCCGACGTTTCGGAAGCTTTCCAGCTTTCCATACAGAGGAAAATACATCTTTTCTCAGTCCTCCCGTGACCATGGAAAGCTGGAAAGCTTCCGAAACGTCGGGAACTAAAATGAGATAATATACGCGATATAATCCGTTAAATTGTTTTATTTCAATGAGTAATAATCGCGGAAACAGAAGAAAATGTTTAGATTTTTGTTTTTATAAGAATAAAGTGAAACTAACTTACGATAGTGGAGGAGATCAAAATCATAACACCTCTTTTTTGCGTCAGGATAGTTAGATAAAAATAATGTTTACACATCTGTGGATACCCAGTTGCCCGTGTACGAGAAATATTTGAAATCCGTTTAGCCGATTTGACGTGATGAAGCCACAACGACACATACAAATATATACAAAATCCAAAAAATATTGTGACGGACTACTTGGAGGCCGAAATAAAAAAAATGAAGCCGGGAAGTATTTTTTTATTAATTTATTCCCATGTTGACATGGCGTATGTGTTCTTGAACAGGCTAAACAGCTGAATTGTATTTTTTCTAGTGGCTGAATCGTTATAGGACCAAAAATATCCGCGTTAATGCCTATTACACACTAACTGATATCAAGAATACAAATCTGCATGTTTCAATGTGTTGATAAATAAATTTAAAATATTTTTCTATACGTAAGTCAACAGAGGCCATAGACAATATTTAAAATCCTTTGCATTTATTTT
Organism: Hedya salicella; assembly: GCA_905404275.2. Classification (NCBI taxonomy): domain Eukaryota; kingdom Metazoa; phylum Arthropoda; class Insecta; order Lepidoptera; family Tortricidae; genus Hedya; species Hedya salicella. The sequence goes on from FR990104.1 coordinate 2,374,718, forward strand.
ATGTATAATAGAAATTAAGATTCTTATTATCTGGTTGTATATAATGACGCTAATAGAGTCTATTCGAACACAACACACGCGAAATACCGACGATTTCCATAAAAAAAACATTATGGAAGCATTAGAGGGAAAATGAAATTTGTATTTGGCCGTGAAAAGCGCTTGCCGGCTTCGTATCACTATCCGGCCTCCGTACGGTCTACCGTCTATACCTACTCACCCAGCAAGCCCTTCTTTCCCAGCATCTGCATTAATGTACAAATAATTTAGACTATTAACATTTTCCCGAATATCTTCAACACTAGTCGCAATAAAAATGTCTATACTATTATACAGTTGATAAAAAATAAATGTTTGTATGTGTCGTTGAGGATTCATCACGCTAAATCGGCTAAACGGATTTCAACTATTTTTGGTACACAGGTAGCTGGGTATCTCCAGATGGTTATATGATAATTTTTACCCGACTATGCTAAAGCAAAACAGCTGGTTTATGACTTTTTCTCCTCGGCGAACGAAGTTGCTGGCGCCTTCTAGTTAATAATACATTTTTGGGATTCTTGATAATAAATTAATAGAATGGGTGTCGATTTAATATTACTTGCGAACCGCGTATCGACAACACTGACTGGTAGCGATAACAAAACAAAACAGTAAACAGTTATATGTGTACTTACTCGGCATCATGCCCCCTCCTATGTATTATAATCTCCCAAAAGTTATAAGATATCCTATTTTCATCATTCTTTAAAAATCATTCAAACGGTAAAAACATGTACTTCAAAGACCCGCTTCAATCTAGCCTGCCCGCGATTAAAAACAAAATGAAAAGCTTAAAATAAATAACACAAACGTCTCGATTAAATCTCTCGAACCTCCCCAAGTTTCATAAAAAAAACAATACTCCATTAAACACATAATTCTGCTCACCTTACCACCCCGATCCGTCCGTTCGAGCCGTTAGCAAAGCGCCTTTTTTAATCTCTATAAATCAAATTTATGACTTGTGTAAGCTTTCTGTTTTATTTACCCTTTTATAATTTTGTTGCTTGCTTACATGTAGGGGTAGGGGGTGCGTTGAGATTTGGCGACGGTTCACGGAATATTGATTTAAACTGACACGATTTTCACCAATCATCATTTCAGCCATAAGACATCACTGGTGTACACAACCTCAATAGACACACATTCCACATGGGCCGGATAGAGGCGACCCCCATCCAGTCCCCGCAACCCTAACCAGGTCGTCCAACGACCTTATGGCCTGCCCACACTGCGCTTTCCGGTACGCGGTCTCTCTCAACCTTTCTGCCCCAACGGCCATCGGTTCTTCGAACTATGTGCCCTGTCCTGCCGCTTCAGTTTGCTTACCCTGTTTGTCTACGAATGTCCTCATTTCTGATTCGATCTCGTATAGTTACAAATTAATATGTATTAATAAACATATTTATTGCAAGAAAATTATAACTTTGTCTCTAACTAGCTCAGGTTAGTGTTAGGTAAGTGAAAGTGTGTGCGGAACCTTCGGTGCGCGAGTCAGTCTTTCAGTTGGCCGATTTTTACACCTCAGATTACGGAATAATCAGAAAAAATACTGTTCTGAAACGTATAAAAATAGTTTAATTTGAATCCTATTTCGAAGCAACAAAGTATTGTCATTTAAATATATTATATAATTTTAATTAATGTATAATCAAATAATTTCCTAACATAATTAATTGAATTGCATATGTTTTAATTAATATATTCAGTAAAAAATTATGCAAACAAATTTCCAATATTCATGTATTCATTTTATGCATGGCAACTCTAATGTTAAAATTTAACTGTTTTGGCGGTTGCCATCTTACCTTTTTTTATATTCACGACCACTGTGAACCGACTTGCTTTTCAAATAATTAATTCTATATTTGGATTATACCACCTACCAAATTTACAGTTCACTTCTCATTCCATCACCATCATGATATCCTGAAGAACTCGTCAAGGAGTTACGGATTTTTACAAATACACACGAGGTGACAGAAATATGAAATCATACAGTTGCATATAGAAACATTATTAAAAAGCTTCGCCCGCATGTCCAACATCCCCGCATTTCCGGGGCGTGGGTAATTAATTCCAGCATTGTGTGACCCGCGTCTTCGTCTAATAATGTATCGTGAACACTTGGGACCAGACAAGAGTTGACATTCGATTCAAATACTCAAGTAATTTATTTTTCTCTATTTGCATTTTTTGCACGACATGACACACTACTGTGCCCTCGTGATTTTGCCTACGAAGCTGGCGATCCTGGGTTCAAATCCCGGCTAGGGCAAGTGTTTGTGTGATGAGCACGAATGTTTGTCCCTGGGTCTTGGATGTTTTCAGTATATTTAAGCTATGTTATTATGTATATCGTCGCCTGGTACCCATAGCGGAGGAGAAAAAGTCATTTCCCCTAATTTTTTCTTCAGCGTAATCGGGTAAGAAGTATCCTTTACCCATTTGTGGATACCCAGCTACGCGTGTAACAAAAACAGTTGAAACCCGGTTAGCTGATTTGGCGTGATGAAACCAATATGACACCATACAAACATACAATAACTAAAAATAGAATATTTTTCGATTTAGTGACGAGTCAGTACATACATTTATTTTTTGAAAATATGTTCAATGTACAGACATTTCATTTTTACAACTTTATAATAGTACTAGCGACCGCCCGCGACTTCGTCCGCCTTAGATTCGTTCGCGGATAAAAGGTATTTTTCCGGGATAAAAAGTAGCTTATGTTTTTCCCCAAAACTCAATCTCTACCTCATCTATATCAGTTGAGCAGTTTAAGCGTGAAAAAGTAACAGACAGACACAAATTTAAATGTGAAGCATATAACCAAGAGTTCAAGTTCCTAGCGTAAAATAATATTTACTGTCCATACAAATTTTCATCCCCTTTTTCGTCCCTAAAAGGGATGAAATTTGACATACATTATAGCTTATGTCCTATTCTGATATATAAGGTACATAACTGGAAAGTTTCATAGAAATTCGTCCAATAGTTTTTGAGATTAAGTGTTTTCGTACATACATACTTTCACGTTTATAATATAGATACGATTTGAATTTATGATAAAATCGTACCTTTAAAGTGAAAAACATGAGTTCTATATTTAAAAACGGCTTTGTCCCCGCTCGTCTCCCCTCAGTGGGGCGTGGGGTAATTAATTCTGGCATTGTGCGACCGTCTTTGTCTAATGATGTATCGCGAACGCCTTCGAGCGGACGTTCGATTCGTGTGTACACCTGTTTTTTAATGTCCGATTTTTGGGGGAAAATAATTTATTAATTTTGAGGATAATGCTTTTATTAACAAACGGGGTAAATTCGATGGTCATTTATTTCACAAAATCTAAGTGACCGGTTTTGTTTTTCAATTTTTGTAAGTATTAAAAATATTAATTCAAATAACAACATCATTATCACAAAAAAAAATACAAATTTAGTATATTCACTTTTTACCCCATTTAAAGGTAAATTTACTAAATAATACAACATATTCAATTTTCCACACCTGTCAATTTAAATTACTTTTCTAACTCGTTTCACGTAAATATTTTAATCAATGTCATGTGAAAAAAAATACAAAATAACGTTTAATTAGATAAGCATTAAAACCTAAATGATAGATTCGGGCGTTACGTTGTAGAATTCCATATTACATTAATGGATTTCCTTTGCTTTTTCGCGAAATAGTCTATGGAGGATTATACTGTCTGGTTGTTGGTTTTATTTGCGTGCATATTTTTTTTTGTAGAAACTGCATGACAATATGTGCGTATGATCACAATTTATTGACACATCTAACCAAGACACTATTTAGCGGAAAAGCAAGTGAACTACAATCCATTAATCAATAAAACCTCGCTAACTCCGCTTTCCTTTTAGAAGTACAATACGAACGTCCAAAGCGCCCATTCCAACCTTAAATGAGGTCAAACACTAATCAGTCTTACACGGCGTCAACATTGAAATAATAAATCTGACGACCCCCTTCCCCCCAGGGTGGGGGCCATTCTGCCCCAAGGAGGGCCGTGAGTGTCAAGCGATGATAGACGGCCCAGCATAAACCTGACGAGACGCGTACCCAACGCGGAATGGCCCAACCGAGTCCTCTATATCACTTTTATTACATGCCATCTTCATTTTCATATTTCATATTTGCATTTCCCCCCTCTCCCCCCTTTTAAGCGTTCTTTCTGTGTAATCGCCCGCTTTGTGACGCCGGCCAAAGGGGAGAGCGGGTGAAGTGAATTAGGTAGTTTTAATTTTTAGCTGTCGATATTGTTTTTTGAGAGCCGAGTTTTATTGAAATTGACAAAAGCACAAACGTTCAAGTAGAATGTTCGTTTTTGTTGAGTTATGGATCTATTTGGTATGAATGATTTGACGACACGTATGGCTCAGTGGGTTGCACAACGGCCTACGAAACTGGCGGTCCCGGGTTCGAATCCCGACAAAGGCAAGTGTTTGTGTGCTGAGTACGAATGTTTGTTCCTGGGTCTTGGATATTTTTTGATAAATTATACTTCTCTGATATACGTATAATTATGGATATGCAAGTTGTATATAACATATAACAAAACTCCGTATAGATTGATTAAAAAGATGATAAAGTTTTTTAATTTATGGATAAAATAAACCATTGACATCATCAGTCTAATTGATGGAAATAATGTTACGTCTAAAAAATGCCGCGTAAAATTAGTGTCGTAATATTTTAATAAACTGTCTTTTTCACAAATCTCTAAATAGTATTAATATATAGTAAATTATCAATATATTATAACACCGATAGTGATCAGCATACAGGTTAATCTCTATTTGAACCGATGAACTCAATATCTATTCTGAAATGTCACTCCGAAATTGTTACACTATTTAAAACAGTTATCGAATTTGATATTGGACGGAAGTCCGTAGTTAATTACCATTAATTGTCATTTCTGCCATAAATAAAATTTTCTATGTCTGGTCATGAATTATACGAGATAGTACACCACAATTTTAATATGAGTCTACACCATGTGACAGCTTTTACAATGAGTAATCATTATGTTACTGTGACATTTAGAAACATTTAACTTTTATTATGTATAAATATCTAGTACACCGATATTTTACAACAAAGATATAACAGGCCAAGTTTGAGTCGGACTCGCGCACTCAGGGTTCTGTACAAAATATACGCTACAAATGGCCGTATCCAAGAAAATCAAGTGTTAGCAGAGCCCCAACTCCTAAGCAAAACGTTCGTGGTACTCGATAATTTTATATTGGGAACAGATATATAGACAGACAAACATAAAATTATACTGTTTTAGATACTTGTTGTTACAGCGGCAACAGAAATACATCATCTGTGAAAATTTCAACTGTCTAGCTATCACGGTTTATGAGATACAGCCTGGTGACAGACAGACAGACATGTAGGCATTTGGGTACGGAACCCTAAAAAGAACATATATTAAAGAGGACCTTACAGTCACATGTGATAATAAGGGTGGACTATTGCTTCTCAAAAATATGTCCCATAGCTCTTATGTCAACGAAATAAAGTTATGTTACATATTTACGAGAGGATTAATATGATACACCTATGTTTGCACTTGACTGTACCAACTCGCCGCACGCCGCAAAATAATATGACACTTCATGATTGTTTGTAGGTACTTATAATACGAGCGAACTAGTTAAAACGTCTGAACATTACTTAACATTCAAAACACTCCACTATCCCCAACAAAGCTCAAACCTCTAAAACCCAAACTCCAAAAACAACTGACGAAAATTTTTAATTACCATAAAGAAGGCTTAACTGGTGTAGGGTCAGCAAATTCTGCCGCAGCGACGCAAACAAGCTGGCTTAATAGAGCGCCCTAACTCGGCGTAAGCTTTTTGATATCTCCGATACTAGTGCAGCTTGGGTACCGTCAGCAGAAACATTTATTTCTCAAACATGCAATGAAATATGGATGTTATATTTCTTATAATAAGCTGCGAAGTGTGACGATTCAGGAGCGGCTAGGACAAGTCGTTAATGGAATTTCATACAAATCATGCAGGCCTAGGCCGGCAAAGTTCTGTTTCTTAATTTCCATTCCACATAAATTTGTGGCAGAGGCATCATGACATTCTGCCACTATGCGTATTATGAAATAAAACTGATTATTTGGTTTTATTATAAAATAAAACTGATTTTCAGTCAGGGATTACTGATACGAAGTTGCCATTCCGACATTTTTGTTATGGTATACGGGTATGCGACCCCGGCTCCCCGAGCTGCTACTGGCTCATTCATAGTCTTCCGGGACAGTTGTATCCTTTAACCCTTTCTCCTGTCTAAATTCGTACAATTCCCTTCTTTACCGTGTTGTCCTTCATCCTATTCCGCTAATCCCAATAAGGCTAAACCCTTACCTGGTATGCGGGGCTCTGCTGGGTTCGAATATTTTATCCCTAGCTGCTCGTGGGAACGCAAATGGTGGCGATGTGATTCGCAACCCATCACGTCTCGGTCCCAGCGAGAGCGAAGAGTGGGCTATGGAGAGCTGCTTTGCTACGTTAAATGTAAGGGGAGGAATGAATGATAAAACGTTGTGACGAGTCAGTTAAATTGACGCTCTTTAGAGCCTACGGTCAGACGTTTTACACGTGCAGCCTGTGGGTGAGGTTTACACAACGGGCCTATAACGCATTACGCGTACAATATAATAACATCCTGAGGATGCTTTTGCGGCTGCCGAAGCACTGCAGTGCATCTGGTACGTTCGCGCTAGCGCGACTAGATGACTTTTTTGCGATCAGGCGAAAGAGAGCAGCTTCCATGGTAAGACGAGTGCGCGGCAGCAGCAACGAGCTAGTCAGGGCGTTGGCCGAAAGACTCGACTGCCCAATTATAAAGTTTTGGGTTGAGGTTGCTATTGGGAGAGCTAAGTAGCCGCGCTACCTACTCTTCGCACTCTCAATAGCTACTTATTTTATACTTATTTTTTACTTATTTTTATTTTAAATGCTTATGTCTACTAACCTAGTAAATACGATTTCGCTAACTAACACAAATATGGATCTCTGTGGTCTGAAATAAACGATTTTTATTTTATTTTTATTTTTTATTTATTTTTTAAAATAGATGAAGTATGTCAGATGATGGATGCGAGAAATATTGATAGTCTGTGTGTGAATGAGACAAAGCAAAAGGGTTGTGACAGCACAAAATGAAGAGATTAATGAATGTTGATGAAGCGGCAGTTGTGTGCCAGGACCGTAGCAAGTGGAAGGAGGTAGTCTCTTCCTACCCCGTAATGGGAAAAAGGCGTGATTGTACGTATGTATGATTGTTATGTTGTTTATTTCATTGCATGTATGAAAAAAGCACCGTAAATACCTCGGCGGGAAATATGGGGTTGCCCGCCTCATACCTATCCGGACTCGCTTTGCTCGGCCGTCTATATGTCTTCGGCCGGCAATCCCTTTCGTCCCGGCCTCTGTAGTAATATATTATTGTACAATAATTGAAAGTGCAGATTTATTTCATATCCTACTAAAAGGCATGAAAATAGGGTATGATAATCAAAATTCTAACTGACGGACTTAGATACTAAAAAGATTCAGACACGTATTTTTTGTATTTTTCAAAATAATTTAAAAATACTGATATAAATCGCATTTAAGTTCAGGATTGGGGGCTCACGGGGGAGTCAAAGAGTGACGTCACTCGTAGGTATAAATTGTACCTAGGAGTGACGTCACTCATAGGTATAAATTGTACCTAGGAGTGACGTCACTCGTAGGTATAAATTGTACCTAGGAGTGACGTCACTCGTAGGTATAAAATGTACCTAGGAGTGACGTCACTCGTAGGTATAAATTGTACCTAGGAGTGACGTCACTCGTAGGTATAAATTGTACCTAGGAGTGACGTCACTCGTAGGTATAAATTGTACCTAGGAGTGACGTCACTCGTAGGTATAAATTGTACCTAGGAGTGACGTCACTCGTAGGTATAAAATGTACCTAGGAGTGACGTCACTCGTAGGTATAAATTGTACCTAGGAGTGACGTCACTCGTAGGTATAAATTGTACCTAGGAGTGACGTCACTCGTAGGTATAAATTGTACCTAGGAGTGACGTCACACGTAGGTATAAATTGTACCTAGGAGTGACGTCACTCGTAGGTATAAATTGTACCTAGGAGTGACGTCACTCGTAGGTATAAATTGTACCTAGGAGTGACGTCACACGTAGGTATAAATTGTACCTAGGAGTGACGTCACACGTAGGTATAAATTGTACCTAGGAGTGACGTCACGAGACATTGTCAGTCAAAGTATCGCCATTATTTTTTGATGACGTAAAAAAAGTTCTTTTATTTATGACCTTGGCGGACTAATTATTAAAAGCATAATTTTTTTTATTTCCTTGTATGAGTGAAAGTTTGCGAAGATATTTGGAAGTTTATATCGACGGCAAAAAGCAGAAACGTAGTAACCGCCACTGGATTCAGTTGGCGGTTACTTCGATTCCGCTTTTTGCCGTCGATATGTTTATTACTCAACTAGAAGGTGTACGAAGAAACTCGAATTTATATTTTTGTATGTGTTCACTGATTTGTTTTGTTATGAGTATGTTTTGTAAGTGTATTATCAATAGTTTTAAATGAAAAAAATATTTGGATTGTTCAATTTTATAGTTTTTCTTAGATCCCACATTTTCCTCGCTGTAAGCGAGGTAAAAAGTTGTGTGTTTCGCACGGCTCCAAAATTATTTGATTTTTTGTGCCTTGAAAGTCTCGTTACGATAATTAATCTATGTTTGAACCACTCGCTTAGCTCATGTTTAAATTTTATATTCCTTCGCTTACTCGGCCTTTAATATGCGTCATAACTGGGTATGAAAATCAACATTCTAATAAGTCCGTCAGCCAGATAATAAAAAAAATATGGGACACCTATTTTTTGCTTTTATAAATAATAAAAAATACTTAGATAAGTCACATTAAGGTTTAGGAGTGGGGGCTCGTGACGTCACTCCTAAGTAAAATTTGTACCTAGGAGTAACATCACGCGATATTTTGACTCAATGTATTTTTCGATTATATAAAAAAAGAAAAAATACATGTCCAATATTTTTTATTAATCTACATGACGGATTAATTATGAAAATTAAGTCATCATCCCTATTCCAGCACTTGGGTCTCCTTCGGAATCCCTAATGTCCTTTGTCCTAATGTATCGTTTGTCATAACGCACTATTTTCAGAAACCGTAATTTTTTCAGGATTTTAAGAGATCATCGTATAGATTAGGTTAGGTTAGGTTTGTTTTATAACAATCCTGAAAAGTTTACAGTCGTAAAAAAATGCGTTATGACAAACGATACATTAGGACAACATGACATTAGGGATTCCGATATAGATTCCTAGCACTCGCGCCAAATAACAACTTTTCAGCCTTGCATAACAAATAACTATTTATTGTCTCGTTTTAGCGGCGATTTTTCTTCTGTCGGTAACAGGGTGGTGTTTAGCACGATCTTTACGGCGGCTCGGTCGCGTACATCAGCCGTAGCACCTGGATGCATCTGCATGCAAACGCCTACAGAAAGAACCCCTATTTAACCGACTTCAGATATGCGAGCTTATGTTTCAAATAGTTGTGGTATAATTGGAACAATAAAGCCCAAATGGACCACATAATCTGATTACCCTTGAAATAACCAACTGTTAAGGGCGTAGAATAGGAGAGAAATGGTGTTATCTTATGTGGGAGGCCAAGATCCATTTTGAGACGCTGAGTCAATGGAGTAAGCAATAATTTTTCAGTCATTTTCCTGCCATCGGGGACACAGTGGGGTGTTTAGAGCGATCTTTACGGTGTCCCAGTCACGTAAAGTGGAGTTCATAGACTGTGAGCATTCCCAAGGGTTCAAAAACAAATGTACCTACATAGAAGAGTACTAATTACGAAACAGAAAGCAAATAATTTACTTTTACCGGGACACGGTTCTCATAAGGTGACATATCAAACGTATGTAAGTTATTTTATATAAAAAATCATATGTTGCTTCTTTATATTCTATTATTTTCGTACTTTTTTAGTTTTGATATGTTTTCTTGGAGAACTACGCATGGAGTTTATACTCAAAACACATATTTAGGATAGGCTAAGTACAAGGACTGTAATAGATATAAGAGTCATTTAGGAAAAAAATTACAGACTGTTGAGTTTGTTTCGGCTTTCTTCTCAACAGTGGTCTCCTCACCGTCTGGGAAATGCCGTAGAGTCAGACTTGTAAAAGTGCCCTTGCGGCCTACTTACAGAATAAAGATCATTATTTCATTATAATACCTGTTCAGATTGAATAGTTAAACATATATTAACGTTTCTCACGTCATATTTATCTGTGCAAGGCTCTCAATTATATGTAAGCAATTAAAAACTAATAAATATCTGTGTCTTCTTTCAAATGTATTTACACAAGTGGAAGTGCATAAATGTGTCTGTGCATAAATATGTCAGATGTACACATCTGCATGCAAACACTTTTTTATTTACTACTAAGGTGGCAAACAAGCGTACGGCCTGCCTGATGTTAAGCAGTCACCGCAGCCTATGAAAGCTTGTAAAGCCAAGTCGACTTCAAATACGTTAGGTTATGTTTAACCAGACTCTGTGTTTCTTAAGCAGAAAATTAGTAGGTACGATAACGCCTATCGGACCAAAATGTCATCTACCTTGAAATTGCAAACTGTGAACAGCGTTATTATTTTTTCTCGGGGGCTAAGATTCATTTCAAGGCAATGTGCCAATGAAGAAACGCCTACTGAAAGAACTTTTTTTTCAACTGTCTTGTCCGAATGTGTGAAGTTACTTTTCGCTCATTTTCTGGCGTAAAATCAGGGGCATTATCTTAGACCAAAGCGAGCTTCGCCATATTGGAGGGAGACGTCATAGACATGAATGGAGACAACATAGCATGGAGACAAACCTGCCTCACATTTTTTTTTGAAGTCAGATGCACCCCTCTTAACAGACAGAAGGGCAGCGCGGGAGGCCACCTGCAAGGTGGTCGAAAGACCTGGTTAGGGTTGCGGGGACCCACTGGATGCGGGTCGTCCTTATCTGGCGCATGTGGAAGTCAATTAAGAAAGCGATCTTCAAACCTTCAAGAAAAGAGCGTACTCCCACCTGAAAGGCCGGCAACGCACTTGTGACTCCTCTAGTGATGCAAGTGTCTATGGGCAAAGGTGATCGCTTACCATCAGGCGACCCGTCTGCTCGTTTGCCCCTTATGCCATAAAAAAAAGAAGCCTGTGTTCAGCAGTGGACGTCCTATGGCTGAAATGATGATGATGATGAGATGCACGCCTTTGAATTAGTAGTTTGATATGCCTAATAATAATAATGATATGCTTAATTCTTCGACATTTCGGACGTCGCGTTGCGTCCGTGGTCTCGAATAAATTTTATGTTTCCTTTTTACCAACGAAAATTAATTAAATTAAATCATATTTTTAAGCGATTAAGGCCCATTTGTTGTGTTTTGATAATGATTTGGATATTTTGTTAAGAAAAGCTATAAAAAAAGCATGCTTGTACCCTATTGGGTGTCTAACTTTGGCACTGGGGTTTTCCAACGTTCTGTTTGATATGGTTTTAATATGGGTGTTTGCATGTGAGACTACCGTAGACAGTACGTACTCTTACGCCACGTACGAGTGTTTATATGTGTGTGTGTGTGTATTTGAATTCGCAACAATGGCCGGCTTCAGGTGAGATACTGGTTTGTTCTTACGAGCACTCTAAATACTTGCTAAGTACCTTTGTTAAGGGGAAACTGACTCCGCACTTTAGTTGCAAATTGTACTTAATCTTTAGCCTTTTATAGGAGTGGTTTTTTATGTTATAGGGTCAAACGCGTAGATTGATTATCTGATGGTAAGCGAACACCGTCGCCCATAGACACTTGCATCACCAGAGGAGTCACAAGTGCGGTGCGTTGGGAGTACGCTGTTTTCTTGAAAGCTTGAAAGTCGCATCGGTCCGGAAGTTCTGCCGGCGACATTTTTATTTTTATGTTATAGGGGGCAAACAAGCAGTCGGATCACCTGATGGTAAGCGATCACCGTCGCCCATAGACATCTGCAACACCAGAGGAACAAATCGTTGCCAGGCTTTCAGGTACGAGTACACTCTTTTCTTGAAGAATTGAAGGTCGTATCGGTCCGGAAATACTACCGGTGAATTATTTTTTATATTAAAGGGGCAAACAAGCAGATAGATCAGGATCACTTAATGGTAAGCGATCACCGTCGCCTATAGACACCTGCTAAACCAGGTGGTAGTACGCTCTATTCTTGAAAGCTTGAATTTATACCACAGTTCAGTCGTGCGGGGCAGGAAATCTCTAGCAAAATGCTCAGTCGTGGACTGCGAACCATCACTGGGATGATCCAAATATGTCTGTGTCTCACGGTAACTACAAGCGATGTTCGGAAATCTGATATTTGTCTTCAGAAGGGCGCCCCCTTAAGTTTGCGGTGACCAGCCGAGACAAAAACTGCCGGACTCTTTACGGCAGTATTACACAGGCTTAAGTTCCCTGTATTTAGTGTCAGCTTTTACGGCGCCGAGCTGTTTTAGAAATGTACTTCTGTTAAGTTTTCAGAGTGCGATAAGACTAAAATAAAATATTGTTAAAAATGTTTGGTGATGGTTGAATATAGTTGCAATGACATTGATTTACATAAAAAACCCTTTGAGTCCGTTACCCGTTATGTATGTATATGCAGAAAACAGGTGGTGTTTTCGAGAACTATTAATCTCTAAATAAAATGAAACTATGTAAGCTCTCTTTCATATAACAATAAATAAATAAATATCATAGACAATCTTACTCAAATCGACCTAGTCCCAAACATAGCAAAGCTTGTACTAAGGGACTAGGGATAAATTATAATATTTAAATACATACCATACATCCAAGGCCTAGGAACAAACATTCGTGCTCATCACACAAATACTTGCCCTGGCCGGAATTTGAACCCGGGACCGCTAGCTTCGTAGGCCGTTCTACAACCCACTGAGCCAAACCTGTCGTCATCATATAAACACATCTACTAGACCCGATGCATAAGAGTACATCCAGTACAAAAACAACTATCACATTTATTTTGATATTTTTACATGCTTCTTATCATCTATTATTTTCATTGTTTTAATAGAAATTCTATAATGCTTTTATTGTAGAAAAAAAGGGCACTTAAAAACTAGTGTCCAAGTCACATTGTAGTCTCCAACTACATTTCTTTACTCATGGGCTCGAGGCAGAACTGTCAGCATATTGCTATGCCGTGTCGCTTCCTCTAGTAATGCCCCGTTTTAACCGACTCCCAAGAAAGGAGGATCTCTTTTTTTGACTGTCGGGACCTTTTTTCGCCTGTTGAATTCGTAACCGAAAAAAATCTTTTTTCTGCTCATAAAAGTATCCTTATATTTTAATTTTGTATGTTTAGAATATTTTCATGCAAAATGGAATTACTATAACACTATTTATTAAACGATATAGATTTTTTAAAGGGAAAACCTAAAAAAGCTCTGACAAGTCGAAAACTTATGCATCGGGTTAGTACAGCCGCGAGCATATATGATCGAAGCGGCAAAAAGTTCATAAAAAAGAGAAAGATACAATTATTTCACAAATAACAAAAATCAACATAATTTAAATTATGAAGTGTGCAACCCTGCCGCACACTTTTTACTCGCCCCCGTTGCCTTTCCCCCCGTCGCCCGCAGACTATGGGAGTGTCACCAAAGAACCTGTCATGCTATAGCTACACTGACAAGAGTTTGGCTCTTAAAATGTTGAATCTAATTTATCGTAAACAATCATGTAGACTCAATGTCTACCGCAGTGTAGTCTACTCATAAATCCACTAACTTCCATATGCGATAAATCACCGATCACTCCGGCTAACGGTTAAAATTGACGACCGGGCATCGCAACTAATCATGGATGCCTAAATAATGAAAAGGTAGCAACACAGTCAAAGCGTATCTCAAATTATTGTTACGTACTAGGGGGGTTTTGTGATTGAAAAAGCTAACCGATGAATAAGAGTAGGCTTTATTTCCACACAGCAGAGGCGTGGCGTCAGGAAAATTACAAGGGAAGCCGCTCCTCATTTACTCATGCTTAAAGACGAAGGTGGTTATACATTAGGGTTGCCTTACGTCCCGGTACGCCTGGAGATGTCCCGGTTTAAAGCGTGGTGTCCCGGCCACTAAGGAAATTGTCTCGTTTTCGTAATCATAATATTTCAGATAAAACCAGAAGTTCTATTTTTTATTTTGGCGTACAGAGTCCTGAAAATTACTGTTTTTCTAATAAGTATTTTTTTTTTCTACCTTCACTACTTCGATTGTCCCGGTCAAAATCTCCATATTTATGGCAACCCTAACTTACATGGACGCCACGCCATTGCCACACAGTCACTGACCATTAATACACTTAAAGCGCTATTAAAACACTTTACACTTATTTCACACTTGAACTCTCCAGTCGCAGTTACTCCTTTTCGATGTTATCTCGTTCGTTTCCGATAGTAAACTAATCTCGCCGCTTTCTTTTTTAAAACCTGACTTGGAACTGGATAGGTCTGGTTAGGCCTCTTGATCAGTAATGGGATTCAGTGGGGGGAGCGCAAACTCACAAACGGGAATGCCAATTGCGGCCACATAGAGTTGATTCTTGCCGCGTCGCGTCGCCATAATATATATGTCTTGAGGTTATCTGGAACGTTCGATCGTGACACAAGCAATTCGTGGAAGGTAGTTCAATAGGCACTTAATACCTAGTACGAGATTGTTCGCGAACCTTCCCACAGCCGTCTCGCATACTCTTTTCTCGAATGTTCGGCACACTGCTATCTTTGTCTTGATCATGTCGGTCATACCCTTCTGGAATGTTCTCAGTAAAACTGCTTCTTTCTAATCATGCTATCTATTTCAGTTTTAATTTTTTTGTCATATAGGTACTGAAATGTACTAAATAAATAAGGGGTCCTGAAAACCTCTGGAAACGGGTTTTCAGCACGTTTTCAGGTTAAGTTGTCATCTGATAGAGGGTGGCCTGAAATGGACTTAAAACATATTTCAGGCATCTGAAAAAAACGGCAACTGAGGTAAAAATTTGATAAACGGTATGTGATAGAGCACCCTCTGAAACGGCCTGAAACGATATTTCAACATGCTGAAAGCGCCTCCAAGGCACGGAAAAACACGATCATAGTTTTGCACCTAAGTCACCGGCGTAATAATATAATGGAGAGCAAAAACGGGCAAGCATTACAACCACAAAACTACTAAACGAGTATGTCTCCCAAAGAACTCCCTCTAAAACGAAAAAGCGTGGGCTTTGGAGAAGTTCGAGCTCCAGTGATAGGCGCCCGAGATACCACCTACTCGAGAAACTTCCATCCTGCCAATCCGACTGCTGACACAGCCGAAAGTCTTCAGCCAAATCCCAATGCGTCAAAAAAAAACTTTATGGCTATCTTCATTTCAGACCAATCACATTCGCTCATAGACACGTGCAACGTTATCCTCACCTGGCATAAACTTATTGGTCATAATCATCATTTGGCATAATTCATCATTTGGCATACTGCATTTTTTCTAAAAACTACAATTTTCAGGACTTTTTAAGACATCATCCTAATAGATGCATTAGGTTAGTTTAGGGTTATTTATTTATTTTATATAATCTTTATTGCAAACTGTAGAATTTTCAGGACTTTTTAAAACATCATCCTAATAGATGCATTAGGTTAGTTTAGGTTTATTTATTTATTTTATATAATCCTTATTGCACAAAAGAAAAACGTATCGTACAAAAGGCGAACTTAATGCCATCTACCAGTCAATCTTTAGGCAAAGCAGATTAATTATGGTAGGTTTGTTTTATAACAATCGTGAAAAGTTTACGTGTTCAGGAAAAACCGCATTATGCCAAATGATGAATTATGCCAAATTAATTATGAGAAAAAAGTTTATGCTAATTCAAGGTAACCACCTGCAACACCACAGACAAGTGCGCTGCCGGCCTTTCAGGTAGAAGTACGCTCTTTTCTTGAAGTTTTGAAGTCTTCTCAAAATATATCTTTAGCGCAGCCTAGCTTGCACGGCGCGCAGCCCTAACAATAATAGCCATAAAACAAGATCGCATCACGTCGGTAACGTAAATATTTGTCTCGTAAAAAGCGATATGGCGGTGGTGAGTCAGGTGCCCTATAAATCTGTCAAGAAGTCAGCTCCGTGACGTAAGGTCATAAGTGTTTTAACGGACTTCAAAAAATAAAGTTTTACCTTTTTTAAGTTTTTTAAGTTTTTACTTTTTTAAGTTATTTGTTTAATAACCTTACTTCTGCTGAGCTAAACCGGTCGTACCGGTGAGCCAAATAGTCCATTACAATCATATTTTTGACAATAGCTTTAATGTACAGATATTTAATTTTCACAACTTTATAATAGTATATATTACATAAAAAAAACAAATACCTAAGTACGTTTTTCTTAACAAGTAATTATCACAGAGTAGGTACAAAGTAAAATGTGTGTCTTAAAGTTGATCGACTCACTTATCTGTTTAACATTAACCCTGTGTTTACTCCAAATAATCTGTTTACACATAAATATAAACATTACATCAAATTTATTGAAAAGTTAATCAAAACATTAGAGCTTCACACAAAGGGTGAATTCAAAATGGCGGCCACAAAGCGTTCATTATGGCAATAAAATCGTTGGCGTTCTAAATTTCCCAAAATTTATTTATTTATTGCTTTTATAATACGTCCGAGTATATATCATGGGGCTGTCATACTGGCGGGCGATAATGCAAAATTTGCAGGCTAAGAGAGCTGTGGAGAGGACTTAGGCATAACATTTATATTTAGAATACAATACATAACTCTTTTTTGCATACATCTCAAAAACAGAGTACCTAAAATTTTATATTTAAATAATAAATAAATCAATATTACGGGACAATGTTTACACAAATCGAACTAGGTAAGCTCAATAAAACTTGTGTTATGAGTACTAGACAACAATGAAATAGATATATTTAATTATATAGATAGAAAACATCCTCAACTCAGGAACAAATAATAATGCTCATTGCACAAATATTTGGCCTTACCGGGATTTGAACCCAGGACCACGTGGTTGGTCGAGTCGAGTCGTACTCGCGTACGAAGGGCGATAAAAAAACATTTTAAATTAATGAGTCCAGCGATCTAGTGAAATCTATATATTTCCCAGGAATAATATATAATACACAATTTCAAGTACATATTAGGAAATTTATGTTTTGAAATATATATTACACCAAATTTTATTGCATGAGAACGTTATATTGAAATATTATATATTCATAAATAGTAGTAACAAAGTTATTTATGTTGAACAAAATTATGATTATAATACATTCGGAGTTCCAATGACTAATAACTAAACATAAATATGCACAATGATTGATGAGATACATTTTCGAAGTTCCAATAATCTAATTTGCAATTTTATATGAACTTTGGCGCACCCTAAGAAAATATATGAAAAACGTTATAAGTGCCTGTAAAATTTGAGGACTGTCCTGAATTAAATCAAATCAATCAAATCAAAATATTTATTCTGTAAATAGGCTTATGCTAGTAGCTCTTTTACAAGTCATTTTATAACTAAAATATTACACTAACTTAACCAAAGGTAACTTACACAAATGCACTATTATCATCTAAAAATTCATTTACAGTATAATATGCTTTTTGTAAAAGGTGACGTTTAACATTAGACTTGAATTTATTTATTGACAGTTTGAGCATGTCAGATGGTAACTTATTGTAAAACCGTACACAATTCCCCATATACGACATATTTACTCTACGGAGACGATATCCTGGAATGGCTAATTTATTTTTATTCCTAGTGTTAAAATCTTGAATGTCGCTATTTAATTTAAACATGTTCAGATTTTTACGGATGTACATAATATTTTCGTATATATACTGTGAGGCAACAGTAAGGATACCGATTTCTTTAAATCTATCTCTAAGAGAAACACGTGACCCTAAGTTGTAAATATTACGTATAGCACGTTTTTGTAAAACAAAAATTGCATTTATGTCAGCGGCTTTGCCCCACAGCAAAATACCATAACACATAACGCTATGAAAGTCGTCAAAATACACCAGTCGTGCTGTTTCAACGTCTGCGAGCTGTCGAATTTTTTTTATTGCGTAAGCAGCTGAACTGAGTCTACTTGCTAAAGTGGAAATATGTGAATTCCATTGTAATTTTGAATCTAAAGTTATGCCAAGAAAAACTGTTTTATTTTAAAATTGAAGAATTTCGTCCTTAAGAATAATATGAGCGTTACTTACATGCTGGACATTAGGCAATGAGAATCGTATAGATTTAGTTTTCTTTGAACCCAGTGAACCATTGAAGACAATACATTATTTACTTCATTAAAATTGTCTTACTTTCTTTTAACTCTAAATATAACCGATGTATCATCGGCAAAAAGAACTAACTTGTGTTTATCATCAACTAAATATGGCAAATCGTTAATGTAAATGAGAAACAATAATGGGCCAAGAATTGATCCTTGGGGGACTCCCATAGAAATAATAGACCCAGACGATTTTGTTTTATTTATGTCTACTCTTTGTACTCTGTCAATCAGATAGGACCAAAGGAGATCAAGTGCTTTATCTTTTACGCCATAATGCTCCAGCTTCCGAATTAGAGTATTGTGATCAACACAATCGAATGCCTTCGATAAATCACAGAACACACCCACTGCATCCAATGATTGTTCCCATGCTTCAAATATATGTTTAATTAAGGTTGTGCCTGCATCAGTCGTTGACCTTCCTCGTGTAAATCCAAATTGATTAGTATGAAATAATATTTTCTTCTGTTTCCGCGATTATTATTCATTGAAATAAAACAATTTAACGGATTATATCGCGTATATTATCTCATTTTAGTTCCCGATGTATTTTTCTCTGTCAAAGTTACAATTTGTGGGCACAATCTTTTCTCAGTCCTCCCGTGACCATGGAAAGCTGGAAAGCTTCCGAAACGTCGGGAACTAAAATGAGATAATATACGCGATATAATCCGTTAAATTGTTTATTACTATGAAATAACTTATTGGAATTAAAATGGGATAACAATTTATTTTAAATAATTTTTTCAAAAATTTTGCTTATCGCAGGTGAAATAGATACGGGTCTGAAATTTGTGGGATCCGATTTTGACCCCGACTTATACAATGAAATGACACGACTGTGTTTCATTAAATCCGGGAAAACCCCTGCATCGACACATCTATTAAATAATGAAGCTAAAACTAGTAACAAAATTTAGATTGTATATTTGCATGCTCATCTAAGTAGTTTATGGTGGCCCATTTAATTAGATTTAAACCAACTGAATCCAACCCATATTCTACAAATAAATATTCATTCATTCATTCATTAATCCATGCCTTCAACTTTCCCTATGGTGTAGTATGCTATCACAAATCCTTATTGTCCATAATATTTGTAAAGTTTTTTAAGTTTATACCCATATTATTAGAAAACTTGCCAGGCCCGCAAGCAAACATGTGAGATGGCACACTATTTTAATTTTTTTCACTAAAAATACATGTAAAGAGCGTCTCCACAGCAGGCCCTCGTCCGCTATCGGCCGCGAACGCCGAAGTGCTAGTAAAGAGAGGCGTCACAATAATTCTACTCGCATGACAATGCTTTAATGTGCGTTTGATTCATTCGCAGTTTCACAACACAAATGAGGTTATCATTTGCAGAGCCCAAATGAATATCGCTATTGTTGTCCGTGGCATTGTCGATTTTATTTATGTTTTATAGATTTGCTTTAATTATTTATGTGGGCTGCGGTTACTGTTTGCTCTTTGACGTATATTATGATCGTGATTTAAGTGATCCGAAGGCAGAAACACAACTTAAAACCTTACTTAACCTAAAAACTTAGGCTCAAAAACGCACTTTCCCGAAATGTGCACTTTCTATGACAGTGTATTTTCCGCAAAATGTACTTTAAGCCATTTAGAGCACTTTCCCCTTATGTGCATGTTCCCAAAAAACATACTTTTCTATATACATTTTTTTAAAACGCACATACTCCCAAAATGTACACTAGCTGAATTGCTTATGTCGTTTATAAAACGCGCGACTGCATCGCGTCAAAAAGTCGCCCTAAGTAACAACTATATCGATCTTTTATTAAAATCTCGATGTTTTACCATCACGATCTTCGTGATTTTGAAAAGTGAATTTCTTCACTAAGAAACTATATTCTTATAAATACAAAGATCTAAATAATGAAAAAATTTCACGACTCGCTTTGAACCAGTGCCTTGTGCCTTGCCGGGGCGCACGCTCTGCCAACTGAGCTACAGAGTCCAGTCAGCTTGTCTCCAAATGTTGTCATTTTTTGTTACAAGATATTTTCATTTTGTTTTTTTTAACCGGATTTTCTGTATTTGTGTGTATTAATGGAAGTAAGTTTTCAACCGGTAATATGCCATTAGACACTTTCTTAAGTATAATTTTAAAGCATCATCTGGTAACTTATATAAATTAATATATTTGCCTACGAATGATTTGCCTACTTATTTAACGCGAAACTTTCGTATTTACATATTTTATGTTAGAAATTTTATGAATGTTTTCTGAAAATCGATGGGTATCGCCCTCAACTTACAAGTACAACTATTTACGAAACCCCTAAAGAAACTCCAAATGCGACCAAATTGAACAAATCTGGTTAGTGACAACTTGGTAGTACACTTCGTAATGTACTTTCAAAACATCAATAGGATCACCCTCAAACTATAAATAATTTCTAAAATCCAACCACAACCAAATCCCTTAAAAACCCGCGTTCATCATGCGAACTTGGCGGCCGAACTTTTAGTCCGGACACCTTAAGGCCATTAAGGGCCTTAATGACTGTCTGTAAATTGGCCATAACTCAGGCCGGCCGTAAATAACGCCAGTGATAAGGGCCCGCTGAGTCGACGTACGTCCGCCGTGTCTGTCTTAGGTTAGCATGTGCAATTTATGGGACACCCCGTATATATTGTCAGGGTTAATTCTAGTGAGTATCGGAGATAAAATGTGTCGCGAGTAATGTATGTTGTGCTGGAGTTGGTTTTGGTTCTAGAATTTTCTTTATTAAAGTAATGCATGTTATTATTTATTTTGGACCATTTATAACATTTACTACTGGAATTAAGGTAAATGTTCCAGTGTTAGGCACCGTACCAGTGGTTGGCACCTTCACCTATAGTCATAACGATACAGGTAGCAAATTTTGATTATTTAATTTAAGTGACAGACGCTGTGCTGTGGCAGGTGAGAGTTGATACCACGAAGCAAGGAAGCAGATAGATACAAATAGCAAAATCCTCATAGTGGAGAGCCTTTAAGAAGGCCTTTGTCGGGCAGTGGAAATTCGGCTGAGAAGATGCTGACTACCTTTAGAACGAGTCATAGTAGACGAACGGAAGATTTTATAGGTATTTTCTGCCAACGAATACACTGCACAAAAAGTTACCACATCTATCTATCAGCCACGGACATCCACTGTTGAACATACCTCACCTATAGTTTGCCACAGGGTGCTATCCAGCGCAGACCGACTCCCCGCGACCCTTATGAGGTCATCCGTTCACCTAGTCGGGTAACGCTTTCCTATGCGTGGTCGCCACTCCAGGACTTTACTGCCCCAACGGCCATCCGTTCTCCGGGCTACATGGCCCGCCCATTGCCACTTCAACGATGCAATCCTGTGAGCTTTCTCGGTTACTCTAGTTCTTCTGCGGATATCCTCATATCTGATTCTATCACGAAGAGAAACCCCGAGCATAGCCCTTTCCATTGCACGTAGCGTGACTAGGAGCCTCCTTATGAGTCCCATTGTGAACGACCATGTCTCAGTTCCGTAGGTCATCACTGGCAACAAGCAGTGTTCGAAGACCTTCGTCTACAAGCAGTTTTTAAAGTGCCGACTAGCAATGGACAATTTTTGAAACATTTCATAATTTTCCTAAACTGTGAAATATTTCAGCTGTAGAAAACTTTGTGATGTTTCTGCGAGAAACTGAATATGTTAAAATTAAAACAATTGATACATTAAAGCGTTACTTTGCGGAATTCCATATCAGACTAATGGATTATAAGTTCCTGTGTTATTCCGCGAAATAGTCTTGGTTACATGGTACAATAAATTACGCTCACATGTGCATATTTTCATACAGTTTCCACAAAAACTACGCGTGTAATTCTCGATACGTTCTCTACGAGGCAGGAGATGTTGACAGTCTGTCGTCCACCCGAGAAATACTCCTCGGGACGGTATAGATTTCACTTAAGTTTCTAAAATATTCCCGTCGTAATTACTTTGATTGGTCTAAAATATAAGCCGGTATGGAAGTCACAAACAAAATAGGAATGACTATGATAACTGACAGCTAAGAAACGTATCAGAATTTTATAACAACTTCTGTAAATTAAACTTAAAGGGAACTTTCACTTCGGAAAATTACAAACCACGAATCGAAATACCATAGACCCGAAGGGAGGTTTTTAAAGGATCGGCAACACGCATGTAATGCGCCTGGCAATGCAAGCGTTCCATCACCCACTCACTGCTTTTGTTAACTATAGTATATATATACCTGTCACCAATTTTATCCTAATACTAGAAGGGCACCTTCTAACAACTTTGTTCGCGGAGGAAGAAAAGTCATAACCCCTCTTTTTTTCGTCAACGTAGTTGGGTAAAAAGTATTCTATGACCATCTGGAGATACCCAGCTACCCGTGTACTAAGAATAGATGAAATCCGTTCAGCCGATTTAGCGTGATGAAGCCACAACAAACATACAAAACATAAAAATAACTATTTTTCGATTTAGTAACCTCCAAATAGTCCATAACAATCATTTTTTGAAAACATCTTCAATGTACAGATATTTAATTTTTACAACTTTATAATAGCATAGATAAACAGAGTTTAATCCTAAATTTAAAGTAAGTGAGTGGATAGGATAGGCTGTGGTGACTTTTCTATAGCCGTATGCTTCTCTGCCACCTTAGTAATAAGACAATATAAAAAAAAACGCAACGTGGAGAGCTGCTGGATACGGGCAGAGTAAGGAACTTGAGGAAGGCCTTCGTCCAGCTGTTATTGGGCTGAGATGATGATGGGGTATAACTAGCTTCAGAACAGGTGCGCTTTGAAACCTCATTTGCACCTGCCCTCGACGCATCACCAAAACGATTTTAATCCATTTTATCTAGTTTTTGCGGCGACGCCCGAATTGTTTTGACGTGTTGCGGTACACGTCCACAGATTAAATATATGCAGAGAGTGCTCTACCAGTGCGTATTACCAGTGATGACCTACAGAGCCGAGACGTGGTCTCTAATGGGCCGCTCAGAGTCTCTTAACGAGCTATGAAAAGGGCTATGCTCGGGATCTCGCTACGAGATCGAATCAGAAACGAGGAGATTCGTAGATGAACCAAGGTCACTGACATAGCATACAGGGTAAGCAAACTGAAGTGACAATGGTCAGGGCACATAGTTCGAAGAATAGGTAGGTCTTTACGGCAGAAAGGTTCGCGAAACTGGAGACCGCGTACCGGCAAGCGCAGCATGGTGAGGCCACTTGCAAGGTGGTTGGACGACTTGGTTAGGGTTACAGGAACTCGTGAGATGCGGATAGCCTATATCCGGCCCATGTGGAAGTCTATTGAGGAGGCCTGTGTCTAGCAGATAATATTATCTACTAGAAGGTGCCCGCAACTTCGTTCGCCGAGGACAAAAAGTCATTACCCCTATTTTTTTCTCAGCGTAGTCGGGTAAAAAGTATCCTAAAACCATTTGTGGTTACGCAACTAGTCGTGTACCAAAAATAGTTGAAAACCGTTCAGCCGATTTGGCGTGATGAAGCCACAACTACACATACAAAACATATATTTCGATTCAGTGACCTCTAAATAGTCCGTCGTTTTTTTTAATATCTGAAATGTCTGTACATTTCATTTCAAAACTTTATGATAGTATAGTAAAGATGTTCACAAGTGGACTTTCTGTAGCGATTTATTCCGTACAGTCCACTCACAAATAAATATAAACTCATTTTTGTTGATAATGAATCGCATTAAATACGCGTGTGTTTGACTGCGGTCGCATTCCCGCTGTAACGTTAATTGTTATTTTTAATTATGCAATTTGTGCCTAGTTATTTCAGGTTTAAAATAATTACTATATTATTTGTTACCCTAAATATTGAATAACACAAGGTACTTCGGAAACATAAATTTTAATGTATATGATATATCTTGACGACACATTTGGCCCAGGTTGTTCAACAACGGCCTACGAAGCTATACCGTAACTTGGTTCGCGGAGGAGAAAAACTCATAACTCGTCTTTTTTTTAGCGTAGTTGGATAATCATTATCCTATAACCCTCTGGATATACCCATATATAGTAGAAATCTTAGCTGATTTGGCGTGAAAAAGCTCAACAACACACACAAACATACAAGAAATAAAATATGGTGCAGTGACCTCAAAATACATTTCATTTTTACAATTTTATAATAGTAAAGTGAAGCCAGGCATTCGTCATTTGACATCATATTTAAATACAGGTTACATTTTGGTGCCAAATGTAATAATTATATTTTTATATTCACTTGTAAAGTACTGTTAACAAAAAGGCGTTTCACGGCAGTAAATAATAATTGTTAGGGCATTAATGGCCTTGTCCGGTAATTAGCAGCTAACGATCATGCTTACCCCATTACGGATCTGTTATTGTTATGTAAATGACATTTTTGTTTGCTTTATTTTAACGTTGTTAACTCTAAATTAGTCTTCATCAATTTCATCATCATATCAAGGCCGTTCACTGCTAGACAAAGGCCTCCCCAAGGATTACTATAACGACCGGTCGTGCGCCGCTTTCATTCAACAGTTCATCTTGTTGGGGGCCCTCCCACGCTGCGTCATCCTGTACGCGGTCGCCACTCAAGAACCTTTCTGCCCCAACGGCCATCGGTTCTACGAGCAATGTACTCCGCCCACTGCCACTTCAGTTTAGCAACTTTTTAAGCTATGTCGACGACCTTGGTTCTTCTGCGGATCTCCTAATTTCTGATTCGTTCACGCAAGGAGACTCCGGGGATAATTCGGCTCCATTTCCCTGTCTGTAACTATGAACCAAAAAATATTTTGTACGTTTGTATGTGCCCTTGTGGCATCATCAGTTCATCATGACAAATCGGGTTTCATCTAGTTTTGGCACAGAGATAGCTGGGTATCCACATATGGTAATAGTATACTTTTTACCCATCTAGCTAACAAAAAAGACGGATTATAATATTTTCTTCTGTTTCCGCGATTATTACTCATTTAAATGAAACAATTTAACGGATTATATCGCGTATATTATCTCATTGGAGTTCCCGACGTTTCGGAAGCTTTTCCGCTTTCCATGGTCACGGGTTAACCCGTTACGCGATATAATCCGTTAAATTGTTTCATTTAGAGGGGTTCCGAAGTTTTGGGCGCCTTCTTGTACTAAATAATCTGTGAGTGGCCAAGTTACGCGTGTTCCAAAAGTATTTTTATTTTTAAATACTAAGGTGGCAAGCAAGCGTACAGCCTGCCTTATGTTAAGCAGTCACCGCAGCCTATGAACGCTTGCAAAGCCAAGCATTACGTACGTGTTGCCGACCCTTTAAGAATCTATTCACTCCCCTCTTGAAGGACCCCATACTGTAACCTCCAGGGAAAACTGTTGAAATCTCTTTAGCTTTTTAAGCGTGATGATCGCACAAGGACACATACATACCTATACTAATTAAGTTTGCATGTTACGAATGATATTATTTTGTACTATTGCATATGGACGAAACCTTAGGTGGATACATCTTCTGTTACTACTTAGATGAAACTTTGACTGTGGATCTTATTGGTTTGTATTTGAAATTAAATAATAGTACATTTGGATGCTTGTGCGGAAAGTATGTCATAACACCACAAGTACCGAGAAATCGGGCCGAGTGAAGAATCACATTTCAGCACGTGTATCGAAAGACGTTTTTTAATGCAGTTGCGAAAAAATAAGAAAAATAACAAGTAAGCCTCGTCATCATCATCATCATCATCATCATCATCACCATCACCATCACCATCACCATTGAATTCATCATCATCATTAATAAATAGTAATTAATTGGAACAAGTATAAATTTAAAAAAAATGGAAAAGTGAAAAGCTCTAGTTCACGAAAACCAACTTTCCGCACGCTAAACAGCTACGTAAAGAAAGTACTTTTTGAGCAACTGTATTAAAAATACTTTTATTTAAGCAAAACCAAAACAGCAATTATGTCGGCCTATAGTTACACGTCCATTGCAGAGCAAAGGTCACCCCACAATGACTCTAGCCCGGACTTAATATGAAACGTTTCAATATTAAATCTTCTCAACTCTAGACCTTATTCAATTTTTAATTTCCAAGCTCCCATTTTTTCAAAAATTACAGCATATTTTAGTGAGCAACAAACAAAACAAAACGAACTATCAAAACAAAAGCCCCAATAAAAATAAAACCCGATCACCACTTATAGGGATCCCATTTACTATACATTTAAAACCAAACAGCGAACATTCAATACAATTTACGTATACATTCCCTTTATAATGCGACCAGTGAATAGTGTCCGGCGTAATTATCGTAAAATGCAACATGTTTATGTATTTTTAATTCGGCAGTATTTTGTCGATGGCGATAAAATGGCCGGTGCAGTATGCCGCCGATTCCGAAATCGCTCGACAATAAAGTTGTGTTAATGTTTCGTCGTGAAACAGATATTGTTGGGTCACCAATGGTTTCAGTTCGGAAGCGATACTAGTTCGAGTTTTTTTAATCCATACGATACTATATACTATTATACTAAATACGTATACGATATATACTATACTATCTATACTAATATTATAAATGCGAAAGTGTGTCTGTCTGTCTGTCTGTTACCTCTTCACGCTTAAACTGCTGAACCGATTTGGATGAAATTTGGTATGGAGATAGTTTGAGTCCTGGGGAAGGACATAGGCTACTTTTCATCTCGAAAAAATACCCTCACCCGCGATAAACGAATTTAATGCGGTCGAAGTCGCGGGCAGGAGCTAGTAATTTTATATGTTTTCATGTGTCGCTGCCGTTTTGAGTGCATCGTGCCAAATTGGCTAAACGAATTTTCACTATTTTGGTACACTGGTAGATAGGCATTTACACACATTTATTGGTGGTAGGATACTTTTAAGCCCACTACGCCGAAGAAAAAATGAGGGTTATGATTTTCTCTCTCCTCCGCTGTCGAAGTTGCGTTGTAGTGTAACAAATAAGTGGCAAACGGGCCGATTAGCCATATGAAGTGATCATCGTCGCCCATGGATATGTGCAACTCCGGAGGAACCGCCCATACGTTGCCAACCTTTCAGTATCCTGTTGAATTGCTTCAAGAAGAATGTCATGTTATAGCGCTTCGGAAAAACCTCGCGGGGAAGCGCATTCCACAACTTGCAAATTCGTGGTAAAAAATGCGCGTGTTAGGATGAAGTGTTATCTTCCGCTTTCCCATTATCACTTATTTAAATAAAGCAATGTTTTAGAGCCTTTGTTTCTAAAATAACATAATTATTACTAGGAGTTTTCTTTGCAGCGTTTTTTTCTCTTCAGTAAGCCTCATTTTGTGAAACGCTACCGAAAGTTTATTTTAAAATAAAATAATTAAACCCTTCTGTCTTTACATATTAGCCCCATTACACTTTTATTTGTTTTTTCAGAGTGAGCACTTTGCTCAAATTGTAACTATGACTGACTGAGCAAAATATATATTTTTATCAGTTGACGCTGTGAACACTGAAGCTGTAAAGGTTTCGAAATTTGCCGTGCTAATGAAAAAAGACGTAAAATATATGGGAACTCTAATCAGAAGATGACCTTTTAAACTAGCACGGCAGAAATGTCGGCAAGTCAAATGAGATAATATGCGCGAAATACTCCGTTTAAATTGTTTTATTTAAATATTATTATATTTCTGAAAAATTCGTTCGAGAGGCGATGGTAGTCCCGCGCCGTTGGTTTACGCGCGCCGCAAACCCGGGAACGATCAAATTATTGACGTTAATTAGTCAGCGGCTAATTTACGCGCCATACCTTACCGCGAGGAAGCCGTGTTGTCAGCGTGTGTTGACATGACTTGATGATGAGACAATTTATGTTAGGCGAGCTTACATAAATCTTCCCAGACGTCTATAACTAGGAGAATCAAGGAGGCAGCAACACATTTAGACGCGTACTTTATCATTAGAGACATCAACAATGATAAGGGTGTTGACATGACTTGGTGACGAGACAATTTATGTAAGACGACGAGCTTACATAAATCTTCTCAGACGTCTATTTCTAGGAGAACCTACGCGGTAGAAACAGATTTAGACGCGTACTTTATCGCTAGGGACAACAACAACAACGATAACGTGTGTTGACATGGCTGACAATTTATGTAAGCGAGCTTACATAAATCTTCTCGGACGTCTATTTCTAGGAGAACCTACGAGGCAACAACAGATTTAGACGCGTACTTTACCGCTAGGGACAACAATTACAACGATAACGTGTGTTGACATGAATGACAATTTATGTAAAGCGAGCTTACATAAATCTTCGCAGACGTCTATTACTAGGAGGATCTAGGAGGCAGCAACAGATTTAGACGCGTCCTTTATCGCTAAAGGCAACAACAAAAACGATAACGGTGTTGACGTGACTTTATTGACGAGAAAATTTATGTAAGGTGAGTTAACATAAATCTTCTCGGACGTAGTTTGTAGGAAAAACTAGGACTTTTAAGCAGCAGTCAATTTACGCACCGCGATGAAGCCGGGTTAGGCAGGAATATCAGCATCCAACGGCAGGCAAAAAGGTGTAAGAAAGAGTCACCAGAGTTCAGAATAAACGATTATTTGTATTTCTTTTTCGAAATTTGCTATAGCACAAGGAAGCAAAAATAGCGAAAATATCGGTATCAGACAAATAGGTGTGGTCCAACCCATTAACTAGTTATCTACATTTTTTATAAACCATTTTTATTTGTTTCAAAGTAGATCCAGATTGGTCGCATTTAATTTTAGTGAAGATCCGATGATGGGATCCGTGACGAATTGAAGGAACTCCTCAAATATTGTAGGTATATGTACATATATTTTTGCGATGTTGGTATTTAAGAAACTTAATAAACATTCAGAAATTGTGAATTAGTGAAGTGGAACTGATGAAGAAGGCCACAGAAGGTCACTAGAACTCCATAACGATAAGTGATTTATGGGTGGCGACGAAATATATCTCGATTAAAATAGCTAAGCTACTTCATAGTCGTCAATTGAAATGGTCTTAATGAGAATGGTACCAACGAATTGATTTGATGATGGAGCCGGAAGTTAGGCACCGGAACTCTTAAATCAAATAATGTATCGTAGCCGTGTTTGGGTTTGGGTTTGTTAGAATCGTCACGAGATATACTTTTAAGTAACGATTAACTGAAAAGTGTGAGATAAATTAACTTTTCCAACAAAAAACCAACTCCAAAAAAATTCACTAAAATGTATAATTCGGTTTCTTTAGTTTAATTACAAGAAATATGTAAAACTTACTAAAATCGACGACTTTCAACATTTTCCGCATTCTTTAGATAGCACCGACGCCAAAATAAAATTAATTGTATATATTGAGTAAAAAAGCGGTTACTTGTAAGTAAATTGACGAAACGAATTATGCAGTTTTTTTTTACCTTTTAGTGTTCCTTTTTGGACTCAGTTTTATTTTGGAACATTACGTTTTATATTTTGGTTTAGTTGTATGTGTAAATTTGGTGTAAAAATGGTACATGCAATGCGTCATCTTTCAATAGTGCGTATATATGACAATCCATACTAATATTATAAATGCGAAAGTGTGTATGTCTGTCTGTCTGTCTGTTACCTCTTCACGCTTAAACCGCTGAACCGATTTGGATGAAATTTTGTATAGAGATAGTTTGAGTTCTGGGGAAGAACATAGGCTACTTTTTATCCCGAAAAAATACACTTATCCGCGATAAGCGAATTTAAGGCGGACAAAGTCGCGGGCAGAAGCTACTTTATAATAATTTGGGACACAGTTGGAAGTGAGCCTTGGACATAGAAAGTAATAGAAACGTTAAGGAGGACGGTACCTATTCAGCAACACTTGTGTATCTCATACTCTTATCCATGATCTGGGCGGACTCCCGCGCACCAATGGACTTTGAGTAAAGATATTCTGTCTCAGCTGTCCAACAAGGATTACAGTTTACATCAACCACACGCACGGCAGTAACGCTAAATCCAGCGCAGGCGGCGCATATTGCCAATATGCCCGCACAGATTTAAGATGGCCGGCGACTTGCCTTGTTTTAATTGGTCAGCCTATTGGGAATTGCTGGAGCTGTTAATACCACCCTATATAAACTTTTATTATGGGCTTTGTGAGTAGCCTCACTGACTTAGCTGTTCATCATGAATATTGCCAGATTTATTAGCAAATGTAAGAGTGGTTAATATACCGCTTGTGTTTTTAATTTTGTTCAGATTTTAGTTGAGTTTTGATTGAGTCCACAAATAGTGTTTCGCTGTGTTTTTACAAACCTATGTTTGGTAACCATCATGGAGTTATCCCTTATGGTTTTACATTTGATATGATATGTTTTTAATTTACTGAACCATTTAGAGTAGATATTCAGTCATTCTAAACCATAAAGGTTGGATTTTTTTAAATCTTAACTATGTCAAAAAGTATCATAAGTAAAGTATCATAAATAGGAGAAGACTCAACAAAAAAGAACACAGTTTCTTGGCTCTCTCTCTCTCTCTCTCTCTCTCTCTCTGGGGTTGGCCTCTCATGTCTGAGGATCGTGGTCAGCATCAGAGTTGCACCAGAGTTCCTTGGCAAGTAATGTCAATTTTGAACTTCAAATCAAACCAACTGCCTATTTTGAGTTTTATTGACACCTGTCAAGTAGAACAGTGGTTTGCGAGAGTTGCATTTTATTACGCAATTAATAAATAATAAAGCATCCATCTTTCTCAGACATGTTTAGTAGAAAGTGACTAGTCATGTATCTATCACCCTATCGACGCGACCAATATACGATACGACCATATTTTAAACATGTTTTTGACGACACGTTTGGCTCAGTGGGTTGCACAACGGCCTACGAAGCTGGCGGTCACGGGTTCATTGGAACCGGCCAGGGCAAGTGTTTGTGTGATGAGCATGAGAATGTTAGTTCCTGGGTCTTGGATGTTTTCTAAGTATTTAAGTATTATAATTTATCTATATTTATTATGTATATCGTCTCCTAGTATGGGTACTATAGGAGATGATATACATAATACTAGGAGACGAGTACAAGTTTTGCTTAGTTTGGAACTAGGTCGACTTGTGTTAGATTGTCCCTTTATTTATTTTTTTGCGCTGCGTTAAGAAATGCTTTTATGTTAAGATCCATATATTCGAGTGAAACATGTCGAGTAATACTTAAAACAACGGAAGTAACTATTCCGTAGGAAATAAAACACACAATAGCATACAAGTAAAACGTATTTTATATTACATTTTAAATCAAAGCATTGAATATTGTTGTATTACATAGTTGTCACGTAAAAACAGTATTTCGCTTTAACTACTCCATGTAATTCCTTTTCATTCGCAGCAAACCGCACGGGGACGAGTTAGGGCGGCGTGCGGCGTTCGCATTGCGAGTGCCCGCGCTGTTTACTACGCTGTGACAGCCTCGACGCATTCAATTATGTGCAGTTTTTGCTTCCCAACTTATGAACAGTTTGTAACTGACGGTTTTTTTGTGAGTGACCTATTTTAAAGTTGGTGAGTTATTATTTTAACAGAAGGAAATTTTGTGCAAATTGTTTAATAGGTATGTTTTAATAATGATCAACAGTATAAAGGCCTGACAATTGGTTGCATTGATATCGCTTATAAGGATCATTTTAAAGTTATTATTTAGGAAATATTTTATTTTATATTAATATATAGGAAAGCTCCGTGGAATAGCCCCCGACTAGGGGGACGGATAACCTCGTAATGGTCGCGAGAAGTCGGTGGATGTGGTCTACGCAGGATCGCATCCTATTTCGAGCTGTAGGGGAGGCCTATGTTCAGCAGTGGACGTCCGTGGCTGATAGATAGATAGATAAACAAATCGATACTGCTAAATAGTTTATGATATTACCTTAAGACCCGAATTGATGGGGAATTTCGGACATATTTAGATGTTGACTGTAGAGAGGCCAGAAAGGCAGCATTCAGCGTGATGATTATGATTTTTTTCTCCTCCGCTAAAGAAGTTACAGGCACCTTTTAGTTTATAATATTATTAGGATTGGCTTTATGGTAAACATGTACATACCTATCATATAAATACAATAGTTAATAAAACAGCGACCACCGAACAATTTGCCTTACATTACATCCGATTCGAACCGTATCGTGATTATCAAAAGGCCATCGTTTACAGTCATTAGCACAAACAAAATGGCCGAATTAAAACTGCATCCCGCGATAATGATGGCAATTAGAATAACGCTCATTAGCGCTCGACTCTCCGGATACTAATAATGCGATTATACCCATATGTGTATGTTCGTGTAAATAATAGATCGTTCATACTAATAATTATCATCAATAACCTAAACTAAAATGTGTGAAAGATTTCAGGGTTCTTGGGTTATGCTTCTATGCGTATAAAAGTCGCCGCTTTGAAAATACTTGTACGTAGTCGTTATTATAATATGACCCCCTAGACGCGTATAAGATAGCAACCAAGGAAATTAAAATGAAAGTAAGCATTGATAATGGGCTAACGGATGAGTTTGCGGTAATTATAGGACTAAAACAAGGTAGAATTTGCCCTTAGACAGGTGCTTGCACTGGATGTCGGTTTGCAGCCAAGTGGACGGCTTAAGGTAATTGATAGGTTATGCTGATGACCTAGCGTTGCTCAGGGAAACCAGAGAAAAAGTCGCAAAGTCTGCAGCTTTCCTTGAAGCCAAATCCCAAAAAGGGGGACTTAGTATTAGCTGCGGAAAGTCATAGTATCTCCACATGAAACGCTATAAAGACATATGCATTAAAAGGCAAGACCTCCATGTTGGAGATAACATCTACAAGGGAGTAGCCAATTTTAAATACTTAGGCTGCACCAATTCACGCAAAGAGAATATTAACATTCGCATTTAAAATACTCTGCAATGTAGCGCTGCCCTTCATCAGGTGTTAGTGTCCAAGCTGCTCAGCAGAAACACAAAGATCCGTATCTACAAAATGGTCATAAGGCCCATACTTATGTATGCATGTGAGACTTAGATACTAACACTTAAAGAAGAATACAAGCTTTTGGGGGCAGAGAGAAAGATCCTCCGTAAGATCCTGGGACCGTAGCTTCCGAATCCGAAAAAATATTGAAATTGAGGAGCTAGTAGCCACTTCAATATCATTGGGGAAACAAAGGCGCACCGTCTCCGCTGGCTTGGCCACGTGGAAAGAATGCAAGAAGATCGCAGCGCTAAAGGGGCATATTTGGGACGAACTATTGGCCGGAGGCCGGTAGGCCGCTTCAGATATCGCTGGATCGATGTTGTAGAAGCAGATCTGCGTGAACTCCAAGCTGGTAAATGGCGGGAAACGGTACCAAATCGGGACAAGTGGTGCAAACTTGTGTCGGAGGACAAGACTCGGTTTGGGTCGCTGAGACATTAAGTAAGTAAGTAAAACACGTATAAACTATTCGTTTTCATGAGCCTCACCCTTGGCTTCGTTTTCTTAAGGCAGTTGTGATAAGCTGCATAATGGACCAATATATTTTGAAATGTTATCTGGAACATGTACCACTACTTCACGTGTCTAGTTATATTAAAGACGAACTGAAGGCGGTCTACTGCGAAATTTAAAAATAACACCACAGTAAAGAAAGATCCCAAGAGCTATTCATTCTTTACTGGGGTGTCATTCCGTTTGCGATGGACTGATCAAATCAAAGCCCTCATGAAGTCTCCTTAGTCAGTGCGTGTAAAATGTCTAGGTTAGAGAGAGATGGCGAGAGACAGATCAAAAGCCGTGCAACGTCCCGCGACTATGACTCTGCCAAGAGTACACGACTAAGAATTAGAGGGGTAACTGGAGGAAGAGGCGAAGACCCACAAAAGATTATGGCGTTTCCTGAAAATCGGCCCGGAAAGTTGAATTTACGATTTTATACCTGCATGAGCACTTTGACAAATCTGAGTCTATCAGCATTTCAGAAAAGAGCATTCAAGAGGAGAAGACTGTTGAGAAGAAAGCCGAAAAAAACTCAACACTCATTAATTTCTTCTGAATAAGTAAAATAGATTACGTCTTATTTTTATCATTGGCTCGCAAAATCAGGCTAATTAAATAAAAACTTGCATCGCAGTTAATTGAAGTTTATCCGGTTATTACCGGTTAACAAGGCGCGTTATCGTGCCGTAAGGCGGAATTTATACTTTCGATTACGCTGCGGAGATGAATAAAAAACAAATGAGCCTGGAATTTGTTGGCGCGGCCGCGCCGAGGGTGAAGCCTTATGTGGATAAGGTGTTAGTATTCATATACGGCATACAACAAAGCTACTGAATGATAAATAAGTCAAAATCATGTAGCAAGTAAATACGACGGGGCTTAATCGCGTATAAATATGATTTATTTAATTACCTTCGATGGTAATTCCTCAACGTTTCGGACGTCACGTTACGTCCATGGTCTCGAAGGAACTTAAATAAATCATATCTATAAGCCCCTTTTGTTGCATTGTGATAAGACTTTTACAGTCAGCGTCAAATAATGACAGCGCCCAATATATCGACACACGTCCTTGTGCCTGTAGTAATAAATGCGTGTTGCGATATATTTGGTGCGTTGAATGTCACAAACTATTTGATGCTGACTGTACACATACATAGCATCTTAAATAAAAGGAAGACCATGAATGCAGGATTTGAACTCAGGGCCAGCTTCGTACGCCCTTTTGCAACCAACAGAGCGAATCTTGTCGTCATAAGCCTTTAGCCAGTAGTAGACGCCTTTCAGTTAATATCATATCATATATGTTTAAATAGAACATCAGTAACGATGGTTTGTGCGAAAAGGAAGTACGCAAGAGAATTGGCATGGCTAAGAGCGCCATGTCTCTCACTCAAACACAATGCATTGACGCCTTTGAGATGTGGTGCTGGAGGAAGATGCTCCGTAGCCCCTGAACAGCATTTCGAACGAAAGTTTTTATATTGCGAGAACTAAAATTCTCCTCGCGGCTGTCACCCGAGTCTACGCAGAGTTCCACAGTAATAAGAAATGTTCAGATGGTTCAGGAAGCAGCAAAGTGGAGATTAATTTGACAACAGTCCAGGTTGAGATAATTTCTATAAACTATTGTTTATGTACATTTGGTTTACCCCTACAAGCAATATGCGTCTATGTCGCGGTAAATTAGTATTACTGATAAACACTAAAAGGGGCTTAGGCGCCATATATACTACAATACTTCAGTCACATTGCAAGGAAAGACAATGGCAAAATCGTGACCGGCAAACTAGAAGGGAAAAGGCCTCGTGGACGCAGCCCGATATGTTGGTCTGACCAGATTCGTACCGCTCTTTCTTAACTATAGTTCCCAACTCCCTCCACACCGCCAGGAACAGAAACAGGTGCAGAAAGATCGTTTGAGAGAAAATAATATACTATAATTTATTCAGAAATAATACAGAGATTGTGTTTGAAATGTGATAATACAATTTCATCAGTATTTAAAGCAGTTGAATTACCCTACACGTAAGTATATACTATAACTAAACAGTACTATCGTTTTTTTATATGTTTTAATAGTCAATTTAAACATGCAGCAATTTACATACTTAAAACTAATCATCAACAAAAATCTCCTCGACACTGTAAAAGCACGCTCTCAATAAAAATGTCTTTAATTTTCTCACTTTATAATTTCTAATGATTTTAAGCTCACTGGGTAGTTTGTTCAAGATTTGATACAGAGAGGCGGCCATGATCCTCATTACTGAAGAATACGACGCAAGGAACAGGAACAATTTCAGTACAAAAAAACAGTCGTATCCACATTATACTTTCGAGTTCATCTCAAGGCGCAGACCTGTGCCATTATATTTAATGTGTATGCGCTTGATTTGAACGTAGTATCAAACTCCGCGCATTCTTTGTCTCTACTTATTACTAATTTGTCGTGTTTCCTCTTTACAATAAACAAGGGGAATTAAATTTTACGATTGTTTGCTACGCTGTAGCGGCTACGGCGTAGCACTGCTACGAAATTAGTGGAGATTCGTGAGGTTTTTAAGGCGCCTCAGTTTGTTATGAGAATGTAAAGGTGGGCGAAATGGGATTTTAAAGTAAAGCTGCAAGATGATTTGTGTTTTTTTTACCGACTAAAGAGAAAAGGAGGTAGTTCTCAGGTCAAGGTGTAAGATCAACTGGGACAAATGCGTCTATGGAAAAATGCGTATTTTGGTGACGTCTTAGAAACGGAACACTTTAAATCGACCCTTGCGCTCTTTGCACTCCGCTTTATGTTTATCACAGTCACTAAAACAGCGCCAAACATTAAGCGGAGAAGTTAGGGGTAGTCGTAAAGTGTTTCGAAGCCGTCAAATGTTTAAAAGACGCTTTTGGCCCATAGACGCAATTGTCCCGTTAATCTTATTACAATTGTATAATGCGTATCCATTTAAAATTTGTGTACGTTAATAATATCGGTCCGTACGGACATGATTTAATTAATTGAATTATTATTTTAATGTCAATTAGCAATTTTTTGCCCCCAATCATTATATTTTTAAAAAGGAAGAAGATCGGCCCATGAAAGTTACTATACGATTATGCGAATAGAATACTGTTATCAACATATATAGGTGACCGTGAACGAACCAACGTGTCAATCATCCAAAATCTCGGTATTGGACAGTGTGTGACGGGATCCGGAATAAAGGAAAACAGGAGACCAGGGCCACGATATTTATTGTTGTAAAATAAAGGAAATGAACAGGCACCTGAGGACAAAATAATTAATTACAAAATATATATAAACTTACGTTTCCGTGCCTAGTGTTATAAATACGTATTGTGAACGACGATCAACAGTATGGTTTTGCTCTTAGATTCAGATTTAATCAAATAAATAATAGTCACTCAAAGCATTCAGGTTTCGGGAATAAAGGAACTATGCCTTGCTTAGGCTTGAGGATTTTAAAAACATTGTAAAGGAGTGAGACTTAGAACAACATCTGATCAGGTCCAAAGTCCAGAATTGAATGAAGCTCGAGCGTGTTTTCGAGTGTGGAATTTTAAAATAATTTTGAATTTGCTGTCAGAAGAATAATTTTAAAAAGCTGCGCATAGCCCGACAGTTCGTAAGCAACCAGTCGTAATGCGCCTCGTTACAAGTGTCTATCTTCTATCGTCAAATTTCATACTTTCACTTTCTTCGATCATATCACACGACAAGAAGACACATCTGTGGAACAAATCGTAGGTAGTGCAGGGAAAACTTGAAGGCAAATGAGCGCGGCAGTGAAGCTTGCCACAAACCCTGGTCTGATGGCCGCGACCACTCCCACAAGAGTGTGAAAACAAAAAAGATATCTATACTATTATAAAGTTGTAAAAATGATTTGTCTGTACATTGAAGATATTTAAAAAAATGATTGTAACAGACTATTTGGAGGTCACTGAAACGAAAAATATATTTTTAAGATTTTTTGTATGCTATTTTTGTATGTCGTTGTGGCTTCATCACGCCAAATCGGCTATACGGATTTCAACTATTTTTGGTACACAGGCTGGGAAGGATACTTTATACCCGACTACACTGTCTAAAAAGAGAGGCTTATGACTTTTTCTCTTCCGTGAACAAAGTTGCGGGCGTCTTCTTGTGATATATAAATTGAGAACGGATGGCCGTTGCGGCAGTAAAGTCCTGGAATGGCGACCACGCATAGGAAAGCGCAGCGTAGGACGACCCGTAACTCGACGAAAAACCTCGTAAGGGTCGCGGGGAGTCGCTGAATGCGGTCTGCGCAGGATAGCATCCTGTAGCGAGCTATAGGAGAGACCTATGTTAAGCAATGGAGGTCCGTGGCTGATAGATAGATATAAATATTATATAACACAAATTTCTTCAAACTTCTCCTCAGTATTGAAAGTTGAAAATTAATAAGTTGGCAACCATGATAGCTAACAATGCACAAAACTAATTAAATTCAAGTTAACAAAAAAAGCGAATCACGTCAAATTGACCGTAAAATTGGAAAGAAAAACAATGGGGTTCGGCCGATAGCGCTGGACTTAAATTAAAATTAAGTCGAGTCGTTTCGACGAACCCTTTACGGGGTCTCCTACGGGTGCATATTTTAGTTCTGAACGCAGAGTTTACGGTATTTTAATAATTTGTAATGTAGGTAATGTTGCGAGCACCTTCTAGCCTATAGATACTATTATAAAGTTGTAAAAATATATATTGTCATTGAAAATATTTAAAAAGTATATATTAACGAACTATTTGGAGGTCCAATGAATGAATGATTTTTTCAATGTGTCGTTGTTGCTTCATCACGCCAAACAGATTTCAACTTTGTTTGGTTCATGGGTAGTGGAATATTTACAGGTGGTTCTAAATAAAATACTTTTTACCCGACTACGCTAAAAAGGGGTTGTGTCTCTTTCTCCTCCGCGAACAAAGTTGCGGGCACTGTCAAGTAGAATTTATACATTCCTACAACTGATTCGCCATACAATTAAATAAATAAATAATAAAATAATATGAATTATTATTACACTCTTCTATTGATGTCACAGTTAATTGTAAGGTTTATTTTGTCACACGGAATAATCACAGAATAGTTTAATTACCTACATGAGTTACTGTCTCTGTTCATGTTCACCTTATCATTTTATTTCATGTTAGCGCGGTGCTTGACGTAACATTGCCTGGTGTGTTTCCGCGGAACGGTTAACTCTTAAACTTTCGCTAAGGTATGAATATTTACGAAAGCATTAATGATTTTTTAACTTCCCTCAGCTTAAGAGGCTTCTTTCGCCGTACGAATGACTCGGGTTTAAGTTTGCCAGACGTTTGAGTGGTTGCCGATAACTTTAATTATTTAAGAAATGCTTTTGTTGATTTTTTAAAGAAAGGCTCTTAATTATTTTTATTAGAACTCTTGGTTAAAACTGCGCGAATAATGAAAAATTTGTAATCTGTTTTCTTACTTTATCTTTTTATTTAGAATTTATAGGTACAACTTTAATTTTTTAAGTGTTTTTTTTTTCGATACTATGCATTATGTTGACCTAAAATGTACAGATGGTTTATTTTCGTGACATTTTCGAATACGTGAACTGGACGTTTTCCTAACTAAACCAATTATTATAATAGTTATGCAATTATTGTTTGATTTTTATTTATTATTACTATCATCATCATCATCATCATCATCGTCATCATCATCATCATCATCATCGTCATCATCATCATCATCATCATTATCATCATCATCATCATCATCACCATCACGATCACGATCACGATCACCATCACCATCACCATCACCATCACCATCACCATCACCATCACCATCGCCATCACCATCACCATCACCATCACCATCACCATCACCATCATTATCACAATCACCATCACCAACACCATCACCATCACCATCACCATCACCATCACCATCACCATCACCATCACCATCACCATCCCCATCGTCATCACCATTACCATCACCATCACCATCATCACCACCATCATCACCATCATCGTACCTCAATTATCTTCGACTCATTCATTCGACATATTCATAAGCCAACACTTCAATTCAAAGTGTTGGCTTATGAATATATCAGTTCAGTTGGAAGTGCCATAGAGTATCCGACATTGAAAAGTATGCTATTAAAGTTTACTCTATGAAGTTCTTATTGAGGGATTAAAGTCGACGAGTAGAAAAAAAATATTGTAATTTTTTGTTTTTTTATTCTGTTTGACTTGTAATGTGTTTTGACGATCTCAACTTTAAATTATTCTAGCTTGACATGTACCTAAGTCAACTGATAATGTAATTTCAATTGAGAAAGAAATAATCTAATCTAATCTAATGCATTGTTTTTTTTAATGTCATTATTTAAATTCTGCAAGTAACGTTTGTTCACGACAATCGACTGTATGCATTTTTACTTTGGTCTGTGATCAAGAAAAATAAAAAAATTACCCGTCAATTTCGTGACTTTTGTTATAATTATCTTACTTAACCAAACAGGCTTAAGTAAAAATCTATACAGTCGTTTGTCGTGAACAAATATTACGCGGAGGTTTTAAAAAATATATCTTAAAAACGATACGACGTAAAAATAAACTATTTGTAGATTTTGTGTCTATGTAAAATTATACTACAGTATTTATATTTTTTTATATTTCCTGGAAACTTAATGTTCCCAATTTCATAAATGTGCCGTGCTTGAAAGGTTTGATTATTTTATAGTAACAATCATTTAATAAAGTATTTTTATGTGTCAAAATATACTTATGCTCGCTTTTATGTAACTTGCTTCACTAAATTGTACTTTTCCGACATCTGTTATTGGCTTTTGTTGTAATGTTTTTAAATTATATTTCATGTTTTATTTATTTATTTATTAAACGAATCACAAATAATGTAACATAACACTAAG
This sequence comes from Hedya salicella, assembly GCA_905404275.2. Classification (NCBI taxonomy): domain Eukaryota; kingdom Metazoa; phylum Arthropoda; class Insecta; order Lepidoptera; family Tortricidae; genus Hedya; species Hedya salicella. The sequence goes on from FR990104.1 coordinate 2,415,747, forward strand.
TAAAACCAAATTGTTACATTGATTCAGATGTACTTTGCGTTGAAGTGTCAGGTAAGCAGATCCGGTCAACAGGAACTAAGAACAGTCCCGCGTCGCATGGCACTTGCGGGTAAAAACCCGCGCGTCATCGGCCCCACCTACTACGAAGGTCTACCCGCCGAACTGCGAACTGAACCATATGACGAAACATTTCAGCGACAATTGAGGAACGTCTTATTGAAAAATCCATTATATGCCTTGAAGAAATATATGGATATATAAATTGTGTATATTTAGTGTTGTTTTATTTCGTTTTTGTATTTTCTGACGATCGTAGGTGATATTGTCATTTTTATGTAATTAAGTTATTAGCATATTTTTAAATCAGTCTATCATAAATAATTAATAGATAATGACATGTACCTTTTTCATCTGTGACATTCCCATTAGGTATAGATATTATGGTTTTATTTTATTTTATAATCTATTGTATTTGACGATCATAATTTAAATTCGTGTAAATTGACTAAAATGTAATGTATATTGTAATTTATTTTATGAAATAAAGTAATCTAATCTAATCTTATCTTAAAAACTAATTAACTTATAGCTACAAGGTGTCTATCTTACTCTCTTTCTAGCACTCTCTTCCATTCGTTCATCAGCCTCGCTATCCCGTTCGCAAACCAATCACATTCAGACTATGCCAGGAGTAGATGATTTTGTATTGCTGTTGATGCCCCTAATAAATAAATTAGTAAATCTGCACAACACAGGGACAAGCTCGCGAAATGTTAAAGAGCAATGGAAAGGAGTATGCTTGAAGTAAAGCTAAGAGACAGAGTTAGGAACACCGATTTAAGATCAAGGACTAAGTTTACAGACATAATCACAAGAATCGACCAACAAAAGTGGAGGTGGACAGACCACATGCTGCGCGACAAGGTGGACAAATGGAGCAAACAAGTAACCCACTGGTACCCCAGAGATGGCTCAAGGAAAAGAGGTCGCCAAGCAAGACGCTGGGAAGATGACATCCGGGCAACACTGGGACCCAGATGGACTAGGGTGGCACTGGACAGGCAACAGTGGAAAGAGTTAGAGGAGGCCTATGCCAACAGGCACTCTGAATTAAGAGACATTTTATAAAAACATAATTGTATAAAAAAAGTTAAAAATTGTTCAACTTGTTTCTTATTATTCAGAATAAAGGCTTTATTATTATTGAATCTAAACGAAAAGAAAACTTTTGGAACACATCCTTCGTTTTTCTTGAGCTTAGTTGGGTAAAAAGTATCCTATAACCATTTGTGGTAAACCCGTGTACGAAACAAATTTGAAATCACGTCAAAACACGTGATGAAGCCACAACGACGTATACAAAAATAAAAAATAAAAACGATTCGGTGGCCGTGAAATAGTCCGTATCACTTTTTTTTTTTAAATATCATCAATAAACCTACAGACATTTCATTATAACAACACAAAAAACGGGACTTAATCGCGTATAAATATGATTTCATATAATTACCTTTCGTCCAGTTCCTTCGAGACCATGGCTGTAACGTCGAAGAATTACCATCGAAATGTAATTAAATAAAATTATATTTATTCGTGGATAAGCTCCGTTTTTTGCTAGTATACAAAGATACCTATTGAAGCCTACAAGTATATCTCACAAGTACAAATATACAATGATGTTAAAATACAGTACACATTGATGCGTCAAAATAGCCCCGATTTAAGGGTACTTTATGATGGACGTGTAGTATCAGCAGCTGCAGTCCCATTCGCCCCGTTATACCACTTTATGTTGCATGTGAATTACACATAAAATTGTCTACGTCATAAATCATGTAACAGAGATCTCTCTCAGAATATATAGGTTAGGGTAAGTAGGTAACTACAAAATTACAAAAACTTATGTTATAATTCCGCGCTTTCTATTAGTTCTGATGTTATTTTTAGGGTTCCGTAGCCAAAATAGCGTACACGGAACCCGTATAGTTTCGTCATGTCCATCCGTATGTCACAGGCATTTGTCTCAAAAACTACAAGATGTATATTGATGAAATTTGGAGTTTAGGTGTCTTGTATAAAACGCTACTTAGTTTTGTACTTAAATAATAAAAATAAATATTTCTAGGCGAGGTACTTCATGTAAATGTAACAGAAACTAATTTTTTTTTAACAAACATCAACGTGTGGCAGATATTTCGACAATTATTTTAAAAAATTAAGGCTTCTACGCAATTTTTTGGTTGAGTGAAATAATTGCTCCCAAATCAGTTCTATACTCTAGACCTCAATTTTTGAAACCGTATGTTCAATAATAATCAACGAAAACTATTTTGATATGATCGGATATACCGCTATTCAGTTATTGCCAAAAAACTACATTTTTCAATAAAAAGATGTAAGTGCCATTAATATACGCTCTTTTCTTTGTGCACTTTTAAAACATTGTATTTTTTTCATCTGTAGTGCATTTCTTTGTAGTAACGCCTACGGACACACTACACTTTTTAATCTTATTAGGCACGTGACTTCTATACTATTATAAAGTTGAAAAAATTAAAGATATTATCAAAGATATGATTGAAATGGACTATTTGGAGGTATTGAATTGAAAAATATATTTTTAGGTTATTTTGTGTGTTTGTATGCCAAAATGAATAAACGGATTTGGACTATTTTTGGTCTACGATGGTTATAGAATATTTGTACTAAGCTAAACAAAAACCCGGGGAAGTGCGAGTCTGACTCGCGCACCGAGGGTTCCGTACAAACTTTCCTTTACCCTAACATTATTATATTACCCGGTTTCGGTTCAGTTAAGTTTGCACCTGATGTCTATAGCATTGCATACAAACGAGGTATGTTTTTGAATATTTCCTCTGTAATATATGTGGGCTGACCATGTTTATAAATATTCCAAATTTTAAATAAATATCATCAAAATTTGATGATGATTCGCATGTTAAATATTGATGCGTTGAAATAGCACCGATCTAAAGGTACTTTATGATGGATGAGCTGTATCGGCAGCTGCAGTCCCATTCGCCCCGTTTAGTTATGACTGCGATTGTACTGCACGCGGATTTGTCTGCGCGGAATGGGGTAATGTAGACAGATTAGCCTTGTGTTTTAAATACAGATAGCGTAAATATTTGATCATAAATACTATAGATGTGATGATAGGAGAGAGATATATATACATAAACATTTATGACCAAAACAGAAACTAAATAATTTACTTTTACCGGGAAACGGTTCTTCTAATCTGGCATATCAAAAGTACGTAAGTTGTTATAAAATAAAGACAAATTATTATTATTTTATCTTGTTTTATATATTTTTACTTTTATAAGTTATATATTATGTTTTCTTGGAGAACTACGCATTGAGTGTATACTTAAAACATACTAATAAGGATAGACTAAGTACAAATATTGTAATAGATAAGAGTAATATTGAAAAAATGACTGACTGTTGAATTAGTTTCGGCTTTCTTCTCAACAGTGGTCTCCTCTTGGGAATTGCCGTAGAGTCAGACTTGTAAATGTGCCGTTGCGGCCGCACACAGAATAAAGATCATTATTTCATTATTTATTTCATTAAGCTCACAATAAACGATATATTTTCTTCTAATTTAGATAAGATGTGCCCGTTGAAAAAGACAATTCCTAATTTATAAAAATATTTGCATTTATCGTGTAAAATTACACCCACTAAGCCTTCCCCTTTTTTGATGTCGGCTAAAAACTATAATATGCTTGGGCAGCACGAAATCGAAATAACTCAAAAATTAAAACAACTCAAAAAACGGCCTCACATCTTCACAATGGCTTATAATGGAGCGGAGTCCCACTGGATATATGGGCGCGATAAAAAAGTATCCATCCCGATACGCGGCACTAAATCACTACTTAATTTATCAAATTAATAATAATCCGGTCAAATCAAGCCTTACTACAGCCAACATCCATAACAAACATAGATACTCCAAAAAAGAATTAAAAAACCTCGTTTGAAAACTTTCCTATTTTTGATGTCTGCTAAAACCCTATGCTTGGGCAGCATTTGCATAAATCATATTAAAAATACGTCCACTTACATACAGCTTTCCCCTTTTTTGATGTCGGCTAAAAACTCTTAGCAGCAAGAAATGGTAGTAACTCAAAAATGAAAACAACTAGGAGGGCCTCACACCCTCACTATGCCTTATAATGGAGCAAAGTCACACTGGGTATATGGGCGCGATGAAAACGTATTCATCCCGATAGGTGGCAGTAAATCACTACTTAATCTGTTAAATTAATAATAATCCGAGTAAATCAAGCCTAACAATAAGAAACCATGCGCCTCCAAAATTGTATCTTTTGTTTTTAACAGTAAAATTTTTACTGCATATTTAAATGAGACCTCCCTAAAGGTATGCTCTTGAACGAAACAGTTTTAAATATCTTTCCATAATTGACAAACATATTCTAATGAATCATGGTAAAAATACACCCACTAATCCTTCCCCTTTTTTGATGTCGGTTAAGAACTATATGCTTGGGCAGCAAATCGAAGTAACTCAAAAATGAAAACAACTCGGCGGGCCTCACATCCTCACAATGGCGTATAATGGAGAGGAGTCCCACTGGATATATGGGCGCGATAAAAACGTATCCATCCCGATACGCGGCACTAAATCACTACTTAATAGTCGAGAAGGCCGTAAATATGTCAACAGCACCAATATCTTAGGATATATGTTCAGTTTTTGTTGCACTCAGTCAAGATTTCGTCTGGGATTGAATTAGCTTTGGAGAGTTTGAAGAGTTTTATTTATTAGAATTCGCAATGCGAGGGTGAAAGTGACCATTTCTTACCGTTGTTAGGTAATAGTACATTACTTATCAAGGGCTGTAAAAGAAAGAAAGCCCGAAATCGCAGGTATTTGGATCCGAGCGAGGCGAGGGTTGTAAATATGCGATAAAGGGTAGCGTGCGGTAAAACTCACATTATGGCCAGGTGTAACGTAAAAAGTGTTATTTACGCGTTAGTATTAAGTATCGAAACAAAACAAAATATAATAGAATAGAATTATATTATTTGTAAATCACAGGTACAATAAGGTCTTAATTCTAAACATAAAGTGCTCTGTTTTGCCTAAAAAGATCATGGCGCCGTAGGCTAAGAAGAGCCGATCCCACCTAAAGTGGGAAAAAGACAAGAAGACATAAACTTATACCATTTTTACGCATTACCACAATAAAACGAATTGTATAATAAGGATTATCCAATATTGTACAAGGTAAGATTATTCAGAAACCATTTCAAGGAATAGGTTCATTAAATCGTTGCAATTATCCGATTTTAGAAATATAATATCTGGCGTAAGTTATTCGTGTTTTTAATTTTGACTTTTATTTGTCCTGGCCAAGCCCTAGATCAGACGTCAGTCAGTAGTGACCTCACTTTAAATATCTCTCTAATAAAACAATTAAACGCATAAAAATGTAAAACGCTTGAAATTGGTATCTTAGTAGCCTATTTTAACGAAAAAAATATAAAAACAAGAAATTTTTTGGCTAATCCCAATAAGGATAATGATTAAAATATATTGGACACACAGTTTTTCTTTTTTACGTAATTAAAAAATAAAGGCATACATTGGGTCAAAATGTCGCATGACGTTACTCCTAAGTACAGTTTGTACTGTCAAGGTATTTAATTTGTGTACCCTTTCGTACCTTCTCATAGTGACACTGATATGGAATCTCTATCGGCTTTCATATTAATTTTGACTGTGACAAGGTAGGAAATGGTAAATAAATTAAATTCCTTGACTGTACCTAGTTATGACGTTACGAGCCCCCACTCCCTTTAATGCGATTTATCTTAGTATGTGTTTGTTAAATTGATAAAGCAAAAAACAGTCGTGTCCTTTTTTTTATTAATTACCTGACTTGACATACTTATAATAATTTTAATTTTCGTTACGAGTCATCATGCTTATTACTTTACGTTAGAAATTCTCTTCAAAATCATTGTCGTAACGTGACGCCTGACACTTCGAAAAATCACCAACGCAAGGTACCAAAATTGATCCTACTTGGGCGCGAATTAATCCCATTCAGTTGCAACAAATAAAACTATGAACAAATCTACCAGAACATCTTAAGAATCTAAATTTGAAACACTCAAATCCCCAAAACTCCCCCTAAAAATTAAACGCATAACCTTAACAATCCCCCCAACCCCCAACTATCCGACGGAATCGAAGGGCATTTGTCTCCTTAAGGCGGGGAGACATTTAGTCGTGACATTTGGAGTATTTATTCGCATAATAATAATTCCTCAACGCGTTGGGGGCTACGGTATTATGGGGGGACACCTTCAAGGTGAGACGTTGGGTTAGGGAGGATAACACTTATATTTTTATATTACTTTTATTAAACACTAGGTGTCACAACTTTGCGCGAAGGGGAAAAAAGTTGTGCCCTTTTTTCCGTAGTATTATCGGTTTGTTCGTCTTTCACGAAACAATTATGTATAACGATCGAAGTTAGAAGTTTATAACTTCTTGTAAATCGACTATCGTGACTCATTTTCACGTTCCGCTGTCATGGGTACGATTGGCCTAAACGTTCGGCTTGTAAATTCATAAAAGCATGCAATTTTTCATCAATGTTTTCTTATGAAGTTATCACGTAAAATTCGTATGCAGTGAAAAGTTACTAAGAGCAGCCAGCCTAATTTTGTAATCCGTATCAATTAATTTCATTGCTTAAATTTAAGTTTATTGACATAGTACCGTAACATATTTGTAAGCAATAATACATTCAAGATACAATCTGTTGTTAAGACCACTTGACGACCTGACATGTGTTCGACAATATTTTTTTTTCATATTAATGTATTTTCATAATAATATTCAAAGATTATGGCGTATCCACGTTACGCCCTCCGTCCACTGAGTCAAGATTAAGGCATTAGCCCGAATCTGCGCCAAACTGGAGCTTGGCCGATACTATGCGTAATGCTACAACGATGCTCCTGTCGCTGGATCTGCTACCTAAGCAAAGAAAATAAAATTTAAAACAGCTAAACTTCATCATCATCATATCAGCACAAGGACATGCCATGGGCTGATATAATATGAAATTCAACATAGGGGACTTTTTCCAAAATGGCGGCTGCATAATATAAAAAAAAAAATAGATTCAAAACGGCTGCATCGATTTTTGTGATTGGGGTGTCAATCTGGTCGTATTGAAACTTCTAATGAAATGAAAAAATACTATTTATTAAATTAAATCAGCATAAGGACATGCCTTAGGCTGATATGATGATGATCCTTGTAACGGTGGTTTCTCGCGATTTTCACTAGATCAACGGTCCATCTTGCAGGAGGCTTTTCCACGCCACGCTGCGTCATCCTGTACGCGGTCGTCACTCAAAAGCCTTTCTGCCCAGCCGCCATCAGTTCTACGAGCTATGTGCCCCGCCCACTGCCACTTAAATCTAGCAACTCTGTGAGCTATGTTATCGACCTTGGTTCTGCGGTGATTATAAAGATATGGCATTGATATATCTGTACTTTAAAATTTAAAAAAAAGTAAAAAATAAGTCACTCAACAAAAAACTTTTTTTCACTTCTCCTGCTCAAAAAGTAGGTCATATTAGCTTCGCGAAGCGAGACAAAAAGAGTACATTTAGCCCCTAGGGTTCAAAAGAAAGCCATATAATCCCATACAAATTTCTATGAAAATTAAAAAAAAAATAGCGGCCAGCTACATACTACTTACGAGTAATTAAAAACAAACAAACCAACCTCATCAGATTGGCCATAATTTCTGATTGTATTGCAGCCCTTCACATTAAAAAGTAAAAATTGTCTATGGCCATTATAAGTTTAAAAAAATATATAAGTTTAACTATAAAGAATTGCTCAAACTGTACTTTTTATTTTTCATGAACACGACACTCAGCCATATTTGTCCTCGCTCACTTCGAGAGGTCGTCCAAATAATCACTTCGTGTTATAATGGCTTATTTTAGCCCCTTGTCAAATAATCTACTATTTTTTAATGCATCTTTGCAACTTCACCACGCCAAAACGGGTAAGCATATTTCAGCTGTTTTTTGTACGCGGATAGTTGGGCATTCACAGATGGAAGTAAGAAACTTTTACTTGACTACGCCGTAAAAAGAGGGTTATGTTTTTTTTCCCTCCGCCGACGAAGTTGCGGGCATTTTCTATGTAATAACAAATAGAGGCTAACGTTAAAAAGAAGTTGGCTCCTCTTTTTAACGTTAGCCTCCTACGGCCCAGAGTAATTCATCCATTTTTGAATTTTGAACCTTCTGAAATTTTATGAAAGTTGAAGACACGATTTTAATTTGTACAGTATTAGTACATTAGGCCTCAGGAGGTTAAGGCTGAAAAATCTGCGTCTCTTCATTCCAGGCAGCTAGGTCCTTGCTGTGGCGAACCGACAAGCCTATGATTACCCCATCATTGGCATCCATAGATTAAAGTCAAGACTTACCAGCGGAACTGGCACCCTGATTAGGGTAGAGGCTGAGGGATCGGCCGGTTGCCACGTCTTGTGGTCCTGCGAAGTCTAGCGTTAATCCTTAAATTATAAATGCGAAACGTCTGCGCTTCTATTTTTTCAACAATGAATCTAAGAAATGTTTTTTTTTAAGTAGAAACTTATGAGCTTATAGGTTTATGAATAAGTTAGTCTCAATTTTGTTCGATGCTCTCGAAAAATCAGAAAGATTTTAACCCTTAGAGTATTTAGTAAATACTTCAAGTTCTAACCATGCATTTGGAATTGCTGGCAGACTAAGAAAGTGATAGCACAAGTCCAATTTAAATTCATCTGTCAATGAGTAAAATTGTAAAAGAACCGTGCGCAAGAAAATTAATAATTAACTATACTACGAGTATTATTTCGGTATATCGTGTAAACTCCTGATACAGTCGTGAAGGCCTTCTAGAGAATTACTCACCATCCCAGCAGCAGGGTGAGTAATTCTGCATTATTGTCGCTGCGATAACTTGGGTAAAAAATACAGTCCACAGCAACGTGGTTTTCGCTACATAAGATATAAAGATACATAGAGATTATACCAGAATCTACAAATATCTTGTATACATAAACAAATGTTTTTGGTTTGCCATTTCTTAAACATGCGACGAGTCATATTTGGACAAGTCACTCAAATGAATACATTTTTACTTTAGTCTTCATAGTATAAGTATTTAGTAACAAAATTAAAAAAAACAATGACATTGACAACTAACTTTAAATTTTCTTACTTATCTATGTAGACCAAAGCAAAAATGTATTCATACACATTAATGCCACGTCGGGGGTTTAAAAAATGGCATACAAAAAAAAGGTTAAATTTACAGATTACATTTTTGTAGATACTCTCATATCGGGAAAAACTATAAAATGCGACCTCTTAAAAACATAATGATAACGATTGTAGGCTTTTGTAACTTTTAACATTAATTACAAAAAGAGGCTTTATTAGATCACTAGAAGGTACCTTTCGCTTTCTTCGAACTCGGAGGAGAAGAAGTCATAACCCCTCTTTTTGTCTTGAGCGTAGTCGGGTAAAGAGTATCCCATAACCATCTGTCGCTCAGTTACGTGAATCAAAGTTGAAATCCGTTAAGCCGAGATACCGTGATGGAGCCATAAAGACACATATAGACATACAAAAAAATCAAAAATATATATTTTTGATTCATTATCGAAATATCTTCAATGTACAGACATTTTACTTTAATAACTTTTAAAGTATATAGAATAGATGTATGTTGCAATGACAGTCTTACAAGCATGGTGTAATTTTAAGCAGTGTCAAAGACGAATGTAAAAAAAATATTTATTTTTTTAAATTCGTACAAAACTGCAAAGTAACCATCAAACGTCAGTGAAACTCAAAATCTCATTGCCAATGTCTCAAACCTTATAAAAACAGAAACAATTATCAACCCCCCGAAATTAGCAATTACTTAGGTCGAATCCCTACAGCGCCATTATCTGCGGGGCCCGTAACTCGCGCTAACTGTTATTGCCATCATTCTGCGCTTGATTTAAACAAGACGCCGTCAGAACGGGAACAGCTGGATGTGGTTCCTGGGAGCCAAGGAATAAGTCGCCAAAAATAAACAAGAAATGCAGTTACACATATTAACACACATACACACACTCACTCTATTACTTCCTCATTTTAAATTAGTATTATACTCAATACAGAATTTGATTGTAAAGGAAAAAGTCAATGCGACTTCCTAAATTAAAGATACACAACAGAACATAAGCTTAGCAAAACCTCAATAAATACTCGATTGTTCGAACTGCCAAGCTCAAATGTGCTTAATAAGAGATCAAACTTGCTGAGCGCAAGACCAGGCAATAATTATGGAGATTCTTGAGGAAGACCTTTGTCCACTAAAATAATTTGGCTTAAAGAGCAATAAGTAACTTTAGTTGTTTTTGGTTGATGAAGCCATTATTTGCGGGCTCGTAGCTCGCGCTAACTGTTACTGCCATCATTCTGCACTTGATTTAAACAAGACGCTTTCAGAACTAGAAGGTGCCGGGTGCCCGCAACTTCGCTCGCGTTAGAGAAAAATTTATAACCCTTCCTTTTTCTTAAGCGAAATCGGGTAATAAATATCTTATAGTCATCTGTGGACACACAGCTACCCGTGTACCAAAAATAGTTGAAATCTGTTTAGCCGATTTGGCGTGATAAAGCCACAACGACACATACCTACAAACATACATTTATTTTTATTTATTTTTTTGATTCAGTGACCTCGAAATTCAAATATCAATTTTTTTATATCTTCAATGTACAGATATTCCAATTTTACAACTTCATAATCCCGTTTTTGCACCGCATCAGGTAAGTTTGCAGAGGCTCGCATTGATAGTTTTCAGGCAATAATGCTCAAACGAATTGCCTCCCTGATGCGACGCGTGTGAGACAGTACCAACACTATCCTGAATACCATTATTGACATAATGGCATGTCCTATATATGAGGAGATGAAATACCATACATATGGACCCCAGAAATGCCATCGTTTTATTTTAATTTTGTATGTGTAATTTTTTAATTTGTTGATTTTTTATTCCTACTTACACCTAATTGAATTATTATTATTAACATTGTTACTAACACAATATAGGTTGAAACCTGAAATAAATAAATAAATAATAGTACAGGCATCACATTTTACAACTTTATAATTGTATAGATATGATAATCGAGGAAATACAATACATATTCGTAAGAATTGCTCATTTAAAGTATCTTGATAATCTGAGAGACGATTTGATGTTGTATCGCGCGTCCACCAGAATCCACCACGTTTGCTAACCAAGCTTGAACTCCTAAAGCCCCGTTCATATAACGAATTCGTAAATTTTATGCGCTAAACTGCTAATTGTCCGCCGATCGACGCCTGCGCAAAAGCTCACGATTATTACGGCAATCCCTATATCACGTTTTATCACGGCATATCACTATTTATCACAGCGCTACTATTTATCACATTTACCGACGATATCATTGAGTGCCGGCTCTATAAATCGCTGCTAATTTTATGGGGGTTATTACGGGGGGAATGGAGGTAGTTTTAGGCCACATTATGAGCGGCTATCTATAATGCTCTTCGCAACACGTATACTCTAGTATCTCAATTTTCAACGACGTAAAGGTGAATGCTGCGTTTTGCATTTTCAAGCGTATGGCATATGGCAAATTACGAAATTACGGCAAAGAAAGCTTTAAAATTCGCATAGGAAATCTAACACGTAGCTGAAATTTCATCATCATCATTTCAGCCATAGGACGTCCACTGCTGGACACAGGCCTCCTCAATAGACTTCCACATGGGCCGGATAGAGGCGACTTGCATCCAGCGAGGTCGTTCGACCACATTGCAGTTTGGCCTCCCCAGGGTGCGCTTGCCTGTACGTGGTCCCACTCGAAAATCATCGGTTCTTCGAATCACTTCATTTTGCTTAACCTGTTGGCTATGTCGGCAACCTTGGTTCGTCTACGAATCCCCACATTCGATCATAGACAGATCCCTTTTCATAGCTCGTTGAGTGACTCTGAGCTTCCTTATGAGGCCCATAGTTAGAGACCACGTCTCGGCTTCATAGGTCATCACCGGTTCGCACTGCTTGGAGACTTTCGTCTTCGAGCACTGCGGTATCCTGGGCGAGAAGACACGTCGCAACTTCCTAATCGCTGCCCATCCGAGTTGAATCCGTCCACTAAGTCAACTAAAAAGGCGAAAAAAGGTTAACAACGGGTATTTTGGTTCAACAGAAAAGGTAGAGTAAATGTATTTAATAGGCCTTTGCTTTATTTTAATTGTAAAACGCCTTTGTGACCCCTTTTGTACGCTCGATTTATGACGTTTAGCAATATTGCCGTGCTAATTCAAAAGGACGTACTTACATCAGAATGTATGCATTGGGTTGAGCATGCGTTTAGTTTTTAATTCATTCTCCAACTGGCTTAAGACTGAGTATTTGTTAATAGCTTAAAAAAAATACATGTTTTTTCTGTTTATATGATGCATTTTACCCCACTTCTATTTTTGCAGATGTAAAAATTTATATCAAAATTTCCTGTTACTTAAATTAATTTAATTGATTATAGTTCCTTTTTACTTTCACGCAAAATAGTGTCTTGGTTAGATGTAACAATAAATTGTGCTCACATGCGCATATTTTCATACAGTTTCCACAAAAAAATAAACATGCAAATACAACAAACCACCACCAGACAGTAAAATCCTCGACACGTATTTCGCCTGTCTAATTGAACTATAATCCATTAAATTAATAAATAAATAATAAATAAATATTTCGGGACAATTTACACAAATCGCTCTAGTCCTATGGTAAGCTCAATAAGGCTTGTGTTATGGGTGCTAGACGACGATATATTTAATAGATATATTACTTATATACATAGAAAAACATCCAAGACTTAGGAACAAATATTTATGCTCATCACACAAATATTTGCCCTTACCGGGATTTGAACCCAGGACCTCAGCTTCGCAGGCAACGTTACTCCCACTGAGCCAAACCGGTCGTCATTAATCTAATATGGAATTCCGCAAAGTAAGGCCTTATCGAATCTATCGATTAAGGACATGGATTAATATTTAAATGTGTTCGGGACTTAGGAATATACTGACCTATCTCTTTCGGCGTTGCTCCTCAAAAGTGGTCTTCGCTGATTCTAGACATTAATAGCGAACCCGGTGTACATACAGACTACATGAATGATAAAGCCGCGTAAATTATAGCGTCATGTAGGTACATGTATAGTTATTTTAACGAATACCTATTGAGGTATTATTACTATTTTAATCTTAATTGCTTATACTCTGACATTTAGAATTTTATTCTAGACACATTCTAGTTTTTTTTTCTTTTTTATTGACACTCCTTTAAGGATTTATCCACAGACTAATAAGAGATACCAGATTTATGTTATTAATTATTTTAATTTTTTAAATGATGATTTTATCAATAATATTATACTTAAGTTAAATGATCTGATTAGGTTTTTCTGGGTTTTTCCTAATCCTTGCAACAAATGTTGAATCATATTGTATGTCTCCCAGCAAACGTTTCTCTCAATGTAAGTTTTCTTTCTTTCTTTCTAACTGACTATTCGAAAGTGCTTGTACCTAGGCCTACTTGATTAAAAGCATATTTTGATTTGATTTGGTTACAGTTAATTTCTTTCATTAATATTATACGTGGGAGTACAATCGCACTATCAGATAATCACAGCATTCAGCCCACGCCGGGTTTATCACATAGCTGCGGCGTCACATTAAAATGACAAAAGATCATCACGCGTGTAATGAGGCAGTAAAGCCGTCAGTGCGGCGCCTGCGGCGGATTTACGTTCCGCCTGGCTGTGCTGTTAGATTTTATGGTTTGGTTTAGATATTAGCGATGCCAAAAGGGGGATTAACAGTCCCCGAATTAACAATTGGCAATGGATAATCAATAGTACATTATTGGCGAGGCAAGGAAGTGAGATTGCCGGACGAGTACATTTCTTCATGAGTCAAGCATTCCTCTTTCCCGCCGCGGCATATATAGTGCTTTTCTCAAAAATAGCAAAACATTTTCGCTTTCCCGCATTTTATATTTTTAAACAATCAAACTGACAGTATTTTTCGATCGAAAAAAATAAGACATTACGGATAAGAATAGAAACGCAGCGGTTTAAAATACTTTTTAATTTGGCTGTTTACGACTTGTCCCTTCATTTTATATAGCCATATCATACTTGTTTTAAAGTTCACATCTAGACAATAATGAAAATCGTATGCAACATTATTATCGTTCATCAATTTCTAATTTTTTTATTTCGCTTTGACCATAAGCTCACTTCGCCTTCCAATATCTAAACAATAAGTAACCACCCAACAGTCTTTTTTTGCCTACCGGGTGGCTCCATCACCTTAAACTATGTACAAAGTGTATTTTATGGAATAAATAATTTTGTATTTTTTTGTATTTTGTATAAGTACGACTTTTTCTACATTTTTGAGATAAATAAGTTTACCCCGCAGCTGAATCTACGAGAAAAAGAGGAGAGAGAAACGAGAGAAGAACAAATAATAAATATCGGCGGTGTGCCCCAGGGCAGTGTTTTAGGACCTTCGTTATGTTTTCGACATTCACCAAACCTCCTGATATTTTAGCACTTGTATATATTTTAAGGTAGGTAGTGACACATTAATATAACAAAGAATCATCAACGCGCATCGGTCAAGCTGTCAACGCGCCTGCGCCGGATTCTTCTTCGGGCTGGTTGTGCTATTCGATTTTATGATTTGCTTTAGATATTTGTGATGCCAAAAGGAAAATTAATTGTTTGCGAGGGATTTCTTAATTGTGAATCCACGGAAAATACTCTTGAATACCTACGGAGTGTCCCAAGGTAATATTTTAGGACCTACGTTCGCATTATTATTGAAATATCTATTATTCATCTTCACCAAATATGATATTTTAACACAACTTCAGTGATGAATTAATATAATGAAGCAGTAAAGTCGCATGTGCGGTGCCTGCTGCGGCGTTTTTTTCGTTTAGTTATTAACGACGCCAGAAGGCCGTTAGTCATCTAGTCTATTTTTGGGACTGTTCACTATTAGTAAAAACAGCGAAATATCTAAAAAGCAGAAACCTGCCAAGTATGAATCGGACTTCAAGTACGCAAGAAAAAAAACGCATTGAAAGGTTCCATTGGTAAATATAGAAATAGCTAGAAAAGGGTCTGCAACTAACTTCGTAGGACTTGAACCATGTGTCTCTCACAGGGAACCATAGTAAGGGCCATTAAGGACCATGCCAAGAACCAACATCAACAAGAGTGGAAGAAGGTGGAGGGCCTGAGCCATGCAAAGCTATTCATAGAAGGGGTAGAATCAAGCTGGACCAGGAAACTGTGGAACTACAGCAAAAGACAACTCACAATCATAATGGGTGTGTTTACAGGTCACTTCGGAGTCAAAGGACTCCTGGCCAAACTAGGACTTTCTGACAACACGGATTGAAGAAATGTGCGGTGAAGAGGCTGAAACAATGGAACATATACTATGTGAATGTCATGCCCTCGCCACACAGAGAATGAAGGAATTTGGCGTTGGGTACCCAAGGCCAAAGGAATTCCAGACGCTACCAATGGCATCTATCATCCGGTTTATGGAGATGGTAGAACAAAACATTGAGTAGCAAGAAGGGGTAATTACACAAAAGATCCCACTGGGTTGAAGTGTATCCGTAAAGACCCTAGTAATAAGATAAGATAAGATAACTATAGAACTAATTATAATACTAGGGCTTGCTGTTTCGCGCCATCTCTAATTTTATGTCTACCTACATCAAACTACATTATTGAATTAGCGATTTAGATAGCAAATTTAAAAAAAAATGTTATAAAAACGAAAATGTTACTGTTGTAACTCTGTTTAAAAGTAAAAGTTATTAGCATGATATTTGTTATCTTAACAAAATATCAAAATACCTCACGTTTTCAAAAAGTGGAATTTAAATTTATTTCGATCAAGAAAATACGCATGATATAAGCATTTCAAACTACTAATTAAGTATACAGCGATTTGACGGAGAGGTCCGACATGTACTTTTACGTCACAGTCTACTACGGTCATATAAACTCCATATTAAATTTTGTTTTCCTAAAAAGAGATGGAATGAAATGGTTGATGGCTTATAATTTGGTTATTTTCATAGTTATTCGATTAATATTTTTTCCCTACTGTTTGTAACACAAATGAACTTTTAATAAAGCAAAAATAAAAAAATCATGCAAATTCTCTATTAAGATCTGTAATAACTGGACCCTGGTATCATTATAATTATAATTATACTATAATAAAATACACACCAATAAATTGACGAAATGAATCATTTTTAAAAGCAAAATGATAATTTACAAGCGCACAATGACCGTAATGGTCGCATTATGAGAGTAGGTAATTAATTTATGGTTATGCCCGATACGGGGATAAATCCCTATTCCGCTGATCGGGAACTTTCTGATTAGGATATAATGTGGGATAAATAATTCACAGGAAATTCCGTTTGGATTAAAATTAATTTCATAAATAATCGGCGGCTTAATTAAAATTTACAATTTTGACAGGTGACAAGAATGCATTTGGAAAAAACCGGCCAAGTGCGAGTCGGACTCGCGCATTGAGGGTTCCGTACAAAGTCTCACTTACCCTTACATTATTTTACCCGGTTCCGGTTAAGTTAAGTATGCTCCTTATATCTATAGCATTGCATACAAATGAGGTGCAATCTTAACGCAACCAGATTGTTATAACTTTCTTTTAATATTCATGTTAAATTATACAGATTGTGAAAAATCCAAAAGTTTCGCTTGGTAAATTTCAAACTTTAAGGAGGAGAATGGTATTTTTGTTCCAATTTTCCTCAATTAAACGAAATTTAATCACAGTAAAAAAAAACAAACTATTTTAAAAATTTGCAGACAAAGCCCTTTTAAAATCTTTCCTTTGCAATACATTTGGGCTGACCACGTTTATAACTATTCGAAATTTCAATGAACGGCTGCGGAACCCTACATTGCGGCAATTTTGTATTTTTTTTTTAATAAGAATATACCAATCAATGCATATGTTTCTGTTTGGCCCTATAGTTGACTGGTAGAGAATGCCTTAAGGCATTAAGTCCGCCATTTGTAACAGTTTGTATTGTGCAATAAAGTTTAAATAAATAAATAAATAATATCAAGCACGAAAACAAATTATATCTAATATCCTAGGGTTAATAAGCCAATCGCCTGATGAGGTCGTTATATCAGATGGGGCTTAGCCATAAAATTGGAGCCGTCCAAAAACTACCGCTGAGTCGGATATATCAACTTAACAACGGTCGGGAACTGATTAAATTCATACCAAATTTCGGTTCAGTCCTGAAGCCCGTTTCATAAACACTTGTAATTTGTATTACAAGCGAAAGTCCCTTTTTAATTCATATTGTTAGAAAGAGACTTCCGCTTGTATTACATACAAGTTACAAAGATCCTGCTCGTGAGTGTGAAAATCGTAATCACACCCAACATTCTATGTCAAATTCTAATTTTTCTTTATTTAAGTAGGCCTAGCTACAAGCACTTTTGAAACGTTATTTAATATAAGATTTTAGAGCAATTTTATTGATCAAAAATTGATCAAACTAAAAAAATAAAAAAAAAACACATTAGGGAACATGATAAAAATGAAATAAGAAATGAAAAAATCCCAAAAACGAATGTCAAGAAAATACAAAAGAATTTTTATTTGTCTAAAATGTTTGAAAAATGAAAATTCCAAATGTCAATAAATTCCAAATGTCGATGATGTGATTTTTAGGGTTCCGTACCTTAGAAGGAAAAACGGAACCCTTATAGGATCACTTTGTTGTCTGTCAAAACCCTTTTTCTCAGGAACGCGTGGAGGTATAAAATTGAAATTAACGTCAAATACTTATGTTTGCAGTCCCTTGAAGCTGTAAAAAAATCAAGCTTCGAAGTCAACGCAGTCCAAACATACAGTTATTACAAAAGGTATTTCGATACAAATGCCGTCCTTGGAAAACCTCTAGGGTACTTCAAGATGTCATAGAAATTTGAAATTTGAAATTTGGTATGAAGGTAGCTCTTATAGCACGTACCTACGAAAGAAATCTAAACATATCTATACTATTATAAAGTTGTACAAATAAAATGTGTGTATGTTTGTATGTGTTGTTGTGGCTTCATCACGCTAAATCGGCTAAACGGAGTTCAACTATTTTTGGTACACGGGTAGCTGGGGTATCTCCAGATGGTTATAGGATACTTTTTACCCGACTATGCTAAAGAATAAAAGAGGGCTTTTGATGACTTTTTCTCCTCCGCGAACGAAGCACCTTCTATTTGTTCTATATGTCTGTCTATATCAGAGACCAATATAAAATGACCCCAAACCGCATACATACACTGAATTTTCATAGATGCGGCCGTTTTTAACCCCCGACAAAAAAGAGGGGTGTTATAAGTTTAACGTATCTGTGACTGTGACTCTGTGCATCTGTGTATCTGTGTATTTGTGTATCTGTCTGTGGCATCGTAGTGCCCATATGGATGAACCGATTTGAGAGCGTTTTTTTTTGTGTCATAGATAATTTTATCCCGAGTGTTCTTAGCTTTGTTTGATGAAAATCGGAGCACTCTTCTCCAAGATATTTAGCTTTTAGTGGAAGAAGTCGGGGTGTTTATAATTTTTTTAATTTTTTACGTAAGTTTTGTACGGAACACTTACTTACGCACTTAGCAGGTTTTTCTGCTGTCCTTATTTTCCTGTAGGTAATAAAGTGCCAAATATTCGACGTTTTTGGTCGACTAGTCGCCGACTAATCGCTGACGATAAATGATGCCAAATTGCGCTTTCCCATCAAGCTGACGTCTCAATCATCATCATCATTATTTCAGCCATAGAACGTTCACTGGAAACAGGCCTCATCAGATTTCCACATGGGTCGGATAGAAGCGACCCGCATCCAGCGTTTCCCCGCAACCCCAACCAGGTCATCTGACCACCTTGCGGTGGCGCCCCACGCTGCGCTTACCGGTACGTGGTCTCAACTCGAGAACCTTTTTTTCCCCAACGGCCATCGGTTCTTCGAACTATGCCCTGCCCATTGCCGCTTCAGTTTGCTTACCTTCTTTGCAATATCCGTGACATTGGTTCATCTACGAATCTCCTCATGTCTAATTCGATCTCGTCGAGAGATTCCGAGTATAGCCCTTTCTATAGCTCGCTGGGTGACCCTGAGCTTCCTTATAAGAGGCCCATAATTAGAGACCACATTTCGGCTCAACGACTAGTCGCTACACTCAACTAGATACCTATGCCTACTATTCAAATCGCTTTACTACTATATGGATTACGTTGACCGAATTAAATGATTTTTTTTTTTTTCGTTGTCAAGCACGGGCACGTATAGTGTAGGTATATGTACTGCACGCGATAGTGCAGTCGGTTGTCGGTCCGCTTGCAGTCTTCATATAAATTACAGTTGCAATACCGTCCGTCTGTATAAATCTAATGTGAAAACAGGCGCTTTTATTTACACATTAAACACGTACGTATCTACCCTATGCAACAAATGATAATTAACAGAATTAACACCTCTAGTAAACAACGCCATATTGTAATCATTACAATTAACATTCATGACGTCATACAAGTGTAATAACTACCACCTTGTTCATCCTATCTCATCCTTACCCCATTTTCCAAGATCAAACTTATAAAGCCTTTAACAAGGTTCTAATTCCAAATTCACTGCTAAGTAACATAGGAGTTGGTGAAAGTTAGACGTAGTTATTAAAGCTATAATTCAATGAACTACTAGTTCGCTTAAAAGAACGTATGTTCTTAGAAAATTGCTGACGCTTACGACTTTTTTGTTTAATGTGTGTTCCCTGAGCGGCAACAGAGCACCTTTTGTAAACGGCTGTTTATTAGTTATCACGTTTTCAAATTAAATTCTGGATGTATTAATAAGTACAGTCGAACTGGATTATTGCTAAAGGTTGATATTTGTCTCGTCAAAGGGAAATGGGAAGCAGGCAAGCTGTACTACATCCTTGTGGGCAAAATGTATAAAACTAGTATATTAATGATAGAGATATCAGTTGAGTCCAGTACAAAATTGAAAAGTAGTCACATAATCGCATTTCGACAGTGTTAACTTAACACCACTATTAGATAAATTATTGGGTTTTTTTTTATATTCGTTTTAACCAAAATTTAAGGCAATGTTTGGGGAAAATTTACACGAAATTAAACAAGAATATCGCCATATTAACAAGTCTAAACCGAATTTATTGATTCCATTTTAGGGTTCCGTACCTCAAAGTGTCAGATATCCTAGAAACTTGAAATGTGGTATGAAGGTAGCTCTTACAGCGACACACGAAATAAATCTGAAAAATCTTAATTTTTATGTCTATATGTCTATGTCAGTAACCAATATAAAATGACCCCACACCGCGTTCATTTTGCTCAGGAGCAGGGCTCTGCTAACACTGGAATCATACCTTTTTTAGTGTATATTTACAGTGTGTACAGTGCACGAGTCCGACTCGGACTTGGCCGATTTTTCTGATTTATTACGAAAATAATGAAATGTGAAAGTAATAAAAAAACGATGAAAAAATTGCTTCATCAAGAAGCACATTATTAAAAGACTATTTAGAAGGCGCCCGCAACTTCGTTCGCGGAGGAGAAAAAGTCATAAATACTATTTTTTCTTCAGCGTAGTCGGATAAAAGTATTCTATAACCATCTGAAGATACCCAGCTACCCGAGTACGAAAAAAAATTGAAATCTGTTTAGCCGATTTGGCGTGATGAAGACGCAACGACACACACAAACATACAAAATATCCAATATAATATTTTTAGTTCCTGTTGACCTCCGAATAATCCGTTACAATCATTTGTTTTAATATCTCCAATGTACAGACATTTCATTTTTACAACCTTATAATAGTACACGCTTTTGCCCGCGACTTCGTCCGCCTTAAAGTCCTTTATCGCGGATAAAAGTATTTATATAGCCTATGTCGTTCCCCGGGACTCAAACTATCTTAAAATTTCATCTAAATCGGTTCAGCGATTGAAGCGTGAAGAGGTAACAGACAGACAGACACACTTTCGCATTTATAATATTAGTATGGATAGGTGACGTATAATATCCCATTTTGACTGTACTTTTAGAACCGTCTACTAATGAGCAGATTTGATTTAATGTGACAAAGTTGCAACAACGTGAACATGCATGTCGCATTAAAACTTCTACTTTGCAAAGGTTTCACAAATTGCGATGAATGTTGCGACAAAATTTTAATTTATTTTGACAATATTGTAACATGTGGTTCAACTTTTTGTAAAACCGTCGATTGTGATACTTTACCTACATTAAAATGGTATGTATTACATTATCATATCATATTAATATTATACGACAGTTCGATTGCAGAGGGTCCTGTACAAAGAAATATATCCTACGCTACAAAGGCCGTATCTATGAAAATCCAGTGTTAGCAGAGCTTTATCCCTAGCAAAATGTACGCGGTGTTCGATCATTTTATATTAGTTTTTGACATAGACGGACAGACATAAAGTTATGCTGTTTATAGTATTTGATGTTATAGCGGCAACAGAAATACATCATCTGTGCAAGTTTCAACTGTCTAGCTGTCACGGTTCATGAGATACAGCCTGGTAACAGACGGACAGACCGACAGACAGACGGACAGACAGACAGACAGATAGACAGGCAGACAGACGGACAGCGGACTCTTAGTAATAGGGTTACTGTGACGATCTGATATGTAGTAGTAGAAAATAATTTGTAAAAATATTTATACAAACGTAGAAGATGCCCCGCAACTTCGCCGCAAAGTCATAACCCGTCGTTTTTTCTTCAGCGTAGTCGGGTAAAAAGTATTCTTTAACCATCTGGAGATACCCAGCTACCCGTGTACCAAAAATTGTGGAAATCTGTTTAGCCGATTTTGCGTGATGAAGCCACAACGACACATACAAACATACATAAAATCCAAAAAAAAATATTTTTAGTGACCTTCAAATAGTCCGTAACAATCAATTTTTTGAAAATATCTTCAATGTACAGACATATCATTTTTACAACTTTATAATAGTATAGATATATTTGCTAGAAAAAAAAATGGTTGTCTGTAAATTCGGTTTACGGACGATAATTTTTCATGATAATGTTATAAGAAAACATTGATGAAAAATTCCATACTTTTATGAATTCACAAGCCGAACACTTAGTCCGATTGTGCTTCTCTATCGCTTGTTCCGCGCTCTCGCTTGCACGCTCGACTCAGGCGGAACGTGACAATGAGTCATGCTTTTTTGTGCGTGGAGCCGGCGTGGCGTTCATCGATTTATAAAGGTGCATTTGTATCATTTGCCCGTATCAGATCATCGTCGCATGGCATGATCGCGTGTCACGATCACGCGTTTGGACGTTGCGCCGATCAGATCGCTCGAAATCCATGTTGCTACGCGTATCAAACACTCCGATCGGACGAGCGCGGCATGATCGCGACGGTGCGACGTCCACACTAGCGATCATGACACGCGATCATGCTACGCGGTTATGATTCGCCGCGATCCATCTCGAGTCGGTTTTTGCCCGATCATCTTCTGTCTCGTCCATTGCAGCTACGCATGAAAGAGATGGCCGAGAGGCGTGGCTGGAGTCGCTGGCGCAGGTGTGTTACGGCGAATTTCTAAAGTAGTGTCATTTTTTAGTTGCTACGCGCGCAGTGCCGCCGACGCATGGGCGCTGCTGTCCACGCTGGTGCTCGGCGCTCGCGGCTTATCAGCTGTCTTGATAATGATCTTCAAGTTTTTGCACGGGTGTTAACCAATTTGATGTGCGATCGCAGAGTGCAACAGTTTTACACGGAACACAACTCTACTACAGAAGAACGATCACGCGAAAAATGATGATCGGCGAAATGCCAAAATGATCGGAGCGGTGAAACGATACGGCTAGCGTCCAAACTGCAGCATGCAAAATGATCGGCGCAGTGATCGGATACAGTGATACGCTACGGCTTAGTGTGGACGCGTTTCTTAATGCGGCGGCGCAAATGATACGGAATGCCGACAGTGAGCGTCCAAGCAGCGCGATACGCAGTCATGCCATGGCACGATGATCGGATACGAGCAAATGATACAAGTGTGGACGCACCTTAAGACGTTATCACGTCAAAAAAAATCTGTTAGAAGGTAAAAAACGTTGATTGACCCACAGATAATGTCACGTAGAACAACAAAAGCGTACTCGCCATTTTTGTTTTATGCTTTCTATATTGTAACTCCCAAAAGCTGCGTACAGAACGGTACCCGTCAATACAAAGAGGTACAAAGTGACGTCACACGTAGCCAGTTTTGTCAGGCGTGTCAAAACGTCACGTGACAATGAACAGCCATCGGATTGTGGCGTCAGCTATAAGCTTATAGATGACGAAGTGCCGTGGAAACACAGGTAACGCGGTGCGTTGGTATGGAAACGGCTTTTGTCTAGATTTTTAGTCGTACATTTTTGACGTTATAACGTCTTATAAATCGATGAACACCGGCTGCATGCACGAAAAGGCACGCTCATCGTCACGTTCTACCTAAGACGAGCGTGGTGCAAGCGAGAGCGCGGCACAAGCGATAGAGAGGCACGATCGGCCTAAGCGTTCGGCTTCTCTTCCAAATTTTACGTGATAAACGTTAAATTATCGTCCGTAAACCGACTTTACAGACAACCAATTATTTTACAGTTATCGATTTATCTATAAATAAAAGCAAGTAATTAATCGATAGAATAAAAGCAGTATGTTAAGTAATGTATTAAATAATATCTATGAATGCCGGTGCAAAGACGCCGATTTATATGCGACGTCGATCGGACCCTGGAGATTAAATCGTCAAATTATTATAATTGGCAAGGGGATATCCGTGCTACGACATTAAATTAGATCGTGAGAGCTTTAGGTCAATTGAAAGCGAATTTAGAAACCATTTTTTAGACAAGTTTTGTTTCTATATCAATACGCTTTTTTACATTTTAGGATACAGTTGACAAATAATCCCCGGTGAAAGAAAAGGTAATTCATATTCAATTCAACAGTATTAGTTATACATAAACTGCGCTACATATATATGTATGATGGAAATTTAAGAAATTATACTGAATACTAGGACAACACAATTTACCACCAAAGTGGCATGCAAAAGATTCATACTTACATATGTAATCAGTACTATTATTATGTCATATATTGTAAATAATTGATAGATTCAGGCGTTACTTTGCGGAATTCCATACTAGATCAATGGATTATAGTTCCTTTGAGGTTCCGCGAACTTGTGTCTTGGTTAGATGTGACAATAAATTGTGCTCACATGCGCATATTTCCATGCAGACGGTCCGGCGTCCACCCGAGAAAAACCATTCATTTTCTCGGGTGGACGCCGGACCGTCAACATCTCCTGCATCGCCTGATCATTCGTCCTAGAGAGGCGAAACACGTCGAGGATTATACTGTTTGGTGTTGGTTTGTTGTATTTGCATGCGTATTTTTGACGTGAGCACAATTTATTGTGCACACAAGTTCGCGAAACAGCAAAGGAACTATAATCCATTGATCATATATTGACTATATTGTACTCAACGGAATTTCATTAAAGTCCGTTGCAATTATTCTAGTAAATATTACAAATAATGAATTAATTAAGCATATTTCCTGAATAAAATGTTAATGAAGTTTTTCATCTAATTATCAATGTTATATTTTTATCATCATCATCAATCATTCATAGCCATAGGACGTCCACTGCTGTACACAGGCCTCCTCAATAGATTTTCACATCCCGTGTGTCATCCAGTCCCTGCAACTCTAATCAGGTCGTCCAACCACCTTGTGGGTGGCCTTCCCACTCTGCGCTTGCCGGTACGTTTTATTTTTATTACGTATGTGTATCAAAAAACCTTAATAAACGCTAACGTCCGTACGTTATGTACGCGTTTAATTAGGTAAGTAGGAACGTGATATTTTTATTCTAAAATTAACATACATTTTATTCATAAAAAAAACATTAGTACATCTATTTGTGACTGTTTTATCCCACTTAGTGAAAACTGGGTATTAGATCTTCTTTTAAAAATAGTTTAGCTGCGGGCCTGTGTTGAATAGGATAGGGGAAAAATTACTCTATGACACTAATAGAAAACAGGGGACGACTCGCTAAGCCATGACCTTTTTCTCAAGAACATTTATAGAAGCAAAAGTTGAAAGAAGGCAAGACAGAGAAATACCAAGAAGAAATCACTTTGAGCAGATAAAGGAGAAGGTTAAAGTCATGTCTTACCAAGAAGTTAAGGAGATGGGGCAAGAGCAAAATGGCTGGCGATTGCTATACCGACAAAAGCATAACTCTTAAATGAAAGAAAATAACGACAAACACGACACTGCAATTATTTACTAGTGTCTGTCTTTAGAAATAGTCCCCTGACATCGGTTCAAATAGCAATTAATATTTTAGAATAAGCTATACTTAAAGAATTCTCCTCCACACTCCCGCGCCGGTCACCGGCTATCAAAAATCGCGTAATTGATTTTTTCGCGCGCACAGCGTCAAGCGCGAGCGCAAATGGCTTACGTCGCCCATATTGAATTAGTGCGTGGACGACGGCGCTGGAACAGAACATGAGTGGAGCCGGACTATTATATTTTTTATACCTCTAACGGAAAAACAAAGGTGCTGAAGTTTAACGTACTGTGACATCCTTAGTGGACACTGATTTCGATTTTTTACTTGTTTGAGAAGTAATTTTATCGAGAGTGCTCTTAGCCATAATCCACGATAATTCGTTCAGCTAATTGTAATTTTTAAACTTTTTCTAAGTGAGATAACGTTGACGCTTGTTGTTTTTTCATGATTCTAACTTTTTCACATTAATATAAAGTATCACCTTACATATATAATCGGTTAAACTTATTTATATGTAATTGACAAAAAAATAAAGCATAAGTGACCATGCAAAAATACGATAGCTTCTCCACAACACCCCTGTTCCCCGGACTTCATAAAATTAATGAATAATCACTTTACGGCGCTTAGATTCATCGCTTTACTGCCTCTTGTTTTTACGTTTTTAGGCTGAATTTAGACAACGTCACTCCCAACACAACAATCATTTAGTTATTTGTAATTGACAAATACATAAAACAAAAATCATTACATAAAAAATATTTTGGCGACTGCGCCGCACCGCTGTTCCTCGGACTTCATAAAATTAATGAATAATCACTTGACGGCCCTCAAATTGATCGCGAGTTGACGCACTAATGGACGCTTGTTGTTTTTTTCAGCGCTTTTTTCGCTATTTTTCACTAACTGCATTATACAGGGTGTCGGTTCAGGCCGTGATGAGTAGCCCTTGAAAATTGCAAACCACTATGGCCTGTCATGAAAGATTAATTCATTATGTTTACGTTAATTGGGATGTAATTAATCGTGAAGTGGGTTTTTAGAGGGCGTTTATTTTTGAAATTCGATTTTTCTTGAGATGTTAAATTTCTTGTAATTTTGGAATATTATAGGATGCCCGTGAAGAATCCGAAAAACATATCAGGTCATTAGGAGTAAAAAAATTTAACCCAAATCAAATTCAGCAAAACATTAAATTTTGCGTAATGTAGCCACAACGCAATCATATAAAAAATAAAATAAAAGTTTTTGTCGATTCAGTGACCTTCAAATAGCATTTTTTTGAAATATCTTCAATGTACAGACATTTCATTTTTACAGCTTTATAATAGCAAGGACCATTAAAACAAGAGAACTGATCATCTCCATAAAAAAACCGTTACCAGATATTGTACAACGCCATCTATGTATGAGAATTATTATTTACAATTATTCAACTTTGCAAGCGTGACACAGAGATGTTACGATTTATTTATTATTAGCTGTTTACGAACTAATTGTTACTATTTTTCAACGCCATCTAGTTTTTGCCTGAATATCTCCTTGCGATCGGGTCACGATCCAAAGTATGGCAATTGACAGTTCTTTTGTTTTAATGGTCCTTGATAAAAGTATAGATTTTAGCTATTTATTCACTCAATTACTACTACTGGGTAAACAATCTGAACAATTGTACCATTATACACCTAAGTAAACAAGCACATAGGACTGTAATATGTTGCACATACACATATTACCCGCTAACTTCGCAACCAAGTCATATCATCAACTAGTTAGCGTTTAATTAGGTTTCTCGATACACATACGTTTTGGTCAGCTATGACTATGTCACAGCTTAGTTTTGTAAAGGCATTAATAAAAAAACGCCAAACTGGCTGAGACAAATATAGCCCACTCGACACGACAAACTCCAGCATTGTTAGGGTTCCGTAGCCAAAATGGCAACTCAACATCTAGTCCCATAGTGACGAATTGGAGAAGGTGGAGTTAGTTCATGCAGTCCCGCCGCACACTCCCCGAAATTTATCCTGTATAATACCGAAGGCGACCATCCTACGATGTTCGAGGCTTTGCAGCTTTGCCTCTACAAGATGTGGGATTGATATCTCTCTCTTCTCGTTCTCATGACTGACGGTCGCCATCATCATTGGATACTTTACCCTTGGAGTGGATGACTTGCCTCCATCTGATTCTGTCTATTGCGTCCCTTACGACTGAGCAAAACTTGGAGGAAGATGAGTAATTTAGTTAATCAGCCAATTTTGTTGGAGATCGGCCTCGAGCTCGTCTGCCATTGGTGTTTCTAACTATGATCCACTTCTCCAGACTTTAAGAATAAGAATAAGATAGGTGCACAAGGTAGGCAGTTTTTCTGTCCCTATATGGAGCCATGGTCGTTCAGGGTAGGCAGCTTCTCTGTGCCTATAAAGGTTTCTCTGTGCCTGTATGGAGCCATGGTCGTTCCGGGTAGGCAGTGCCGCCGTCACTGACATACAAAAGTATTTGTTGGTGGCATATTCTGGATAGACGGGTTTTGATTTTTAATTGCAAGAGAGGATTGATTTGTTGGTGCATTGATAGATGTGTATAACCATAATATTTAGAACAAGCTTAAGACCAAAATGAATTTCCTGGTCCTATACTGACCTCTCCATACATTTCGAATGTCAATTCAGTATTTATATCAGTTTTGACTTAACGATGCGTACAGACACAGAACACACAATTGTCGCTCTGTATACGTAGTGAAGTTCTGTGTGGCATGTCTGCTTCTTGAAGTTAGTACAATTAATACAATATCAATGCAAATATAAAACTAATCATAGCCGTGCCTAAGGCTTAGGGTTCTGTGCAAGTGATTTTCCCTTAGAGTTACGTCAGCTATCGTCAGAGAACGTTCGTATACGAATAGGCTGCGCTGTTGTGATCTGCGATTATGTTCAACTGGGGATGCATAAAGTTGGGGCGTTATGCAGTGGACACAGCGAGGTTTCAGCCCGGATAGCGCACGAGATGCAACACTTTTGCTTCGTAATTGTTTGAGCGTAGAACACCCGAGGGTCTCGTGTATAGAGGTTGAAATGTGAAATAACTCAACGCTCACCTCACGTAATTTTTCAATCCACAAGCTTTCATCTATATTATTGTCTTCTCTTCTTTGTCACCTCATGACTGAGGTACGTGTTGACCGTGGACACTCTTCGACAACGCTCTCCAAGTTGTACGGTCTTAGGCTCGGTGCATGCTGGCCTGCAGTGTTCCTTTTAGTTATTCTGTACGCCCAACGGGCGCATACGACCATGCATCTATACTATGCGACCATGCCTCTATGCCATCTATACTATTGTAGATACATACATACAATCACGCCTTTTTCCCATTACGGGGTAGGCAGAGACTACCTCCTTCCACTTGCTACGGTCCTGGTACACAACTGCCGCTTCATCAACATTAATTAATCTCTTCATTTTGTGCTGTCACAACCCTTTCGCTTTGTCTCATTCACACACAGAATATCAATATTTCTCGCATCCATCATCTGATTCTATTAGATTCTATGAGACTTCATCTATTTTATCATTCATTCCTCCCCTTACATTTAACGTAGCAAAGTGGCTCTCCATAGCCCACTCTTCGCTCTCGCTGGGACCGAGACGTGATGGGTTGCAAACCACATCGCCGCCATTTGCGTTCCCACGAGCAGCTAGGGATTATTTGAATAGCAGAGCCCCGCATACCAGGTAAGGGTTTAACCTTATTCTGGGGTCACCAGTCCCAGGGCAATTCGGCACGCTAACGACTAGACTCGCCTCAGCCACGCATCCATCGGCACGACATACCTTGGATTGGCGGAATAGGAGGAGGGATAACAGGGTAAAGAATTCCTTTCTTTATCCTGTTATCCCTCCTCCTATTGTTGTACGAATTTCGACAGGAGAAGGGGGTTAAAGGATACTACTGTCCCGGAAGACTATTTATGAGCCAGTAGCAGCTCGGGGAGCCGGGGTCGCATACCCGTATACCATAACAAAAATGCCGGAAAGGCAACTTCGTATGAGTAGTCCCTGACTACTATTATAAAGAAGTAAAAATTAAATATCTGTACATTGACGATTATTCAAAAAAATAAATTCAAGTATCATTAAGGTGTGATGTAGTCGTGATATTTTGAAATTTATGAATTTTTAAAAATAATTAATAAATCAAAATTTACGTGTTTCGAACTACATGTTATGCGACTTTATATGCTCCAAATAGGCTCTATTTCCGATGGTTAAAGTCGGTCGGGTTCCTCGTTCCCACCGTGTATATGTGTGTGAGGTAAGTGAATAATAAATATTTGAAGTGAAGACACACTAAATTTAGAGCAGAGCTGCAGAGCAGAGCACGGGCGTCACAGAGGCGTCTACGCAGTCTATCTAATTACCTGCACGTTCTTGCACCTCTGTTCAAAAGGGCGCAAGCGACGGGGGTTTCCTACAGAAATGAGACGTTTTGTGAGAACAGCAGGCAAGTGTCCGGTTCATTACGGGGCGCGCAAGTTGTGCGCTAAATCACGAAGTACTGCTTTGTATATACGGAATCATATTCGGTGCGGACACGCAACGGTTTTTATTCGACTAAAGCCTGAAATGCCCGTTTTCCTCAAAAGTCCTTTCCCAAAATGTCTACTTTCCATAATGTCAGCAAGTCTGTGGTATAAATTCTGCTTAACATTGTGATAATGCAGACATTTTGGGAATAGAACAAATTAGGAAAACGGGCTGTTCAGCCCTTTTATACGGGTGATACCATGAAATTCGTCTATGCCATTGTGTCTAATTTTGTGAACTTTATTATTAAATTTACCTTCAGTAATTCTGAATCTTATTCCGTATTTGTAAATAAGTACTTTGTAGTATCGGTGATACAGAAAAATATTAAAAATGACATTAAAAAAACAAAAAAAAAGGTAAGTCACTAGTCGATTTTCTACTTTAAAAATTAGCTCTTCAACTCCTGTAGTTTATAACTTATGAAAAATATTGGAAATAAAATTCTTCAAACCTGCTACAAAATAAAATTAAGATATTATTCGATAAATAAAGTAATTGATAAAAATATTGCAATATTTTAATAACTAGAAAGTAACATAAAATATCACGCACTGATAGTAAAAATACGTATATACTTATTTAACATTACGTCTATATAGTATACCAGAATAATACCGGAAATTCAGTTTACCCGGTTGTAACCACTCTATATTTTGTTCTTCGGCGAACTTTAGGTAGGTGACGGCCCCAATCATGGACATTTTAAGTACAGCAGTAGTTCTTTATCTGATCCATTCTCGTCACGCCGCTCATCCATCTAACATATATAACATTCTCATCTCCGTAACATGCAATCTTCTTCCACCCGTCACCTTTGCGGCCCAACATTCCTATCCATACTTGACGACAGGACTTACAATAGTCTTGTAGATTTTGCTCTTAAATCGAAGGGCTAAGAGACCTGTCACCATTCTATCTATCCTGCGCTGATTTGGTTTTTAATGTCACGGTCTATATCGCCATCACACTGTGACCCTAATATTGGAAATCGGAGCAGAACGGTAGCATTACGCCATAGACCTCTATGGGCGTGAAATTTGAGAGTTTTAAAATGTACTGTCTCTTAATTAAAATTAGGATTTACGGAAAACATGACATAATTTGGTGCTTGTCCATTACTGGTGTCATTACTATGTTAATGGCACCAGTAATGGACAAGTATTATTATTATTATCTCAATATTCTAATCACTGCTCATGAAGCGTGAACTTATGAATCTTATGGCGTACCTGCTGTTAATTCCAACTCGTGTGTCCCGCTCCGCTGACCGGAAGCTGGAACTTATTCCTTGCTCATGAGAGTTGGACAGTTTGTCAATTTACGAGCACAATACCCTCGCAGTGGATAATTGACTGCGCTGATTATCCAGGAGTCAGGTATCAGGGGAGCATCTAGGCGGGAGGAAAGGGAATAATCTATTATTAAAATGGGAAAGTAATTATGTCTGTCTTTTTACGCATATATAGGTGGACCAATTAAAATTAAATTTGGTGTGAAGATTCCGGCTTTGCGTAGAAGAATCCGGGAAGGTCATAGGATAGTTATTAGGGTTCCGTACTTCATAAGGTACAAACGGAACCCATATTGGATCACTTTGTTTCCGTCTGTCTGTCAAAACTCTGTGTCAGAAACGCGAAGAGATATCAAATTAAAATTAACATCAAATTTTTATGTCTGCAGTCCCTAGAAGACGTTTAAAGAATCAAGCTTCTAAGCCAACGCAATCCGAAGATGCAGTCATTAAAAAAGGTGTTTCCATACAAATTGCCGTTCATGGAAAACCAGTACATCCAGTTGTCATAGAAAATTGAAATTTGGTGTAGAGGAAGCTCTTATCTAACTACTGTCTGTATATGTCAGTAACAAATATAAAATGACCCCACACCGCGTACGTTTTACTTGGGAGGTAGGTTCTGCTTACACTGGATTTTCATAGATACGATTGTTTAAGCGCGTAATTTACACAGAACTCTCGGTGCGACTCACACTTGGCTAGCTTTATTTGTACATCCTTCAGGGCCTATGTACACCGCGTTTTTTGTTGTTGTATCTGTATAAATTCAATACGCACGCGAGTCAGTATGCAGCTGTAAAAAACGCGGTGTGCATTCAGCATTTAAGGGGTGTAAAGAGGGGCGGAAGTTTGTATGGGGAATCAATCATTATAACATATTCTATTATTGTATAAAACAAGATCAAGAGGAATCCGAACATTACAGGTCATTAGGAGTAAAAAAAATAACCGAATTCAAATTCGGCAAAACAAAAATTTCGTCAACTCACTGACGTGTTTTACGTATTTCATCGAATCCTTAAACAAATCTGGTGCAATTAAAAAACGAGTTGCATGTTTTGGCTGTTTTCGTCATTTCATTAAACTGATTCAGGGGTTTGATCAAATTACAGATTTTTTCTAGGTAAATGATAATATTGATTTGCCATTTTAACTAACATCCTGCGTGATTTGGTCATCCCTTAGAGATTTGTTAAAATCTTTGTTCTGACCATTTCCCTGTGACATATAGACAATTCATTTTTACAACTTTATAATACATATTATAGATACACGTTATGGTAGATAATTATTGAAATGAATCAAATTAAAACAACGAAGTTAATATGAATATTTATTTCTGAAAATTAAATTACCAACAAACTTAAAACGAATACAATGTCATTTTTTACAATTCAGTTTTTTCGTTAAAATAAAATATTAGTAACATTACAAAGTGTTTAAAGTAATAATAAATACCTAACATAATGACTGAAACATTTATATAATGCAAATATCGTACAAACTAGTTTTAAAATTAATTAAACAAAACTAAATCAATTGGCAATATCAGCCTGACGCTCCCAAAAAGCAGCCAAGTCTTGGAACTTATCGCCACACTGCCTCCTCAACCCTGGACTGCTCTGCACTTCAGGACTAAGTAAACTGGTAAACTTCTTCACCAAGGTCGTCACAGTTTCCTTTGATGATTTATCCAGAGTCGCGTTCGACAGCGTCGCTATGGTGGTATGCAGATGATCAAAAACGTCGTCAATGTATCGTTCAATATCATCAATGTTTAATTTGCTGGAAACTGCGGTATCGTCGAAGGATAGGTCGCCAGTTGATATGCTGCACTGCACAACTTCATGGATACTTGGCTTCCTCTTAGCCTGGCTGAATCTGACGGTACTAGTCGCTGAGCACAGCCTCTCCACAGACTTGAAAACTTCATCGATATCTTGACAAATCTCCTCAACTGATGCAGCCGACAATATCTCTCCGCTGATGAAGAAGAACGGCTTCCTTGTCTTCGGCTTCAAATCTTTCATGAAGTCCTTGTAGTTGACGGACTTTTTCGATGAGCATCTTGCGGCTTCCCTGTTCGATTTCCTGAAAAGGAAGGAGGAATCGAAGGTAGATTTCTTCAGGTCCAAAGAGCTGAAGGCCGCCTTCATCTTCGAACAGTAGTTTTCTTCCACGTAATCTTCTAATGTTGAATCGTCCAAGTCGACTGGTGTCCCCCATTTCTCCTCCAACTGCAGCCACTGTTCGATGCCAGAGAGGATTATGTCTGCGTCGATCAAATAAGCCATAATGTCCTCGGTATGAACGTAGATGATTGAATGAAGTTTCAAACAAATGACCTGAGAATTTATAGGACATGTTTCTACAGGTAGGGACAGAATTGGGGATGGGAGGGTGATTAGATAATCGCGTCACCGTTGTTGCACAAGTTAATGAGGGATTAGGTTTTCCCTAATGAGTCAGGATTAAAGGATTAACGTTATTGTTCTTTTAGGGCTTACCTATATTTTGTTTTGGTAAAAGTAATTTAACGGTTGACCGCTAAAAGAGATTAAAAATACCACGCTAATGAAATCAGAGACTAGATTATGTTTGTTAGTGAAAGTTGATAACTGAAGAAGTGACGTTTTAATTATGAAGTGGTATTTAAAGTATCTACTTTCGTAGTAGCCTTAAATCGTCCAAAATATGGTACTCTTATTATCTATTATAATTATTAATATCTGTACAGTTACTTTAAATAATTAAATATTAGATAGAATCGTGAACTCAAAATTGCCTAAGGCTCGTTTGCATCACTTTTTATGGGCATAATTTCGTGTTCGATTATAACAAAAGCTACAAAATATATGTACGCGTAAATTTAAAAATGGCAATACACATTGATTATAATAGAAAATTTTGCAAATAGTTCCCCGAATAATAATCCTTTTATCCCAGTGAAGTACACAAAGCCTTCAAATTTATATTCAAGGCAGCGGAACGATATACTTAATCTTATTTATCGCATGCGCGAGAGTTCGGAGCAATTAAACGCATCCAGCGCCGCTGTGTATCATCGCAGTAATCCCAGGGACAGAATCATAATAACAAAAAACAATAAAAATAACGAATTACCCCGCGGACTGGGCTCGAATCGGAGTAGAGGATGCGGAACAGCGGCGGGTGTGGAGAGGGTGTATGCAACTATTCTTGCCGATCAGACTTACATTCATCATTACAACACTACAAAACGGGGTTTACTCGCTTGTAAACATGATTTTCACTTCTCCTGCTCAAAAAGTACGTTATATTAGCTTCGCGAAGCTGGACTAAAATAGTACATTTAGCCCCTAGGGTTTAAAAGAAAGCCATATAATTCCATACAAATTTCTATGAAACTGAAAAAAAACTTCCGGCCAGCTACATACTACTTACGAATAATTAAAAACAAACAGACCAACCTGATCAGATTGGCCAAAATTTCTGATAGAATTGCTCAAAATTTTAATTTTTCATAAAATATACAATTTTAATGTTAAAAAGTCTTTACTTTTTGTTTTACAAATATCATGATAATAATCACAATTTTTGCAATTTATTAGTGGATCACTCCACTAGTGTTATTATTATAAACAAAGATCAGAAACAAATGAAAAAATTTTTTTCGACGATACTGGACTTGAACCAGTGCCTTGAGTGCTGCCCCGGTCTGGCTCAAGGCACTGGTTCAAGTCCAGTATCGTCGAAAAATTTTTTCATTTGTTTCTGATCTTTGTTTATAATTAAAAAGTCTTTTTTATTTTCTCGCAGTCGAAGTGAAAAGCAGAGTGTTTAACACGTGGCTAAAAGCCATTATGACATTCAGACATATTTGTCCTCGCTAACTTTGTGAGCTCGTCCAAATAATCACTTCGTGTCATAATGGCTTATTTTAGCCCCTTGTCAAACTATCTACTATTATTTTACCTTGCGTTGTTAATTTTTGGACATTTCGGACGTCACGTTACGTCCATATTCTCGAAGTAGTTTTTAATGCAAGTAATCTTGCTCAGAATTCATGGTATTATCAACGTATTAGACAAAAAATAAAAACTGGCCAAGCGCGAATTGGACTCGCGCACCGAGGGTTCCGTACAAACTTTCTCTAAACCTAACCTAACTGGCCGGTTAAGTTAATTTAGCACCTGTCTATAGATAACAGGCGCTGTACAGATCATATATATTTATTTTTTATTTTATTTTATTCATTACATAATTAGCACTAAGAGGTAAACCTTTTTTTTTTATAAATAAATATTAGGTGATAATTTTTCACAGTTGAACTAGTCTCATGATAAGCTCAATAAGGCTTGTGTTATGAGTACCAAAAACGACGACGTTTTATAGACAACGATATATTAATTAATATATTTACTTAACTTACCGGGATTTGAACCCAGGACCTTCAGCTTCGCAGGCAATACTCCCGCTGAGCTTAACCGGCCGTCATATTGTTAGCTGATAGATCTTACATTAAACACAATTATTTTAAAGGATATTAGAAGCACTAGTCATTGCTTCATTATAAAGAAAAAAAAAAAATAAGAAATAGAAATAAAACTTTAAGTTGAGCGTCCTAGATATGATTAGATAAGACCGAACAGCATCTCCACAGCTCCCCTGTTCCAAATCCACATTCTGTTTGTGCTCGTTCTTAATATGGGGCAAAACTGTTGGAAGAACAACAGTTTTTGCTGTATATTTTATGTCCTGTGACGCCATAACTCAACAGTGACAAGCTCCCTGAGCCTCGTGATATACAGAGTCCTAGTACTTGAACATTATTTATAACTCGGCAGTTATTTTTATTTATTCTCATGTTTTATTGGTTTATTGTGTCATGGATTGTTGGTCGCGTTTTTGGTTTACGCTAAATGGTTTTGTTTAGTTTGTTGGACTCGGCTCGGTGAGCTTCGGCTGTTAGTTATGGCATGGCGTGGTTCCATGAGAAATCAAAAATTGTGATAAAACTTGAAAATAGTTATGTATTTTTCAAATTAAATTAAATAAAACAATTTTAACGGACTATGTAGCGTATATTATCTTATTTGAGTTCCCGACGTTTTGGAAGCTTTTCAGCTTTCTATGGTCACGGGTGGACTGAGAAAAGATACATTTTTCTCTGTCACAGTTACAATTTGTAACGTCGAAACGTCGACGAATTTGTTCGAGACGATGGGAACTCAAATGGGATAATATACGCGATATAATCCATTAAAATTGTTTTATTTAAATGAGGAATAATCGCGGAAACCGAAGAAAATATTATAAATTATTACGGATGTCATTCATGAATTATTATATTTAGGAACTTACATGAATTAAAAGGCCTTAAGAACCATGTTAGTGGATTTCACACAGTCATTTATATACTGTGGGGACATATTATTTGAATTTTTCTATACATTAAGAAATGAGTGCCAATTGTCACCTTATAGGTATGTACAACCAAAGTGTCAATTGACAATCACTTCTCATAGTAACCGCTAGTCCCTTGCGTGACGATGTTGAACTTTATCACAATTCTTTAAATAACACGTGTTATTATTTAATGCAACTTGCGTTTTCTAGCTTAATATCAATTTGTAAGCGTTATAATATCTGTGCATTCAAATCCACGCCAAAATATTGAAATAGATCGAAACATCTGGAAATTTACCTCGTTCAACAAAGATGTGATGAAAATAAAATACGATATTTTTTTTTTAAAACGGAACGCAAAAATTACACAAATTTTGAATTTTTATACAAAATCAAATTAAATGCTGTTTTCAGAATCCTTACAATTCTACTATACAGTAACTTCTATAATACAGTAACAGTATAGCAGTCATGTACTTGAACGCAGTTTAGACTTTTGACTACCAAAATACTTTATTTTTCATATATATGTATACTTGTTTTTCCATATATGCATTTTAGTATCCCAACTTAGTGATGACGTTACGTCTAAGAGCTCTTAGTACTGAATTTTTTGAATCCCGAACTTTAACGATAAAATCAAGCTTTTGGAGTACTCGTTATTTAAGAGAAATACTAGCAACCCCGTCCCCGTATCTCCGCCATTTTGAAGAAAATCCAAAAAAATACAGGACAAAAAAAACATATAATTATCATTACCTGCATACAAATTTTCTCGAGAATCGGTTGAGAAGCGACCCGTAAAATGCAGACATCTGCTAGACAGACACACATACGAATGCACGCAAAATTTATTGTGTTTTTTGGTTACCTACGGGAACAGGCTATACCTATTGTAGGAGCCGTAAGCCATATTTAAAACTAAGTACCTACCTACCTAATTTGTATCATCATCTTATCCCATATATGCCCAGTGAGTCGTTTTTGATCCAATATTGCACATTATAAAACATAAGCGTTACAAGCGTTATAAGTAGCAAACATTAAGCGGGAAAGTTAGGGGTAATTCTAGAGTATTCTGATGCAATCGAATGTTTAATAATTTGGCAGCGCTGCCAGTTTTTCGTAGCGCTAGGCACTTTCCTCTACATACGTAGAAATGCGTGGTATCGGCTACGCGTCTACGAGCCGAGCGGGTTTCAGACATTGAATGTATTAAGGTCAACTGTGCAAATTGCGTCTATGGGGAAAATGCGTCTTAAAAATGGAATCTGGACATCGACCCTGTCTCCCTTTGCATTAGTAACAGTGAAACGACAAGTTAGGGGTAGTTCCAAAGCGTTCGGCTATCGCCAAAT
Source organism: Hedya salicella (assembly GCA_905404275.2). Taxonomy (NCBI): domain Eukaryota; kingdom Metazoa; phylum Arthropoda; class Insecta; order Lepidoptera; family Tortricidae; genus Hedya; species Hedya salicella. The sequence continues at coordinate 2,454,050 of FR990104.1, forward strand.
GTTTAAAAGGCGCATTTGCCCCATTTGACCTTATTTTCTTTCTTGTGTCTGTTGGTAATTGCGATAAACACTAAAAGCACAAAATGCTCTTTTAATTAACATAACAGGGTCCTAATAAGACCAATAGTTTTGTCATTAACATTGCGTCTGCGTGGTGTTTATATCAATCCAACTTTAATCCTTTTTAGATCATAAGCGGATTACCCGAGGACAGGTTCTGGGACTTTCCAATAATAAAAAAATAAATTCCTTATCAGTGGTCACGACAATGATTTAGTGATTAGGAAATTACAGTTATGTTGCGTGGTATGTTTATAAAAGTTTGCGCAATAATATTGATTTACCGTCATTCAGTGCGAATGGAAAATCGTCCACTAGAATTGACCATTTTGAATTTGGACCAAAATCAATACCATACACAGAGAATTTTGTCAAAATGTAATTGTGCTGAAAACTGTTTACAACCAATTTTATTTTCGTCGTAAATGAACTAAGCCCGAATGGAATATTTTCCATTATAATAAGGAGCAAAATTAAATAAGCACAAAGTGAATGTAGTCTAATGTGAAATAAATTATTCAATATATTAAGTACCTATAAAATACTAGAAGGCACCAGCAACTTCGTTCGCAGAGGAGAAAAAGTCATAACTCCTCTTTTTGTCTTCAGCGTTGTAAAGTAAAAAGTATCCTATAACCATCTGGAGTTAACCAGCTACCCGTGTACCAAAAATAGTTGAAATCTGTTAAATTTGGCGAGATGAAGCCACAACGACACATACGAACACACAAAATAAGCAATAAAATTTCAATTCTGTGACCTCCAAATAGTGCGTTGAAATATTTTTTTTGATATCTTCAATATACATACATTTCATTTTTACAATTTTATAATAGTATAGATTATACATCTATTGACACTAAATGTAACGAATTTATTCCAAGTGGAAATAAAACTTACATTTTTAAAAAGAGCACCTTCTTTTTAATAGTTTCATGACTATTATACTCGTAAACTGATATCTTTTCAGTCTAAGTATATAAATATACAAATTTTCGGAAATACGTAAATATACAAAAGTACGTAAACTCATTTCATTTGTACGATTAGATGATGTACATATTTCAGATGGGACATATTTACAATTATTTTGCTCATATTTCTGAGTTATATATAGTTAGACGTAAAACAAATGGTCGTTTTCTTTTCGGCAAATATCAATTTTGTCAATTTTACCATGGGACAAGATTCGATTTTCAAAGATATTCAGTGTATTTCAAATCGACATTTTTCAGCATTGACATATAATTTCGAGTTGTCCATTATCCATTTGCAATAAATGACAGTAAATCATAATATTTATATAGTAGAAATTATCCATTTTTACTTTCAATCGCGAAATATTAAAATGTATAAGTATGTTTTGTCAAAAAAACTGACGATCGGCAACGAATGCATGTCTCGAAAATAAGAAAAATTGCTGCGGAAGACATGTATATTTGTCTTGTAATTTGTATATAGAGTTCACACATTTTATAAATCAATTCCAAGCCACCTTGGGTTCCGGGACCCTACATAAATAAATAAATAAATAACACGGGGACAAGCTTACACAAATCGACCTAGTCCCACACTAAACAAAGCTTGTACTATGGGTACTAGGCGACGATATACATAATATATAGATAAATTCATAATTAAATTCATATAAAACATCCAAGACCCAGGAACAAACATTCGTGCTCATCACACAACACTTGCCCTGGCCGGGATTCGAACCCGGGACCGCCAGCTTCGTAGGCCGTTGTGCAACCCACTGAGCCAAACGTGTCGTCACAATGGTTTTGTCATTGACTAATAATTCAACGACAAAACCAGTTACGCCGACGTTATTATTATAACGTCGGCGTAGTGTTTTCATTAAACCGTCTTTAATCCTTTTTAGGTCATAAGCGGATTACCTGAGTACAGGTAGTCCTGGGACTTTCCAGTAATAAAAATTTAAATTCCTTATTAGTGATCAAGACAAAGATTAAGTGATTAGCTAATTACGGTTACATTGCGTGGTATTTTTATAAATAGTTGCGCAATAAAATATAGTAAGTAGATAATAGAAATTGATACTCTAAATATTTACCGAAATCGTTATACACTTTTAATTTAAATCACAAAATATTAAAATGTATGTTTTGACAACAAGCTGATGGTCAGCAACGAAAATATGTCTCTAAAAAAAATTGCTGCGCAAGACGCGTTTACTTGTCTTGTAATTTGTATATAGAGATCAAAAAGTTTCTTAACTAAGTCGTTGCCAAGTTTGGAGCACGTTTAAAAACATATTTAAGTCATTATGTATTAAAAAACTGTACCTAACTTCCGATAATTTTCTCAAGAAAGCTTGCTTTACAATGTAGGAAAAACTCCCAAAATTCTTCAATTGATGCCATTCCTCTCGTTTATGTAGTTGAAGTTTACATGTTTTCAATTCTCAATTAATGAGAGATTTACGCTCTGAGAAAACCTGCCAAAACTAAACCAAGATTATTCCTAATATTTCCAGAATGTTTTGTAACTGGTGTCTACTCTATCAGCTAGTGGCGCACTATAGAATGAGCCTGTACACGAAATATTTTCACCATTAATACTACATTACATTATATCAAATCTCTTGTTCGTAATCCGGGTATAAAAAATACATAAACTAACAGAAATAACACAGGACCAGAATTAAATAAGTTTTATTTTCTAAAAAAACGGTAATTTCTGAAAATCTCCTTAAAATCTTCCCACCTTTCTCACCTGAACGAAGCGTTGCGCTCTGAAAAGAACCTTTCCAAGAATTGCAAGATTCTTTCAAATGTTTTCATGAACCGTAAACGAGACTCCTTTACGCAGAATGTCTATCAAGGGGCACGACAGTGCCCCCGCCAAGTCGAGGGCGAAGCAAACACTGCCGTACCATCCTTTACTGGAACCATTTCGCCGCATTTTCAGGCCCCTATTTGAGAACCTCTGGATAAGACCAGAACGCAGAAATTTTCATCATCCAGTAAACTATAATCACATACTTAAAATCCAAAGTTTCAAGTCTGTAGGTCATTTAGTTCCGAAGTTAAGCGACAGCAAAGTTTCGCATTTATGACACTCACTCACTCATGATCATCAGAATAGAACTAGTACTTACCATAAACTCAGAGAGCTGAAATTTGGTACAGAGTTAGGGTTTAATAGCCACATAAGGAGAAAACTATAAAACTAGGATAATCGAAGATCTGGAGTACCTGGTGACCCTGATTAGAAAACACAAGAGCCCAACCAAAGTATTAGAGATCGACATACCGCCTTTACAAAAAATATTCAACTTGGTGGGCCGCTTCATGTGATGTCCAAAATCGAAGGGTTATGCCCACGTTTCTACAAAAAGAAGTGAAATCCTACCAAAAACATTCTGTAAAAAAGTAGCCAAGTCTCGATGGAGCTGCTTCTTTATCTCTAAAAAGTTATGAAATCTAGACAAAGTCGTGCCGAGTCTAAGGTTCTTTACCATTGCACCAATCGTTGACGGTCGGACGTCGGACGGTGTCATGGAGCACCTGGTTTTGTACCCTTGTGTACCCTTCAACGGCAAGTCACACAACATTAACTATAATAATAAAAAAAATCGCAGTTAAGAACCGTAGACTACAAGCAGCTCCATCGAGACTTGGCTAGTTTTTTTTTCAGAATGTTTTTGGTGGGATTTATATTTCCGTTAATGATAACTACGTTACATTAAATCAATATAAGATCGGTGTAAGCACAAGCTAAATACACAACTTCCTTATATTGAATCGGCACATTGGTTGCCTAGTCCGGCTATACGTTTTAATTTATGCGCAAACTTGCGGCTCACAGGCCAAGTTTGGAGCCGGGACCATAAATTGATAAGCTGGTGCAACCGAATGATATAGCGCATCGACGGTAATAGCCGTTTGTGCATTTATTGTGATTAGTGGACGTATTAGCACGGAAATTATGCCCTCTTGCGCGTACAACCTTATCTATACTAAGTATTATAAAGTTGTAAAAATGAAATGTCTGTACATTAAAGATATTTTCAAAAAAATGATTGTTACGGACTATTTGGCGGTCACTGAATCGAAAAATATTTTTAATTTTTTGTATGTTTGCATGTGTCGTTTTGGCTTCATCACGCCCAATCGGCTAAACGGATTCTAACTATTGTTGGTACACGGGTAGCTGGGTATCTCCAGATGGTTATAGGATACTTTTTACCCAACTACGCTGAAGAAAAAAAGAGGGGTTATGACTCTTTCTCCTCCGCGAACGAAGTTCTTTTACATATAAATGCATTCTTTAAAGACCTAGTCACTCCTCTTTTGAAGAACCCCATACTTATAACCTCCAGCTTCAGATTAAGCTTATTTGAGTAAAAAGTATATCCTATAACCTATTCCTGCATCAAAAACGGGCATACGTACGTACAAACGTACAAAAATAAGACACAGAATTTTCGAATCAGTGACCTTAAAATAGCCCGGTAAACATTTTTTCGAAATATTCTTCAATTCGCTAAAAAAAGTGAAAACATTTTTATTTTTGAGTGGTACGTGTACGAGTATATGTGTGGCCTCATCGCGCTAAAATTGCTGAACGGATTCAACCCTTAGCATACAGTTGTGGCTCAGTGAAGCAAAATGGTTCTTGGCCTCCGAAACGAGAGTACGCCACCTGTCCCGATCCTGCGCAGCTTCCCATCTGCTTGAAGCTGACCCTGGTGCACACTATCCATATATGACATCCGAGAATGATTATAGAATATTTTTACGGGACTACAATAAATAAAAATGAGGCTTCTTTCTCCTCACGAATTAATTGTGCACCTAGTCGAGACTAAAGTTTGTTACCACAACACAACAAAACGGGGCTTAATCGCGCGTAAATATGATTTACTTAATTCCCTTTCGTTGGTAATTCTTCGACGTTTCGGACTTCGCGTTATGTCCGTGGTCTCAAAGGAACTGGAGACGCGAATCGACTTCCTCTAGCCTATTGTGTTGTGATAATGAGGGAAGATCGTGTAAGTTTAAATCAATGTTTAATAAAGTTTATTTCGTTATCGTAACCACAAACACTATTTACATTATGTCTATCAACCACAGAGAATCAAAATACACTTAGCGTCGCAAAAACGCCCCGTCAACTAGGGCAGGATTAATGGTGAGGGTGAATGATTACCAGCTATTGTGTCATCACAATTAGCGCGGTACCTGGTCGCTGATCGTTAGTCAGACCCTTTGTCGATCTGACCCTTGGACCTTGGATGAACTAGGATTGTTTTGAACAGCCAACTTTGAATAATTAAGTGAATACAGATTTTAGTTTATTTTTCATTCGATTTTCAATTCATATTAGGCAAAAACATAATTTATTTTATTTAGACCCAATGACGTGGTCAAGTCTTGCAAGTTTTTGTCCCAGTTTCCGATTGAGCTAAAATTTGGCTTAATTATGTAAGTTTGGTGATAATGCATATTATTATGAAACAATCGAGCTGATCTGATGATTGAGCCGGAAGATGGACATAGAAACTCTGCGGCTCTTTAGAATCGTCTCAACGAGTAATTGACAGTGAACGGAAATATTGACGGGTATTCAAAAGCTTGTCCCAAAAATGAAATTTTTGACAGAAACTTTTATATTAATCAACAGTCAACAGTCAAAAATCCATCGGGATTTTTGAAAAGGTTACCGTATATGATAGAAGATTAGTTTGTATTGGGTTTGCAGTCTGAATGCAGTAGTCGCGCCTCTAATGGCGAAACTTGGCAAAAATATGTCCTATTACTAGCTAGCTTCGCTCGCGTTGCCGCGAACTGAGCCTGTGTTTTAAAGACTTTCATCCTCTTTTCAGTCCTTTAAAGTATGAAAACATAGGCCCTATACCATATGCCATTTAAATCAGTGCAGCGGTTTAAGTATGACAAAATAAAAGACTGACAAACAGACTCAAATTCACATTATTAGGTTGTACGCGCAAGAGGGCATAATTTCCGTGCTAATACGCCACTAATCACAATAACTGCACAAACGGCAATTACCATCGATGCGCTATATCATTCGGTTGCACCAGCTTATCAATTTATGGTCCCGGCTCCAAACTTGGCCTGTGGGCCGCAAGTTCGCGCATAAATTAAAACGTATAGCCGGACTAGACATCCAATGTGGCGATTCAATATAAGGAAGTTGTGTAGCTTGTACACTGATTTTGTATTGACTTTATGTAACCTATTAGTGACAATAATCTGCGTATTGTGAACTCAATTCACTGTGCGCTCCTCTTCAATAGAACCAACTACAAAACATTTTGGGAAAATTGCGATTGGTATTCGAAATTGTGTAAAAGCGTAAAACTTTTATTAAGTGAGAATTGTGAGATCTTTTCATTGTATTAGTTCATCGTGTATTTAGTGGAATAGGTAGTGCCCATGTATGTAAACTTCGCGGGAGGACGTAATTAGGAGTGATTAAAACCACAAACAATAAGTAATTATTTTTATTGAATGCGGGATTTCCCGCATACCTAATACACATAAATTAACTATATGGATCAGTTCTATGTCCGACGAACCTACTGTATATCCATTTTTGAGTTGTCATTGTATGTGAATTTTCTGCAAGAATAGGGTTCATAAGTAAATTTACTTTAATACTTAATACACATAAATTCAATAATTATTATTTAGCTATAATTAACTAATCCTAAATTTGACGATGCGTTTGGCTAAATTGGTTGCCAACAACTGAGATCCTAACCCATGATAAAGATAATGCTTGAAAAAAAGCGCCTAAACAGTTTTTTTTTATAACGTTTCCAAATCAATTCGTTACAGCATAACCTAAAAAAAATACCGGTTTATTTGTAACCAGTTACAAGCCCTGATTGTAGGTATATTGTGTTTCTTGAAGAGTAAAGGCAGGTTTTGACGTCATACGTCTTGAAATTATGTTAGGTGTTGGGAGATTTCAATCAATATTCTTAAGTCACGACGAAAAAAACTGGGTGCTATCAGTTTTTCGTATGTGTGTATGTTATCTGTCTGTCTGTTTATCAGTTTGAAAAATGATCATTTGTTTTTTTTTTTGTATGCAGCACTTTTTATAAATTGATATACGAAACAGTCATATTGAAATTATCTAATATTTTTTTCTCCCAAGGGTGGTAAAAATTCCGCTTCTCATGACAATGTGGCGTTAGAGTGGTATAATTAGCGTCACATAAACAAGCCACAAGTCCCTAGTGCGCCGTCCGTCTCCGATGCACGCAGATAGCGGCTGATAATGAGCTATCATATTTCTAAATGTGAAAGAATGGCCTATGGTAACCTAATTTATCGTGGGCGTAACTAAAACAAGAATCTTTCATACATAAAATATGCATAGCAAAATTTTTGATCGCGAGGTTAACCAATATTATGTGATTTTTTAGGATAAAATGCAGAGAGTTGGCACCTTTAACCCCTACGAACCTGGGCGACCTATCTAGATAAACTTGGATGACAAAACTTTGTCTTTATTATAATGAAATAATGATCTTTATTCTATAGGCAGCAAGGGCACTTTTACAAGTCTGACTGTATGTACTGTTTATTTAACTTGCAATGTATGTTTGTTAGGGTGGAATCTTGCAAGTTAAAGACCTACTTTCCGGTTTCCAATTGAGCTAAAATTTGGCATACTTATGTAAGTGAGGTGATAATGGAATAGTATGATACCATCGAGCTGATCTGATGATGGAGCAGGAAGGTGGTCATAGGAACTCTGTAATTAAATTGCAAACCTACCGAGTTTGGGCTCTTTAGAATCGTCTCTGTGAGTAATTGATGGATATTCAAAGAATTTATAGTCGGCAATAAATACTTGTCAAAAACTTAATTCTTGTTGTTTTGTGACTATTTTATCGGTCCACCGATAACTTGTTCAGATATGACTCGTATTCGTACACAGTAATTTAAAAACAATCGTAATTGATGTTGTTCGCAGCGCGATAAGCTTTCGCCTCTCTAATAACTAAATTTTCTAATCCAGTACAATAAAACTGAATTTGTTTACGAAGATCCTCTAAAGCCTTCGACCCCCATCAATATCCGAATTATAATAATCAGCTGAACCTCGGTTAGGGAAGGCAGCACTCAATCTGAACGCTGTCGACACGCCCACAAATTAATCGGGTTACCGTTTGGTTAGTCACCATCACCTGTACCCCCTCCCACCCCCTATTTCTCATGTTTCTAGATATATAGCGAAATGAAGAGCTAAGGATTTATAGATTGAATTGAAACACCATCGTTACAAATTTAGTGCGATAAACTCCCAGTAGATGGGGCAGTTACGTTTGCTAAAATCACTAATTGAATGATCTCTTGGACTTTGTGTTTTTCAACACGCCCACAATTTTATTTTGTTTAAAGAGGTCACCGTTTAGATACCAACTATATAACTAAATGTATGCTAACTTTTGTTATGTAACCGTTTCGATAAACGCAAGTTTTAACATAGCTATACAACAATGTTCTTAATTTCCCCATACAAGATACTAACCGTGCGACGTCACTAAACTAGTAGGCGTTTATTGGGAAAATGCAAAAATGTAATTTTAATTGTTTTTTTTATTGTACCTCAGGGAGTTTTTATGAGATTGAATTCGTTTTTTCACCAATATTTTTATTATTAAGAGGTCAATCTATAACATACCAGAAAAAAAGGTGTTAAATTGCCTATTTATCTAATTTTCAAAAGGTCATCCTAATGCTCTGTATCGCCCATGTTTCTCTACTTAGCTTCCATTGAAGTGATTTTCTCAATGCCGATCTTCCAGACTCAGAATGATCGATTAAGGCTTGAAGGTAGTCTTCGCCACAGTGAGAGGAACTTAGTCTAAAGGTTGGGTGGGACTATACGCTCAGAGAGTAGCCCTGATCACGCATAGGTTCGGGTATGAAACGGTAGTGAAACACCAACGGACAATTGGTATCTGATTTATTTCTAATTCTTACGCTATATATACAAATAACACCTACAGCACACTACTACACATTCATCTCGTGTACTGTACGTGCAGACAATGCGTGGACCAGCTATTTTTCTGCATATTTCCCTTAATTTTGATTACTTGCATCTAGGTCGCTAGCCTTGCTCATTGACGCTGATGCAAGTATGTTTTCTGTTCTCTGAACAACTCTTATCTTACCTTAAAAGGACGTGTCTCTTCCAGCCAGCACGGCCCCGCATCGCGCCCATCAATAAACGCGGACGCAGCACCGCGAGAACACGGTCGAATTAGACAAGACGCTGCAGCCATACGTTACCCGATAGACCACGAACAGTGCCGTCTCGGCTAACTGCCTACACGAATACAGTGCTAGATGGGGTGGTTGGACCTATCGCCCTTCCTGGGCCCAAATTCAACGCAGCAAATGATAAATAACCGAGATGGGATCCTTTTTCATAATTGAAAACTTCTGATGCCGTTAGCCATCCATGGCTTTTGCGAAGGTCGTGGAAAAGTGTACCTAACCTTCGTCTATGAAATAAAAATGTTTGGAACATTTAAAGATGAAATAAGGGTAAACTGCCGGAGATATCACCAGGGTACATCTACTTTAGCGAAGTAACAGTTATGACATATATTAGAGACTAGAAAGTGTCCGCAACTTCGTTAGCCGAGGAGAAAAATATCATAACCATCTTATTTTGCGTTATCGAGTTTAAAATATACTATAATCATCTATGGATGTCCAGTTTCACGTGTACTAAAAATAGTAGAAATTCGTTAAGCCGTTTTGGCGTGATGAACCCACAACGACACATAACATCAAAAAAAAACAATGCGAATAGTCCGTAAACTATACCTTCAAATAAGACTATTTTCTATCACTTTATTTATATCTTCATTGTACACACATTTCATTTTTATTACAACTTATAATAGTATAGATGTACTTTTATATACTCCATTTTGACTGACGTAAATTTCACAGTGAATTATGTCGCTACAGTGGAAATGACCGGTGTAAGCTGCATTTACTATAATTATTAAGCCATATTTTCTTTAATTGTGTACTTATCGTATAAAGCAGCTGTAGTAGCAGAAATAGCGATATTATTATATCTTGGATATGTCCATGATACGACCAATACATCCCTCAATTGGCGACATCACAATGTCACATCGAATTCAGGCCCTGAGCTTACTTGGAAAATTTATGACTTCTTGTTGTTGACTCGTTGGACTGTGGGTGACATGTTCTTCACCCCTTTGGTAGAAGCATATATAACCTTGCAGGTTTATTATATTTTCCAAAGTGCTTGATTACACAAAGTTTTTCTCTGAAACTGGAAACTTTTCAGAACTTCAAAAACAAACCTAACACATTCACGCCCAGAAAACCTGCTAGATACAATTTAATGCTCACGTGGAGCGCTCTACCTATACTAAGTTTCCGCTACGCATTTTCCCATGTTTAGCCTGAGAAAATGAGAAAGTATCAATAAAGCTGAAGAAAATAATTCAATGTAGCTTTCAAAATTCGTAACCTACACGGCATCCTTGGGGTGTTAGAACATATAAAGTAAACTAAAAGTTCTCGGTTGTGGTGGTCATGCAAACGTCAGGATTTTTTTCAAAATCAAAATCAAAATGTTTTCGCACTCATGTTCGTATGAAATTCTTAAACTAACTTTTAGTTTAAATGTCACCTTTTTCACTCATTTGTTTATCAGAAAACTTATTTGTTTATAAGAAAGTCTTGTACCAATGTTGGAAATTACACGAATTGGGATTTTGAAAATTTTTGTCAATTTTTTCTGCGGAGATAGAAATACGCATGCACCAATACAGCATAATTCTTGATACGAGGCATTGTTTTTTACAACCATGCATGCGCGCGCCGCATCCCTGGTGCGCCGTGTGCGTCGCAGCCCAACAGCATTCTACGCATGATAGCCGACAGGTTTGACTGTCCCTACATGTTACACTGTGAGGGATTGCACTGCCCAGTCAGTGTTGTCTTGTTTTAAATGTAAGTTTTTGACCTACTAACTCTTTAGTTTGTAAGTTCTACTAATACACTATGTGTCCATGGTTACACGAAATAAAGATAAATAAATAAATAAATTAAATTATCAGGTGAGGCAGGAGAAGATGGCACTCCAGCGTCCACCCAAGAAGTCTAGTGGCTTGTTGTATTTGCATGAGTATTTTTTTTGAGGAAACTGCATGAAAATATGTGAATGTGAGCACAATAGGCTTGTGTCCTAAAAATGTGAGCAAAATAGGCTTGTGTCCTAAAAATGTGAGCACAATAGGCTTGTGTCCTAAAAATGTGAGTACAATAGGCTTGTGTCCTAAAAATGTGAGCACAATAGGCTTGTGTCCTAAAAATGTGAGCACAATAGGCTTGTGTCCTAAAAATATATAATTAGTCCGTCAGTTTGATTATCAGAAAATATTGGACACGTATTTTTTCTTTTGTCAATTAAACAAAAAAATATGAAGATACAGCTCGTCAAAGTTCCCCGTGACGTCACGCCATGCGACCGTTTTTTACACGGCGTGGCGTCATGCGCCCCCACTCCTAAACTTTGACGCGCTTTATCTTTGTCTATTTTTGTTTGATTGACAACAGAAAAAATACGTGTCCAATATTTTTTGATAATCAAACTGACGGATTATTTAGAAAAACATTTTTTTTACCCACGAAACTACCCTATTTATTGTCATATCTAACCAACCCTATTTCGGAAAAGCAAAGGAACCTCCATTAATTTTGTTTGGCAAACATCATTCCCTCATGTATTAGGAAACCAATTCCTACCTAAACCTATATAGCTTGTTGGTCAGCCAAGACGTTGCAGCCATATGCTACCGGTCAATAGACTGTAGTCTATGGCTACTAAACTTATAGCCAACATCTCAAACTAACTACCTCGAACGCATAAAGCTGCGTCGTCACTAGAGGTGTCGCTAAGGATGTGTGCACCCACCTATCGGGATCGACAAGCTCAGGTCTAAAAATAGACGACATTGATGTTTACAAAATTGGTGGTGGATACAAAATTGCCATTAGAAAGTTCCGCGTCCGTAAAATAGCCAAATCATTCATCTTTATAATAATTTACCAGATGATGCATTAAAATTACCTTTTCCAGATCTCAAAAAGTACTTAATAAGTCTCTAATGGCAAAGACATATTTTAGGGTAGAGGACTATTATACAGATAAAAATGTATGGCCCAAAACAGTAATCAATTAACTTACTTTTACCGGGACACAGTTCTTATAAGAAGGCATATCAGACGTAAGTCGTTTTAAAAAGATAATTCTGCATTTTTTTCAATTTTTTTTTTACTTTTCTAAGTAATTATATGTTTTCTTGGAGAACTACGCATTAATTTTAACTTAAAAATATATATGTATTTAAGATAGGCTAACTACTAATGATTGTAATAGATGAGAGTTTCTTTTTCAAATAAAAAATTGCAGGTAGAAGGTAAAAATATAATTAAAATGTTAGTTTCCGTATATTTCTGCAAAAATCGCTTTTAAAGACTTGACTTACCTCTAAGGCTCTTAACATCAGCAGCTCAACAGTCAGATAAAACAGTGTCCATCGCGTGACACGGGCCGTGTCACACTAATCCCGCGTCACGTCGCAGTCCCGTCGACGTGGGCGTGATAAGCCGTCAAGGCGTTTGATCTCAGTTTAGGAAGAGATAAACGTTGGTTGTCAACGCGGATGTAATAAATTGTATTATAAAGTCATGACAATAACATTTCTTTGTAGGGTTCCGTAGCCAAAATGGCAAAAGCGGAACCCTTATAGTTTCGTCATGTCCGTCCGTCCGTCCGTCCGTATGTCACAGGTGTTTTACTCAAAAACTACATGATGTATATTACTGAAATTTGGAGTGTAGGTGTCTTGTATAAGCTGCTACTTAGTTTGAAAGTTAAATAATAAAATAAAATATTTCTAGGAGGGGGGCACTCCATACATATAAGCGAAACAGAAAACTATTTTTTTTAGCAAATATAAATGTGTGGCACATATTTACAGATCTTTTAAAATATGAAAAGAATTATCAAGGTAAAGCGTAATAAATACTTTCAACGAAAATTGTTTTCAACATGATCCTGTATACCGTTTTTGAGTAATGGCCGAAAAACTGCGCTTCTCAGCAAAAGGGCTTAAGTGCCGTGGAGATACGCTCTTTTGCTAGTGCTCTTTTTCATATAGTATTTTTTTCATCTGTAGTGCATTTTTTGTATGAACGGCTGCGGAACCGTACACTGATCATGGTCCGACATGCTCTTGACCGGTTTTTTTTTTACATTACAAGCTTTACTTGCAATGTATATTCGATCGACTGGACTCTTGCAAGTTAAATTTGACATACTTCCCAGTTTCCGATTGAAATAAAATTTGGCATAAGTACTTATGCAAGTGCGGTGGCAATGCTGGCAATGCAATAGTATGATACCATCGAGCTGATCTGATGATGGAGCGGAAGGTGGTCATAGGAATTTCGTAATAAAATGATACAATCCTACCAAGCTTGGGCTTTCGGTGAGTAGTTGATGGAAGTTTAAAGAAAAGTACAGTCGGCAAAAAAAAAACCACTTTAATTTGGTATTAGTTCTTATTTATTGATACTTGTTTTTTTTTAATCTAATCACTTTGTTTCGAATTAATATAATAGTGACATTTGCAGTTCGAAAAAATCAGTAACTTTACTTTTTCTCGGCTTTGACAATGGGGAAGATGCAATCAATCAATCAATCAAAATATCTTTTATTCAAGTAGGCTTAGATACAAGCACTTTCGAATTGACAGTTACAATGAGAGAAGTCTTTACAATATGAGCCAACATTTGTTGCAAGGATTAGGGAAACCCAGAAAAACCTCTCATTATTATTATTTTTTTTCATTAGTTTTTCAATGACACCAATAGATTCGGTTTTTTATGACTTACAGAAATGTATATACTCGTATTGATACCCGTTGAACATGAAGCACTAGAAACGTTTAATCAACTATTTTTACCACCAGATGGTTATAGGATATTTTTTAGCCGACTTCGCTGATGAAAAAAAGATGGTTACGATTTTCTTCTCCTCTGCCGAGGTGCCTTCCTTCTAGTCTTATGAATAAGTTTATACAATCGGGCTACGCGATAAATATAATTTAAATCACACTAGTCACTGTAGCTCGAATATTCTGAAACTACAAACACCGTTATCAATAAACACTAAAAAACAGGAATCACTCCATTTATCACTCCATTGTAGGGTGACGTAGTATTGTGACCTGACAGGGATCACGGCTACTCAGTCAGAGCACTACAATCGGGACAAAAGGTCCCTTTGTGCTAATGAAGAATGGTCACTCTGTGTTTGTTGGATTAATTCGCGAGTTAATGGCGGGCAGCCGTCATTTGTTATATAAGAGCTAAGTGTGTTTTCTTTCTTCTGCTTGAGGTTTATGTATGCAAAATAATAGAATTTTCTTAATTTAATGGACTATAGTTGACTTTTCGAGTGGACGCCGGACTGTCAAATCCCCTGCATCTCCTGATGATGCCTCGTAGAGAGGCGAAACACGTGTCGAGGATTATACTGTCTGGTGGTGGTTTGTTGTATTTGCATGCATATTTTTTTGTGAAAACTGCATGAAAATATGCGTTTATGAGCACAATTTATCGTCACATCTAACAAAAACACAATTGATGATTGATTAACGATTGTTAATTGTTAGTACATTTGAAGGTACTTTGATGAAAATAATTATACAAGGATCCATAAGAGCCTTGTATATATTTTTTTTCATCAAAATACCTCTGGTTTTGGAAACATTTTTAGATGTTTGTGTGTTTGTAGGCACATCACGTCGGATTTTTGTTTAATTTAGAACATTTCGTCAATATATTATGGACTGTCTGTCTGTTCGTGTCATAACTAATGTCAGACAGCTGGGCGCGGACATAGCCCCTGCTTACGGGTTAATGCGAATTAACCCTGCAATTGATGGCGAGTGATTGCCATAATGTCCATGTGGTCATTATATTACATAAGGGCTACCTGGACAAAGCTGCTGATTTACTATATTGTATCAGTTAATCTACTAGCGTACAATTAAGATTATAAACGAATCAGAATTTGTCTGCAATGTCTTCCTTAGAAATAAGTCAGTTTTTGATTTTGCTCTAGCTCAACGAGAAAATCCTTATGATCACTTTGTTGTCCGTCAAGAACTTTTTTTCAGGAACGCGTGGAGGTATCAAGTTGAAATTAACATCAAATAGACAAGTACAGTGCGATCAAAAAGAGTAGAAAATAATTAAGGGCGTCACTTTCTACGTAAATGTCACATTTTTGACGCAAAATGCTTAAGAGTCCCCGGTAAGCTCGGCCGAATTTCACCTTCCCATACAAACGGAGTTTCGTTCTCATTTTGAAACTACATGTTGGATTGTAATGGAACTTTGAATATACAATGACATCAGGTCTAGGCCTATAATTATTTGGCTCCAATTCATATAACAAATGAAATGCAGCTAAAACAAGTTTTGTATGAAAAACTTAAATTCGCTGTTTTTTTTGTTATTATGGCATCTGAAGCTAAATAAACTAATTACAGGCCTGCATATACCTTAACTTATTCTAAGAACAAAGTTTCAGAGCAAACTAGCTAGTTATTTTAAAATGAGAGCGTAACTACGTTTGTATGGAGAACCGAGCTTACCGGGGACTCTTAAACATGGCAAGAATTTAGTATGGATTTTTTTAGTTCCATTATATTTAATTTCTACTCTTTTAAGTCGCACTGTACTTAAAGCTGTAAAAAAATCAAGTTTCTAAGTCAACGCTATTCAATTCAGAGATATAATCATTTAAAATGCATTTCCATACAAATTACCTTAAATAAAAGGTCCTCGAACAGTGCGTGCCAGTGCACCTACAGAACCATCGGCTACCAGAAAGAACAACTGGCCCTGGCAACATATAACGCACGCACTACGCAGCGTAGGATGGCCCCCGACTAGGTGGACGGATGACCTCGTAAGGGTCGCGGGGAGTCGGTGGATGAGGTCTGCGCATAATCGCACCCTGTTGCGAGCAATAGGGAAGGCCTATATTCAGCAGTGGACGTCCGTAGCAGATACTTATATAGATACAAATTGCCGTCCATGGAAAATCTATAGAGTTCTTCCAGTTGTCTTAGAAATGTAATTGAAGGTAGGTCTTATAGCATAACCCACGAAACAAAGTCTATCTCTGTCTATTTATGTCAATAACCAAAATAAAATGACCCCACACCGCGTACATTTTGCTTAGGAGTAGGGCTCTGCTTACACTGGATTTTCAATGATACGGCCGTTTTCAGCGTATATTTTGTCGGGAACGCCGGTTTTTGGGCTTATCTTACTTATAACTCATTCGAACCTGATACAAGAAAGAACATGTCTGTTCATGTTTTTTTTATAGGTATCTATGAAAATAAAGCACCTGAAAAATATTTTCCTGTACAAAATTGAGGTTCCTACTCTCTTTATGTTCCATATTTTCTATTCAATTTCGTTTCATTTTCATTTCTATGTATGTAACGCACTTGAAAAATATTTTTTCTTACTATATTTTGGGATACTTTAAGGTATTTTTTTTCTGCAAACCCATTAACTTTACATAAACTTTACCTGACTAAATGAATGTACGCATTTGTTTTATGTGAATAAATTTATCATTATGTAACGCAGTTTCAGTGAAAAATACTTTCCCATTTACCACCCGAAAACTAACACAACATAAACATCGAACAAACAAGCATAAAGCCACGCGACAATTGTACCCTTTTAGCTAAATGCCAAATGTCTAATCGTAAGAACCTAGCCACAACAACGCGCGATAGGCAGCGTGGCAAGCGAATTCCTAATACATTGCGTGTGATGCCAACTAACTGTTGTACGGCGAGCGTCTTGACCGCGCAATGAAGAGAGAAATACTCTCCGCGTCGTGTTGTCGTGGCCGAACCGTAAAACAGCCGCGTAATGCAGCGTGGTACGACGCGCCGGGCCATTGCGCGCGTGCTTGCAGGTAAAGGAGCGCAAGAGTGACTTTCAAAAGGTCTTACATCTGTATCGAAGCCATCTAGAAATAAGCCCTTCTGAAAAAACACTCCTCATTTGTCAAACAGAGCTACAAGCCCGTGCCTTTGGAATTATCGTCACTTACAAGTAAAGGTCAATTGGTGGGCAGCATTTGAAGAGTAATACGATCGCTGAACAAATTTACTTAAAACGAGTAATCGAATAGACCGATAAAATCAGAAACATCTGGAAAAATGCTGTAATTTTTCTGATTTAGTTGAACTAGCTACGAACATACTGTTATCTATTCTTATCTTCTAATCACAAAAAACGAAATCAAAATCGATTATTTCGTTCAAGAGCTATGATGCCACATACATACACACAGCTACTCAGTCAGTGTATCTGTTTCTTCCTAATCGTGCTATCTTTCACTCCTCCTGAAGATTTCGTCATAAACCTACTGAAATAAACTTCAGAAGCCAATAAACGATCCTGAAAATAATTGAAAACGGGTTTTCAGGCTATTTTGCCAGATGGTGGCCTAAAACGTTCTGAAAGCATGTTTCAGGCGCCTAAAAAGAGCGGGAACTGGGGTAAAATTTTGATAAACTAGTATGTTATAGAGTACCGCCGTAGCCTGAAACGGTATTTCAACCTGCTGAAAACGCTTCCAAGGCACGGAAAAACACGATCAAAGTTTTAGCACCAAAGCCACCGGAGTAACAATATTCCTGTCAACACATCCATTTACGAGTATATTCCCGGCATCTGCCCTTCCGACCGTTTGTCTCTGGTGCTATCTGAAGATGGCATCTATCCACCCTCGCCGATCGCCTCACAAATCAACCGGCATTGTCCAAGTGTCCTGAGTACTTGAGTGTAGACACACGCTTATCCCTGGTCAGGCTGTATTAGGCCGTACGGTTGGACTGAAGATCTAACTCGAGAACAGAGGGTCAAAACTTGAAAGTGTTAAAAAAAATTGTAACCGTCAAAAATATTTAATTTATTAATATGTTTTTGTGACATGCTTTTAGTGGCATGCATAGGGTTTTTGGGCAAGGTGGGCAGTTCTCCCATGCCTATATGGAGCCATAGTCGTTCAGGGCTTCAGGGTAGGCAGTTTCTCTGTGCCTGTATGGAGCCATGCTCGTTCAGGGCTTCAGGGTAGGCAGTTTCTCTGTGCCTTTAGTCATGTTCGTTCAGCGCTTCAGGGTAGGCAGTTTTTCTGTGCCTGTATGAAGCCTTGGTCTTTCAGGGCTTCAGGGTAGGCAGTTTCTTTGTGCCTTTAGTCATGCTCGTTTAGGGCTTCAGGGTAGGCAGTTCTTCTGTGCCCATATGGAGCCATGTTCGTTCATGGCTTCAGGGTAGGCAGTTTTTCTGTGCCTATAGCGATGATCGTTCAGGGCTTCGGGGTAGGCAGTTTCTTTGTGCCTGTATGGAGCCATGGTCGTTCAGGGCAGTGCTTTTGCGCCTGTATGTACCGAATGCCACTGGTGCCGACTGTACCGGTGCCGCTGTGCTTTTAAAGCATCTGACAACTCATCAAGACCCAAACTCGGTAGAATTGAGTTACTTTATTGCGAAGATCCGTAGTGTCTTAAGATGAAGGTTTTTAACCAGAATATTGCCAGTGATGACCCACGGCACTGAGACGTAGTCACCCAAAATGGGCCTCATAAGAAAGCTCAAGGTCACTCAAAGGGCAATGGAGCGACCTATTTTTGGAGTCGGTTCCCCCTGTTTTGGCATAAATTTTTTAGTCATAATTTAGCATGGCATATTCAATGTAGGCATAATTGACTTTTCGCATAAACTGTTTTGGCATAATCAAGGTTCGCATACTTTGATAACGCAGATATTAATTTGTCATAATTTGTTTGCGCATATTTTTGTTTGTCCGAATCATGTCTACGCATAAAATTAATAGGCATATTTTTATCAGACCGAAAATTATTTGCTCATAATCTTGCAGGTTATGTTTTTGTTAGATATATTTAATGTTGAAAATAAAACCATGTTATTTATATCTTCATATATGTTTCATTATCTTGTGATATAGGTAATGTTAGCATTTTGCCGCTCCGCTCGCTTCGCTCGCTCCGCTATACATAGTCATAATACAAACCTAACCTAACCTACAGTTTTCGGATTTTGACCCATTTTGACGCTCCGCTTTTCTGCTAGCAGATCGTTTTTGCGAAGGACGCACTTCTAACCTAACCTAACTTATTTTTCTGCTAGCAGTTCCTCTTTGCGAGGGATGCAGTTCTAACCTAACTTAACCCGCTTTACTTTTTGTATTTTAAGTATGCCAAGATAGATTCGGACAATAGATAATATGCCAAGTACCATTATGCTATACCAAATTATTCGTAAATATAATCGGCCTTCACAATAGTATGCGAATACAATTTCGGACAAATACATTTTCGGTAAGTTAGAACTTATGCCAAATAAGGTTTCTGCCACATAACCATTCATCGAAAACTGAATATGCCAAGTCTGTTATGCTAAAACAGTTTCGGACAAACAAAAGTATGCGACATAGATGGAACCCTTCGGAGTCTCCTCTCCATGCGTGATCGAATCAGAATTGAAGAGATCCGCAGAAGATCCAAGTCACCGACATAGCTCAAAAAGATGCTAGACTTAAGTGGCAGTTGGCGGGGCCGCTGGGGTAGAAAGGTTCTCGAGTGGAGACCGCGTACAAGGCGACGCATTGTGAGGAGGCCCCTAATAAGGTTGACCCATTATCTGGTGAAGATCGTAAGAAACCGTTGGATGAGGGTGGCGCACAACTGGTCGTTATGGAAATCCTTGAGGAAGAACTTTGTCCAGCAGTAGATGTCCTTGGACTGATATGTTTACAGAGTTCCATAACATACCAAAAGAACAAGTTTCAAAAATCATTTTTGTGACAAGCTTTAATTGCCTACTGTATTTTTCTTTGAACATCCTTTAACTACTCACCGAGGCGGTTCTAAAGAGCCCGAACTCGGTAGGATTGAATTACTTTATTACAGAGTTCCTATGACCACCTTACTGCTCCATCAGTCACCAAACTTACATAAGTATGCCAAATTTTAACTCAACTCGAAACCGGGAAGTAGGTCAAATTTAACTTGCAAAATTCCACCCGAACAAACATACGTTACATTGCAAGTTAAATAAAAGCAAAATAGCATGATATAGGTATTTTAATTTCAAAGAGTGAGAAATGGTAAAACTGGCACGCTGATATGCCAACATTACGCCTAGTTTGTTGTAATTTGTTTAAGGCCTAATTCATTATGGCTATTATAATGGCTGACGATATTGACCATTTGATAGGCGTAATTAACCCTTAATCAGCCTGTGGACTGCTTTCGTAGCCTGAATACTTAGTTATCATAAAGTAATAAAAATGAAGTGTCTGTACATTGAATATATTAAAAAAAATTGTATCAGACAATTTGGAGGCCATTTTAATTTAAATTATAATTTTAATGAATGATGATTTATTTAATGTAATAATATGTTACTTCACATTTAAAATATTAAAAATGAAATTCAAAATAGACAATGTTAAAGTGTAAAATGTATTCGCTAAATTAATTGTATTGTGAAAAGTAAATAAATGGCTATTCTATTCTATTCTATTTGGAGGTCTCTGAATCAAAAAATATTTTATTTTATGCATATTTGTATGTGACATTGTGGCGTCATCACGCCAAAAAAAACATTGTTAAAGTGCTTTATATTCTAAACGCAATAATAGGGAATAGGTATGCATGATTTTTTATTAAAAACTCATTCATGTAACAGTAGATATAAATATTTTTTCGAATAACTATGAAAATCACCATGATAGAAGCCATAAAACATTTAATTCTATCTCTTTCTAGCAAAAGTGCATTCCACCAGAACGTCAACTTTGTCAGGTACGAATGAGCTAAGGAGACAAATTTTCTAACTAAAAGCTTTGTCAGGTACGTGACGGCTACGACACCTACCTTAAAAACATATAAAAAATCCAAGAATTTACTACCAATACAAAAGCAAAGTTATACAATATTGACATTGGCAGAGTGCAAAGCAGGTGGAGGGGCCTAAAGGATCACAGCGCTCGCTACAGCTAAAATTGACATTTTTGTCGCTGACTTGAGCTGTCAAATCCATATTGCAGTAAACATTTTCTAATCGTTTTTGAGATAAAAATATGGTGTTAATGTTGGTGTAATAACACCAAAATTAACACAAGATTCCATTAATATTTTTCACAATATTTACTTACTTCTTGTTTGACAGCGGTGACAATATTGTCCATAATGGCCGCCTGTCACGTGGCGCTGACGTCGCGCTCGGTCCCAATATTAAAAATGTTCTATCTAACTTTCTTAGAAGTATGAGAATAATGGCGTCACGTACGTACCTCGGACATTTCTGCATTCTGGTAGAATGCACGAAAACAGTATTTAATACGGAGTTTATATTGCCGGAGTGCACTACATGTCGGACCTCATACGCATGACCTCGGACCTCGGACTACATGTTGGACGTAACAGTACAAGAACAGTACCTGACGGGCCTCTCTGTCAAAACGCTGTCTAATTAGTAGTTTATATAACTATAAAAAATTTAAAAATTTAAGAACCCCCAGGCTTGTTCTACTAAAAGCTGAATGTCTTGGCGACGAGTGCTCCGATTTTCATCAAACAAAGTTTTAGCTTTGTTTGATGAACTCGATGACACTCGGAATAAAATTATCTATGACAAAAAAACAGCACTCAAATTGGTTCATCCGTATAGACGCTACGATGCCACAGACAAATACACAGATACACAGAGTCACAGGCACGTTAAACTTATAACACCCCTCTGTTTTCTCGGGGGTTAAAAATGCATATGTCATGCGTATTTCTTGGCCGATTTTAATTTTAATTACACTTCTTGAAATCGTTTTTACGGTAGGTATTATGTTAAGAAATTTCACGTATTTACTCTATTCACTATATTCTTTAAATTATATGTTTATTGACCAGTTTTATAGGTTAACATGCTCTAAACTCCTTAGTAGCAATGAAAATGGCAGAAACTAGTAACAATCACGAATAAGCCCACAAAGGCGTTAGTAAACCTACCGGCTAAACCCACCGTGCGCCGGTTTGCCAACTTCACTCCGACCGTACTAATGGGTTTTGATGGCTATTAGATTGTACGCAGAGTCTATGGCGTACTAAGCATGTTTTGTGAGTATTAGTTTAAAAACCAGCCAAGTGCGAGACTGACTCGCGCACCGATGGCTCCGTACAAAATATATGCTACACACGGCCGTATCAATGAAATTGCAATGTTAGTAGAGCCCTACTCCTAAGCAAAATATACGCGGTGTTCGGTCATTTTATATTGGTTATTGACATGACAAACAGACATAAAATTAATCAGTTTTTAGTATTTGTTGATAGCGGCAACAGAAATATATCATCTTTAAAAATTTCAACTGTCTTACTATCATGGTTCATGAGATACAACCTGGTGGCAGACGGCAAGACAGACAGACGGATAGCGAGTCTTAGTAATAGGGTCCCGTTTTATCCTCTGGGTACAGAACCCTAAAAGCGGATCCTTTTGTTACTCATAATCGTTGAAAGTCATAACGATTTATGAATATATTTAGAAATTATTTTTCATAATTTTGAATTTGTTAAATTTTCGGGATCTTCAAAAATGTCGTCCTGTAGAAACCATTAGGTTAGGTTAGCTTTGTTTTATGATAATCCTAAAAAGTTAACATTATGACTTTTAATTTAATATCATTCAATATTTAAAAAAAAAACGACTTTCCTAGAAAAACCGGCCAAGAGCATGTCGGACCATGCTCCGTGTAGGGTTCCGCAGCCGTTCATACAAAAATGCACTATAGATGAAAAACCGAGGGTTCCAGTTAAGTCTGCACCTGATATCTTTAGCACTGCATACAAATGAGGTGCAAACTTAACGCAACCGGGTTCTTCGAAACAGACAAACTTCGGGCAGAAACGACTAGATTCAATGTGTTATTTATTGAGAACATTGGGCAGGGCGAGAGTATACACCTACACTCGAAATACATAACCCAACTTCCAACATAGTCGCGTAAACAGCACATGCCAACACCAGTTCGATTCTTCCAATTTCCGCTTTTCTGACAAGCACTAATAAACAATCAATTAATTAACTTCCCACTTCGTGTACACGTCACCTGCTCTAAACCGAACCGAACCGGTTCTAAGCGGTTAAAAGCGGTTTGATCCCGCGACTCCAACTTAGTTTTGTCACTTCGCCCGCAGGATTCTAAAGCTGGTGTATAATTGAAGATTGCAGTTCTCGTTCTACCTGGGGCCTAATTCCATGGGACAAAAGGCATATATCAGAGATATCACTTCGTTCGCGGAGCAAAAGTCACTACCCCTATTTTGCTTCAGCGTAGTTGGGTAAAAAGTAACCTATAAGCACCTGTGAATACCCAGCTACACGTGTACCAAAAATAGTTGAAATCCGTTTAGCCGTTTTGACGCCATGAAGCCACAACGATATATATACAAACATACAAAAAAATCAGTTCAGTAATCTCCATACTCCGTTAAAATCGTATTTTAGATGATATCTTGATACTTCATTTTTACATCTTTATGTTATAACTAGCTGTTGCTCGCAAGACGCAATTTATAGCTTACAATGTTTCACCCCCCTTTTCGTCCCTAAAAGGGATGAACTTTGACATAAATTATAGCCTATGTCCTATTCTGATATATAAGGTACATAACTGGAAAGTTTCTTAAAAAATCGTCCAGTAGTTTTAGAGATTAAGTGGAACGTACGTACATACCTTCACGTTTATAATATAGTAATGATCAGGATATGGATAAAAGTAGGTATAGATTATGTCTTATGTAGCTGATCAAAGAAAGAGGTAAAGATAATGTTAATACTATCCTTATCGTATATAAAGTATGTGTCTTCACGATCCAAGTCCCGTCTGTCACGCGTTAATGTCGCACATCACTGTGCGACACCGCTCACGTGTTGACAGGGAACAAAGTGCAAGTTTAGAAAAGAAGCATTATAAGTGTTGTGGGTTGTAGAGGAGCGAGTTGAGTTAACGCAACATCCGATTCTAAAATATAATAATGTGTTGATAATATCGCGCGGCGTTCAAATACACGAAGAACCAACACACGCACAATGCGCGCGCGGCGCGTCGCAAAACAACAAACATCATTCTTATTTTTCCTTCAAACCGAATATAAAACACGAAACACCGAGAGAGAACACTTTTTTCTATGCGCGCGCGCAGCACAAGCGACGACTGATCGAACGTACGATAGCGCTAGGACGCGCAATCGACATCGTCACCATCGTCGGTCGTATAGAACGATTTGATTTTTTTTTTATCTCAGGTGGAGCCATACAAAAAAAAAAAAAAAATTTGATATGCCAGTATGTATATGTATTTACATACATATGAACATAAAAGGGGTTGTGGGGGTAAGACGGAACGGTGGGGTGGTAGGTTAGGAGGGGGGGGGGGGGGGGGGTTGAAGAGGGGGTTTGCTGTGTTTTTCAGAGGTACGTTTGCGTAACGCATTCTCACGTACAAAATTATAAGGGACTAGAAGGTGCCCGCAACTTAGTCGGCGGATGCGAAATACATCATCTGTGAATTCAGCTGTCACGGTTCATGAGACACAGCCTGGTGACAGATGGACAGACAGACAGACGGGCGGACAGCGTTTTACCCTTTGGGTACGGAATCCTACATTTTTTATTGATCCTAGTTATAGTCTTTCTCTTACACATAAGGTTGCGAATGACAGGAAGCTAGTATGCAAATCAGTATAACCGTTGTATAACTTTGGAATATGTCGAATAGAGGTCTAAGAGAGGTTTTAGGTACAAAGGGAATTTGCTAGAATGCTAGGAAGGTGTTAGGAATAATGTTTGTGTCTACTGTCTAGTGCACACGGAATATTACCTACGTTAATATCTATATTATTATAAAGTTGCAAAAGTAAAATGTCCATATATGAAGGTGTAATGTACATACGTGCCACACAGACTTAATATTTAAAGCTTGTTACTTATGCGCGTCAAGAGCTTATATTTTTTCTTTTTACCGTTTCGTAAAATTAAATGTGGTACCTACAATTTTTTTTATAAAATACTCTTAAAACTCGAATTTGATAACGTAGTGCTAATTATAAAGCTAGATTCCACTAGTTAAGATCACCTGTATAGTTGCACACCAGGACAGCTACACCGCAATCCATTAAGCACATAAACCCTGTGTACACTAGACTGCTTGTATTGGGAGACAGTGTTGTAAATTGAAGTCTCAATTAACCTCATAAATTGTTATTGTTTCCAAATTGAAGTGTTTTGGCTCCAATAAACATCTACGTAATTTAACTAATGATCTCCGCCGAGGACCTCCACTTAGACCAGTCTTGCGTTACCCGCAATAAACGGCTTCCCATGATCCTCAGAAAACTGTCTGTTCTCCTTATAGGGGACCTACGCTGCGTCTTCCAGATCCTGGTCGCGATTCGCGAACCTTTGCTATTACCCATTACGACGTCGTAAATTACTTGTCTGAATTTAGCTCATAAATATGTACAATAAGTTTTAATCTCCTTTTACCTAGTACAATTTAAGCTAAAGATAAAACACAAAGTGCCAGGCTGATAATCCACAGTCCAAATTTACTAGACGTTACCTTAACTAGTAAATAAAGGCCAGAATCGATCAAGTAGCACATTGCGACACTGGGACGTCGTAAATTACTCGTCTGAATTTAGCTCATAAATATTTACAATCAGTTTAAATATCCGTTTTAAACTTAAACCTAGTACAATTTAAGCTAAAAATAAGACACAAAGTGCCAGACTGATAATTCACAGTCCAAAACTATACACAATCTCACCTAGTAAATAAAGGCCAGAATCGATCAAGTAGCACATTGCGACACTACGACGTCGTAAATTACTCGTCTGAATTTAGCTCATAAATATTTACAATAAGTTTAAACGTCCGTTTAAACGAATATCTAGTACAATTTAAGCTGAAGATAAGACACAAAGTGCCAGTCTGATAATACACAGTCCAAATTTACTAGTTACAACCTCAAACTAGTCAATAAAGGCCAGAATCGATCAAGTAGCACATTGCGACACTACGACGTCGTAAATTGCTCGTCTCAATTTAGCCGCTACAGCGGGGCTTATTGATAGGCCGTTGTCGCCTTGAGATACGGCCGGCCAATTTGTACAATTACTGGTTATCAATTAAACGGGAAAAATTGGCTAGCAGTTTAAAATTGGCTGTGCTGGAGATAGGAAATAAAGTGTTGAGGTTAAATGTGAGGTTGTAGCTGTTACGTTACGAGGTTGTTTTTATTGTGAAAAATGCAATGCACCAATAATGTTTTTGATACGAAATTCATTCATAAATAAGGTATTTTTTGCTAGCAGTTACGAATTGACTGGTTTAGAGATAGGCTATTAAGTTTTGAGGGTGAATGTAAAGTTGTGCCTCAAGAATTGTTTTTATGAAGAAAAATGCAAATAAAGTTTTTGATACAAAAGTTGAGTTACGGTCCGTCAGATTGTACAATTACTGGTTATCAATTAAAAAATGGAATAATTGGCTACCAGTTTAATAATTGGCTATGCTGGTGATAGGAAATAAAGTGTTGAGGTTATATGTGAGATTGTAGCAGTTATGAGGTTGCTTTTATTGGAAAACATACAATGTAACAATAATGCTTTGATACAATATTCATTCATAGTAAGTAAACTTTTTTCCTAGCAATTACAAATTGGCTGGTTTAGAAATAGGATATTAAGTTTTGAGAGTGAATGTAAAGTTGTGCCTCAAGGATTGTTTTTATGAGGAAAAACGCAACGTAATACTTTAGATACAAAAGTTGAGATGGGGTCAGTCAAATTGTATAATTACTGGTAATGAATTAAACCAGGGAATAAAGAAGTATTTAATTTAAAAATTGGCTGGGCTAGAAATAAAAAATCAAGTATTGAAGTCATTAGACTTCAACACTTCAAGTGGTGGTTCGTTGTGTTTGCATGCGAATTGTAGAAACCGCATATAAATATGCACATCTAACTAAGGCACTATTTTGCGAAATAGCAAAGGAACTATAATCCATTTATCCGAATTTGGTATTCCTCAAAGTAACGCCTGAATTTAATTTTACTTAAAATGTAGCTAGTATTTTCTCACTTCATACAAATATCGAAGACCAATAAAGACACGCTGTGTTAATATAAACATGAGATTTTCAAAAGGTCCATGAACTTGTCAGTCACATTAATAATGCATGCTACATCTTAATCTGGAGAGCTATTAATAATCATCTGTGACCCAAAATTGGTGAACATTGACGTCGGCGTTACAAGCAAGCAAGCGGAAGAATCGTAGCGACAGCTCCGACACCTGAATAACAACTATGGGGGATGTGTTTGTCTCCCTGCTGAACCACAATAAATATTATCTATCCATACTAATATTATAAATGCGAAAGTGCGTCTGTCTGTCTGTCTGTTACCTCTTCACGCCTAAACCGCTGAACCGATTTGGATGAAATTTGGTATGGAGATAGACAGTCCCGGGGACGGACATAGGCTACTTTTTATCCCGGAAGAATACCCTTATCCGCGATAAACGAATTTAAGGAGGACGAAGTCGCGGGCAAACGCTAGTACTATTATAAAGTTGTAAAAGTGAAACAATAAGTTGAAGATATTTTCAAAAAAGAAGGTGAAACGAAAAATATTTCTTTTTACTTTTTGTATATGGCTTCGTCACGACAAATCGGCTGAACAGATTTCTACTATTTTTGGTACACGGGTAGCTGGGTATCCACAGGTGGTTTTAGAATACTTTTTACCCGAATACGATGTCGAAAAAAGTGGGGTTATTGACTTTTTCTCCTTCACGAAGGAAGTTGCGGGCACCGTTTATAGTTGTCGATGTGAGACAAACACTCGTTATTAGTAGCCTTTAGCGGGGAAGAAAAAAATCATAACCCTTTTTAGGGTTCCGTAGCCAAAATGGTGAAAATGGAACCCTTATAGTTCCACCATGTCCGACCCTCCGTCCATCCGCCCGTATGCCACAGGCATTTGACTGAAAAACTGAAGATGTATATTGATGAAATTTGGATTATAGGTGTCTTGTATAAGCCGCTACTTAGTTTAGTAGTTACATAAAGTTAAATAAAAAATTAAATATTTTTATGAGGTTTCCTTACATGTAACAGAAGGTGGAACAATTTTTCTTCAGCGAACATCAACGTGTGGCACATATTTCGACAATTCTTCTAGAAACACTCTGAGAATTCTAAATTTTTATTAGGTATTGAAATTTTCGGAATAGAAATGTTTTCGGAAATATATGATCTGCATAAATTGTATCTCCCCTTCTATCTTGTAAACTGTATGTCAAAAAAAAACATTACAGAGATAAAGCTATACTTTCGATGAAAATTATTTTCAACATGATCAGATAAATCATTTTTGAGTTAATGGCGAAAAACTGCGCTTCTCGGCAAAAAGACGTAAGCGGCGCGAAAATATCTTTTTTTGCTGGTGCAGTTTTTACATCGTTTTTTAGGGTATTTTCATCTGTAATACATTTATTTGTAGTAATGGCTACGGAACCTTACTCTGAGCATGGCCAGACATGCTCTTGGCCGGTGTGTTACTTCAGAGCAGTAATAGTATTCGGAAGGCCAGCCGTCTTATGTAATGACGACGCAGAAACGTAGACAAAAAAAAGATAATTATTTTAGTCGTTATTTACAATTTTAGACAGATTTGTTCGGGTCCAAAAGTTGATTCACCCAGAAACGTATGTTATTTGAGCTGAAAGCATTGTACTTAAAATAATTAATAGTGTAAAAACACTAGAAGAACACGCTTTATAAGACTTTTCTAACAAATCCAAACACAGCTATGATACGATGTTCCATCATGAAGTTCCTGTTCATATCTCCCGGCACCATCATCAGATCAGTTCGACAGTACCATATTATTGTATTGTCATCAGAACTACATACAGCTGCCAATTTTCATGACGCTACGATCCTTGGAAGATCGTTAAATTAGATTCCATTACATAGTTACATACAGGTCGACCTAATAAAAGCGTGTTAAAAACAGATCGGTATTACAACCAAAGTAAGCCAATTTATTTTCAGACCAAATTCTCTTTTTGTTTGTAAAACCAAATTAGCCAGAATGTTCCGGTAACTAAGGCTCCATCGCATCGTAAAAACCTGAACAAAACTTCAATCAAACTTCACCTGATCTGCAGCGGCCCAAGGGACGGTTCACGGCTTCGATTCCGGCCCGTTACATAAACATGGCAACACTATTAAAAGTTAGACTCGTTCTGTAAGCCAAAATATTATTCGGACTACCTTCCTTCTATCTCGACGCAGCGATAGGGTTGTCAACATACCATACTGCTTTTGCATTTGACGAAAACTATTTTTGTTAATTCGACACAATATTTATATAAATAATAATTGACACCATGCTTTTACTTCTATTGCTATTAATTAAGGTTAAAGTTGAAAATTGGATTGAAGATAAAAATATAATCTATACTATTAAAAAGTTGTAAAAAATAAATGTCTGTACATTGAAGATATTTTCAAAAAACTGATTGTAGCGGTCTATTTGGAGGTCACTAAATCGAAAAATATTTGTTTGGATTTTTTGTATGTTAGTATGTGTCGTTGTGGCTTCATCACGCCAAATCGGCTAAACAGATCTCAACCATTTTTGGTATACGGGTAGCTGGATATTCACAGATGGTTATAGAGTACTTTTTACCCGACTGCGCTGTCGAAAAAAGAGGGTTTATGACTTTTCTCCTCCGTATGTTTCTTTAAACAACTTACAAACGTTTGATATTCCTTCTTATAAGTACCTTGTCCCGGTAAAAGTTACTTATTTGGATTATGTTCTTTTTTGTCTGTTAAATAGTCCACCCTATAATATGCCTTTATTATTAGAGGCTTTTTAAAGTATTTTTTGAGAGCTGGAAAAGGTAATTTTAAAGCATCATCCGGTAACTTGCCGCATGCATTTGACTCCTCTGGTGATGCAAGTGTCTATAGGCGACGGTGATCGCTTACCATCAGGCGACCCGTCTGCTCGTTTGCCCCCTGCGCCATAAAAAAAAACTTATTATAAAAATGTATACATTGACCAACCAATGATTTGGCCAGTATACGAACGCGCATCTTTCTCGAAATACATCGGTGTGTTCGTGGCATCAATTATTGCTCGGTGGAACCGATTTTGTCTAATTTTTTTGAGTTTAAAACGCTTGATCGAGAATGTTTTCAGCCATGATTAAAAACAATTTGTTAAGCCGTTTTAAGATCATCAGTTCTTTTTCTAGGTGTGTCAGGTATTTATTTATAATTTTTACCTTTTACTTCTTATCATTTTGGACCCCTAATGAAAAACGAAGACGACTCGTTTGGGCTATGTATTTAAAAATTGAATTAGTACTTGTTTTTAATTATTAAACCGAGGCTATCATTATCACCTCAGTTATAAATAATGATTTCCCATTATTACCCGTCAACGGTAGTCCGATAACATCATTACGTAATGATAAGTCGACAGGTATGTCGTATCGTATTAAGATGATTACCTCTATTTCGGCCATACGTCCAACCGGCTCGTTGGTCTAGGGGTATGATTTTCGCTTAGGGTGCGAGAGGTCCCGGGTTCAAATCCCGGACGAGCCCAATTTATTATTTTATTATTACAATTTTTAAATCTTTCTGAAACGCTAGCATAGAATTGAATTTCGAAGACTATTAACATAAAAAAATTATATTTTCTTCTGTTTCCGCGATTATTACTCATTGAAATAAAACAATTTAACGGATTATATCGCGTATATTATCTCATTTTAGTTTCCGACAGCTAAAGGAAAATACATCTTTTCTCAGTCCTCCCGTGACCATGGAAAGCTGGAAAGTTTCCGAAACGTCGGGAACTAAAATGAGATAATATACGCGATATAATCCGTTAAATTGTTTCATTTCAATAAAAAAATTATGTTTTCGAAAAAGAGGTGTGTCCATGTCCAAAGTCCCTTACATTACATGATGCCGCGCTGAACGCTGCGCGCTCTCCGCTTTCTATCTTAAGAACGGTTTGAGCGCATAAAAAAATATTAGGACAAAATACCTAAATCGCAAATTGTATGGAGCTATAGAACCCGTGATATTCGCGAAAACGAGACACGAGATTTTATGAAACTTTTGAGACAACTTTTAGAACGTTAAAATGCAGTTATACGAGTTGACAAGTGTACAGCTTATTAACTCTCATTTCGAGATGAAACCCCTAAAATGATGCTCTATCATGTTGTTCTCGAGCTTTTCTACTAAAACGCCTGATTTATTGACATAATTTCCGCTATCCACGGCCCAGATTACTTCGTTTTAATAAAAAACGTTAGTAATGAACTAATGAACTTAAAATAATAAATTCAAATTATACATAAGTACTAGCTTCTGCCCGCGACTTCGTCCGCCTTAAATTCGTTTATCACGGATAGGGGTATTTTTCCGCGATAAAAAGTAGACGATGTCCTTCCCCTGAACATAAACTATCTTTATAGCAAATTTCATTCAAATCGGTTCAGCGGTTTAAGCGTGAAGAGGTAACAGACAGAACGACAGACACACATTCGCATTTATAATATTGGTATGGATATGTAGATGGTTATCATGGTTGGTTTATCACTTTCGTCATAATCAATTAACCCACTGCTGAACCAAGATCTCCCGCAGAATTTCACAAAGAATTTTCGTATTGCAGGTGGCAACCCTGGCGGGTCAGAGGAAGTCCGGCGGAGTCCGCTTGTCTTATAAACATGTGTCCTGTATCAGCGCATAATCTGTCGGATTTCCCGATCAGCACCGCTATCCACTGCCCAGATTTGTTCATGGCATAACCTTACAAGTTACTATACAGTAACGAGTCATTCAAGCTACAAAACGTCGCTTACCTAACAACACCGTGTAAGAGTTTCATAATTAAATGTAACTTGAGCCGACTCATTAGATAAGAGACGAAAATCATGCAGAAAATACGTTATGGCTTGCAAGGTGTCAGTCAACCTTTTTTTGATAAGTTGCGCTACTCAACCTATATTTATTGAACACTTTATTTTCACAAATAAGAGGGGATAGATACTGAATATACAACTAAATGTCTAGTTTTAACCGCATGGACGTTGTGGCAGCCCTGGTGGGTCAGAGGGAGTCCGGCGGAGTCCGCTTGTCTCATAAACATGGGCCCTGTAACAGCGCGTAATATGCCGAATTTGTCGATCAGCCGCTATTCACTGCCCAGATTTCTACTAATATATCCTATTAGTATCCTAAGTAGTCACAGTACGATACGCTATGACAATACGAGCTGAACACTGAGCTATACCGCTCAAAATCTACAACATTGGTTTGCATGACTACCAGTCATACCTACCTTACCATTATCACTCAGTTGTGATAACACTGTTTCATTATCATAATAAATTTCTACAAAGCTACACGCAGAATTTAAAATCTAAACATAAATATCGTACATTGCAAGTGGCAGCCCTGGCGGGTCAGAGGGAGTCCGGCGGAGTCCGCTTGTCTCATAAACATGTGCCCTGTATCAGCGCGTAATCTGCCGGATTTGTCGATCAGCCCCGCTATCCACTGCCCAGATTTGTTCGGGGCTTTGCCGTCGATACGGCACATACGTTTTGCTTTTCTTGCCCGCTGTTTATGGCCGTGTGGCCAGGTGGAACGAATGGTTCGGGCGCTGATTGAACGGGTTTTTGGATTTTGGAATGGGTGCGGAGTGATGGATGATGATAACGTTGGCGGAGATCAAATACGGGAAACTAGTTGTGGAAGTGACGGGATTAAATGGACTCGTAGCATTTGGAAATATGCTTTTGGTGTTTGAGTTTGCTTCAAAGTTGTGTTTACGAAGCCTGAGCACACAGGCTGTAGGGCATACAATATACATACTCGTATAAGTTGATGTAAAAAATACATTAATAAGATATAATATAAATATTATTCAAACTCAGATTATGACCTTAATTTTAAATCGTTTCCTCATGAATCTGGCGAGTCTGTGACACCGATGACCTGGTCTGTTTAGCAAAATTGGCAAAATTTATTTATTACCATATAAATTACCAACTTTAGCAAAATTGGGTAAAAAACATATGGCAATTTTAGTAAGTTGTGAAACGATGGCACCGACTCCAAAATAACATTAATTGTGTATATGTTTCAACATTTTACACATTCTATAGACGGCACCGACGCCAAAAACATGACTAATTGTATATACTGTATAGATTGAATAGAAAAACGGTTACTTAATTGTAAGTAAATTGAATAAACTAAACTATGCTGTTTTTTTGTGTTTTCTTATTGGTGTCTGTTTTTTTTTTGACGAAGTTTATTTATTACTATAAATACTTTTAAAAAATCTGTACCATACCTATTTACCACGCAATTTTAAGACTATATCTAAATCGGTATCGCAGTAAATGGCTTGGTGTAGTCGTAATTATCATTCATTACTGACAAGTAGCAGGTTCGACGTGTCGATGCGACACCTCTGGTAGATACAAACGGTATTTCATAGAAACACATAGAATACAGTAGTGTCGCAGCGACACGTAGCCTGCTGCTGCTGTTTGTGATCGGCTACGAACTTGCACCTTTAAACTATATCAATTTTTCGTGTAAGCGTATCTTAGGATCATCATAACCCAAAAGACGTCCACTACAACATAAGACAAAAGACCTTCCCCAAAGAACACCACCACTGTTTAACCTACACTATTTAATGGTCCCGGTGACAATATATATCTCCCTGTAAAATGTGTCCAGGTATTTGTCTGTTGCATGAATATTGCTATGCACTTTTTTTTTTTATTGTAAAATCTGACATGTTAAATTACCCTTGAGGCCTACTTGCAGAATAAAGTTTTGAGTTTAGATTTTTTGCTTTTTTCAACCTTATGATCAGTATCATATTATTACGCCTATTATACTTCAATCGGTAAAGTATTAGAATTGGCTATTATTTGTATCATATTTTAACGCCCCTGCAATTTCAATTAATTACAATACCCATCCAGCAATCAACCACTTCCCGGCCTAGGCAA
Source organism: Hedya salicella (assembly GCA_905404275.2). NCBI lineage: Eukaryota > Metazoa > Arthropoda > Insecta > Lepidoptera > Tortricidae > Hedya > Hedya salicella. The sequence goes on from FR990104.1 coordinate 2,488,447, forward strand.
ATGGCAAAATTTCGTAAACAAAATCATGTAACACCGAAAATTTCACTAGACCTACACGTACTAAGTACCATCAAACGGCCGGACGGACCGACATGGCGGACATTTTACACACTCGGCTCAGTTTGTGCTCCCTACCGGACATATTTAAGCTATTTTATTTATTTTGAGATACAAAAGGCCTTATCGGCGGATATATAGCCACGGTTAGTGTTCGCAGTTGGCTATGTCGGTGTATATTTAACTAAACCTTTTAGTTGGCAGAATGCAGGGTACAAAAAACCAGCGGGGTAGAAAGACACTTTTATGTTAATCGAAGAAAGTAATGTATTCATTACAGATTGTGTATAAAAATATTCAAAACAAGAAGATGCAGCTTCGTTCGCGGAGGAGTAAAAGTCATAACCCCTCTTTTTTTTAGCGTATTCGGGTAAAAAGTATCCTATAACCATCTAGAGTATACAGCTACCCATGAAAAAAAAATTAAATCCGTTTACCCGGTATCAAGCCACAGCGACACATACGAACACACAAAAAATAAATTCAGTGACCTGCGAATAGTCCGTTACAATATTTATTTTTTAAATATCTTTAATGTACAGACATTTCATTTTTATAACTATAATGCTCGTAACAACTTTATTGCCTCAAAATTCACAGGATGTTTTACAGTAATTAGAAATATAAACAGAAAGGCGTGGGGACATGGAAGATGGATGTTAACACAGCGATATTACGACCGTACGATGCGATGCGTAGCGCAGACGAATGCTCTCTATTCAATTGCTCTGTCGTTACTGTCGCGCTAAAGTGGATAAATCTAGGTGCGCGCGTTATATAACTTTATAAGATGATAGAGATATAGATGTGACTAATTGCGCTGTAACGGATACCAAGTTACCAACCGTAGATATTGACTACCGCGTCCAAAACGGCCTAACATCATCAACAGACCAAATATGATTCATGTTTACACAACAGTAATAAGATCAAATTCCATCACATATAGCTTCGACAAGAAAGTTCCCTAACGCTGTACCAAAATGGATGGGTCAGCATAATTTTTACTCTGTACAAGAATACTAAACTATACTAATACTAGCTAAAGAATAACAGCACATTGCTATATTGAATTATATATAGTGTATTATTGTAATGTAGGAAAATAATTTGTTGCATTCATTTGATATCATATTGAGGCTACTGTCTGATTTTATCTATATAAATTTTGCATGCCCATCTAAAGGTACAAACATTACTGAAACTGCTGACTAATCTAAAATGTAATCCATCCTGTTGCACGTATGTTTGGCAAATAAAAATATATCATTTTTAAAATATTTTATTTCATTAATCTTGATGTAGGAGTGTAAACCTTGGACGCTGCCTAACTCAAAAAGACCGAAAGCAAGCGTAGAGAAGGCAGTAGATTCTAAGGCCAAGATAGGCTGAAGAGAAAATAAGTTGGAAGCAAAAAGATAACAACTAGACGAGTAGTGAAGACGCCAAATATTATTGGCGAGACTAATGCCACATGTCTCCTTTGGTTTGACCACCTGGATAGGACGATCGTTTAATTTAGAAAACCTAATCTTCCTTTAGTTGCGTTTGTTTTACTGTATTTTTTATTGTAAGACCTGTCGTTGGTCTGTAAAGGGGACAGATGAAATGAGAATGCATGTGGCAGAAATAAGAATGTCACGATGGATGTGTGGTGTGACGAGAATGGATTACGTTTAAGGTATGAGTATGTACGAAAAAGTCTGGTTGTGAGCTAACCGACTATTGAGATGCGAAGAGACAAGAGCCACGTAACGAGACAAGAGTTGTGTGAATGTGGCTGTAGAAGAAAAGGAAGACCAAAGAAGAGACGCATGGAATGTGTGAAAGATGACATGATTTAAAATGTAATTAAGCAAGGAGATGACAGGTGATAGGAAAGTATGGAAGGAAAAAACATGCTCCTACCCCAAATTAATGGGATTTATCTACGAATATCTATCAGCCACGGACGTCCACTGCTAAACATTGGCCTTCCCTATAGCTCGCCACACAAGGCCGTCTTTGTACTTGCGGGGGCCCTCGGGCACACAGGAATCCCTCCAACACTCAAAATTGTGGGCCCTGGGGCACTCAATAACACAATCTGAGACCTCCTTGGACTGTGAAAAAAATAACGTCGTTCTGATTTTTCGATGCTCCCGTGAGTTTGGGGGCCCTGGGCACAGGCCTCGTATGCCCTTATAGTAAAGACGGAACTGTCGCCACAGAGTGCGATCCTGCGCAGACCGCATCCACCGACTCCCCGCAACCCAGGTCATCCGTCCTCCTAGTCAGGATTATTAATAAATGAGATAATGGCAGGGGAATGATGATTTTTTTTCATATACAGCTTAAACAATCCTCTAATGCGGACACGCATACCCCCCTGACGTCGTGCCTATAAACAAGCCTTCTCATAGTTTGGGCCGCTATCGGACTTTGACGGTCGAGGGTAGTTTTAAAATCGTCCCCCACCGGCAGTTGTTAATAATTATGACCCCTGTTTTTGGGTTTAACGTTTTACCCTAGTAATAAAACGTAAGTTGGGCAACGCGAGATTGTGTCATGTCTAAATGTCTACGGTTTTAATAAAGGTTGATTAGATTTTGGACTAATGTAGGTCCTTTGGAATAGACGTAGTTATATCGTGAAATGGGTACAGTTGTGAAATTTGTCATGAAATGCGGTCAAAGTTCAATTTGGTTTGTTAATGTGATTTTGTTCTGTTACTACGCATTTATTGATTTTGACTACTTGGCAGTAATAGATAAATGGGCAATATTTCTGAGCGTTTTGACCGCTCGGTTGAATAGTCATTTTTGTCTAACGATTATCGCCACAACGGAAAGACAAGACGCAATAACTTCGGCCAAAATAAACTTAGTCTCGGTACGGTACGGTAGTCTTTCGATTTCATAAAAAGTTAATTCTGAATATCATTTATTTTAAAGATATTTACTGAGACGACAATGACGAATAATAAACGCCCTTAAAAACGCTAAAGATATGCCCTAATACAAACAATTTCATGGCACAGCGCCTCAATGATTTTAAAAATGGAAGAAGAGCGGCTTGATCATTTTAAAAATGGAAAAAGTAAGGCCAGTTTGGGTTTGTACTGGTTCACGAGTCAGCGCCATCTATTGACGTGTAATCACAATAAACAATGGTAAGTAGCAGCATAAAATCCACTATCGTCGACGGCTGAGTTAGGACCTAACAATTTCAGCCGGTAAAAATAAACTCAATTGAACAATTTAGGTATTTTTCTAAACGTAATGACACTCTTTTCTTGAAGCACATTTTGCTAAAATGGCCTTAGATATAGGTATGGCACCAGTAATATTTATTTCTATGGCAGAGAGGATTAAGATAGGTTTTGACGATGTTTGGATATAAATAAACTGATATGTAAAATTGCCCTTAAATTTGAATCGAACCTAACTACTTAAACGGATTGTCAAAATGGCGGAAGGTCACTGTTACTATATACAGCTGTTTGAGAATGATTTAAAAAGCAATCATCAAAATGACCATGTCGAATCAAAGCGATGATTTGTATTGTGTATTCTAGCACTCGTTGCAATGAAACTGATTTACATAATAGTTTCTAAAACTAGTTAAAGAAGCGGCGCCATCTATTGGCATGTAATCATAACAAACAAATTGATCAACAAGCATCAAAATTACCATTTCAAATCACAAGAAACGTTGTGAATTAAAATGACCACGACCTCGGAGTATATTATGGAGTATATTAAACCTACAATGGCACTCTTTGTTACAACGACTCTAGTTTATACAATAGTTTCTGTGACTAGTTAATGAGTCAGCGCCATCTATCGGCGTGCAATCACAATAAATAATGGTAAGTAGCAGCCCACAACCGTTAGCGAATTATGACAGCAACCCGACACTTAAGCAGACATAACACCAAATCATTTACGTTAACTGTTACAATATACTGCTGTTTGGGAATGATTTGAAAATCATCAAAATGACTATCTCTAATGAAATCCATGATGTAAAGCATCATAATGACCACTGCCTGAAAGCTTATTATGAAGAAGGAAACTTACAACGGCACTCTTTGTTACGACATCTATATTATTATAAAAATTAAATGTTTGTATGTGTCGTTGTGGCTTCATCACGCTAAATCGGCTCAACGGATTTCAACTATTTTTGGCACACGGGTACCTGGGTATCTCCAGATGGTTATAGGATAGTTTTTACCCGGCTATGCTAAAGAAAAAAAGAGGAGCGGGCGATTCTAGTTGGTTTATATAATAGTTTCTGTGACTAGTTAATGAGTCAGCGCCATCTATCGGCGTGTAATCACAATAAACAATGGTAAGTAGCGGTATTAAGCCCACAGCCGTCATCGGCTGAGTTATGACGGCAACCCGACACTTAAGCAGAGGACATTAGCATTAATTTAAAATATTATTTATTGTATTAAGCTTTTCTGTAGTGCGAGCTAGGAAAATTTGGACATGGTAAGGTAACGGGGTGCACAGTTTGAAAATTATGAATGAATGAATAAATAATATTTATTTCAGATTGAAAATTGCAATCCATATTTTTGTTTTTGTTGAAAGGGAACTTACATATTGTATTGAACTCAGAATTGAGTGGCTACTGGAGCAAATATTTTTGTAACGGTAATATTTATTATAATCATTTATAGTAATTATTTATTAAAAAAATGCACTAGAACAAGCGTTTTAAAGATAAATCAAATCAAATCAAATCAAAATATTCTTTATTCAAGTAGGCCTAGTTACAAGCACTTTCGAAATGTCAGTTACATGAGAGTGAATGTTTTGAATTTTCAAAAACCCCCAACAAGCATACTTAAAATTAGTGCGTAATATACACCATTTTCATAGCGCAACTTTGTATTTTATGAAAATCGGCATGTTGAGCCCCACTCTCCTATGATAATATCTGTTTTGATGTTTCACAGCATCGCCTTTATTGGAGATGGTATTTTTTTGTTTATTATTTTTATTTACTTTTGTTCAATGTTTATTTTATTTCCTTATTCCAATTGTATTATTTCTTAATTTCTAAATATTATCAAATAATTACAAAAAAAATGGTATTGACATTATTTTTTATTATTTTGTGAGAATATTTGTTATGTATATAGAATTACATTCATACCTACGACTTATAAATTTAGTGATCGCAGATTGTCTACTATCTTTCATCAGATTGGTGAATTGATTACGACTGTAATTGAGTGCATTCATTTGAAAACTCTATTTTGAACCATAAATATTTCCCTGTCATAATATCGCGGTTGTTAGAAAAGTTTTTCTTTGTGAAGTAGGAAGTATAGTTTTGATTAATATTAAAATCTAAAATATTTATTTATTATTATATGTTACTTATAATTCGGCTAATGAGAGCTACTAATAATTAACTTTTAGTATATATTAAATCCTGTGATTGATATTAATGATTAACTGCCCCAATTTATGATTATTTTTTACATATTGATATTTGCAATTATTTTCTAAAAACATTGTAGAAGAATACAAATTCTTTTGTATTTTCTTGACGATCCTTTTTGGGATTTTTTTAAATTTATTATTAATTCGTTTTTATGATATCTATACTATTATAAAGTTGTAAAAATGAAATGTTTCCATGTGTCGTTGTGGCTTCATCACGCTAAATCGGCTTAACGGATTTCAACTATTTTTGGTACACAGGTAGCTAAGTATCTCCAGATGGTTATAGGATACTTTTTACCCGACTGCACTGAAGAAAAAAAGAGGCGTTATGACTTTTCCTCCTCCGTGAACGAAGTTGCGGGCATCTTCTAGTATTATAAAAAAGAAGCAAAACGAGGATGGTGCAAAAAGTCATCAACTGTACAATCCATTATGTTATGCATAAAAAAAAATAAAAAATATTTTCCGATACCGGGAATCGAACCCGAGCCTCCTGGGTGAGAGCCAGGTATCCTAGCCACTAGACCATATCGGATAAGTCAAATACGTTGAAAATTTGATAGCATGCAGTAATGTATTTTATGTGATTAGTGATCTGTATTTGGTAACATTAAATTAGTGATTAATATCCTTCCGGAAGTTAACGTTGCATTCTCATAATGTTGAATTTTCGAAATGTTGAATTCTCGAAGTGTTGAATTCCCAGAATGTTGAATCTCATATCTTTATAAACGCGTGTAAAATTATTATTTTTTATCGATAATCCATTCTTAATATTATAAATGCGAAAGTGTGTCAGTCTGTTACCTCTTCACGCTTTAACAGCTGAATCGATTGAGATGAAATTTGGTATAAAGCTAGTTTGAGTCTCGGAGAAGCCCATAAAATAGTTTTCATCCCAGCAATTATCATTCAAGGGGATGAAAAGAGGGGTGGAAGTTTATATGCTGAATTTATAACTGCTGAGCTGATTTAGATAAAATTTTCCATGAAGATAATTTGGGTTGTGGAGAAGGTTATAAAATATTTTTTATCCCCGAAGTCATCTCTCAAGAAAAGACTCTTTGAAATCTAATTTATATACCTACAAGCAAAGCCGTGGTCAAAAAGTTGTGAATAAAATAACGAAAATAAATATATGTACAGATAGAGGCAAAAATAAGCCTGTGTAATGTGATGCAAATTATATTATACTAGGGAAAATATTTACTTTACAATTTTTTTTTTAAATTCATAATTATAACTTTGCATACGTGGGTTGAATCACACAAAAATAGAAAGTACATACCCTTATTCTATCTTTCTATCAGCCACAGACGTCTACTGCTGAACATAGGCCTCCCCTATAGTTCGCCACAGGATGCGATCCTGCGATGACCGTATCCACCGACTCCCCGCGAGGTCATCCGTTCATTTAGTCGGGGTCGTCCCACGCTGCGCTTTCCTATGCGTGATCGCCACTCTAGGACTTTACTCCCCCAACGGCCATCCGTTCTCCGGGTAAATGGCCTGCCCATTGCCACTTCGACTACGCAATCCTGCGAGCCATGTCGGTTACTTTGGTTCTTCTACGGATATCCTTATTTCTGATTTTATCACGCAGAAAAACACCAAGCATAACCCTTTTCATTGCTCGTTGCGTGATACCTATACTCTATTCAACCTTACTTGTCCTAAATAGCAAACAAAATTCTAACCTTAAAATATGCATTTAATGCCAATACCAGCTGTTTTCTCGCAATGAAATAAATTTTATGTACGAAATTGGCAACGTGGCACTAAAAATATGAATTCCTGTTACTTTATTTACGAGAAAATGGGAGTTTAAGACGAAAAAGGTGTACTTTTAGGTTAGAATGCTGTTAACTATTTAGGGCAAGTAGCGATGAACAATGAATACAATGCCACATCTATATTTGTGATTAGTATTTGTTTAGCAAACAATGGCAGAAAATTATTTCGATTCAAGATTTTTCACAGTACCTCCATTATCTGTAGATCTTTCGAGCTTCTCAACTGTAATTCTCGTGCAGCGTCGTGTTGTTTCATTTCCAGCTCCTACGCCGGCCATTTTGATGATCTCGTTAAGGGTAAGATGACACCAAATGACCGTAATTACAGCCAGTTAAGGGGGAGTAATCGTGTCGTAGCCTGTTTTTGGCGAATTTACAAGCGGGCCCCGTTCCATTGTTTATTAAAGTTTTTTTTATTGTTATCGCCTGAGACTGGGACTAATTGGAGGTTTGGAGTGTTTTCTAATTTGGGCCTTTTATTTGGGATTGAATTTGGTGCAAAGGTTTACCGGCTTTGAAAAAATTTGGTTCAATGCTACAAAATAATGTTTAAATGTTTAATTTTAGATTCGTAGGAGTTACATTAATGTTTTTTTTAATCTACCATAACACAATTATGCACTTGGAATATAAAAGTCGAATACATAGTCTTTTATCTCCTGCGTGTGAGAAAAAAAAAGTTTAGTCCATGATTTTTAATGAAATAATGAAATAATATTTATTTTTTAAGTAGGCCGCAAGGGCACTTTTAGAAGTCTGGCATTTCCCAAGAGGTGACCGCTGTTGAAAAGAAAGCCGAAACAAAGTCAACAGTCAGTATTTCTTTTTACATAAATGTTATCTTTTACAATATTAGTACTTAGCCTATCTTAAATATATGTTTTTGAGTATACACTCAATGCGTTCTCCAAGAAAACAGCAAAACTTATAACAATAAAAATATAATAGAAGTTGAAGAAGCTTAGTATGTTTTTTTTTTTTTTTCATTCTTTTTTCGTTACATATTTTTGAGAGCTGAAAAAGGTAATTCTAAGCATCATCTGGTAACTTATTATCGTAAAATCATTCTATGAAGTATTTTTTATTAGAAGGACCTTTTAAACGATTGAAATGACACCCGATCACCAATATACGTTAAAAATAACATGTAATTATGTCAAGTCGCCATCATACCCCACCACGCAACCTATAATTAGAAATTGGTGGACTCAGTGAGGACATTCTAATTTTATCTATATTTATTTTGAACGGTATTTTCAGCAGTAACCTTATCATCCGATATGGTCTAGTGGCTAGGATACCTGGCTCTCACCCAGGAGGCTCGGGTTCGATTCCCGGTATCGGAATATAGTTTTTGCCTTTTTTTTAATGAACAATATTTTACGTACATTTCTACGCGTTTGTTTCTGTTTGGCCCGATGGTTGACTGGTAGAGAATGCCTTAAAAAAATATATATCAGGGACAACCTTACACAAATCGACCCAGTCGCAAACTAAGCAAAGCTTGTACTATGGGTACTAGGCGACAATATACATAATATACAGATAAATTATAATACTTAAATATATAGAAAACATCCAAGACCCAGGAACAAACATTCGTGCTCACTCAAACACTTGCCCTGGCCAGGATTCAAACCCGGGACCGCCAGCTTCATAGGCCGTTGTGCAACCCACTGAGCCAAACGTGTCGTCGAAGCATTAAGTCCGCGAATTGTACCCTTTATTTCTTTTGCAATAACGATTAAATAAATATGTGCCTCGCTCCGACTAAAATGGTCATTGTGAACAAAGGAGACAGAGGGAACAATAATAGTAGATTGTTTGACAAGGGGCTAAAATAAGCAATTATGACACGGAGTGATTATTTGGACGAGCTCACGAATTGAGCGAGGACAAATATGTCTGAGTGTCATAATGGCTTTTAGCCACGTGTTAAACACTCTGCTTTTCACTTCGACTGCGAGAAAATAAAAAAAACTTAACATGAAAATTGTATATTTCATGAAAAATAAAAAGTACAGTTTGAGCAATTCTTTATAGTTAAATTGACAGCTTATATATTTTTTTAAACTAATAATGGCTATAGACAATTTTTACTTTTTAATGTAAAGAGCTGCAATACGATCAGAAATTTTAGCCAATCTGACCAGGTTGGTTTGTTTGTTTTTAATTATTCGTAAGTAGTATGTAGCTGGCCGCAAGTTTTTTTTTCAGTTTCATAGAAAATTGTATGGGATTATGTGGCTTTCTTTTAAACCCTTGGGGCTAAATGTACTATTTTAGTCTCGCTTCGCGAAGCTAATATGACTTACTTTTGGAGCAGGAGAAGTGAAAAAAAACATTAATATAATCATGCCCCGATAGCATGGAGATATTCAGGCAAAACTAAGGTGTGCTTTAAAACTAAACATTTAACAAAGTTATAATATAACCTGCAACAAATTAAAAGTTTAAAAAACACTAGAAAATCACGCTTTTCAAGACTTTTCTAACAAATCCAAACACAGCTATGATACGATGTTCCATCATGGAGTTCCTGTTCATATCTTCCGGCTCCATCATCAGATCAGTTCAACAGTACCATATTATTGTATTGTCGTCAGAACTACATACAGCTGCCAATTTTCATGACGCTACGATCATTGGAAGATGGTTAAATTTGCTACCTTAGATTCCATTACATAGTTAGTTACATACACGTCGGCCTAATAAAAGCGTGTTAAAAAGAAATACAGTACATTAACAATTAGTCCGTAAATTATTTAATATGTTGTAAAAAAAAAAACTGTACATTGAAGATATTCTCTAAAGGATAAGTGATACGGACAAAATATATGAAAGGGTAATAATAGTTTTTGACTCGCTACTAAGCGATGTTTTGAATATCTATGGATGTCTGAAATATGTTTATTGCTGCCTAATAAAATAAATCTAATCTTAATCCATTTTAAAAAATTGTTCTTTATCCACGGTTTATTGCGGTATGAGATATCTTTTAAGCGGTTACTAATGTCTTTATTGCTTTGCTTTTGAAGAGGATGCGTCGTCATGTGTACACATGCCCTAAGTTATTTATGTTTAGAATTTCTCAGACATTGTAACCCTTGTAATTACCCTTATTTTTAAATTTTTTCGTTCTTTCACAGGGTTAATAGAATGCACTAGTTTTCGCTACTTTCAAGTAAAACAAAACTTGGTCGCGTTACGTTGTTAGGTGCAAACTCGCCTTTAGTTCTTTACTGGAAGCTTCGTTCGCGGAGGAGAAAAAGTCGTTACCTCTGTTTTTTTCTTCAGCGTATTCGGGTAAAAAGTATCTTATTTATGATTGAGAGAAAGAGATAAAAGTTGCTTACATATTATTGAGAGGCTTGCTCAGATGAATATGACGGATGAAACGTTTATATGTTCTTCATTGTTAAATCAGTACAGATGTATAAGTACCCTTCATTTAATGTTCATTTAATGTTGAAGAATTGGGCATGCTCATGTATTTATAAACTCGAATAAACAGGTTTAAAAAGAAAACATTTATTTCGGACTACATGATCCATACATTGTTAGGAATACAGAGACTTACATAAGTATGTCAGTAGGGAGATTTAAATATAATGAGGTCCATTGCTTCACCAGGCCGCTATCCCACCTGTTGGCCATCAGGGCCAGGAGCCTGTGGCGGCTGGCGTACACTCTGTGGAGCGTGGCGGCGCAGCGCTTGCGCAGCGTCGCGAGAAAACCATCCACGTGAGCGTCCGCGAACACTCCGGGTGCGCTACAGTATTGCGGCAGCCACAACATGGCCCTGAACGCGTCGTTATACTGGACACGCATTGCGTTGAGCGATCGCTGTGTGCACTTTGTCCATAAGCAGGTATACAGCGATGTATAGTATGCTTTGTACAATGTTATCTTGGCTATATCTTAACAAATTATTTCGTGATACTCCAATGGTCTGCGGGTGACGGCGGGGGAAAGACAGCGGGGGTGGGTATGAAGTTTGCGCACGGCGAAGCATGATGACCCTGCCGCGCGCACACTTCTTACTCGCCCCCGCTGTCTTTCCCCCGTCGCCCGCAGACCATGGGGGTCACACGAAAGAACTTGTCAGGCTATAGCGCTGTAGATCGGCTGAATCTGCGAGCTATCATGTTGGCTCTTATCGCCAACGCTCTTTTCAGCTGTTCGCCGTTGGGAAGGGAAATGGAAGGGACATAAGAAGGGCATTTCTTTCCTGCATTAAAAACCATGTACATTTTTTCAGCACATTGTATTATTTTTAAGTCCATGCCGCTTAACGCATGACTCACTAATGCCAATGTATTGTCCTCATCATCGTCCTCAAGCCACCGAACGATGGGCTCAGCAGTACTATTTTTGAACGCGGTACGTCATCAGGTGCGAACACACCCTTAGGTCTTTATGTTCAGTATTTCTCTAACGTTAGACGCTTGGCCGTCGTCCAGTCAACAATATTATGTAGTGCCATTTCCTAAAACAATAAACCAAGTTGATAACGGATGCTAAAGCTCTGGTTAGAATAAGGATTTATATCACCGTTCATCAAGTGAGGGAAGTAAAAAGACAATGCTTTCGGTTCGCTAAATGTTTTACGTTATAGCTCGCTCTGTTGCCCGTGGACGCAGGAAACATATATTGAAGTTTACACATTGAAACATCTATAATATTATAAACTTGTAAAAACTTAATGTGTGAAGATATTTTCAAAAAAACTATTGTAACGGAGTTTTTGCATGTGACGTTGTAGCTTCATCTCGACGTAGCGGCTTAAGGGGCTACCCAGATAATTTCGGTAAATTTCACTGTTTTTAAAGTGATATAAAATTATTCGACTTTGTGTAAATCACGTAAAATATATATACATTGTAGCTTGGAATTTGGCCAATAATTTTGTCAACTGGAATGTTATAATACTTAATAAAAAGAGAGAAAAAAAAGATTCGTAAAGTCATTTTTCTATCTTTATTTTTGCCCACAAATTAACATAGATCTTCATAATATACGAGGTACATAATATTGACGATTGAAGTTTATATTTATATTAATTTTTTCCTAAAGTTTAATTATTAATTTAAATGAATAAAATTATACTAAAATAATACAATTAAGAGTACCATTTTACCATTTTCTATCTTAAAATGGTAGGTATAGGCTCTCGTCAAGCAACGACGCTTAGAAATGGAGCTAAAACCAATAAGTGAGTAATGATGTTCGCTATAAAACTGTCAAATGGTTTTTAAATAGGTTCTATAGTTTTTAAGAAAAGTAGCAAAAACTGGTTTTTTGTCGTAAAAATAACAAATTCTGATGGCGTTTATCTTGGTTTCCGTGACTTGTGAAGATAAACTGAAACATTATATTGATAACAACGGTGGTTGTCGACACGATGAGATATATACAACACAGCAATTGAAGAGCTACGGATCGAAGGTCATTCGCGTATGGGAGCCCCTTAATGGATTTTAATCATTTTTAGTAATCGGGTAGCTGCACAGATGGTGGTTATACGATACATTTTCCCAACTTCGCAGCAGTAAAAATGAGGCATTATTTTTTTCTCTTCCTCGAACGAAGTTGCGGATACCATCTAGTATATTATAAAGGTACAAGTTCATTGCCGAGCAATCGCGACACAGCACAGCACACAAAAAAAATTACTTTTTCTCTTTACCAATAATATTCAATTTGGATTGCGGTGAACCGTGCGGTCTGCGGTCGGCAAAGAATGTATACGTGTAAGTTGTAAAAATGATGCACTTCTACATACACTGAAGATATTGCTAGCTATTCGAATGACCATAAATTTAAAAATATAAAAAACGAATAATCTTCAAACGTCAGAACAGATTTTTCTAAATCGTGGCAATGAACACTCTCGACAAATATGTCTGAGTGTCATAATGACTTTTAGCCACGTGTTAAACACTCTGCTTTTCACTTAGACTGCGAGAAAATAAAAAAGACTTAACACTAAAATTGTATATTTCATGAAAAATAAAAAGTGAAGTGTGCAATACGATCAGTAATTTTGGCCAATATGATGAGGTTGGTTTATTTTTTTTAATTATTCGTAAGTAGTATGTAGCTGGCCGCAAGTTTTTTTTTTCAGTTTCATAGAAATTTGTATAGTGTTAGTTTCATAGATATTTTAAACCCTAGGGGCTAAATGTACTATTTTAGTCGCGCTTCGCTAAGCTAATATGACTTACTTTTGGAGCGGAGAAGTGAAAAATAATTTATCGTTGCAATACTTGATAATACAAGAGCGAATCAAGCAAAACAAGGCATAAATACAAACAAACAATAAAAATAAAATAGTGCCCATACAGTGCACGATATTTATAATACCGATATATGAGAAAGTAAATTTATATGACGTACGTTAGTGGCTATATGTTACTCTTTATGATTTAATTCGGTACTTGTTTATTTGTGACTTATGGGCCTTTGAAATGGTGGGGGTTTTACGGCCAACTACAGATAAAGGTTCACTATTCGACGATTTTTCGAAGGGCTTGTTATAACGTATGAATGTTGATCGTGAATAGCTTTCAGTAGTTTCAGTGACTGTTTTTCGAGAAAATGTTGTTGTTTGACGGAATTCATTGAGAGGCACTTCAGGTTTTACTACGAATATGTATTTACTAGACCGAGCAGACTGGACAGTAACGAATAACTTTATTTCGTCAGCGGAGGACAAATAGAACAAAAAGCCATTCAAAAAATTATAAACCTTCTTTTAGCGCAGTCGAGTATAGAAAAAAAATATGCTATACCCATTTGGGCATGCCCAGCTACCAAAAATAGTTGAAATCTGTTTAGCCGTTTCAGCGTGATGAATCCACAACGACACATACAAACATATTACAGCAATATACTTATGTGTGCATTATTTTTCACTTATTCATTTTTAATCTCAAGGTAGGTTTTTTACAATATTTGGACAAAGTAGAAACTCATTTTAAAAGACCTAAACCTAGGGTGCCGCGGACAGCGGGGCAGGGCTCAAGCTGCCGGTGGTTAGGGCTGCACAGAGAGGAACCTCGTGACAATGCGCGCCGTGTCCAGGATTACTGCCTTCTGCCTTCTTGATCCAGCCATTTAGCGAGAGTCTCCTAAGATGTTGGTCGAGACTTTTTGCTATAAGACCGTTTACCGAAACTACTATCGGGACAATGATCGTCGAATCAACATTCCAGATGAAGGTCACCTCGTGAGCGAAGTCAAGGTACTTGCTGACTTGTCCTTCTCAGCCTTCACGAGATTCTCGTCATGTGATGTCGTCATTCTCGTGATGTCGACGAGCATTGCCCGGCGCTTAGATCGATCAACCAACACGATATCAGGCTTATAGGCTACAATATTTCTATTCGTGATGATAGGTCGATCCCAATAAATCGTTGTAAGACTATTTTCAAGAACTGGCATCGGTGCGTACTTATAGTACGGCACGTGCTGTGCTTTCTAAGAGGTTACTCGCGGCGTTATGCCCTTTAACATTTCCACCCCTGAAGCATATAGCTCTAACGCTTCTCTCTGGACAGCCAATGAAGGCAAGTCAGAGAGTGCTATGAAACCTCTTGGGTACTCCGGCCGATGGAGACACACCAGAGATGAGGGCCCTGTCCGACTCTCTGGAGATCTCGGGTCCGTGGGGTCGTCACAGCTCGCCACAAGCGTTATTATTATTATTAAATTCAAATATTCGGATATCAGAATACTATATTTATCCTCAGTCATAAAAATGGACCAAACAGGATCAATAGTTTGACGCTTAACTCAACAATGACAAATTTAACCGTTTAATATCGGAAAAGAATTAAATGCACGTGGAATTACTTCAGAAGGGCTCAACCCTTCTTATCTCAGCCCTCTAATTGCAATTGGTAAAGTGAATTCCGATTGTGTCCTATAAATTGGGGAAAGTTTATCTGAATGAATTGACCTTTTGTTTTTTTGCAACTATGGGTTCTTTATAGAAAAATCATGAAAGACGATCGTTAAGTTTGATTTGTGATGCTTACGGCCCATCTTAAACGTAATAACAGGATTTAATTAAGTGTATTAAGAGAATATATTTTTTGAAGAAACCTCGTTCACTAAATTTTGCACCTCATTAGTATGTAATGCAACGCTGTAGATACAAGGTGCAAACTTAACCGTCCAATCACGTTAGATTAAGCGAAAGTTTGTACGGTACCCTCGGTGCGCGAGTCAATTTCACACTTGATCTGACTGTGACTATGACTATGACTATGATCGGTTTTTTGTACAGAAGCCAATGATTACAGTAACACGGCTTACTCTACGCAAACTGGTGTTTCTATGAGTGCAGTCCAAGTCCACTTACCCTAATGTGGAATACGAATCAAGGCAACCTTTCTTCCCGGTGTTAGAACCAGAACAGTGACTAAGCTCTATTGGCCAAATGTATATTTGGCCAATAGAGCTTCCGTATGGAAGGAAAATGAGAATTTGTTATCAAGCGGTTAGATAAAGTGGCATCAGATAGAACATTCCACCATACAACTACGTCAACATTCGTCTCTTGTCTTCTCACTGTCTCCTCTTGTGTAGGATTTGCAGAAAGACAAATAAGAATTTAATTTACTTATATATATTTGCATAGTCCTGTACGCGGTCGCTACTCGAGAATCTTTCTGCTCCAGCAGCCATTGGTTCTACGAGCAATGTGCCCCGCCCACTGCCACTTAAGTCTAGCAACTCTTTGAGCTATGTCGACAACCTTGGTTCTTCTACGGATCTCCTCATTTCTGATTCGATCACGCAAGGGGACTCCGAGCATAGCTCACTCCATTGCCCTTTGAGTGACTTTGAGCCTTCTTATGAGGCCATTGTGAGTGACCACGCGTAAGAAGGCCCCCAACAAGATGATATGGTGAAGATCGCGGGAAACCGTTGGATGAGGGCGTCGCGCAACCGGTCGTTGTGGAGATCCTTGGGAGAGGCCTTTGTCCAGCAGTGGACGACTGGGCTGATATTGATGATGAGGATACATATTTGGTCCCACTAATACAGAAGGGAAATGAGAGTCTGTTATAAAATGTTAGATAGAGTGGCAGCAGGTAGATTAGCAAAGTTAACGCGACTGTCGTAATGAACATTCCACCACACATCTGCGTCAAAACTCATCTCTTATCTTCTCAATGTCTCCTTCTTGTCTAGAATTTGCAGATAGTAAAAATAAGAATTTAATTTTCTTATATTTGGTCCCAATAATACAGAAGGGAAATGAGAGTCTGTTATCAAGCGTTAGATAGAGTGGCAGCAGATAGATTAGCAAAGTTAACGTGACTGTCGTAATGAACATTCCGCCACACCTCTGCGTCAAGACGCGGGAATTAAACCGGTATCACCGGGCACTTATTGACAGCCGGCTCGCCGTCCGGTGGGGAGCACGGATATTCTGGGAATAGTTTATCGTTGATGTAGTTTTTTTTTTTATTTAAATTAAAAAAGACATGACACATGGCTAAATCTGTAAAAAAAAAAGTAAGCCTCAGTACAGACAATAGGCATGTTGACGACTTTTTTCTGTGTTATGTTATATACCTTTCAATTATAGAAATATTGGTGAAAAAACGACTGCAATCTCATTTAAACTCCCCGAGATACATGTTAAAATAAAATTTTTGGACTTTCCCAAAAAATGCTCCATTCTAAGGCCTAGGAAAATGTGATGTCACATATGCCCACCTTGTATGGATAAATTAACTTCTTAATTGCGTTTATCGAAACGGTTTCATAACAAAAGTTACTATATATTTCATGCGTTATTCAATTAGTTATTAATATTTTCATACTTCAAAAATGGACTTTCCCACCCATCTTTAAAGGCTTATAAAATAAGCTACAAGCAAGTTATCGAACTCAATTTTTTTACTTAGGATTTCTGTCATAGAAACTGTCATTTCGCATCAATATTTAAGTCCAGTCAACATCCCAATAAACACCCTGTTATTCACTTCTATTGCTATTAATTAAATATTATCCAACGTTTCGTCGCATTTTCATGCGTATTGTATGCAATAATTCGCCGTTAAGGGGCCATCTAGATATTACGTCACAGCGATAGGGGGGAGGGGGGTCATGCCAGAGGTGACAGGCCGTATTAAAGAGATAGGAAAAAGCGTGACCTTCAGTGGAGGGGAGAGTCCAAAAAGTCTAAATTTTGCGTTACGTAATATGTGGACCACCCTTAACTAGCTACACGCCCCGGCTTCGCACGGGTGTACAAACAGCAACACATTTAAGTGACGATCTGTAGGCCTTATGACTATGTCAATAAGGTCTACCAATAGCCACTTATGTGCATTGCTGATGGTACCCGGGCACACTATACTCAGCACAATTTTTCGATTCAGTGACCTCCAAATAGTACGTTACAATCATTATTTTGAAAATATCTTCAATGTACAGACATTAAACTTACAACTTTATGATAGTATAGATATAGTGTATATATATAAAGATATAGATCGATATCGTGTTCAAACCGCGAAAGTATATAGTGTATGTGAAAAGGCAGATTTCCAAGAAGCTCCTCTACCGTACGGCGAGCCGTCCCGAGCGAGTTCGCGAGACGAGCGTTCGACAGGCCCGTTACCGGATCGACACAGGCATCCCCTACATTAATGCCCGTTCACTGCATTGACGTGCGATAAAAGTATGTATGTAAACAGCAATTTGTTCTTCCTTTGAGCACAGACCTAAAATAGTTTTCACAATTAGGAGAGATTACGTCACTCAAGCTCTGATAGAGAAGGAAAATTCTCAATATATTAAAAACACTATTAGCCTCTCTTTTTCGTTGGTGTGCCCGGCTACCATCAGTCACACACTTCAGGGACCATTAGTAGCAGGGCCGTTTTTAGGGGAGGGCAACCGGGGCTGCAGCCCTGAGCCTCCACAAGTGAAGGGCCCCCCACAAATAAAATCTCTAAAAACAAAAAAAAGTTGAACATTAGGCCTACAGATGGTCACTAAAGTGTGTCGCCGTTTATATGCGCATAGAAATGAGAGTAGATGTCATTAAAATAATACGATAATACAAATATTAACACGTTCATTACATCTGCATCAGTTCGAAGAGCGTCTGATGCACCTGAAAATAGTAGATATTTTTCCGATACATAGTCCATGTAGAGAATTTTGTGTAAAAATTAAATGGTATACATAGAAAATACGTAGGTGCAAATGGATAAAAAATGTTATTGGATAAAACAAAGTGCAGCGAAAGAAATCCGCTGGCTCGGCAATGTT
The DNA here is from genome assembly GCA_905404275.2 of Hedya salicella. NCBI lineage: Eukaryota > Metazoa > Arthropoda > Insecta > Lepidoptera > Tortricidae > Hedya > Hedya salicella. The sequence continues at coordinate 2,507,045 of FR990104.1, forward strand.
AGCTAGTATCAAGCGAACGAAAATTCTTAATCAATATCGAATTCTTATAACAAAATTACGAAATATGACGCTGTTCACATTAAACGGCCTTTACATAAAATTTGACAGCTACAAAGCACATGCAGTGCTATTGCTGCAAAATATATAATTTTGTTCCGTCACTAGGCATAATGACGGGGTATGAAAATAAAATTTTACTTAATCCATCAGTTATATAATACAAAAATTATGGACACGTATTTTTTTAGCTTATCCAAAATAATTAAAAAAATACTCATATAAATCGCATTCAAGTTTAGGAGTGGGATACACGAACTTTTGACTCAATGTATCGTCTTTTACATTACGTAAAAAAGAAAACAAAAGGTCTCCAATATTTTTTATTAATCTACGTGTCTCTCTAATTATAACAATTTAGTCATCATCCCTATTCGTTTGTTTGGTTAGTCGTAATCGGGTGACATGCTGTAAACATTTTTAGATGTCCTGTTAAATCTTTTGCAATTTGGCGCAGGAACGTACAAAATTTCCTTAAAAAACCATACCAAACCGCGCACTAGAATTCATCGAACGCGCCACAGCCCTTTCTATATTAATGCGGCCAATTTGTAAGAGGGCGCGATCACCTCATTTGTCGGCGCGCGCGCCGATCGCGATGCTAATGGAGCACGCTAATTTTAGTTTAATTAAAAACCTTGTTGATCGTTACTGACGGGGAAATTAAAAGGCGGGCATAAATTAACTATTCAAAGGTAAAGTGGTGAATGAAAAAATACATTTCGGAATAGGGTGGTTATAGGAGTTGACGGCTTTCATGAAAATTCTCCAAAAATTGCTTCACTCGGGTAAAAACTTTTATCTGTACCTAACATATCAGTGTCAGACACTTCGATATCTATACTATTATACAATTGTAAAAAAAAAATGTCTGTACATTGAATGTATTTTCTAGAAAATTATTGTAACGGACTATTATACTGGAGGCCAATGAATCGAATAATATTTTTTTCATTTTTGTATGTTTGTATGTGTCATTCTAGCTTCATCACGCCAAATCGGCTAAACAGAATTCAACTATTTTTGGCACACGGGTAGCTGTGTATCCACAGATGATTATAGATAGTATACTTTTATCCGACTACTTTTTCCTCGGCGAACGAAGTTGCAGGCACGTTGTAATATTTAATACTAGCATGTAGCGGCAGCTTTGCCCGCTTTTCCGCTGCATGAAAGAATCCGTTCCAATGAAAAACATAACGAGATAATTGTTTTGTTTTCCTCTTATAGATGAAATATATTTCTACAAACTTCTCGAAAATATAAATTCTACTATTCAATATATCTTAGGAATACCTGAAACGTTTTGTAGGTGACCTGTTTTACACCATGTAAACTACTTAATAAGGTCAACCGGGACAATTGCGACTGTGAGACAAATGCATCTTTAAAGATTTCTTAAAATCTCAATAATTTGAAACTACCCATAACCTCCCTTCCTAAAGTTTTGCAGTATACTCGTAACTATAAAAAAAGAGAGCAGGAATAGTTGCAAAATGACGCGTTTTATGTTATTGTCAAAAGACGCATTTGTACGATATTCGCATTTGCCCCGGTTTACGACCCGGTGATAAATAACACAGGGACAATCTTACACAAATCGACTTATTCTCAAACTAAGCAAAGCTACTAGGCGACGATATACATCCATACTAATATTATAAATGCGAAAGTGTGTCTTTCTGTCTATCTGTCTGTCTGTTACCTCTTCACGCTTAAACCGCTGAATCGATTTGGATGAAATTTGGTATGGAAATAGTTTGAGTCCCGGGGAAGGACATAGGCTACTTTTTATCCCGGAAAAATACCCTTTTTTCCGCGATAAACGAATTTAAGGCGGACGAAGTCGCGGGCAGAAGCTAGTAATTAATATAGATAAATTATAATACTTAAATACGTAGAAAACATCCAAGACCCAGGAACAAATATTCGTGCTCATCACACAAACACTTGCCCTAGCCGGGATTCGAACCCGAGACCGCCAGCTTCGTAGGCCGTTGTACAACCCACTGAGCCAAACGTGTCGTCGAATATGGGTGCTTTTTTTGTGGTTGTTATTCTGCCGTAACTCAGGAAATAATATTGACAGAGTTACTTAGAAAAATGCTATATAGGCTATTAATTTTTATTGCCATTGAGAAATGGACCTATATTGACTAGTGATTTAGGAGACGTAACAACGTAAGTTGCAACGAGGTATCAGTGGCGTGGCGTTCATATAAGCCGATTCCCACCGAGTTACCCAAGGAAAGGCTTATAACGACCTTTTTACTTCAATATGAGTAAATGAATACGCTTCGGCTTCCCTTGTTATTTTCCTGACGCCACGCCACTCTGCGAGGTACAAAAAAAAATTGTCCTAGATAGTTAGGTTTGGTTATTTACTTCAGCGTTGATACAGTTATAAAATACAAATAAGTTAGCATCCCGCGAACCCCGAATCCGAGCTAATCGAGTGTACAAATTTATACCTAAAATAACCCAATTCAAGCCGTGCCAATACAAAGGATGATTCGAAAACTTCGAGTAGAACCTCATTAATCCACCTCAATACAATCGCGGATAAGATCTAAATGCCATCAGCGATCTCATATTAAAAGGCCCAAAATGCCGATGCAAGGATTTAGTTGGACTGGAAAAGTTTAATTTAACTTTAATTTAAAAAAAATGATTTTAATTTTCCAGCTAACAACATCGGTGAAACTCAGTGTAAAAAGTTCTACGTTGTTGAATCGAATTCGACAAATCATTAATTACGTTTTGTCCACAGCACATATTTTTGAAGTATTTTTGATTCAACACCATTCCTTTTCCAGATGTAATCGGATCCCACTGACTGCGCCAAGTCGATTGTAAATTCAAATAACTTTGTTACCAAACTTATCATAATTTGTCATGGAAATAGTTCTGTAGATAATACGTCATGAACTTTTTTCATCTTTTAAGAGAGATTTTTCTTACCTAGGCGTTTAAGCAAACTGCATTCCAACTGCAAAGTAAACGTATTCTCTGTAACACAGCCCGCTGTTGTAATTTATACATTTGTGAATTTCTAACCTTCTTGAAATTAATAAGAGTTCAATACTCAATTTTAATTTTTACTATTTTTAGTACACTGAAAAAAGAAGTAAAAGTTTGCACATTTTAAATTCCCCAGTAGCACTTCTATCATTTTAGATCCTCATAGTCCTATTTCACCAGATATCGAGCAGTTAATCCGTCGTTATGAGACAACAAAGAGATCGCTGATACAGGCCCGCGGCTGACAGCGTACGCCAACAGTGGGTGCCATATACAACTAAATCTGATCTACTGAAAAAAGTCTTGAATTCAAAAAAAAAGAGGGATTTTAACTCTTTTTAATGTATATTATTTATTCAATGTACATAATGTATTTATTTCAACAGATGATCGGTTCACCTTGTTGGACGCCCCCCGCGTCGTGGGCTATGAGAAGGCCCCCATGCGTTGTCCTGTACTGGACCAAGGGATCCAGCAAATAATCTAAGATCTACCTATGTAATAAATAAGTTAATTTGTTAAGGTTTGAACAATGCGTCGAATAGTATCGTGGATTGTTAATGAACATCTACGGATCTCCTAGACATACAAAATACCCACTAAGAATGCGAAAATAATGAACCACGCATTTTTGAGTCCATTAGGAGTGATAATGTTACATAACCAGTTAAATTCAGCAAAAGAACTAGTTTTGTCGATTTTTCTACATAAAACTTGAATAACTTTCGCTTCTCCATGAAAATTATTACTTTTAATAAAATGGTGACGATTATTTTTCCCAAAAAGGATGACTTTAGTGATCGATACCTGCCACTTTGATGTCTGTCAATAGCTACGCGAAACTTGGCTACACGTGAGGCAACATCGCGATAAAAAGAGCATAAAGCACTTTTGTAATCATAATAAATAGTTTACATGAAAAATTGATAATATCTTCAAAACTAAACCAGATTTGACTGGGGTTCATATAAACTGCTTTGCAAAATGACATATGACCTAAGGAATGCGTGGTTAATCTTCCAGGTTCATCGCGGGCACTTGTGTATACACACCTACAACCCAGCTCAAATATTCTGCACGCCGGTTAATTCCTCTGCGATCGTTATCATGTCCTTCCATCCCATTAACTCCGAGCACTTTTAGGAACAAATCTTTGGAAAGTTCTCGAACAATGCCATCTTGTTTGTACCGGTATTGGGATTGAGACCGATTAGATCGGTACAATGTGTCATTAGAGTCGATGACGCCTCGGGGTGTCTTGTGAACGGGATTCGCTTTTTGAAAAGGGTTAGGAGGTTATTTGGTTTAATGAAGTCATCGTTAATCCGAAAAGGTGTATTTTTGGGAAACTTGTTTTATTTTATTTATTTGGAACATCAATAGCATTACGAAACATTAATAACAGAGCTTCGAATTAACACATAAAGCCAATAACCGATGTCCACAGATATATACTATAGTGGAGTATAATTATGGAATCCAGGTTATTATTAAGATTCCTTAAGTAAAACAAGCGAAAATGAGAAATCTGCTCACTTCATGTGTGCGTGTATGTGTGTGTGTAGTGTATGCATGTGTAAACATGTTTTTAATAATTGATTCCCTATACAAAGTTTCACCCCCCTTTGCACCCCTTTATATGATGATTTTCCCATAAAGGGATGAAATTTCCTAGGGTCTCAAACTATTAATCTCAATCAGCTTAATTGTGAAATTGTACAAGACAGACAGAGTTACTTCCGCATTTATAATATTTGTATGGATACAAAGTGGATTTACCATAAACACAAAAAATAGTACCAGAATCGGTTAGAAAAAATCGAATATAGCAAGCAAAAGCACAAAAGCGCAAAACCAGTAGCTCTGGAGATTTATTGAAGCTTACGTTGAGGAAGATATCGTGGAAATCCTTGAGGTAAACCATTGTCAAGCAGTGGACTTCTGACAGCTGAGATGATGATAATGAACAGGATATAAGTAAAAAAATTAAAAAAACATGGCTGCCCGCCCCGGTTTCACACGGGTGTACTAAAGAAGCAAATGAAACCTAACCTTCCCTTTACTGTATAGACTATTTTTTGGAAGATCTTCCATATGTCTTTTGTCTCACTCACTCACTCCCGCATATATCTGCATATAAGAATCCCTTCTTATATGCAGATTTTTCAAAACCAAAATTTTCACTATTTCATACATTTTTTCTTATATTTTCTGACATACAAACCTTGTCCAGACGATTACAAACACAACGAAAGAAGAATGAGCCAAATCGGTGCAGCCGTTCTGAAGTGATGTACGAACATACATTTCTTCAATTGATATTTATTTAAATAAATAACACAGGGACAAGATTACACAAGTCGACCTAGTCCCAAACTAAGCAAAACTTGTACTACACGACGATATACATAAAATATATATTGTAATACTAATGTAAATACATAGAAAACATACAAGATCCAAGAACAAACATTCGTGCTCATCACAACACTTGCCCTGGCCGTGATTCGAACCTGGGCCCTCCAGTTCGTAGGCCGTTGTGCAACGCACTGAGCCAAACGTGTCGTCTTTTTTTTATAGAAGAAGATAATGAATAGGAGTAATGAATGACAACTGTTATTCAAAAACCAAATATCTCAATATCAAAAAGCAAGCCCCATCAGTTACCAAGCCCTTTTTGCGACACGGCAAATCAAACCCCTGAGCTCCCGGCCAACTTATCGGGCCTCACTTTATCACCAAAACGTCACATTTAATAATAATTAATGATAATTGCCTTCCAGCTTACAAAGGCGATCGGCCGATTCTCGTAAGTTATTTCAGTTTAACTTACACTTGGAATCTGAGAACTGTATCTTATGTAGTTTCGTGTTGGAGTTGGGACAGGGGTGGGGTGGAGTACACTTTTTTTAAGATGCACCCCGGATGTTACCACAGCTGTGGTAGATCAGCTTGGTCCGAAAACTGGTGTTCTCCATATTTACATACGGCACTTAAACATGGACCCTAACGAAGGCTGACTGAGATCGTATTGATGCCTTTGAAATGTGGTGTTGGAGGAAAATGATGAGCATAACATGGACACCACGCCGCACAAACGTATCGATCTTAGCACAACTCAAGATCCGAACTACATTGTCCACTACTTGCTTTCTTAGGGTTTTAGAATATTTCGGTCATATTGCCAGGAAGGATAGTGACAAACTTAAAAAAACTGGCCAAGAGCATGTCGGACCATGCTCGATGTAGGGTTCCGCAGCCGTTTATACAAAAAAGCGGCCAACTGCGAGTCGGACTCGCCCATGAAGGGTTCCGCAGCCGTTTATACAAAAAAAGCACTACAAATGAAAAAAAATACGAGATGAAAAAAAAACACTAACAAAAGAGCGTATCTCCCCGGCACTTACGTCCTTTTGGTGAGAAGCGCAGTTTTTTGGCAATAACTTACAAACGGTATGTCCGATCATGTTGAAAATATTTTTTATTGGAGGTATTTATTAAGTTTTATATTTATAATTTTTTTCATATTTTTTTAACATACCGTTTAGAAAACACTCAGCAGAGCAGCCGCTATTTCGTCATTCTACCGTCGTCTGCCCCCCTTCTCACCACCCGCATACCTACCGATCCGGCCACGACATTGCGCGAATTGCGGTGCGGCAAACGTTTTATCTGAGTGTGTAATATTTCTAATAACAACTATGTTAAAAAAAGATTTTCGAAAATTTTCGAATTTTCATCTTACATAATAATAATTGCATAATTTTGACCTGCAGAAATGATTATATAGTATAAAAACAAAATTAATAGAAACGAATTGCATAATTTCGATATTAATAATAGTTTAGTTGCATAGTAATGTATTTGTATAAGAGTCAATCAGTATAATGGTCACCAAATGTTTTATTGAGTAACCCAAAATTTTACACAAAAATCAGAAATACATTTTCCAATTAACTTTTGAGTAAACGAAAATTACCAAAAAACCTTTTTCATTTCCTTTTTAAGCAACTCTCACGCAAGCATGCAAGCATTTACACGCTCCGCTCGCTTCGCTCGCTCCGCTATAGTATACATGGTCATGATACAAACCTAACCTAACCAACAGTTTTCTATTTTTGACCCTTACCCCTCAGCATATAATATTATGTCACCCGATCATTCGTTAAAATTTAGTTCTAAATTTTAATCATTATACTGAATGTATCAGAATCAGAATCAGAAAATTATTTATTGCCACAACTTATACTAAGAATTACATGTAGGTACTAATTTAATAAAAAAAAATGTATGTTATAACAAGTAAAATTAATCCTAATGATCGTTATAAATAATGTTTTTATGATTAAACAGTATTCTGTTATTTAATTATTATGCCCGACAAAATTATGTGTTTTGTTTTTATACATCATGTTTATTATGAGTTGTAATCGTAGTTACATGAGATTATGCTAAAAGTTTGTATGAAAATTGAACGGCACCCGTTTTATCTGTTCATTGCGCGGTCGAGACGCGCAACGCACTATTGTTAGTTGGGATCACACGCAACGATTTAGAAAACCGCTGCCGCTGCCGCCGCTAGAAGTCGTGGCCGGGCCGTAAGGCGCGATACAGCGGTATCGGTCACACTTTAGTACCTAGATAAAAATGTTTAATAGGCCGTCTCCACAGATCCCCTGTGCCAGCCCGTATTCTTAATCACTTAGCATTGGTAAACGGCACACGACAAGGTAAACAATATGAAGACGGCAACTTGCACCATAATTCACGGTTACTTCGCCCCGTAGCCCGCGCATTGTTTGACTCTAGACCAATTTTAAACTATGACACACTGTTGTGCGAGTATTATTGAAACGGCATTGTGTGAGATTGTGATCGGGCGTGATTTACTTATTTGCATTGTCACAAGTTTTGGGTTGCGTGGCCCAATCTGACCGATCAACGGGAGTGAGCACGCCGTCGCGCACCAGCTGCTCCAACGCACGCTCCACAGGTGCACGCAATGCGTACGCTAGAGGCCGCGCGCGCAGGAACATCGGCCGTGCCCCCTCACGCAGGTGTATGCTCACTCGGCCGCCGGAGAACCGCCCCAGGCCGTCCGCGAAAACGTCACGGTAGCGGGAGCTGAAATCATTTAAATTAAAATTATTTTGGGTCATATTGTTCACATTACCACAACGTTTTACAGGAATATGCATTTCCAATTCGCTCAGCCACTGTCTTCCTAATAACAAAGATTTACCATTCTCAACAACATACAAATCCAAGACTTTTTCCTTATCTTTAAATTTTACTAATGGCTTTATCACGCCCACTGGATTTACTAGTTCACCAGTGTAATAACGTAAAATTAAATTGCTTTTACTCATGGGCAAATCAGTAAACAGCTGTTGATATAACTTATGACTGATACATGACACCGCACTGCCTGTATCACACTCCATGCTAAGTAATTTTCCTTGAACACTAACTGGAATTATTATTGGTTTACAGTCTGCTATGTTAAGTTGATTAATGTTCAAAATGTTTACCTCATCACTAAGGTCGCTGTCGATATCCGACTCCTGGTCGTGACCTACATGTATTCCGCTTACGTCGTAGTGCTGCGCGGTCTCACTAATCACCTCCACACAGTGCTGGTCCCTCATATTTGGACACATACGTCGTAGATGACCCTGACGGTTGCATACTTTACACACGTAACGTGTGAACCGACACGTCGAGGCATCATGCGCCGCCCCACACGCCGTACATGAAAGTGCCACTCGCTGCGACGCCGGCGCTCCCCTGTTACCTCGGTAACCAGCGCGGCCCTCGCGGCCGGCGCTGGTACTCGCCGCCCGGAACATACTAGGCCCAGTCCGCCCGTCCACTTTAGAATTGCTCGCCCACGGCCCTTTTGCCTGACGCGACGCATATTCCATGATAGCCTGACACCCCGCTGTCGCCACTCCCCCCGATGACCTTTCTCGACCTTCTACGATCGCGGCATCCTTCTCAGCTGCTTCCATACTAACAGCCAGTTTAAATGCTTTCCCGAAGTCTAGGCCTTCCTCCGTGAAAAGTCGCTGACGTATTGTTTCACTCTGCATACCACATACCAGCTGATCGCGTAGATTTTCTTGTAACCCCGTAGCAAACTCACATGTTTTAGACATTTTTTTTAATACCGCCACATATTCCGAAACACTTTCGTTACTAGATTGTTTTCTTTGTCTAAATTTGTAACGCTCTGCAAGTACACTGGGTTTTGGTTGTAAATAAAGTTCTAGAATGTTCGTTAGTTCTGTGAATGTTTTATTTTTAGGTTTATCCGGGGTGCACAAATTTACTAGTAGTTCATAACACTCAGCACCCATCACTGTAATTAAAGTAGGGACGTACATACTGGTATCCACTTTATTTACCACGAAATATTGTTCCAATCTATCCACATATAAACGCCAATTGTCCGTTGAAACCTTAAACTCGCTTATCTTGCCGACCGACATCGTCACAGCATCTGTTTACGTTACGTACTGTTTTCGGCAAACTACACGTAACAATCACATACAGAAATAAAAAAAAAAAGGTTCGTTCTTATTCGTCGCCACTGAGGAATATATAGATGGAAAGTCTACGATATGGTTTTAGCAGAATAAAACACGTCCTTTCACAACTGCGTTTAATCCTTTACAAAGGAATTATAAACTACCTTAAATATTGGATGTTAATGTCTACCCACATACATACATCACAGTTTTGATATCATCTGGGATGGTAAGTAATTTGACGGACTTAGTGTGTTTGTGTGTGTCTTGTTTCCTCGGTACAGTCAACAGAAGATGCCCATTAAATTTCGTCCCAAGAGGAGGATAAAATCATATCCCTTTTTCATAGGGTTCCGTACCCAAAGGGTAAAACGGGATCCTATTATTAAGACTCCGCTGTCTGGTGACAGACGCTGTAGCTCTTGAACCGTGATAGCTAGGACAGTTGAAATGTTTACAGATGATGTATTTCTGTTATTGGTATAGAACAACAAATCCTAAAAACAGAATAATTTTATGTCTGTCTGTATAGATAGTCAGGTCAGGACATAGGTCAGTAACCAATGTAAAATGACCGAACACCGCGTACATTTTGCTGCGGAGTAGGGCTCTGCTAACACCGGTTTTTCATAGATACATTCGTCATGTACAATACGTATGTTACAGGCATTTTACTCAAAAGCTACAACATGTACCTACATTGATGAAATTTGGTCTCTTGTGTTGGCTGCTACTTATAGTTTACGAAAGGTCTTTTAAAAACCTTATGAGGTTTCTAACAAAATATTTTGATTTAGTGGACGTTTTCGGAAATGATTGCTCCTAATTTAGCCCTTGCCACAATTTTATAATAGTACCCATAGATAAGCTCCACGCCGTCATAATTATAATTATGTGACAAAGAATTTTAAATGAAATAAAATAAAATAAAAATATATTAATTTAATAAAATGTCATTAAATGAATTAAAATGGAATAAAATAAAATAAAATAAAATTTGAAATGATATGATGAAATTTATTGACTAGTACTATCCATATTTTAAGACATAAGTATAGCAGAGCTTTACGACAATGACTAAAAAACTCATGTGAGCTACTATTTATTAAAATAAACTGGCACTCGTAAGTACTAACTGCATCTAACACAACACTCCAATAAAATAACTTGAAAACAAACAAAAGAAACACTAACAGACGACAAAAAGGCGCTAATTTGGCCAAACCAAAAACTGGTAATGGTTATGCGTTGCAGCGCAACGCGTTTGTCTCACGATAACGCGCGCTTACAATTAGCGAGGACGGCGTCATGCAGAATGAAGCCAAGAATTTTTTTAAGAGTGGCTTTAATGGCCAAATTGGAAACTCTTTATGGCTTTTTTGGGGCATACCTACCGCTGGGAGCAAAATAATAGCAGTTATGTTTGTGCCATGGTATGTAGCAGAGGCGTGGCATCAGGAAAATTATAAGGGAAGCCGAAGCGTATTCATTTACTCATATTTAAAGAAGAAAGTGGTTATAAGCCTTTACTTGGGCAGCCCGCTAGGAATCGGCCTATATGGACTCCACGCCGCTGCTATGTAGTTTCTAATACAAGGCGGACGCAAGAAACTGCTCCTAAAAAGGATTTTTATAATCATGGACTGCTTGTAGTCGCCACCGATTCAATTCACATTTTTAAATTAGTATGAAAATTCACAAATTACGAAAAGTACATTCCATATAAATGACAGTGTCTTAAAAATGTCTTTATTTGCTAGCCGCGTACAATATAAACAAATGAGCGAGTGGAAAAAGTGTAGGAAATACGGTTGTATTGCATTTTTGTTAAATTCGAACGACAAAGAGCAAATGCAACTCGATTCTGATAGAAAATGACTCAAAGTTCATTGAATAGGAGAAGGCCTTTTAATAGGCCTTTGGGCGGCTAAAGGTGTTTACTCATAGCACGATTATAACTGAAATGTTAAGTCATATTTACACCCTTATTTTGCAAATCCGGCTTCACTGCTATTACTCTGCACACATCTGTAGATGGTTGGACAAGGTAACATTTCTCGAAAACTGACTGAAAGAATTTAAGTGTCTTAAATCCATGGAAATGTAGGAGGTAAGGTCCAGCAGCAATAGTCAGCTAACAAAAAAAGGAGTTGACCTAATCTAGCTAAAACAGACATGGAATTCCCTGTCTTGCTAGTAATCTCATCAATGAAACTCCTACGAGGTTCGTAGCTTTCTCATTAAAAGACGATAAATATATACATAAAGATGAACGTTCGGTGGATTTTCAAAAATTAACCTGCTTCTTAGAGCATTTTTCCTTCAAATGTGTGGTATAGATATTTAGCAATCAGATCTATAGAAGAGCATGACATCGGTATCACTTTGAGCGAAAAAAGAGACGTGTAAATGTAGAATTCTTCATTTTTTCACCAATAAAATCTTGACTATCCACAGTCCACACTCTCGAATAAGGCGGTCCACACTTGCAATTAGACGTGACTTGGCCATAATCGTTAATGTTTAGCACCGGCCACATATTTCTGTACCTTTGCAAATGCACCCTCGTCTCCTCTTCCACTCGCGCTAGCCAATCAGGGGCCTTTATTGCTAACGGTTACGATTTGATAGAGTTTTTCGAATTTCGAATTCAGGATTCCATTTCTAATTGATGATTACTCTTCTGTTTTTCTTTTTTATGAATACAAGATTTAATTTTATATATATTTTATAAGAACACTTAAGAATAGGGATATTGACTGTACTCAAATATAAATACAATTTTGATGCGAAATAGTAATTTTTATGATGGGAATCCGAAAAAAATGAGAATGATACTATACGTGTAGCTTGTTTTATTTTATGAGCCTTTACAGTTGAGTGGTTCCATTCTTAAAGTATGAAAATATTAATAATTAATAATACCATTGAATAACCCATGAAATTTATGGTTACTTTCGTTATGAATTATGAAACCGTTTCGATAAACGCAAGTTTTAACGTACTTGCAGAATAAAGTTCTTAATTTCCCCTTACGAGTATAAGGTTAATCAGCAAACGTGGTACGCTCACTGAAGTGGCAAAAGGCAGGGCATATAGTTCGAAGAACCGATTGCCCTTGTTGTGGCAGAAACGTTCTCGAGTGGGGATCGCGTATATGGAGCTATTTTTTAGGCAAGTCCAAAAATTTGATTTTAACATTCTCGGGGACTTTTATGATATGGAAGTAGTTTTTTTCACCAGTATTTCTATTATTGAAAGCTCGTTCTATAACATACCACAGATAGAAGTTGTCAACATCTGGGGGCATGGTTGTGTACCCGCCAACACGACCACAAAAGAAGCGGGGCACTACTTATCTTTTCACAAACCGTTTCGTCTTCCCTATTAAGGTGCGTCCACACTTGTATAATTTGCTCGTATCCGATCACCGTGCCGTGGCATGACTGCGTATCGCGCTGCTTGGACGCTTACTGTCGGCGCGCCGATCATGCCGTACTCGTCCGATATAACTGTGTGATACGCGTGGCAAAATGGATTTTGAGCGATCCGATCGGCGCAACGTCCAAACGCGTGATCGTGATACGCGATCATTGCCACGCGACGATGATCTGATACGGGCAAATGATACAAATGTGGACGCACCTTTATATGATATGAGTGGGGTACTTAAGCTCAATTTTAACTTAATTAGCTGAAACGTAGCGAACCTTTAATCCCACAAAAATCAATTTGTCCAAAAGGAATCTGGGTAGCAATAAAAGATGCCATATTTACCGCCCGCTCTGTCTAATTAAGCCCGCACATATCGGCTGATTTCTCCGGGGTGCTACCTCGCGTGACGGAGCCAGGGCTACCAACTTGCCCCCAAATCCTTATACATGTGTTTTTTTTTTGCCTTGTCAACGTTTTTTGTCTTCTTAATAGCAGAGAAAGGATACCAGTGCGTATTACCGGTGATGACCTACGGAGCCGAGACGTGGTCTCTGACTATGGGCCTCTTAAGGAAGCTCAGGGTACTCAGCGAGCTATGGAAAGGGCTACGCTTGGGATCTCTCTACATACGAAATCAGAAATGAGGAGATTAGTATACGAACCAAGGTCACCGACATAGCAAAAAGGGTGAGCACACTGAAGTGGCACGTAGCTCGAAGAACCGATTGCCGTTGGGGCAGAAAGGTTCTCGAATGGCAATCGCGTACCGGCAAGCGCAGCGTGGAAAGGCCACCCGCAAAGTGGTCGGACGACCTGGTTAGGGTTGCGGGAACTCGCTGGATGCGGCTTGCCTCTATCCGGCCCACGCGGAAATCTATTGAGAAGGCATGTGTCCAGCAGTGGACGTCCTATGCTGAAATGATGATGATGAGAGAAAGGGTTCCAAAAATTTTATACCTTCTCGTATTCTCAGTTCTTTAACACTTTCGGCCCTGGCAAAGATCCACTAAGCCCTTACGCTATGACACTTGAACATAAAATGACGCAAGCGTGTCACCGACGTAGGAGTATAAATTTTTGAACGCAAACTCTGTGTTACTGGAATTCAATCATAAAATCACGCAATCGATTATGTTTTGATCACAACCGTTCACGTATTAACTACATAATCCTTCAATTAACAATAAAAATAAAATAATTAGGATGGGAATGCCTCGCGATTTTGAGTAAAAAGTACATAAAATTAATCATCCAATGTCTAGAAGGCTCACGACTCTGTCATGCATTCAAAGTACAAGACGCACGGATAGATGCGGTTCCCGAAAAATTTGCAAAACACAACTGCAACGTTTACTTGGCTTAACGTTTTCCAGTAGTTTCCTTCAGGAAAGCTTTATGTCAGTAGGACGTTAGTCGTAAGACAGCCGTTGAATAAAAAAGTATTACGTAGTAGTCTGAGTCCATCCCCCACATTTGGTGGAGGTGCGGGGTAGTCGAGTCGTGCCCTAGGTTTTAAACACAGGGTTTTTGCCAGGGCAAAGCTAGAGTTGGTAAGCATGTAGTAAGTTTCTGTAACATGCCATAAGCTAGGAATCATACATGCCTCGATCCTTGTTACCTCATAGCAAGAGGTCATACAGGATCTGTTTGTAAGGGATTCCCTATGCAGGTATGGACCATTGTCTGCTAGGCGGCACTAGTTTTGTGTAATGCATTAGGCTACCTGCGTCCTCCCCGGGACGGGGATATATGTGAAGGTGTCAATCCTTCACGATGAATATAAGACAGTAAGGCCGTATGTAAAAGAAATATGTATTTAATCTTATTGAAATTAAGAACGACAGTTGTCTCGTACCAGCTTTATGTCAGTAAAACCTTAGTCATGGGACAGACGTTGAATACAAAAGTATTAAACTCGTATAGCTACTTTTAATTATTTACTACCACCTGAGTCCAACCCTCACAGTATGCTATTTTTTTGAAGGCTTGAAGAAATAAATTTGATAAAAATGAAAATGTATGTAGAAATTAATATTTATATTCTGATTCTTAGTCATAAATACACATGATTGATTTAATGAATTATAAACTTATAGTCGATATTTTAAATCTGTATATCTAACATACGTCATAAAGGAAAATAATACATTTCTTCTTTCTCTAAGTGACGTTTACATTCTGCAATGACGTCATAATTTAATTGAACATGGTGGACAGCATTTTCGCGCCAATAAACAAGGTTAAATTTTAATAGAAATTTACACTAAAAGCGTAATTATGCTAAAATACTTTTTTGGAGTTTCTTATTAGGAAATCAACATTTTAAAGTACTTTTTAAAACCAGCATTATTAAACGTTTATTTCGAATATGCTTAAAGCTTCAAGTTGTAGTAACAAGTATTTTAATATGAAATAAAATAGCAAACGTTCGATAATACTTCGAATTCCATTTATCAAAGTTAATCTTAAAGGTAACTAGGTCGTATGTTACTAAGTCGAAGCATTTAAAACGGAAGATTCTGTATATTCCATTGTACTAACATCTGCATATGAAACGCCATTTTATCTGTAACGTTGGCAGCCCTGCCCGCGGGCCACTTTTATTACAAACCATAGACAGTGCACAGATTAGACGATATTAAACCTCTGTGCACGGTGATTGCGTTTCGTTACTGCTCCTTGTGATGTCATAATTCTGGTGTGAACACATGATTGCGTTTGTTGGGTTCTGTGATTATGATAACAAAGTCGCCTGGTGTCCGTTTCACACGGTTGTAAGTAAGAATATTGCATTGAATGTGTAAATTTCTTTTAAATATTGTAAGTCATTTAAGTATAATAAAATGACCTTTTATACGTGATTATACTTTTCGTTATTTTTTGAAAAAGAATGAGTGTATGACTTTGTTAGTTATATTTTGATTTCAAGATCTTGTTTTAGACTCCGCGTCATATTAGGGTACAATAGTACAAGTGCCCAGTTCTTCGCAAAATTTACAGCATTTCTATTTTTAAAGAAAGAAGAATTTTGCTTTGTATGATACAAAGAGAAATAATATCTACATTGCGAGACTATACCTATGTGCTAAATAAGCGAAATAAAACGCGCTGATGAAACGAGCAGAAAATCTAAAGCAGCAGCAAAACGAAAACTTTTCAATGCATAAGTTGATTAAATTACAAGCTTAATCTCTCCAAATCACTGTTACGAAACTCCGAAACAAGCAAAATATCGGCCCCACGTTGGGCGCCAAATACAGTATTAAATATTCATATTTTGTAAAAAGTTCGCAAGATCTGCGCTCATCAAATTAGAGTAACACTCTTCTTAGGAATACTTTGGCGGTGTAGTTGTGCCAACACGTTATACGCAATATAAGGGTCTGATGAGATCTACGTGTCTACGAGATGAGACTTTTTATGTTCAGTCTGTGTCAGATCTGAATTAAGACAGAACGCGTTTGTATTTGTACTAAATAATTATATTGAGGTAACATATTCTTGCTTTTTTGACGTAGGTACATATCCTTCGAGTCATCAAGCAAAACTGATCACATGGTGGTATATTAAGAGTAGTGTTAAGTATAAATATAGATACGTCCATTGGCACGGATAATATAGATGCCTGTAGTTCATTGTACTAAAAATGTCCAATCGAAATTTTAAAACTCATGATCTTCATTATCAGCTTGAAGATGTCCACACCTGGACAAAGACCTCTCCCAAGCATCTCCACAACGACCGCTCCTGCCCCGCCCTCATCCAACGGTTTCGGCAGATCGTCGGTCCATCGTGTTGGGGGTTCTTCTAGTATGCGGTCGCCACTCAAGAATTTTTCTAGCCCAGCGGACATCGGTTCTACAACCCACTGCCACTTAAGTCTAATTCAGTCTATTTTCAGACTACAATATCGAAAGCAGTCGCACACATCTAATAAGGACTTAATACTACTCCGCGTCCAAAATACATTTGTGTGATACCGTTATGTGATGACGCAGACTGTTTTTAATATCTAATCAGACTGAATGAGTTGAAAAAAATTTGAAAGTCGCAAAGATGCTCCATGGTTCGGGACGTTGACTCTAGATAATCTAGCTTTAAATATCTAATGCTAAAAACTGACAACTTTGCTGCAATATATGTAGTATGGTATATTTTTCTGTCTCTTTGTTATTAGTTTTCTTTGTGTTTGTATTTTACAGAGATAATGGCCGACCATAGTGAATTCAAAATCACTTTCCGGTAACAAATAATTTTATTTATGACTATCGATCAGTCATAAAATCATGTCATAATCGATTCGAAAGATTTGATGAAAACAAAACTAAAAGCTTATGTTAGTAGACGCTCCAAAGTGGGTCAGTAAGTATAAGTGCTGATTTCTAGGTTCAGTCATACGGCCGTCACTGATATGTCAAAATTGCCTACAATAGGGATTTTGACTGTATTCAAATAATAATAAAATGCTTAATGATAGGTTTTATGACAAAAATCCAAATAAAATGTATGGTAACCTTTGTTAAGAAACCGTTTGGATAAACGGAAGATTTAACATAGCTGCAGAACAAAGTTCTTAACTTCTCCATATAAGGTAGGAAGGTGTGAGGTCACGCCTTCCTAAGGTTTAGTATGGAGCGTTTTTGAAAGTCCAAAAAGTCATTCTAACGTTGTTGTATCTTGTGGAGTTTTTATGACATTGAAGTAGTTTTTTCACGAGTATTTCTATTATTGAAAGGTCGGTAACATACCACTGAAAAAGTTGTCAACATCCCTATTGACATATCGGAAGGGTTTTAGAGTGTTTATTTTACGGCGGATACGGTGCTTACGTGTTCATCATTGATAAATGTTTTATTGCACAAACACAATTGATGACAGTACAACTAAACTAAAATTAAAAAAAGCTAACTGAAACTAAACGAAATCTAAAAATGGCCCCAGCGGCATTGTACCAAAGATGCTGGCGACGTTTCCTCGCTGAATCGCCAAACTGAATCTTTGAGCTAGAAAACTGCCAGCTCTCCGGTCGCCCAAAACGTCTGTAAGCCTCTTCGGAATGTTTTTGAAGAGGCTTAATGCGCTGGTGCTCCACGGACCCACGAATAAAATTATACTCAGCGCCGAGACAAATATATTTGTTTAATTTTAGGCATTAGGCTGCTTCTACCGATGCTCCAGCCTTAGTTCGGTGGAGATGTGACGGAGCCATCTCACACTAGCCCCTGTCCCTTACTCCACAGAATCAATGATATTCCGTCCGG
Organism: Hedya salicella; assembly: GCA_905404275.2. Lineage (NCBI taxonomy): Eukaryota > Metazoa > Arthropoda > Insecta > Lepidoptera > Tortricidae > Hedya > Hedya salicella. The sequence goes on from FR990104.1 coordinate 2,525,349, forward strand.
TCCGCCATTGTGTTCATCTAAGCTAACTGAACAAAATAAAATACAAAGTTAAGAAACCCCATTATTAAAAACTAAAAGATCCAAACTTCTCACATCATAGTAATCAAACTAGAGCCACGACCGGCGCCGGCGACGGCCCGCGGCGAACTAACTTTTAATTTCTTCGCTCAGACATTGACGCTCGCGATTGGTGAAAAGTTACATCGCACAGATAACACAAAGTTTCGAATATCGAAGTTCCCGAACCGAGCGAGGATTGATCAATGAATGTGATTTTTATGTTGGTATTTTTGTTACTGCATGTTCTACGTTAAATGTCAAAATTGTGTGCATCTACTTAATTCTTAAAAGCATATATGTGTAAGCAATTTCTTGTCAGATGCTTTGAATCGCCCTTCCTTAACTGAAGTAGGTACAGGGACTTTACATAGGCTTGTGTCCAAAAAAATATAATTAGTCCGTCAGTCAGATTATCAGAAAATATTGGACACGTATATTTTCTTTTATCAATTAAACAAAAAATGGTAAAGATATACCCCGTTAAAGTTCCCCGTGACGTTACGCCTTGCAACCGTTTTTCACCCGGCATGACGTCATGCACCCCCACTCTTAAACCTTGACGCGCTTTATCTTTGTATTTTTTTGTATATTGACAAAAAAAATACTTGTCCAATATTTTGTGATAATCTAACTGACACTGAATTACGAGTAGATTTTTTTTATGTACCCAGGAAACTACCCTATTCCCCGTATTTCAAGTGTGTAGGTACAAGAATGGGCCCATGTTTTTAAGGTCTATCACTTCCATAATCATCATCAAACTGTTGCAGTCTACTGCTGGATAGGTTTTTCTAAGGTTACGCCAATGATAACCATCCTAAGCCAGTCTCTTCTTGCCGCTGCTAGCCTCCACCCTCCTAATATCATCGCTCCACCTTGCTTGATGACATCCTACGCTTCTTTTGCTAAGGCGCGATCTCCACTCGAGCTCGAGAAGACACTCTTCCTAAAGTAACTTTCATTTGATAGAATGTAGGTATAATTCGTGAACTACGTTGCAATGCCCGAGCAAACACTACAAATCCCAGAAAAAATAATATATTTGTGATGTCTAATCCAAATACAAAATGCTGCTCTTTCGGTAAAAAAATTAAATGGGCACTGTCATTGACGCGTTCTTTTCAATCACCGAAAAAACGCTGCGCAACATAATCACATATCACCATTACGGACCCAGATTGGGATCGAGAAAAAACAAAACCCATAGGCAGGAGTCAGCATTAGGGTCCTAATCGCACGCGTTGGGCTAAACAATGTTTTAATGCGGCAACTCCCTTACGCAGATGGCGGAGCGTATTTATTTAGGACTAACAGCCGACCGTTTAGCGAGTGACCCATGCATGTCTACTGGGTTTTGAGGGAGAGGTGACGAGCGGAGAGACGAGGGAATCGGTTTTGTATATTATTCGCTAATTTAAATTGTAAAAGCAAAAATTTCAGATTATATATTTTGAAAATCTCGTGTCAGTGTAACCTATAAAAGTGTCCAGAAATTTGCAGTGTACATTGAATAAAATAAACAAAATGGATTTAGTTGAACAAGACAAAGCACTGCCTTACCTCCACATGACAGTCAATTCTGAGACGTCCTGTATCGACGAAGTATTCGACATTTCGAATAGTAAGGGGTAATAGGGTGAGAACGTCGAAGAAGATGAGTGTACTCATGAAGTAAACTCTACAAAGTTATTGCTTTGATGTTCACATCGCGCCGTCCTGCTCAGATAAATATAGAATTAGAAGAGAGCAAGATGGCCGGCACGACACAAACTTTCACATTCAAACTTGGAAATAACCATCCGCGCATAGCGAGAAATTTCTTATAGGGTACACAAAGTCAAGTCAATACTGTCAGCATGCGCGACTTTACATAAAATGCTACCCAGCAGTATTTAGGAGTACCAGTCCCATTAATAGCGCATTTTAGATCGGCTTGACTTCTTGGCACGGCGTAGAGATTTAGCCTCGCTCTGTATTTTCTATCACTTGTATAACGGGGAGTACTCCAAGGAATTGTTCGGGTTGATCCCTGCCGCATCTTTACACACTATTTCCATCCCCACCGCTTAGATGGTTGGCAGTCCACAACTGTGCGTTTTGCTAGACATTTTCTCCCTCGCACGACTGAACTATTGAATAAATTGTCGCCAGCAGTATTTCCGGACCGAAGGACCGGAAGAAAAGAGCGTACCTGAAAGGCCAGCAACGGTACTTGTGACTCCTCTAGTGTCGCAAGTGTCTTTGGGCGACGGTGCTTACCATCAGGCGATCCGTCTGCTCTTTTGCCTGCTATAACATAAAAAAGTCAATGGATTAAAACAGGTAACTTGAATATCAAACAGAGATCAAACACAAAGAAAGATTTAACTGCGATCTACTGCTATAGCAGAGAGAATCTGCATCTCTGTTTTACCGGAACACTGTCCTAACCATTAAACCGTCTATCTTGTCTATCTTAACAAATATAACCACGTGCTTACAACTTTCGTTACTGGCGCCCTCTGTGACTCTTTATTTCAAATGCTTGCTGTCTAATTGGCATTAGAAATCGCTATCGCCTTTGCCCGACGCTTCTTCCTACAGGCCTGATACAGGTGCGAGATTAAATGGCCTCCATACAGGCTGTTCATTACGATATTGCGAGTACAGACAATATCGCCGGTTTTTATTAGCCGTCGTCATAACGTTTTGCTTTTTTGATGGGAATTGAAAATGTGTTTGATCTGGGGGACACTTTTGGGACTCGTAATCGTTTATTTCCAGCGCTTAGGTGTTATGACTGAGTCCAGACTTTTGGTTAATTTTGATTTTTCTCGATGTGATTTTTTAATTTAACTTTGTCTCGTGTCTTTAACGGTTTGGATGTTCTAACTTTTTCACACGAAATTTCATTCTTCGTTTCAACCTTCGAGTATTTCAGGGAAATCATTTCTTGGTTCACCTCTCTTAAAAATATTGAATACGTATTTTTTTCTTTTTTCACGTAGTCAATAAATAAAGGCATTGAGTCAAAATGTCGCGTGACGTCACTCTTAGGTAAAAATTGTACCACTCCTAAACTTTAGTGCGATTTATATAATACTAGCTTCCACCCGCGACTTCGTCGGCCTTGAATTCGTGTATCGCGGATAAGGGCATTTTTCCTGGATAAAAAGTGGCCTATGTCCTTCTCCGGGGCTCAAACACTCTCCATACCAAATTTCATCCAAATCGGTTCAGCGGTTAAGCGTGAAGAGGTAACAGACAGACAGACAGACAGACAGACAAACAGACAGACAGACAGACAGACAGACAGACGGACAGACAGACGGACAGACAGACAGACACACTTTCGCATTTATAATATGAGTATGGATATGGATATGGGAGACAATCGCAGAAGGCACAGTGGAGGCATATTGTAAACACGCAGCTGTGGAATTTTGAGACGGGAAGACGTAATGAACTCGACGCCAAGCTCAATTTAATTTTATGGTCGCTGGTGGTCGGACGACCGGGTTAGGGTTGCGGGGACTCACTGGAAGCGGGCTGCCTCTATTCAGCCTAAGTGGAAATCTATTGAGGACGCCTGTGTCCAATAATGAACGTCCTATGTCTATGGCTGAAATGTTGATGATGATAAAATGAGTGGTACCGGCTGGTGATTTTTAGATTTTCCTAAACTCTCTATAGCGTCCAAAAACGTAACTTGTATGAGTTAGGGTACGTTTCTTTCTTATTTATTATTCTTATAAACCTTCTGACACCAACAGTGTCATATGTTTTTAAGGCCGCCGCGATAATACGGCCATCGATAACGTAACAGGTGGAGCGAACGGCGGCCGGCCGTATTTACGGGTCTGTCCGTACGTCCGGCCGTAACTCAAGAACTGCATGTTTATGGGATGCAACTGTTACGGTGTAGTGTCGTAATTATGATATTCTCTTCGGTGTGAATTTATCATTTAAATTTAACGGTTTACAGGTACAGTCAGCGTTAAATAGTGTGTAACATCCAAAGCGCCAATCATCCATACTATAATATTATAAATGTGAAAGTGTGTCTGTCTGTCTGTCTGTCTATTACCTCTTCACGCTTAAACCGCTTAACCGATTGGAATGTAATTTGGTATGGAGATAGTTTGAGTCCAGGGGAAGGACATAGGCTACTTTTTATCCCGGAAAAAAAAAATATCCGCCATAAACGAATTTAAGGCGGAGGAAGTAGCGGGCAGAAGTTAGTAATATATATATGACGACCGGTTTGGCGCAGTGGGAGTAACGTGCCTGTGAAGTTGAGGTCCTGGGTTCAAATCCTGGTAATGGCAAATATTTGTGTGATGAGCATAAATATTTTTTCCTGAGTCTTGGATGTTTTCTATGTATATAAGTAAAATATTTATTAAATATATCGTCGTCTAGTACCCATAACATAAGCCTTATTGAGCTTACCATGGGACTATAGCGATTTGTGTAAAACTGTCCCGTTATATTTATTTATGTCGCAAAACATCTTGATTACTGTCGGCACAACGATGTGACACGATAAATCTGGCGCTCTGGCTGTTACAATCTATTTGACACTGACTGTACGTGTCATTTACATACCGAAGTTTCGATTAAAAGAGTCACAGGATAGGGCTCGTCCAGAAATTAAAATAATTATACATATACCTACATGACGCTATAATTTACATTAATCCCACGCGGCTTCATCATTCATGTAGTCTTGTGTGCTATAATAAGCTTTAGAAAATAATTTTCATTTCACAATATTTTTGAATTTACCAATAGACTACTCAGTTATGCTGCTAGGAAGTTTATTATAAAATCTCACACAGTTACCCATGAATGATCTCCTTATTTTATGGAGCCTAGTAGCAGGCACTGCGAGCTTATGCTTATTTCTAGTATTAATATTATGTATATCACGGTTCTTCTTAAAGTGGGTAATATTATTATGTGCATACATAATATTCTCGTGTATTGATAATGCACTGTCATTATATTAATTTCCTTAAACTTATCTCTAAGCGAGTCTCTATGGTTCATTTTATATATCGCACGAACAGCCCGTTTCTGCAGAACAAATATAATATTAAAGTCGGAAGCACTGCCTCATAGTAAGATGCCATACGACATAATACTGTGGAAATAACTGAAATACACTAATCGAGCTGTTATCACGTCTGTTAATTGACGAATCTTACTTACTGCAAAAGCTGCAGAACTCAGTCTATTCGAGAGATTAGCAATATGGGGACCCCATTGGAACTTAGAATCTAATGTTATACCGAGAAAGACTGTACTATTAACTAGTTCCAGTTCCTCACCTTTAACAACATTTCTACATTTACATAGGCTTGAGTCCAAAAAAATATAATTAGTCCGACAGTCAGATTATCAGAAAATATTGGACACGTATATTTTCTTTTGTCAATTAAACAAAAAATGGTAAAGATATAGCCAGTTAAAGTTCCCCGTGACGTTAAGCCTTGCGACCGTTTTTCACACGGCATGACTAGAGCGATTTGTGTTAAATTGTCCCGTAATATTTATATATATCGCAACACACCTTGATTACTGTAGGCACAACGATGTGTCACGATAAATCTGGCGCTCTGGCTGTTACAATTTATTTGACACTGACTGTACGTGTCGTTTACGTGCTGAAGTTTCGCTTAAAACAGTCACAGGATAGGGCTCGTCCAGAAATCATGTTTATGTTTATGGGGGGGGTCAAATATAAAGCAAATGATCACGATGGGGGAGAGGGTCTGAGAAGACATCACGTGTAATTCATATACACAGCAGGAAAGTAAAAAAATAAAGAAATTACTCCATAAGTTTCTCATTTTAAAATAATCCGCTCTGAGCGTGTTTGTAGGCTATGCGTCTCTAAACCCGAAGATCACGATGGAAAGACTTGCCTCTTTTCTGCTGCAGCAATCGCTGGGAATCACGCCAAAACTTAGTGGACCATACCCTCATTTGCAAAAATTACCGTATGGTCTAAACTATCCAAGCCGGAAAACTGACCAGCAACTCGTTAGGAGGACTTGCCAGACCTGCGGCCTATATTTGTGCTCCAAAAAAACGGTAAGATGCATAAAATAGGAAGATAATGTCCATTGCCACTTCAGTTTGCTTACCTTGTTTGCTATGTCGGTGACCTTGGTTCATCTACGCATCTCCTCATTTCTGATTCGATCTCATAGAGAAATCCTGAGTATAGCCCTTTCCATAGCTTTTGATCTCCTGATACTTCATTTGTATTCTAGATTTTACACCCAATTAGACAGCCCTTAATAAAATTGATTGCCGAGGTTTATGGGTTAAAACCATAACACAAACAAACTACAATTTCACTTTTCCACTTTCAATGTAATCCCTGGCCGTCCCGAACCAATCCACATGACAATAACACGATAAAAACAATAATAAACAGACCTTTACGCATTCGAAGGGTTAACTTAACCCCTAACGGTAGCACTAAAATTTTAATTAAATGTCTTGACTAATATAAAAGGTGAGAGCAGTATTTGTGTTATTGCGTTTTCACGTATATTATAAATATATTAGCTCCGCGTCCTTTTTCACACTTACAAGGATTAAAAAGAAAAATATACAAACATTCCGTTAATAACATAATTTTAATTATTACAACTTTATAATAGTATAGATTTAGAGAATCAAAACTTTAAATTAGGAGATGTTAAAAGTCTCCATGGTCAAAATAGTATTGGAGGTGTAGGTGTAATGCGTCTCCAATCGTTGACGTTTGGAGGCAGAAATTAAAATATAAATATAACATGAGAGAAGTGACTATTACGTTAACAGTCATCACAACTAAGGTTGCTATACTTAACACGTATTCATTCAGTATGTCAAATAACTATAACATCTTCTATTTGAAGATCACTGAAATGTAAAATATCTTTTTTCGATTTGTTGTATGTTTATGTGTCTTTGTGACTTCATCACGCCGAAACGGTCAAACGGATTTCAAATATTTCTGGTACAGGGGTAGCTAATTATCCGCAGGTGGTTATAGAATACTTTCTATCCGACTACGCTGGAGAAAACAAGAGGGGTTAAGACTTTTTCTCCTCCGCGAACAAAATTGCGGGAACCTTCTAATTAATTTAATAAATGTAGGACATCACTAACAGGCAACGCCTGGGAGCGAAGGTAGCGTGAAAACGAAATCATAAATAGGTTCCGACGTAAATCTGTACCTTTATTAAAGCCATTAGGAGGGCACAAACCCTTATATCACAATTATTGTTTCCTCACACGATTACTGCTAGTGCTGCGACGAGTATGAGGATGGAAATGAAGATGAATATGAGAACGAATAATATAACTATGATAGAATTAAAAGATGAATGTAAAACTATGAATTGGTTCACAGTTTCACATTCGTCGTAACAATATACATATATGAAAACATAAATTGATACCTATTGTATTTATATTAAGGTTTAAATTGGAATTATAAAATTATGTTTGTAGCATTATTGTTATACCCTGGACGGTATCAGTGCAATGTAACGTACCTGGTAAAGCAATTTTAATTAATGAAATAAAACTATTTGGGTCGGGCCGCGGAGCGTTTCAACCGCTGCACTTTTATGTAACGAATTTTTTACATCATACGTGACGAAATTCGATAATTTTTTTGAATAGAAATAGAAAATGATGCCTTGACTACCTTATGCCTAAAACTCTGATGCGTTTGTTATTTTATTCACCCAGTAATTTGTTACATAAAAGTATCGGCGGTCGAAACGCTCCGCGGCCCGACCCATTTATTTACTACACCGACTAAGAAGACACACTTCCCAACACCAGAAGGTGCCCGAAATATCTCAGGAAAAGTTATAACCCTTTTTTAGCATCTAAACTTCTAAATCTTCCAGCAATCTCGCCCTTTCTATCCCACTCCACCGAACTGGCTTCATATCCAATTATTTCTCCATTCAGGGTGCCCGCCTCTGGAACGGTCTTCCTCTTAAAATCAAATAGGCCCCGAATAAGTTTGCATTCAAAAAGTCCGTGAGCAACTTCTTTGCTGGCAGAACCGAAGACTCTTAGTTTATCTGCTTAATTCGTTTCATCGCTATATATATATATATAATATTTATTAACCTTATGTATATTTGTGTATGTATTATATATATTTTGTTATTCATGTAATTAAAGTATATAAATATGTACTTTTTGTTTTACAAATATCATGATAATAATCACAATTTTTGCAATTTATTAGTGGATCACTCCACTAGCGTTATTATTATAAACAAAGATCAGAAACAAATTGTGATTATTATCATGATATTTGTAAAACAAAAAGTACAGTCTTGATAATAGCGCCACCTCTCGCCGAGCAATGGTACCTGTAAAGGTATCTGCTCGGGGTGAAAGTAACTTCATAGTTCTGCACTAGGCGGCGCTAACGGCTGAAGAGTCGGATGCACCATACAGAGATCCTTAAGCAAGAACAGATGACAAAATTCGTAGACTACTGGTGTGGACGATTAGCTCAGATGGTAGAGCGTGCTGCCCCGGTCTGGCTCAAGGCACTGGTTCAAGTCCAGTATCGTCGAAAAAATTTTTCATTTGTTTCTGATCTTTGTTTATAATATATAAATATGTGTTTTTGTAATTACACAAGCCTCAGCACCGCCCACAATTTTTCTGCTTTGCCCTAAGGTTGACTGGTAGAGATTGCCTAAAATTGTAACTAAATTAACGTAAATTGTTAAAATTGTACAAAAGGCAAACCTAATGCCATAGCATTAGGTTCGCCTTTTGTACCATAAGTTTTCTTTTGTGCAATAAATATTAAATAAATAAATTAACTGAAGCTATCCTTATACGATATACTAGAAGTATATAGAAACAAACCATAAATAAAATCTCAATTTCATTTTATTATTTGCCGTATAGCTTTCATTTTGTTCAAAGCTAGTCGTAATAGTACGGTACCTAACAAAGTTCTCACACGCTAAATATTTTCAAGCTATTTAAATACAAACTTCTGAATGATCAATAATTCTGAGACTCAATATTCTGAGTTATCAATGAAAGAATGAGTATGAGTACGTACCGCCTCCCTACGGCCCCTACTCGCGCGGGATTGGTCAATACAATTAAGGTCCGACAAGATTTCACACGTACAATTTGAATTTTAAGCAATAGTTTGTCATATAAATTTAATTTTATGTGCCAGTGTTTTCGTTATACAGGATGTTTCCGTGTTTGTTTTTGTGACAAATAAAATATTGAAAGGGTTAAAAGTAAATTTTAAAAAAATCTTCTGTTTCCGCGATTATTACTCATTGAAATAAAACAATTTAACGGATTATATCGCGTATATTAGAGTGATCTAAAATGAGATAATATACGCGATATAATCCGTTAAATTGTTTTATTTCAATAAATTGAAAATTGTTTACGAGACAATTACTTTAAATCACGAGGAATTTTTACTTAAATCGAACTAGTCTCATGGCAAGCTGTTTTCGTTATACGGGCTGTTTCCGTGTTTGTTTTTGTGACAAATGAAATATTGAAAGGGTTAAAAGTAAGTTGAAAATTGTTTACAGACAATTACTATTAAAAATATTACGGGTCAATTTTAACACGAATCGAACTAGTCCCATGGTAAGCTCAATAGGGCTTGTGTTATTAGCAGTGACAGTAAATTTGGTAACATTTTGGGGCACCGAACGTGGTAGGTTAAGTTTACATGTCACTTTTCCAATATACCATTATTGTTGTTTATAAAATAAATGTATCTTCTTTTTCTTGGATGAGTGCCATAATGATGGATTAGGGTTACTGTTGCCAATATGAATTATTGATTTAAACTAACACGATTTTCACTCATTATCACAACACAAACGGGGCTTATTCGTGTATAAATATGCGATTATTCCCCGTTCGATGTGTTCTAATAATAATATAGGACTTGTTTATTATATTTTATTGATTTACATGTCGTGACGCCTAGAGACCTTATACATCTCTGAGAAATATTAACTTATATTTTTTATTACCACTGTACTTACCTAATATTGATTTGGAGAATCTGTACATCCTCTATACATGTATCAAGTAGATATAACACAATAGTTTTTAGTATATACTTACGAACGGTTTAGCTCAGCGGGAGTAACGTTGCCTGCGAAGCTGAAAGTCCTGGGTTCAAATCCCGGTAAGGGCAAATATTTGTGTGAAGAGTGTTAATATGGTGTTCCTAAGTCTTAGATGTTTCTATGTATATAAGTAAATTTATTTTTTAAATATATCGTACCCATAACACAAGCCTTATTGAGCTTACCGTGGGACTAGTCCGATTTGTGTATAATTGTCCTGTAATATATATTTGATTATTAATATTTAAAAAAAATTTATAAGTCCTGATATGTTTTTTTGGAGAACTAAGCATGTTAGAGTTAATACTTAGAAAGACATATTTAAGATAGGCTAAGTAGTAATATTGTAAAAGTTGAGAATTATTTAGCAAAAATTATAACTGTTGAGTTTCGGCTTTCTTCTCAACAGTGGTCTCCTGCGCTGCACCATTAAATGCTACCAAATGTACGGCCACTGGTATGATTACTAGACGACGATATAATTAATGGGTATATTTACTTATATACATAAAAACATCCACGACTCAGCAACAAATATTGATGCTCATCACACTAATCATGGTACTGAGACTGTTAGTCAAGGTAGACCGACATGACTTTTTGCCTACGTAGCGGAAAAATAGTGCTACGAGATACGACGTAGCATACAAAACGTTGTGGTCTGTGTCCAGGCTAACCCTTTAAGCCAAAAAATATTGGACACGTATTTTTTCTTTTTTTACGTAATCAAAAGATAACGTCACCGTATTGTACAGATTATACCTCATAGTGACGTCACGAGCCCCCACTTCTAAACTTTGATGCAATTTATCTCAGCATTGTTTGATTCATTTGAAAAACAAAAAATACGTGTCTAATGTTTTTTTTGTTATCTACAATATGGACAAATAAGAATTTTGATTGTCCTTCCCTGTCGTCATGCCTACTAATTGTCGCCAGCAGTATTTCCGGACCGATGCGCCCTTCAAGACTTCAAGAATAGAGCGTACTCCCACCTTAAAGGCCGGCAACGCACTTGTGACTCTGGTGTTGCAGGTGTCTATGGGCGACAGTGATTGCTTAAAAAAAACCGGCCAAGTTCGAGTCGGAGTTCCGTACAAAATATACGCTTCAAACGGCCGTATCTATGATAATCCAGTGTTAGCAGAGCCCTACTCCTAAGCAAAATGTATGCGGTGTTCGGTCATTTTATATTGGTTACTGACATAGACAGACAGACATAAAATCATACTGTTTTTAGTATTTGTTATTATAGCGGCAACAGAAATACACCATCTCTGAACATTTCAACTGCCCAGCTATTACTTCACGATATATAGCCTGGTGAAGTTTGTCAGACATGGCCTGGTGACAGATGGCCAGACGGACAGATAGACAAACGGACAGCGGAGTCTTAGTGATAGGGACCCGATTTACCCTTTGGGTACGGAACCCTAAAAAAGTGAGTGATATCGGGACTACGCATTATGTTACTGTTACTACTTCGTAGCGGAAAATCGCTGCTACGAGCTTCAGTGCTACGACTCGTAGCGTCCATCGTCATTATCATATGAGCCAGTAGATATCCACTCCTAGACAAAGACCTCCAAAGATCTATACAACGACTGCTTGTGCGCTGCCCGCGTTCAACTATTTCCCGCGATTGACCAAATCATCAGTTAATTTTGTTGGGGGCCTTCCCACGCTGCGACGTCCTGTGCGTGGCTGCCTCTCGAGAACCGTTCTGTTCCAGCGGCCATCGGTTCTATAAGTAACTAGAAGATGCCCTCAACTTCCTTCGCGAAGGAGAAAAAGTCATAACCCGTCGTTTTTTCTTTAGCGTAAACGGTTTAAAATCCTATAACCATATATGGATACGCCGCTACCCGTGTACCAAAAATAGTTGAAATCCGTTTTGCCGATTTGTCGTGATGAAGCCACAACGACACATACAAACATACAAAAAATCTAAAAAATATATTTCGATTTAATGTCCTCCAAATAGTCCGTTACAATAGTGTTTTAGAAAATATCGTAAATGTACTTATAGACATTTACATTTTACAACTTTATAATAATATAGATGAGCCCCTTTGACTGCCAATTAAGCCTGTAGCGTTCTAATCCTTCACACAAATAAAACTAAAGTACCCTAAAAAAATTTAAGTTTAAAAAATCTTAAAGTTTTTTAAAACACTCATCATCACCGCGTGCTTTAATTAAAACTTGCAAATTAAGAACCGTTTCATTAACTTAACACCCTGTATAAATATAAACTGTCGTTAAAAAGGGGCTAGACAAGGGTGCGCAATTAAGTTGACCCATAAAGAATAAAACCGTCCGAGTGGTTGGATTCGCTGGACACCTCAACTATAACACACAAACACCCAAACTACACCTTTAATGCGTATTATTATGATACAGATTCGGAAAACACGCACTGTTGATGCTAACTGACAATTTCAGTACAACACGAGAAACCATTCAAACAAAATTGAACTCATTTCCTAAATACCCAAGTTACAAATCAAATACATCAGGAAGGAACTTTGTGCGTTCTAAATTTGAAAACTGAAAATTAACAATAGTTCTCGGTAGTTTAAAGTGGCGCTACTGTCTTGAGAAACTGGCAATAATCTATGAAATTATTTAGTTCAAAATTTGCCCACCTGAACGAATTATTTGGTCAGTTTTCTCGCACCAAGTTGGAAATGTAGTTAGAGAGTTTTGATTTTTGGTTCAGTTTTGGAATTGTTATAGACAAATTACGTGTTTTGAGTGGTAATGTATGGGGAAAACGTAAGTTAAATAGTCAGTTAGCACTTAAAAATGCTTACTGCTTCGGTATACAGAAAACATCAAAACCACTAAAGATTATTATAAAATGGACTTCGAAGATATTTGACGTGATATTTCTTTATGAAAGATACATAATACATATTTTTTGAAAATGTATGGTATAAAAAAAGTTTTGTAGGTTTAAGGGAGCGAGGCAGAGAAAATCAAAACAGATGTTAAATATACGCGATATAAATATTATCTCATTTGAGTTCCTGACTTTACGCAAGCTTTAAGCTTCCGTTTTCACGTGGTACGGACGATATTTACGTTTAAAATAAAATTAAACCTATCTGGCACGTGTGTAACTGTCTTCACACATCAGACCCATCTAGGTCAAACAGGGCCCTGGCCAGTGGCGTAGCCAGCGAAGGGCTAGACGGAGCTTACCCCCAGGGCCCCCAAACTCAGAGGGCCCTTGGACCGTGGTCAGTGGCGTAGCTACCGAAGGGCTAGACGAGGCCCTGCCCCGGGGCCTCCAAGCTCAGGGAGCCCCCGGATCCTGGTCAGTGGCGTAGCTACAGAAGGGCAAGACGGTGCCGTGGACCGGGGCTCTCAATATTTTAGGGGCATTTGGTCCCTGACTAACAGAACCTGTCTACCAATCTGTACTAACAATCTTTCCTTTTGTACCGTGAACGTAAACTGAACAATAGTTTTTTAAAAGAGCTTTTTTTCTACAGTGAACGCCGTATAAAATTTATATTAAGCAATGAAAATAATATATAACATTAAACATTCCTGTTCCTATTACTTAATAGTTTGTTCTAAGCACATAATAAATGTGATAGTTGTTTAGTACCAGATGAACTGTTCTGCGTCGGGGCTAGTAATTTTTTCATTATCAATTCCAAAATAAAAAAAAATATTCTACCTATATTGACGACATTGTCGTGAACTTTACTGAAAGTTCATTCTCCATCCTAATTGAAAACGAGAAAACGTGTAAATTCCGTAAAAAAAGCAATAACAATACAACCATCGACATTAACCTAAACCTGCCCACATTAGGCGCTTCCTAATTTCCAATTAGCAAGCAGGTAGCGTAAAAAGCCACCATTTTGTTCCGTTTCCCGCCAAAAGGTCGGCCATCTTAGGCGCGTTCGGAAACGCGTGCGAATTATTGTCTATGCCTGCATATGTGATGTTGTTTATGGAATTAATTTCGGTCATTTCGCCTTTTGCTTTGGTTTTCCGTCGAGCGTGTGAGTATGAGGATGTTTTTGGAGTTTGGGTTACGAGTTTGATGTTGATTTGAGAAAATTAAATTAGATGTTTCATTCATTTTGAACATGAGATTAAACCGTTTGTATTTATTATGGTTTAACAGCCACTTTAATAATTTTAAGCCTATAACTTGGATACTTAATTCATCATTGATCATTGTAACATTAGATCATTATATAATTAAGACATTATTTATTTATGTAAGTATCCGCGCTTCTCTTGCTGTGTTTCATAGGTTATATTATTTTTTACGTATCCAAAGGGCAAAACGCGACCCTATTACTAAGACTCCGCTGTCCGTCTGTCACCAGGCCATGTCTAATGAACCGTGATAGCTAGACACCTCGAACATCTGTGGTACAACGTAGTGCTATCATCACACTTACAGGAAGGCAAGACAGAGCGATATATAGCCAATAAATTGAATTGCCAATAAATTGGTCTTTAACTTTTTGACGATAGTGTATCATAACCCGATGTATGGCAAAGGACACCAGATAGCTTCTGCATAATGAAAGAAAACGATGATGCTTAGTGGAAGAATGAAGACGTTGAAGATGTGAACTCAACACGATCTCAAAACCCTCCGATGTCTGTCCCAACATCACCATCAAAAATAAATGTGAAACCCTTGGACCGAGGACATGACGTAACGGGACATAGCTTAAATTAAAACAATTTTTATTAAATTATTGCTGTTTTGGGGTTCCGTACCCAAAGGGTAAAACGGGATCCTAATACTAAGACTTCGCTGTCCGTCAGTCTGTCTGTCACCAGGCTGTATCTCAAGAAACGTGATAGCTAAACAGTTGAGATTTTCACAAATGATGTATTTCTGTTGCCGCTATAACAACCAATACTAAAAACAGTATAATTTTATGTCTGTCTGTCTATGTCAGATATATATATATATATATAGCGTACATTTTGTACAGAACCCTCAGTGCGCGAGTTCGACTAGCAAAAGCTTACGTGTTCAATAAAAATGCATTATGGCAAATTATGAATTATGCCAAATGATAATTATGACAAAAAAATATATTTCGGTAAACCTTTTAAAGGTACAGATTAAAATCGTATTTTGAACATTCATAAAATTCAAGAATGTTCTCTACGCCTCAGGAGAATGACACGCTCACTAATAAATGCAATTTCGACGACTGAAACGTTATTTTGGCGGCTTAGGAGATTGTAAAATTCACGAAAACTTATATTAAGGAGGCGATTTGACCACATAGCATACTAATGGCGTCATAAAACTATTTTTCTTTGAAACTTCATACTTTCTCTTTGAACAGTTCATAAAAACTAGCTGATTTGATCGACCAGTCAAGTACCAAATTCTAGTTCTTGGATCCAAGTTTACGCACTAATACTATTACTTATATTGTAATAGCCTCAATATTGAGATATGGTGTAAACTTCTGAGGAAATTCAGTACATAAGGAAATGGCGTTCAAAGCACAAAAATGCTGTATACGATCTATGTGAAACTCTGCCTCACATCATACGTAGTTAAATTGATTAGAGGCAAGTTATATAACAATGAATTGTTGCTGTGTGAGTGTATATGTCCCCGACAGGTATGTGTGGCGCCGTCGCCGGCCACGGCTGCTGGCCGAGCCGCGCGGGCGCACCAACCTGATCGGCAAGGCGCCGCTGACGCGCGCCGTGCGAACTCTTAACCTAATTGCCGAAAACATTGACTTGTTTGCATGTTCTCTGAGTGAATTCACAAAGTGTGCATTATACATATTATGCTATAGGCGTAATGATATAGATTAGATAATTACGTTATCGTTAGAGTAGTTACACTATTGTCTTAGGCTTAGATCCTGTAAAGATGTAATTGTGGAAATAAATAAATAAATAAAAATAAATAAATGTGTCGGCTGTCCGTAACAGAGAGCTGTGTACCTTAACTTCAAATCACTCAAGATTTTAACGCTACATTCATTATATACTCTTGAAGTGGGCATATTTGTTAAGGCTAACACTGATTTGTTTAATAAAGTAGTAGAAGGTCGCAGTTACCCAACACGTTCAGAGTACGAAAGAAAGCTAAGGAGCTTAAACGGAAATAACACGGCTATGATGAGAAAGTAGTATTTTGGGCATGGCGTCAAAAATATACAATAAAATTCCTGATTCACTTAAAATCCTTGATATTCGCCAGTTTAAGACAGAATTAACATCGATTCTTACAAAAGGGGGCTGCTACTCAATCAAGGATTACTTAAATGACACAATGACATAACATGATGACACGATGATGGCTGTTTATAGATAATTATTTTGAAATTTTGATATACGTAATTATTAATAGTGAATAATATCGTATCAGATTAATATTTTATAATATATCGTCTACCTATAGATAAATCATTTAATTAATTAAATTAATAAAATCAAATTATTGCAAAGCACATACATACATAATTATTTAGACATTACAAAACAAACCATAAAATTCTAAACGAAGCTAAAACTAATGTCTACAAACTAAACCAACATTGTACGCTCACGAATAAATTAAATGTATGTAGCATGTTAGACAAATTTTTGTACACCTATACTTATGAGTAAAGCATAGAGGTCAAAATTGTATACTCACCAACATGTATTATACCTATGTTTAAGAAATAAAAAAAAAAACAGATTCTGAATCTGTATGTATACAATCATTAAAAAAATACAAGTTAAAACTAGCGAAGCATAAACAACGCAGCTACTTACCGACCGTCACCTATGAGCGCAAGATGTCGACCGTTAGCGCCATCTGTTGCGTGTAAAAGCGAATTTATTTATACATCTAATTGTGCCGCGCGAAAATGGCCGCCCGTATGCACTTAATTCCGTTAATATAACGCGAAACGCGCGATTCTGCTTAAAACAAGGGTTATTTCAGTGTCGTCAAGTTTTAGTGTTCTAGGGAATGGTGGGGCCATCTGTCTTTCGGAAGTGTTATTAAAATCGGGTGGTTTATGCATTTGTTTGCTAACGGTTATCTTTATGCGGGGGTTATGAAATTGGGTGGTTCTGTATAATTATGAGGCCGTATCTTTTTATTATTTGTGAAATTCTTAGCTTCATCATAACTCTAGGACGAAGGCAAGTTCTCGGTACTGTAGTATTTTGTTTGTTTATTGTGATGACTTTATCACCTCCGCGAATGAAGTTGCCGGCACCTCCTATACTATTATATATTAGTAAAAATGAAATTTTTGGACATTGAAGATATTTTCAAAATATAATGATTTTACAATCATCAATCAATCGGACTATTTGAAGGTCTAGAAATATTTATTTTTTGTACATTTGTATGTGTCGTTGTGGCTTCATCATGGCAAAATGGTTAAACGGATTCCAATATTTTTTGGTACACGCGTAACAGATGGTTATAGCATACTCTTTACTCGACTACGCTGAAGAAAAAAGATGGTGTTGATTTTTTTTCCCTTTCGCTGACGACATTGTGCGCACCATCTAATCTATACTATAAAAATGCATTAATCAACTTTATTAACAGATTCTTACAGTTTGCCTATCGCTTTGTCTCGTCCGAGCAAACCTCTTTATTTCCTACCATTATGCTAATACGCCGAATATTAACGATACCTAGCATGAATAAATCTAATAAGCCAATATGGGAACAAATAAACAGTCATATCCGTGATGGACGGCCCCATAAATGCTAGGCTATAAAAGTGAAACTTGTCAGTTGCGCGGCTATACCGCTGGGTTATGGCTGTTACGGCATGTTCTGCGCACTACGACAACCGCGTAGATGACATTTTCATCATTGATTTCTTTAAAATTTGGCATAAACTTTTTTGTCATAATCATCATTTTTCATAATGCATTTTTTTCTGAACACAAACTTTTCAGGATTTTTATAAAAGAAACCTAACCTAATGTATTTAACAGGACGATGCGTAAAAAAGTTCAGAAACTTCTACAGTTTCAGAAACAAATGCATTACGCCAAATAATGATGATGACACAAAAGTTTATGGCAGATGAGGGTACGCTTTAATGTAATTGAAGGGATCCGCAAATACTATGATATAAAGGGCCCTTATCTCTCATAATCTCGATTGTGCGGATCATCATTTGGCCAAATTCATAATTAGCCATAGTGTATTTTTTTTTCAGAAACTGTAAAATTTTCAGGACATTTTAAGGCATTATCCAGTTGAATGGTTAGGTTAGGTTAGTTTTATAAAAATCTTCAAAAGTTTACGCGTTCAGAAAAACATGCATTATGCCAAATTATGAATTCGGCCAAATTATGATTTGCTCTAGGCGACGATATACATAATATATAGACAAATTATTTCTTCTTTATAAATAAAAATAAATGGAGGACATCTGTCTTCGCGCATTATTTCAGAACGGCTGCAGCTATTTGGCTAATTCAATTCTTTATTTAATATTTTCTTCTGTTTCCGCGATTATTACTCATTGAAATAAAATTCTTTATTGTCTTTGTAACTGTCCCGACAAGGTTCGTATTTAAGGAATACACTAAGAATTGCCTGTTAAAGTAAACATGTTGGGTTTGTTAATCTCTATATAACAAGTGAGTTAAAAGATATAAGGGAGATCTCCAAAAAATGTTTCATTACACGGTCTTTTGTAATGCTTTAATGCATATTCGTAGTCGGCACATCGGCCCCAGCCGTGGGCTGATTCAATTGTCGTAGAAATGTGTTTACTATTTATGAACAGTCTAAGCGGAAGAGACACTATAAAATAAGTAGCATATATAAGCAGCTTTGATCTGATACCCCACACCTATATGGTTCTCATCTGTAACATGGGTTAAGATGCGAAAAAGTCAGATACCCGGTTACTATAAAGCGTTATCATGCTTCTAATGTTTTAATGCATATTCGTAGTCGGCACATCGGCCCCAGCCGTGGGCTGATTCGATTGTCGCAGGCATGTGTTTCCTATTCGATTATGGTGACGAATGGCGTCAGCGGGGGAGGGTGATTTATTTTTTATAATTTTTTGGGGTAGTGCTTGAATCAATGTGGGGTATCTGCATGCACGCAGTTGCATGGTCGTGTGCATTAATATCTATACTATTATAAAGTTATAAGAAAATTAAAGGTCTGTACATTGAAGTCATTTTCAAAAAATGATTCTAACGGCCTATTTGGAGGTCATATAATCGAAATATCTTCATCACGCCAAATCGGCTAAACGGATTCCAACAATTTTTGATACACGGATAGCTGAGTATCCACAGATAGTTATAGGATACTTTTGACCCGACTACGCGGAATAATAAAGAGGGGTTATGACTTTTACTCCTCCACGAACGAAGTTGCGGACACCTAGTGTTTGCAACTTTCTATCACAAGAAAACGAGATACAAACTTAAATTAAGACGGTTAATATAGATAACTAATTGATACAATATTTATAGGAAACTAAAAGCATTGTTCGTGGAGGAAGAAATAGTTATAATCTTCTTTTTGCTTCTATGTCGGGTATAAACAGTAAAATTTAACCGTGTGTGAATGTCGAGCTATTTTTGTACCAAAATGGTTGAAACACGTTAAGCTTAGTTTAGACGTGATAAAGCCGAACAAACAAACATACATATTATGAAAAAAAATCGTTTCAGTAATCCTCAAATAGTCCAGCTTGGTTTTTTATTTAATATCTGCAATGTTACAGACATTTAATTTCTATTTGTATTAAATTTTGTTTCAGTCTATTTTAGAAACCTTTTGTGAAATTTAGTACATATTTATAGTCGTGGTCAAGATTTAAGTCGTAGTTATCGGTCTCAACGTTGTGTCTCAGGGAAGATGTATGTTCAAATAGCTGAACTTTTTCAAACATAAAGACACCACATATCATCATTAAATTAACCGCCAGTTCGTGTCTCTACAATCAGAAATATATTAAGAATTAATTCTGAACAATGTACGTATACAAGAACAGTATAATAGAAGCCGAAGCAAAAACAAAACAGTATTCAACAAATTCAAACGATAACCCGTAAAACAGAACAATATTTGATAAATTCAAGTACAGTCGCTTCCAAACCGTTAAAACAATATTAAAACAAACAAGACATCCGCATGCAGACAAACATTTAATTCCGCGAGCCAATTCCATCAAAACCAACGTTGTTTAGTGCAAATTAAGTGCAATTTAGCCCTCAAAAAGCATTTCGGCATTCCACAACAAATTCTGTTCCAAATTGGCGTCGGATCCGGAACGCTCTGAGATGTTTATTCTAAGGGGCGAGACTGCGCAAAACACGCCATTTGAATGCATACTTGTCCGTCAGTCACGCCGGTATCTGAAGCGAGCGAGCGAGGCGCGTGTTCCACACCGACCACCCAACCTGATCCCCCTCATTGCCCCTACCACCTGACCCAACAGGGGTAAGAGGGGCAAACGCGTACACCGATGAAGCTCACGTAGAATTGGATGCAAAATCGAACGAGCCAACTTGTCACATACGCGATTAAACCTGATTGTGATATAGGCTCACGGGATAACTGTTGATTTGATTTTATGTAACAACCAAGCGTCTGTTTGTACGTTTATTGCCTGTAAATTCCCGTTGGAATCGAACTGCGTATAAAATTGGCGGTTAAACGGTTATGATCGGGTGTGGATTTTGGTTATCGACTGTCAATTATTTTGGTATTTCGGTTTTATTTGGGCGTTTTTATTTTGCTTAGTAAGAAGTTACTTGAAACGGTTTTAGCCAATGTGGAATTTATTATAATATGTTATAAGGGCGCTTTCTTTCAGTATGAGGGAATTCGTCAACAGTATTTCAAAGTCAACTGTTTCTATACAACGTGCTCGCGAGGAAACCGCATAATTTTACCAGCGTTTACCTGAGGACGTATTAATTATTTTAATTTTTAAAATGTTGATTATATCAATAATGTTATACTTAAGTTAAATGATCTGAGTAGTTTTTTCTGGGTTTTCCCTATTCCTTGCAACAAATGTTGGATCATATTGTATGTCTCCCAGCAATCACTTCTCCCAATGTAAGTTTTCTTTCTTTCTAACTGACAATTCGAAAGTGTTTGTACCTAGGCCTACTTGAATAAAGCATATTTTTAATTGATTTGATAAAAAAAAATTATATAAGTATGAACCTCAGGCAAATCTAGCTCAGTTTTTAAGATATTATCAATTTTCATGTAAACTATTTATTGTGATTACTGAATTACATTAAGCTCTTTTGATTGCGACTTTGCCACGTATGTTTCCAAGTGTCGTGTCGCTATTGGCAGACATCAAAGTGACAGCTACCACTAACTAAAGTCATACTGTTTTGGACAAATAATCGTAACCCTGAAATGCGGACCCTGATTCAGAAAGATAGGGAGAGGTTGGAGGCGTTTGAAGTGTGGTGCTGGAGGAGGATGGAAGGCATAAGCTGGATGGAAAAAATATCTAATGAAGAGGTCTTGAATAGGATAGGAGAGAAAAGGGAAATACTCACACTAATAGAAAATAAAAGAGGAAATATGATAGGCCATCTCTTAAGATATGACTTTTTCCTCCAATATATCATAAAAGGAAAGATCGAAGGAAAGCGAGGTAGAGGAAGGCCAAGACGAAATTACTTTGAGCAAATAAAAGAAAAGGTTAAAGTCATGTCTTACCAAGAAGTGAAGGAGGAAGCCCAAGAAAGAAGCGGCTGGCGATTGCTACACCGACAAGAGCGTAGCTCTTAAATTGAAGAAGATGAAGAAGAAGAATCGTTACCATTTTATTAAAAGGAATAAGATAGAGGAGCGAAAGTTATTCAAGTTTTATGTACAAAAATCAACAAACATGAGAAAAAAAATTTTGTTGAATTTTCCTTGTATTCATATAAAAAAAACTACTCCAAATGACAGGAATGAGTGGTTAAAATCTTGCGGATTCCTCACAAGACACCTTGTATATACTTGCTGCTAAGTGTTAATTAATGTTGGATAAATGACTGATAAGGTAAATGTGCCCAGTTATCGACACTGTCCCATTAGTTGATATCTTCAACCTTAATTCACAGCAATAAATATGTCTAACAGGGTCTCAATTATAAGAAAAAGGATGACAATCATTTTGTAGAGTCCATTAATAAGAAATAGGATAAGACTGAAACGCCTTGCCTGTAGAAATTTAAATAGATCAATTTAAACTTTACGAGCCAATCTATTAAACAGAACTGAAAACAAAACCTGCCAACATCATACAGTTTATCTTTTTTTAGGGTTCCGTAGCCAAAATGGCAAAAATGAGACCCCTATAGTTTCAGCATGTCAGTCCGTCCGTATGTCACAGGCATTTTACTTGATTGATGAAAAAAAATTCTAGGGTTCCACACTCCATACATATAACAGAAGCTGAACAAAATGTTTGGTGGCACATATTTCCTCAGTTCCATTAAAGACACTTTAAGGTTGCCAAGCAATTTTTTTATTAAGGCAATATTTTCGGAAATAATCCCTCCGGAAGTACCATAAACCGTGTATCCAAAAACGAAGAAAAGAATAACAAAGGTAACCGCTTAATAAATACTATCAGAGAAAAAAAATTTCAACATGATCGGATTTTGTTTTTGAGTTATTGGCGAAAAACTGCGCTTTTCAACAGAAGGACGTCAGGGCCATGAAGATACGCTCTTTGCTTTAACTTCGTATTTTTCATTTGTAGTGCATTTCCTTATTAATAACGATTACGGAACCCTACACTGACCATGGCCAGTCATGCTCTTGGTGGGTTTTTTCACTTTAAACGGGATGTATACCTATTTTAACTCTGTTCATGAATATTTCGTACATATTGACTTCAGTGAAGTGAGCGAACTTAAATAATCGTAATTACTTGCCACTAGAATGTATTATTGCAAACAGTGTTAAAAAGAACACTCGTAGAAGTTTTTTTTTCATAGAAAATTATAAAAATATATTTCAAATTATCTTTA
Source organism: Hedya salicella (assembly GCA_905404275.2). Taxonomy (NCBI): domain Eukaryota; kingdom Metazoa; phylum Arthropoda; class Insecta; order Lepidoptera; family Tortricidae; genus Hedya; species Hedya salicella. The sequence goes on from FR990104.1 coordinate 2,548,559, forward strand.
AAGAACCGAACCTTTATCAAAACAATATAACCTACGGAAAAATTCAAAATCAAACAAAACATTCCGACCATTACGGGGAACACGAAACACATTCCATTCAGAGAACTTTGTAGTACCTCCCCTCTCATATGTCCAATAAATAAGGGGGGCACAACAAAAAGTCTACGAAGCATCACCTCTCGCGTCACCCTGTTCAGATTTCATTATCATAAAGAACTGGAGGCCTTAAAACCACCCTACAGTGTAAAAGGTGACGTACACCGGCCATTTTCACAAAAACTTCAGCAGCGCTCCACTCCGCCCCAGCTTCCTCTTTCTTCAAGTGGCAAACGGGAGGGAGGGGAGCTCAGACTTGGCTGGTGGGTTGGATTCCCTAAGCGGGCCGGGCCCCGCGTCGAAATGTGCCGTAAATCGTCATAAAACTGTCTGGATCCATGATGTGACGCTGCCCGGGGGTAATTAGAGGACAATTTATAGTTTTGCCCGGTCTCCCCTTTGGTCGGTACCCGGCGACTGTTTCGACAGTTTTTTGTTTAGCTCCCGGTCATTAGTCGCATATTTTCAAGGAAGTTTCGTTCATATTTCTGTTTTCCGTGTGTTGTACTCGAATTTAGGAAGTACAAATAGATTATTTTTACGATACTGGGGCATGTTTGCTTTAAGGGTCATACAGATGGACAAAATAATAGAAATTTTTGATTATAATGCTATAAAGTTATTTATTGAATACCAGAACAGTTAAAAGCGTTTCACACACGTGAATTCGAGAGACAGATGTGTAAATTGCTACTAATTAATGCCTTTACTCTGTTACGGATTTGTAAAACTATGACAAGTTACTATGGCAATAAGTGAATTTAAAATATATACATGTTTTATCAAGGTGCATGTTATTTTGTAAGGTAATTATTTTTAATATTAATACAATACAAATACTCTTTTTTGCACACCCCAGATACACAGAAATACAGAATATGACAGTAATATTCGAATAAGCAAAGGTTAACAACAAGGCGGCTTTGTCGCTAAATAACGATTTCTTCTAAAATCTACCATATTCTTGGAAATAAAATGATTTCATTTGAATATTACATTATGGCTTTCAATTGTTTGGCAGTCAATATAGACCCCACGTTTCCTGGGGACAATTTAAAAGTTAACGGCTTGGGTACACACATATTATTATCACAAAACAAAAAAACGGAACCTAATCGAAACTCCTTCCTTCGAGACCACGGACGTAACGCGACGTCTGAAACGTCGAAGAATTACCAACTAAAGGCAATAAAATAAATCATATTTATACGCGATTAAGCCCCGTTTTATTGTGTTGTGAGTTGTGACAATGAGTGAAGATTATGTTAGTTTAAATCAATGTTACATACATATTGTATAGGTCTTGAAAAGTAGAAGATTTGTAGATGCCCATTAGTTCCTGCAAAGTTAGTCATAATAAAATTAGTTTGAATTTTCATTATTCATAATCGCATTTTCCTACGAAACGGTTAACTATTCAGGATTGCTACAAAACAAACCTAACATAAACTACTAGGTTCTACAGAATGAGTTTTTCGAAGATCCTGCAGCAGAATAATAACAAATGATTTTATGACTAACATTATATTATGAGGTTCAATAATTATTGGAAACAATGGCATCCAGTGGCGATATTCTGAATCTAAATGATTTTATTTTGTAAATGTAAAAACTTTGTCAGTACTGTTTTTGAGAACACTTTTTTCACCTGAACAAAAGGGAGCCTAATTTAATGTTTTCTTGAATATGTTAAGATTTTGGCAAGAAAATAACAAAAGACAACATTTTAATAATAAAGTGATGTAAGAAATTCTGTGATTTGTGTCTTTGAACACTTTGTTTTCGAGAAACTTTTGCGACAACGTGTCGCTTGAGAAACGTGGGTGCTAGGTGCATAGGTGTGGATGTGGATGTATTCATAATTATGCAGACATTTTATGATTTGCTAGAAGGCAGGAAGACAAGGTCTCGCTCGTTCGTGGAGGAGAAAATGTCGTAACCCCTCTTTTTGTCTATAGCATAGTCGGGTAAAAAGTTTCCTATTACAATCTGGAGATACCCAGCTACCCGTGTACCAAAAATAGTTGAAATCCGATAGCCGATTTAGCGTGATGAAGCCACAACGACACATACAAACATACAAACATTTTATTTTTACAACTTTATAATAGGACAAGCTGTTGCCCGCGACTTCGTCCGCTTAGAGATGCAATTTGTAGCTTACAAAGTTTCACCCCCTTTTTCGTCCCTAAAAGGGATGAAATTTGACATAAAATATAGCCTATGTCCTATTCTCATTTAAAAGGTGGAAAGTTTCATAAAAATTCATCCAGTAGTTTTTGAGATTAAGTGGAACGTACATACATACTTTCTCGTTTATAATATAGTAATAGTTTAGATAATACTTATATGTTTGTTACCAGCTCGGTTAACTTCGTATAATTATGCTTGTGGAATATTATGTATACTGCCGATTTAACGCCTAAGTGGTAATTCTTAATTGTCGTCTTTCAATTCGCTAAGTAGAAGTCATTTGCAAGGAAAATAGAAAGGTAAGGAGTGGGCTCCATGAAAACAGATGAAAAAGTGTCCAGGGGAAAGCATTATATAATAAATATCGGGGACAATCTTACACAGATCGACCTAGTCCCAAACTCTCATTCATTCATTCATTCACTATAGGTACTAGGCGACGATATACATAATATATAGATAAATTACAATGTTTAAATACATAGAAAATATCCAAGACCCAGAAACAAACATTCGTGCCCATCACACAAACACTTGCCCTGGCCGGGATTCGAACCCGGGACCGCTAGCTTTGTATGCCGTTGTACAACCCACTGAGCCAAACGTGTCGTCAAAAATCCGTTCGACGAATAGTTCCAAATCTGTCCAGAATAGCGCTAGATTAGCAAAATAGCATGAAGTCAACAAGCAATTACAAAACATTTTTATCGAAATCCTTTGTTCATCTGATGTGAATATTCAATCGTAGTCAAAATGATTTTGGCATTGCTGTGGATTTTTTTGGCATTAATATAGCTAGTTGTTGCAACAGTGGTGCCACCAATTTCACGTCTTTTGACAGACAGTTCGATAGCCCCCAAATCAAAGAGTTAGGACATTTAATTGAGGCACGGATGGACGCCTCTATGACACAGTTATGAGCCGCACGATTTATCGTCCAACAAGTCGCGCAACTTCGCCGATTCCGATGGCTAACGAGTAAATTAATGGGGGCCACATAGAAAAACGCGTTTTTAAGGTTTTTTTTACATACGGTAATACGGAACCCTACGTGCGCGAGTACCAATCGCACTTGATCGGTTTTCTTAAAATGAAATCAATTATCACAACACAACAAAACGGGGCTTAATCGCGTATAAATATGATTTATTTAATTACCTTTCGTTGGTAATTCTTCGACGTTTCCGACGTCGCGTTAGAGGTTTGCGCCATTAGAATCGTACAGTTCGAAAGCCCCCAAATCAAAGAGTTAAGACGTTTAATTAAGGCACGGATGGACGCGCCTGATATACCGTTATGAGATCCACGATTTATCGTCCAACAAGTCGGGCAACTTCGCCGATTCCGATGAGTAACGTCCCGAATGTTGCCCAACTCCGATCATTTGATTTGCTTGGTTACGTTTTAATGGTTTTAAAATATTACTCGAGTTTAATGAAGCGGGGGCTTTGATTGGTGCGCTTGAGTTCTGAAGGTACATACTTTATATCTACTGATGTGCAAATGGCGGAAATTTTCCAAAATGCTTAAATAAGTCTTAAGTCTCGTGTTAACTTACATGTTTATAAGACCTTTTTTAAATATTTTTAGTATATAAATGGTCTTAAGTCTAGTGTTAACTTACCTGTATAAAAGACCTTTTTTTAAAGTTTTGGAAAGTTTCCGCAATTTGCACATAAGTACTTACATTCATCGTTACACGTATTATACAGGGTGAAATTGGAAACGTGGGCAGAAATCATTTTTACGGCACTTCAATTCATCGCCATTTAGGACACAAGAAACATTTTTCGAAGTAGCAGTTTTGTAAATAGTATACAATGCCGTCAAATGAAGAGAAGGTTTCTTCCTTCCGACTTTATATTGTAACGCACCACCAGTCTTGTTTCCGTATGTATGACGGCAGAATTGGCACGGAAATGTGGAATAAATTGCCGCCTGCAGTATTTCCGGACCGATGCGACCTTCAAACCTTGAAGAATAGAGCGTACTCCCACCTGAAAGGCCAGCAACGCACTTGTGACTCCTCTGGTGATGCATGCAATGGGCGTCGGTGATCGCTTACCATCAGGCGATCCGTCTGCTCGTTTGCCTCCTATGTCATAAAAATATAAAAAAAGAATGATGGTAAGACCTTCTCTTATTCATATTACAAACGTCAAACTCACTCACTTGAATAATATTTTTGACGAAGACATCGCCTTCATATGTCTAAAGTTATATCGTCTTTAAAGACATGTGGCTTTAAGACCATATTGTGGACATGGGTTTTTTTTTTATAAGATAGTAGGTACTTTTTAAAACTCAAACTGAATTTCGTAACGACTGACGTATTAAAATAAAGTAAATTTGAAACAATATTAATTAAATGTATGCTTGATTTAAATACAAACAGGGGTAGCAAACTGAAGTGGCAATGGGCGGGGCACATAGTTCGAAGAACCGATGGCCGTTGGGTCAGAATGGTTTGCGAGTGGAGACCGCGTTCCGGCAAGTGCAGCGTGGAAAATCTAGCCGCAAGGTGGTCGGACGACCTGGTTATGGTTGCAGGGGCTCGCTGGATGCAGGTCGCCTCTATCCGGCCCATGTAGAAATCTATAGAGGAGGCCTGTGTTCAGCCGTGGACGTCCTATGGCTGAAATGATGATGATGAAGAAATTTTTACCTTCAAAACTGACTCGTTCAGTTAAAAAACATTTACTCAAAACTCGTAGTCACGAATTTCAGTGCACAAAATCATAGATCTCAATATTGACGCTGTCAGACACAGTCTTGTGTGATGTATGTACTTGCAGTTTGAAAAGTTTAACATGAATTGTTGGTATTCGATATTTTATACCACTTATTTTGACCTTTAATTTATCTCCACTATTAAAAAGTTATAAAAATAATGTCTGTACATTATAGATATTTTCAAGAAATAAGTTATCCGGTCTATTTGAAGATAACTGAAACGATTTTTTTGTGTGTTTGTTATCAGAAATCAGAAATCATTTATTGACATATTGTGCATATACAAAAGTTGGTATAGAAAAACATTAGAGAGAGCCACAATAAACTGTTTTACGGTATACAATAATATACTACAGCAACAAATACTTTAACATTCGCTATTTATCTATTGAAAATTATATACTGAATCCTTTAGACGCATAGTGCCTGACAAATTACCGTACACGCAAAGGAATGTATAATACTTGTATGTGTCCTTGTGGTTTCATCGCGCCAAAACGGCTAAATAGATTTCATTTTTTTTTGGTACACGGGTAGCCGAGTATCTACAGATGGTTATAGGATACTCTTTACCTGACTTCGCTGAAGAAAAACAGAAGTGTTATGACTTTTTCTCTTCCTCGAAGGAAGTTGCGGGCACCTTCTTTAGTTCTAACTAACTAACTTAACTGGTGCTGCGACCCAAAGTGAGTCTTGGCCTCCAATAATAAGAGTCTTCTTCCGGGTCTCTCCTGTGCCACCTCCCCATGTCATCCCTCCACAAGTCCTTTCCGACCTCGTCATGCCAGCGGTATCTGGCACCTTCTAGTATGAAATTAACTAATCAGAAAAGCAAAGTGTTTGCAATCCCGCCAAGGACCATTAAAACAAGAGGACTGACCATCTCCAAACAAGAAGCCATTCCCCGATATGTACAACGCCATCTATGTATAAGAATGTTTTTTTACAATTATTCAATAATCGCGGAAACAGAAGAAAATATTAATTATTCAACTTGGCAAGCGTGGCTAGCTTCTGCCCACGACTTCGTCCGCCTTAAATTCGTTTATCGCGGATAAGGGTATTTTTCCGGTATAAAAAGTAGGCTATGTCCTTCCCCGGGACTCAAACTATCTCCATACCAAATTTCATCCAAATCGGTTCAGCGGTTTAAGCGTGAAGAGATAACAGACAGGCAGACAGACGCACTTTCGCATTTATAATATTAAGTATGGATTAGCTGTTTGCGAACTAATTTCTACTATACTATGTTTCTTTATTTAATTATAGCATCTTTAAATGTTTAGTTTTAGAGCGCCATCTAGTTTTTGCCAGAATATCTCCTTGCGATCGGAACACGATCCAAAGTATCTTAATACACGGGTCCCCCACACGTATCCCATACCCATCCTATTCCCCAAAAGCCCCAAACAAAACCCAAATGTCCTTAGCTAGGGACACTGACTACCAACATGACGCAGACCGGCTAGAACATAGCTAGGTACACTCCGACTGTCGTGCACTCGAGCACGGCAGTCACCGACACGTGGTGCCGGGAGCTGCTGCGGCAGCTCCACCGCCACAACATATAGTTACGGTAACAGCAAAATTGCTAGCCGATATTCAGCATCATCAATCACGATCCAAAGTATGGCAACTGTCAGTCCTCTTGTTTTAATGGTCCTTGGTTCTGCTAACAAAGAGTTCGAGAACTTTTTTTTAAAGTATCCTTATTTGGGCCTTGCTTAATCTTAAGTGAAAGTAAGTCGTATCAAAATTGCTTGCACTAATGTCACTCCGTCTTTACCAAAATTAGACTAGTATTACTAACATAATTATAAGTATTTAAGAATGATTTATAAAACAGTATATGGAGCCTAGAAGTCTGAAATAAATATTATTTGTATCTCGGCTAGTGTCACGGGCTCGTACGACCTGGATTTTTGAGAGGCTTGCTTGGTTATATGGATCCAACGGGCTCCCTCTATGTCGCATACTTTTGTTTGTCCGAAACTGTTTTAGCATAACAGACTTGGCATATTCAGTTTTCGACGAATGGTAATGCGGCAGAAACCTTATTTGGCATAAGTTCTAACTTACCGAAAAAGTATTTGTCCGAAATTGTATTCGCATACTATTGTGTAGGCCGATTATATTTACGAATAATTTGGTATAGCATAATGGTACTTGGCATATTATCTATTGTCCGAATCTATCTTGGCATACTTAAATTACAAAAAGAAAAGCGGGTTAAGTTAGGTTAGAACTGCATCCCTCGCAAAGAAGAACTGCTAGCAGAAAAATAAGTTAGGTTAGGTTAGAAGTGCGTCCTTCGCAAAAACGATCTGCTAGCAGAAAAGCGGAGCGTCAAAATGGGTCAAAAACCGAAAACTGTAGGTTAGGTTGGGTTTGTATTATGACCATGTTTAGCGGAGCGAGCGAAGCGAGCGGAGCGTCAAAATGGGTCAAAAACCGAAAACTGTAGGTTAGGTTAGGTTTGTATTATGACCATGTTCAGCGAAGCGAGCGAAGCGAGCGGAGCGTCAAAATGGGTCAAAAACCGAAAACTGTAGGTTAGGTTAAGTTTGTATTATGAGTATGTATAGCGGAGCGAGCGAAGCGAGCGGAGCGGCAAAATGCTAACATTACCTATATCACAAGATAATGAAACATATATGAAGATATAAATAACATGGTTTAATTTTTAACATTAAGTATATTTAACAAAAACATAAGCTGCAAGATTATGAGCAAATAATTTTCGGTCTGATAAAAATATGCCTATTAATTTTATGCGTAGACATGATTCGGACAAACAAAAATATGCGCAAACAAATTATGACAAATTAATATCTGCGTTATCAAAGTATGCGAACCTTGATTATGCCAAAACAGTTTATGCGAAAAGTCAATTATGCCTACATTGAATATGCCATGCAAAATTATGACTAAAAAATGTATGCCAAAACAGGGGGAACCGGATCCAACTAGAAGCCCTTTCGAGAAGTTTGCTGTGACTGTACTTCTGCTGAGACTCGCTCCTGATCATATCAATAAGAGAATACATCCATGAGCAGGTCCCAGCAAATGTTGGAACTATTGCATTTTAAGGAAAGAGATATCGGGCTGTGAAATTGTAGTTTAGCTGTTTTTTTTTAATAAATATGATTATTATTAACTATCACGGACAAAACACAAAAATTAGAGCCTAAATCTGAGTATAACTTAGTTGCAAGTACTGAGGCTGCATTCTTATAAACGCATAACACAAACAGTAACAACAAACGTTACACATGCTACACAAACACCGCTTCGACAAAACAAAGCATTTTAATATCTCCACAATATCATGAGATCCTTATTTATAATAGCAATAACATCGTTCAATAATGACGGAACCATATTTCGCCACCATCTTAGCTGTACCCACCCTGCCCCGCGGGGCTTTAAGAAACACAGATCGTACAAGAGGGGCACAAGGGTATAGACAGGGGCAAAGTTGTACTGGTTGTTTGGGGCAATGTTAGCGATTTATCGTATGTTCTATGTTCGGAAGCTAGTCACGTAGGTAGGGACGGGTGTCCGTCAGGGCTGTATGATAGGATGATTTGAACGTGACGCGATAGGGCCATACGGATGAGGCCATTGATATTCGGGGCCATGAGGCGATAACACATCTAATCTAGGTTTACACGGTTGTGATAGTTTAGGGCATGCGTCCAGTGGGCCGTTATCGTACAGCGTGAAAGCCAAGCTGACGATTTTTAGGGTTCCGTAGCCAAAATGGCAAAAACGGAACACTTATAGCTTTGTGATGTCCGTCCGTCCGTACGTCACAGGCTTTTTCCTCAAAACTAGTAGAGGTATATGATGATATTTGAAAAATATTTAGTTGAAATAATGAAATAATGATCTTTTTTCTGTAAGTAGGCCACAAGGGCACTTTACAAGTCTGACTCTACGGCGTTTCGCAAGAGGAGACCACTGAGGAGAAGAAAGCCGAAACAAACTCAACAGTCAGTCATTTCTTCGAAATTAATCTTATATCTATTACAATATTTGTACTTAGCCTATCCTAAATATATGTTTTGAGTATAAACTCAATGCGTAGTTCTTCAAGAAAACATATCAAAACTTGTAAAAGTAAAAAAAAAGTAGAATATAAGAAGCAAAATAATGATTTTTTATTTAAAACAACTTACATACATTTGATATGCCACCTCATAAGAACCGTGTCCCGGTAAAAGTAAATTATTCGGTTTCTGTTTTGGGCCATGCATTTTTATCTGTTAAATAGTCCTCTACCCAATAATATGCCTTTGCCATTCACACTCACACTCTTTTAAGTACTTTTTGAGAGCTTTCTTGCATAAGCCGCTACACTACTTAGTTTAATAGTTAAATAATAAAAAAAACTCATGACGTGAAACCGAAACTTGTTTTTTTTTTTTAAATATCAATGTGGCATTATTTCGTCAGGTTTCAAGCATTTTTTTTTGATCTAGTGAATATGTTCAGATAATTCTAAAACCTACTAGGTTCTACAGACGGGCTAGCGCAACTTTACGCAACTTCGCTTGTCGTTGAGATAGCATCACCCGTCTTTCTCGCACTATATTGAAAGGAAAGAGACAGACAATCTTGGTCGAAAGACAAGGAGTCGCTTGTCATAGTTGTGCTACAGGTGCAGGAATCCATTCGGTTAGGTTATTTAGTCTTCTATGAGAGTCAACTATAAGCCCAAAAATTTTACAGGGAGTGTTCAAAAATTTTCGACTAAGAGACATCTATAAGAATTTTTCGATTGCTTGACTGAATTGCAGTATTTAAAAAGACCCTCAGAACCAGTTTCGTCTTTACTATAAGGGCACACGGGGCCAGGTGAAGGTTGGGGGTCTTGGGTACAGACCCAGGGCCCCCAACCTTCACGGAGGCCTCGAAAGATATTATTTTTACAGTCCAAAGAGGTCTCAAATTGTGTTATTGAGTGCCCCAGGGCCCACATTTTTGAGAGCAGGAACACAAGAACTCAGCACCGTAGGTATCCGTACACATTAGCAATAAGGCCAAAAAAATTACAGGGAGTGTTCAAAATTTACTTCGACTCAGAAAAACCTATAGGAATATTCCGATTGCTTGAAGACTTTGCAGTATTTAAAAAGACCCTCGGAACTCAGCGGCGTAGGTATCCGTAGACATTAGCAATAAGGCCAAACATTTTACAGGTGTGCAAAATTCACTTAGACTCAGAAACATTTATAAAAAAATCGATTGTTTGAATGCTAAAATTGCAGTATTTAAAAAGACCCTCAGACCTCCGCCGTAGGTATCCGTACACATTAGCATCCCACGTCCCGCCTCGCCGTTACAAATCTCATGACGCATAAATCCGACTTAAATGCGATTAAAAAGAAAAGTGTTCATACGTCCTCAGTCCAAAGCCCGCGCAGATTTACCGGAGACGTTCTGTTTAATTAGCCGCTCTGGCCAAGAAAAATTATAGGGTTTAGATGTGGATATGGATTTAGAGCGGTTGACAGTTCCAAATGTCAACATTATTCAGTGGGGTGCTTGGGCATTATGGATGTTTTTAGGATTCCGTACCGAAAAGCTAAAAAAAGAACCCTTATGGTGCGACTCTGTCTGTCTGTCCGACTATTAGAGCGCAATATATACCATCACATTTTCACAGATGATGTTTTTTTGTTACCGCTATAACAACAAATACTAAAAACAGAATAATTTTATGTCTATCTGTCTATGTCAGTAACCAATAGAAAATGATGGAACACGGCGTATATTTTCTTTCGTCTTAGAGCGGTAGACACTTGTAATTTTCACCGAATGTGTACTAAAAATAATATAAACATTGGTGAAAAACCGGCCAAGTGCGAGTCAGACTCGCGCACCCAGCGTTCCGTACAAAAAATACTCTAGAAACGGCCCTACTCCTAAGAAAATGTACGCCGTGTTCCATCATTTTATATGGTTCCCTTGTTTACGCATATTTTTTTGTCATAATTCTATATCGCGTAATCATAATAGGCATAATGATCTATAAGCATAATTTCATTATGGTGACTCCTGTTCTCGCCAAATCTATTTTCGCCGAATGGTCTTTAAGCATAACTTTTTAATGCCGAAAACCTACTTTTCTGGCAGCAGTTATCTTCTGTTCGGGATTGCAGTTCTAACCTAACCTAACCTAACCTTCTTTACTGGCAGCAGTTTTTTATTGTTAGAGGTTGAATGTGAAGCTAATTAAAATTTGGCGATACTAAATTATGCTTATTTAAATTCGGACAAATACCTAATGATTAATGAAATAGATAGCACCCCTCCAAGACTTACAGCGCCGAGGCAGAAGGTTTGGATATAGGGTTCAAATTTTTGAAGGAAAATTAAAAGTGGTGGCCAGTTCAAAATGTCAAGACTATATTTGGTGCTTTTTAGGGTTCCGAAACTAGATTGGCGATAAGGGTTCCATTGTAATAACGTCATGTCCGTAGGCCGTAGGTATGTCACCGGCATTTTACTCAAAAGTGTGACAACAAGCACGAGATAAAATTATGTATCTTTGTGACAAAAATTGCAACAATTACGAGGCGCAAATTCAGGACCTCAAAAACGGCCATTTCATGCCCAAATAGAATTTTAAAAAACCAACAATTGCAATCTCTATCGTTTAAAGTCGTAAGTGCCAACTAATGGGACAATCACGGACACTGGTAGGTACATTTAACTCAGTTCCCAAGAGACAAGCGAAGTAAGGTTACCATGCCACCGGACCAAGTGTATATATATACACTTGGTCCGGTGGCATGGTGTAGTTTGACGACCGGTTTGGCTAAGCGGGAGTAATATTGCCTGCGAAGCTGAAGGTCGGGGTTCAAATCCCGGTAAGGGCAAAAATTTGTGAGCATGAATATTTTGTTCGGAGTCTTGGATATTTTCTTTCTAAATATATAAGTAAATATGACTATTAAATATATCGTTGTCTAGTACCCATAACAGTCCGTATTGAGTTTCTAGTCCCATGGGACTAGTTCGATTTGTGTAGTCCTGTAGTATGTATTATTTACTAGCGGCCGCCTGCGACTTCGTCCGCCTTAGATTCGTTTATCGCGTATAAGAGGTATTTTTCCAGGATAAAAAGTAGCTTATGTCTTTCCCCAAATCTCGATATTTTACTACTTTAAATGTGAAGCATATTAGCAAGATTTCAAGTTCCTAGCGTAAAAAAATATTTACTGTCCATACAAATTTTCATCCCCTTTTTCGTCCCTAAAAGGGATGAAACTTGACAAACATTATAGCTTATGTCCTATTCTGATATATAAGGTACATAACTGGACAGTTTCATAAAAAATCGTACAGTAGTTTTTGAGATTAGGTAGAACGTACATACATACTTTCACGTTTATAATATAGTAAGGACTATATTATTTATACTTACCTATAATACCAATATGAACCCTGATAGATCTAAGTATATAAAAGAAGAAACTGACTGACTGACTGACATATCAACGCACAGCCCAAACCGCTGGTTTTAGAGATTCCAAATTTGGCTCGTAGTTTCCTTATAAGGTCAAGGGGTGCACTAAGGAAGAATCTTTCAAAATTTACCCCCTGAGGGGGTGAAATGGGGGTCCTATGTTTGTATGGGGAAACTTGCAATGAAGTCATCAGTCATTGAGCTTAGTACGCGGGCGAAGCCGCGGGAAAAAGCTAGTACTATTATAAATTTGATAAAATAAATGTCTGTACACGGAATATGTTTAAAAAAAGTGATACGGATTATTTGAAGGTCACTGTAAAATATATTTTTATATATTTTTTGTATACAAACATGTATGTGTAGTCGTGGCTTCATCACGCCAAAATGGCTGAACGGATTTTAGATATTTTTGGTACACGGGACTACGCTGAAAAAAATATGGTTATGTATTTTTTTCAGGGTTATGAAGTTGTTCCTTCTAAGCAAACTTATAATTTCCCTGTAATTTTCGCTTGGTAAACTTTTCTGATAAGAGGGGTATGGTTTTATTTTCACATTTTTCTTTGTAAATTATTAACCACGGTAAATAAATGCTTGAGAATGTGTAGATACATTAATCCCTTTCATATGATACCCTATTTGACCTCAAGTAGTTGCTTGATTATGACACACTTAGGTTTGCTATTTTTACTACTATTCCTTAAATATATATCATAATTAGTTAGGATAGACAGACAGAGTCGCAACATAAGGGTTCCTTTTTTATTTTTCGTTACGGAACCTTAAAAAAATTAAGAAAACCACAAAATAACTACATATTTTTCTCGTGAATATGGCTAAGTTGGTAATTAAGTGAATTACTGTTATCAATGCTGGCCGGTTGCAGAAAAGTTTCAAAAGTTCCATCTTAAACTTAAGCCACGGGCAACCTTCTAGTCCATTGAAATAATAATGAAATAATGATCTTTATTCTGTAAGTAGGTCGCAACCGCAAGGGCACTTTTACAAGTCTGACTCTACGGCGTTTTCCAAGAGGAGACCACTGTTGAGAAGAACGCCGATACAAACTCAACATCAGTCATTTTTTCGAAATAATTCTTAACTATTACAATAATAGCACCTAGGCTAAATATCTTAATTATACTTAAAAGTGTTATAACTAATTTATAATTGGTACACGCAGAGTAAAAGTATCCTTGTGGTCTACTTACAGAATAAACTATTTGAATTTGAATCCATTAACTCGACAAGGTTCCCGACCGCTGCATCCCAAATGCGCTAAGTTATCACTGAACCAAACCTTAGCAATTTAAATCACATTTGCGCCTACCGGGGGCAATTAGCCGTGATAATAAGTTAAACTCAACTTGGATCTTTAACATATCTTACGAACTTTCGTTGCATTCAGATTCGCCGTTCTGGGTTTATGATTGTGTTTAAAATGTAAAAACTAAAATGGGAATTAAAAGTGGTGTTTAGCGAGAAAGACTTACAACCATACTTTCATTTATCATTTATCTTTTCACCTTGCCAGCACAGAAAAGTTCCCTTTATCGCGCTAAATCTGCGTGCAGAAGTCCATTTTATCTGCTGGCGTGGAAAAGTCATTTGAAGTTAGTAGAATTTATATTTATTCAGTCGTGTGTTTATTTTTTATGTTGTGTAACGATATTCAATTTATTGAAATAAAACAATTTAACGGATTATATCGCGTATACTATCGCATTTTAGTTCCCGACGTTTCGGAAGCTTCAATTTATTTTAAAACATATGCCAACACAACAATAAAATAAAAAATTACTTAAGACTAGCTTAAGCCTAGTCAAAAAGGCCCCCTCGAATTGTTCCTGGCGCAAAGGTACCCATCACACTGGCCGCGTTACCACTTGGCGATGGACCAGGTAGAAACCCGCGCGGGCGTCAAACCTCTCCCTCATTCGACGTCCCACTAGTTTTAAATGCAAAAATATCTGGTTTTATGTTATTTCATAGTTATACTTACCTCTCACATTTTCCTCGATGTAGTGATGTGAAAGGTTGTGTGTTCCGCACGGCTGCAAAATTATTTACCTTCTCGTGCCCTGAATACCTTGTTACGCACAGGAATCTATATTTGAACCACTGACTTCGCTCGTGGTTTGATTTTAGATTCTTTCGCTTACTAGACTTTTGATTCAAGCCCTAAATAACAACTTTGCAGCCTTGCATATCAAATAACTATTTCTCAAACACCCAAGAAATTTTCGTCCTTATCTTCGCGGTAACGGGTCTCGAAACGCAACATTCCTGGTACTCGGTCTGTCTGTCTAATCTTAAAATGTATACATATTTCTTTGGATTTATTTTAGAACAGCACTATACATACCTCTGCGTGAAAAGATTGCCAGCCTCGTATCCAGGGGCGTATTTTGAAATTTGGCGCCCTGAGCCAATAAGTTTCGACGTCCCAGAAGTTAAGGAAAAAACCAGCCAAGTGTGAGTTGGACTCGCGCACCGAGGGTTGTTACGCCGCCCCTGGCTGTTTGCTGCCCCGGGCCTTGGCCCCTTGGCCCTAGGGTAAATACGCCCCTGCTCGTATCCCAATCTATACCTACTTGGCTGGCTATCCCTATTTTCCCGACCTCTGCAGAAATGTATTATTGCTTCACTGCCACTGCAGCGATCTGCGCAGGATTGCAGTCTGTGGCGAGCGGATAGGGGAATGCTATGTTAAGCAGTGGACGCCCGTAGCTGATAGATAGACGGATTAACATCTCAGTGATTCGGAAAATATGATATGATATTATAAGAAGTTACTTTGGTTCTTCTGCGGATCCTCATTTCTAATTCTATCACCAAAGTAACCGACATAGCTCACAGGATTGCATCGTTGTAGAGGCAATGGGCGGGTCATGTAGCCCGGAGAACGGATGGCCGTTGGGGCAGTAAAGTCCTGGAGTGGCGACCACGCATAGGACAGCGCAATGTAGGACGGCCCCCGACTAGGTGGATGGATGACCTCGTAAGGGTCGCGGGGAGTCGGTGAATGCGGTCTCCGCAGGATCGCACCCTGTGGCGAGCTATAGGGAGGCCTATGTTCAGCAGTGGACGTGCGTGACTGATAGATAGATAAATATATTATAACGTAACTAACGTTCCCTAGGCCGTCATAATGTGAACTGATGATCTGGTGAAGGTTGCGGGAGTCCACTGCAAGTGGTGCAGAACCGGCCTGGTGGCATTCTTTAGGAAAGGCCTATGTCCAGCCCGTGGAAGTTTTTCAGCGGATGATTGTAGCCCGTTTAGTCGTCGGGAATAAAAGATAGGACGTGGTAATGTAAAACATATAATAAAAATAGACTATATACAAATAAAAAAGCATAAACTAAACGCGATTCAGTCATTACGCGGCACTAAACGGAAATCACTGGCCTTATCTGAGCAGGGAGGTAGGACGGTTGTAGAGATTCAGTTCCCCTTCCAATTTTCCATTTCCAGCTTTCCAAGAAGGCATTGGATGGAACCGTCGGCTGAGGTGCGACTGTAGACTGCAGATAGGTTTTCAGTGGAAAACTTCAGCGAAGAAGAAAGGGCTGTAAAAATGCTCCACTTAATGGGTGGTTCAAATCAAACGAGTCGAGACCTGTCTCCCACAAACAATAGACAATCGTGAAATTCAAATTTTCCCGATGCAGTTTATTACTGGCCAGTATTGTACCAAGGAGGTTTGCCGCGTTTCATGATAAAGATGTTGATGACATAAGAATTATGAATCGGACAACAGTCGCGTCATGCCTCCACATCCCTTCCAACGGAGACTAAGTAAATGCTGGAGTATACGTGTGGCACACGAAAGTGTCTGTGCTTTTAAAAAAATTAATAGAATTTATTTTTTATTGTTTTAAGGACCTTTATACAGATGTACATATCGGCCCTGTAAAAGACAAATCCATGTCACAAACAAATATAATAGATGGAATCATCACAAGACTAAATATTTAAGCTACGCGTACTACTTCATAAAATAAAACTACATAATGATCTGTCAATGAAAGTGTGTATTTTTAATAAACACATTTAATGTCTTATATACACGGGCTGTTGTGTCGAGTGTAGCACTTAGTTTAAGTTTAGTTATACTGCTTCTGTCCGTGAGTTCCTGTAATTAGCTTTTCTTTTGCTATCTTAATTCTATTTAAGTTATGTAAAGCTGTTGGTACTCCAAATAAATATAAATAAATTAATATTCCTTTACAAAATATGCGAAATCGATCACAATACGGTGTCCGTCTGTCACAGGCGTTTTTCTCAACGACTGATGATCCTCTATACTATTATAAAGTTATAAAAATTAAATGTCTAGGTATATTGAAGTAATTATCAAAAAAATGTAATTGGAGATCACTAAATCGAATAATGTTTTATTATTAGTTTTTGTATGTTTGTATGTGTCCTAGGGGCTTCATCACGCCAAATCGGCTAAACGAATTACAACATTTTTTGGTGAACGGGTAGCTGGGTATCCACAGATGGTTATAGGACTTATCCCGTATTTTTTACCCGACTACGCTGAAGAAATAAAGAGGTGTAATGACTTTTTCTCCTACGCGGACGAAGTTGGGGGGCATCTTCTAGTAAGAAATGTCATTACATCTTTCTGAACAGTGGACGATGGATCGAATGTGCAATAAGACCATAATCTTATTAGAGTAAATCAATTTGTTCAATCGTTGCATAGTTTCCAATAGTTAGTTATGCGAAAAAGAGTAATTTCACATAAAAATAAAGAAGTAAGAACAACACAGATACGTAAACACCAGCAACATTTAATCAGAACACACAATATTTATATCCCAAAGCAACTGTTATTTACACGAACCTAATGCAGTGGAAACGAAGAATTCTCCTTGAGTGACGTACAGCGCCATCTATCGTCGAGCGGCGTGACTAGGGTACAAATCGCCGCGTCACGCAGCCAGATGTCGCTGCGCTATGCTGACTGTCACCGAGACATATTTATGGGCAAAAAACGGCGTTTTCCAGAAACGGAATGGGTTTTAAATGACTGGGTGAATTTGCGCGATCTCACGAATTTGTATGCAGATTTAAGGAGAAAGATGTCTGAGGAGACAATGTGTTTTTTCGCTCGTGCAGACAGATTTGTTATTTATTTGCCGTGCGAGCTTGCTTTTATTTTATAAATCTTCCGCACTCACACTTATTACGCGTTTCGGGTAGAGATTAACGGGTGTGTTTATTTACGATAAAATGTTCTGTCTACCTACTCACAATTATACATACTTATCTACCTACATTACGTTACCTAAAGTTATAAAACCGAATTCTCTGTTAATATTCAGATATCTACTAAATTATTAAAGTTGTAGTACTTTGTTAATTCTAAAAGATAGAATGATCTTTCATTTGAACCAAGAGCCGATATATCTAAAACCTATTCGATGTATTCCAAATTAACATTCATAAAATAGCTATCCATTACTTAAACCACGACACTCAACACCCCAGAGCTGCGCAACTACCCATAAAATATCCTAGTAAGGTACAAAGTCCTTCAAACAAACCTTAACTCTATAGTCTATGCTATGACAGACGTTGGGGAGGCAAAAGTCCGGGCCCCGTCATCCCATAAATATTAACCGTCTGAGACATTGTCAACCGGCCACCCTAATTTACTGCTAGTAATTAGGAGTTTGCACTTTGCTGGAAGCCATTTGCTTCGATCGCGTCATAAATCGACTTTAATTTCTCACGTACTGAAAATAATGATCGTCTTTGTTTAGTTTTTAAAACGTTTTCTGTTTCGAATTGAAAAAGTTTGATCGGGGAGAAACGGATTGTTTTGTTTTTTAAATAGGGTTCTTAGCGACATCTAATTTAGTAATTGGTCAATCCGCTGTAGACTGGGTATCCCTCCCATAAAGTAATAAGTTTTGATAAGCAGTAATAGATGGCGCTTTAATTGGATATCAATCTTGATATTTCAATTCTGATTATTCAATTTTGATATGCTTTTAAGGTTACTATTATTATTATAGAAAATAAGAAGGATTGTTTCGTTAAACAAATATTTTGTCAAAGTACGGAAATGAAGAGAGTTTACTAACCCCTGAACGCATTGTTATTTTGGTACGTTTGTTATATAAATGACAGTGACATAACAAAATGTCAATTTCACTATTTTCACGTTTCCATGCTGCTTGCTGTCTGCAAGCTGTCTGTTGTTTTATGTCATTGTAGGCATGTTGTTATTTTCTGATTTCACTAATTGTGCATTATAATTTCGTAAAAAAATATCAGGATCATTGGTGTTGTCGTAAATTAAGTCATGGAAACGTAAGTTTTGCTTGTTTTTTCATTAAATCTGTCTACTTTCATTGACAAATGTATTATATTTACCTTGTTACTAAGTTCATGAGAGGGTTACCTTCTTAGATTTTCTGTATTTAATTTAAGGTGTTGTCTCGTTTGCTTGCAGTATAAAGGCGAATGCGGCGTTTCTATGCAACTATGAAGTGATGCAGATTCTTCAGCAGCTCAAGGATAGCACTCAAAAGAAGCACAAGAGGGAGGGATCATTAGCTACTGTCACATATGAGGTATTGCAATTATTTAATTTACCTTAGAATTGTGTATATCTTTAGGGAAGTGTGCATTTTTCTAGGACATTAAGTTGGTTATGTCACTCTCCACTTCTGCTCTCTGTGGGTATACTTCTAATACAACAGAATTATGATATTTTGGCCCGCAACAATTGTTGCATATACATTAGCAAAAGAGACAGTTGCTAAGATGTACAACAATCAAAGTTTTCCATGTTCTAGCTGTATACAATAGACATAGTTCTCATAAGATGGCATATCAAACATCATATGTTGTGTTAATAAAACATATTTTGTTTTCTTGAAGAACTACACATTGAGTTTACACTTCAAAACATATACTTAAGATAGGCTGAGTACAAAACATTGTAATAGATAAGAGTGATTTAGAAAAAATGACTAACTGTTGAGTTTGTTTCGGCTTTCTTCTCAACAGTCTCCTCTTGGGAAATGCCATAGAGTTAGACTTGTAAAAGGGCCCTTGGGGCCTACTTTCAAAGTAAAGATCATTATTTGATTATTATTTTTTGATTTTTTATGAACACAAAGGTGTTTTTAATCATAATAGAACACATCTTTGTATCTTTTGTAAACAACCCCATTTTTTATTAATGAAAAAAGCCTATTTCACTCTGACCCTAATATTTCATTTAACATGATACTTCATACAAATTGCTTAAAATTGATGTATCTTTTCCGCAGACAGTCCACTACTTGCAAGACACGGACTGCAAGAACCAGAATGTGCAGTCCATACAGAAGTTCCTCGAGGCAATGAAGAAGTTCAAGCTTACCAAAGTCGAGAAGCTGATGATGACTAACACTCCACCAAGAACCGAGTTGGAGATCCAACTGGTTAGTATGTTCTATCTATTTATCTATCACCCACATCTGTGGCTTGGTCCATTCAGTGCTGAACATAGGCCGCCCCAATAGCTCTCCACAGAGTGTGATCATACCCAGACCGCATCCGCTGACTCCCCACACCGGTGTGATCACAAAATCTTCTCTGTGCGGCCAAGAGCATCACCAGTGGGGTCAAAAGCTAATTTTTCAGTTTATTGTTTTGGGTTTTTGGAGGCCTGAGTCGAACTGTGAAATCTAATCTACAATAATAAAAAACATTTATTCACTTTTTATATTAATATGGTGTATTTTGTATTAAGAGTATTTATACCTGCTTAAATGGCAACGTCACATATTTCTTGGTTTTTCTTGATTATTTTGAGAAATATAAATGTAACTTGAACATTTCTTCAATACATTCATTACGTTTTCGGTAGTTACGCTGGCACAATGCAAAATTTTATGATATTGCCACATAAAAAGCTCTAAAAATTAATTCATGTCTATATCTTGGTTTGTTAGAAAATAAAGCCAAAAGCGATGATTATTTGAATTAAACGCGTCATAAATCCTAAAGATGCAGGTTATGTATGAAAATTTCATTCAAATACCACAAAAGAACGAAGCAAAATGAAAAAATAAAATGAATAAATAACGTTGCCACTTAAGAAGATATAAACGCTCTTAATACGGTGAGGTACAGAAGTATGTAAAATAATGAAAGGGAAGGTGGCTCAGATAATGTCAGTGCCAAGAGCCCACAAGGACAATTGATCACCAACGCTGTTATTCTGCCACCCCCATGGCTATTAATGCCTGCCTTACAATGGTTTTTAAATACTGTCAGGGACTTGCTATTTCTTACAGGCGGTGGCAAGTTATTCCAACATTTAGAGGTTACGTTTTTCTGTAGAATAGGATGTAGAAAATCATTCTATTATTATGTTAACGTGTCACCGGTGATGCTCATGGCACCGCAAAAAGCTGCAAGCATCATTGTATGGGGTGTGGGAGCAACATTAGATGAAGTATGGTGGGCAGCCAATGTGTTAGCAGGCTTTATTTCATTTCAGATTGTGCAAGAGAGTGAAGAAAGGCTATCAGAGGATGATGTGCGAGAGATAATAGACATAGTCAATGAGTGCCTGCCTGCTGCTGAGCCGTCCTGACCAACGACCCAGCTGTCCCGACCAGCCACCGAGCTACCAGTCATCGAACTGGCCTGACATGTTTTTGAACTATCTTGATATGGTAGCTTACGAACCCATATCACATGATTACTTGCATATGATGACAGTTTGATATTCTTAGTTGTAAATTCTTGTCAGTGGTTGTTGTGATTATTGGAATATCAATACGAATTGCCTTCACATCCTTCCAGTTTTTGAACCGATTTATGAAAAGAAAAATGTTGTACTCAAGTCAGTGCGGCATGATTTTTTCAGTATCATCAGGTTAGAGGATTACGCCTAATAGGGGAAAATAGGCGATTAAAATGTTGAGTGTGCAAATGTTTTGAAGAGGCTTACGGTCTAGCAGAACTCTCAGCGACTACGTTTGTCGCGCGACATGGCATCACCCGTCTTTCTCACATTGTTTTGAAACCAAAGAGACAGACAATCATTGTCGCGCGACAAAGAGTTGCTTATAACAATTTTGCTACATGTGTTGATTGAAAATGAATCACACACCGCATTTTCTAAACGCGCCGTCGACGCATGTTTGCACGTCCTTGAGACTATGCTTTGGGCCTTTTCCCTTCCATCTTACCTAGTGCTACCAGTTATGCTGAACTCTCAATATGTCACGTTCTATGTTACTTGGTTCTGATCTGACGCCTGCCCTGATGAGCAGTGATTGTTTGGATGTGGAAAATACAAATTTAAAAGATTAAACGTACTTAATATTGTCGACAGTAACCCTAATCCATCATTGCGGTTGAAATTTGCTACACCTATGGCACTCTACCATCGCCTGCACCAAAAATTATGCCAAAACGATTGCTGCTGATGAGACAACGCAGGCACCTCATAGAAAAAGTCATAATCCGTCGTTTTTTCTTCAGCGTAGTCGGGTAAAAAGTATCCTATAACCATCTGGAGATACCCAGCTACCCGTGTACCAAAAATTGTGGAAATCCGTTTAGCCGATTTTGCGTGATGAAGCCACAACGACACATACAAACATACATAAAATCCAAAAAAAATATTTTTCGTTTTAGTGACCTCCATATAGTCCGTAACAATATTTTTTTTGAAAATATCTTCAATGTATAGACATTTCATTTTTACAACTTTATTATAGTATAGATCTAAAGGTACACAATATTGTAAAGGACTATATTTTTACGTTATAACTGTTTTACTGTGAAGTCTGGACTACACTCTAATGATAAGTATAGCTTGGCAAGTTTGTTCGTGACAGCGGGGCGAGTATGAAGAGTCCCCCCCCCCGTCGCCTGCAGACCATCGGAGGGTCACAAACGAACTTACCAAGCTATAGTAAGTAAGTACAGTTGTACAGTCTTTAGAAATAAATATTTGAAGCAGATTTTTCGTGTTTTTGTGAGTTACAAAATGAATGCAATCAATGAACATAAATGAGCGCGGGGAGTTGGGGTCATCTACAGATGTGATTATGATTAGTAATAAATAGCTGAAATATCTACCATATAAAAGAAAATAAGCTAATCAATCAATATCTGAGTCCTAATTTGTGTGGGTCTAACAGTTGATTCACCCTCATAATAAGAGCAAGTTTTTCATTAATTGTGTTTGTTCAGGGAAATTTTCAATTAAATGTAAGATTTTGAGATTATAATAAGTATGAAATAATGATCTTTATTCTGTAATTAGGCCGCTGGCAGTTTTACAAGTCTGACTCTACGACATGTCCCAAGAGGAGACCACTGTTGCGAAGAAAGCCGAAACAAAGTCATGACCGTGTCGATGAAACTTAGTACACAGATAGTAACAGGCAGATTGAAGCATAGGCTAAATATTTTATGGGATGCCGCGGGCAAATGCTACTACAGTTAATAAATAGAGTGACATTTTCTAAACAAAATACGAGCCTATGGAAACGTACGTATCAATAGATGGCGTTACTGGTCTTAATAATTTCATATATTCGTTTTTTTGAGATGAGATTGAGAATAGTCAATGCGCATAGACACTAGCGCCACCGACTGCCCCGTTATGATGCCCTGTACTACCGGCGTTAAACATTGTCACGAGTCGACGCGAGGACGAAATACATTAACGTTATTCTCAAAGTGGTGCACACCTTCACGTATTCAAAATCGGCAATGTATCTTCCGCTAATATGTGTTGCCGGTATACTAGTGGTCTCTGGTTTGTACTTAGACCGCGTCGCATTTCAAGGCCGCCGCTTTTTTTTTCAAATCAGTTATTACCCGCGCGTCTCACTGTCAGCTTGTCGCTGTAATTCACAACATGAGATTGACGAAAACTTATTTCAATAAAGGTAATTTTATTTGAATTTGTGTGTGTTTGAAGTATATTTTGTTGTTTGTATCGCAGTGAAACGTGGTAATTTTGTGTTGTTTTTGTCATTTTTATATAGTAATCGGTCGCCGACAAATGAATGAAATAAAAATCCATTCATTAACTTTAAGTGTGAGAACTGGTGAAAAGTTATAGGCAACTAACTATCTTCAATGTATTATTAACAGATTATTAACTAGACTGTTTTTTTTTTATTATTATAAAATAAATGGGCATTTGACCGCAATCTCACCTGTTGTTAAATGACGATGCGGTCAAGGATGTATCATGCCCGTCTAGAAACAGCCTATTCACTCTTGTCTTGAACACGCCCAACTGTGCCCGCAACTTCGTCACCGGAGGAGAAAATCGTCATCTTTTTTCTGCAGTGTAGTCGGATAAAAAGTACTTTAACCATCTGTGGATGCCTAGCTACTCATGTACCAAGAATAATTGAAATCTGATAAGCCATAATATACAAAAAAATTAAAAATGTATGGGAAGTAAAAATTGGAAGATTTTTTGTATAAGTACTAAATGAAACAAACAAAGGTTCATGAATATTCAACAGATTTTTTTGTAGCAATGAGTTTGGCGTCAAACAAAATTGTGGGCAATTACATATAGGTACAGTTAGTTTCAAAAGTAAGTGAACATTTTATTATGCAGTTTGACCGCCGGATGCCGGTAGTAAAATTGTCAGCTACTTTTGATGCTGACTGTACCTATAGGAACTAACTGTACTATATGGAAGTATACTACGCTTATTTTGGATTTTATTTTAAGGTCATCTGGATGTTTTTTGTAGTTTTTCAGTGAAACTTTGTACTAAGATAACGTGAATTCATATCTAATCTCATTTTATTGCATCAACTTGTAAATAATAGATATAAAGATACACTTTATTATCGTAACATCGGTACGATAACAAATGAAGTATATTTGCCTAAAACTACTTAATATCCACGCGGGTGACTGGATAAAGATACTAGCAATCCTACATGGTCTTATTATAAACCAGATGGTGCCCGCAATTTTGTTTGCGGAGGAGAAAAAGTCATAACCCCTCTATTTTTCTTTAGCGTAGTCAGAGAAAAAGTATCCTATTTATAACCGTGGATTAGAAAGCTAACCTACCCGCGTATTAAAAATAGTTAAAATCCGTATAGCCGATTTGGCGTGATGAAGCCACAACGACATACACAAAGTACCAAATAAGATGTTTCGATTAAGTGACCTTCCGATAGTCCGTTACAATATTTTTTTTGACAATATCTTTATAACTTTATAAAAGTATCCATCCGACTCCCCGCGACCCTTACGAGGTCTTTCGTCCACTTAGTCGGGGGCCGTCCTACGCTACGCTTTCCTATGCGTGATCAGCACTCCGCGCATATATGATGGTCGCGTTTATCACGCGATAAATGATATGATAACGCGCCTGTCACTCTCGCACTCACGTTACGTGTCAGAAGGTGACGGCAGCTATGTCATTTATTTATCGCGTGACAAACGCAACCATCATAGGCCCGCAGGACTTTACTGCCCCAACGGCCATCCGTTTCCCTTGATCTCGTAAAGGTGATGATACAGTCTGCGCAGGATCGCACCCTGTGGCGAACTATACGGGAGGCCTATGTTCAGCAGTGGACGTCCATGGCTGATAGATAATATCGACGGCAAAAAGCAGAATTGAACCGCCAACTGAATCCATTGGCGGTTACTACGATTCACTTTTTGCCGTCGATATGTAGTTCAGATGATTCACTGTTTGACCAGGGATACCCAGGTACCCTGTTCCCCACCTTCCTCTACTTCTGTTACCTAATTTGTGATTACAGCATGTTCGACGGCGAGACTAGTGCTGTACAAACGAGATGCGAGCCCGCCGTCGAACGCCGTGCGCATGGTCGGCGCCATTTTGGGTCTGCAGTTTGACTACGTAGAACCAGACCTCCTGAAGCTTGAACACCGGACTCCGGAGTTCAGGAAGGTACAGTTATTTTTTTCTTTTTTATAACATAGGAGGCAAACGAACAGACAGGCGTCTGATGGTAAGCAATCACCGTCGCCCATAGACACTTGCATCACCAGAGGAGTCACAAGTGCGTTGCCGGCCTTTCAGGTGGGAGTACGCTTCTTGAAGGCTTGAAGGTCGCATCGGTGTTATGGGTCCTAGCCCGTACCAGGTCGGTCCGGTATCCTCTTCAAGGGTTTTTGAAGGGGTATGCGTACTAGGGCTCCCAATCCCGGGATTTCTTGTATACCTTCATTGCAACCCCGGGATTGTCAATGAAGCTCTATTGCGTACCAAAGCTGTTACTCCTTAAGGGGCTTACAGCTCTGAATGATCCTCGATCCGTAGCTCTTAGCTTTTCCGTGTTGTAATATCTCATCGGGTCGACAACAACCGTCTTTAACAATATACTTTTTCAGGATGGAAACCAAGGTAAACGTCATCAAACTTCGTAATTTTTATGACGAAAAAAAAACTTTTACTACTTTTCTTAAATACTCAATTTATAAAGAAAAGGCTTGCTTAGCGTTTGAAGTGTTTACATAATGAACAATTACGTTTTGAATCTATTAAAAGTTCATTGTGAGACTAAATATGGTGAAGAACATTTGCGCTGAACCTAATATACTCCACTGCTAACTTGATATAGTGCTCAGCAAATAATAAACTAAAAATATAACGACCTTGGCACAGCCATCCATACAGGGTTGGCCTCCAAAACGGAAGCTAGCCACCTATTCCGCCTTCACAATGTCTTTCCAGCGGTACCTGGGCCGACCCACTAGGCGGCGTCCATTTGGTCACACCAATTACGCTCTCTGACGGCTCGATCCACCGAATACAACGCCAATAAAATATTGAAATTAACTGAACTTTGCTTTATTTCAGATAAATCCAATGTCCACCATTCCGGTGCTAGTAGATGGAGACCTCACTGTTTCAGAGAGGTAAGTTAACTAAAGACTATAACGAAATGATCTAACTTGGTGAAGGAGGCGTTTGGCGCCAGCATACACCGCTTGGTCTACACAGCTTAATGTGCGTGGTCGACTGACTGTTGAGTTTGTTTCGGCTTTCTTCTCAACCGTGGTTTCCTCTTGGGAAATGCCGTAGAGTCAGACTTGTAAAAGTGCCCTTGTGGCCTACTTGCAGAGTAAACGAATCTAATTTTGAGTGTTGAAATTGAGATCCTCAACTCAACAATGAGGGCTCGAGAAAGAAGATTAGGGTAGTTCTGCAGGCGAAATGACTTACTTTTTAATATATAGCTGTCTCTCTTGTGAAACACCGGTAGATTCATATTTGTAAAAGTGCCCTTGCGGCCTACTTACAGAATAAATTATTTGAATTTAGATAGGTACTTACAGCAATCGCTGGTAAATTTTTCAAATCATGCCCGCTACAATTATGGTCACGCAGTTAATGGGCAATTCTACAGGCATTTCAATCACCTAGTTTCCTGTCGACACGAGTTATGTGGTTTTTTTTTTACATTCTTTTTAATATTTAAATAAAACAATTTAACGGATTATATCGTGTATATTATCTCATTTGAGTTTCCGGCGTTTCGGAAGCTTTTCAGCTTTCTATGGTCACGGCTTGACGGGTTGACAGTATTGTTGATTTGTGGGCCTTCTGTATGCCGCTTCGACAGATTTGATCTATTATGGCAGTTGACAGTGTTAATCCGTTAAATTATTTTATTTACATACATACATAAAATCACGCTTTTTTCCCATTACGGGGTAAGCAGAGACTACCTCCTTCCACATAGCCCACTCTTCGCTCTCGCTGGGACCGAGACGTGATGGGTTGCGAACCACATCGCCGCCATTATGGTTTTTGAAATTATTGAAACTCATTGCGTTCCCACGAGCTGCAAGGGATAAAATATTCGAACCCAGGAGAGCTCCGCATACCAGGTAAGGGTTTAGCCTTATTCTGGGGTCACCAGTCCCAGGGCAATAGGGCACGCTACACGACTAGACTCACCTCTAGCCACGCATCCATCGGCACCATATTTTATTTAAATGAGTAATAATCGCGGAAACAGAAGAAAATACTTCGTTTTAATACCTATAACAACATTTTTTTATTTCAGTCACGCAATAATACTGTACCTGATTAACAAATATGGCGGCGAGCACAAGGAGTCGCTATATCCGTCAGACCTCTCCACACGGGCCATCGTCGACCAGTGCATGTTCTTCGACTCTGGTGTCCTGTTCCGGAGGCTTCTCGAAGTCTCTGTAAGTGACTCGCTTAATATAATGTTTTATCTATTAGCCACGGACGTACACTACTGAACGTAGGCCTCGCCTATAGCTCGCCACAGGATGCAATCCTGCGCAGACCGCATCCACCGACTCCACGCTACTCTTACGAGGTCCACCGTCCACCTGTTCCTACGCTGCGCTTTCCTATGCGTGGTCGCCACTCCAGGACTTTACTGCACCAACGGCCATCTGTTCTCCGGGCTACATAGCCTGCCCATTGCCACTTCAACGAGTGGCAATGGGCAGGCTATGTAGCCCAGTCACTCCTGTGAGCTATGACGGTTACTTTGGTTCTTCTGCGGATATCCTCATTTCTGTGTATTACTAAAAGAAACCCCGAGCATAGCCCTTGACATTTACACACTAAATATGTCACTTTGGACATGCCCCCCCCCCCCCCCCCCCCCAATCGTACACATGAAAAATATTCTAAAAATTTACAAAATAAAGAAGCATTTTCCATTTGTTTTGCTGCAACCACGCCTGCCCCAAAAACGACGACATAACACTATGTACAATGATTTCTTAATCAATCAATCAAAATATTATTTATTCAATTAACTAATGTTCTGAAACTGTGGTAAGAAATGCTTATTATGGAAGCGTGTACCCACTACTTACTTACGGTGTGATCTACTGGGGCAATTCTGTCGAAGTATACAAGATTTTTAGATTACAAAAGAAATGTTTAAGGGCTGTATACCGGATGCGCATGGAAGACTCGCTCCGTGACGTCTTTCGAGATAAACGTTTTCTAACG
The DNA here is from genome assembly GCA_905404275.2 of Hedya salicella. Classification (NCBI taxonomy): domain Eukaryota; kingdom Metazoa; phylum Arthropoda; class Insecta; order Lepidoptera; family Tortricidae; genus Hedya; species Hedya salicella. The sequence continues at coordinate 2,577,065 of FR990104.1, forward strand.
TTAACTGGCATTTACATTTTAGAGCTGTGTTTATTTGTCCAAAATCAATCAATGTATTTTACAACAAAGTCTTCACTAAAGAATAATACAAGAAGGCAATATAAATATAATTTAAATCTACCTAAAGTTAAAAACTCTATTTATAAAAAGAGTACTTTTATAATGGCGATTTGTATATTTAACCATCTCCCTGCCGATTTAAAAGCTCTGGAAGGGTTAATTTTGAAATGCAGGCTAAAGAAATGGCTGATCGAAAAGGCTTTCTATGATCTTAATGAATATTATAGTAGCTAAACACAATTTCAAAACTGTAAAAATAGAGAGAACTAGAAAAAATAGTATATAAATAATATATTGTACACCCGGAATGGGTAGCTGTTGAAACCAGAATGTAATAATTTTCCAACCCATGTATTGACACAGTTAAACAATAAAGTATTCTATTTTATTCTATTCTATTCTAATGTCTGTAGGGAAATCCATTCCAGCAACCATCATTCGGGGGCAAGAGCGACGGTCCCTCCAAGAAGAACATCTTCGACATAGAGGAGGGCTACGCGGTCGTCGAGGCGTATCTACAGAACCGGCCGTACGTCGCGAGTGACAAGTTGACTGTGGCTGACATATCTCTGGGGTCCACAGTCGCAGCTATACAGGGAATCCATCGCTTAGATGCTAACAAGTAAGTAGACATGTGTAAGTGATGCGACTTAAATCACAAATGTAATATGACACGATCGCGTGATGTCATATCACGCATCACTCGGAAGAAACAAATATCACACCAAACATCACTCGATGGGATATTACTCTGGCATTAGCCAGATGGATCTGACATCACTGATACTTGTTTCTTCCGAGTGATGCGTGATATGGAACGTAATCGTTCGCAGCTCTATTAGAAATGTCTTGTCTCGCTCGCACTCGGCGCGTGACATCATACCGGCGTCGGCGATCGGTATCGTAACATCGCAGTGAGATATCACAACACTCGAAACATTGCCTATTGCCGGCCACGCGTTGCGTACGGCGTAATGAAGGCGACCTGTAATGGCTGGCAATTGGTAATGTTTCAAGTGATGTGATATCTCGCTGTGATGTTACGTTTCGAAAAATGTGATATTGCATTACTTTGCGAAGTACTGTCTAGCGTATGACTACAAGTATACAAACCTGAACAACGATACCCATGAAAACTTTAAAAAAGAATGTTCGCCATCTTCTATGGTTGAGGTGTCTATAGAGCCGGCCGTACGAAGCGAGTGACAAGTTGACTGTGGCTGATATATCTCTGGGGTCCACTGTCGCTTTAAATTAAGTATCAGACCTAAGCTAACGTCTTCTCGTTCAAATTGAGTTGATGATTGTTTGCACCCGAAAGCTTTCCTAATAACGAGGATCCCTGTTATCTACCACTGACACATATATAAACCAGCCAAAAAAACTCTTATTACAAGCTTTTACTTAGTTTCACCTGTCCCGTTAGTCAGTCTGTCGGTCTGTAATCAAATTTTGCAAGTTAAATTTGACCCACTTCCCATCATTTTGCATACTTATGTAAGTTCGGTGATAATGCAATAGTATGATACCATTGAGCTGATCTGATGATGGAGCAGAAGGTGGTCATAGGAACTCTGTAATAAAATAATGCAATCCTACCGAGTTTGGGCTCTTTAGAATCGTCTCGGTGAGTAGTTGATGGATGTCCAAGGAAAAGTACATTCAGCGATAAAAGCTTGTCACAAAATAGATTTTTTTGACACAAGCTTATTTTGAAATTTTATTAAGTCTCAATTTGATTGCAAAATTTTTGACATCGGATTACGAGAAGAAGAACAAGAGGATTGTCAATCTCCATACAAAAATCCGTTCCCCAATATATACAACGCCATCTACCTATGTATAGATGCCAAAAAACGGAAACGGCGGTTATACTACGTTTTTGCTTTTTGCCATCGGTATAAGAATTGTTTTTTATTTGTTCAAATTTGCAAACGTGACCTAGCATACGATTTATTTATTATTGTATGAACTAATTGTCACTGCACTATGTCTGATTAAATGTTTATTTTTAAAGCGCCATCTAGTTTTTGCCATAATATCTCCTTGCGATTGGAGCACGATCGTATTGCAATTGACAGTCCTCTTATTTATATGGTCCTTGCCTAATAATATCTATTTTTTGCAGGTTTCCTAAATGCCAAGCCTGGCTGGACCGATTGTCTACAGAGAGTTACTTCAAGGAAATCAACGCGCCCGGCGCCGCTTTGTTGGCTAAAATGCTTAGACATTTCTGGAAGCAGAGTAAAAAGCAATGATTGAATTGAACCAATTCTAGAAGTTTTATTTGCAACTTTTCTCCTATGAAAATCATAACCCTAACTTACCTGCAAACCACATGGACTGATGATCTAATGATGGTTGCGGCAGACCGCTGAATGTGGGCAACGCAGGACCAGAGAAGGCGTTATTTTCAATAGGCTTTTATCGTGTCACGCCGTAGTTTTCGCATGATGTTATTTTATAATAAGCTCCGTATTCAGTCAGAATCAGTCAGATGTGCAAAAGATGCCTATTTAGCACAATCTCATATAGGAAAACAGATGCAAAACCGTTCAGCGAAGAGCAGTAAATAATAGTTTCAAATCCGCCCAGAATGGCGCTAGAGTAGCGATATGAAGTCAACAACCAATTACAACAAAGATTTTTATCGAAAAGCTACTCAATCCTTCGTTTTTTCTGATGCAAATAATCGACTTTTTTTTAATTTTTTTTTCTTGCATCGTTTTCGACTTTTTTTGCAGTATTACTGCAATTTATTTTACGCCCTTGCTACAGTAGCGCCACCAATTTAAGGCCTTTTGACGGACCCTTTGGATATATAGAGATTGTTCTCCTTAGTTTTCTAAGCTCTATAGTCACTTGCTAAATCCGCATGTATCGAAAACACCTCTGTTAACTTTAATAAATTAAAAAGATCTAACTAGGTACTGAAACTGAATAAGTTTAAATTATTGAGAAAACGCGTAAAAAAATCGAAAACAGATGTCGCTACTAGCAACCAAACATATAAAATAACAACCAATATAATACGATATTCATGTTTTTACATATATTTTAAATTATGCACGAATATGCACAATAATAATGAAATGTGTTTTAGTTAAATAATAATATTCCGTGGTGCTCAAATTAAATATCATGATACAGCTGACAACAATATATTGGTGCCATCTAGGAACCTATGGTGGAACTGCTTGAACGTGACGTTACACGACGCAGCTCAAACTCTCAAACACATGCATGGCATGTGTTGAGTTGAGTGTCAAAATTTCGGCGGCATTCTTGGTTCTTTCTTGTTCTTCAGTTGTTTATTAACGCGTTATCAAACGCATTTTCTTCTATTTATACTTTAAACCTATAAAACGAATCAACAATGGACCCTTACGAAATAGAATTCATAGGCGAAAACAGAATAGTTAGTATTATACCGAATTTTAGTTACGACAAAATCTACCTGATTTGCGGAGAGTTTGGTCCATTTCGCGCCGGTTTACCCATGAATGTGCCTTTGTGGCTAGCTGTGATGTTGAAACAGAAGCAAAAGTGCCGGATGGTTCCCCCTGACTGGATGGACATCGAAGTTCTAGAGAATATTAAAGAAGAAGAGAAGCAGAACAGGTTAGTCGGCAATATGAATACCCGATCTTTATAAATCTTGCTCTTGATTCAATTGGTGTTCGATTGGTCTTTAAATTGGTGACTGAAAACTACTTACATTTTTACGAGACCTTAGTTACCTACTTTTACGGAACTGTCAATGTTCACAGTTATTTCTGTACCTTTATTTTTCGTTATGTGAATTACTTGCAAGAAACATTATAGCTGTGAGTAATTTAAATTGAATTAAAAATCCTGCACAAAAGTGATAATGATTTAATTGAGAAAGCCCTATTTACCTGTAATAAATCCAACTGTGCTGTTTAAATACCTGTTTTTGCATTGGCAGTATTATTTTTACTACAACCTACCGCTGCAAGGTCTCATCATTAAAAAAACAAAACCATGTAAGCTTGCAGGCCCACACAGGCTAGTGCCGGCTGACATACATCACATCAAATGTTTGTACAATAAGTTTTCACTTGTAAAATTAATTAAGGATTAAATTATTAAACATATGGTAGTTGTACCTTTTCTATGTAAATTCTTTAATTGAATATCCTTATGTATTTCAGGTTCTTCACAAAAATGCCCAACGAACACTATATGGTGGAAGCTAAACTGATCCTTGGAACAGCACCTGAAGATGTACCCAGAGCCGCAGAGATAAAAACAATTATCAAGGACATATGGGACATCCGCATGTCTAAGCTACGTACATCCATGGATGCATTGATGAAGTCCGGTGGCAGCTACGGTAGATTGGATCATTTGACAATGATGGAGATTAATTCAGTGAAGCCCCTGCTTCCCGAGGCGATGGATGCCCTGCATAAAATAGAAATGGTAAGATTATTAAGCTGCAATTGGGAATATTAAGTAACTAACATTTATAATATTTTCTTCTGTTTCTGCCATTATTACTCATTGAAATAAAACAATTTAACGCGATATAATCCGTTAAATTGTTTTATTTCAACTAATATTTAGTTTTGCTTCTTAGTATACGTTATGTGAATATATTTTATGTTAAGGCTCTATTGTACTGTTTCTGTTGTTTGTGTGCAATAAAGAATTGTTGTTGTTGTTGTTGTTGTTGTTGTTGTTGTTGTTGTTGTTGTTGGTGTTGGTGTTGTTGATGTTGTGAAATCAGAATCTGCAAAGAGTTTATTTCTATATAGTATACGCCGTGACAGACAGACAAGAGTAGCTAGCGACAGAGCCAAATGGCGATTGTTGAAGGAGGCCTATGCCAAGAGGCACACCGAATTAACGGACATATTGTAATAGGAATGCCAACTTAATCAAGTGTTATGTAAACCCTTGTTCGGAAATAAAGTCTATTATTATATTATTATTCGCTGTGACATTTGTACAGTTCCCTTGTATGAATACATTTTTACTTTGGTCTAATGTAAAAAGATGTGACATTGACAGCTAACTTTTTTAATTTTTCTTACTTATCTATTTAGCAGTGGTGTGGTGCCCATATTAGCCGATGCCCACCGGGTTGCCCATGGAAAGGCTTAAAACTACCTTTTTCTTTAAATATGAGCAAAATGCGCTTCGGCTTATCTATTTAGCAGTGGCGTGGCGCCCATATAAACCGATTCCCACCGGGTTGCCCAAGGAAAGGCTTTTAACCACCTTTTTCTTTAAATATGAGTAAAATGCGCTTCGGCTTATCTATTTAGCAGTGGAGTGGCGCCCATATAAGCCGATTCCCACCGGGTTGCCCAAGGAAAGGCTTATAACCACCTTTTTCTTTAAATATGAGTAAAATGCGCTTCGGCTTCCCTTATAATTTTCCTGACGCCACGCCTCTGCTATTTAGAGAAAATTAAAAATGTGTTCATACAAGGGAACTATACGAATGTCAAATCGGGTGTTTATAAAATTATATCCAAAAAAGAATTCAATATACAAATAAGATATTTGTAGATTCTGTGTATACATATACTATTGAGAAACTTGATGTTCCTAATTGAAGCTTAGTTTTGTATGTTGAGGTAAAGTTATAAGACTAGTTTCATATTGACTTTGACTTTGTTTTATTTTTTTCTGTGTCCAATCAATTTGATAATTCTTGCTCCTCGTTCTCTTAATGCTGAGGATCGCGACTACATGATTTTTGCCACCATTGGGTGCTGTTGTAAGCCGTATGGACTGTGCGATGAGATCAGTCCATCGCGTAGGTCACCTACCCTGAGTATACCTTTAAGAGTCCCCAGTAAGCTCGGTTCTCCATACAAACGTAGTTACGCTCTCGTTTTCAAACGACTGGCTAGTTTGCTCTGAAACTTTGTATTTAGAATAAGTTTAGGTATATGCAGGCCTGTAATTAGTTTATGTAGCTTCAGATAACATAGTAAGAAAAATATAGCGAAAATAAGTTTTTCATACAAAACTTGTTTATGCTGTTTTATAAACTGCAGCCATATAAACTACTTTCAAGCCTAGATACACCTCATGTCATTGTGTATGCAAAGTTTCGTAACAATCCATCACGTAGTTTTAAAATACAAACGAAACTCCGTTTGTATGGGAAGGTGAAATTCGGCCGAGCTTACTGGGGACTCTTAAGGCCAGGAACGCACTTGTGGCTCCTGTAGTTTCGCAGGTGTCTATGGGCGATGGTGATCGCTTACCTTCAGACGATGCGTCTGCTCGTTTGAAAATGAAACCATGAAAATGAAATTTGCATACCTGCCACCCATTTTCCCTAACATTATCTGCTACTCCAGATTATTTTAAGTGAAATAAAATACAAATTCATAATTAAATTAAAAAATTAAACGGATTATATCGCGTACATTATCTCTTTTGAGTTCCCGATGTTTCAGAAGCTTTTCAGCTTTCATGTTCTCGGGGTCGACTGAGAAAAGATATATTTTCCTGTCAAAGTTACAATTTGTGCAAACTACACACTTTGAGAAAACTAATAAAGGTGTACATAGGTACATGACTGACGGGCCTAATCTACAGATGTGCCAGAAGGGCTTAATTATTTTATTTTAAAAATAAACTGCCAGCAGCGTTTCACAAACGTGAGGCTTACTGAGGATAAAAAACGCTGCAATGAGAACTCCCAGACTACCTCGTTACTAATTACCTATATTATCTTAGTCTTAGTTTTAAAAATAATATAATTAGAAATGAGGTAGTCTAGGAGTTTCTTTGTCCAGTTATTTTAAAACTAAATACTTTTGATGTTGGAAGCTAAGCTGAGGTAATAAACTTAAAAAAGCAGCGGTGAAATCGTCAAGACTCAACTAGATAAAAATAAAATTTCATGTACAAACCGAACCAACAAGACCCCATAGTTGCTTACCATCAGATGATACTCGGGTCAATCGCTTTATAAATTTCTCCTCAACATTCGTCTCCTCTTGGGAAATGCCGATGAGTCAGACTTGTAAAAGTGCGCTTACAGAATAAAGATCATTATTTCATTTCATTATATAGATATCAATAAAAATATAAATTTTCTTGTTTCAGTTGACAATGAAGAATATTCCTGCCTCCAGCCTTAATACCAGCTCATTCAGCCAGTCTGGCAGCTCACAGAACTTATAGGATTAAGCATTACATTTTGTTAACTATTGATAAGATTATAGCGTGCTAAGATTTATTGAAGGTATTTATTTCATGTTGTGTGCCAGTGATGACATACGGCCCTGAGACGTGGTCACTCACAATGGGTCTCATAAGTTGACTCAAAGTCACTCAAAGAGCAATGGAGCGAGCTTCGCTCGGAGTCTCCTTGCGTGATCCAATCAGAAACGAAGAGATCCGCAGAAGAACCAAGGTCGTCGACAGCTCAGAGTGGCTAGACTTAAGTGACATTGCTCGTAGAACCGATGGCCGCTGGGGCAGAAAGGTTCTCGAGTGGCGACCGCGTCAGAACGACGCAGCGTGGGGACGCATCTCTCATCTCTGTTGAAGATCGCGGGAAACCGTTGGATGGGGCGGCGCACGACCGGTCGTTATGGAGATCCTTGGGGGAGGCCTTTGTCTAGCAGTGGACGTCCTTGGGTTTATATGATGATGATTTCATATTCATTTAGTCAGCCCATTCAAATTGCTAACAGAGTTTCAATTAATACTGCTTTCACGAATACCGGTATCAAACCTACTTTTCGACGAATACAACTAATTTAACAAGGTACTCAATAATACGCCACTATTCTTTTTTTAGGGTTCCGTAGCCAAAATGGGAAAACCGGAACCCTTTTGGTTTCGTCATGTCCATCCGTTTGTATGCCACGAGTCACAGGCATTTTAGCCAAAAACTACAGGATGTATATTGATGAAATTTGGAATAGAGGAGTCTTAAATTAAAAAAAAAAAACTATTTCTATGGGGGCTCTGGAGTGAGGAGATAAACTGAAAAAAACCAGCAAATATCAATTTGTGACACATATTTTAAAAACATTTTGAGGTTTATTTTTATTTAGTGAATATTTTCGGAAATAATCGCTCTGCCCAGGCCGCTCTATTTTCTAAACCTTATGTCCAAAAAATATACTTTCCATGAAAGTTATTTTCAACATGATCGATCGGATATACCGTTTATAATTTATGATTATTTTTGTATTAAAATTGAACGCTGGCAAAGATTTGTTCAAAAAGAACAACATTTCTTTTTTCAGTTTATACATTTCCAGCGGTCGAAAATAATCTTTCTGAGGCGACATTAGACTGCTTTAATGAGAAATACTACCGGGCTAGTTTTTTCAGCTTAGGGAAAAAATAATATTCGCCTAATACGAATATACGGTAAAACTATTCGGCGAATACGAATATTCGTATTCGTTGAATCAGTAAATACTAAGATGGAATTTTTGAATTGGAGTGATAAATGAAGCAGTGAACGTGTCTTCGACTCGCATCTCAAGATGGGACTTGAAATGTAGTAATCGTTGTGAAGCCTAAGGAGTTTTATATTTCTTCGATTTATGATTGACAGTCATTTTTAAATGGTCCTTGCTGTTGGTGCAGTCTGCAATGTCAGATGGATAACCGCACAACACAATATGTCGCGCACAGAATAATCAATACAATAATGTTACGAATGTTTTATTTTAAGACGGTAACAAGTCCATAAACGTAATGTAACTAATGTAGCATAATTTTATTAACAAAATTCTCCGCTAGATGTCTCTGTTGCGTCCGGCTTCATTCCTGAATCGCGCTGTTAAGATTTTTCCTGGTTTAGTCACCCCCCTAGTCGAACGTTGAGAATTCATACTTACCTGGCATAGGGGATACCGTGATCAATAAGGCGGTTCCCCCAGGGCGAGACCCTCCCATTGCACTGCGGTTGGGTTGACCCTTGCGATTATCCCTAATGTGGATAACTCGGATGCGTAATTTTTGGTAGTGGGGACTGCGTACGCGCCGTCCCCCCCCGTTCAAACTTGGTTAAGAGTCTGTAAACTCTCTTATACAGAACTGTTACTGTAATAAGATTTTGATGGGAAATGGTAATTTTTATGACGAAAATACACAAAAAAAACTGAGTTCGATACCTAACGTGGATCTTGTTTAATAATGAGCGTTTCTAAAAATAGGTGGGAAAGTCTATTTTAAAAGTATGAAATTTTTTATAAATAATAAGACCATTGAATAACCCATGAAATGTATGGTTACTTTTGTTATAAAACCGTTTCGATAAACACAAGTTTTAACATAACTGCAGAACAAAGTTCTTAATTTCCACATATAAGGTATGATATGAAGGTGTGACGTCACGCTTTCGAAGGGTTTAGTAGGTATGAAGCGTTTTTGGGAAAGTCCAAAAATGTGATTCTAAAGTTGTATCTCGTGGAGTTTTTACGACATTGAAGTCGTTTTTTCACCAGTACCACAAAAAAAAGTTGTCAACATCTATTTGGACACATTCTCAGATGTTATGTTATCTCAGAAGATGCACTTTCTCAAATAAAGCATTTTCTCATTTGGTCCACTTTTCCATAAGAGCCGTTTCAAACCCGTCCTCTTAATTAGAAAATGAGGTAGCCGTCTAGATTTTTGCACTCCATACATATGAGGACCAAGAAATTATAGTTTTTAATGCATACAGCCGTGTGGGGTCTCCGAAAATGTTACAGTGGTTACTAAGGGAGGCTTAGGCTCACAAAATTCACTATCCTGAAATGTGCACCTTTTCTAAAATTACACTTGTTTCTTGTTTAGAAAGATTACTTTCTCGGAGGTGCACTGTCTCAAAAGGTGCACTTCCCAACTGGCACACTTTCTCAGATGGTATGGCGCACTTCTCCAAAAAGTTCACTTAAACTGCACGAGCACGAAGGATTTATAAATCCTAGGTATCTTTATTCTACGGGTAAAAATGTAAACAACACCATCAGGGCTTAGAATCTTCATCGAAAGATAACGTTGTGGTGAAAATGACTATTTTGGCTAGTGTATTTTTGGGAAAATGTGAGTTTTGAGAAATTGTAAATTATGGGATGGGAAAGTGTGCGGTTTGGAAAAGAGTACCTTTTGGGAACTTGCACTTATGGGTAAAATGCCCTAAATGGGCAAAAGTACATCTTGCGAAAAGTGTACTTAAAAGAAAGTGCACTTTTCGGGAATGTGGGTTTTTCAGCCAAATGTCGGCATTTAACAAGAATAGGAAGAAGTAGGGACTGAGCTAACGCAAATGTTACGAACGTTTTATTTGCTGCAATTCATAACATAAATTCAAATAACTACTAGACGGTAACAGGTCCTTAAACGTAAACATTTTTTTATAAACGAATCTATTTTGCGTGGATGCTATACAGATACAAAACAGCACATACAAATTTAGCGCCAGGATTCCCCGCTAGATGTCGCTGTCACGTCCCACTTCATTTCTGAATCGCGCTGTTAAGATTTTTCCTGATTTAGCGACGTTCCTCGTCGAACTATTCAAACTCATACTTACCTGGCATAGGGGATACCGTGATCAATAAGGCGGTTCCCCCAGGGCGAGACTCTTCCATTGCACTGCGGTTGGGTTGACCCTTGCGATTATCCCTAATGTGGATAACTCGGATGCGTAATTTTTGGTAGTGGGGACTGCGTACGCGCCGTCCCCCCCGTTCAAACTTGGTTAAGAGTCTGTAAACTCTCTTATACAGAACTGTTACTGTAATAAGATTTTGATGGGAAATGGTAATTTTTATGACGAAAATACACAAAAAAAACTGAGTTCGATACCTAACGTGGATCTTGTTTAATAATGAGCGTTTCTAAAAATAGGTGGGAAAGTCTATTTTAAAAGTATGAAATTTTTTATAAATAATAAGACCATTGAATAACCCATGAAATGTATGGTTACTTTTGTTATAAAACCGTTTCGATAAACACAAGTTTTAACATAACTGCAGAACAAAGTTCTTAATTTCCACATATAAGGTATGATATGAAGGTGTGACGTCACGCTTTTCAAGGGTTTAGTAGGTATAAGGCGTTTTTGGGAAAGTCCAAAAATGTGATTCTAACGTTGTATCTCGTGGAGTTTTTACGACATTGAAGTCGTTTTTTCACCCGTACCACAAACAAAAGTTGTCAACATCTATTTGGACACATTCTCAGATGTTATGTTATCTCAGAAGATGCACTGTCTCAAATAAAGCATTTTCTCATTTGGTCCAACTTTTCCATAAGAGCCGTTTCAAACCCGTCCTCTTAATTAGAAAATAAGGTAGCCGTCTAGATTTTTGCACTCCATACATATGAGGACCAAGAAATTATAGTTTTTAATGCATACAGCCGTGTGGGGTCTCCGAAAATGTTACAGTGGTTACTAAGGGAGGCTTAGGCTCACAAAATTCACTATCCTGAAATGTGCACCTTTTCTAAAATTACACTTGTTTCTTGTTTAGAAAGATTACTTTCTCGGAGGTGCACTGTCTCAAAAGGTGCACTTCCCAATTGGCACACTTTCTCAGATGGTATGGTGCACTTCTCCAAAAAGTTCACTTAAAATTGCACGAGCACGAAGAATTTATAAATCCTAGGTATCTACAGGTAAAAATGTAAACAACGCCATCAGGGCTTAGAATCTTCATCTAAAGATAACGTTGTAGTGAAAATGACTATTTTGGCTAGTGTAATTTTGGGAAAATGTGAGTTTTGAGAAATTGTAAATTATGGGATGGGAAAGTGTGCGGTTTGGAAAAGAGTACCTTTTGGGAACTTGCACTTATGGGTAAAATGCCCTAAATGGGCAAAAGTACATCTTGCGAAAAGTGTACTTAAAAGAAAGTGCACTTTTCGGGTATGTGGGTTTTTCAGCCAAATGTCGGCATTTAACAAGAATAGGAAGAAGTAGGGACTGAGCTAACGCAAATGTTACGAACGTTTTATTTGCTGCAATTCATAACATAAATTCAAATAACTACTAGACGGTAACAGGTCCTTAAACGTAAACATTTTTTTATAAACCAATCTATTTTGCGTGGATGCTATACAGATACAAAACAGCACATACAAATTTGGCGCCAGGATTCCCCGCTAGATGTCGCTGTCACGTCCCACTTCATTTCTGAATCGCGCTGTTAAGATTTTTCCTAATTTAGCGACGTTCCTCGTCGAACTGTTCAAATTCATACTTACCTGGCATAGGGGATACCGTGATCAATAAGGCGGTTCCCCCAGGGCGAGACTCTTCCATTGCACTGCGGTTGGGTTGACCCTTGCGATTATCCCTAATGTGGATAACTCGGATGCGTAATTTTTGGTAGTGGGGACTGCGTACGCGCCGTCCCCCCCGTTTAAACTTGGTCAAGAGTTTGTAAACTCTCTTCTGCAGAACTGTTACTTTAATAAAGTTTTGATGGGAAATGGTAATTTTTATGACGAAAATACACAAAAAAAATCTGAGTTATATACCTAACGTGGATCTTGTTTAATAATGAGCGTTTCTAAAAATAGGTGGGAAAGTCTATTTTAAAAGTATGAAAATGTTTATAAATAATGATACCATTGAATAACCCATGAAATGTATGGTTACTTTTGTTATGAAACCGTTTCGATAAACACAAGTTTTAACATAACTGCAGAACAAAGTTCTTAATTTCCCCATATAAGGTATGATATGAAGGTGTGACGTCACGCTTTTCAAGGGTTTAGTAGGTATGAAGCGTTTTTGGGAAAGTCCAAAAATGTGATTCTAACGTTGTATCTCGTGGAGTTTTTACGACATTGAAGTCGTTTTTTCACCCGTACCACAAACAAAAGTTGTCAACATCTATTTGGACACATTCTCAGATGTTATGTTATCTCAGAAGATGCACTGTCTCAAATAAAGCATTTTCTCATTTGGTCCAACTTTTCCATAAGAGCCGTTTCAAACCCGTCCTCTTAATTAGAAAATAAGGTAGCCGTCTAGATTTTTGCACTCCATACATGTGAGGACCAAGAAATTATAGTTTTTAATGCATACAGCCGTGTGGGGTCTCCGAAAATGTTACAGTGGTTACTAAGGGAGGCTTAGGCTCACAAAATTCACTATCCTGAAATGTGCACCTTTTCTAAAATTACACTTGTTTCTTGTTTAGAAAGATTACTTTCTCGGAGGTGCACTGTCTCAAAAGGTGCACTTCCCAATTGGCACACTTTCTCAGATGGTATGGTGCACTTCTCCAAAAAGTTCACTTAAAATTGCACGAGCACGAAGAATTTATAAATCCTAGGTATCTACAGGTAAAAATGTAAACAACGCCATCAGGGCTTAGAATCTTCATCTAAAGATAACGTTGTAGTGAAAATGACTATTTTGGCTAGTGTAATTTTGGGAAAATGTGAGTTTTGAGAAATTGTAAATTATGGGATGGGAAAGTGTGCGGTTTGGAAAAGAGTACCTTTTGGGAACTTGCACTTATGGGTAAAATGCCCTAAATGGGCAAAAGTACATCTTGCGAAAAGTGTACTTAAAAGAAAGTGCACTTTTCGGGTATGTGGGTTTTTCAGCCAAATGTCGGCATTTAACAAGAATAGGAAGAAGTAGGGACTGAGCTAACGCAAATGTTACGAACGTTTTATTTGCTGCAATTCATAACATAAATTCAAATAACTACTAGACGGTAACAGGTCCTTAAACGTAAACATTTTTTTATAAACCAATCTATTTTGCGTGGATGCTATACAGATACAAAACAGCACATACAAATTTGGCGCCAGGATTCCCCGCTAGATGTCGCTGTCACGTCCCACTTCATTTCTGAATCGCGCTGTTAAGATTTTTCCTAATTTAGCGACGTTCCTCGTCGAACTGTTCAAATTCATACTTACCTGGCATAGGGGATACCGTGATCAATAAGGCGGTTCCCCCAGGGCGAGACTCTTCCATTGCACTGCGGTTGGGTTGACCCTTGCGATTATCCCTAATGTGGATAACTCGGATGCGTAATTTTTGGTAGTGGGGACTGCGTACGCGCCGTCCCCCCCCGTTTAAACTTGGTCAAGAGTTTGTAAACTCTCTTCTGCAGAACTGTTACTTTAATAAAGTTTTGATGGGAAATGGTAATTTTTATGACGAAAATACACAAAAAAAATCTGAGTTATATACCTAACGTGGATCTTGTTTAATAATGAGCGTTTCTAAAAATAGGTGGGAAAGTCTATTTTAAAAGTATGAAAATGTTTATAAATAATGATACCATTGAATAACCCATGAAATGTATGGTTACTTTTGTTATGAAACCGTTTCGATAAACACAAGTTTTAACATAACTGCAGAACAAAGTTCTTAATTTCCCCATATAAGGTATGATATGAAGGTGTGACGTCACGCTTTTCAAGGGTTTAGTAGGTATGAAGCGTTTTTGGGAAAGTCCAAAAATGTGATTCTAACGTTGTATCTCGTGGAGTTTTTACGACATTGAAGTCGTTTTTTCACCCGTACCACAAACAAAAGTTGTCAACATCTATTTGGACACATTCTCAGATGTTATGTTATCTCAGAAGATGCACTGTCTCAAATAAAGCATTTTCTCATTTGGTCCAACTTTTCCATAAGAGCCGTTTCAAACCCGTCCTCTTAATTAGAAAATAAGGTAGCCGTCTAGATTTTTGCACTCCATACATGTGAGGACCAAGAAATTATAGATTTTAATGCATACAGCCGTGTGGGGTCTCCGAAAATGTTACAGTGGTTACTAAGGGAGGCTTAGGCTCACAAAATTCACTATCCTGAAATGTGCACCTTTTCTAAAATTACACTTGTTTCTTGTTTAGAAAGATTACTTTCTCGGAGGTGCACTGTCTCAAAAGGTGCACTTCCCAACTGGCACACTTTCTCAGATGGTATGGCGCACTTCTCCAAAAAGTTCACTTAAACTGCACGAGCACGAAGGATTTATAAATCCTAGGTATCTTTATTCTACGGGTAAAAATGTAAACAACACCATCAGGGCTTAGAATCTTCATCGAAAGATAACGTTGTGGTGAAAATGACTATTTTGGCTAGTGTATTTTTGGGAAAATGTGAGTTTTGAGAAATTGTAAATTATGGGATGGGAAAGTGTGCGGTTTGGAAAAGAGTACCTTTTGGGAACTTGCACTTATGGGTAAAATGCCCTAAATGGGCAAAAGTACATCTTGCGAAAAGTGTACTTAAAAGAAAGTGCACTTTTCGGGAATGTGGGTTTTTCAGCCAAATGTCGGCATTTAACAAGAATAGGAAGAAGTAGGGACTGAGCTAACGCAAATGTTACGAACGTTTTATTTGCTGCAATTCATAACATAAATTCAAATAACTACTAGACGGTAACAGGTCCTTAAACGTAAACATTTTTTTATAAACGAATCTATTTTGCGTGGATGCTATACAGATACAAAACAGCACATACAAATTTAGCGCCAGGATTCCCCGCTAGATGTCGCTGTCACGTCCCACTTCATTTCTGAATCGCGCTGTTAAGATTTTTCCTGATTTAGCGACGTTCCTCGTCGAACTATTCAAACTCATACTTACCTGGCATAGGGGATACCGTGATCAATAAGGCGGTTCCCCCAGGGCGAGACTCTTCCATTGCACTGCGGTTGGGTTGACCCTTGCGATTATCCCTAATGTGGATAACTCGGATGCGTAATTTTTGGTAGTGGGGACTGCGTACGCGCCGTCCCCCCCGTTTAAACTTGGTCAAGAGTTTGTAAACTCTCTTCTGCAGAACTGTTACTTTAATAAAGTTTTGATGGGAAATGGTAATTTTTATGACGAAAATACACAAAAAAAATCTGAGTTATATACCTAACGTGGATCTTGTTTAATAATGAGCGTTTCTAAAAATAGGTGGGAAAGTCTATTTTAAAAGTATGAAAATGTTTATAAATAATGATACCATTGAATAACCCATGAAATGTATGGTTACTTTTGTTATGAAACCGTTTCGATAAACACAAGTTTTAACATAACTGCAGAACAAAGTTCTTAATTTCCCCATATAAGGTATGATATGAAGGTGTGACGTCACGCTTTTCAAGGGTTTAGTAGGTATGAAGCGTTTTTGGGAAAGTCCAAAAATGTGATTCTAACGTTGTATCTCGTGGAGTTTTTACGACATTGAAGTCGTTTTTTCACCCGTACCACAAACAAAAGTTGTCAACATCTATTTGGACACATTCTCAGATGTTATGTTATCTCAGAAGATGCACTGTCTCAAATAAAGCATTTTCTCATTTGGTCCAACTTTTCCATAAGAGCCGTTTCAAACCCGTCCTCTTAATTAGAAAATAAGGTAGCCGTCTAGATTTTTGCACTCCATACATGTGAGGACCAAGAAATTATAGTTTTTAATGCATACAGCCGTGTGGGGTCTCCGAAAATGTTACAGTGGTTACTAAGGGAGGCTTAGGCTCACAAAATTCACTATCCTGAAATGTGCACCTTTTCTAAAATTACACTTGTTTCTTGTTTAGAAAGATTACTTTCTCGGAGGTGCACTGTCTCAAAAGGTGCACTTCCCAATTGGCACACTTTCTCAGATGGTATGGTGCACTTCTCCAAAAAGTTCACTTAAAATTGCACGAGCACGAAGAATTTATAAATCCTAGGTATCTACAGGTAAAAATGTAAACAACGCCATCAGGGCTTAGAATCTTCATCTAAAGATAACGTTGTAGTGAAAATGACTATTTTGGCTAGTGTAATTTTGGGAAAATGTGAGTTTTGAGAAATTGTAAATTATGGGATGGGAAAGTGTGCGGTTTGGAAAAGAGTACCTTTTGGGAACTTGCACTTATGGGTAAAATGCCCTAAATGGGCAAAAGTACATCTTGCGAAAAGTGTACTTAAAAGAAAGTGCACTTTTCGGGTATGTGGGTTTTTCAGCCAAATGTCGGCATTTAACAAGAATAGGAAGAAGTAGGGACTGAGCTAACGCAAATGTTACGAACGTTTTATTTGCTGCAATTCATAACATAAATTCAAATAACTACTAGACGGTAACAGGTCCTTAAACGTAAACATTTTTTTATAAACCAATCTATTTTGCGTGGATGCTATACAGATACAAAACAGCACATACAAATTTGGCGCCAGGATTCCCCGCTAGATGTCGCTGTCACGTCCCACTTCATTTCTGAATCGCGCTGTTAAGATTTTTCCTAATTTAGCGACGTTCCTCGTCGAACTGTTCAAATTCATACTTACCTGGCATAGGGGATACCGTGATCAATAAGGCGGTTCCCCCAGGGCGAGACTCTTCCATTGCACTGCGGTTGGGTTGACCCTTGCGATTATCCCTAATGTGGATAACTCGGATGCGTAATTTTTGGTAGTGGGGACTGCGTACGCGCCGTCCCCCCCGTTTAAACTTGGTCAAGAGTTTGTAAACTCTCTTCTGCAGAACTGTTACTTTAATAAAGTTTTGATGGGAAATGGTAATTTTTATGACGAAAATACACAAAAAAAATCTGAGTTATATACCTAACGTGGATCTTGTTTAATAATGAGCGTTTCTAAAAATAGGTGGGAAAGTCTATTTTAAAAGTATGAAAATGTTTATAAATAATGATACCATTGAATAACCCATGAAATGTATGGTTACTTTTGTTATGAAACCGTTTCGATAAACACAAGTTTTAACATAACTGCAGAACAAAGTTCTTAATTTCCCCATATAAGGTATGATATGAAGGTGTGACGTCACGCTTTTCAAGGGTTTAGTAGGTATGAAGCGTTTTTGGGAAAGTCCAAAAATGTGATTCTAACGTTGTATCTCGTGGAGTTTTTACGACATTGAAGTCGTTTTTTCACCAGTACCACAAACAAAAGTTGTCAACATCTATTTGGACACATTCTCAGATGTTATGTTATCTCAGAAGATGCACTGTCTCAAATAAAGCATTTTCTCATTTGGTCCAACTTTTCCATAAGAGCCGTTTCAAACCCGTCCTCTTAATTAGAAAATAAGGTAGCCGTCTAGATTTTTGCACTCCATACATGTGAGGACCAAGAAATTATAGTTTTTAATGCATACAGCCGTGTGGGGTCTCCGAAAATGTTACAGTGGTTACTAAGGGAGGCTTAGGCTCACAAAATTCACTATCCTGAAATGTGCACCTTTTCTAAAATTACACTTGTTTCTTGTTTAGAAAGATTACTTTCTCGGAGGTGCACTGTCTCAAAAGGTGCACTTCCCAATTGGCACACTTTCTCAGATGGTATGGTGCACTTCTCCAAAAAGTTCACTTAAAATTGCACGAGCACGAAGAATTTATAAATCCTAGGTATCTACAGGTAAAAATGTAAACAACGCCATCAGGGCTTAGAATCTTCATCTAAAGATAACGTTGTAGTGAAAATGACTATTTTGGCTAGTGTAATTTTGGGAAAATGTGAGTTTTGAGAAATTGTAAATTATGGGATGGGAAAGTGTGCGGTTTGGAAAAGAGTACCTTTTGGGAACTTGCACTTATGGGTAAAATGCCCTAAATGGGCAAAAGTACATCTTGCGAAAAGTGTACTTAAAAGAAAGTGCACTTTTCGGGTATGTGGGTTTTTCAGCCAAATGTCGGCATTTAACAAGAATAGGAAGAAGTAGGGACTGAGCTAACGCAAATGTTACGAACGTTTTATTTGCTGCAATTCATAACATAAATTCAAATAACTACTAGACGGTAACAGGTCCTTAAACGTAAACATTTTTTTATAAACCAATCTATTTTGCGTGGATGCTATACAGATACAAAACAGCACATACAAATTTGGCGCCAGGATTCCCCGCTAGATGTCGCTGTCACGTCCCACTTCATTTCTGAATCGCGCTGTTAAGATTTTTCCTAATTTAGCGACGTTCCTCGTCGAACTGTTCAAATTCATACTTACCTGGCATAGGGGATACCGTGATCAATAAGGCGGTTCCCCCAGGGCGAGACTCTTCCATTGCACTGCGGTTGGGTTGACCCTTGCGATTATCCCTAATGTGGATAACTCGGATGCGTAATTTTTGGTAGTGGGGACTGCGTACGCGCCGTCCCCCCCGTTTAAACTTGGTCAAGAGTTTGTAAACTCTCTTCTGCAGAACTGTTACTTTAATAAAGTTTTGATGGGAAATGGTAATTTTTATGACGAAAATACACAAAAAAAATCTGAGTTATATACCTAACGTGGATCTTGTTTAATAATGAGCGTTTCTAAAAATAGGTGGGAAAGTCTATTTTAAAAGTATGAAAATGTTTATAAATAATGATACCATTGAATAACCCATGAAATGTATGGTTACTTTTGTTATGAAACCGTTTCGATAAACACAAGTTTTAACATAACTGCAGAACAAAGTTCTTAATTTCCCCATATAAGGTATGATATGAAGGTGTGACGTCATGCTTTTCAAGGGTTTAGTAGGTATGAAGCGTTTTTGGGAAAGTCCAAAAATGTGATTCTAACGTTGTATCTCGTGGAGTTTTTACGACATTGAAGTCGTTTTTTCACCCGTACCACAAACAAAAGTTGTCAACATCTATTTGGACACATTCTCAGATGTTATGTTATCTCAGAAGATGCACTGTCTCAAATAAAGCATTTTCTCATTTGGTCCAACTTTTCCATAAGAGCCGTTTCAAACCCGTCCTCTTAATTAGAAAATGAGGTAGCCGTCTAGATTTTTGCACTCCATACATGTGAGGACCAAGAAATTATAGTTTTTAATGCATACAGCCGTGTGGTGTCTCCGAAAATGTTACAGTGGTTACTAAGGGAGGCTTAGGCTCACAAAATTCACTATCCTGAAATGTGCACCTTTTCTAAAATTACACTTGTTTCTTGTTTAGAAAGATTACTTTCTCGGAGGTGCACTGTCTCAAAAGGTGCACTTCCCAATTGGCACACTTTCTCAGATGGTATGGTGCACTTCTCCAAAAAGTTCACTTAAAATTGCACGAGCACGAAGAATTTATAAATCCTAGGTATCTACAGGTAAAAATGTAAACAACGCCATCAGGGCTTAGAATCTTCATCTAAAGATAACGTTGTAGTGAAAATGACTATTTTGGCTAGTGTATTTTTGGGAAAATGTGAGTTTTGAGAAATTCTAAATTATGGGATGGGAAAGTGTGCGGTTTGGAAAAGAGTACCTTTTGGGAACTTGCACTTATGGGTAAAATGCCCTAAATGGGCAAAAGTACATCTTGCGAAAAGTGTACTTAAAAGAAAGTGCACTTTTCGGGAATGTGGGTTTTTCAGCCAAATGTCGGCATTTAACAAGAATAGGAAGAAGTAGGGACTGAGCTAACGCAAATGTTACGAACGTTTTATTTGCTGCAATTCATAACATAAATTCAAATAACTACTAGACGGTAACAGGTCCTTAAACGTAAACATTTTTTTATAAACGAATCTATTTTGCGTGGATGCTATACAGATACAAAACAGCACATACAAATTTAGCGCCAGGATTCCCCGCTAGATGTCGCTGTCACGTCCCACTTCATTTCTGAATCGCGCTGTTAAGATTTTTCCTGATTTAGCGACGTTCCTCGTCGAACTATTCAAACTCATACTTACCTGGCATAGGGGATACCGTGATCAATAAGGCGGTTCCCCCAGGGCGAGACTCTTCCATTGCACTGCGGTTGGGTTGACCCTTGCGATTATCCCTAATGTGGATAACTCGGATGCGTAATTTTTGGTAGTGGGGACTGCGTACGCGCCGTCCCCCCCGTTCAAACTTGGTTAAGAGTCTGTAAACTCTCTTATACAGAACTGTTACTGTAATAAGATTTTGATGGGAAATGGTAATTTTTATGACGAAAATACACAAAAAAAACTGAGTTCGATACCTAACGTGGATCTTGTTTAATAATGAGCGTTTCTAAAAATAGGTGGGAAAGTCTATTTTAAAAGTATGAAATTTTTTATAAATAATAAGACCATTGAATAACCCATGAAATGTATGGTTACTTTTGTTATAAAACCGTTTCGATAAACACAAGTTTTAACATAACTGCAGAACAAAGTTCTTAATTTCCACATATAAGGTATGATATGAAGGTGTGACGTCACGCTTTTCAAGGGTTTAGTAGGTATAAGGCGTTTTTGGGAAAGTCCAAAAATGTGATTCTAACGTTGTATCTCGTGGAGTTTTTACGACATTGAAGTCGTTTTTTCACCCGTACCACAAACAAAAGTTGTCAACATCTATTTGGACACATTCTCAGATGTTATGTTATCTCAGAAGATGCACTGTCTCAAATAAAGCATTTTCTCATTTGGTCCAACTTTTCCATAAGAGCCGTTTCAAACCCGTCCTCTTAATTAGAAAATAAGGTAGCCGTCTAGATTTTTGCACTCCATACATATGAGGACCAAGAAATTATAGTTTTTAATGCATACAGCCGTGTGGGGTCTCCGAAAATGTTACAGTGGTTACTAAGGGAGGCTTAGGCTCACAAAATTCACTATCCTGAAATGTGCACCTTTTCTAAAATTACACTTGTTTCTTGTTTAGAAAGATTACTTTCTCGGAGGTGCACTGTCTCAAAAGGTGCACTTCCCAATTGGCACACTTTCTCAGATGGTATGGTGCACTTCTCCAAAAAGTTCACTTAAAATTGCACGAGCACGAAGAATTTATAAATCCTAGGTATCTACAGGTAAAAATGTAAACAACGCCATCAGGGCTTAGAATCTTCATCTAAAGATAACGTTGTAGTGAAAATGACTATTTTGGCTAGTGTAATTTTGGGAAAATGTGAGTTTTGAGAAATTGTAAATTATGGGATGGGAAAGTGTGCGGTTTGGAAAAGAGTACCTTTTGGGAACTTGCACTTATGGGTAAAATGCCCTAAATGGGCAAAAGTACATCTTGCGAAAAGTGTACTTAAAAGAAAGTGCACTTTTCGGGTATGTGGGTTTTTCAGCCAAATGTCGGCATTTAACAAGAATAGGAAGAAGTAGGGACTGAGCTAACGCAAATGTTACGAACGTTTTATTTGCTGCAATTCATAACATAAATTCAAATAACTACTAGACGGTAACAGGTCCTTAAACGTAAACATTTTTTTATAAACCAATCTATTTTGCGTGGATGCTATACAGATACAAAACAGCACATACAAATTTGGCGCCAGGATTCCCCGCTAGATGTCGCTGTCACGTCCCACTTCATTTCTGAATCGCGCTGTTAAGATTTTTCCTAATTTAGCGACGTTCCTCGTCGAACTGTTCAAATTCATACTTACCTGGCATAGGGGATACCGTGATCAATAAGGCGGTTCCCCCAGGGCGAGACTCTTCCATTGCACTGCGGTTGGGTTGACCCTTGCGATTATCCCTAATGTGGATAACTCGGATGCGTAATTTTTGGTAGTGGGGACTGCGTACGCGCCGTCCCCCCCGTTTAAACTTGGTCAAGAGTTTGTAAACTCTCTTCTGCAGAACTGTTACTTTAATAAAGTTTTGATGGGAAATGGTAATTTTTATGACGAAAATACACAAAAAAAATCTGAGTTATATACCTAACGTGGATCTTGTTTAATAATGAGCGTTTCTAAAAATAGGTGGGAAAGTCTATTTTAAAAGTATGAAAATGTTTATAAATAATGATACCATTGAATAACCCATGAAATGTATGGTTACTTTTGTTATGAAACCGTTTCGATAAACACAAGTTTTAACATAACTGCAGAACAAAGTTCTTAATTTCCCCATATAAGGTATGATATGAAGGTGTGACGTCACGCTTTTCAAGGGTTTAGTAGGTATGAAGCGTTTTTGGGAAAGTCCAAAAATGTGATTCTAACGTTGTATCTCGTGGAGTTTTTACGACATTGAAGTCGTTTTTTCACCCGTACCACAAACAAAAGTTGTCAACATCTATTTGGACACATTCTCAGATGTTATGTTATCTCAGAAGATGCACTGTCTCAAATAAAGCATTTTCTCATTTGGTCCAACTTTTCCATAAGAGCCGTTTCAAACCCGTCCTCTTAATTAGAAAATAAGGTAGCCGTCTAGATTTTTGCACTCCATACATGTGAGGACCAAGAAATTATAGTTTTTAATGCATACAGCCGTGTGGGGTCTCCGAAAATGTTACAGTGGTTACTAAGGGAGGCTTAGGCTCACAAAATTCACTATCCTGAAATGTGCACCTTTTCTAAAATTACACTTGTTTCTTGTTTAGAAAGATTACTTTCTCGGAGGTGCACTGTCTCAAAAGGTGCACTTCCCAATTGGCACACTTTCTCAGATGGTATGGTGCACTTCTCCAAAAAGTTCACTTAAAATTGCACGAGCACGAAGAATTTATAAATCCTAGGTATCTACAGGTAAAAATGTAAACAACGCCATCAGGGCTTAGAATCTTCATCTAAAGATAACGTTGTAGTGAAAATGACTATTTTGGCTAGTGTAATTTTGGGAAAATGTGAGTTTTGAGAAATTGTAAATTATGGGATGGGAAAGTGTGCGGTTTGGAAAAGAGTACCTTTTGGGAACTTGCACTTATGGGTAAAATGCCCTAAATGGGCAAAAGTACATCTTGCGAAAAGTGTACTTAAAAGAAAGTGCACTTTTCGGGTATGTGGGTTTTTCAGCCAAATGTCGGCATTTAACAAGAATAGGAAGAAGTAGGGACTGAGCTAACGCAAATGTTACGAACGTTTTATTTGCTGCAATTCATAACATAAATTCAAATAACTACTAGACGGTAACAGGTCCTTAAACGTAAACATTTTTTTATAAACCAATCTATTTTGCGTGGATGCTATACAGATACAAAACAGCACATACAAATTTGGCGCCAGGATTCCCCGCTAGATGTCGCTGTCACGTCCCACTTCATTTCTGAATCGCGCTGTTAAGATTTTTCCTAATTTAGTGACGTTCCTCGTCGAACTGTTCAAATTCATACTTACCTGGCATAGGGGATACCGTGATCAATAAGGCGGTTCCCCCAGGGCGAGACTCTTCCATTGCACTGCGGTTGGGTTGACCCTTGCGATTATCCCTAATGTGGATAACTCGGATGCGTAATTTTTGGTAGTGGGGACTGCGTACGCGCCGTCCCCCCCGTTTAAACTTGGTCAAGAGTTTGTAAACTCTCTTCTGCAGAACTGTTACTTTAATAAAGTTTTGATGGGAAATGGTAATTTTTATGACGAAAATACACAAAAAAAATCTGAGTTATATACCTAACGTGGATCTTGTTTAATAATGAGCGTTTCTAAAAATAGGTGGGAAAGTCTATTTTAAAAGTATGAAAATGTTTATAAATAATGATACCATTGAATAACCCATGAAATGTATGGTTACTTTTGTTATGAAACCGTTTCGATAAACACAAGTTTTAACATAACTGCAGAACAAAGTTCTTAATTTCCCCATATAAGGTATGATATGAAGGTGTGACGTCACGCTTTTCAAGGGTTTAGTAGGTATGAAGCGTTTTTGGGAAAGTCCAAAAATGTGATTCTAACGTTGTATCTCGTGGAGTTTTTACGACATTGAAGTCGTTTTTTCACCCGTACCACAAACAAAAGTTGTCAACATCTATTTGGACACATTCTCAGATGTTATGTTATCTCAGAAGATGCACTGTCTCAAATAAAGCATTTTCTCATTTGGTCCAACTTTTCCATAAGAGCCGTTTCAAACCCGTCCTCTTAATTAGAAAATAAGGTAGCCGTCTAGATTTTTGCACTCCATACATGTGAGGACCAAGAAATTATAGTTTTTAATGCATACAGCCGTGTGGGGTCTCCGAAAATGTTACAGTGGTTACTAAGGGAGGCTTAGGCTCACAAAATTCACTATCCTGAAATGTGCACCTTTTCTAAAATTACACTTGTTTCTTGTTTAGAAAGATTACTTTCTCGGAGGTGCACTGTCTCAAAAGGTGCACTTCCCAACTGGCACACTTTCTCAGATGGTATGGCGCACTTCTCCAAAAAGTTCACTTAAACTGCACGAGCACGAAGGATTTATAAATCCTAGGTATCTTTATTCTACGGGTAAAAATGTAAACAACACCATCAGGGCTTAGAATCTTCATCGAAAGATAACGTTGTGGTGAAAATGACTATTTTGGCTAGTGTATTTTTGGGAAAATGTGAGTTTTGAGAAATTGTAAATTATGGGATGGGAAAGTGTGCGGTTTGGAAAAGAGTACCTTTTGGGAACTTGCACTTATGGGTAAAATGCCCTAAATGGGCAAAAGTACATCTTGCGAAAAGTGTACTTAAAAGAAAGTGCACTTTTCGGGAATGTGGGTTTTTCAGCCAAATGTCGGCATTTAACAAGAATAGGAAGAAGTAGGGACTGAGCTAACGCAAATGTTACGAACGTTTTATTTGCTGCAATTCATAACATAAATTCAAATAACTACTAGACGGTAACAGGTCCTTAAACGTAAACATTTTTTTATAAACGAATCTATTTTGCGTGGATGCTATACAGATACAAAACAGCACATACAAATTTAGCGCCAGGATTCCCCGCTAGATGTCGCTGTCACGTCCCACTTCATTTCTGAATCGCGCTGTTAAGATTTTTCCTGATTTAGCGACGTTCCTCGTCGAACTATTCAAACTCATACTTACCTGGCATAGGGGATACCGTGATCAATAAGGCGGTTCCCCCAGGGCGAGACTCTTCCATTGCACTGCGGTTGGGTTGACCCTTGCGATTATCCCTAATGTGGATAACTCGGATGCGTAATTTTTGGTAGTGGGGACTGCGTACGCGCCGTCCCCCCCGTTCAAACTTGGTTAAGAGTCTGTAAACTCTCTTATACAGAACTGTTACTGTAATAAGATTTTGATGGGAAATGGTAATTTTTATGACGAAAATACACAAAAAAAACTGAGTTCGATACCTAACGTGGATCTTGTTTAATAATGAGCGTTTCTAAAAATAGGTGGGAAAGTCTATTTTAAAAGTATGAAATTTTTTATAAATAATAAGACCATTGAATAACCCATGAAATGTATGGTTACTTTTGTTATAAAACCGTTTCGATAAACACAAGTTTTAACATAACTGCAGAACAAAGTTCTTAATTTCCACATATAAGGTATGATATGAAGGTGTGACGTCACGCTTTTCAAGGGTTTAGTAGGTATAAGGCGTTTTTGGGAAAGTCCAAAAATGTGATTCTAACGTTGTATCTCGTGGAGTTTTTACGACATTGAAGTCGTTTTTTCACCCGTACCACAAACAAAAGTTGTCAACATCTATTTGGACACATTCTCAGATGTTATGTTATCTCAGAAGATGCACTGTCTCAAATAAAGCATTTTCTCATTTGGTCCAACTTTTCCATAAGAGCCGTTTCAAACCCGTCCTCTTAATTAGAAAATAAGGTAGCCGTCTAGATTTTTGCACTCCATACATGTGAGGACCAAGAAATTATAGTTTTTAATGCATACAGCCGTGTGGGGTCTCCGAAAATGTTACAGTGGTTACTAAGGGAGGCTTAGGCTCACAAAATTCACTATCCTGAAATGTGCACCTTTTCTAAAATTACACTTGTTTCTTGTTTAGAAAGATTACTTTCTCGGAGGTGCACTGTCTCAAAAGGTGCACTTCCCAATTGGCACACTTTCTCAGATGGTATGGTGCACTTCTCCAAAAAGTTCACTTAAAATTGCACGAGCACGAAGAATTTATAAATCCTAGGTATCTACAGGTAAAAATGTAAACAACGCCATCAGGGCTTAGAATCTTCATCTAAAGATAACGTTGTAGTGAAAATGACTATTTTGGCTAGTGTAATTTTGGGAAAATGTGAGTTTTGAGAAATTGTAAATTATGGGATGGGAAAGTGTGCGGTTTGGAAAAGAGTACCTTTTGGGAACTTGCACTTATGGGTAAAATGCCCTAAATGGGCAAAAGTACATCTTGCGAAAAGTGTACTTAAAAGAAAGTGCACTTTTCGGGTATGTGGGTTTTTCAGCCAAATGTCGGCATTTAACAAGAAT
Organism: Hedya salicella; assembly: GCA_905404275.2. Lineage (NCBI taxonomy): Eukaryota > Metazoa > Arthropoda > Insecta > Lepidoptera > Tortricidae > Hedya > Hedya salicella. The sequence goes on from FR990104.1 coordinate 2,604,146, forward strand.
AGGAAGAAGTAGGGACTGAGCTAACGCAAATGTTACGAACGTTTTATTTGCTGCAATTCATAACATAAATTCAAATAACTACTAGACGGTAACAGGTCCTTAAACGTAAACATTTTTTTATAAACCAATCTATTTTGCGTGGATGCTATACAGATACAAAACAGCACATACAAATTTGGCGCCAGGATTCCCCGCTAGATGTCGCTGTCACGTCCCACTTCATTTCTGAATCGCGCTGTTAAGATTTTTCCTAATTTAGCGACGTTCCTCGTCGAACTGTTCAAATTCATACTTACCTGGCATAGGGGATACCGTGATCAATAAGGCGGTTCCCCCAGGGCGAGACTCTTCCATTGCACTGCGGTTGGGTTGACCCTTGCGATTATCCCTAATGTGGATAACTCGGATGCGTAATTTTTGGTAGTGGGGACTGCGTACGCGCCGTCCCCCCCGTTTAAACTTGGTCAAGAGTTTGTAAACTCTCTTCTGCAGAACTGTTACTTTAATAAAGTTTTGATGGGAAATGGTAATTTTTATGACGAAAATACACAAAAAAAATCTGAGTTATATACCTAACGTGGATCTTGTTTAATAATGAGCGTTTCTAAAAATAGGTGGGAAAGTCTATTTTAAAAGTATGAAAATGTTTATAAATAATGATACCATTGAATAACCCATGAAATGTATGGTTACTTTTGTTATGAAACCGTTTCGATAAACACAAGTTTTAACATAACTGCAGAACAAAGTTCTTAATTTCCCCATATAAGGTATGATATGAAGGTGTGACGTCACGCTTTTCAAGGGTTTAGTAGGTATGAAGCGTTTTTGGGAAAGTCCAAAAATGTGATTCTAACGTTGTATCTCGTGGAGTTTTTACGACATTGAAGTCGTTTTTTCACCCGTACCACAAACAAAAGTTGTCAACATCTATTTGGACACATTCTCAGATGTTATGTTATCTCAGAAGATGCACTGTCTCAAATAAAGCATTTTCTCATTTGGTCCAACTTTTCCATAAGAGCCGTTTCAAACCCGTCCTCTTAATTAGAAAATAAGGTAGCCGTCTAGATTTTTGCACTCCATACATGTGAGGACCAAGAAATTATAGTTTTTAATGCATACAGCCGTGTGGGGTCTCCGAAAATGTTACAGTGGTTACTAAGGGAGGCTTAGGCTCACAAAATTCACTATCCTGAAATGTGCACCTTTTCTAAAATTACACTTGTTTCTTGTTTAGAAAGATTACTTTCTCGGAGGTGCACTGTCTCAAAAGGTGCACTTCCCAATTGGCACACTTTCTCAGATGGTATGGTGCACTTCTCCAAAAAGTTCACTTAAAATTGCACGAGCACGAAGAATTTATAAATCCTAGGTATCTACAGGTAAAAATGTAAACAACGCCATCAGGGCTTAGAATCTTCATCTAAAGATAACGTTGTAGTGAAAATGACTATTTTGGCTAGTGTAATTTTGGGAAAATGTGAGTTTTGAGAAATTGTAAATTATGGGATGGGAAAGTGTGCGGTTTGGAAAAGAGTACCTTTTGGGAACTTGCACTTATGGGTAAAATGCCCTAAATGGGCAAAAGTACATCTTGCGAAAAGTGTACTTAAAAGAAAGTGCACTTTTCGGGTATGTGGGTTTTTCAGCCAAATGTCGGCATTTAACAAGAATAGGAAGAAGTAGGGACTGAGCTAACGCAAATGTTACGAACGTTTTATTTGCTGCAATTCATAACATAAATTCAAATAACTACTAGACGGTAACAGGTCCTTAAACGTAAACATTTTTTTATAAACCAATCTATTTTGCGTGGATGCTATACAGATACAAAACAGCACATACAAATTTGGCGCCAGGATTCCCCGCTAGATGTCGCTGTCACGTCCCACTTCATTTCTGAATCGCGCTGTTAAGATTTTTCCTAATTTAGCGACGTTCCTCGTCGAACTGTTCAAATTCATACTTACCTGGCATAGGGGATACCGTGATCAATAAGGCGGTTCCCCCAGGGCGAGACTCTTCCATTGCACTGCGGTTGGGTTGACCCTTGCGATTATCCCTAATGTGGATAACTCGGATGCGTAATTTTTGGTAGTGGGGACTGCGTACGCGCCGTCCCCCCCGTTTAAACTTGGTCAAGAGTTTGTAAACTCTCTTCTGCAGAACTGTTACTTTAATAAAGTTTTGATGGGAAATGGTAATTTTTATGACGAAAATACACAAAAAAAATCTGAGTTATATACCTAACGTGGATCTTGTTTAATAATGAGCGTTTCTAAAAATAGGTGGGAAAGTCTATTTTAAAAGTATGAAAATGTTTATAAATAATGATACCATTGAATAACCCATGAAATGTATGGTTACTTTTGTTATGAAACCGTTTCGATAAACACAAGTTTTAACATAACTGCAGAACAAAGTTCTTAATTTCCCCATATAAGGTATGATATGAAGGTGTGACGTCACGCTTTTCAAGGGTTTAGTAGGTATGAAGCGTTTTTGGGAAAGTCCAAAAATGTGATTCTAACGTTGTATCTCGTGGAGTTTTTACGACATTGAAGTCGTTTTTTCACCCGTACCACAAACAAAAGTTGTCAACATCTATTTGGACACATTCTCAGATGTTATGTTATCTCAGAAGATGCACTGTCTCAAATAAAGCATTTTCTCATTTGGTCCAACTTTTCCATAAGAGCCGTTTCAAACCCGTCCTCTTAATTAGAAAATAAGGTAGCCGTCTAGATTTTTGCACTCCATACATGTGAGGACCAAGAAATTATAGTTTTTAATGCATACAGCCGTGTGGGGTCTCCGAAAATGTTACAGTGGTTACTAAGGGAGGCTTAGGCTCACAAAATTCACTATCCTGAAATGTGCACCTTTTCTAAAATTACACTTGTTTCTTGTTTAGAAAGATTACTTTCTCGGAGGTGCACTGTCTCAAAAGGTGCACTTCCCAATTGGCACACTTTCTCAGATGGTATGGTGCACTTCTCCAAAAAGTTCACTTAAAATTGCACGAGCACGAAGAATTTATAAATCCTAGGTATCTACAGGTAAAAATGTAAACAACGCCATCAGGGCTTAGAATCTTCATCTAAAGATAACGTTGTAGTGAAAATGACTATTTTGGCTAGTGTAATTTTGGGAAAATGTGAGTTTTGAGAAATTGTAAATTATGGGATGGGAAAGTGTGCGGTTTGGAAAAGAGTACCTTTTGGGAACTTGCACTTATGGGTAAAATGCCCTAAATGGGCAAAAGTACATCTTGCGAAAAGTGTACTTAAAAGAAAGTGCACTTTTCGGGTATGTGGGTTTTTCAGCCAAATGTCGGCATTTAACAAGAATAGGAAGAAGTAGGGACTGAGCTAACGCAAATGTTACGAACGTTTTATTTGCTGCAATTCATAACATAAATTCAAATAACTACTAGACGGTAACAGGTCCTTAAACGTAAACATTTTTTTATAAACCAATCTATTTTGCGTGGATGCTATACAGATACAAAACAGCACATACAAATTTGGCGCCAGGATTCCCCGCTAGATGTCGCTGTCACGTCCCACTTCATTTCTGAATCGCGCTGTTAAGATTTTTCCTAATTTAGCGACGTTCCTCGTCGAACTGTTCAAATTCATACTTACCTGGCATAGGGGATACCGTGATCAATAAGGCGGTTCCCCCAGGGCGAGACTCTTCCATTGCACTGCGGTTGGGTTGACCCTTGCGATTATCCCTAATGTGGATAACTCGGATGCGTAATTTTTGGTAGTGGGGACTGCGTACGCGCCGTCCCCCCCGTTTAAACTTGGTCAAGAGTTTGTAAACTCTCTTCTGCAGAACTGTTACTTTAATAAAGTTTTGATGGGAAATGGTAATTTTTATGACGAAAATACACAAAAAAAATCTGAGTTATATACCTAACGTGGATCTTGTTTAATAATGAGCGTTTCTAAAAATAGGTGGGAAAGTCTATTTTAAAAGTATGAAAATGTTTATAAATAATGATACCATTGAATAACCCATGAAATGTATGGTTACTTTTGTTATGAAACCGTTTCGATAAACACAAGTTTTAACATAACTGCAGAACAAAGTTCTTAATTTCCCCATATAAGGTATGATATGAAGGTGTGACGTCATGCTTTTCAAGGGTTTAGTAGGTATGAAGCGTTTTTGGGAAAGTCCAAAAATGTGATTCTAACGTTGTATCTCGTGGAGTTTTTACGACATTGAAGTCGTTTTTTCACCCGTACCACAAACAAAAGTTGTCAACATCTATTTGGACACATTCTCAGATGTTATGTTATCTCAGAAGATGCACTGTCTCAAATAAAGCATTTTCTCATTTGGTCCAACTTTTCCATAAGAGCCGTTTCAAACCCGTCCTCTTAATTAGAAAATGAGGTAGCCGTCTAGATTTTTGCACTCCATACATGTGAGGACCAAGAAATTATAGTTTTTAATGCATACAGCCGTGTGGTGTCTCCGAAAATGTTACAGTGGTTACTAAGGGAGGCTTAGGCTCACAAAATTCACTATCCTGAAATGTGCACCTTTTCTAAAATTACACTTGTTTCTTGTTTAGAAAGATTACTTTCTCGGAGGTGCACTGTCTCAAAAGGTGCACTTCCCAATTGGCACACTTTCTCAGATGGTATGGTGCACTTCTCCAAAAAGTTTACTTAAAATTGCACGAGCACGAAGAATTTATAAATCCTAGGTATCTACAGGTAAAAATGTAAACAACGCCATCAGGGCTTAGAATCTTCATCTAAAGATAACGTTGTAGTGAAAATGACTATTTTGGCTAGTGTATTTTTGGGAAAATGTGAGTTTTGAGAAATTCTAAATTATGGGATGGGAAAGTGTGCGGTTTGGAAAAGAGTACCTTTTGGGAACTTGCACTTATGGGTAAAATGCCCTAAATGGGCAAAAGTACATCTTGCGAAAAGTGTACTTAAAAGAAAGTGCACTTTTCGGGAATGTGGGTTTTTCAGCCAAATGTCGGCATTTAACAAGAATAGGAAGAAGTAGGGACTGAGCTAACGCAAATGTTACGAACGTTTTATTTGCTGCAATTCATAACATAAATTCAAATAACTACTAGACGGTAACAGGTCCTTAAACGTAAACATTTTTTTATAAACCAATCTATTTTGCGTGGATGCTATACAGATACAAAACAGCACATACAAATTTAGCGCCAGGATTCCCCGCTAGATGTCGCTGTCACGTCCCACTTCATTTCTGAATCGCGCTGTTAAGATTTTTCCTGATTTAGCGACGTTCCTCGTCGAACTATTCAAACTCATACTTACCTGGCATAGGGGATACCGTGATCAATAAGGCGGTTCCCCCAGGGCGAGACTCTTCCATTGCACTGCGGTTGGGTTGACCCTTGCGATTATCCCTAATGTGGATAACTCGGATGCGTAATTTTTGGTAGTGGGGACTGCGTACGCGCCGTCCCCCCCGTTTAAACTTGGTCAAGAGTTTGTAAACTCTCTTCTGCAGAACTGTTACTTTAATAAAGTTTTGATGGGAAATGGTAATTTTTATGACGAAAATACACAAAAAAAATCTGAGTTATATACCTAACGTGGATCTTGTTTAATAATGAGCGTTTCTAAAAATAGGTGGGAAAGTCTATTTTAAAAGTATGAAAATGTTTATAAATAATGATACCATTGAATAACCCATGAAATGTATGGTTACTTTTGTTATGAAACCGTTTCGATAAACACAAGTTTTAACATAACTGCAGAACAAAGTTCTTAATTTCCCCATATAAGGTATGATATGAAGGTGTGACGTCACGCTTTTCAAGGGTTTAGTAGGTATGAAGCGTTTTTGGGAAAGTCCAAAAATGTGATTCTAACGTTGTATCTCGTGGAGTTTTTACGACATTGAAGTCGTTTTTTCACCCGTACCACAAACAAAAGTTGTCAACATCTATTTGGACACATTCTCAGATGTTATGTTATCTCAGAAGATGCACTGTCTCAAATAAAGCATTTTCTCATTTGGTCCAACTTTTCCATAAGAGCCGTTTCAAACCCGTCCTCTTAATTAGAAAATAAGGTAGCCGTCTAGATTTTTGCACTCCATACATGTGAGGACCAAGAAATTATAGTTTTTAATGCATACAGCCGTGTGGGGTCTCCGAAAATGTTACAGTGGTTACTAAGGGAGGCTTAGGCTCACAAAATTCACTATCCTGAAATGTGCACCTTTTCTAAAATTACACTTGTTTCTTGTTTAGAAAGATTACTTTCTCGGAGGTGCACTGTCTCAAAAGGTGCACTTCCCAATTGGCACACTTTCTCAGATGGTATGGTGCACTTCTCCAAAAAGTTCACTTAAAATTGCACGAGCACGAAGAATTTATAAATCCTAGGTATCTACAGGTAAAAATGTAAACAACGCCATCAGGGCTTAGAATCTTCATCTAAAGATAACGTTGTAGTGAAAATGACTATTTTGGCTAGTGTAATTTTGGGAAAATGTGAGTTTTGAGAAATTGTAAATTATGGGATGGGAAAGTGTGCGGTTTGGAAAAGAGTACCTTTTGGGAACTTGCACTTATGGGTAAAATGCCCTAAATGGGCAAAAGTACATCTTGCGAAAAGTGTACTTAAAAGAAAGTGCACTTTTCGGGTATGTGGGTTTTTCAGCCAAATGTCGGCATTTAACAAGAATAGGAAGAAGTAGGGACTGAGCTAACGCAAATGTTACGAACGTTTTATTTGCTGCAATTCATAACATAAATTCAAATAACTACTAGACGGTAACAGGTCCTTAAACGTAAACATTTTTTTATAAACCAATCTATTTTGCGTGGATGCTATACAGATACAAAACAGCACATACAAATTTGGCGCCAGGATTCCCCGCTAGATGTCGCTGTCACGTCCCACTTCATTTCTGAATCGCGCTGTTAAGATTTTTCCTAATTTAGCGACGTTCCTCGTCGAACTGTTCAAATTCATACTTACCTGGCATAGGGGATACCGTGATCAATAAGGCGGTTCCCCCAGGGCGAGACTCTTCCATTGCACTGCGGTTGGGTTGACCCTTGCGATTATCCCTAATGTGGATAACTCGGATGCGTAATTTTTGGTAGTGGGGACTGCGTACGCGCCGTCCCCCCCGTTTAAACTTGGTCAAGAGTTTGTAAACTCTCTTCTGCAGAACTGTTACTTTAATAAAGTTTTGATGGGAAATGGTAATTTTTATGACGAAAATACACAAAAAAAATCTGAGTTATATACCTAACGTGGATCTTGTTTAATAATGAGCGTTTCTAAAAATAGGTGGGAAAGTCTATTTTAAAAGTATGAAAATGTTTATAAATAATGATACCATTGAATAACCCATGAAATGTATGGTTACTTTTGTTATGAAACCGTTTCGATAAACACAAGTTTTAACATAACTGCAGAACAAAGTTCTTAATTTCCCCATATAAGGTATGATATGAAGGTGTGACGTCATGCTTTTCAAGGGTTTAGTAGGTATGAAGCGTTTTTGGGAAAGTCCAAAAATGTGATTCTAACGTTGTATCTCGTGGAGTTTTTACGACATTGAAGTCGTTTTTTCACCCGTACCACAAACAAAAGTTGTCAACATCTATTTGGACACATTCTCAGATGTTATGTTATCTCAGAAGATGCACTGTCTCAAATAAAGCATTTTCTCATTTGGTCCAACTTTTCCATAAGAGCCGTTTCAAACCCGTCCTCTTAATTAGAAAATGAGGTAGCCGTCTAGATTTTTGCACTCCATACATGTGAGGACCAAGAAATTATAGTTTTTAATGCATACAGCCGTGTGGTGTCTCCGAAAATGTTACAGTGGTTACTAAGGGAGGCTTAGGCTCACAAAATTCACTATCCTGAAATGTGCACCTTTTCTAAAATTACACTTGTTTCTTGTTTAGAAAGATTACTTTCTCGGAGGTGCACTGTCTCAAAAGGTGCACTTCCCAATTGGCACACTTTCTCAGATGGTATGGTGCACTTCTCCAAAAAGTTCACTTAAAATTGCACGAGCACGAAGAATTTATAAATCCTAGGTATCTACAGGTAAAAATGTAAACAACGCCATCAGGGCTTAGAATCTTCATCTAAAGATAACGTTGTAGTGAAAATGACTATTTTGGCTAGTGTATTTTTGGGAAAATGTGAGTTTTGAGAAATTCTAAATTATGGGATGGGAAAGTGTGCGGTTTGGAAAAGAGTACCTTTTGGGAACTTGCACTTATGGGTAAAATGCCCTAAATGGGCAAAAGTACATCTTGCGAAAAGTGTACTTAAAAGAAAGTGCACTTTTCGGGAATGTGGGTTTTTCAGCCAAATGTCGGCATTTAACAAGAATAGGAAGAAGTAGGGACTGAGCTAACGCAAATGTTACGAACGTTTTATTTGCTGCAATTCATAACATAAATTCAAATAACTACTAGACGGTAACAGGTCCTTAAACGTAAACATTTTTTTATAAACCAATCTATTTTGCGTGGATGCTATACAGATACAAAACAGCACATACAAATTTAGCGCCAGGATTCCCCGCTAGATGTCGCTGTCACGTCCCACTTCATTTCTGAATCGCGCTGTTAAGATTTTTCCTGATTTAGCGACGTTCCTCGTCGAACTATTCAAACTCATACTTACCTGGCATAGGGGATACCGTGATCAATAAGGCGGTTCCCCCAGGGCGAGACTCTTCCATTGCACTGCGGTTGGGTTGACCCTTGCGATTATCCCTAATGTGGATAACTCGGATGCGTAATTTTTGGTAGTGGGGACTGCGTACGCGCCGTCCCCCCCGTTTAAACTTGGTCAAGAGTTTGTAAACTCTCTTCTGCAGAACTGTTACTTTAATAAAGTTTTGATGGGAAATGGTAATTTTTATGACGAAAATACACAAAAAAAATCTGAGTTATATACCTAACGTGGATCTTGTTTAATAATGAGCGTTTCTAAAAATAGGTGGGAAAGTCTATTTTAAAAGTATGAAAATGTTTATAAATAATGATACCATTGAATAACCCATGAAATGTATGGTTACTTTTGTTATGAAACCGTTTCGATAAACACAAGTTTTAACATAACTGCAGAACAAAGTTCTTAATTTCCCCATATAAGGTATGATATGAAGGTGTGACGTCACGCTTTTCAAGGGTTTAGTAGGTATGAAGCGTTTTTGGGAAAGTCCAAAAATGTGATTCTAACGTTGTATCTCGTGGAGTTTTTACGACATTGAAGTCGTTTTTTCACCCGTACCACAAACAAAAGTTGTCAACATCTATTTGGACACATTCTCAGATGTTATGTTATCTCAGAAGATGCACTGTCTCAAATAAAGCATTTTCTCATTTGGTCCAACTTTTCCATAAGAGCCGTTTCAAACCCGTCCTCTTAATTAGAAAATAAGGTAGCCGTCTAGATTTTTGCACTCCATACATGTGAGGACCAAGAAATTATAGTTTTTAATGCATACAGCCGTGTGGGGTCTCCGAAAATGTTACAGTGGTTACTAAGGGAGGCTTAGGCTCACAAAATTCACTATCCTGAAATGTGCACCTTTTCTAAAATTACACTTGTTTCTTGTTTAGAAAGATTACTTTCTCGGAGGTGCACTGTCTCAAAAGGTGCACTTCCCAATTGGCACACTTTCTCAGATGGTATGGTGCACTTCTCCAAAAAGTTCACTTAAAATTGCACGAGCACGAAGAATTTATAAATCCTAGGTATCTACAGGTAAAAATGTAAACAACGCCATCAGGGCTTAGAATCTTCATCTAAAGATAACGTTGTAGTGAAAATGACTATTTTGGCTAGTGTAATTTTGGGAAAATGTGAGTTTTGAGAAATTGTAAATTATGGGATGGGAAAGTGTGCGGTTTGGAAAAGAGTACCTTTTGGGAACTTGCACTTATGGGTAAAATGCCCTAAATGGGCAAAAGTACATCTTGCGAAAAGTGTACTTAAAAGAAAGTGCACTTTTCGGGTATGTGGGTTTTTCAGCCAAATGTCGGCATTTAACAAGAATAGGAAGAAGTAGGGACTGAGCTAACGCAAATGTTACGAACGTTTTATTTGCTGCAATTCATAACATAAATTCAAATAACTACTAGACGGTAACAGGTCCTTAAACGTAAACATTTTTTTATAAACCAATCTATTTTGCGTGGATGCTATACAGATACAAAACAGCACATACAAATTTGGCGCCAGGATTCCCCGCTAGATGTCGCTGTCACGTCCCACTTCATTTCTGAATCGCGCTGTTAAGATTTTTCCTAATTTAGCGACGTTCCTCGTCGAACTGTTCAAATTCATACTTACCTGGCATAGGGGATACCGTGATCAATAAGGCGGTTCCCCCAGGGCGAGACTCTTCCATTGCACTGCGGTTGGGTTGACCCTTGCGATTATCCCTAATGTGGATAACTCGGATGCGTAATTTTTGGTAGTGGGGACTGCGTACGCGCCGTCCCCCCCGTTTAAACTTGGTCAAGAGTTTGTAAACTCTCTTCTGCAGAACTGTTACTTTAATAAAGTTTTGATGGGAAATGGTAATTTTTATGACGAAAATACACAAAAAAAATCTGAGTTATATACCTAACGTGGATCTTGTTTAATAATGAGCGTTTCTAAAAATAGGTGGGAAAGTCTATTTTAAAAGTATGAAAATGTTTATAAATAATGATACCATTGAATAACCCATGAAATGTATGGTTACTTTTGTTATGAAACCGTTTCGATAAACACAAGTTTTAACATAACTGCAGAACAAAGTTCTTAATTTCCCCATATAAGGTATGATATGAAGGTGTGACGTCATGCTTTTCAAGGGTTTAGTAGGTATGAAGCGTTTTTGGGAAAGTCCAAAAATGTGATTCTAACGTTGTATCTCGTGGAGTTTTTACGACATTGAAGTCGTTTTTTCACCCGTACCACAAACAAAAGTTGTCAACATCTATTTGGACACATTCTCAGATGTTATGTTATCTCAGAAGATGCACTGTCTCAAATAAAGCATTTTCTCATTTGGTCCAACTTTTCCATAAGAGCCGTTTCAAACCCGTCCTCTTAATTAGAAAATGAGGTAGCCGTCTAGATTTTTGCACTCCATACATGTGAGGACCAAGAAATTATAGTTTTTAATGCATACAGCCGTGTGGTGTCTCCGAAAATGTTACAGTGGTTACTAAGGGAGGCTTAGGCTCACAAAATTCACTATCCTGAAATGTGCACCTTTTCTAAAATTACACTTGTTTCTTGTTTAGAAAGATTACTTTCTCGGAGGTGCACTGTCTCAAAAGGTGCACTTCCCAATTGGCACACTTTCTCAGATGGCATGGTGCACTTCTCCAAAAAGTTCACTTAAAATTGCACGAGCACGAAGAATTTATAAATCCTAGGTATCTACAGGTAAAAATGTAAACAACGCCATCAGGGCTTAGAATCTTCATCTAAAGATAACGTTGTAGTGAAAATGACTATTTTGGCTAGTGTATTTTTGGGAAAATGTGAGTTTTGAGAAATTCTAAATTATGGGATGGGAAAGTGTGCGGTTTGGAAAAGAGTACCTTTTGGGAACTTGCACTTATGGGTAAAATGCCCTAAATGGGCAAAAGTACATCTTGCGAAAAGTGTACTTAAAAGAAAGTGCACTTTTCGGGAATGTGGGTTTTTCAGCCAAATGTCGGCATTTAACAAGAATAGGAAGAAGTAGGGACTGAGCTAACGCAAATGTTACGAACGTTTTATTTGCTGCAATTCATAACATAAATTCAAATAACTACTAGACGGTAACAGGTCCTTAAACGTAAACATTTTTTTATAAACGAATCTATTTTGCGTGGATGCTATACAGATACAAAACAGCACATACAAATTTAGCGCCAGGATTCCCCGCTAGATGTCGCTGTCACGTCCCACTTCATTTCTGAATCGCGCTGTTAAGATTTTTCCTGATTTAGCGACGTTCCTCGTCGAACTATTCAAACTCATACTTACCTGGCATAGGGGATACCGTGATCAATAAGGCGGTTCCCCCAGGGCGAGACTCTTCCATTGCACTGCGGTTGGGTTGACCCTTGCGATTATCCCTAATGTGGATAACTCGGATGCGTAATTTTTGGTAGTGGGGACTGCGTACGCGCCGTCCCCCCCGTTTAAACTTGGTTAAGAGTCTGTAAACTCTCTTATACAGAACTGTTACTGTAATAAAATTTTGATGGGAAATAATAATTTTTATGACGAAAATACACAAAAAAAATCTGAGTTATATACCTAACGTGGATCTTGTTTAATAATGAGCGTTTCTAAAAATAGGTGGGAAAGTCTATTTTAAAAGTATGAATTTTTTTATAAATAATAAGACCATTGAATAACCCATGAAATGTATGGTTACTTTTCTTATGAAACCGTTTCGATAAACACAAGTTTTAACATAACTGCAGAACAAAGTTCTTAATTTCCCCATATAAGGTATGATATGAAGGTGTGACGTCACGCTTTTCAAGGGTTTAGTAGGTATGAAGCGTTTTTGGGAAAGTCCAAAAATGTGATTCTAACGTTGTATCTCGTGGAGTTTTTACGACATTGAAGTCGTTTTTTCACCCGTACCACAAACAAAAGTTGTCAACATCTATTTGGACACATTCTCAGATGTTATGTTATCTCAGAAGATGCACTGTCTCAAATAAAGCATTTTCTCATTTGGTCCAACTTTTCCATAAGAGCCGTTTCAAACCCGTCCTCTTAATTAGAAAATGAGGTAGCCGTCTAGATTTTTGCACTCCATACATGTGAGGACCAAGAAATTATAGTTTTTAATGCATACAGCCGTGTGGGGTCTCCGAAAATGTTACAGTGGTTACTAAGGGAGGCTTAGGCTCACAAAATTCACTATCCTGAAATGTGCACCATTTCTAAAATCACACTTGTTTCTTGTTTAGAAAGATTACTTTCTCGGAGGTGCACTGTCTCAAAAGGTGCACTTCCCAATTGGCACACTTTCTCAGATGGTATATTATCTCAGGAGGTGCACTTCTCCAAAAAGTTCACTTAAAATTGCACGAGCACGAAGGATTTATAAATCCTATACTAGCCCCCAACCAAAGTGAGGACTGCGGCCATAAAATTCGGGTGAGGTACACTAAAACTCGGCGGTCGTAGTGATGGGAATGTGACGATTACGAAATGTTTTAAACGTCGATGTAATTTTAATACTTTAATTTTTTTAACTATTATTGCCTATTTATTCAGTGATTATTGTAGAAAAATTACTACATGTTGCTATCAACAATGTAACGACCGAAGATTGGCAGAAATGACTCCGTCATGCTGAAGAGCTTCAGACTGACGACTTAGTTAAGGCATGCTTAGTAGATTCCCGACCATTTATAATAAATCTCCGTGATGACGACAGTGACAACGAAGATATTTAATTAGTTATATATTGATTTTTATAAGTTAGTAGTGTATTTTTGGGAAAATGTGAGTTTTGAGAAATTGTAAATTATGGGATGGGACAGTGTGCGGTTTAGAAAAGAGTACCTTTTGGGAACTTGCACTTATGAGTAAAATGCCCTAAATGGGCAAAAGTACATTTTGCGAAAAGTGTACTTAAGAGAAAGTGCACTTTTCGGGAAAGTGGGTTTTTCAGCCAGATGTCGGCATTTAACAAGAATAGGAAAAAGTAGAGACTGAGCTAACGCAAATCTTACGAACGTTTTATTTGCTGCAATTCATAACCTAAATCCAAATAACTACTAGACGGTAACAGGTCCTTAAACGTTAACATTTTTTTTATAAACGAATCTATTTTGCGTGTATGCTATACAGATACAAAACAGCACATACAAATTTGGCGCCAGGATTCCCCGCTAGATGTCGCTGTCACGTCCCGCTTCATTTCTGAATCGCGCCGTTAAGATATTTCCTGGTTTAGCGACGTTCCTCGTCGAAATATTCAAACTCATACTTACCTGGCATAGGGGATACCGTGATCAATAAGGCGGTTCCCCCAGGGCGAGACTCTTCCATTGCACTGCGGTTGGGTTGACCCTTGCGATTATCCCTAATGTGGATAACTCGGCTGCGTAATTTTTGTTAGTGGGGACTGCGTACGCGCCATCCCCCATTTAAAATTGGTTTAGGTTGGACTCTTTCTTCTAAAGAACTGGTGATATTTTTCTAAAGGTGCACTTGACTTGAAGGATCTCAAAAAGCGCACTTTCCAATTGGTACACTTTCTCAGGTAGAGCATATTCTCAGATATGTTATCTCAGAAGATGCACTTTCCCAAAAAGTAAACTTTCTCAAATAAAGCATTTTCACAGTTGGTTCACTTTTCCTGAAGAGTCGTTTCAAACTCGTCATTCACCAAAATTCACTATCTTGAAATGTGTACCTTTTCTGAAGGTACCACTTGTTTCTTGTTTAGAAAGATCACTTTCTCGGTGGTGCACTGTCTCTAAAAGTGCACTTCCGAATTGGCACACTTCTCAGATAGTATATTATCTCAGGAGGTGCACTTTTCCAAAAATAAATCCTAGGTATCTATTCTACAGGTAAAAATGTAAACAACGCCATCATGGCGTAGGATCTTCGTCTAATTTTGGAACATGCACTTATGGGTAAAGAAAGTGCCCCAAATGGGCAAGTGTACTTTTAGAGAAAAAGTGCACATTTCGGTAAAGTGCTTTTTTAGCCTAAAGGTGCGTCCACACTTGTATCATTTGCTCGTATCTGATCACCGTGCCGTGGCATGACTGCGTATTGCGCTGCTTGGATGCTCACTGTCGGCGCGCCGATCATGCCGCACTCGTCCGATATAAGTGTGTGATACGCGTAGCAAATGGATTTCGAGAGATCGAATCGGCGCAACGTCCAAACGCGTGATCGTGACACGCGATCATGCCACGCGACGATGATCTGATACGGGCAAATGATACAAATGTGGACGCACCTTAAGCCAATGGAAGGACATCATAAATTAATACATATCACTATATAGTAATATAAATAATTATGCTAATAGTACTCAGCCGTAGAATCATAAAACCAGTTAAGTATGTCGAGGTGCTATGGAATGGACAATAATCTTTGAGATGCTACTTATTTTAAGATCGCGAGAAATTTAGCTCGTTTTAAAAGGTTCCACAAAGAATAAACTGACAAGTAAACGCATTATTATAGAATTTGGAAGAGGAATGAGGATGAAGAAGGCATGGCAAGAAGCAGATTTTGAGAACATCTAACAGGCTGGAAATAACTAAAGCGCTCTTTTATATAGAGTGGAGTTGCGGGAATAAAAAGTATACTATAAAGAAGACCAAGAATGTGCAAGTTACGTCGAAAACTAATGGGAAGCCACTTGGTTGAGTAATGAGTACGAAAACTGGAAACTTGGTAATATTGTATTATTCCTGAAAGACCGGCAACGTACTTGTGACTCCACTGGTGATGCAAGTGTCTATGGGCGACGGTGATCGCTTACCATCAGGCGACCCGTCTGATAGTTTGCCCCCTTTGTCATAAAAAAAAATTGCGTAAACCAAATATGAACCGTAAGCAAACATTTTGAATACGCTCAAGTTTTTTAAGTCGCTCCTTTGTGACATCGAGATGCGCAAGGCATAACAAGAATGGGAAGTGGGGACTGAGCGAACGCAAATGTTACGAACGTTTTATTTGATGCACTTCATAACATAAATTCGAATAACTACAAGACTGCAACAGTTCCTTAAACGTAATGTATCATACTTTACAAAAACATTTTTTTACAAACGAATTTATTTTGCGTGGACTAGATATTATACAGATATCAAAAACAGCACATACAAATTTATCGCCTAGTTTCTCCGTTAGATGTCGCTGTCACGTCCCGCTTCATTTCTGAATCGCGCTGTTAAGATTTTTCCCGATTTAGTGACCCCCGTCATCGAACGTTGCAAATTCATACTTACCTGGCATAGGGGATACCGTGATCATCAAGGCGGTTCCCCCAGGGCGAGACTCTTCCATTGCACTGCGGTTGGGTTGACCCTTGCGATTATCCCTAATGTGGATAACTCGGATGCGTAATTTTTGGTAGTGGGGACTGCGTACGCGCTGTCCCCCCAGAAATTTTTATACTGTAACAATATCTTCAAATTATTAATGCGTTACACCGAAACCTAACAGCGATGAACAAAGTTGAGTTATGGTACCTACTTCGTATTTGTAGTTACAACAGGATTTCGATAGTACAGGATAACCACACCCCAACGAGCTAAATGGTAAGCTCGTATTGCTAATGATGATACCGAGTAATCACTTAGCGCTAAAAGCAAATAATATATTTTTAGAAGGGCGTTAAAATATAGTCTGTAAAGGGAGTTGCAGAATAAAAAAGATTGGATGCATCCTAATGGTCCGTCCGCATCACAGACTACTAGACAACACTGTGGGACTGCAGTCTCTTTAATTGATTTATGGTAAAAAAAAAAACATTTTAGAAGTTATACCGCATTAGAAATCATTCGAAATTATCACAATGCACCTTATGAGTCCCCGGCAAGCTCAGCCGAATTTCGCCTTCCCATACAAACGGAGTTTCGTTCTCATTTTAAAACTACGACTTGGATTGTAACGAAATTTTGCATATACAATGACATGAGATATATCTAGGCCTGTAATTAGTTTACATGGCTCCAGTTTATAAAACAAACGAAATACAACAAAATCAATTTTTGTATGAAAAACATAAATTCGCTGTATTTTTTTTACTTTGGTATCTGAAGCTACATAAACTAATTACAGGCCTGCGTATATACCTTAACTTATTCTAAGTACAAAGTTTCAGAGCAAACTAGCTTGTCGTTTTAAAATGATAGCGTAACTACGTTTGTATGGAGAACCGAGCGTACCGGGGACTCTTAATTAGTATCCTGAGCTAATTTTCTATGATGCCAAGGGTTCTAGTAGCTGCCCTTACATTTATATCCACGACGGCAAAAAAGCAGATGCGTAGTAACTGCCAACTGAATCCATGGCGGTTATCTTATCGTATCTTATCTTATTACTAGGGGTCCTTACGGATACACTTCGACCCAGTGGGATCTTTTGTGTAATTACCCCTTCTTGCTATTCAATGTTTTGTTCTACCAACTCCAACCTGTGCAGTGATTTGCGCGCTTCCGACTGTATCACTACGAGTATGTGTAGCGGTGGTAGGTCTAACAATACTTCTAGCGCCGCTGTCGGCGTAGTTCTAAACGCCCCTGTTATAGCCATGCACGCCGTTCTTTGGACCTTCATTAGGTCGTCTCTGCATGTGCTCTTTAAAGTTCTCGGCCACCAGACCAGGCTGCCGTACAGTATGATCGGTCTTACCATCATAGTATAGATCCATCTCAGTCCTTAGGGTTTAATCCCCACGTCTTACCGTATGCCGATGTGCACATTCCAAACACTCTAAGCGCAACATGCTTTTTCCAATTTAGTTCCTTATCTAGCGTGACACCGAGATATTTCACTTCATTGGACATCTCAAGTACCCTTCCGTACAGTTTTAGTTGCTGCACGTCCTTTAGGGTTCTCTTTCTAGTAAATGGTATTACCACTGTCTTGCCTGGATTAATGGACAGTTGGTGTTTGTTACACCATCTCTCCACTTTTTTCAGTGCTTCATTCATTATTGCCGAGACTGTACTGGGAAATTTCCCATTTACAAGTATCACTAGGTCGTTCGCATACCCTACCGTATGGATAGGACTGCTATTTAGTTCCTCCAATAGTGAGTTCACCACCAAGCTCCATAGAGTAGGCGAGAGTACTCCAACTTGTGGACACCCCTTTGTTGTTGTGGCCATTATCTCGTCCTCCATTAGGGATGACGTTATTAACCTACCGTTTAGCATATTGCCAATCCTTTTGCATATGGTCGGCTCTATGCCATGTCTTGCAGCTGCTTCATCGATCGCTTGGTACGTGGTGCGGTCAAACGCTCCTTCCACGTCTAGAAAAGCCGCAAGGCACAGTTCCTTACTCTCTATGGCCTGTTCAGCTCTGGTTGCTACCACGTTTAACGCCGTGTCCGTTGACTTCCCTGGTTGATACGCACACTGTAATTTGTGCAGAGGATGCCTTTTTAATGGGCCATCCCTTATGTGTCTGTCCACCAGTTTCTCTAACGCTTTTAGAAAGAACGATGACAAACTTATAGGCCTATACGATTTGGCGTCTCCGTAATCTGCCTTGCCTGGTTTTGGCAGGTAAATCACCTTCACCATTCTCCATACCCGTGGTACATGTCCGAATGCTATATACGCTCTGTACAGTCTGCATAGATGGGGAATGAGTACATTTGCGCCCTCCTGTAGTAGAACGGGGTATATCCCGTCTGGCCCTGGAGCCTTGTAGGGTTGGAACGTTGACAGGGCCCATTTTAATTTGTTGTATTCTACTACCTTCTTCGATGTGTCCCAGTTGCGCCTTGTTGTGCTTGTGGTTTGCTCCTGTGCACTAATAGCGACATCATCTATTTCACCCTGGTGTATTACCGAGCCTGGAAAGTGTGTATTACACATCACGTTGAGGGTTTCAAACCCAGTTTCAGTCATTTTCCCGTCACTGTCTCTGATGGATGTAAAATGGCGGTTACTATGTTTCTACTTTGTGCCGTCAATATGTTCCACTCTGTATATTATACCTAACTTGAGAGTGACTAGAACTGAACTAATAGTACCTAGATCATAAAATTTAACTGTTTCCAAGATCTATTGTTGTCATATTAAATCTAGCAAATTATACTTGTTATGAAATTGAATAGTTTGATAACAATTAATAATTAACATGGTATAAAGGTTATCAAACACACAAAGTTGACGAACGACAGCTCTAGAAATGCCAAATTGTATCAAGACCTAAGATAAGGCAACTGACATACATCGCACAAATAAAAGGCGCTGAGTGAGCCAGTGGACCAAGGGTTGAAATTAAATTGTTTTTTTTTACAACACGAACGAACGTGGTGTGTGCCTAAGCTTATATCGCGACATACATTTAACAATATATTTTTGTAATAATATGGCTTTAATATTAACTCTGAATATTATTAAAAATAACTCTTTGTGATGTGACAACCATGTTGGTTCTGCAAGAACTATTTTTTTGTTGTTTAAATGCATTAAAAGATATGGCTACTATGGGTAGCCTAAACAAATCCAGCGTTTTATTTTAATAAATATTTTCCTTATTGAATAGGGTGTTTGTTAACAACCATTAAATCAAACATTCGAAAATACATATAATAAAAGTTGCTATCACATTTTTTTTACTGTAAGATATTTTTAATTTTACTAAGACGAAAATGAAACAGACTGTCGTCACACGCAAGTATTTTCTTACAAACTTCATAGAGTCTCGCCAGCGTAAGTTGCCAAAAATTCTTTATATGGCAACAATTTTACATATTAAAGCTGAAACATTATAATACAATACAACACGTTTCTATGCATTCCTTATTGCCAGCTGTCGATGTTCCTTTGCCACTATTTTCCATTACCAACTTACTTTGGCCAGGCGCTATACCGGTCGTTTAGACGTTTAAAAAAAAAGAAGTTGATTTGAGGAGTCATCAAATAGCGCGTGATGTAGGGAAAGATTAAAATTGCGATTATATTTTAAGAAAAAAATAATATATTTTTATCTTAATTCAAAGTCATGTACATTGTCTTATTGCTAAGCGTAAACGCGTAACTCTACTTAACTCTAACTTAATTATTTTGTTAGTCTTATGTTCGTTACAATATTCACTAAACTTAGAATTTTAGCGGCAAACTATGAGGAATGATCTTATTTAACTGAAAAATAGGTTCAAATATAGAATCCTAAATATATTAATTAGAATGCAAAATTAAGTTTTTATCAATTTAACGATTAAAATTGTAAAATTTTAAAAATACAGAATGTAGAAGATATTATAATGTAGGTAATGGTGGGTATAAAGTATTTCAAATGCATTGACGATATATCTACAGCAATTTCAATATTGCAACTATTGAGAACAGAATGTATTAGGATACATTTTTCTTTGAAACGAATGTATGTGTATGTAAATGTGAAAGAATAAAGCAATTGAATTCTAAAATAAAATGATTTAGGCGTTTTTTCAGCAGTACATCATTTTGTTACAATTGCTAATTGTCGAAACCAAATATTAACCCTTAAATACTGCTTGATGGATGATGTTAACATAGTGGTACTAGCAGATAGGAGTGGAAAAGGTTACAAAAGTTAACTTTTATGTTGAACATAAGAAAAAATGCAAAGCAAAATTGATACAGAACTTATTAATATGGTTTAATTGGAATGTATAATTACAGTTGAGATATTAATTTAAAGCGACCGTAAGAGAGATCTGATAATTCAACACTCATAAAAGTTATTTTTAGTCGACATTTGCACACCAAAAATCATAATAATATGAGAAATACACTAATAATTATTAGGAAGGAGAATTATGTACAAAAATAGATTATAGATATGAGTTCAGCGCTCAAACAATTTCTGTGTAATTTCAATGATTTTGATTTACGAAATCAATGATAAATGCCTAAATATACCTATACATATAATTACAGCTTTAGCTGTTACATGTTGATAGACTTTGCTGCAAGAAATAAGCGGCTTAAACTTATTTTTGCCAATGGAGAAAAATACAGTGGAGTTGGCACCTGGGTTCTATGAAATTCCATACTAATGATGTAAACTTGTAGTAACTGAGTCATAGATGGCGCCTCTGTTGGTTACTCTTACATGCATTTTAATATTATGTAGAGTGCCCACCGATGGCAACGATAGTTTTTTGGTAATCTACGGTTGCCCTATTACAAATCTGTGCTCTCTGGTAATAGTCTCGATACTCAAGTGACATCTCTTATCGGCAAATATAAGTTTTCAACGTTCTTTTTCGCTCCTGGCAAAGCCATCACTTTGGTCTATCTCCAGCCTTTAACACACAGATAATGAGACTTTTTAAAAAAGTAGAAAAAATATTTACATTATTTGTTCCTTGACAGTTGTATGTACAATAAATTTCTCAACTTTTATGGATAAATTATATTTTTGTTAAAACAGAGTTCTATTTACAAAGATCTGCCGAAGTAACGGAACTTGGCACGTTTCAAAGACAAGTTTTTTTTTACTTTATCGAGGTCTATAGCGTTTTTCAAAAAGCCTTTATTATTTCTTTACAAGGCTGACAAAACCGCTTGGACTCAGTCTATTAGACAACACACAATTTTTGCAGTACCCTATAAAAATGTGTGTCCTATCTTATGGCACTAAATGGTAGTAATTGCACTAATTTGTCGAAGTAATGTCCACTTTTTACATATACATTTAGGGTAGATGTTTCTTTGAAACAGCTCAGTTCGTTACGTCCGTCTGCCGGCAATAAAATTCAAGAGATCTTCAGTGAAAGGATAACAATGCAGCAAATGTGCTCCTAACCTAAACATATTTACAAATATTCACAGAAATATAAGTCTAAATTAATTTTAACTAATATTTACATTAAACCTATGACTTTTAAATATTTTAATACTAAATAACGATGACTAATTAAATTTTGTGCGCTATTTTAGCATGTATGTCTTTACCCGATGTATACTAATTGGTAAGTACTACCAGTACTCAAAACGTATATAGATAAACATAAATATTGAACTACTTTTGTAGCAAGCATCGGTTTAAATTTCAATCAAAATGTGATATTTTCCAGATCTGATGGTTCCCTTAAATCTAAACAGCGACAATTTTGCTCGGATCCACCTTAACCCTCAAAAACATGACGTCGTCTTTAACAAAGTTCCTCTTCTTCAGCATCTCATGGGACACGAACCTCGGGAACCCAAAGCCAAGTGCGTCGGGTTCCTTGGATGGTCTTTGGAAGTTCTTCCAAGTCGGATCTGGGACGAAGGATTCGACGATGTTGCAGGCTCTGTCTGGAGATGCGCTCTGGTCGAAGAGTGTGAAGGAGACGGTGTGGGCGAAGGGCCAGCGTAGCAGAGCGTCATATTCTCCGGGTAAGATCTTGATGTAGACTGACATGTGGCTCGCCTCGCCTGCGCCGTTGCCGTTGAGGAACAGTGATGCCTAAGAAGAAATATTACTTTGAGAAAAGGATTGTAAAAAAAATATACGTGCCCAGATCTACGCAGGACATAATACAATACAAAAACTCTATGCACACCTCACAAACAGAGTACAGAAAACAATACATTCAAGGAGAGGTAAACTACAGGCGGTCTTGTTGCTAAACAGCGATCTCTTCCACATAACCTTTGGGTAGTGGGAAACTTAGGATTTGTTGGTTTGTTGCGTAGGTTGTGATGAAAATGGAATTTTAGTAAAAATACGATTTTATTTCAAATATTTTCTGATTCCAAGTCGAGAAGACGGTTATATGTTTTCGAATTTGGGCCTTAAAAATATGCTCCGGGATTTGACTAGCATATTGGAAAAGGTTTATGATACGTGGTCCTTGAAAGCCTTACTTATTAAGAATTATTGAATTTGGAATTTCAAACAAGAAAGCATTGGCTGGTTTAAGAACAGTTTTTAGGATTGGTGAATTCACATTTGAACACTTGCTGTTTTGTTTGATGTTCCAAATTCAAAAATTCTTAATCGTTATTGCATTTTTCTCTACTACATAAACATGTAGTTGACATTTCTCTAGACTACATAAACATTTAGTCGAGAAAAATGCAATAGCGAACGTATGATGCAAAATCCGAAAAATATAAATGACGAATTATAAAATCCTTTTTCAAATTGGAGCATTTATTGGAGGAAGGAAAACAAAGATGGCTCCGTGTAATGTTGTGTGTCATCGTTCTTTGATGGTAGATTTAAATAGGGATCAGTGAGTAAGTCGGTTACTTCGGTCGTGGCAACAGCGATTAGTCACCGCGGGGAACAATTGTTTGTAAACAAAGGGGTAGATGTCATAACAAAGAAATTAACTATTTATTCAATGATATTTAAAACAGACAGACAGAGTCGCACCATAAGGGTTCCTTTTTACCATTTTTGGTACGGAACCCTAAAAAGAACAAGTACATGGCAATCTGTAAAGTATAATCCAATTCAAAGACTTGAATAAATTTTTCGACTTATTGTAAGTACTGGCAAAGAAATACTTAGTTTCTGTTTAAGATTTTTTGATACCTTCACACGATGAAGACTTATTCTACAGAAAAAAAATGGATGTACGTCTTTGTAGTCTACTGTATCTATCAACTTATAAAACGCACTACTCGGGTCATGGTTGTTGAGGACCGGTTTAGGTCAGCGGGAGTAACGTTGCCTTGGAAGCTGAAGGTCCTGGGTTCAAATCCCGGTAATGGCAAATATTTGTGTGATGAGCATAATTATATTTGTTCCTGAGTTATGGATGTTTTCTATATATACCTATCAGTTACATATCGTCGGCTAGTACTATAACAATCGTTATTGCGCTTACCGTGCGACTAGTTCGATTTGTCTAAAAATTGTCTCGTAATATTGATATGTCCCCCTAATTTGCCACTTTACGATAACTTCAAAGACATATCATTTAATTTAAAATTTCAATAGAGTTTCGCATCCTATCATCCCTCTAACTTTCCTTTATACAAGATTTGAGTAGAAGGGACGATGCATCCTTTAAACTTTTTCTGTCACGCTTGGAGAATATGTCCAGCATGGCTACAAGGTTAGGAGTAGTATTCGATGCTACTATTGGCAAGGGTATGTATGTAGCTGTGACTCACCTGTAACTTGTATCCGTACTGGCTGGTATAGAACGCTGGGGACACAAGTTCCACACCGTCCTTGCACTTGGCCTCCGCCATCTTGGCGGCCCAGTCGGTGATGCGCCACACTAAGGCGCCGGAGCAGTTCACCGACAGCCTGGTTACAGCCGCGCGAAGAGATTCAAGTTGCCGGGCTTGGCGGGAGGCTAGTGCGGAGACCAGGGCTAAGTGCTGCTGGCAGGATTCTTCTGTGTGACGGTCCAGCGCTTGCCGTGTGCCCTGGAAAGATAGAAAATGTTAGTCGCAGCGGCCGAAGATAAAGATCTTTAAAAAGAGATTGAACATAATTGGACGATTTTCTGATCCGTAGAGTTTTTTACAATGCTTTTCACGGTGAATGTATGTCAGTACTGGTGTTGCATGTGTACCATGTCTACGTACCAAGTAGGTTCCTTTCTTCATCACTCGAAGTTTCGTTCCGAAATTATCGGATTTGTTGCGATCTAACTATTCGACTCGTAGCCACAAATTCTCGACAGTCTCATTTTTGCATGGACCGTTCGATATGTTCTTGCTTTAATAATTTATGTCAGCTGTCAACGTTTACGGCGCTGATATTGTTTTATACACAGATCAAATTATTACCAATATAAAATTGAATAAACATTGCAAATTTTTGTTCCATTTCAACCTAATCAGTTCTTTCCATCGCCTTAGACTCACCTTAAACCGACATCCCGCGTCCCTGAACGCGCACGGCACGCCGGCGGCGGCGCAATGGTCGCGCAGGTGCGCGTCGAGCTCGTCGCGCGGCACACCGGCCGCCGCGCAGCGCTGCGGGCACGGCACCGGCGCGCGCGCGCAAGTCGCGCCGTGAGCGGCCACCGTGTCCTGTCGGGGAAAAGGGGTTTAGTTCATCATCTCCTTATACACCGTCGGGCCAAAAATTTTGGGGAATGGGGGTAATAAGAGTAAAATATAAATTTCTAAGTTTTTCAATGGACACGTACGATTTGCAATTGCCCCTGATGGGTCTCTTGATGGATCGACCAGATCAAATACTGAGGATAGACTTTTTCAAGATTACACCCAAGATATCTAGGAATAGAGAGAGATGTCGAAATATAATACGAATATCATAGTCTTAGTTGATAACGACCGCTCTGCAAAGCCAACCTATCCTAGGTCTTCCTTTAACCGCTTGGAGCACCTCCTCACACCGTTCATCCATCTTGCAGGTGGGCTGCCCCTGCTTACACTATGTTTGCCCGTACGTTTAGAACTAGAGAATTAAACCAGCCTGCTGGCTTAAATTTAACTATGGGTGCATGATGCAACATGGCGTTTAATACTGTTGAACTCCCATCTTTCGATTGGTCTCCCGCTTGCCTCTCTTCGACACTAGGATGTGTTACAAGCATAAGTATGAGGAGGTTTGCTCACCTGCGTGTACCGCTGGCCGCAATGCCGGCACGGCACGAGCCTCTTGCTGCAGTGCTGCTGAATGTGCTGCTGCGTGTGTCTGCGCTGCACTTTAGCACCGCACTTATTCTCGCAGTACACTGGCTCATGTCCGCAGTTACCTTGATGCTCCTGGAAAATATAGATGACGATACAGACCCATTTAATTCTAAGGACAGTTTTCTTCGATTGATCCTAGGTGTATCGTCCTAATGAAAAACGACGTAGAACATATGCAAATTTATAAAGAAATACTGCATTTTAAACTAGCAGAGCAGCACGCCTTGAGCTACAAGGGACGAGATGATGCTGGCTAGTTCAGCAATCAAAGAAACAGATCTGTTATAGCTAATGGCATCATAACATGCTATTATGTAGCACTGCCTTACTTGCTGCCACTATGATGTGATTAATAAACTGATAGAAACTATAAGACTTGGCAATTCTTCTCTAAATTACTTCTTCATAAATTACTTCAGAATTTATCAGCATCATGCTTGTTGATATGTTACCTACATCTATGTCTTTTACCTTATTCTAGATGCTTCTATGTTTGTGGAGTTTACATTGCTATGTGTTATAAAGATAGAATTTATTCCAGCGTGTAAGTGCGATGTGATGAAGAAGGTAGGAACAAGGGAACGACGGAGAATAAGAAGTATTTGTACCTCAAGAGCGCTCCCGGAGAACTCCTTCCCACAGTGCTCGCAGTTGGCGCGACGCCGCGAGCAGGTGTAGCGCAGGTGATCCTGCATTAGCACTCTTGGTATCATGGCACCACACTGCGCAGCGCAGAGGACAGCATCGTGCTTGCAGGTGTTCAGGTGAGCCTGGAATGGATACATAATCAGTTAGATGAAGGTTTTGATTACCGGATAAAACTATACGTCAGTCTGGACGTGAGTCTTGGTAAGAAAACCTTCGAGATTTAATTCAGATCGAGCACACGTCAGGAACAGCCTTCGATAAAGTTACAAGGAACTAAAAGGTTGATTAGCAGCCTCCGACAAGCAAAAGTTGGGATGGGGTCTGCATCCTACGGATTGCTACGAATCGCAGTTTAGTGGCGCAAAATGTTTCAAATTCTGGTAAATCCAGATTTAAAAAAAAATATTGTATATGACTTTTATATCACAGTGCCAACTCTACTCTTCAAAATACTTAAGTTACATAAACTAATCCAAATCTAAGTATACAAATTCGTAGGTAGGAATTTGTATAGATTCAGATTAGTTTATTCCTAGGTAGGGATTTGTATAGTCGCTTTCTTTGGTTTTTAAATTATACACACAGGTATGTACAATTTAAAAACCAAAGAAAGCTATCCAATTTTTTTGAACATTGATTAGACCTACGAACCTAATAACCTTATTCCAATAGGAATATTAAATTAGCAGATACCCATCTCAGTGTTCTATTGACATTATTTCCCAATAAGGTATTTAGGGAAATTATTCTCTATTAAAACCAGCACAGTCATATCGGTGTTATACAGTTATCTACGACTAGGTGCGGCAAATCGTATCGTTCAATTGTGAAGAAAGCGCATTAATTTGCGTAAAACTTTAGTGAAACTTCACTAGGCCTATTCGTGCGTAGGGTCCATTTGGAAAAGTTTTGATTCTACACAGTTTTATAAACTATTTAGTTCGACGTACATTACACCAGAAACTTCCTAAAATTCTTGACAAAAAGCATATTTTCATTGGACTTTTAAACATTGTTCTTCTATTTTATACAATGATAGGCACGAAATCGGTATATCAAGGGATTGCCCTGGTAATTCCTAACCTGCTCCTAAGAATTTACGTTTGAATTTTGATACGCGTCAAGCCGTGATACAGCCATGATAGTTACACATTGATGTGGTTGTTAGTTCCAGATTTTTGGCGGTGAATCGGTTTGAGAGTTAGACGCGGTCAATAAAAGGTTGGACCGGAATTTGTGTCCGTAAATGTCGTACCTCCACAAATAACTCCACGTTTTAACGTAATTGAGCGTCAAACAGATTTGTATCGGAATGTTGCGATACCGCTTAATATGTAATGTTTTTGTACGCAGTTTAAGCTTTCAAGGTGAACCGAATTTTGATAAAGTATTAAGAAGGAATAAAAATGGGCTCAGAGGCGCTCCTTGCGAGACACCCCTGATTTTCGTAGTGATCAAATACGAATTTATAATTTTGTTGTTTGGATTTTCTAATCGCTTAATCAAACAGAATGCAAATGTAAATAAAACTAATAAATTAAATTAAAATTTCATTTCAAGTGTGAAAAGCTTTCCCATAGGTACGGTAAATTCATCACGAAATTCCGAAACCACCGAAATTAACAAACAATTTATCTTGTAACTTTTGTTTAAATCCAAACTCATTAACACAGCGTCCACTATCCAAATTAACATAAACGTGTTAAGTAAACATGATAAAAACTCAAAACGTACTTAACAATAAAGCAAGATAAGTATCGGACGACATATCAATAGGCAGTGAGTGATTGACTTTTCGTGATCTACTTACGCTATCACTATTGTTGTACTCGACACTATCACTATTCTCGGACTTACCTTGAGTTTGCGAAGTTCGTCGGACCACTGACATCCTTCTTTATGATGGATGCAGTACACCACCGACCCCATAATCGCCTTCTCGGATTCAGGATCAGGATATATCTGGAACAAACAAAGAAAAATAAACACCTTGTTGTCATTAGAAACTTCACTGTGTACAACAAACTCACTTTTGACAGATTTGTCACTTTTTTTATTTTTGAAACTAAGAATTTAATCATTTTTGTTTAGAGAAATTATCTAGAGCTGAAAACACAGCGTTGAAGCAACGTGTCCGCTAAGACTGCTTGAGGCGCGAGCACGCTGGCATAATGGATTAAATAGGACAACACGATTATAAATAAACCTCATCTCAAAAAAAGAATATAAAACGAACGTGAGCAACGTACGCACCGCGCGTTCGAATATGGAACACATCGTTCGGAAACGCAAAATGGCGGCTTGAATTTGTTTTTCGCGCGTAATATTTTCAACGCGCGCTCCGCCCGATGCGCTGTTACAAAATGAATGCATTCCCGGTACATTTTACTTATCTTTATGGGTGCAACGAACAGATGGTTGGCTGTAGACCACCGTTTCTTGTTTGCCTAAAGATAAGCGTGATTTTTCACTTCCCAAACCAGCTGGGTAATGGAATGGGCAAATAAACTAGTTCGAGCCTTTGAAGCGAGTTTCTTCACATAACTTAGCTAATTCTTTGAAGTGCCAAAGTGCAACGTTTTAATATGCATATTTAACTTTAATAACTAAGAATATATCTGGTAGATACAGCATACCTTCCGTACCTATATACCTACTTGTCCAAACAGACATTATGTTTGATATTTAACGATAAACGCAACAATCTTAGACCTCTGGCATATACGGAGCAAATCATAAACAAAAGTTGTTTGTAAACAATCGAACTAAAGCTCTAGTAGCATTCAAAGCATCTCCGCTAGGCGTTCGCTGTTACCGGCCAACTTGCCACCCCGAAGCTAAATCCGTCAACAGGCGATCACACCTGCATTTCTCGTTACATGAATGGGTTGCCTCACGACCCCGATATTGCCGCTGAGATGAGCAGGCGATGGATGTGATAGCGTCGGGTGCGAGAAACGATCAAAATAGTTTCGTAATACGCGGGTTCTATTTACAAACATTGATGCATGTGGTCATCGGCAGGACTGCCGCATAACCATACCACCTTAAGATGCGTATTCTACAAACTGAACAAAGCACCTGATCCTGACATAATACGACCTGTTTTCGCTCTTATATCCTAGCTATAGAAGTGCGTTTCATCAGAGATGCTGCGAAGATGGTGCTCATAAAGTTGGTGTATAAATTTTCAAATATAGAATGTTATTTGTGTCGTATTCTAAAAAGATAGAGTGCGATGTGTTGAACTCTCCCGCATCGCTCAATTATAGAACTCGTTGTATCGTAAACATGACAGGACGGGAAGATCACAGGATCCAACATAATGCCAGTAAGTTACGACCCTTTCATACCAATTAGGCTTGGAAAAGGATAGAGAAAGAAAATGAGGATGTTACGATGCCATTTGTAAAACATTATTCTGTTGGAACTGACACTACTGGTTTATTTTGTTCAAAAATATTGGAACAGCCGACTTTGTAATTTACGGCTAACATACCAATTTTGGTTGTATTACAGATTTTAATCAAACGATTACAATAAATAATTTAACTTAAAAAGAAGATTATAAACAAAATTGGTATATTTATAAGCATAGGCTTACTAAAACTGAATGTCGAACGCGTTTTAAAAACTGACGGTTGATACAAAAACCCGCCTCGAAGGACCAAGTTAACGGACAAATCTAATGAAAACTGTGTAGGCAGTTGTAATCAATCAAATATTGACGTAATGAATGCAAATGATTAGTACTACGGACTTTACGAAATGCAATCAAAGAAAGAGTTAACCTCCCGCCCACGTGGACATTGTGAAGACAGGTTCAATCTGCGTGTAGGAGAGGCATTAACGAGTCCTAATCAGTGATTGTTTATGAACATATTCACTGTTAAAACCGTTAGTTTGTTTGATTTATAAATGATTTTTGGGGCTAATTATTAATGTTCGCTTTTCTTTGTAATTGAAAATAAGTGGCCGTTATCATCTGGATTAAACAGGCCGCTACAATTTCCTTATTTGCATGACTAATGATTAATTTGTGTAAAAGTCAAAGTTTATCACATGACTAACTTTGGTTGAATATTGTACTGATATTACGACCTCGACCTACGAATGCCTATAATCAGATGAGACAAGTTTATTTCGATACTTTGAGTTGCTCGTCACTCCCAAAAAGGGTCACAGCACAAATGTTTATATTTTTCAAGTGGTACTTTATTTATTTGTCAAGGTCTGTCTAGTAAAACGAAGGTTTTGCGTAGGAGCTCGATGCAACCATCTTTCGTGGGCGTTCCATAATCATGTAATTAGATATTATTTAATTCCTTAAATTGGATAATGATTACACCAAGTTTGTTGTCCAACACTCAACATCTACAGCGATTGTAAGTTAAAAGCTAACTTAATCTTTTACACGAACGAACCGTTTTTTAGAACTATTTATTGTTTTGCAATCATCCGGTTCATTTGCAACACGAATTTTGCTTAAATCGTGTTAATCGTCTTTGACACAGTGTTGGTTTTTCTGGTACCAACACAATAAACAACTTTTTGTGTTACGAGTTTACAAGCTTTGTCTCTAATTTCGACTTAGGCGTTCGATGAATGTTACGCCTATTTAAATGATTAACTAAAATTTGTGTCGACTTCACTAGATCTAATCTAAAACACAATTTGGTGTGAAATTTTAGACGTGTTCTTTTATTTACTAGTTTAGTAAAATCTTGCATCTTTTGAAGTTTAATTTAATTTTGAAGTTTTGAAACTGCATGTCTCCTTGACAAAAATCTTGTTACATAACACATGGCATGTAAGTACACGCTTGTTTGCAAAGTTCGACACAATAAAAAGTTATTTTAGTCCTTTCAATTTATTCATATTGCAACACTGGCACGTCCGCTCGCCACGAGCGACAATTTAGCCAACATTATAAGCGACTTGACATTATTTCGAACGTTTAAATTTCAATTTCCGAATTTCGTGGGCATTTTAAAATTTTGCACGCGTTTCGTTACACGCATATTTATGGTTTTTTGTAGTAGCATAGATAATTAAAAGTAATTAGAATGTAACTATGTAAACGAATTATGTTTTCTATTTATTATAGTATCTCAAACTCCTGTACTGTTAGATGGGGATGAAAAGAAAGTGGCTTTGAACTATAAATAAAATCTTATGTAAACAACAAATTAACTTATCACTTTGGATTTCGTAAACAATCTGTTTTCGAAACTTCGAATGATTGACATGTGACGGCGCCTACAACAGCCGGCTAGTTATCAAGTTTAGGTTATAGTAAATAAAGATGAATTCTCCATGGGCTTAGAACAATCGATAGCATATCAGTGTCGATGGTGACATGGGAATGTAAACAGAGTTCCCAAAATATCTGTACTTTCACCAGCCATTACACCCTGACCCCTTATTCAATACAAATCCAAAGAACGCAAGGTTCTATGTGAAATGAGCGTAGTTGCAAGTATTTTCGTCTTAAATTGTGAAGTTGAAGATTTAGTGCGTTAGCCGCTGCGCAATTAGAAGATTATTTCGTAGTGAACGTTGAGACATTAGCGCCATTGTCGGTTTTTTTGACAAATCTGGAATTTCAGCGTGTTTGCTGTTAAATACCATTTATTTTGTATTTCTAAGTGGGTACCTTGTACAGTCAAGTGCAGAAATATGTATCGAATTAATCCTCTCGTAAGTATATAGACATTATTGTAAAGTTGTAAAAATTAATGTCTGTACATTGATGATATTTTCAAAGATGATTATAGCGGACTATTTGGATGTCACTGAAACGAAAACTTTCTTTCTTCATTTTTTGTATGTTCGTTTGTGTCGTTGTGGCTTCATCACGCCAAATCGGCTATACGGATTTAAACTATGTTTGGTTCACGGGTAGCTGATGGGAATCTGCAGATGGTTATAAGATACTTTTACCCGAGTACGCTGAAGAAAAAAAAGAGGGGTTGTGACTTTTTCGCGTACGAAGTTGTGGGCAACTTTCTAGTCTCGTATAAAAGCGATAGGACATTTTTTTGAGAAGGATTATTCCACCCACTTATGGCAAACGCCACAACCTTACCCCAAAGCCATAAAAGGATTATTCATCTGTATTCATTACTAAATTCATACTATATTTTTAACAACAATCATAAGGTTTCCATAACATTCATATGAAGCAAAAATTCCCGAATTATAAAGTCCTTTAGACACAATAAAACCTCGTCTATAGACAATAGAAACTAAAATGGTGATTATCTATGGGCCGCGGCGGAAGTTCGTCGGCCGGTGCCGTGCGCATGCGATTACGCTGTCATCGTAATCGTTAGTGTTTTGTTTACTTACTTCTTCATAACTTCTCGCCTGACGGTATCGATATCGATCAGTGATGTTTATTATGCATGAAAAGTCAAAAAACATTTTTAGGTAGTCAACCCATGTCCCTTGGGGAAAATTGTTTAGTATCATAGGCTGAGCTAGCACATAAGAGGTTTTCAATTATTTATGTTATACCTTGTATATACTATCATAGCAATCATAGCATTCATCATTGCTGATGAAAACGTTTACACAAAGAAACTATTGGAAAGTGACGCGTTTAAAAATAAAGTCATTACAGAGATCATACCCAATAAGCATTTCGTTTATAAGCAAGCAAGCGATGCAGCGACCAACAATTAACTAAACAATGGAACATACCAATTACGTAAAACAATTGTTTATTATACTCGTACGCAGCATATCATGTTATGTAATAAAACAAAAGAACGACTAGTTAATTTCATTTCTCAATGAATTCATGAGCACAAAATATATCCTTATCTCAACTCTTTGAATTTTCTCTCTCAACACTTCTAATTCTAAGCTTAGTGTAATATTGAGGTGGCAAATGTTAAATATTATCCATTACTTAAAATAATTAATCATTTCTATTTAAAGCCCATTAAAAAGCCTTGCGTAGGAGCATCCAAATTTCATTCAACAACAATAGTTTCATTCACTAGGTAATAAGAAAACGTAGATTTAGAAAAAGAAAGGCTCATCTCAATATAAACATTTCGGTCTATACGCCTTATTAAAAGTGAAGGTAAGGTAACAATTCGACTGGCGCCATCGATTAATCAACACAACGCTAATGCATCCATTGTTTACGATCGTCATTTCAAACGTCAAAATGTATTTTCATACTGGCAACCTAGCAATACTAAAAACAATTAAAAAAAAGAAAATTCTGATTTGTTTTTCTTATGTTCGAATAGATTTGGAAATAGAACACTTCATTTGAACGTGGAACATGATATCAATTAAGTTGCTGTCGTCGGAACGCGCGGGTGTTAAGTTACCTTGGTCTTCATTTCAAGTATTTGTCTATCTCTAAATTAAAAGGTGTTGAGATATGCGGCTTCCGTAAATCTTTATTAAAAGACCAACGCATGATGCTGAAGACAATTTTGAAGATCGTTTGTAGATACATCTAGCACAATAAACTACGGTACTCCGCTATATTATTTAGTCGTATGACGTAGCTTCTAAATTACGGGATATTAACTCCAATGGAAGATAATAGATATAACCGAGTAATATACCTATGTTTAGCAATCACCATGAATTACGCATAACTTATCGTTAACAAATCAACAAAATATGCTAAAATATATGTACAAAACAGCCTATACATAAGATTCTTTAACGGCTTGCGATTTTTTTCTACAGTGATTCATTCTAAATTCAAACAAGGCCATTGGAATACGTTGGACAGGCTTATCCGCTAAGTTTAACCGAGAAGGGCGTATCAGCCTTCGAGTCACAGCTCCACATATGATCCTTTGCTCTTCATACCATCCCTAGTAACCGCAAGTATGCGCATACGCGGACAGGCACGTAGCTATGTAGCGGTTGTGATAAAAATCATGATAATAATGGTTTGACCCATTTGCGCATGATCTGAGCAAGATTATCAAACTTTATCAGAGAATATGCTTTAACTCTTTGGAACACTATCGCATTGTTATTTTTTCCACAAATTAAAAAAATTAAATGCATGATGTACTTAGTAGACCTAGCTAGACCAGCTACTATCTAAAACAAATAGCTTCATGTATCTAATCTACACTATTATAAAGTTGTATAAATGAAATGTCTGTACGTTGAAGATATTTTCAAAAAAATGATTAACGGACTATTTGGATGCACTGAATCGAAAAATATTTTTTTTGATTTTTGTATGTGTCGTCGTGGCTTCATCATTCCAAATCGGCTAAACAGATTTCAAATATTTTTGGTACACGAATAGCTGGTTATCCACAGATAGTTATAGGATACCTTTTACCGACTGCGCGAGGGGTTATGACTTTTTCTTCTCCGCGAACGAAGTTGCGGGCACCGTAAGTACTATTATAAGTTGTAAATTAACTTTTGCTTTTGTTGCTACTTTAGCTTTTAAGTTTTAATGTCATTGTGCATATTAACTTGTTGGTTTGTTTATCTGCGTTGATGTTTACTCTTCTCTTTCATTTGCTCTAAGGTTAACTGGAAGAGATCCCTTAAAGGGATAAGTTCGCCTTTGTACAAATATGTTACTTTAATTTCTTTGTTTTATTGTTCTTATGTACAATAAAGTGTTTACAATACAATACAATAAATTAAATGTCTGTAAATTCAAGAAATTTTATCGGGTTTTTTGGATGTGTCCTTGTGTCTTCATCACGTCAAAACGGCTTAACAGATTTCAACCATTTTTAACACGGGTAGTGGGTATCCTCATATACGAAACTTTTTACCCAGACTACGCAGAAGTAAAAAGAGGGTTATGTATGACTTTTCTTTGTCACCTTCTAGGGTTAAAATAATAGTACATTACTACAGAGGCCGGGACGAAAGGGGTAACCCCATATTTCAAGCCGAGGTATAGTGCTTTTTTCAAACATACTCGTACAATGAAATAACGGAAATTGAAATAAAGTGTCATAAATTTATGTGGAATGGAAATTAAAAAAGAGGACTTTCCCGGCCTAGGCCTGCATGATTTGTATTTAATTCCATTAACGACCTCTTGTCCTAGCCGCACCTGAAACGTGATACTTCGCAGCCTATTATAAGGCACATAACATGAATATTTAATTGCATGTTTGAGAAAAACTACTAATTGAAGTGAAGAGTGGCCCGATAAAAACATAATTATCAATGACCTCTAAATAGCTTTCGGACTGAAATCGGAACTCACCAGCAAACAAGAAATTAAACCACAAGTGCATTTCGTAATTTTCTTTTGTCGGCGTGACACGACCTTTCTTCCGCCTCGTAATTTATCGGGTCTTATTGGAATCGGTTACTTTGATGATAGTGTACCCTACATAACGTAAATATATTTGATTTATTAACATTTATCTAACATCGACAAAACATAAGGCTGTATCTTACGTCTTCTTCCTAATAATATGTCTTTTAGTTTACAATTTCTGAAAGTATGATAGGCAGTGCTGTTGGTTTTGATAATGGCCGCTAAATACTTCTAAAGTTCAAAGGAGGAGCGTTTCTTTTTCAGTTTCATAGCATTTAATACGTAGTCAAACTAAATTTCATATTGTTTGCCATTACTGTTCATATATATGTGTCATAGTGTTAGCTCAATCTAATAAAACTGTGAGTGGAAACAAAGCGCATGCTATCTATACAGAATACATTTTGAAACAGGTTCAAGGAATTTAACTTATATACCATTTCGTACCTCGTCATAGTCCAAATCAATATGAAAGCCGATAGAGATTCCATATCAATGTCACTATGACAAGGTACAAAAGGGTACACAAATTAAATTCTTATCTACATGTATTTTTTTCGCTAAGGCGAATTAATTTAAATTTCTTTGTGAAGATTGGATCCTTTTTACTACATACTGTGCCATAGATATACAATGCATCTAATCTCTGTTACTAGGGTTGCCAACATTTGCGAAACATTTGTATTCGAACTCCGGGGCTAGCCCTAAAAAGCGGGACCCACGCATCCAGCAGGAAGTCATTTCCATATGGGAAATATATGACATATCATAATTAATTCAAAACTGAACATTATTTATGGACTGGTCAATTATTTCAAGTTTTATTATTTCTTACACACATTGACAGTCTCCATCGCGCGCTGACCGCGGTGAATTATTATAAAAGGCGTGATTTTTACTTGTGTAAATCGAAACGTTTACAGTATAGTACAGTGGTTTGCGGTCCATATAGGCACAACACATTGCATACCCTGAAAGACCATGGCTCCATATAGGCACAGAAAAACTGCCTACCTTGGTCAAAACCTCTGTGCACATTATAGTTACTTCAATACGTATAAAAAATTTGCTGTTCCATAAATCGGGACAAACCGCGTCCCTCACAATTCCTTCGCGGCTTCGCTTAAAGGCCTACAAACGGGACGTCCCGCCTCCCGCGAAACGGTTGACAACCCTATCTGTTACCCACGCTAAAGCATTAGTTACCACACTCGTAACAGCCAGTAGCAGTCATAAAGTAGTAATAAAAGATCACGTTACAGTTACTGCGCCGTGTGTTATTAGATCTGTGATCGTAGCTGTCATCCGTTCGCGCCAACCGCGACGCCATTTTTGATTTCGTTCTAGGCTCATTACGCACTGTCGATTGGTCGCTGGCGACTTGGTCGATCGCGACTGTGACTTTCTATACTTTAAATAAGTGTTTACGCACTTGGTCGCCGGTTGGTTGCCTACGTTTCGGTCGCCGATGGACTGAGTCGCCAGCGACCAGTCGACAGTGCGAAATGAGCCTTAATTTCGTACTGATATGGTGCGCGAGTCCTCTGGATGAGGGTAACGCAGAACCGGGAAAATTTTGGGAGAATCCTGTGCGCGATGATGATTTTATCAATGTTACACGTAAAGATTTGTAAGTCTGATCTGTTAAAGCCTTTTAAGATACTGTCTTAAATTATTATCTTAATTATGTGAGTTGCAACCGGAGATGCGTTCTGTTTATTTTTATACACAGCCTTTTGCAACGTCAATAATTTCGCAATGTCCGACATTATGGTTGAAGAATCATCACATAAATGCGCTTCCATCATAAGATAATACGCTTATGGCTTTATGGCTTCTTTCCTATCTTGAGAAAACAAGTGAGATTTGTTAAAAACAATTTTGTTAGCAACAAGTTTTATGTTCAAAAATAAATTTCAACGACCAAAATGATGTACAGTCATTTGCAGAGTATTGTAATTGTGACCCCTCTGCCATACAAACATATGTATGTAGGCAGGGGGATCATGTTTCTCTGTAGCCGTACCGTACCGTAGACCGTACATGATGATGTACCGTACATAGAACAAATTCGAGTTTGTATAAAGCTTCGGCTTTAGATACAGATAAGATACATATATATATATCTATCTCTCTTCCTAGTTAGTATCCCACATGTTACGTCTGCTTTCTGAACTTGGCTCCTTCACTTTACCCTGTCCTCGACCCCTCGACATAATCTTCGGATACCTGACACTGAGTCCTTAGCACTTAATATTTCCACCTGATAAGATATACATATAACACGAAATATTTATGCCGGTAGCACACCTCCGCCGCGAAAATGCAGTAGCGAAACCGCTGAACGATTTGCCCAGGTTGTCCTTTGTAGGGCGCGCGGAACTCTAGCGAACTTGCCTGTTCTAACGCGGAGATTTAACTATGGCGCTGTCTCTGTCGCGCGCTGATCCGCCGATCTGTTCCGATGCCGGCTACAGGTAAGCGTCCACAGGTCGGCATCGCACGCATCGGACGCATCGTACGTATCGGATCTGACTCACTGATCCGCACCGTTAGCTGTGGACGCTGTTGTATGAGTTTCTATACAAGGCATACCAAAATCCGATGGGTGCGATGCGTCCGATGCGTGCGATGCCGGCCTGTGGACGCTTACCTTACATCTCCGCGTTCGTTTCGCCTTTTTGCTTGTTTCGCATTTAGTTTCGCGCGCAATCTGTCGCAATCGACAAATTTTGGAGGCGAAACGTGTAATTTTATTAAAATGTCAGTTGAATTTACTGAAAAATTGAAAGAGGAAGTCCGCAATAGACCTATACTATAATTTATTTATAAAGTCATCCTGACCATATAAACAACGCGTGACTCAAGTTCTTTGCATAATCTGTTTTCTCCTAACGTTTTCTCTCTTCATTCATTTCATGCACCCAGATTCTTCGTCTTTTCAAAGTTAATAACCAGAGCTAAATCTCTTCTTCCTCTGACGATGACGACATTTCACTAAGCTTGCCGCTGACGTACTGGCGGTTTCGCTTACAGCGAACGCGTCGGAGGTGTGCTACCGCCATTAATGACATTTCTAATTTTACAGGACATTCCCATCCGCTACCATGAACTTGTTACTACTGGTAACAGCTGGGATCTTTTCCAGCCGTTACCACTTAAGTCTGGTACCATTGGTGTTGAAGGTAACTACTGGGATTTTCTTCCCAATAGTTACCATTGGTAACGGATGGGAAAAAAATCCCAGCTGTTACCAGTGGTAACAATTTGGTGGTAACGGATGGGAATAACCAGTTTTAGCATAAATAATACTTCACTCTTTACTAGAAGCAGTTTATGTATCCTCCCGTTTTTAATGTACCATTAACATTTATCGTGCTATTTCCGTGTTGAACTTTAAAGGCTCTTTCAGACGCCATTATCACCGTGTTTGAACAGCTCTAAAAGAGTATTCAACGGCAAGGTACTATTATGACATTATTATGATGAAAGAAACTTACATTTACAAACGCTATCACATTAAATCGCAATTTGCACTTCCCTTGTTTTATGAGCACTTAAAACATTTTTAGGGGCGATTTTTCCCTCCAAAACGCACAAATTGAATGGGGTGATTTTTCACCCCAACTGTTCCCATAAGAATAAAACGGCACACCCTCGGGTGATTCAGACATTTCTGTAAATCGATATTCTCTTGAGATTATTTATTATGGAAAGCAGCTTGCGAATACTACAGGAGCAATTTTTAAACCCCGTCGAAAAAATCGCGATGTTTTTTTTACTAAGTATCACAATTAGAAACGAAATACACACTAATTTTAATAGCATTGTTAATCCATTAGGTTTGTTTCGAAGCTTCATGCCGTTTGTTAGGATATACATATCACTACAAAACTAACTTAATATAAGTTTGGGATGTATATGTGTGTGTCTGTCGCATCGTAGCTCGTAAACGGTTTGACCGATTTTGATTTAGTTTATTTTATCTGAAAGAGCACTCTATCTTAAATTGAAGAAATTTAGCTTAGAATCCAGATTATCAGATTATTTATTTGACAATTATCAGCTTTTTTCTAGATGATTCGGAAGTTTTAATCTTTCCAAACAGACAGAAGCAATGTTCTATAATAGAAACGTATATATTCGACTACATTTATGAACAAAAGGGCGTTAAGTATTTACATACATCTACACAGATCTAAGTTTATGACATGTAACTAAATTAAATATCGTCACTTGCTTTGAAAAAAGCTTAAATCTGTAACCTGTAACCAACTTCATGAATAACGTATTATTAAACACTAGAAATTAATACCACTATTTCACAATATGTACTTTAATCACGTCATAGTCAAAAGTAATCCACAAAAAAGGTATAAATACATAGATAAAATGTAAACATATATAAAAAGGATGTGCTATACCATGCACAGGTATA
The DNA here is from genome assembly GCA_905404275.2 of Hedya salicella. Taxonomy (NCBI): domain Eukaryota; kingdom Metazoa; phylum Arthropoda; class Insecta; order Lepidoptera; family Tortricidae; genus Hedya; species Hedya salicella. Next base: position 2,643,851 of record FR990104.1, read on the forward strand.
ATAAGTGCATACCTACTAGCATCATATACTACGCTTTTCGTTGTAGCAAAATTAGATACGGGTTTTTTTTTAAGTAGTGATGATATGACAGTTCCTTTCCATCGTACGATAAGTGTCAAACACCTTTTAAGAGTGATCGAAAAGGGTAATTTATAAGCCCGACACGTAATAAAAGTTTCAATTGCGTCGGTAACTCGCTAAATATTTAAAATGGTTCGTTATTCCGGACAACAAACGTCGGTTTCCGGCTATCGATCAATCTGCGCAAGCGCAGGCGACGGCTGGTGTCTCGAGCGCGAAAAGGGCGTAAATCTAAATATGGCAGTACGCCAATTTGTGCAACAGGTATAAGCATGTTTTGTGAATAATATAACTTGACTTGATAAAGTCTAGTAAATAATCCTTCAAAGTATTGTATATGTAAGAGTCAGTTAAATTACGTTTCACAGATTATAGATTATAATGTGTTTTTGTTTATATTTTTTAACGTGAAAACATCAGACCATATATTTAATTTGCAATATTGATACAAAAATCTGCCTGACTGCAGTCTAAACCGGAATCGAACCAGCATCTCTGCCATACCGGAACAGCGACCTTTCTGTTAGACTAACTTACCGCTTGTGATTCACAACGAATTAATCCTCTACCATCGGTAACGATATGTTAATGAAGACCTATGTACCATTAATTTTTGAGAGGTTTAGTTTATTTCTGAAGGAATTTTAGAAGTATACATTTATTTTTCTTTCTACTTAGATCTTTGTATCAATATTACAAATTGAAGAGCATAGCTACCTAACTCTCAAAGTCCTGAACTATGAGCAAGCTCTCAGGCAGGGGAGTTTAATAGATTTTATTTATCAATATAAAAATATCCGTAAGGTAATAATTCAAGTACTTGATACTAGAGGTGACAAACAAAATGTCGATTACCGAAATGAAGATGTCAGTGTAATTGGGACGTTTATTTTATTTATTGTTGATTTGATAGTAATACCTAATTAAGTTAATTCAACTATTCAGAGCCAATGGAGTTTTCCTTGCATTATAAAAATAAACAGCAATATTCATGGGTACAATATCAAGAATTATTTTTTGTATTGATATAATAAGCTTATCTGATGCGTAATTAAATACAGTTGCTACTTTTTCTTATATTAGAAACATTTAAGTGATATTTTAAATAAGAATTATTTATGGCATTGCCGACATTTTGCTTTCGGCGCATGTACACATGCGACCTTTTGTACCGCAGTGTCAATTACCCTTTAGCTTGTGTTATCCAATTTAGTTTAAGTGGTTAGTGGCTGCTACCAAAGGTCAGGAGGTTCGCGTTTTGATTTGATTCCATTTGTCTCTTGTCACGTTTACGACGAATGACAGATGTTTACTATCGAGATTAGAAAAGAGTTGACGATTAAACATAGGGCCTATTCGATTTGCTCATATTTAATACTGGCGTAAGGAAAATATCGGCATATATTTTTTTTTATAAAGATTAGACTTGTGTCTGAAATTAAAACTTGTATGTGTGAATAACTTGAAGTGAAAGCTTTTTTATTAATAAGAAAAAGTATATTTTTCCGCGATTATCACTCATTTAAATAACAATTTAAACGGATTATATCGCGTATATTATCTCATTTGAGTTCAGTCTACCCTTGGAGACGAAAGCTGAAAAGCTTCCGAAACGTAGGGAACTCAAATGAGATAATATACGCCACATAGTAATTTATTTTAATTGTTTTATCTCAATAAATACGAAAATATTTTTGTAATATCAGATATGGTTGGTAATTTAGACATTTATATTCAACTAGCTTCTGCCCGTGACTTCGTCCGCCTTAAATTCGTTTATCGCGGATAAGGGAATTTTTCCGGGACACAAAGTAGCCTATGTCCTTCCCCGTGACTCAAACTATCTCCATACCAAATTTCATTCAAATCGGTTCAGCGGTTTAAGCGTGAAGAGGTAACAGACAGACAGATAGACAGACAGACAGACAGACAGACAGACAGACAGACACACTTTCGCATTTATAATATTATATAGTATGGATTTTATGACGACCGCTTCGAATTATTTTACTTATAAACACTTCTGTATTTAAGAAAGAAAAGATTCTCTAATAAACCAAAATGCCATGAAAGTCATGGAAAATTTGGATAGTAAAAGGCAAAACACCTGCCTCTGAGACTGTAACGGAGTCCTCCCATACTGAGTGTACCACTACGTTTTAAACTCTTAACAACATTTTTTTTCCAAACAACTCGCACTACGCACCTATTTTAATCCACCTTACGCGAACGAAAACCATGTTTAACGACGACTATAAGTAGACGAAACGTAAATAGACATCTTTATTACAGTTTTGAACTCTTAACTATCGTTGTCTTTGTTTTTCAGGAGGGCTTAAAAAGAGAGGTCCGAGAACCAACAGCGGTCAGCGGCCGTAAATATGTTAACACGGCAGCGGCGCTAATGATGAGGTGTTAAGCGAAGATTATATTTTTCAGAGGTGTTTTCAGACCGAAACTTTAGAAATTTTGTTTACTGCAAGAACTACTTTTGGTGCAAGAATTGGAGGGAAAATGTTTTGCACTCCTGACTTTGTGGTTTTAATATTTGAAATTCGAATGATGTCTAAAACTGAAAAAAGATGTTTAATGGTTGGTGGTGGGAAATCCATAGTCTTTAACTAGAAAATGTTCAAATAATTGACTGATCTGGCGTTGGAGGGGTAATTTAGGAGGGCGAGACGCAATTTCAGAATATATAGGCGTGATGTACACCCATAACATAATACATACTTAAGTAACATCACATGCACGGTGTTGTTATAAGGTAAAGCCATAAAGCTGATGTTTTATTTTATTTACTTGACTGGCCCGTATTACTAGACAAATTCAATTTTTATTTTTATTATTTATTTTCAGATTGCATAATCCATAGTATTGTTAGTAATTAATCAATGAATGACTTCTGGCTATGTTAGTGCGCAATTATCGACAAATAGGGTACATTCATGAATATTTTTTATCGCTTTTCTTAACAAAATACCAAAATACCGTACAAACGATTTCAATAAGTGGCATTAAAATTGAAATCGGCCAAGAAATACGCATGATATAGGCATTTTAAATTACTTATTAGACAGCGATTTGACAGAGAGGTCCGACATGTACTGTTACGTCACAGTCTACGACGGTCATATAAACTCCATATTAAATTCTGTTTTGCTAGAAAGAGATAGAATAAAATGTTTGATAGCTTATATCTTGGTTATTTTTATAGTTATTCAAAAAAATATTTTTCTCCACTGTTTGTGACATGAATGAGTTTTTAATTAAGTAAAAATAAAAATTTATGCATATTCCCTATTCAATCACAGTTCATTATAGGTAATAAATGACAGTGTAAGCCCAATGCTATAGGGCGCTCTAGACTGCTAGCTATCACTTTCAATCCTGTTTGAGCTACTGCGCACTCGCTGCATGATGAAGACATTTTTCTCATGATGGCATGAAAGCCATAATAATGACGATCCATTGCTTCATAACTACTTACATACGTACGAAAAGCAAAGGCACTTGTGCAAGAAAGTACACCTATATTATCTATCTATTAACCATAGACGTCTACCGTTGAACATAGGCATCCCCTATAGTTCGCCACAGGGTGCGATCCTGCGCAGACCGACTCTCCGCAACTCTTAAGAGATCACCCGTCAGTCAGGGCCGGCATACACTGCGCTTTCCTATGCGTGGCCACTTCAGAACTTTACTGCCCCACCGTTCTACATGGCCCACCTATATTAAGTTCAGATTTACGCTACTTATACTGATTTTGCAACAGCAGTCATGGAAGCTTGTCAATTAGTTACGATTTAACTCAGTTTAGCACCGTAACTGTGGGTAGCCACTAAATGTTAACTTAAGCAGTAATTATTGCCGACGGTTAATTGCCAACCGACGATAAATACAAAGCTAAAGAGCTGGGATCGCACGCCAAAAACATAAAGTCATATGTTACAGTACAGGGTTAATGTTGGACCCTCCCCTTAAATTTGATATGAGTTAGTTAGGTAATGTAATAAACAAATATTGACACCTTTTTTTTTGGTATTCCACATTGTATAGCCACTTTTCGTAATATTAAAGTCTCGTCTATGTGTTGAAAGTTCAAACCTGACGGTGGCGAAGTAATAGGAGGCCCAGGCGCGTGTGGCGTTATCTTTGGTGCAAATCCGGTAAAAGTGCGATCAAAGTAAAGTTACCGAATATTTTATTTTTGTTTGTTAACATTGAAAAAAAAATAATAAGTAGTCTTTTTTTCATCTGATCTCAATCTCTACGATGATTTAATAAATTTTGCCGGCTATTAAAAAATACCCTGTATATAAACTGTTTTTTTTTTAATGAAACATGTTTAAAGATACACAATTTTTCGCTAATTAAGTAAATTCATTTAAGGCATAAAAATGTTCTGTCTGTTTGCCGGTTGATTTATAATTCTACACGACTGTAAAATGGTTTACTTGGCTAATTTATTAAGAAGTAACAATGGCAGCGCTAGATCTAGCTATGAAGCGCGAAAATAGTGTTTACTCACTAATTTTGACACTTAGGTGGTGAAATTTAGGTTACTTTCATAGACAAACTATTTTGGACTGTAATATAATATACGATTTATAACACAATTTAGATTGTTTGCTATATGTGTGTTTTATCCCGAACACAATAATTTAAGTTTTCATTATAAACTTGAAAACTCTTATAAATACAAAGATTTAAATATTTAAAAAAATCCAAGATTTCCACCGGATCGATGAAATTCACTAATATCGTGATAAAACAATTTAACGGATTATATCGCGTATATTATCTCATTTTAGTTCCCGACGTTTCGGAAGCTTTCCAGCTTTCCATGGTCACGGGAGGACTGAGAAAAGATGTATTTTCCTCTGTCAAAGTTACAATTTTGTGCAAACTACCCATTTTTTGAAAAAACACAAATAAAGGTGTACATACATGCCAGATGGGCCTAAGCTGTAAAGACAGTTACACATGTGCCAGAAGGGCTTAATTATTTTATTCTAATAATTTACCAAGCAGCATTTCACAAATGAGGCGTACTGAGGAGAAAAGAAACGCTGCAAAGAAAAACTCCCAGGCTACCTCATTACTAATTATAATATTTAAAAACAGAGACTATTAAACTACTTTAAACAGATAAGATATTTTACACCGTTCGGAAATTAAGGTTTTGCAGTCCTGTGTCTCGCTTGTTCCTTGATGAGATGTATTACAGGATCCCAAGCAGGTGGTAGTGACAATCCATCTTCTCTATTGAAATTAGGATGCTTTTTAATCTCAATAGCCTCGCGTAGCATCCTGGGAAAATATCTTTTTTCTTTGGCAAGGATAGAAGGTTTATCAAACTTAATTGAGTGGTTTGGTTTGTCAATGACATGTTCACAGACTGCAGACCTATTACACCGACGGTGCTTGACATCTGCTATGTGCTCCTTCACCCGGGTTGATACACTGCGTTTCGTTTGACCAATGTATGAAAGACCACACTCGCAGTCTAGCTTATAAATGCCTGCACTCTGCAAAGGGGTGCTACTCTTCACGGGTCTAAGGTATTGATTGTAAGGGGTAAATCCTGTCAACTTGCTACAGTGGGTAAATCTTTGTTTCAGAGAGCCAGGGGTATCTGCGACGATCAACATCTGACTGCTGAGTTGCAGAATGTCAAACGTGCGCTTCGAGCCAACGAGCTCCAGATACCACGTTCCAAGCAGAATCCCAGTATGAAGAAACCAACAGTCGAGCGTAAACCTGCCGTATTACCATATGTGAAAGGGGTCACAGACAAGATCGGAAACATCTTGAAGCGTGCTTCTATAAAAACATATTTCAAGCCGTTGAAGAAGGTGTCTCAATACCTTAGACCCGTGAAGAGTAGCACCCCTTTGCAGAGTGCAGGCATTTATAAGCTAGACTGCGAGTGTGGTCTTTCATACATTGGTCAAACGAAACGCAGTGTATCAACCCGGGTGAAGGAGCACATAGCAGATGTCAAGCACCGTCGGTGTAATAGGTCTGCAGTCTGTGAACATGTCATTGACAAACCAAACCACTCAATTAAGTTTGATAAACCTTCTATCCTTGCCAAAGAAAAAAGATATTTTCCCAGGATGCTACGCGAGGCTATTGAGATTAAAAAGCATCCTAATTTCAATAGAGAAGATGGATTGTCACTACCACCTGCTTGGGAACCTGTAATACATCTCATCAAGGAACAAGTGAGACACAGGACTGCAAAACCTTAATTTCCGAACGGTGTAAAATATCTTATCTGTTTAAAGTAGTTTAATAGTCTCTGTTTTTAAATATTATAATTAGTAATGAGGTAGCCTGGGAGTTTTTCTTTGCAGCGTTTCTTTTCTCCTCAGTACGCCTCATTTGTGAAATGCTGCTTGGTAAATTATTAGAATAAAATAATTAAGCCCTTCTGGCACATGTGTAACTGTCTTTACAGCTTAGGCCCATCTGGCATGTATGTACACCTTTATTTGTGTTTTTTCAAAAAATGGGTAGTTTGCACAAAATTGTAACTTTGACAGAGGAAAATACATCTTTTCTCAGTCCTCCCGTGACCATGGAAAGCTGGAAAGCTTCCGAAACGTCGGGAACTAAAATGAGATAATATACGCGATATAATCCGTTAAATTGTTTTATTTCAATGAGTAATAATCGCGGAAACAGAAGAAAATATTAATATCGTGATAATTATAGCTTCAAATCCCGGGATCCATCTTACTCAAAATCCCGGGATTGTAAGCTCTAGATGGTAAAACATCAGGATTTTCATAGAAATTCAACTTGAAATTTAATAAACCTAAATAGTCGCGCCTATTATATATGCGCTTTTGCATAGTAATTCCATATATTTTGTGTTAATTATTGACTGAAAATTGCATTGTTTATTTGTAATAAATAATTACAATTACTGACCTACTTTTTATCAATGAAAAGGCGTGTTGTGATTCATTTGTTGAATCACGCGCCGATGTCGGCATTTGTTTCACGTCTATGCAATTTGAATACCATTGTTTGTCATTTTAGGTCAAAAAGTTTGTTATTGAACAATTGACTGCGTACGATTAAGTTTAGTGTCTACAATATTAACGATAGTGTTATCGTGATGTTCACTTTGACTGATATCTGATGCATGCGAACAGATATTGAAGCAGGATTTTGTTCAGAGGGTACGATCTTCGTGTTTTTACCTTTTTGGTAATTTTTGTTACCTAGGCAAAATCACAAAAATCGTACCCCCTGAACGAAATCCTGCTTCAATTTCAATTCCACTTTCTGGACATGTTTGATACCTAAGAAAATTTTACATAAGAACAAATTATTGTACTTAGCGTAAGCTTCCGATTAAATTCAATATTTTATGTCCGATTATGATTCCTGAATAAATGTGCATAAATAAAGCAGTTGGTTGTAACGAGTCCTCTTAATGTTCGCGCATTTTGGCGAAATATGATATCTCTGGTTTCGCTTTTTTTGTGTAAACTTTACTCTGCCTTTTTGAAATACAAAGTAATTATGTTAAATGTAGCTTTGGTGTTTTATTAAATTCTAATCCAATTCTGATCATTAGCTTTAAATAAGGTTCAAAATTAACCCTGTATATACAGGGTTCCATGGAGATCGATGGAAATAAGAATTGGTGCACAGTTGATCATACTCCAAGAAAAATATGAGGTTACAATATGGGATTCTTCAACTGGGAGTGAATAGGTTTTTAATCGGCAACACGCGCGTAATGCCCCTGACGTTGTAAGCGTTTCTAGGATATTGTGACTGCTTAATATCAGGCAGGCCGTACGCTTGTTTACCACCTTCGTAGTATAAAAATAGTAATGATTCCATTACCCCACTTGCTATAATCATAATTGCAAATGTGCAGCCCAATAAGTGGGACTGGACGGACGCCGCAGCCTCACAGGAAACGGCGCCATCTTATCGCGGGATGCGCAGGCGCAGCGTTTCGATTAAAAATGATTACCATTTCATAGAAAGGTTTTTTGTAATTTACTCTGCAAATTCAATTTATAAACTATTAATTTATTTGAACTCTATTGCATATATTATAATAGACAAAAAATATATCTTTTGTAGGTTTGTATGTCGCTGTCATCACGCCAAATTGAATAAAACTATTTCCACTACTTTTAGTAGACGGGTAGCTTGGTATCCACAGATGGTTAGGATACTTTTTACCCAACTACGCAGTCGTAAAAAGGGGGGTTACGACTTTTTCTCCCCCGCGAACGAAATTACTTTATCAGGCAAAAGGTACCACATTGTCAGCCAGTAGCCTATTGCCACCCGCTGCGCTAATATAATCCAAAAAGTTAATTTTACGTGTGTACCTTACCTAACCTATTGTCTTTATCTGTGTACTCTTGACTTTCATATTCATACTTGCCTTTTTCACTATTCCCCTGGATAGCATCTAACGGCAGTAATGAACCCACGCACAAACATAAAATGATGTAACAGATTGACTGCGAGATAACTCTGTGAGAACTAGATGGAGCGACAACTTGTGCCGTTTGACTTCTTTGACCAGGGCCACTATAGTTCGCATCTTTACGTACAAAGCATATTGTGCAAAAAGTGATATTCAGATTGTTTTTATTAATCTAAAATATAGCATTGTTAAACTGACATTTTAATTTATTTTTTTGGTCACCGTTTATGATTATAAAGCAGGTAACGTAGTGGTCTTCGATGTCCCCAATTTAGTATGAAAATAAGGTATTTACCACCTTTTTACGGTTATAATGATAAATATATGGTTTTTCATATATGTATAAGAGTCCATAAATCGGTTACGGAACTTATGCTTAGAGTGTTAATTTCATAAATCTATTCTTGAATACTGGTTCTTTAAAAGATGACCCACCTAACTTAATAAGTATTTACGAGTACTATCTTACTTCCAGTAGTCGCATGTAGTAGGATGCTAGATTTTGGTTTGGGATAGGGTTGCTTGGAGAGAGGGATGCTGAGGGTAGGTTTTCCCAAGCTGGTGGGTGACCAGCAACCCGTGTACCAAAAATAACTAAAGTCCGTTTAGCCGTTTTGGCGCGATGAAGCCACAACGGCATATACAAACATACAAAAAATTAAAAATTCAGTGACCTTAAAATAGTCCGTATTACTTTTTTTATGTGTTCAATGTACAGACATTTCATTTTTACAATTTTATAAGACTGAAGCAGAGATTAAACTGTAATGAAATAAAAATAACGATCTCTTTAAGTTAAAATTATCAAGCTTTAAAGCTCCTCTTAGGTTACTTATGCTTGCTTATATGAACATCTTTTCCCCATAACCTCTTATTTTAATGACCATACTACCAACTTAACTTTACCGCCAGTGATGGCGCCACCATCGCTCTTTACATTCTTCGCAAGTTTCCTAATGAAGCCGCATTTAGTTCCACTTTTGGCCACCGACAGTTTATGTCGGCGTATAAATTTTACGCAAACGTTCTATCGAGAACGGAAGTGTTGGCTAATCAGTATGGTCGAGAATGGAATTTCCTAATGGTATAGGTACCTGTAAGGCTGATTGGCTGGATTCCAGAGCTCTTTTTTAAAAAAAGAAATCGATTTTTAGAGTGTTTGCTTGCTAGTCAAAAAAATTGGTTAAACTTATTGAATACCTAATATGTTACAATGGGTCATCATCATCATCATTTCAGTCATAGAACATCCACTGCTGGACACAGGCCTCTTCCACATGGGCCGGATAGACGCGACCCACATCCAGCGAGTCCCCGCAACCCTAACCAGGTCCTCCGACCACGGCTATCGGTTCTTCGAAATATGTGCCCAGCCCACTGCCACTTCAGTTTGCTTACCCTGTTTGCTATGACGGTGACCTTGGTGCGTCTACGTATCTCCTCATATTTTTATTATTACAATGTTTTATCACTTTTTTTAAGCGGAATAATTACCTGCCAGTAAAGATTCAATGCTTTTAAATCTGTACTTTTACTTTTGTGTGTAACACGCTCCTTAAATTTTTTTTCATGCCCCCTCGTGTTTTAATATGTTACAAATAAGAGGCCTCGCCTTAGGGGTCGCGACACAAAGGTTGAAAAATAAGTTTTTAAATGATAATAAAACATTTGAACGGTGGTAAAGAACTACCACAGATAACACCCGTGCTACCGGCAGTACTCGCCAAGTGCCAGGTACCAACATACCGGTGTATCTAGATCGGGATTACGCAACTGTGATCTAAGATCTAATTTGTGATTACGGCCCAGACACGCCAGCGCGCGGTTAGCTGCGCGGCGAGCGGATTCTCTCTCCATTGCGCGGTCGAGACGCTCACCGCACAGCAGTTAGTTGAAATCACACGCAATGTATTAGGAATTCGCTTGCCGCGCCGCTGGTCGTGCGTGATTGTGGCCGAGCCCTTACAAAGATTGCATTGGTCTTCTATAATATTATAAAGTTGTCTGTACATTGAAGATACTTTCAAAAAAATGATTGTTACGGACTATTTGGAGGACACTGAATGGAAATATGTTTTTGATTTTTGTATGTTTGTATGTGGCGTTGCGGCTTCATCACGCAAAATCGTTTAGCCGATTTTGCGTGATTTCAACAATTTTCTTTACACGGGTAGCTGGGTTTCTCCAAATGGTTATAGGATACTTTTCACTTGACTACGCTGAAATAAAAAGAGGGGTTATGACTTTTTCTCCTCCGTGAACGAAGTTGCGGGCGTCTTCTAGTAATATGTAGATGAATTATAATACTTAAATACGTAGAAAACATCCAAGACTCAGGAACAAACATTCGTGCTCATCACACAAACGCTTGCCCTGGCCGGGATTTGAACCCGGGATCGCCAGCTTCGTAGGCCGTTGTGCAACCCACTGAGCCAGACGTGTGGTCAAAGATTGCTCTGTTTCAATCACTATCAAAATTCTATGGTCATTTGACATTACCACAAAGTACTTATTTAATTCAAACAAGAAATATATTTTAACTAACAACTAACTTATTAATCTATTTCTTTAACGTTTTTAATAGCGCATGCAATTTTTAAAAAATCCGTTGAAATTGATATGTTAAACTTTTTTTATAAGTACACGCTTTGTATCGGTGTACCATAGACGAAGCGTGTCTAACTTGGCCACATAACTCGGTCCGACATGTCTCAACCTGCCCACGACCAGATAACGCTATGACCAGAATCCATAATAAGCTATGCTACTTAACGTGTTCAGCTTAATGTTTAATATTATAGTCTAGAAACCTAGTGAAGCGAAATTAATTTATGTAATTAGCTGTTACGTTATACATACCTATATCTGTTTATATATATATGTCATCTGGTTTAGCTCAGTCGGAGTAACGTTGCCTGCGAAGCTGAAGGTCCTGGGTTCAAATCCCGGTAAGGGCAAATATTTAAGTGATGAGCTTAACTATTTGTTCCGAGTCTTGGACGTTTTTTATGTATATACGTAAATGTATCTATTAAAGAAAAAAATAGAAATAAAATATACTTGTATATTGTCGTCAAGTACTCATAACAGTGAGCGAGATTGATATAAGCCTTATTGAGCTTACCATGGGACTAGTTCGATTTGTGTAAAAATGGTCGTGTAATATTTATTATGTATCTGTTTTTTTTATTTAATCCAAATAAATAAATAAATGGACAATTTTACACAAATCGAACTAGTCCCATGGTAAGCTCAATAATGCTTATGTCATTCAATATAACAAAGACAGAATATTCTAACTTAATGAAATATCTAGTGATATTGGAATCTCAGTAGCTTATTTTATTCAGGGAAGTGCAGTGCCGAATCACTACCACTGGAGTAATTTGGCACTTAAAATGTCACAACACGAAAAGTACCCCGAGTTTATTAGATACACTTTTTTCGAACCAAACAAGAATTTAAGTGGTCGATTTTATTATTATCAAATTACATTATGATTAAGTAATTATTATTGGCCACTCCAATTAGTATTAGCGATAACATCTAAATGCCTAATTTAAAAAGCTGAAAAAGGGTAAAACGCATTTAGTTCGCATTAATAAAGTGCCAATACAGTCTCATTAAGTTGGCAGAGCCCTGCACACACTTAACGTCTGATCTTAGACGAAAATATATGTCAGTTACTTCTTTTTGGTTTGAGGAAGGTAGAACATTCTCAGGCTTAGCTAACTACTTCTCTGAAGTGTCTTTTAAACTAATTAAATTAATAGCATCTAAAAAAACATTACTACGTCTTTGAAATTATGAAATGTCGACTCTCAAGAAACGTATATAAGGTGCATTGTTATAAGATATCAGATTTAAGTGGCGCCTTTTTAACCAAGATGTTTGTAGGCTACGTTACACCTGGCGATTTGCCTCTAATGTCGTATCATCTGCATGATAATGGTATGGTAATGATAATGTACGTAAAAATATGCTTCTTGGTTATTTATCTGTTCATTTACCAAAAACTCATCATTTACGAAAAAAAGGCAATTTCTTCAAATCATAGAGCAAACCTTCCGAAACGTCGGGTACTCTAAATGAGATAATAAACGCGATATAATCCGTTAAAATTGTTTTATTTAAATGAGTAATGATTGCGGAAACAGAAGAAAATATTATAATCATCGATAATGTTAAATATCGTGTAAATAAACGTGAGAGCTCCGTCCATGTATCAAACAGAAGACTGTATAACTTTTATTTAACTAATACTGATGAAACAAAGAGAATATAACCGGTTTGAGCACTTTAATAAATTAATTCAGTCTGATGTGGGCAACATTTTACGAACAAATCTGCGATTTGACCCAGTTGCATCCGACGGACTTATTATAACCCGACGACATAATTACAATATGAAGATCATGAAAATGACAATTTTTTTATAAGATAACAAATCAGTGAATGACCAAAGCCCATGACAAATTGTGTATAAGTGATGATCCAGTCCTAGGCAAGAATTGCATTAGTGCCCTCAGGCTTCGTAACCAAATATTATAGTCCACTGAGCTAACTGACCGAGAAGAAATGGGAAAAGAAAATTTAAGAGATAAACATACCTCTAAGAGCTCGTACAGAAACTCCACGTAGCTGGTTTTGCACATTACTGTCGTCACGAAGGAAAGACGTACCTTTATAGAACTTCAAACGACCTTACGTCGTTTTAATATCAGTATAAGTAATCTTAGAACACGTTGCAACGTGACACTGGGCGATGGAAGAGTGGCAATTTACCCACTTGAGTTTACGGGAGGTTATGCCAAGCCCGTGCGCCTACGCAGAAGGCCGTATATGGGCGCTAATCAGCAGACAAGTTTCAACAACGAAAATATTTACAGTTTTGACAGATTGACAAACGCCTTTAGGCATGATTTTATGGTTATATTCGCGTTAACCTCATTTTACAGATAATATTGAACATTATGATATTGGCAACAGATTTGTTCCTTATCCTCAAAGAAAAGGGACGAAATTCGTTCCTTATTTTGATTCCTGCCATTGCAAAATTAAGGTCATTGATGATGAAACATCGGAAAACATGAAATAACAAAATGAAGTCACTATTACCGCATTAGTTCGTTGCCCTACTAGTTGAAACACATCAAAACAAAGCCTTCGGCCTGTCGCGACACGTCTCCCTCCACTCAACAAGTCAGAACCTCCATTAACAATGAAAACTAATGGTTTATAACGATTATTAACAGAATCCATCTAGACTTGAGTTTCACAATACTGAAGAACATAGTCAACTAATAGCCTAAATGGCTCTTAAAGTGAAAGACTTAAGGGGGATATTTCCGAGTCTACAGAGAAGCATCAAGCAACCGGTTTTCAAAAGTAGGCTTGCAAAATCTCGCTGTGTTGGTAAACAAGCGGACCCAGGCAAAAAGAGCATTAAATTCTTGCATCTACGTATCTTGCTTGCCATTTCCCTTTCTTGCTTATTTAACGCTTCGTTTAAAAGAGATTGCATCAAAGCTTAACTTGTGTTACCAGTAAGTTACTATTCTTTCATAAGCTAAGATTATCCTGTGATGTGACCGATCTTTAGAATCAAAGGGACAGGGGGTTGACATTGAATGCAGTGGCTGCATTACTCCACACCAAAATGAGTGATCGTCTTAAGTTATAAACTATATCTATAAGTTTGATTGATACTATGATTAATACGCACAAAAATATAAATATGAATGATAATTGCAACCGTGCGAATAAACGTGGGACGATTTGTTGATTCGTCGTAAATAGAAGACAATAAAAACCGAACGTATCTCTACACGTACAGTTAGACACTCGAGACACATCATTAACGGATTACTTCGGTGTTGGTAACGCTACCACAGATTATATAAATAACACTACTTATATCAGAAGCGGAAGAATAGCTGCATCAAACCTTCGAATAAAAGGGTCTAATTTGAACAGAAGTACGCCATATGGACGCTGACCAATTTGTTCAGAACGTGATAATAAATCACGGTACTTACACACGTCAAAAAGTGCTTACGTATCTGTAGAACACGGTTAATAACACTAATGATAGAGAGCCGTGGTCCAACCGGCAATCAGACGACTATCAAACGAAAGCATGACGTTTTACTTTTTTAAACTGCCCGAGGCACGGATATGTTTTTAAAACAAAACAGTCGCGTGCATCGTTCGTGGGAAAATTGAATTTGGGTTGCCAGATTTGCGAAAAGTTCGATCTGTTATGTTGGTGGTTTAATGCTTTTTTTTAATGTCTGCATTCAAGGGCGTTGTCTACGGTCATTGAACACAATGGCGGTGCGAATGCGACAGCTTTTTGATACAAAAAATGGCGGACGTAATCAAATAAATGCGAGGATTGGCTTTGTTTTGCTCGTTCCTGTGGTTTCTAGTAAATTATTCCGTTGCTTCGTGTAAGAATTTTGGTTGAAAACCATTTAGTTGGTTGGGTAAGAATACGTTTGTGACATCTAATATCCAACCATTTGCCAACATTATTAATTTTACTAATACTACGAAAGTAACAGAAAATTAAAGATGCTAGAATTCTAAAATTATTACCAAGCAATTACGGAACACATTTAACAATTTCATCAACTAAGTTTCAACAAAATCAAACTGTTTGCATAATCTTGTGTCACTATCGCCGGATCGTTATAAATGCAAAGTCCGATCTCCCGTATGGGGTCAATAAATTAAGGATCGAGGTGCGCACGCGCATAACAAAACGATGACTAAACGCAACGCACCGATAATGACTAATACGGAACGTGGATTTTTGTCTGTAATTCGAGATCATTGAATACTATTGCCAATATTTACTATTGTAAGATTGGAATGGAATCATATACTTAAGAATGCGTGTTGAAGAAATTAATATAAGTATACTTCAAAACAATTGTCTTTCAATTCAAGTGCTATGCTAAGTAAGAATCTTGTCATGCGAAATTTCGTCGTTGACGTAAAAATTGCAAAAATAGAAAAAAAAATGTTGGATGGCTGGACTTATTACAAATCCACACAAAAGTAACTCAACCGTATTGCCGAATAGAAGAACCATGACATTGAGAATAGAAAAACTAAACAATGAAGATATTTATTAGTTGATTACTTGACCGTTAAATCGCAGACCAAATTACCTGTACAATAAGACATATCTCAAACGTTTCAACATACTTAAAAAATAATGATACGACAATTTCATTTGCCTTGAATTATCGGACAGAATTCGACAATTTGAAACGGTCGTTACACACCAGGTATTCTCCCACGGATTAAAATAAAAACTATAGAATCCACTAATGGATAGGTACTGACACTACAGACAACATTCTTGAATGCAAACATGGTAATCAGATTCTTGTTGACGATATGTAAAAGTTCAATTTGGATGGAAAAATACGCGAAGGAGCGACGAAGGACGGCGGAAGTTAAGTGCGTAGTGCGGTTCGACTTTTAAATATTATCAGACATCCGGTCAATTGAATGTCGTGACCATATGTTTAATTAGAAGACCCGGTTAAGGGATCTGATCAATAAAAAAACAATTTTTATATGGATCACTTGTGATTGCATCTCGAATATTTCGAACGTCGCCATTTTCGTGCGGTCTTAATGAATTTTTGACCATATCCAATTCTGTTTATCTAATCGGGCAACTAATAAAGGGTTTTACAAATTTCTTTGACTTTAATTTCGACATTTCAAAATAACTGCGTTGATTTTGAAATGCTTACAGCTTAGCACATAAATGTTAGGCGTCTTTAGACGTCAGTTTATTCCAACAAGGAGTCATTAAATTTAATGACATTATTCGACAAGTTTTAAAGATTTGAAGGATTTCGTTACAGGTCAATTTACAGATGATGTTTTATATATTTTACTAAGAAATTATGTTGAAGTAGTCAATGTCGTACAACTCATGTACAATTGAGATATCCAGCGCCCACACTGAACCACTATCATAGTTTTAATTAACGTTAATGACCCTTCATCCCTAAAAGATATAATCGTAGAATAAGTATTCTGGTCATGCAACAAAATGTGGGTCTGTCCATCAGATAAATTAAGTGTAGTGGCTTCCGTGTTCAGTCACAATGGAGATCTAATGAAACGATAATATTTAATAGCCCTAAATTGGATTAGTACTTAGCTTGATAACATTTTTGAAACATATTTGATGAAATTTTAGGAACATGAGCGGCAGATGATACATTGAAAGGTTGTACCTTGTTTTATCGAACGAATACTTCATTTCATCGTAATAAATATCATTGCATCGAAAGCATTTTTTTCTAAAACAGTTAACAATTTAGGATTTTTATAAAACAAACTTAACCTAACGGCTTCTACATGATGACCTTTTCAAAAATCATGCAGCAATCTTCATGATTTTTGAAGTGGTAGATGAAATAAAAATTCTATGAAAAAAAAAAAAACAATTTCGAACTCTGCAGCAACTATGTCGATATTCGACATAGTATTGGAATAGTCTTATTTCTTTTGTACTAATGTTCCCATGGGATCGATAACTCAACACAAAAGACTAGCTACAGCTTAAGCATTGTCATGTCCAATTAAACCGCTTAACTTAAGTAGCCGCTGACTAATTGGATGTAAGACTTCGGGCATCGCTTATTGACAGGTGATTATCGGAACAAGACACACTCAATACCTTAATAATGTATAATAGTCTCTTCAACAAAACTTGGTAGCAAAACCAAATAATAGACTGATTTGAAGACACTGACAACTTACAGAATCATCAAATCTATGCTAGTACGTTACCCTTTCACGGAGCAATCATCCTCCATTAACAATAAAGGCTTATGATTATAATAATCATTAACACGCCTAGCAATTACTCCTAACGATAGAATAATTAAATCAATTTCGTCATTATCAACGGTTACCGATCCTACATGCTCAAATGATGCCCTGTCAAGTATTCTACTGTGATCTGTGATCGTTTCAATCCTTTAGAGTGATTAAAAAGTTATAAATTTAAAAAACTTGCATTGGGACCACTAATTTAATAAAAAAAGGGTAACGTTTCGACCACTTAATGGTGATTTGGATTCAGTTTGAGTTTTTGCTACAAATGCACGCTTTTGGTTCCCAAACCCCGTTATTAGTTTGAAGATTCAAACATAAAACCTATCAAAATTACTGCAGTGGCATCCGAAGGGATCAACCTTAATGATTAAGATTAAATCAACATACAATGTAGTTTACTTGAAACGACTAAAACGATTAGAATAACATTCTTTTCAAAATTACTATTCGATATAAGAGCAATATTCGATTCTTATCAGATTTTCTCGTTTAAACGGAATTGCGTCTAAGATCAATAAACAAATTCCAAAGATCCGGATACGTCTAAACCCTCACCCACTTCTTGGCTGTAAAAAACAAGATTGAGGGAGCAACTTTGACATTGAAGTCTGTTTACAATTTAAAAGGTTACAAAGGGGATGCCAGGCAAAAGCTGCCTCGAACTTGGACCAATAAACATTTGAGACACGAAGCAGACTTCCTCGGCTAGAAAGGGCTTTTGTTAGCTTTTATAAATAAATCTCAAGTACCTTTGAGTCGCTTAATGTGGCTCCATAAAAATTATAATCTAAACAACGATGTTGTACTGGACTTTGTTTAGAATATTGGTTTTTACAATATTTTCTTTTCCTAGCAAACGCCTTCCAATTTCAGCTTATTTTAAAATTATAATGTTTACGCCGGTTATTAACGTTGGTGTTAGCATTGGAAGCAATAACATCTCAATTAATGATCACTATTAATAATGCTAATATACTGACTTACGTTGTTTTTAAGCCAATACATTAAATTTTAGCCTCACAGATGGCGTTTAAAGGTTGAAGCTTCACAATAACATTCCATCGCTGACACATTTTCGCGATCTATTATTTTTTGTAGCCAACCAAATCAGAAAGGTTTTTAATTCGGATACCATCTGCTCAGCTGATCGACATCAAGCATTGTGCCCGTAAATCCTCTTGAACCAGGTACTAAATTCTTTTTTTTTTCACTGTCAGCTGTTCTCTTTGGTGCGTGCGCTCCCAAATTTTATACATTTAAGCATGGCCTTCCTTTCATTATGGTCGCAACATCTGCTCTCGGCAGGTGCCATTTTGGAATTTCGAATTTCGAACGCATGTTCTTAAAGCCTTGCTACCGATAATGGTCAGTTATAGTTTGAAGTACTGCCTCTTGCTCAGTGGCTGTCCTGTGCATTGTCTTATCTTATGCTCATTAAACAATGCTATTCATCTGTCGCTATGCTCGTGTTTCAAACACGTCGCTAATCCCTCCGAAGCCGTGATTTTTGGTAATAAAAATGGTCAGATGCCTGTACCACTTTTCGGTCCAAGAACATAGACAATCACTAGAAATAGCACTGGTTCATTTTCTTAGTCTTACATTATATACTAGGTTCTGCCCGCAACTTCGTCCGTCTTAAATTCGTTTATCGCGGATAAGGGTATTTTTCCGGGATAAAAAGTAGCCTACGTTCTTCCCCGGGACTCAAAATTTCATCCAAATCGGTTCAGAGGTTTAAGCGTGAAGAGATAACACACAGACAGACAAACAGACAGACACACTTTCCCATATATAATATTTCTATGGATTGTCAACTGTGAATAAAGTCGGTAACAAGTTTGCTTTATAAACTGATATTAATAATAATATCAATACGATGTAATGATAACATTACATCGTATTACGTTAGATCAAACATTTTTTTTAATAATATGGTCTCTCTCTCTCTCTGTGGTCGCTCCCTTCCCTTATGACTGAGGATTGTGGTCATCTGTAGATGTAGATGCTCTACACCTAGTTCGCCTATCCACAATCTGTCTACTTCGGTCACATAATGAAGAGGGGAGATGAAAGCCTTGTAACGCTGATCATTGTTGTTTTAATATACATATTAAAATAAATAAATTTAATAAATTCTAACTTAAATTCACTAGGTTATTGTTAAATCAAATCTCAATCTCGTCATTTCTAACCGTTTCTCGAGATCTTTTCTTTTGAATCCGGAACCGTCTTTTTATAGTCTTTTGTTACATCCGGTATGGATGTTTGAGGGTCATATTCTGATATCTTGACAGGGAATATCGCGTATCGCATCCGTTACTCGCCAATCGTGTCATTCGATATCATAAAGACGTATTTTGCAATGTATGCGATGATTTTTTGCAATATTTATTTGATGATAAATTTATGCAATGCTTAGATAATAATATGACTCGTGCGATTAGTAGTGAAAAATAACGCCATAAGACAAAAATATAAATAGTACCATAATTATTATGATTGCTTAAAAAATTAATTAGATTTGTTTTATATGTATCCGATGAGTAGCTAAACATACATATTAAGGAGCGATAAACCATTACTATAAACATTTTTTTATAACTGACAGAAGTTTAATTACATTATAAGTATTATTCATATTATTATACATATATGGCATATCAATATAACATATGCGATACAATAAAGCATAAAATTGTTGCCACGCGCAAAAAAGGTTCCGTTGAAAATCTCTATTATTTATGCCTTTTGTGAAAGAAAGAACTGGGTGTCATGTTCCGCAACGCTGACGAACAGCTGACGGCATAAAAAACCCACCCTCTTCCTTTATCTATGGTTCAATGCGTCAATAGTGTACCATAGTCAGGCTGGTAATTACATATGGTTGTGAACTTTTTGTCTTATTTTTAATAATGGTAATATCCTCTCTAAGCGTTTACTTAAATACTCGCAAGAAAATGTAACAATTATAGGAATCCATTGGAACAGTGGCGTAATGTGAAAGAAAAGGAGCATAAAGATGTGTGAGATAGCTGATTAATAAATGCGTCCAGTAGGCCAAATGTTATGGGCAGATGAATATTATAATTTATAACAATTAGAAAAAATACGCAATACGCACACATTAAAAATATACAGAAACATTGTTAATTTCACAAGCTAGTGCATGACTGTAAATTTTAATCGTCGTCTAGCAGACAAAAAAAAACGATTAGCATCATTTATCAGAGGTTACTATTTAAACAAAAGAAGGTTAAAAGCATAGACACATATGCCAACTGGGAACCCAAAACCAACAAGCACGACCGTTCCGTTTTCAAATCTACATAACTTTATTTTTCAAGTCATGTGTGCGCTCCCACCAGCCAGTAGCTTGCATTGCACATGGCACTATGGAATTTGACACGCAGATGTTTCGCTGCAGACAGAATAAAATACCTAATAAATATGGCTGCCATGCACTTTCCGTTTAAAAAGTGTTGCTATGTCGGGAATAGAATGTTTTACAGCGAATCGTAAAGTGAAATGTAGATTCATAGATTAGTGGTTTATGAATTTATGATTTTGTTCCCGATTTATTATTTTTTCTGCGATGCGCTCGTAAAATTTGAGTTAGTTTTAAATTTTCGTGGAACATGAAACAGACATAGTTATTTATCAAATAATATTATTTCTTAAGCAAGCTAAAAACGAATAAAATCAGTAATTTGGGACATAGCTTAACGAAACTCTAATAATAATTTAGAACCATTTAGAGGTCACACATTATTGATTTATGTGGAAGAAATGAATAAAATCCATCAATAAACCTTTAAAAATATAGCGTCATGTATTCTTAGCAAAGATGCTAAGTAAGGGCCATTAAAATTTTTAAAACATTTTTATCAACTTCGTGAAAGTCAATTCTAGTTGGCATAATGTGAATCACGGCATTCACGGCATAGTCATTTGACCGATTAAAAGTAAGAAAGTGCCTGGCGTCCATTAACGACGCGTGATTTACTCATAACGTATTGA
Source organism: Hedya salicella (assembly GCA_905404275.2). NCBI lineage: Eukaryota > Metazoa > Arthropoda > Insecta > Lepidoptera > Tortricidae > Hedya > Hedya salicella. The sequence goes on from FR990104.1 coordinate 2,665,302, forward strand.
AAGATCATCAGCCGTGAAGAATGTTTCCAGTGTTAAAAACATTAAAGGGCTGGCACAATATAAACATCCAAATACATTTTCATTGAGTAGGTGCAAATATTTTAGATAAAAAGAAATAAAATGTATTTATTGTCACTTATGAAATGGTACAGCAACTTGATGACCCCTAGGTTCTAGGCTAGCATTACACAAAGCTAATATTCGCATTGCACCACACACTACGTCACAGCAATAGGGGGTGGGAGGCGGACATTTATATAAATGTCAAACGAAAGGGATGCAACACGAATATTTATCATACAGGCGCATTTCGGTGTCGTTTTATAAGTCAGTAATGACCCTATGCCACTCTTGTCATAATAACATAAGTGGTATGCGAATATGTATTAATAATAAAATTCTGGCAAATGTCGATGATTTTCTACTAGTGTTATCTGAGAATGTGAATGCAAGACTTTCCCACCCAAAGGTTTAACGGGCCAACATTGTGGCGGCAATGAAATGAAAAGGCAAATGAAACGTATGCCACATTCCTGAGGAATTCGCGAGGCTGCTGTACACCGGATGACACCGGGTACATTTGCTATTGACGAGTGGCATTAGTGAAATTAAATGACATTGGTCCATTGAAAATACGTACTTAGTATTGTCTATGAAATGGTATTCCAATTTTCATACCTGAATAATGCCTTATTAAATAAAAGGTTTTGTGAAACGAAATTGAGGTAGTTTGATTTTCGATTTATTAACGTACGACATCCCTCTATTCGGCGGGGTGTAAATAAATTCACGGACACTCCAATATAACATAGTTATCTACTGAACGATTTATGCTATGATTAACTAAACCTTTTTTTATTATGTCACACAGATTGCTTAAGCACTTTATGTTATAAATTCCAGTTATTAACTGGCCGTCAATAAATGGTCAATTGAAAGTGTCTGAAGGATTATTTAGTTTAAACAATACTATATGTGTAACCTTTCTAATGAGTTGAGAATATTGCAAAGTATTCAAAACTAGAAGGCGCCCGCAACTTGGTTCGCGGAGGAGAAAAGTCATAACCCTTCGTTTTTTCTTCAGCATTGTCGGGTAAAAGTATCCTATAACCATCTGGAGATACCCAGCTACCCGTGTACCAAAAATAGTCGAAATCCGTTTAGCCGATTTTGCGTGATGAAGCCACAACGATACATACAAACATACATAAAATCCAAAAAAAAAATATTCTTTGTTTTAGTGACCACCAAATAGTACATAACAATTTTTTTTTTTTAAATATCTTCAATGTACAGACATTTCATTTTTACAACTTTATAATAGTATAGATAAGTCTGACTAAATGGCTATAAGATCATTGTTTTTATATTGTTAAGGATTTTTTTTTAATCTTACAATATAGAATCATTTATTTTTAAAGAACTATTATTTTTTTGAAATGGTTTATCATTATTTATTTTTTAATCTATATTTTTTTGCTAATTTTAATGAGAGTAGTTTAAATTTTGTTTTTTATAGACGTGACATGAAATTAATTGAATTTAAACAATTTCATGGTCACGCGTGATCATGGAAAGCTGAAAAGCTTCCGAAACGTCGGGAACTAAAATGAGATAATAATCGCGATATAATCCGTTAAATTGTTTTATTTCAATTAGTAATAATGGCGGAAACAGGAGAAAATATTATGAAATTAATTATTTGGTAAAGGTAATTTTAATGTGATGAAAATTGGTTTTTTAACGAACCATGTAATTTATTGGTTTTTGGATTGTTTTTTATTTTTTATCAATTTGATTTCTTGTGTTCAGTGTGTACAGTGATATATATATATTTTAAACTTTTTAATGGTATATAAAGCAATAATTTGCATGTTAAATTTGATGTCGACTGAATACTGATTCTATATGTATTTTAAGACTTAAATAATGGTAACGTATTCGAGCAAAAAAAACAAATTCTATAGAAATAGAGGAATTAGAGGTTACTTCTAGGATAGTGGCTAGTTAACAGTAGTAGGAGCAAGTAGAAGGTTGCATGTCAAAGAGTTCAGTGTACACTAGCCTTTATAATTTTATCGCCAATACTCAAGCGTCAAAGTTTTTAAATTTAACTTTTTAAATTCGTTAAAGCAAAAAACACCGAGGTGCTATAAATCCAAAATGGCGGATTATTTGATGGCTTTCTTTTACTGCCCGTGTTTTATGATTCTTATTTACGGTGTCATTTACTGCGACAAAACTTGACAAGTTATTGAGTGGCTCGGATCATTGTTACTTAGTATTTTTAAAAATAAATGCCCTTTCGTTGAAAACAAACTATATATCAGACTGAGAGTGAGACAAGTAACTTTTTTTTAACAATTATACGACTTTACGCGAAAAGTCGTAACGTACGAAATACATTTTAAAGCCCTTCAAATAACTTTACTGGTTTTTTTTACCAATTAAAGTTACGTCATTAAGTTAAATATGGAATAAGTTTATTTCATGTGCAATCGGTTGATTAAATAGGTAACTCAATGAGTTATTCTACCTGTAGGTACATAGCTAGGGTTTCCAAGTTTTATTAGGTACTATCGAAATGATTTTTTAGTAAATGTGTTACGTTACGGGTAAGCCCAAATATAACATGAAGCCCTTGTTTGAATTCTTAAAGCTGTTCCTTAATGTCCATTTTATACAAACTGTATTTTATATTATTATAACCGTAAAGCGAAAGTAATAAAACAAATTATGATATTCATATTCATCTTGATTCAAGCTTCTTGAAGCAATAAACCGTTTAAAACATTGACGACACAGATTAGCAAACAATTAAAGTTCAAGATTCCCAAGTTTAAAATAAATTGACAACATTTATGCAGAAATTTAAATGGTAACACTGAATAGCCAGTGTTTTATTGTGGAAACCAAAACATAAAGGGGTATTTAGACAGGGGAAAGTGACTTATGTTGCGCCAAGTTATCTAAAATCTTCGTAATTAGTGATTCAATGGTTACAAAAGGTGTTATCTGTTTTACAATGAAAGTTCCATTCATTATTTTATTCTGTACAATTGCGTAAACCATAGTGACTGTAATTCGTTGAATCTGAATTAATATGTCTAGATTATTATCTAATAGAGAAATAAATATTATTTTGCACTTTTCGAGTAAGGAAAAAAACTGTACGAATATATTTTTAATAATGTGACAATATAAGTGTAATAAATGGGATAGTCCTATATCTGTCTTCCTATTATTATTATTTTTTTAATTATTGAAAATCTAAAAATAAAAATCTGCGAAGGTTATGTTTTGCTCTGAAGAAGCATTTATTTGAAAATAATGTGTAACGATATGACAGAGATTTTCGATAGGAGATTTTTTGTCTTCAGAGAAAGCTTTACCGGCACCTTTATTGACTGTCAAAGTATGTATAGAATTTCATATCCCAGACCTAAAGGCCTGAAACATTTAGAAAGGTGTCTCAAGCGGTGAAAGTCATATGCTTGCAAAAACTCGCATCTCAGCGCGGCCTTGCCAAGGTGAGTGCAAGGGGGACATAACGGTTACACCGGTAACCACCTACCGCGGCTCTGGGGTACAATCGTTACTTAATACCACCACACTGTCCACTGCTTGCTACCCAAACGAAACCTAGATGTATTATTCAACAGACACACCGATGTATAATGCAGCAGTTGCAATGGTTGAAACCTGTCGTTCCCGATTCATTTCCTTTGAGCAATAACATGGAACTTCATGCTTCGCTAATATGGACTCGATATTCGGATTTGAAACACGTAGCAGACCTTTTTGGGATTAGGATCTAACTGTGTCGCGTATGCGGTGTAAGGTAGTATAAATAAATAACTTGTTTATTTTATTGAACGCATGACCGTAGACTTTAAATAAATGCTGTAACTAAATTAGTTTTTACTGACAAAGACGCGATAATTTCATTGGCCTAGTCATTCAAGGTCTTAGGCCGTTGCAGTTCTAACAAAAGCTTGATAATAAGCTCAATTCTATTGACAGCCTAATGATGATCATCAAAGCCATCTTTATTTTGAAACTGCAGGATGCCTTGACGTAAACAATTGTATTGGGGTAATTTCAGTTGTCCACAATGCTATGGTGTCGCCATGTGGGGAGTTAATGAGCCAATCATCTAACCACAAACAAATTAAGGTTAAGGATTCCTGAGCAAATTGTGTGCACGTTTTTGGCAGATCCTAAAACAAATTAATTTGATATTTCATTGCGTTATGGATGGGCGTAAAGGACATTTTTTTACAACGCATTTGATGTTTTTTGCACTTTTCAGCATGTTTCTAATAAGCCACTTTTAAACCACTTAAGGTCATTTATTTACTGCTAAACGTTGTTAAGTAGAACATAAATGAGTAAAATTAATTTTAGTGAATTATAGGTCGTTAAAACTAGCAAGTTTTAAGTCAACAAATTCAAATGCAACTTTGCTCGAATAATTAGCCGCTTTGGATGCAATACGCGTAACATGCAGCTGCATCTTAATGAAAATTCTTCGAGGGTGAACTTTAGGTATAAGGGTCACTTACTATTTGGCTGATCTCCGTGATAGGTATGGGGGAAACTGTTTTATCCGATCCTTGGGGGAGCGAGGAGGCGCTCGGCGTCGGGGACACTCCGGGGGATCCTGGCTGGACATTGACCACGCTCTCCTTGGATGTGCGGTTGGGGGATAGCCTCGCTGGGAAGCTGAGAGTCTTCGTCCACTGTGACAAGGAACGCACCATCGTGACTGTCCATTAACACAACACTCGATCACTAACGCGTCCCGTCCCACGTTCGTCCGCGGCGGAGGTCGGCGGCCGAATGCCGGATACTTGACAACAGCCTGCAAGTCGCGACTCGACTCGGTGGGGCGCATGGCGTACGCCACCATGATACGTCGTATGTCCACATGGGTAATGCGTGCACTTACGCCCTTAGGGTGCGGTGTATGCCACGCGTGTACGCGCCTATGCAGGCCGTGCAGTCTTTTGTTTATTGATATGCGTTTGCGTTTAGCTGGAGTTTAATTGGTACGGTAAAGTTCAGAGCTAATAAGGAATTCGCTTTCGCATTTCTAGCGGAATTTTAGTTTTTACTTCTTTCAATTTATTTGCAGGACTATGAAATCCATATCCATACTATTCAATTCCATACTAATATTATAAATGCGAAAGTGTGACTGTCTGTCTGTCTGTCTGTCTGTCTGTTACCTCTTCACGCTTAAACCGCTGAACCGAATTTGGATGAAATTTGGTATGGAGATAGTTTGAGTCCCGGGGAAGGACATAGGCTACGCGATAAAGGAATTTAAAGCAGACGAAGTCGCGGGGAGAGAAGCTAGTTTACTATATTTACCATCTTAAATTATTAATATTATAGTTAGGTATGTACCTACTTACCTGTAGTAACTTTTAATAATACTTAAATAAGATTTCTTAAATGATTATGACAACTTTTTGTGAACTGTAGAAAATCTTTTTAGTTTTATAAACATAGGTACTAGAAGCTTCGTTCGCGGATGAGAAAGAAGTCATAACCCGCTTTTTTACTTCAGCGTCATCGGGTAAACAGTATCCTATAACCATTTGTAGATGCCTAGCTACCCGTGCTACCAAAAATATTTAGTTGAAAACCGTTTAGCCGTTTGGCGTGATGAAGCCACAACGACACATAGAAACATACTTAGGTACAGAAAATCCAAAACATTTTTTTTTTTAAATAGTGACCATAAAATACCTTGTCCGCTCCACTTCTTTTTTTGAAAATATATATTTGTGTGCCGACATTTCATTCTTACAACATTATAATACTACATATGTATTTTTTATATTACATAAGTGTGGGTGGGTAAGTCTCAGTTTATCTCAATTGTGCCTGACACATATACAGCACAGGAAACGTCAGTATTAACATATCAAACATATGTCCTTATATTTAATTTTATGCCCGACATGTGGCGAAATAAACCTCTGTCCTGCAGCTGCCGGAGCCGCAGAAACAATAACCAATTAAACTGGTCAACATAGTCTAAGCGGCTACGGCGAAATGAATTAAGCGACATTTTAATTTTTAGTGTATTTTAACTACCTGTTTTAAATCGTTTTGACAGGCGTTGATTTACAATATGTATTTATCATTTTATAGATTTTTTTTGTATTGTTTAAGGTTATGGTTTAAAGTAGGTATAGTAGTAATACGTATTCAGTAACCATGGTCACGGGAGGACCATAACCATGGAAAGCTGGAAAGCTTCCGAAACGTCGGGAACTAAAATGAGATAATATACGCGATATAATCCGTTAAATTGTTTTATTTCAATGAGCTATACATAGTGTTAAATTAAAAGGGATACTTTCGTCGTGTAGGTTAACAGCGTTAACAAAAGAGATGTATTTGAATTAATCTTTGAATCCTATCCCATTAGATTTTTTAATAATTATTTTATTGCAATATAAATAAATAAAATTGATTTATTGATTTTCCTAAAAACATACGTGTTTATGAAATAGATCTTTTTTTAAGTATGCAAGATACCTGTTTTAAGAGACATCGCTCTTCCTTATGCAAGTAGCTTACTAAAAGTGTTAACCACTATTAAATTTATTTATAATAAAAAATTTTTTTTAAATAGTTTTAAAACTAATATATAAAGAGAAGTTAATTGAACATGTAATGGACATTATGTAGATTTTTTTTCTCAATCAATACCTAGTTATGTGTACGACATGTAACATATAGGTATCTGTTTTGTCCAAAATATTGAGTTTGTAATGTCGCTTGTAACATTTTGTGTGTACACCACGAGCTATTCGACCCACATCTTGAAAATTAGCGACGCGCCATAAAAGCTCAAAATAACACTTATTATGGTTAGGGTGGCACCCTTGGACTTGTTAAGTTTAAAAGTTGGACATTTTGAATTTAAACGGTCAATGTATTAATAGTTTAGACATGTCAGAATGCTGAATGTACGCTTTTAACATTGTATTGATTACGATTTGGGCAATTCGCTAAAAGTATTACACAACACAATGTGTACATAAATTGCGTTGCTCATAAAAATATGATATTGTAATTTGTAACAGATTTCAAAGAGCAATTAATAACAGATGGTAGGTGATAGGCCTCTAACTGCTAGAAAGCTGTGTCTTCCGGAAAATCTTTGAAAGTATTCACCTATTCAACGTTCAAGTACTGTTGCATATCTAAATACCTAGATTCATACTTATGTATAATAATAATAAACTTTTATTTTCAGATGTCATCGCTTGTTAGTAAAAACTTAAGAGCAAATTTAGTTAGAATTTTTATTTATTTTTATTATTAAAGTAAATGGAAGATGACAATTATGTACCTTAAAACATTTTGCAATAAATATTTAATTCCGAATAATGTAAATTTAAATTAAATTATTATTATGACATCATATATTTTTTTGGATGAAATTGCTTTTATGATATGCTTACTTATGTATTTATAGAACCTTTGTTCATGTATGTACATGGTTGCCAGATCTTAATACCGAGAAGCCGGACAGACCAGCCAGTTCACAACATTTGGGTAAAAAAGCCGGACACCCTCATTTTTTTTTAGTATAACACGACAATTCTTTTAAAAAGTAAAACAAGGCTTTTTATCATTCACCATAAAATCTTTTTAAATTTTATATATAAAGGTCAAATTTAAAAAGCCTAACGAAAGCCGGACAGGCTGGCATCTTCTGATTTAGCCGGACATGCAACTAAAAAGCCTGACTGTGTCCGGCTTTATCCGGACGCCTGCATGGCAACCCTATATGTACTTAGATAAATCGTCTAAAATTTCCATCACATTCACATTATTAATGTCAAGAAGTGCTATATCGTATTCATATCGCTTTGTAGCTCCTATAAAGTTTATTTAAACCCTACTTGTTATTATTGTTACCTATAGCAGTCCTGCTTTTATTGACAATGTTTTTATTACAAAATTTTGTTACATTACCCCCCTAGGCTACTTAAAAACTAACAAGCAAGCAAGTGGTAGAGGCGTGTGGGTGTGAAGACAATGTTCTATCGTCATGCTTTGAAGTTTTGTTGATAAAAGGGTTATCATCATTTACGTCGTTTGTGCAATATAGTTAATGTCAAAAGCATTGGCACAGACGAAAGAACATCTCGCGAGTTCGATAGTCCGATGACACTGTAGCAATTGCCGGAAGGAAGTGGAGATATCATCTAGGAAGGAGTTGAAGAGATAAGAGGAGGCATATGCCCAATACTGGTCGGAAAGATAACAAATATATAATAAAAAAATACCTATTAATTGACCTAACTCACAATTCTGTTGGTTCTTGGCCCAGATTCCATACAAAGTTGCCCAAGGTCTTTCGTGATTAGTAGATACCTATGCAACCAATTACAAATCCATACTATTAAAAAGTAAATATTAAATATCTGTACATTAGATTTAAAAAAAAAACTATTGTAAGGGACTATTTGGAGGTCACTCAAGAACTTTTTAATTTTATTTTTATAGGTATGTTTGAATACTGCACGGCTGAACGGATTTTAACTATTTTTGGTACACGGCTAGCTAGGTATCTCCAGTTGGATATAGGCTACTCTTTACCCGACTACGCAGAAGAAAAAAGAGGGGTTATGACTTTTTCTCTTCCGCGGACGAAGTTGCGGGCGCCTACTATACTCTGATTTTTAATTCAAGACCAAAATCTGACAGTTCTCATCTTGAATATTTCATCAAATAAACATTATTTCATAAAAATCTGAATGAGAAATCGTGCAACCAGTAATATTAGGGTGAGTTTTAGTGATAAAAATACTAACCTTAAACCAGTATGCAGTGATCACTGCGAAAGTGCACCCGTTGAAGTAAAATTTTGGTCTTGAATTAAAAATCAGAGTATAGTGTACAATAAAATTCCGATTGAGTTCTCTCGTTTTCCAATCAGCACTTAGGTTTGTCTACTGCCACTACAGATTTTTTTATTTTAATTACAGTAATGCAGGCTTCGTTACAATACCCCCCTGGGTGCCAGACGCGAGGCTCCAACAATGCGCTCCTGCGCAGGGCCGACACGTGCGTGCGCAGCTGCCGCCCGCAGCGAAATTCCACATCAGACGCATAAAGTTGTATCTCGCTGGAGAACAGCTTCACATACGCCATTCTGTGCGACAGTTGTTTTAAGGAAATGGCTAAAAAATGTAAAGTAACGAAGCTTTTGAGATTTTATAAGTGTTTCGATCCCATTCATACTTTAAGTTGTTTGCATGTAGAAATAGTAGATTGTTTGACAAGGGCCTAAAATAAGCCATTATGACACGAAGTGATTATGTGGACGAGCCCACGAAGTGAGCGAGGACAAATATGTCTGAGTGTCATAATGGCTTTTAGCCACGTCACGTCATGTCCACGCCAAAAACATAACACTAAAATTGTATATTTCATGAAAAATAAAAAGTACAGTTTGAGCAATTCTTTATAGTTAAATTGACAGCTTATATATTTTTTTAAACTAATAATGGCCATAGACAATTTTGACTTTTTAATGTGAAGGACTGCAATACGATCAGAAATTTTGGCCAATCTGATGAGGTTGGTTTGTTTGTTTTTAATTAATCGTAAGAAGTATGTAGCTGGCAGCAAGTTTTTTTTTTCAGTTATATAGAAATTTGTTTGGGATTATATGGCTTTCTTTTAAACCCTAGGGGCTAAATGTACTATTTTAGTCTCGCTTCGCCAAGCTAATATGACCTACTTTTGAGCAGGAGAAGTGAAAAATCTATTTATATTATCTAGCAATGTATAATGATAGGGTGAAACAAGATAAAGTTTTTAGTTTTAATTCGCTGACCTTACTTATATAAACTTACTTTGCTTACTATATTATAATTTGTAAATACATATTTGCATTTAATAATAACAACACTTTTATATCACTTTTACTCTTTCTTTTATTTATTAGTTTTTTTAAGCAACCCTAGAAAAGGGTTCCTATGAATGAATGGAGAACCTCCTCTTTTTTTAAAGCCGGTTAGAAAATAGTACCTATTGGTAACAATTACAATAACTTCGCTTCATTATAATGATTAATATTTAACAAACATAAAATTTTCTTCTGTTTCCGCGATTATTACTCATTGAAATAAAACAATTTAACGGATTATATCCTCCCGTCCTCATGGTCCTCCCGTGACCATGGAAAGCTGGAAAGCTTCCGAAACGTCGGGAACTAAAATGAGATAATATACGCGATATAATCCGTTAAATTGTTTTATTTCAATAAACATAAAATTGAAAATCATATTAATAAAGAAATGTATTTTTTCCTAAGAATACTATGGTTCAGACGAGGCCGTAGAAAAAACTTTAAAAGCATTATAAAGTTTTTTCTCTACATATTGAAACTAATAAAAAAATCGTTTTTAGGGTTCCGTACCCAAAGGGTAAAACGGGACCGGATTTCGCCGTCCGTCTGACTGTCTGTCTGTCTGTCTGACACCAGGCTGTATGGCTGTATACGTTCTATTATAATATAGATGAATATTTATTTTATATAAAATAATGTAATATTAGACTTTCCTTTTGCCTGAAACACAGGGGGAACCCTAGTTCAGGATATATAAAAATCTGAATTTAATTGTGTATTATGGAATTTAGCCTCTAACTAACTCTCTGTATATTATGTATGTGTATCTCATGAACCGTGATAGCAAGACAGTTGAAATTTTCACAGATGATGTATTTCTATTGCCGCTATAACAACAAATACTATTATAACAAAAACAGCATAATTTTGTCTGTCCGTCTAAATCATAACCAATTTAACATGATCGAGCACCGCCTACATTTTGCTTAGGAGTAGGGCTCTGCTAACACTGGATTCCCATAAATATGGTCATTTGTAGCGTATATTTTGTTCAGAACCCTCGGTGCGCGAGTCCGACTCGCACTTTACCCGTTTTTTTATACTACGCACAACGGAAGCTCAGATACAAATGCAACGTCAAAACCATAATCACTTTCCCCTCCCCTGTGTTACGCAATTGCATACAAAGAGGACCCTCTCGTAGAACAAAGAACTAGGGAGAACCCGAGTGGGCACAAGTAGGGACTATCTGGAGTACAAAAGGGTATTACGACCCCTTTTTTGTTTGACGACGAACAAAGTAATATATACTACTGTAAGATAATATACAGTAATGTAAGGTGGGCACCTTCGTCAGCGGTGAAAAAAAAACCACAATCCTCTTTTTTTTAATTTTAAAATTAACTATCTGTGGATACCCACTGCCCAGCTACCAAGAATAGTGCACATGTTGCGCAAGCACTTCTTTAGTAAGCTTCAAGATTAGCTCTCTCTCTCGGTATGATGTTTTTAACTAGGTACATAAAGCAATATGTATGTAGAAATATTCTATTGTGTATTTGTGTAAGTTTATGTGCGTATATATCATAAGTATATCTGTGTATTATATTTCTCTTCAATTGTCTCAGTTTACAGGCCCTGCACCCATATAACTGTTTCTGTTTAACCCAATGGTTGACTGGTAGAGAATGCCTTTTGGCATTAAGTCCGCCATTTGTACATTTTTTAATTGTGCAATAAAGTTTAAATAAATAAATAAATAGTTGAAAGCCGTTTAGCCGTTTTGGCGTTCTGAAGCCACAATGACACAGAAAAATACAAAAAAATTAAAAATATAATAATTAGATCCAGTGACCTTCAATTAGTCCGTAACACTTATTTTATTTTCTTTCGTTGTGTGTCGTTTTCGTTGATTTAATTCCTTTTTTGTATTCGTTATGTGTTCGTCCCGTCACTGATATTATTATTAGTTTTAGTTTTAGTTAGTTAAGCTTATTTTTAATTATTTTTTGGGCACCACTGAAATTCAGCGCCACGGCTTGCTGTGGCATCATGCTGAGTGGTGTCCATTTTTAGCGTCATTTGTTATTTAATTTTACATAACTCTACACAAGCGCTAAAATGAAGATTTTTTCTTTCTTACTTTCTTTCTTTCTTTCTATTGAAAATGTCTTCAATATACAGACATTTCATTTTTACAACTTTATAATAATTGACTAAAACTAGAAGGTGCCGGAATTTAGTCAGCGGAGGAGAAAAAAATATAACCCTCTTTTTTTCTTGAGCGTATACGGATAAAAGTATAGTATCCATATTTAAAATTATAAACGTGAAAGTGTGTCTGTCGGTCTGTCTTGGTACGGAGATAGTTTGAGTCCCGGGGAAGGACATAGGCTACTTTTTATCCCGGAAAAATACCCTTATCCGCGATAAACGAATTTAAGCAGTCGCGGGCAGAAGCCACGCTTGCCAAGTTGAATAATTGTAAAAATACTGGGTAGCCGTTTTGACGTGATGAAGCCACATCGGCACACAGAGACATAGTCAAAAGTCAAAGCCAAACATTTTATTAGCTTTAAGTACATGTACTTACATGCAAATACAATTTTACAATTGACAATTTATTATAGATTTATAAATATTGCAATAGCACAATGTTATTTCCTTACTATACTAAGAATTATGTTTTAATTGTCCAGTGCATTAGCAAAAAATTCATTGATTGAGTAGAATGGTCTGTTTATAAAATACTCTTTGATTTTTTTATCAAAAGCTCTAAAGTTACTACATTCCTTTATGTCATCATTTAGCTTATTAAACACTTTAATAACAATGTTATTAAAACTATTACTAAAATGAGTATATAGAGATTTAGTTAGAGTTTTTTATTTTTTATTTCTTAGATTAAAGTTATGGAATTGCGAGGCTGTTGGATACCTATCCTTATTCCCAAAAACATAAATACACAGGCGATACAGATATAGTAACGTTATAGTTAAAATATTATTATCTACAAACATGTTTCTATGTGCACTGGAGCATTAGCAAAAAATTCATTGATTGAGTAGAATGGTCTGTTTATAAAATACTCTTTGATTTTTTTATCAAAAGCTCTAAAGTACTACATTCCTTTATGTCATCATTTAGCTTATTAAACACTTTAATAGCAATGTTATTAAAACTATTACTAAAATGAGTATAATGAGATTTAGTTAGTTTTTTTTTTTCTTAGATTAAAGTTATGGAATTGCGAGGCTGTTGGATACCTATCCTTATTCTCAAAAACATAAATACACAGGCGATACAGATATAGTGACGTAATAGTTAAAATATTATTATCTACAAACATGTTTCTATGTGTAACTGGTATGCCATAACTACAAAAAACCCAAAAAAAGAAAAATAGATACGGTGACCATATCGCTAGTTTTTTTTTTATATGTCCTTATATAATGTTTAGGTCAGACATTTCATTTTTACAACTTTATAGTAGTATAGATTGCATCTGTTGGATGTTTTTGAAAGTAGTTGGTGAACGGTGTGTCGCGAATGTTTGAGGTACTGTGAGGCAATGGATAGTTGTAATTTTTCTGTAATTTTTTTTTTGTAATTCACAGTGAATCGCACCCTTGCTATCGTGTCCATACGCCCCAAAGTTTCCCCATTCACAAATCTATTGTTAAAAAATATACCTACATCAACAATATGTAAACATATACCCTAATCATGTTTATTACCCGTCACACCGTTCTCCATATGCCTCCCGGTCCCGAGGGTGTTCCAAAACATCACTAAATACTTGTACGAAATTAGTCTCACGTCAAACTCATTGTGCCTAAACTGAGCTTACTATTTTTGGGCTCGTAAATTATAAAGTCAAAGCGTAAAATGCCCTGTCTGTTGTCTGTGGGGTAATTATTGTTAAGCTTTCCTGATTGATTAGTAATAAATTAATTTTACTACCCCTTTGCGAAGGAAACCGGCACTTTCCAGCAAAAGAACGAAAATAATCACTAGACGGAGGAGAAAAAGTCATAACCCTTCTTCAACGCTGTCGGATAAATAGTATCCTATAATCATCTGTGGAGGCCCAGCTACGCGTGTATTCAAAATAGTTGAAATCCGTTTTGGCGTGATGAAGCCACAACGACACATTAAAAAAAAAAATACCTTAAAATAGTCCGTTAAAATCTATTTTTCTTAAATATCTTCAATGTACACACATATCAATTTTACAACTTCATAATAGTATACTTTATAACTTTATTTTCATTCAGAAATATTATGAAATACAAAGTTATTTCTGCTACTGGGTGAAGAAGTTTATTAAAAACTAGAAGGCGCCGGCAAGTTCATTCGCGGAGGCGAAAAAGTCACAACCCCTCTTTTATCTTTAGCATAGTCGGGTTAAAAGTATCCTATAACCACCAGGAGATACCCAGCTACCCGTGTACAAAAAAAAGGTTGAAATCCGTTTAGCCGATTTGGCTTGATGAAGCCACAACAACACATACAAACATTTTATTTTTACTACTTTATTATAATAGTATAGTTAACTAAACGCTAATCCAGAAAATACAGGAATAAACGAATACATAACCATCATCATCAGCAAGCTAAATCTAGGTGTATAAAAAATTGTAATAATTGGAATGTTAGTTTTTGTTTTATTGAAGGGCATGTCCTGATTATTATTATACAAGCATGGTCACATGGTTTTGTTTCGGTAATTTGTTCGACATTGACTACTATTGTACCCAGTTATTTTTTTTATTAGTGTGAGAATAGCAATAAAAGATATACGCTATTGTTATGAATAATTATTTTTGTCAATTACTGACGGTAAAATAAATTAACAATTAAGTAATTAATAAAAAAACGTGACTAAGCACAGGCAATATTTACGTCAAAAGTTAAGTCACAAAATTAATGGGAAAATATGGAATCGTTAAAATTTTGTTCCAAGGAAGGATTCCCAGTAGCAATATATATAAACAATTTAAGGAAAATACTTGTTTAAAGGTAAATGGATACTTTTAAGTAATTAAATAATGAAAACCAAACAAATGTTCGAATTGTCTATTGCGCGGGTTTTGCCGGATAACGAAGACATCAACACTTAAAGGGGGTTAAAAATAATTTCCGGCTTTAACAATGGAAAAAATAACCAATTTATCCTTAAAACAATTAGTAACAAAACAATACAACAATTGAAGCCAGTTCCAAAGAGTAACAAGACAGTTTCCATTTATTCAATGTTGAACCTTACTATTTTTTTTGAGGTTACATTTTGCAGTGTATTAAAGTGAGATGTCATGCGTTTTGACATTAGGTTGGCTGTAGGGTTAGAGTGGGAAGAACCACACGTGTTTTTTTTAATTATCCTAGGCTATGCCGTTAATGTGACAGCCGATAAATTTTTGGAAACAATAAAATTAATTCCTTTGTGGGAAAAGTAAATATTGCGAGGGGAGATATTGTCAGATATGTTTTGAGTGTTGAGTAAATGTGTACGAGGGTAAATAATTGACGGCTTTCATATTTTTGATGTGTTCGTACCTTTACAGAAAAGTTTTTTTTTTAGGAAATACCTATTAGTTTCATTTTGGTTATAAATGGATTATAGCTCCGTTGTTTTTTCCGCTGTGGCTAGATATGACAATTAATTGTCCACACATGCACATATTTTCAAGCAGTTTCCACAAGAAATACGCAAGCAAATACAACAAACCACCACCAGACAGTATAATCCTCGACACGTGTTTCTCCTCTCTACGAGGCATCATCAGGAGATGCTGGAGATGTTGACGGTCCCATCCACTTCTCTAGTGAATTATTAGATTATTAGTATTTTTTTGTGGGAACTGCATGAGTGAAGTGTGAGCACAATTTACTGTCACATATAACCAAGACACTATTTCGCGAAAAAGGAATATGAAATTGCCTAAAGTACCGCCGAATCTAACATTTTTTTTGTATTGTATGGTAATCAGCTGTGTTAAGTATTTAAAAAGTTTAAAATATGTATTTGCATAGGCAAGGTCTGAATGTTAGTTGAATGTCACTTAATGGAATAATGGCTTATGTGTGGTGACAACTGCATTGAGAATCTCCATTTTGAGTCGCGTCAAAAGTACAAGTGAAGGTTTTACAAAAATGATCGAAACCACTTTCTTAAACCGCAGGCCTCAACGGTTAAAACTGGTCTCCAAGCCAAAATTCGATACTTCGTACCTCTCTCTCTGTCAACCCTAAGTCTCCTAAAGTGTGAAGAAGACGCATGATAGTTTTCCAAGTCGATGTCCGGTAGATCCGGTTTGTAGGAACAGGCAAAACAGCTGATCAACCTGTTATATGTATGTCGGTTATTATGTATAAGGCTGGTTAACTGACCTTTCGGACGTTATATTTTGGTCATATCTATTTTAATGGGAGGCGTTATGATGCGTTAGGATGGAATGTGATCGGTGAAAAATTGTCGAGATTTTCGCCTGGTTTTTTAAATAAACTTTAAATAATTCGAATAGCAGCGCAGCGTGGCAAGGACACCCGCAAGGTGGTGGGACGACCGTGTTAGGGTTGCGGGGACTCGCCGGATGCGGGTCGCCTCTATCCGGCCCATCTGAAAATCTATTGAGGAGGCCTGTGTCCAGCAGTGGACGTCCTATGGCTGAAATAATGATGGCGATGAAATGTGTTAATTTTAAGCTGTCTTTGAATGAATGTCGAGACACACTGAAATGAGACGCCGGCCTAAATTCGAATAGACACGACTGGATGGATACCACCAAGAAGGAGAATTGCAATAGGGATGATAAACGGGCTGTCAATTATTTTAACTCAGGTGTCACAATCACGTTTATCATATATTATGTCAATAAAATGGTTTATTGTCTTACCTAAACTCTAATGAACTCAGACAGTTAACGCATAGCCTAAAACCATTTATTCTTTACTATTTAATGTTGTAATTTAACTAAGACCTGTCGTCATGTATAGATCGGAATGTTGGGCCGCAAAGGTGACGGATGAAAGGAGATTGCATGTTACGGAGATGAGAATGTTGAGATGGATGAGTGACGTGACGAGAATGGGTCGGATACGGAATGAGTATATAAGAGATAGCCTGAAAATTGCATCCCTCGCCTACGGTGTTATGGACATGTTATGTGACGGGATAAAAGTGATGCGACAAGGGTATTAGATATGCATGTGGAAGGATGTAAGAGAAGGGGTAGACCAAGGGAAAGGTGGATGGATCGCGTTAGAGACGACATGAACAGGAAGGATGAGTGATGAGATGACGGGTGATAGAGAGGTATGGAAGAAAAAAACACGCTGCGCCGACCGTAAGTAAACGGGATAAAGACACGAAGGTAGAAGATGATGATGAAATAAATGCAATAAGTCACAGTGTATGTTAACCAACGAAAGAAAGAGGGGCTTTGTATAAATTTGATCTGTATCTGTGTGTCTGTCTGTGGCATCATAGGCCCTAAACGGGTGATGCCCGATTTTAATGTAGTTTTTCGGGTTCCGTACGCAAAGGGTAAACCGGACCCTAATGCTAAGACTTCGCCGTCCGTCTGTCTGTCACCAGGCTGTTTCTCATGATCCGTGATAGCTAGACAGTTGAAATTTTCACAGATGATGTATTTCTGTTGCCGCTATAACAACAAATACTAAAAACAGTATAATTTTATATCTGTCTATCTATATCAGTAATCAATATAAAATGATCGAGCACCGCGTACATTTTGCTTTGGAGTAGGGCTCTGCTAAAACACAGGAACTTCATAGATACAGCCTTTTGTAGCGTGTATTTTGTACGGATCCCTCAGTGCGCGAGTCCGACTCGCACTTGGCCGGTTATTTTGTCTTAAAAATAAACCACAACTGAACAAAAATAAGTAGCAAAGCAACATAGCACCGGATCCAACCGTCATCAAACTAATGCGACACAACTACTCCACCTGACGGGCCACGAAAAATACAAAAGGATCCATTGCCGGCCTCTGGACCTCCGCGGGATAATAGGCCTTAATTGGACTAGAGATTAGCCGCAGATAAAATTCTTACGATTGTTGACAAAGGTCTTTTGAATATAAGGTTATAATCAAATTCATGTTTTACATGTTTGAATGGATGTTTGAACTTTGTAAGAAATTCCGATGTATCCGTGCGCGTTTTGGGTGGTATTTAATCATATTTATACTTCGCTTCTTAGCCAAGATAATATCATCTCAATATTCTCTATAAGATCTCAATATTCCTGATACACACACCTATAGAGTAGTAAAACAACTGCTTCACAAATGGCTTCTTCTCTTCTTTAAAAATGGCTTCTTTTACCATCGTAATCGATAAGTACCTACCGTAAACCATCCATCTATATTATCACGAAACAATAAAACGGGGCTTAATCGCGTATAAATATGATTTATTTAATTACCTTTCGTTGGTAATTCTTCAACGTTTCGGACGGCGCGTTACGTCCATGGTCTCGAAGGAAAAGTTGGTTGTGTTATTATAATGACTGAAAATCGTATTAGTATCAATATAGATGTTTTATCCATCTATTTTTTTTTTCATTCTATTTTTAAGAGTTTGACTCTTGTCGGTGCAGTTCCTTCCACTCCTGTCTTCTCAGTGCAAGATCTTTAACTTCTTGGTACGTCACGACACCTACCGTTCCCTTTATCTGGTCTGTATAACTGACTAGTTTCTGCCCGCGACTTCGTCCGCCTAAAATTCGTTTATCGCGGATAAGGGTATTTTTCCGGGATAAAAAGTAGCCTATGTCCTACCCCGGGACTCAAACTATCTCCATACCAAATTTCATCCAATTCGGTTCAGCGGTTTAAGCGTGAAGAGGTAACAGACAGACAGACAGACAGACAGACAGACAGACAGCCAGACACACTTTCGCATTTATAATATTAGTATGGATATGGATTAGTATATATAGTATGGAGTCTTGGCCTTCCTCTTCCTCTCTTTCCCTCAACTTTTCCTTCTATTATCTTTCTATAGTTGACCAGAAAGTTTCTTGATCGTGTAGTGTTCCGTACATTACGCACCAGGGCGCTATAATTGACCGAGCGAACAAAGCGAGCGAAGCGTTTCCGTTTTAGCTTCGGCAAAAATGATTTTCTAAGTCCGTCTGTGCGGCTGTCCTCTTCTGCAGGTCGCATTTCTCAACCGATTCCCGTGAAATTTTGTGAGCAGGAGGGATATCTAAGAATTTCGAAATTCGAAGTTGGTAACGTGCCATCCCTCTCGCTCTCATGTTATACCGATTTTCAGAGTAGCCCCTCAGGTTCGATATTCATATTTTTTTGTCGATTCAGTTTTAGTGTTTTTTCAAAATGATGGAGATATGGGTGCTGAAAAACTCGCGAGGGCTACAGATCACAGAGCTACTAGTAAATAAATGTCTCACACCTCCGGTATTTGTCGCACGAACGGGAGGCGAGGTCACAAACCCGCGAGAAGATTCATTATCACAGAAGCAGATTTTTCGGCACGCGTAGCGGGTGGTAAATGTTATCACGGCTCGGAGCTTGCTTTGCTACTTACAGTAAATTTTAGCTATGTTACGAACCAGTGTGACGTCGGCAAACTTAGTTGCTTACATTGTTTTCGATGTTTTCCTTAAACAGTAACAATGTTTTCAACTTAGACGGGGGTACAAATACAATGACTTATTTCCTTACAACGTTATAAAATAGAAACTCGGCGTTGCACGCTATAAGAGCAAACGAAGATGTGTATGTAGATAGGCAACTATACATAAACACGTGACAAGCAAAAGGCGACGTAAAGGAAATAAGCAAATCGAAGAACCGATGGCCGTTGCGGCAGGAAGGTTCTCGAGTGGAGACCACGTACCAGCAAGCGCAGCGTGGAGGCCACCTGCAAGGTGGTCGGACGACCTGGTTAGGGTTGCGGGGACTCGCTGGATGCGGGTCGCCTCTATCCGGCCCATGTGGAAATCTATTGAAGAGGCCTGTGTCCAGCAGTGGACGCTATAGCTGAAATGATGATGATGATGAAATGTGTTAATTTTAAGCTGTCTTATACTATCTATCTCTCTATCAGCCACGGACGTCCTCTGCGGTACATAGGTCTCCCCTATAGCTCGCCATAGAGTGCGATCCTGTGCCGACTCGTCGGGGGCCGATCCACGCTGCGCTTTCCTATGCGTGGTCGCCACTCCAGGACTTTACTGCACCAACGGCCATCCGTTCTCAGGGCTACATGGCCCACCCATTTCCACTTCAACCATGCAATGCTGCGAGCTATGTCGGTTACTTTGGTTTTTCTGTGGATATCCTCATTTAATTTTATCACGCAGAGAAACTCCGAGTATAGCCCTCCTCATTGCACCTTCGATTGCGTCTTATATCTATATAGCACCTGACACTGACAGTTGACTGGACTGCTTTGTCGGTCGATGGTCGCTGTCGGCTGCGTTAAGGATAGTGACATCTGAAATGTTCGTGCATGCAGCTCCCCGTACCGCCACATATGGTCTCACCCCACCGGAAGATCAGCGCTGGCTCACGAGCCAGCATTATGCTGAGGTGGGACCATTTCGGGGCATAGCTTTACAGTTTTTTTTTTGTATGTAATTTGTTTTCTTTTTTTTTTGTCTGGCATATGCTATGCTACGGAATAAATTTATTTTTTGTCTTTCTTTCTTTCTTCTTTCAAATAGGTCAAAATTCTGTATCATGTTAATCACTTTTACGGTCTTGACGCCTTACAGTCTGGTGTGGCAGGCAGCGCCATCGAACAAAGGTATGTCAAAGACAAAAACGGCACCTGAGTAGTGGGCCTATACAATACAAGTAAGATGCGTGCGCGCATATAATAAGCGGTATTTTAATTACCCGTCATTATGTACAATTTCCTCGTCAAAGCCACCATTGACAGTCTTGTTTTTTCTTGCCTGTTATGTTTTCCGTGAGTTTACTATACTTTACACCTTCTTTAGCAAACCATTATTGTAATTATGAAATAAAACACGTCATAAATATGTTACATCGTACCTTAAACGGCTTTAAAGGATGGAAGCCGTCTTTGAACTTACCTGTGAACAAAAAATATCAATATAAAATACGCTAATTTGCAACGTTTATAGTATGGGTTGGCAAGAATTTGCTCGTAGAACCGATGGCCACTGGGGCAGAAAAGTTCTCGAGCGGGAACCGCGTACAGGACGACGTAGCGTGAGAAGGCTCCGAACAAAATGAACAGATGACCTGGTGAAGATCGCGGGAAACCGTTGGATGAGGGCTGCGCACGAGCAACTGTTATCGAGATTGGAGATCCTTGGAAGGCCTTTGTTCAGCAGTGGGCGTCCTTGGGTTGATATGATGATGATGATGGAGAACCCTAGAATATCTGATCGGAAGATGACGAGGTTCCAGCAGCCATCGAAAAGGTGGCTACTACAAACTCTACGGAATGTTCTAGTGTCTACCCCAGTGGCGGGGCCAACGAGATTCTTTTGCTCAGTCTCCCACACCTTAAGCCGTGTTATGTTCACTATAGTCTTTTAATAATGGATTGTAGTTCCTTTGCTATTCCGCGAAATACTGTCTTAGTTAGATGTGACAATAAATTGTGCTCACATGCAAATAATAATGTCGTAATCGTTTAATGATTATGAGGATTATACGTCTGGTGGTGGTTTGTTGTATTTGCATGCGTATTTTTTTGTGGAAACTGCATGAAAATATGCGCATCCGAGCTCAATTTATTGTCACATCTAACTAAGACACTATTATATATATATTATTAAATATGGAATCCCGCTAAGTAACGCCTGAATCTATCAATTAAAAAAAGACTAGGTAAACCGCAGATTTTTTTCTCATGTGCCCTAATAAAGACAAATAAAAATAAGGGTCCAATGTGGGAGAAAATGGGTGACAGACGTTCTTAACCTTATCTGCCTATTCCCGTCCGTTTCCCTTGCCGCGGGGCCCGCAGGCGAGGTCTCGATGAAACGGTCGGCGTATAACAGATTCTAGCCTCCAACTCACTAGATGCTTGGCATACCCAAAATAATTAGTATGGACTAGTATGGATTTAGATTTTTTTTGTTTTGTTTTAAAGGAGGTGCCCCCAAATTGGTTCCTTATAATTTTAGTGAAGATCTGATGATGGAATCTATGAGGAATTGAAGGAACTCCTCAAATATTGTAGGCATACTTACATATGGCGATTTTGGTATTATAAGAAACATAATAAGCATTTGCATTCAGAAAATGTACATTGGTGAAGGAGAACTGATGAAGAAGACCACAAAAGGCCACATGAACTCCTCAACGATAACTACGATAAGTGATTTACGGATGGCGACGAGATATGCGATTCTTCCGGTGTTGCACACATCCATGACGATGATTACTTTCCATCAGGTGGCTCGTCTGCCCGTTTGCGAATTATTACATTAAAAAAAAAACAGATTCCAGTCTCCAATGATAACATGCAGTTCCATTGAAATATCTGTTGTGTTGAGTAATACAGTTTCTAAGATTACACAAATCAAGACCATGACAGTGGCATAACGTTTGGCCTTGCGTCTTGAATTACACGAGAACTTGACATTAAAGTCATGTCATTGTTGCATATTATACAAGGTCTCGTCAGTGATGGTTTCGGTCGTGTGATTTGATTGGGAGTCCACTCGCACTTGGCCGGTTTTTAGGGTTCCGTAGCCAAAATCTCAAAAACGCAACCTTTATACTTGTAGTCGTCATTTCCGTCCGTGCGTCCGTCCATATGTCACAGGCATTTTACTCAAAAACCAAAAGATAGACGAGTAATCGAAACTGATATATTATAGCATATTTCAACAGTTTTACAGACAGACAGATTGAATGAACATCTTCGGAAATAATCGCTCTGAAAGTAGCATAAATTGTGCCCCCCCCCCCCCTCTATTTTCTAGACCGCATGTCTAAAAATTTGAAAAAAAAATACAAAGGTAAAGTAGTGCATTTCTTTGTAGTTACGGCTATAGAATCGTACACTGAGCATGGTCCGACATGGTCTTCGTAGGTTTTTCATTTTATATGGGTGCCCAAGCCCAAAATAAGTGTCGCGAAATAACTTTTAGCTACCGTAATGTTTAGTTTCGGGCTTAAATTTCATCATAGTTTATAATTTATTTTAGGTGCCATTGTTTTGTGAGCTATACTAAATATGCAGCTGTTTTTACGAAGTCTCTTCCTGTATAGACAGAAACTATAGTCTTTAATGGGAAGACCACTAAAAAAACATAAATGCGTCACTTATAACGATTTTGTTGCCTTTAACAGATACTCTCTATCATATACAACTGACCCATAGACCGTAACATAAATTAGAAGTCCGACATGACCCCCAACTGTCATTTTCAAATCCAAATAGCACATCAGCTGACCGCTATCTTGCCAAGACCCGAGTTAAAAAAGCTTATGTCCTTCTGAATTTAAAGCCATTACGTCTATTCAGATACAAGCACAGTCTTTACATAGAAAGGCTTATGTATATTGAAATGTAAGTGGACTTTGGTCGTTTCAGGCGCAAATGCGCATTGTGTGCATCTGTCATGCGCTCGCGCAGCTGAGGGTGGCTGAAGGGCGTTCCTTTTGTTATCCTACGGTTGGTCCAAATGTTACGGTTTCGAAATGGTGTTAATGAGTTCCAGGAACGATCGTTATAATTACTGTTGATATTTGCAACGGTGGTTTACGTTTAAAATTGGCGCGAAATTCTCATGCCACGGATGAAAGTAAGATTGTAAGAATCAAAGATGTGAAGATTCCGAAACAATCTTGAATTAGAGGCATTCAATATGTTAATTTTAAGTTGTCTTATACTATTTCTATGAAACACAATTTTTTGTGTTTCTTAGGTTTTCATACCAGCGAACCAATTCTTATCTCTTGGTTTGACCGTAACTGATTTACTAGCAATTACCTCGTTTATTAAACAATTACACGTTTTATAACTATTGCTTAATTTACCGGATATTGGACATTAGCTGTTCTTTCCGGTCGGCCAACCATTCCAATCCGTTATGGTTAACACGGATACCGTTAATTGGCATTATCTTAAATAATCTCATTAAATACGTATCAATTAAAAAACTTTTGTCAGTTTATTCAATTAGAAACGAATATTTTTGTGTTAACGCGAGACGGCCATTTTATAACCCCTAGCGAAATTAAGAAAAAAATAAAACTGACAAAAAAAAAGTAACTGCGTAATTTAGTTTCTCCAATTTACTTACAAGTAACCGTTTTTCTACTCAATCTATACAGTATATATAATAAAATTGATATTTTGGAGTCAGTGCCATCGTGTCACACACAACTGATCGTCAATTTTTAATATTTTACCTTTAA
This sequence comes from Hedya salicella, assembly GCA_905404275.2. NCBI lineage: Eukaryota > Metazoa > Arthropoda > Insecta > Lepidoptera > Tortricidae > Hedya > Hedya salicella. Next base: position 2,689,596 of record FR990104.1, read on the forward strand.
GATATGCCCAGATCTGACGGTAGAATTACTAAATTATTAAATCAGAAAAAACACTCTCTCTCTCCAAACGCAGATACCAATAGTATTAGTATGGAACCGACCGAGGAGATAATCATGAGATACCTACGAGTAGGTACATTATACTTAGGTATACCTTCCATAACTAATAGATTCTGGATAGAAACTAATTTGAGTCCTTTATCGAACCCCTTTGACAACAAAATTACAGTTGACATTAAAAAGTCAAACAGCCCAATTTGAGGTCTAATCCCACCAATTACCAACACCTTTTTGAAAAAGTCTTTTTGTAAAAAGTTTAATAACCGGCATTATGATTGTCAGCCTGTGTCATCAGAAAAAAAACTTCAAATTTCCGTTAACCTCATTTGACTATACTATTTAATTGCAAGACCGTTCTTAATGCATGATAATAACGTTCGAAATTCAAATGTAGATTATAACTAAATACGATTTTACGACAGTCATTTGAAATTAAAAAGTTACGGCGCCAACGGTCACTAGGGACGTGCCTTAGCTCGATTATGATTACGTAGATTTACTCAACTGTCAAACGAATTAGTCGACTAACGATTATTCAACTTTAACTCAATTAACCAACCATTTGAATAAGACTCTTAACTGTATTGGACTACGGTCCTTGTCACGAACAGCCCATAGTTTAAAGAGTTTAAGCCACAAACCACGCTGTCAGCGTAATTAGTCCGGTTAGCGTTTAAAAAGAAAAGCTCAAACAATAATGTTTAAAAATAGAATGTAATTGTGGTCGTTCATGTTTTTTTACGGGCGAGTTTTATCGAAATGTCAACTGTCGTCGATAATTTGTATTGTGGAGATTATCGTCGAAGGATTATTTTGTTGAGTTTGATTGATTTACTATCGAATAAGTGACTTGTAAATTTAGTTTCTTGTTGTTTTTTTACCATAAACGAAGTACAAATAAAATAGTTCATGATTTTTATTAATATAAACTTATTTCTGCTTTAGTAAAAACTTTATTGTTTTTAACTTAAACGAAAGAGTGATTAATTTCGTTTCAATTGAAAGACGTTAAATAAAGCGAATAAAATTCATTCTAGTTCGGCAAGTCTAGAGCAACCCCATCTCGATAAATTCAGGTTAATTTTAAATCTAACGAAATCCTTGTTTGAAACCAGCTATTCCAATTCAGCCATCAATAAATTACAGCTGGAATACCCGACATCGCCCAGTGAAAACTGAAAACAATCAGAATGCCTACCATTTCATAAATTAACTGTCACTCTCGAAACGCATTATCGACCGTTATGACGATTTGTAATACTCCCCTTTGTCTGTCGCGTAAACATTCTATTTTCAAATCTCAAAATGGTTGCGTCACATTCTCAATTTGAAAAATTCGAAACAAAGAAAGGGCAGAGAACTTGTAAATCATTGAATAGTGAAGCGACACGATGGCGCGTGAAAAAATATAAAGACGGTGACACATTTATTAGGACTGTCAGTTGGTTACTTAGTTTGACAGCTCATAAGTTTTCAACTTTAATTTGTGATAAGCTAAATATGTGGTTTAAGTTGTATGGACGGTGCTACCGGATTATCGCTTTCACTGACCTTTAAGTGGATCGAAGTTACTATTACTTTATGTCTTTGTCTATCAATATACTAAGTCACTTAAGTGTGAAAGTAAACTAGATAGTGGATAATAATTATAAAAAGGGATCTTTCTTGGTAAGAAACCAACAACCAACCAAATTAGAAACTACTCTGTTAACTGCCTTACAAAAGTCAAATTATTTATGATTTATTAATTAGTTCAGACATTTAACAGAATCAAATTCTAAAGTTATTTTGGCCACTTTTAACAGTTTCAACTAATAATAATGTAATGCAAAATTAAGTAGAATAATAGCAAAGGATGGCACCTTTAACGGAAGCCCAATCCAAACTTTTCCATACAAGATTCGCGACTATTCAAATTACTTATTTTTAAACGCCATAAAAGGTTTTATTGAATTAAACCAGGCATAGATAGCATAGACGGTAACGTTTTAAATATTTTTCATTAGTTAGTTTCCGAATAAGGAGCCCGTCTGTCTCTGCTGCGTAGGAGTCGCCTGCAATTGAATGCCAAATGAATTGGGCATAACCCACTCTGGGTTTCTTGGTATCTTGTTTACATACATACCAAATTGCGTTATATAAATTTTTTCATCACGTTTAATTCGATTTAGCCTAATAAGGATCATAACTTTGAAGTTTTATTCGATGATTTTGCGTCACTAATTAAATACCGGCACAGCTCAACGTTTCACAAGTTTCGAAGGTTTGCGAAATTATCTAGAGTAGAGTTATGAGTGTTTCTGACTAATGAACTTATAGTGTCAAACGTCAATATATTTACAGGTGCGTTGTGTAATTTTAGATTGGTGAAATCTATTTCTTGACGAGCATTACAAGCAATAACACATAAGGAATAGGATCATAGAACAGAAATATTGTGAACAAAAATATTTAAAAAATAGACCTAATTGATTTAGAGTGTGTTAGTATCAGTATTTTTTTAGTTAGTTTTAATTATGTATAACATAATTTTATGAACATTTTTAACCTCTACTCTAAATACGCGTTGCTGTAGGTAGATAGAGCATCGATTTTTCCGCGCTGATTGTGCTTGTTTTGTTTTAATGACAACCAAGTCTACGATATGATATTAATAATCGACTATGCGACTATTCACTATTCCATGCAAGCCGTTCGATTTACAAAACAAAACACACAAACATCAAAAATCGCATTCCATGCCAAATTTAAAAAGCATTCAAATTAAATCTCGAAACAAAACACACAAACATTTAAAATCGTATTCAAAATTTCCAAGTAATTCAAAATTTAAACACCAAACACAACTCTTGGTAGTATAAAAAGAAAATTCGTATTCCAAATTTAAATCTATTCTTTACACCGCTGTCACGTACTGGCCGCCGTGGCCACGCTCGGGACAATCAGAGTTCAAAATGGCGTCAATGAGGTCATATTATGGAATTAAAATTATACAATTCCGTTTACGCGCGGCGCGCGTCCACGATTTTTCCGATTGTGTAATTGACAATTGTTTATTAATAATGCAGCGTTGCACTCTATTAGTTCCTGTTTAATACCGAGAAGCATCGTGCCCTTCAGTCGTACATACAGAACCATCGATCGATACTACATGAATTATTATCGGCAGCCATCAAATGCTAATCATGTCCCTAATTTTCAATTGTCATAATTTATCTTGCGTGGTTCGCCAAACACTCCGCAGTTTAGGTAATGTTCACTTGTTGTGAAAAAAATCATTTGTTGGAAACCACTTGCTTTAAAATAATTAGTGGAATTTTAAAGAATATTGTCATCTTTTTGAGAATAATCTGCAACTTGCATATATTTTTTGCATGTTTATCCACGGATTGGAGCGAAACATGTGAGATCTGCAATCTAAAAGTTACACATTATCAACTTAGGACATGAGTTGCAGCCCTAAAATGCCAATACCCGTACGAAATTCACATCAACCATTTATATATACATTTTAGACGTGGCAACGAATTTGTCGCCAAATCTTCGCAACTTGTCACTCCTGTAGACCCGCCGGCAGCAAACTTGCCGCTCTCGGGACTTTTGAACTTTTTTCATCCCTTTTTTAAGCAATTTGTCCATGCGACTAACCGCTGTTAAAACAATACGTTTTACTGTTTATTCAGGCCGCCGATGCCCTGATTTATGAACCGACATGTGGGGTTGCTAAATCTTGGCTTGAAACCGTGACACATATGGCGTTTGTGTGAATAGGACTTTATTAATGGGGTTTGGAGATGAACTAAGATATTTTTACGATTGCGTGGGTATACAGTCAGCAGAAAAGGTCGCGCGACAAATATTGTCCGTCTCTCTCCTTTCAGTTCAATGCGGGAAAGACGGGTGATGCTATTTCGCGCGACAAGCGTAGTCCCGGGGAGTTGTGGTAGACCGACTGTTGCTACTAATATGTCGCCTATTGTGCTTATGAAAAGTATAGCAGTGAAGTCACTTAAACGGTAATGGAGCTATGCGCGGAGTTTCCTTGTGTCAACATCATCATCATCATTTCAGCCATAGGACGTCCACTGCTGGACACAGGCCTCCTCAATAGATTTCCGCATGGGCTGGATAGAGGCGACCCGCAACCTGCGATTCCCCGCAACCCTAACCGGGTCGTCCGACCACCTTGCGGGTGGCCTCCACGCTGCGCTTGCCGGTACGTGGTCTCCCATCGAGAATCGTCCTGCCGCAACGGCAAGGTCGTCGACATAGCTCGAAGAGTTGCTAGACTTAAGTAGCAGTGGGCGGAGCCCTCGTAGAACCGATGGCCGCTGGGGCAGGTTCTCGAGAGTAGCGAAGGCATACAGGACGATGCAGGTATAATATGGACCGATGATCTGGTGACCATCACGGAAAACCGTTATATGAGGGCGGCGCACGACCGGTCATTATGGAGAACCTTGGGGGAGGCCTTTCTCCAGCAGTGATGAAGAGGAAGGAAAACACTTTAATTCTTGTAGTAGGATGACCTTTAATTTAAATAATCCATCTCAGCCGTCCTCTGCTAAGTAAAAACCAGTCAACTATGCCAATGATCTCCGGCCGGTATCTTATGTGTAGTATCGACTACCTAGCAAAAAGTAATGATATCCCACCAAAACATAAAAGTGGAAAAAAAACAAAGTTCTCATGTTCCAAAAGTAGTGATTCTCCAAAAGGTGCCAATTCAGGTACTACTTAGATTCAATTCATTGTAATCTAGATTGTTTCTAAAAAAATCAATTTATTGCTGCTTAATCCATTTTGAGACCTAACTTGGCTTTCTTAAATATTCAAGAGCGTTTGGGAAACTGCGAAGTGTCTTCTCGTCCAGGATACCTCAGTGCTTGTTACCAGTGATGACCTAAGGAGCCGAGACGTGGTTTCTAAGTATGGGCCTCTTAAGGAAGCTCAGTGTCACTCAGCGAGCTATGAACTGGAATATGCTCGGGATACGAGATCGAATCAGAAATGACGAGATTCGTAGACGAACCAAGGTCACCGACATATCAAATAGGATAAGCAAACTGAAGTGGCAATGGGCAGGGCACATAGTTAGAAGAACCGATGGCCGTTCTCGAGTGGAGACCGCGTACCGGCAAGCGCGGCGTGGGGACCCCTCCCTCGTAAGGTGGTCGGGCCTGGTAGGGTTGCGGGGACGCGCTGGATGCGGGTCGCCTCTAACTGACCCATGTGGAAATCTATTGAGGAGGCTTGTGTCCAGCAGTGGACGTCCTATGGCCGAAATGATGATCCAACAGCTTGATATTGTAACGTACTGAATAGAAAACTACCAACTTAAGGCATTGGGGCAGAAGAATAAATAATCATCGTCATACAAGTTGCGGTGACATAAAAGCGTCTCAAAGCAACATAAGATTAAAATCCGTGATTTCAATAAATCCTCCAAGATTATTGACACACTCCATTCCCAATTATTACTTCTCCGAAGCGCCATATTGGACAATAAAAACATGTCAACACAGATTTATCTGAAGACCACACAAAAACGCATTCCGATTGCACGAACCACGACAACATCATCACGAAAAGCACAAACCATTGCTTCTTTACTTCCTTATTTTTCAACTTGAGAAAGGATGACTAGCAATGGGACGCGCGCTATTATATTACAAGCTTTTATTTAACTTGCAATGTAACCATGTACGTTCGGGTGGAATCTTGCAAGTTAAATTTGACCTACTTCCCGGTTTCCAATTGAGCTAAAATTTGGCGTACTTATGTAAGATTAGTGACAATGCAGTAGTATGATACCATCGAGCTGATCTGATGATGGAGCAGGAAGGTGGTCATAGGAACTCTGTAATAAAATAATGCAATCCTACCGAGTTTGGGCTCTTTAAAATCGTCTCAGTAGTAGTTGATAGATAGTTGTTCAAAGATTAGTACAGTCGGCAAAGAAAGCTTCTCACAAAAATGAGATTTTTAATGGAAATACTTATCCTTACTACATTATAAACGTGAAAGTATGTATGTACGTTCCACTTAATCTCAAAAACTACTAGACGTTTTTTTATGAAACTTTCCAGTTATGTACCTTATATATAAGAATAGGATATAGGCTATAATGTATGTCAAATTTCATCCCTTTTAGGGACGAAAAAGGGGATGAAAATTTGTATGGACAGTAAATATTTTTTACGCTAAGAACTTGAAATCTTGGTAATATGCTTCACATTTAAATAACTTTTATTACTTGAGTAGCTGATAGTAAAGTAAATAACTTAAATACAACACATTACAAAATAATATTCAAAAAATTATCGGCCAATATCGCTACTACCAGTACTGTCAAAACATTTCGAGAAACTTATTTAAGACCCGGCTTTTAAAACAATTTAAGGAAAATGCGATTATTAAATCAAGACAATTTGGATTTCAAGAAAAAAAGGGGACCACCGATGCTATAGATTCCTTCGTCGATGACATTGTGTCAGATTTTTATAATAAAAAAAAGGTAGCCGGTATATTTCTAGATCTTAGTTCCGCATTTGATATGGTCGATCATGAAATTCTCATGAGAAAACTATTTTTTTACGGAATTAGGGGTCAGTCCTATCGTCTTCTGCAGAGTTACCTCAATAATAGATACCAATTTGTGGAGTTAAAGAGTTATGATAATAATACTGATTTTTTTGTGAGATCAGAGTACGTAAAGGTAAGCTGAGGAGTTCCACAGGGCTCTATTTTGGGTCCTATTTTGTTTATTCTTTATACAAACTACCTGATCGATTTTATTTGTGAAACAATTACTGATTGCCGATTAACAGTTTTTGCCGATGACACTAGTGCTGTGGTAGCTGCAGATAGTTTGTCTGAATTATGCAGTTTGGTGACTAATGCATTGATAGCTTTTCATCATTGGTTCCATATAAACAGTTTACAGTTAAACACAGACATAACAAAATTAATGTTATTCAAACCTAACACCAAAAAAACGGATGAGCTTGTTGTGATAATTAATAACGCTTCAATAGAAATAGTTGATAGTGTCAAATTTCTCGGTGTACGTATTGACGCAAGACTAAACTGGAAAGAGGAACTTGAGGTCGTAGAACACTCCATTTCCTCGGCTTGTTATGCTTTGAAAAGCCTTAGGGACGAGCTATCTATTGAACAGCTTAAGACTGTTTATTATGCGTTAATAGAGTCTAAGTTACGTTATAGTGTTAAGCTCTGGGGTCATAGTTTTAAGTATAACGTCAATAGAGCCTTTGTCGTTCAAAAAAGGGCAATACGGACTATCATGTGTATTCCCCAGAGGATTTCTTGTCGAAGCTATTTTACAGAATTAGGCTTACTGACAGTCCCTTCCCTGTACGTCCTTGTATTGCTTACTGATTTTGTGAAAACGCTGTCAAAGCACGAGTCACTTGATGAACAAAAATTGCGTCTACAAACGCGAACAAATAATGTCAAGCAAGCTTTTTCCCGAAACTCAAAGTCACTCAGCACTGTCTTAAATATCAAGCTGTAAATTTATTTAACAAACTTCCCACCGAATTAAAAGTTATTACTAGGCATAAGTTGTTTAGTAGAAAATTACAGTATTGAGGAAATCTTCATCAAAAATAACTAGTATTATTAAGTTTGTGATGTGTAGTTGAGTACTAATTAAATAGTCTATATATAGCAATTAAGCTAACTTTGTCACATTTTATTTATTGTAAGTTCATTTTATTGTATTTCAAACACAATTTCTGTATTGTTTCTGAATAAAAATCTTATCATATCATATCAATAAACACTTAAACAATAATAATATATACAAATGAATATGATTCAGTCAAATAACCCGCCCCGACTCATTCCGGGTGCAAAGGTGCCCATCACGCTCGCTGCATTACTGCGTTGAATCGCGGTCGACAACCTTTGAAACATGGCTATGAGTCATGACGTCTCTCTCGCAAACGGCGCCCAACTTCTGCGAAAAACGTTCTGGCTTCTGAACACCAGCAGCCAGTCGTCACAACGGCGAGCGGGACATATAAGTAATTTGTCAATGCGGAGTATTTGTCCCGCTTTCTGAGAGCAGCCGCCTCGGCCGCAGCTCCGGCCGCTCCGATGGTGCGACCCAAGTGCGAGGCAGCGAAAGTGCTGACGCAGATTGCGTCCCATAGCAGGCACTTGCCCTTCTGCCACGGCACCAAGGTCAAACCATCCGGCCTTTTCCCGTCGGACCTGCTTAACCCTGGAGGCTCCAGAACACAAGGAATGTTGGCTGATACTCGTACTAACGCCCTCCGGACGATGTCGTTCAGAGCGTGATGACGTGAAAACCTCCCTGCGCAACGACAGCAACTCAACGCATGATGCCCGTTGCTCTCCACCATGGTACCGCAGATGCATAAATGTGGTTCACAAACATCGCAGCTCAGACGTAGAGACACGGCCACCCGCATCGAGTCGTCGTCCATCAGAGTGCCTAGGTGGGGGAAAGGGAGCGCATGTAACCACGCCCCAGACTCTGGCTTCGACACGGCTTTCAATCTTCCCCTATCCACCCCCTCTGCGCCATTGACTAGAGAGCATAGTACCCGCGTCACCCCTGCATCGTCCCATAAACGCTGGCGGTCTGGTCTTTCAGGTGCGCTGCTATTCGGATTAAGAGCCATCCAAGCATCCCGGGCGTCAGACGCGTACGGTATGGTTGCCTTATCACCTTTCACGGAAAATATATCAGTTTCAAGGTCCACAACCCCATACGCCGATGCCAAGAAAGCCGGAAGGCTGACGCACGCTGGATCCCTAAGCCTCCACTCCGAATAGGGAGGGTAATCATGCTTAAATGGCGCCATCTACGGACCGCATTGGCAAACTTTACTTCCTGATTTATGCTAATGCCATTTTAGCTCGTTCAATGAGGATGGCTACTGTCAAAATGACACAGTCAATTTTTAAAATAAGCTAAGTAAATTGTGTGATGTATACAAAACGTCATTAATGACAATATGATGGACAAATTCCTTATAAGTGACTGCGCTTTGGTCACGCCATCTAGAATTAATCTTGGCAAGCCTTTACATTCTGGTATTTTGCTCGTATAAGGGTATAAATAAGAATGAAAACATATAATAAGAAACATTTTATTTCGTAAACATACTTATGTTGCATTCCACCAACATTAAATAATTTCAATTCGATTAACAGATGAAACAATTATTTAGTTATGTTTAAGTTACATTTTACTAGAAAATCGTCACTATTTTGATAGTCTGGTGTAGTCAAACACACCCTAAATAAATAGAATATGAGATAAACAAAATAACCAATGCAATGAATATAACTATATGTAGCTATTGCTCAAAGTATTGTTTTTTTTACTACAATGAAGAGGCACCCAATGAATCCACATGTATGTAGATAGAAACATGCGTTACACGCGTCCATCTTAAAATACAATAACATCACTCGGGCACCTACTTTATTAACAATAAAAAAAACAACCTGTATATTTAATGCTGACAGAATAGCATCACTACAGTCCTTTGTAGGGTTCCGTAGCCAAAATGGCAAAAACGGAACCCTTATAGATTCGTCATGTCTGTCTGTCTGTCTGTCTGTCTGTCTGTCCGTCCGTATGTCACAGGCATTTTACTCAAAAACTATAAGATGTATATTGATGAATTTTGGAGCATAGGTGTCTTGTGTAAACCGCTACTTAGTTTGATAGTTAAATAAAAAATATATATATTTCTAGGGGGGGCACTCCATACATGTAACCGAAACTGAAAAAAACATTTTTTCAGCAAATATCTATATGTGGCATATATTTCGACAGTTCTTCTAAAAACACTAAGGTTTTCAAGAAAATGTTTTGATTTAGTGAATATTTTCCAAAATATTCGCTCCGAAGTAGCAAAAATTGTGTCCGCCCCCCTCTATTTTCTAAACGGTATGTTCAAAAAAGATGAAAAAATGAACAAATATAAAACTTAATTAAGACTTCCAACGAAAATTGTTTTCAACATAGTCGGACATACCGTTTTTAAGTTATTGCCAAAATAATGCGCTTCTCAGCAAAAGGACGTAAGTGCTGGGGAGATACGCTCTTTTTTTAGTGTTTTTTTTCATATCGTATTTTTATTCATCTGTAGTGCATTTTTTTTGTATAAACGGCTGCGGAACCCTCCATGGGCGAGTCCGACTCGCACTTGGCCGCTTTTTTATTACATTACTTAATACTTCAAGGCTCTGCCGTCATTGTCGATAACTTTCTGAAGTCTCTCTCTCACTAAGTAATTGCCGTTTACCGTCCCTGAGGTTTTGGCTTGTCCTCATGTTGGTCGGGTCCTGGTTTAGGACCATTTAGCCCCATACATTTTCTATCAGATTTAAGTCTGGGCTTTTTGACGGCCAGATAATTGTTGTGATATACCCTGGGAGCCGAGCCAATCTGTTACAATTTGGGCTCTGTGCACCGAACGTTGTCTTGAATCAGGTATATTTGACCCTCGGGATAGACAACAACGCACAGTTCGACACTTGACATCACGCCAAATTTCCAAGTATTTTTCACTATTCATGCCGCCACCGACTTCTATAATTTCGCCTGGCCCCATTGACGACTTCCAACCCCAATAAACAAATGTTATTCTGCCGCTAGTTCTGGTGGGTAAAATACAATATTTGTCATGTGTTTTAAACCCAGCAGCATGTAAGAGTTTGCGCACTGTTTTACTGTCGTTTTGGTGGAAAGGAACGGGTCTTCAGTGTGCCTTGCAATTATATTCCAGTGACGTGACGTGCAGACTGAAGAGTAAACATCATAGGAGCAAACCCTGGCCGCTTCCTTTCTACATCTCCAGTTTCTCCATGCCGTTTGATCCACAATTTAACGGGTTTTCTCTGTAAAGAAAAGTTATTTTTATTTAATCATCCTTATAATAACTTTAATAGACCATAAGCAAATTAAAATGATGCAATGCATTTATAGCGTAGAAAAACATTATTTTCATAATGCTAAATACGTATACGATAAGGTATTCGTAAAGTGAATTGTATAAATATAAATTATAAGAAACTAATATAAAATAGCATGATATTAATCGTGTTATACGTAAACCACTTTTAATAGTTTCCTTTGATATCCCAGATAAATGAATAAACGAAGGCAAATTTGACCGTTAAAATCCATACTGCCACACTAATATTATAAATGCGACAGTGTGTCTGTCTGTCTGTCTGGCTGTTACCACTTCACGCTTAAACCGCTGAACCGATTTAGATGAAATTTGGTATGGAGATAGTTTGAGGCCCGGGGAAGGATATAGGCTACTTTTTATCCCGAAAAAATACCCTTATCCGTGATAAACGAATTTAAGGCGGACGAAGTCGCGGGCAGATGCTAGTTATTCATAAATATGAGCTATATGAAAGTTTCTAAAATATAATGAATATATTCGACTTACCGTTAAATGCAATTGACGAGCAATTTCGCTTATTGACGTGTTTGTTTCAACCAATACCACTATTTTCGCCTTCCAAAATGCTGTTAATTGAAGCATAATTAAAAATAGGTATAAATAGGTAATGTCGACCGTAAGTTGTTCCGAGAGTAATAGACGAAGTATGTATAATAAATAAACGACCGCCCACTAATGTAATACTACCCTCAAATAGCTTAAATTGTGGGTAGTTATGAGACGACTCCTAAGTATATTCATGCGGTTGCAAAAAAAAATGCATGCGATGCACCCTAGTAATGTTAATTTCAAACAACCGGTCTGCAATTTTGTCACAGTTAGCAATCGGTCCTGTGGTCTAGTGGTAACCGCGCTTGGCATTGAATCAGAAGGACGATGGTTCAAACCCTGACTTGTGGGAAAATGAATGTTTTTTGACTTGTTTGTCAAGCTTGCTGGGATTTATTCTAAGCAAAATATGGCATTATTAGGAAATACAATATTTGTAAATGAAACAACATGATGATAAAATAACATTCGCTAAGTGCTGCCACCTATAAGAATATGATGATTTAAAGAGGTCGAATAATTTGTTTAGTGAGACACTCGCTCGCCCAGTGATGCCATCGAATATTAAACAGGGAAAGGAATTGATAAAAATAAGGCAATCAAATTGACCATTGACTGTTAAATGTAAAAGTGCCCTCGAGGCTAACTAGCAGAATAAAGTTTTGAATTTTGAAAAAAATAATGGTATTTTCTGAAAAGTAGTAACTTCCTTTTATAATTATTGATTTTTGCCCGCCCGTTGCTTCTGGGGCCTTCAGACCAGAGTAGGCAAACGACAGCAACGCAAACCATTCAGGCGTACCGTTCCTGTCGATACAGCTCTCAATAAGGCTGCACATTCTGCCTACCGCCAGGTTTCGTGCCCCTTTAAGAATATGGCGCAACACCCGCACTGACTGCCTAAAGGTGCGTCCACACTTGTATCATTTGCTCGTATCCGATCACCGTGCCGTAGCATGACTGCGTATCGCGCTAGTTGGACGCTTACTGTCGGCGCGCCGATAATGCCGCACTCTTCCGATACAAGTGTGTGATACGCGTAGCAAATGGATTTCGAGTGATCGGATCGGCGCAGCGTCCAAACGCGTGATCGTGACATGCGATCATGCTACGCGACGATGATCTGATACGGGCAAATGATACAAATGTGGACGCACCTTTAGGGAATCCAAGTCATCTAAACCTAGTATCCCATGCTTGACGGAGTGAGCTGGCTGCGATGCCAGTTGTGAGGGGTTACGAGGCACACTTTTGTGTAGGCGGCCAATGTGCACTTTAAGCCCATGAGCAGAAAAAGTGCAGCTTGAACTTGTTGAGATGTAAGTACCTACAGCACTAGCTGCGTGTCTCCACACTAGTAATGTTGACTGGTTACTATGGTTACATTCTCTTCTTATGTATGATGTCGTAATGTTTATATGAATATAATACGGTTTGTGATAAATAACAGAGTTTGCTTATTCTTCTACCTAAAACTTCAACAGAACTGCAGTGAGGACACGTCGACTGCAAAGAGGAGCTAGACATAGTGACGGTTACAAAGTTAGATTAACAGAGTCAAAAAAATCTAAGTACATTTATATAAAAAAGAATACATACATTGAGAGCTAGTCCACCAAGAACACTTTAAAAGTTTAATTATATCTCCACTTTTAGTCATTCAAGGCTCGCTCAGCGACAATTTGCAGGTCACAAGAGGCCAACCAGGCCCAAGTCGAACCGAAGGAAACTTGTGTTTATCTGATTAAACTTCACAAAATCCATGCTAATAACATTGATGCGCCGCCCTGGTATAAACTGATTTTCTGAATAACTCAAAATAACACCGAAAATTTCGGCAAAATAGCTTACACATTTTCTTTGTTGTTGTGTTTGACATGTGTCATATTTCCATTTTCAATCGATTAATAGAATAATAACATTCAGAAATTTGTAATTCATAACTACACATTTGATAATTTCCAATTTAGTTTCTGGGCTTCATTTACGAGTAGATTAATGTTTACATTTTTTAAAGTTTTTATTGTAATCTCATTGACATTGGGATGTTGACGTAAGTATTTATCGTGATAGTACATTTAAATTGGTAAGATATCTAGTTTTGGGGAAAGGCATAAGCTACTTTTTATCCCGGAAAAATACCTTTTATCCTCGATAAACGAATCTAAGGCTGACGAAGTCGCGGGCGGCCGCTAGTTCTTCATAACTCTAAAAATCTGTATAGAGTACCTAGACAGACGCTTATGGAGGGACACGGACGGACAGTACCAGTTGGCGAGAGCGGGGCTAAAAGTGATGAGAAGAGGAACGCAAGTAAAAAAACGGAGCGATTCATGTTTTGTCTGTTGCAAAACTTTATGATACTATGCCGTTGCAGCAGCCGTTTTATTTGCTTCCATTATGGTAGAACAGTACACGATGGAAAAAAATCTAAATCGACGGAACAACTAACCCCAAAGATGCGTCCACATTTGTATCATTTGCCCGTATCAGATCATCGTCGCGTGGCATGATCGCGTGTCACGATCACGCGTTTGGACGTTGCGCCGATCGGATCGCTCGAAATCCATTTTGCTACGCGTATCAGTTCTATGTATCAGATCAGTATCAGTTATATCAGTATCAGTATCAGTTATATCGTACGAGTACGGCATGATCGGCGCGCCGACAGTAAGCGTCCAAGCAGCGCGATACGCAGTCATGCCACGGCACGGTGATCGGATACGAGCAAATGATACAAGTGTGGACGCACCTCAAGGAATAATATATTTTTCCCCTGATTGTTTTGTTAGCTGTTGATAGTATATACACAAAACATTAGCACATATTTTGACAAACTACAAAACACTCTTTTAGCATGTGTGAACTGTGATTGAACTTTGACTTTGAAGGATAAGTTCGTATTTGAAACGACGGAACAACCAGCCCTATATCGGGGTTAGTTGTTCCGTTCCGATCGATCTCATAATAAATGTTTAGGGAAACTGTTTCACACTGCACAAACCAATATCACTTTTCAGAAACGCCAATAATCATTCTTTAAATATGTGCGTATGCCACACAATATATCTACTTACACTATTTTTATAGGTCGGTTTTGTATTTTATGAAAATCGGTACGTCTAGCTTCGCTCATCCCTACATTTCGTCTTTTATACCTACATCGATCGCTTTTTATAAATGTAAGGATACCAGCATTGGAAAGTGCTCTGAAGTTATGTCCTGTACATAGTTCGAAAGGAATCCGTAGGGTAAACACGACAGTAAATGGACACTAAATTTCAAGCTGCTCGCTCGGTGCCTTTATGAGTCATAACGATTTACGAGATGAGAATCGGAATGTTTGAACTCTGTGAATCGGAATCAACAATTCAAAACCTTACTTTCAACTAGTAAGGTTGATTTTTGAGTGTAGGTTGTGTGGTGGTTTCGCGATTTACAGTATTATGCATAGATGGACGTGGACTGGAACATACCGTGAGCTATAATAAAATGTGTTTTATTGAGTTTAATTTTTAATAGATTGACAAATATGGATTCAGTTTTGATTGTGATAATGTTTGTATACTAAAGATAAATACTCTATGTTAAGAGTCCCCAGCAAGCTCGGCCGAATTTCACCTTCCCATCCAAACGGAGTTTCGTTCTTATTTTAAAACTACGTGTTGGATTGTAACAAAACTTGGCATAAAATTACATGAGGTATATCTAGGCCTGTAATTAGTTTATATGGCTCCAGTTTATTAAACAAACGAAATACAGCAAAAACAAGATTTGTATAAAAAAACTTAAATTCGCCGTATTTTTTTAGTATGGTACCTGAAGCTACATAAACTAATTACAGGCCTGCATATACCTTAACTTAAGTGCAAAGTTTCAGAGCAAACTATCAAGTCGTTTTAAAATGAGAGCGTAACTACGTTTGTATGGAGAATCGAGCTTACTGGGGACTCTTAAAGACCATATACTAGATTGATGTTGTTGCTTATTTATTGATTGTCATAAAATCAAAAGTAATATTGTAATGTTTGGCCGAATTTTCGTTATTCAGGATTGTCACAAAACAGACTTAACCTAACCTAATTGGATCTACAGGATAACCTTTTTGAAGATCCTAAAATGTAAAAGTTTCGGAATTATGACAATCGATTCTATGACTAACATTACATTATGACTTAAGACTTTCAATGGTTATGGGTAACAAAGTTATCCGATATTTATAATTAAACTGTTGACTTACCTATAATGGTATTTTATACATTCGTTATATAATTGTCGCAGTCTGCAGCATCACTCAAGAGTAAATTTAATAAGTTGCGGCTTTCCAATGATTTGTAAAGTGGTTGAATACGATGTATGTGTAATATACATATATTTTTTTATTGATATGTGTTTAAGTATTGCATAATTTGTGTTTTGCATTTATTTTTACTTTCATAAGTGCATTGTATGTATGCTTAAACTGAAGAATAAAAAACTTTGTCTTTGATATACAATATTTTTTCAATGAGTAAAGTACAATAAATGAAACGAAGCTAGAAACAATTGCGTTCTGTTTTGAAATACATTATAGTTCTGCGCGGAGTTGTATAATGTTTTATTATAATTCAGTGGCATATAATATAGAGTGATGTTCCAATCTAAAAAGTAACCTTTGTTATATGATTCGCTTTCGCACTTCTAATGTACACGAGTAGAAAAAAAGGTTTAGTTAATTGGGCATAAAACATCATAGTTATGTGGGTGGTTTATATTTAACAATAAGGCGTTACTCATGTATGCAACACAAAGCCAACTCAATCCAAAAAAAGTTCTTTGAACGTTTCGGCCACCAAAGAGGCTATAAACCGATCACTTATCGCGAAATTGTCTTGAAGCAATAAATTACTTCAGCAGCCTGTCATCGTACGGTGATCTTACCTTACCGATGCCAACTTACACTTCAAATGTCTGTTTAAAATGTGCATTAAAACAAGGGTATAAGTGTTAGGGATCTGCAAAGACGTTATGCAACGCCGGCGGTTTAACTTCTATACGAATATCACAGCGTGATACCTTGTTTCTACACTTTATACATTCAGTTAGAACCCTGATCTATTCGTTTAGAGTACAAACTTCTGTGAAATCGTGTCTTTTGTATCACTCTTGTAACTGAAACTTAAAATAAGTCTTAGGAGTTTATGTTTGAAGGTTGTTTTTCGTCAGTTTTTCGGAGTGTTTGTTGTCAAAGCTAGGAGGCGGCCCGATTGAGTTACCGGGTTCTGGTTAAACTGATTGTGTGTTTGTTTGTTGTGCCGGTGGTAACGGGAGGTCGGACAATTCTCGGTAATGAAACTGTCATCTTCGGTGATCTTAGTGGGCTTTGTCGGCACGTCGAACCTTGACTACGAGCGGTTGAAGACTGTTTCAAAGATTACACCTATTGAATAGTATAATTTTAATATTATTTCTCAAACAATTCTTGGATGTCTATTCCAAGGCAATTTTCTTTAGAATAGAATAGAATCATTTTATTTCAAGTATAAATACTAGAGATGCAACGGATAGTGGTTTGGCCGGATACCGGATACCGGATATCCGGCTGTCGCGACCGCCGGATATCCGGTATCCAGCCGCCGAATATCCGGCCAAAACATTTTTATCTAAAATACCTAAATGGAGTTAATTCGACGGCGTGCGGGCGCGATGGGCGGTGCAGGTTGCAACGTGTTTCTCGTTTTAGGCATGTTGTAGGCAATTTTTGATAGAAAAGAGAACTTAATTCACACTCTGCGCATCGAACGGTGGCGCGTATTTCTATTTGTTTTTTACTTTCTAATGTTTAAAATTATTTGTGAGATTGACTGACTTTATATTGATTACTTTGTGGATTGATATTTATGTTACTCATATTTTCTCCTTATATTAGATACTAAATTATTATCCGGTATCCAGCCGGATACTACGCAACTATCCGGTATTCGGCCAGATAGTAAATTGTGGCCGAATGAGCCGGATACCGGATAGTGACCGGATATCCGTTGCATCTCTAATAAATACTCGTATGTTGTTAGTAACTTAGGTGTAAGTGTTAGTTGATACAATTATTATTATTATTTTAATGTACTACGACGTAGTTGTAACCCACAACAGTGACGTAAACAGGGGCAGTCAATCCTGTCCCATATCATTCGTAAAGGTGCGTCCACATTTGTATCATTTGCCCGTACGGTGCCGTGGCATGACTGCGTATCGCGCTGCTTGGACGCTCACTCCCGGCGCGGCAATCACGCCGCACTAGTCCGATATAAGTGTGTCATACGCGTAGCAACACGGATTTCGAGCGATCGGATCGGCGCAACGCAACATGCCACGGAACGAAGATCTGTTCGGGCAAATGATACAAATGTGGACGCACCTTAAGATGTTGTTGGGATTGGGACTGCCACGCACCCGGCGCACCATGGTGGTATAAAAGCAGTCGACCCTTGATTTTTAGTTTAGTTTTTCTTTTAATGTTTTTATGCAGGTACAATAACATGTTTACAAACAAACAAACTTAAGTAATTTCCATCGAAATATCATGGTTAGGTATGGAGATATCTTAATTTTACGGTCATCCAACGTATTGTTAATAAGAGCAAATGCAATTACATAACATAACTTTAAATTTCAACATGTGATGATACGGATAGTAAAGTTTAAAAAAAAGTTGAAAGCGGATCCGAATATATCTTCAAAAAACTAGCATTCACAAACAAAAACAAAAGCCCGATATCGAAATCATCTCGAACCAATAAAGACCACCAATTAGGGTTGTATCCGTTAAACATGTCGCGACGTGTCCGCCTGCGCCTGCGACGGTACCTGCGCCTGCGCCTCCGTTTAGGTACCTGAGCGACCTTGCCCGACCTCGTCCGGCCACTTGAGATATTGTGTCTGTGCTGTGTTGCCGTTATAACGGCCTGCTTGAGTAACACTTGAGAGCTTAGGATCTAACAGCATCTTTGAAGGCTTGAATATGAATTTGACCTTAGATATACCTTGCCAGGGGAAAATAAAATGGCTGAAAACCAATTCTACTATTTTGATGGTACTGTGTAAGTAACTTTTTTGTTAATAAATTAAAATGTCGAGTTAAGATTATGGAAGTCGAGTACTTAGTGCATATTTTTGTATGAGCGGCTGCGGAACCCTACACTGCGCATGGTCCGATATGCTCTTGGGCGGTTTTTTTGTAATTAATCTAGATATTTATTAGCTCTCTCTATATGAACATCCGTCACAACATAAGCATAAACTATATACCTATGAATAAAACAAGTTTTTCCGCGGCTGAATGTCATTGCCCATTGCAAACCAAACTCTTTTTGCTCATACACCAACCACCGTTACTTGAGCCTCCGCGCAAAACACAATCTATTTAGACGCACTTTAAAAAACAATGTAATCTTCCCATTACTATAATTAAAGTAATTAAACAGCGTTTCTTATTTCCCATCCTTTTCTGATTGTTAGCTTTAGATAAGGATGGGCAATTTTTCTTAATGATTTTTGTACTGTTTTATGGAAATGCCGGGTTGTTGTTGTGGGTCTTGGTTGTTTGGTTGATTCGTAAATGGACGGCCTTGCCTAGATGCCTTTAGTGATATCATCTCATCCGTAGATTTAAGATATAAGTGAAATACGAGTATTGTATGACGGTTTTTGTCTAGAGCGTGGGACTTCTGAAGTAATGGAAAAAGAAAATAAATACATTTCGATTGCAAAAAGCGGAAATGTAGTAATTCCGCTATTTGCAATCGATTTGTATAATTTCATAATTTGGTCACACACTGATTTAGCAAATAATAAATACAGCCAGGTAAGAAAGATATCCACGGTTAGTCCGTCAAATATATCTTCTCTAGAAGGAAAGAAAATACATTTATTACAGTGAAAAGTAATGGTGCCATTACAAAGAGGACGCTTACAGAAAAAAAAAATTAAATCTAAATTAACAATAGTAAAACAATAACGGATTATATCGCGTATATTATCTCATTTGAGTTTGAGGTACCTCAAATGAGATAATATACGCGATATAAACCGTTAAATTGTTTTATTTAAATGAGTAATAATCGCGGAAACAAAAGAAAATATTATTAACAATAGTACTTAACACTTTCGCTGACAGTACGGCCTACTTACATTATATTACCAGTCAATAGAGTTGAGAGAAGATATTATGGGGTTGAAGACAGGGATGGGATTTTGTACGGAGAATAAATCATTAAAACATTGTATGTGTATTAAAATATGGTATTGTATACTTTTTTAATGCCCTTAAAAATGTTTCCTGTATCTTCGCATTCACGTTCAGACTTGTACTAAGAGCCAGCATGTTTGTAGAGCAAAAAGAAGCCGGTCTTTCCTGTTGCACAGACGTCAGAAAATGAGCCAGTCTCTATTGCAAAGCATATCGTTCTGTATACTGATAGAATCCTTGCTCTGTTGTTACGTGCAAACTGCACAAACCTACAAACACACTTTTATGGTAAAGAATTGTAAAAAATAAAGCAAGAAAACTGTCGATTGATAAGTGTCTAACAATATACAAAAAACAAATGCAAGCCGTTATCACGCATAATGCGCAAAAGCAAAACCAAAATGGCCACCGTATTGTGTCAAAAATAACAACAAACTTATTATTGCGGGTGGACTAAACTAGAACTACCCTCATCACATACCAACTGTACTTCGAATGTTAAATGACAACGCCACTGTCGGCAGCAAAGTTAACTTTGCATTTACACAATCCTACAGGTGAACGAATTGCGCCGTTAACAAAACAATACATTACTCCTGTAAAGAATTACTGTTTTAAAGAAGTTTTAAAGCCCAGTTCACTTTTGCAAACAGAAAAGAAAGGAGTCTTGATGACACGGTACTAAAACTTTTAGGGAGACAATGGAAGGTTTACCTCACTAGGGATATTTATGCACCTTAAAATTGCGTGCATTCTTAGTGGCATTGTTTAAAAAACCGTTTACCCTGAGCCTTATTATTAAGGATTGAGATAGTAGGTCTATATTGAAAAGGGCAAATGTAAGTTTGTCGTGTTGTAGTTTTTAGATGCAACCGTAACTAGCCAAATTGGTGAGACTAATCAATCCGCATTTAACAAAAGAGTGTAACTTAGTAAGAAACGCATGTAAGTTATGACTTTTTGGATCCAAAGTAGCGTTTTAGTTGCTTTGGTGGACACTTTTGGTTTCAATACTCCAGGTATTTATAGTTTACGGTAGTGGGTGGTAAAATATTTATAGGGTAGTATTGAGTGATAATGTTTTATTTAGTTACAAAGGCGTTTTGTTATGACCTACAGATTTTTTCTTTATACATGGCTAACGGCCCCAGAAAAACAGTTGTGTTCTATTATGCTAGGTGACTGTACTGTAGCACTTTGACAGAAAGTTATCGATTTGGCAAATTTTATTCAAGGGATAAACTTGCGAGAAAGTACTAAAATAATGTTCTGGTTTTGTGACTCATTGTATGTATACCTACTTATTTATATTAGTAGCACAGTATGTAACAAAATAAAAATATATCTTATTGACGACCACTTTAGCTCAGTGGAGTAACGTTGCCTGCGAAGCTGAAGGTCTTGGATTCAATTTGTGTGATGAGCATATATGTTTGTTCCTGAGTCTTGGATGTTTTCTATGTATAAGTAAATGTATCTATTAAATATATCGTCGTCTTTTACTCACAACATAATCCTTATTGAGTTAACCATGGGACTAATTCGATTTGTGTAAAAAATGTCGTATAATAATTATTTATTTGTTATTTATTTATCTATATATAAATAAAATTCAATTTTAGAAATGTATGTGGTATGTTCGCGCATCACTTCACCTATTTGGATTTATTTTTTATTTTTGTAATACTTAGTCTGGACAAGGTTTGCATGTAACAAAACGAAATATACAAAAAATTGCAGCTAAATATTGTAAGCTAAAAAGTGAGTAGGTGAGTGAGACAAAAGATATAAGGGAGATATTCAAAAAAATTGTTTCCCCTCTTCTGGCATAAACTTTTTTGTCATAATCATCACATGTCATAAGCTTATGCATTTTTTCTGACACGTAAATTTTTCAGAATTGTTATAAAACTAACCTAACCTAATGCATTTAACAGGTTGATGGCTTAAAAAGTCCTGAAAATTCTACAGTTTCAGAAAAAAATGTATTATGCCATATGATGAATTATGCCAGATGACGATTATGACAAAAAAAATTATGCCAGATGAGGTATGCCAAAAAAAATAGTTCATAACACGGTCATCTTCGTCCTTAGTACACCCGGGCGAAGCCGGGACGGGCAGCTTGTTATTTTATAAATTATTTTTATTAGAAAATAAGAGTATAAAAGATCAAAGTGATGCAATTCCTTTTTTTTTGCTCACTCTGTCTCTATTACGTCGGTCAAACATGTCCTGAAAATCGTGTTTGTGGTTATACTCATATGAGAAAAATACGATTATTTAAGGCTGCAACTTTGCACAATCGATCACTGTATTCTTGATTATATTTAACTAAAATTTCAGCTGAATAATCGACGGAACGGATTTTATTTTAACACTCATTTTGTGAGGGTGTTTAAAAAAAATTACATTGACATTTATGTCGAAATAGTTACAAAATACACAAGTTAATACGCGACTATCTTAGAATAACATCGATACTTATAAATTCCCGTCATTAACAGCCTAGAAGTTCCGAAGAAAGCTCTTAAACAACAAATAAACTATAACACCAAAGTGGTCCTCAAACCACGTCGACCAACTTAACGATGCACTCGAATAGTTCGAGCTCCATACAAAAAAGCCGCATGAATAAACTGGTAAGCTGACCGTATACTTACACGTGCGGGTACACCTTGCGCAGATGCTCTGCGCAGCTGCTCTGATGTGAAATGAGTTAAAATCTCACCCTGTCTTTGCGCACCTTTTCTTGAATGATTGTCTTGTTCTTGTTTGGTGCTTTGGACACTTTGCGTATTGAGTCGTTTATATTACGTCACGCAAAAATAATTTGACTGTTTTGGCTGCCCCTTGTCACGCTTGTTCCTATCTCTTCAACACGTCCTGTCACGTCTGGCATGACGCTGTGATATCCCGTTTCACCTTTCCCCCGTCGCTATCATAATTCAACATTTGGAACCAGCATACATCAGATTCTTGCATAACATTGTTTTAAACTAACACGATTTTCACTCAGTACTCACTAACGGGGCTTAATCGCGTATAAATATGATTTTATTTAATTACCTTTCGTTGGTAATTCTTCTACGTTTCGTGAGTTTTGTGAGTTCCTTCGAGACCATAACGCGACGTCCGAAACGTCCAAGAATTACCAACGAAAGGCTATTAAATAAAATCATATTTGTACGCGATTCAGCCCCGTTTTGTTGTGTTGTGATACTGGGTTCTAGCATAAATGTTATTTCAATTATTATTTTACTAGAAGTTGCCCGAAACTTTGTTCACGTGGGAGAGAAAGACATTAACTCTCATTTTTTCTTCAGCGTAGTCGAGTAACATCTGGAGATACCCAGCTAACCGTGTTTCAAAAATACTTAAAATCCGTTTAATCGATTTTGCGTGATGAAGCCGCAATGACACATACGAACATATAAAAAAATCCAAAACAAATATTTTCACTTCAGTGACCTCCAAATAGTCTCTTACAATAGTTAGTTTTTAATATCTTATCACTTCTCCTGCTCAAAAAGTTCGGCATATTAGCTTCGCGAAGCGAGACTAAAATAGTACATTTAGCCCCAAGGCTTTAAAAGAAAGCCATATAATCCCATACAAATTTCTATGAAACTGAAAAAAAAAACTTCCGGCCAGCTACATACTACTTACAAATAATTAAAAACAAACAAACCAACCTGATCAGATTGGCCAAAATATCTGATCGAACTGCTCAAACTGTACTTTTAATTTTTCATGAAATACACAATTTTAATGGTCTTTTTTATTGTCTCGCAGTCGAAGTGAAAATCAGAGTGTTTAAACACGTGGCTAAAAGCCATTATGTCACTCAGACATATTTGTCCTCGCTCACTTCGTGAGCTCGTCCAAATAATCACTTCGTGTCACAATGACTTCTTTTAGCCCCTTGTCAAACAATCTACAATTAATGTACAGATTTTTCATTGTTACAACTTTATACCTAATATGAGTAGTAAAGATAGATTAGCATAGTTATCATCATTGTCTTACCCTTTTCCATTTATTTGGAGTCTATGCATTATTTTAAGCTTATTGGTAGGTACCAAGATAACTTATCTAACAAAAAATTAAATAACTAATGTTAGCTGTGTGCAATAAAACTTGTAACAAACTTATCGTTTGAACATAACCGCTTGTTATTATATTCTATTCACCGTACAATGAAATGAGTAGATAAGACTTTAGGGTTCTGTTCTGTACCCAATGGTTGTTTACCTTTACGGAACCCTATTACTACAGCTCTGCTGTCTGTCTGTCACAAGGGAATCTTGGATCATTATTGGTAGACATTAGAAACTTTCACAGAATGTGTATTAAAATAAATAAATAAAATGTATTTATTTTGAGCGACGCAGACTCATAGTGTAAACAATCATTAAACATTTTTCTTAAATAAAAATAATAATAAAATTCTAAATATAGACTAATTATTATTGACTTAAATTTAAAGTAATAAAACATACGTTCAAATTACAATTCTGAAAAAATAAAAATAAAAGAACTGTGGCCGTTACAAAAACAAATAATCATATTATAAAGTTGTAAAAATGAAATGTCTGTACATCCATACTAATATTACAAATGCGAAAGTGTGTCTGTCTGTCTGTTACCTCTTCACGCCTAAACCGCTGTACCGATTTGGATGAAATTTGGTATGGAGATAGTTTGAGTCCCGGGGACGGACACAGGCTACTTTTTATCCCGGAAGAATACCCTTATCCGCGATAAACGAATTTAAGGCGGACGAAGTCGCGGGCAAAAGCTAGTTGAAGATATTTTCAAAAAAAATGATTATAACATAACGGACTATTTGGAGGCCACTGAATGGAAATATGTATATATTTTTTTATTTTTCTTGTTTGTATGTGTCGTTGTGGCTTCATCACGCCAAATTGGCTAAACGGATTTCAACTATTCTTGGTAAACGGTAGCTTGGTATCTCCAGATGGTTATAAGATACTTTTTATCCGACTACGCTGAAGAAAGAAAGATGGTTGTTTTTTTTCTCCCCCGCGGACGAAGTTTGCGAACAACTTCTAGTAATAAATGCAACAAAGTTCTATAAATTAAATGTTATGAGGACCATAATGTCATAGGATATCTGTTTTTCTAGCCTTTGCGTTAGCGTTCCTGTGGTACGGAACCCTTAGTGTTCGCGTCCGACTCTTACTTGACCGGTTTTTTGTGCTTAAACTAAGTTCACCAGAGTTCCTCGGAATAGCTGACGCGTACCGAGGCGTGTCAACGTAATCAAATTAACATTAGTTCTGTATTTGCTATGCTTTTCTTATCGTTTAATCTCTATGGTAATCATCTACCTGTCTCTCACAATTTCATTGTAAATGAACGAGACAGAGCTAGTCGGGTTTGGAACGTGGTCAGCTGGTGAGTGCAGGATGCTATGCTATAGTTAACTTAATGTAATGTTTTACGGATCAAACAACTGTGATGCTATAAAATTTGGATGATGGAACAAAATAATAATATTTTTATTTTATAGGCTTGTGTTTATTATTAGAAAATATTGAACATATAATTTTTCATTTGTCAATTAAACAAAAAATGATGAAGATATAGCCCGTTAAAGTCCCCCGTGACGTCACGCCGTGCGACCTATTTTCGCACATCGTGACGTCATGCGCCACAACTCCCAAATATTGACGCGAATTATCTTTGTATTTTTTTGTTTGATTGACAAAAAAAAATGTGTCCAATATTTTTTTATGATCTTACAGACGGACCAATTAAAAAAAAATACCCACCAAACTACCCTATTCAACATAGAGGATCGTATAAAAAGGATGTTGGACCATGCTCAGTGTAGGGTTCCGTAGCCGTTACTACAAAGAAATGCATAATTACAAATTAAAAAATACGATGTGAAAAAGTCCGCCCCCCAAAAGAGCGTATCTTCATGGCACTTACATCCTTTTGTTGTGAACCGCAGTTTTCGGCAACAACTATAAAACGGTTTAGGTACGGTCAAGGAATTTAATTTGTGTACCCTTTCGTACCTTGTCATCGTGACATTGATATGGAATTTCTATCGGCTTTCATATTGATTTGGACTGTGACAAGGTACGAAATGGTATTTATATTAAATTCCTTGACTGTACCTACCCATATCCGATCATGTTGAAAATAAAATAATGTACGATGAAAGTATTTATTAAGGGTTACCTTTGTAATTGTTTTCATATCTTATATATAGGGGTAATTTATGAGCGATTATTTTAGAAAATATTGAGTTAGCTTAGAACGTTTAATTAACTAGGTACTAAAGATGACAAGTCGTGTCAATAACGAACAAATTTTTCATGCATTTTTAGCGTACGATCAGGTAACCACGTACAGCATACTACGGAAATATTCATATTTCTACAATGCACAAAAGAAATCATCTACAAACAAAAAACACCCTCTTCTTCTTGTCGTTCCCTCATGACTGAGGATCGTGGTCATCATCGGATATTTTACCCTTGGAGTGGATGATTTACCTCCATCTGGTTCTGTCTATTGCGTCCCTTACGACTGAGAGAAACTTGGAGACAACACCCACACACTATCAATTTACCGTATATCATAGAAAATAGGGGTGGGGGGACACAAGTTAAGCAACTTGCGGAGGGATTATTTCCGAAAATTTTCACTAAATTTTCAGATACGTACCTACATATATGAAGAGCCCCCCTAGAAATATTTATTTTTATTATATATCTATAATAAGTAGCGGCTTATGGGCTTATACAAGACACCTACACTCCAAATTCCATCAATATAAATCATGTAGAATAAAATGCCTGTGACATACAGGCGGACGCACGGCCATGACGAAACTATAAGGGTTCCGGTTTTGCCATTTTGGCTACGGAACCCTAAAAATAGCTTAGAAACCTGAAAGTGATTTTAAAAGAAATGTCTAAATATGTGCCTATACCGAGCACTTGTCTAGATGGACAAACATCCATACCTACAGCATTTTGTTCTTATCTAAACAACGCTATGCCTATTTTATTTAACATTACCTCCATAAATATACCCAGTGCCACGGGTCAACCTATAAAACGAACGCACTCAAAATTCACCTGAATAATTCAATATAGACAGGACCCACAAGTGTGGTGATCTGTGATAAGTGAGAACACTGTGATTTAAATATTTGTTTATTTCATACCGACATACATTATGGAATTATGCTTTGTGCAGCTCAAATGTTCATAACTTCTGGAAAAAACATGACGCTGTTCAACAGATTTCAAAAATCCGGTTGTAAACAAATGTAAAAATGTACGCTTAGTAAATAAACATTATTATACTACTAGACGGTGCCCGCAACTTCCTATGCGGAGGAGAAAAAGGCATAACCCCTCTTTTTATCGATAGCGTAGTGGGTTAAAAGTATCCTATAACCATCCGTAGATGACCCGTGTACCAAAAATAGTTCAAATCCGTTTAGGCGATTTGGCGTGATGAAGCCACAACGACACACAAACACAAGAAAATATATTTTTCATTTCAGCGACCTCCAAACAGTCCGTTACAATTTTTTTTTATAGATTAAATGCACAGATATTCCATTTTTACAACTGAATGATTGCAAGTATAATGTATAAACTTCATAAATTAAGTTAAATAAAAATAATAGAAGAAATGCTCTCTATTTTAAAGAAAAGAAACACAATACAGACATTACGATTGCTTATTACTCGATATGCTTTTGAGTGGTTCTTATAGATGTTGATAATGTATGGATACTCATTTAACAAACGAAACAAATTGTCAAAGACTTGAATCTTCGCTATGAAGAATGCCCATCACTCGTATTCAACTAATGGTACAGATAATAATTTCAATAGCAGCACAAAATCGACACAGGTACGATATTAAAACAGTCTATCGTCATAATTACTTCTATATTTCAAAGCGCATCAGCGATAAATTGTATATTATATCAAGTATAACAATGGTGGTAATATATTAAGGAGAATACATCAAATTGTCACATAATGCTTCAAGATGCGCTCGCGCTGACGCTAGGGTTGTCACTTACTTTTTAACACGCATTTTCAAATAATCAACGTCATTGTTCTTCAGTAATCTACTGTACTTTATGTAATTCAATAAAGGTTCTCCTTACTAGTTTATAAATATGAAAGTGTTTTATTTAAAAATAGTTTTAAGAGGATTTATACCTGTTTAACTGGCAACGTGACATTTGTTTTTAGAAATATGAATGTAACTTGAATATGTTTTCAATACATTCATTACGTTTTTGGTAGTTAGAACAATGCAACATTTGATGATATTGCCACAACTAAAGCTCTAAAATTTAATTCATGTCTATATCTAGTTTTGTAAGAAAACAAAGGCAAAAAAAATCAATAGGTGAATTAAACGCATCGTAAATCCTAAAGATGCAGGGTATGTATTGAACATGCCTTTAAGTTTCATTCAAATACCACAAAATAATGAAGCAAAATGAAAAAAATATGCGTCGTTGCCAATTATGCTCTTAACAGCAAACAGAAAAGTAATTAAAGTGTCTATGTATTTTAATAAATATCATTCTTAGTGTTTTTCGTCATTTCAGTACTTTTTAAAAGTTTAATTTAGCCATAGAGCCATAATTTGCTTTTATTAGTAAAATACGCATTACGAGTACTTACATATAGATGAAGAAGTTCGTTTTCTTTGTCTTTAACGATATGGAGTTTTAAAAAAACGGGTTTTGGGTTTCATAATTTTTTTTTTCTATAGTGCATTTTTTTGTAGTAACGGCTACGGAACCCTACACTGAGCGTAGTCCGATATGCTCTTGACCGATTTTTAAATTTCATCCCGTTACTTTGTGGTATAGGATTTTCAACATTGATGTTTATTGAAGTATCGAAACGGAAAATACAAAAAAATTAAGAGTATTACACATGATTCTGAGTCGAGAAAAACATAAAATTTCCAAAAACTTAAGGAATTAGGGTACAGCTTTCTTCTAAAAATTTGAATTGAAGTCGAATTATAAAATGGCCCTTTGTGAAAACGCCCAAATATCTGTTGCAACCCTACATATCGCAGGGTTGCAACAGATATTCTTGCAACAGGCGTCTTGTGGCAACCCTACATATCGCAGGTAATCATAATCCATCACAGCTGCTTACTGATGTGCTTTATCGGAGCGAGCCTTCGAAATGAGTCCGGTGTCAAAGGTTCCCGTAATTCCCTTACGTTGAACGGCGCATTACTTTTATGCTCATTTGAATTCTGAATATGTACTTACAGGTACGGACAGAAACGCTCAAAAAAGCATGCTCATAAGCTTGCTTAAAATAACCATGCTCTGAAACTGTGCACAATTCTTGTTTTAAGCATACTCGTAAATAAGCATGCTCAAAGCAAACGTACGGACTGTTCAGACGCGCTAGGAGCACGCCCCCTTCTAACCGCGCCTCAGGTAGCATGCTCGAAAATCAAACGTCGGTTGATATTTTGCACGCTCTAAAAAACATGCTAATTACTAGCAAAGTTGTTACACGCGTGTAATGAGCACTGCTTAATAAAAGCATGCTTTAATGCTAGTAATGAGCATGTCTATCCGTACCTTACTTCACGTAGTATAGTCTGAGCCGCCTTATGAGGAGGCTCAGAGTTACGCAACGTGCAATGGAAAGGGCTATGCTGGGGGCTTTTCTTCGTAATAGAATCAAAATTGAGGATATCCGCAGAAGAACCAAAGTAACCGACATAGATCACAGGATTGCATCGTTGAAATGGCAATGGGCGGGCCATCTAGCCCGGAGAAAGTCCTTGAGTGGCGACCCATGCATAGGAAAGCGCAGCGTAGGACGACTAGGTGGACGGATAAGCTCGTAAGGGACGCGGGGAGTCGGTGAATGCGGTCTGCGCAGGATCGCACCCCGTGGCGTGGTATAGGGGTGGCCTATGTTCAGCAGTGGACATCCGTGGCTGATAAATATATTGATATGTACAGTCAGCATCATAAATCTCTTTACACTTGAGTAACGTACTAAAATGTATACATTTGACGACACGCTTGGCTCAGTTGGGAGCACAACGGCCTACGAAGCTGGCGATCCCGGATTCGAATCCCGGCGAGAGATCTTTGCATCAATATAGTGATTTAAAAGATTGTGTGATGTTTTTACATAAAAAAAATATAAACAAAAAACATTATGGAGAATATAGCTTCGTTAGATGACTGCGCTCCCAACGACGCCACATGTCACAAAGAGAGAGGTGACCTATGACGTCACGCATGATTTACAGCCGATATGTAGATTACGCTAAGCCGACAGGAATGTGTGTACAGTCAAAGTGGAAGATGTACGTCGAGAGTGTACAGTCGAGTACGTTTAGGAGAGAATCTATCGAAAAATATATTTTTTATAATGTGTAGGTAAACTCTGAATATTGCATCGAATGCAGAGTTACGTGGAAACCGCCTAGCGTGGTATGTGCATGTAATGAGGTGGGATGACGGTCATGTGACCAGAAAGGCGATAAGTGTGAATGTGGTTATAAGCCGAGGAAGACCGAAGAAAAAGTGGTTAGATTGTGAAAAGTAGAATCTAAACAACTATATTGAATTTTAGGAGAAACAAAATTGTATGCAGTAAGGACTATGATAAATGATTTTCGCTGAAATAAAAATTAGATAAAGCGAGTATTATGTGAAATAATTTTAGTTTAACTTAAATTAGACAAACCGAAATTAGGGGAAAAGTTCTTAGGTCAAATAAGGGTAAACCACCACCCAAAGTTCAGTCAGTAGTGAGTTTTGTCTCCGACATAGCACAATGCACTGGATCAGCTCTTTGTTCTTGTTATTAAGTCCCGTAGTCTGACAGTTATTTAGAAAAAATCTAAAAATCTAGGCTATTATGTAACATACTGACGAAACGGGGCCTTAAAAAATGGAACTATATTGGCTAAAAAAGAATCGTATTTTTAAAGAGTGACCGGACGTAACCATGACAACGAGGGACAAAAAAAACGGACTTAGATCCCCATTTAGATCTTTTTATTTATAAGAACTCTAAATTTTCCCATAGCTAAGAATCTTAGAGCCTTGATAATGTGTCCACTTATCTGGTATGTACCCTTCCACACATTAATACCCATTATCAATCAAAATCACAAATAAATCATCCATACATCTGGACATTAATCTTTAACGGTCAGTACACAATGCCTCTTCTGTAAAGAATAGTATGTACAGGATGTTTTATTGAAACCAGCCAGCAGAACTTTAAGGCCAACCCTCAGAACTAAGAAATATAGAATAAACAAAACCCGGCCAAGATAATTTCGGACCATGCTCAGTGTAGATTTCCGTAGCCGTTACTACAAAGGAATGCACTACAGATCACAAAAAATTGGATGCGAATACGTGCACTAGCAAAAGAGTGTATCTTCGTGGCACTTACCTTCATTTACTGAGAAGCTTTTCGGCAATAACGGAAAGAGTTCAAAAACGGTATATCCGATCATATTATATTATAAAGTTGTAAAAATGAAATGTCTGTACATTCAAGATATTTTCAAAAAAATTATTGTTACTATTTGGAGGTCACAAAAACGAAAAATTTTTTTTTTTGGATGTCATGTATGTTTGTATGTGTCGTTGTGGCTTCATCACGCAAAATCTACTAAACGGATTTCAACTATTTTTGGTACACGGATAGCTGGGTACCTCCAGATGGTTATAGGATACTTTTTACCCGACTACGCTGAAGAAAAAGCGAAGGGTTATGACTTTTTCTTTTCCGCGAACGAAGTTTTCGTTAAAAGTATTTATTGAGAGTTACCTTTTTATTTCTTTCCACATTTTTCAGACATACCGTTTAACGTTTTTTGGCGCGTAGTTCTGCAACTTTCATTTAGTTTTAGTTGTTTTAGTTCCGTCGTAGTTTTAATTTTAATGATATCATCCCATTTTGGTGTCTGATGAGTTCGAAACTCCAGACGACGCGGTCTAAATGGAACATCCTGTATGTTATTGAAGCTTCTACGAACTTAAGACCTTCTTACCTCAACAGAATAGGGGCTTTCACCCTGCGCAGTGCGCAGGCGCAAACAAACGAAACACGTGAGAAAGTAGATAAAACTGACCGTTAAAACTCCAGTTCCATGAACTTTATTAGATTATCGTCATGCATCTCGAGTGAGATTATGTTTAAATACGTAATGTTAAGTCATGTTGAATATACACAATATACTTGTGAGGTAATGTCG
This sequence comes from Hedya salicella, assembly GCA_905404275.2. Lineage (NCBI taxonomy): Eukaryota > Metazoa > Arthropoda > Insecta > Lepidoptera > Tortricidae > Hedya > Hedya salicella. Next base: position 2,721,705 of record FR990104.1, read on the forward strand.
TTCTTGCCACACCTGTTCGTACAACTGTACTAAAAAGAGTTTTATTTGAGATGCAAAGTAAAGGTAAGTTTTTCACTAATAATTTTATACAAAAAAAAATGTATTAACATGTATAAATAAAACCACTAAAACGCATTATATCGTGTATATTATCTCATCTGAGTTCCCTACGTTTCGGAAGCTTTAAAGTTTAAAGCATCCGTGTTCACGGGGTGGACAAAAAAAATCAAACTAACCGCTGCCCACTTTGAGAAAACAAATAAATGTGTAGTTTGCACAAATTGTAACTTTGACAGAGATGTTTTTTATCGACAGCGATGTCATTAATTTTTCATGACGTATAATAAATTTCATAAATAAGATTCCAGCAATCTCTTCTGAAAAATCTGTTCATTTGTTCAGAAGAGTTTTTTAGAAAATCCTAACTGCGACGGATATTTTCACAAGTACTAGGGAAATTATGAAAGAGAAACATAATTTTTATTTGTACAAAATATTTTTTAATTGTGTTATTTATATAAATGATTATCGCAGAAACAGAAGAGAGTATTATATACAAGTATGTTAATGTGTTAAAACATACTCGTATCACAGTGGCGTGGCGTTCATATAAGCTGATTCCCACCGGATTACCCAAGGAAAGGCCACCACCACATTTTTCTTTAAATATGAGTAAATTAATACGCTTCGGATTCCCTTGTAATTTTCCTGACGCCACGCCTCTAGACCTACATAATCTACAGTCGAAGGTCAAGGGACCTTTACCAACTCACCCAATCCATCTTCACCATCCAGCAGTAAAAAACTCATTATTATTATAAGCCCAGATGTCACACGGGTTATTCATCGCTGCGTTCCATCACGTGTCTCTTTGTTTACGAATATTTGCATGAAAAAGGGACCATTCCATGTCAGTTGTTCAATAAAGCGTTACGCTTGAATATACTTAATTTGGGTTTTAGGAGGTCAGTGATCTGCCGCGTAGGGGTGGGAAAGAATAGATTGTTGCCCTAGTGAAGAAACAGGTTTAAAGTCTCCCCTGATTATTAAAAGGTGACGAAATGGGGTCACATACGAGAGATCGGGATCGTAGGCTACACAAACCTGCTAACCAAGGGAAGGCAAAAAATATAATTACACAACAGGACGACACTATTAATCAAAATTAGCATGAAAATTAGTATGACAACAAGCCTATAGAATGCATCGCGACCAACTGCGACAGGACAGAGGACGACAGTAGCAGCTAATAGGAAGCTGTGAAGACCAAACGGAGAGGCCTTGACCCTGCACTGGAACACCAAAAAAAAATTGACTTAAAATAATCAAGTTGAGAATGAAGTTATCAGGAGGGGAAGAGCAAAATAGCATAACTTCAAATGCCATAATCTCAAATTTCAGATGACAAAAGAAAAAAAAAATACCTTGAAATATTTAGAGTGAGTATGAAGATGAGTATGAGGATGAGCTAAAGGTGCGCAAGCGCCTCACTACACCGACAACACAGATTAATCTATAATTTGAGCTGACAAAGGACGCAAGAATGCGATATGAATAGAAGCCCGATATGAGAGATGCGTTTGTTTGTTTGTTAGATGGAACTTGATAGGCTGACATACAGTGTTATAAGGGTTGATTATTGTTCGGTTTTGGATTTGTACTAGCATTTTGTTTAATTTTATCAATAGAATATCGTTTAAGAGTGTCTATTCACCGCGTCCGAGCCGAACTACATTTTGTCTTTGACATAATAATAATAATAAATATCAGGGACAATCTTACACAAATCGACCTAGTCCCAAACTAAGCAAAGCTTGTACTATGGGTTACTAGGCGACGATATACATAATATATAGATAAATTATAATACTTAAATACAATAGAATACATCCAAGACCCAGGAACAATCATTCGTGCTCATCACACATCACACATGTATCTACGACTAGCGATAGGCAATTTCTGAAGCATTTCATAGTTTTCCTAAACTTTGGAACATTTCAACTATAGAAACGTTAAATGTAAAATATCATTTAAGTTTCTGAAATGTTTCCGTCACAGTTACTTTGATTGGTTTTAGACAAGCGAGAAACAGCTCTAAAGTTTCATGCTAGTAAGGAAATGATAAAAAAGTATTAATAGATTCCTGACAAGTGACAGCTAAGAAATATTTGTCTAAAATTATTCTTGAAACATTTTAGACAAATACAAATTGTTTTGTATTTTCTTGACGCTTCTTTTTGTGTTTTTTTTCATTTATTTTTTCATTTATATAATGTTTTCTAATGTAATTTTTATTTTTTATTCTTATCCATTTTTTATCGATAATTTGCTATAAAATATTTAGATAAATAACGATTCAAAGTGCCTATTGCTAGGCCTACTCGAATAAAGAACATTTTGACTTGATATATCAAGAGTACAGTCGGCAATAAATTTGTCACAAAATTGAAATTTTTTACATTAAAATATATTCTAAAGCTAAGATGAACAGCAGGGTATTTAAATATGCATATGTGTGAGACATGGACTATGCCAGATAATAATCACACGGATATTAAAATTTAAATCAAAATAATAGCCATAGAAAGAGAACTTGATCGCCAACAATAAAACTAGATTTTACTAACGTCTTCTGTCGTCCAGTACAAAAAGGGCCTAAGCGACGTGATATTCTTTGAAAAATATGTCTTTTTATGTAAACATTTGTCTATTTGCCCCAGGCGGGGTTTGAAGCGTAATGATGTCTTTTGTGAGTTTGTGGGTTTGACTGTCGACGCGTGAAAACGGGGTCTTGAGAATATTTCAATGTTTTCAACTTGAAAGGGTTGTTTTTGATGGAATACGATATTTTGTTGGTCGATTTAATCGAGTTTTAGGGTTCCGTACCTCAAAAGAAAAACATGGAACCTTTATAGAATCACTTTGTAGTGTCCGTCTGTCTGTCAAAACCCTTTTTAACAGGAACGCGTGGTTATCAAGTTAAAATTGAAATCAAATACTTATGTCTGCGGTCCTATGACCACTTAACGGATTTCAACTATTTTTGATACACGGGTAGCTGGGTATCCACAGATGGTTATAGGATACTGTTTACCCGACTACGGTGAAGAAAAAGAGAGGGGTAAGGTAATGACTTTTTCTCCCATAAAAACAAAGTTCCTCGTTTTTTAAAGTCGGTTGAAAAACTTATAAAACGCAGCACGATGTCAAAATATTTACCAAATACAGTGAAATCAAAGGGCTCGAATATCTCCAGATCGAGTCAAACAGCACGTACATTCCTCATTTCTTTAGTTCGTAAACATAATAATCTTGTTATCTGTATAATTGTTTACTGATGGGAAATTAATAGGTCCATCAGATATCAAGTACGCGGCTTGTTTTTTTATTTGCATTTGAACGTGCCCGTAACTTCGTTCGTGGAGGAGAAAAAGTCATAACCCCACTTTTTAACAGTGTAGTCGGCGAAATGTAACCTATAACCATCCATGGATACCCAGCTATGTGTATAGTTGTACCAAAAATTTTTGAAATCTGTTTAGCCGACATATAAAAATTTGTAAAAAAGTCGTTTCTGTGACCTTTAAATAATCCGTTATATTTTTTTTTAAAGTCATTACCTTACCCCATTTTTTTTTTCAGCGTAGTCGGGTAAAACGTATTCTATAACCATCTGTGGATACCCAGATACCCGTGTACCAAAAAATAAAACCGATTCCAAATACGAATACACAAAAAAACATTGAAATAACTACGTAATTTAGTTTCTTCAATTTACTACCAAGTAACCTTTTTTATACTCAATCTATACACAGTATATATCTGACTTTGGCGTCGGTGCCTTCTAAAAAATGTGTAAAATTATGAAAATTGTCGATTTTAGTAAGTTGAGACACGATGGCACCGACTCGAAAATAATATTAATTTTATATACTGTATAGATTGAGTAGAAAAACGGTTACTTGTAAGTAAATTGAAGAAACTAAATTATGTCCTTTTTAGATTTAGGGTAGTTTTATTATAGCTCTTAGTTTTAATATATTTAGTTTTATATATTTTTTAAGCAGTGATTTATAATTGTTCTATTTGAAGTGTAATTATGTAGTTATTTTTTGAATTTTTTGTGTTTTCTTTTTTGTTAAAAAGTTAATTTATTTCACACTTTTTAATTAATCGTGACTTAAAAGAGTTAAATTAAAAATATATCTCGTGACGTTTCGAAGATTCCTAGAATTTCATTAAGAACAAGTGCCTGAATCGTGTTCAGGCTATCATCGACGCGCCACTTAGTCCGTAATCCGTACAAGTGAGCTGATCCGATCTATCTGTCACAATCAGCCGCACGCCGGTTCTCACGACCTGCCCCCGCTCAACCACACAGGAGCGAAACGGACACTTGGCGCAAGGCGCGAAAAATCAGACTTCTACTTTAAAGGGCTCCAAGCGAAAATGTACGATTTTTCATGGTTTGTGTTCTGCCCCTGGAATGGCCAAAATAACTTTGGAAACATGGTTTTTATGATAGTTTTTATTCAACTATTTCTCACATTCGGAAATTAATGTATTTGTAGGTATTCAACTATGGATTTTTACAGAGAGGTCTATAAAAAAGGTGCGGTGACTCGTGAAGATAAACTGGAACAGTATATTGGTAAAGACGATCGCTGTCAACAAGTTGAGATAGGTATATACAACACAGAAAAGCGAGGAGCTACGGATCGAAGGTCATTCAGAGCTGTAAGTCCCTTAAGACCTTTTAACCACTGGAGATCTATATCTCCAGTGGTTAAAAGGTCTTAAAAGACTTACAGCTTTTAAGGGAAGGGACTTGGACCGTGTCGTTACCGAACATATTTTTTATGCTTTATAGCGGGAGTAAATGTGTAACACGTACAGCACTACGTAAATATTCTTATTTCTACAAAACGCTCACAATGAAAAAATAAACAAATATAGTGACACCTTTTGTTTTACAAACATCATGATAATAATCACAATATTTGCAATTTATTAGTGGATCACCCCACCAGCGTTACTACTATAAACAAAGATCAGAAACAAATGATTTTTTTTTATGGTTTAAGTCCAGTATCGTCGATTTTTTTTTTCATTTGTTTATGATCTTTGTTTATAGACTTATAGTGACAATTTATCATATTAACTGACTTGATTTATCGCATATACTTTGGCAGATAGGGATGCGTACGTATGCTATCTCTAGTAATTAAATTTTCTAGGCTTCTTCTATATTTCTACCTGATCCTTTAAAATAAGAACCGATAAAAGTCGGGACCGTTCGAGTAACACATTTGTAATATCATGGACCATTAAAACAAGAGGACTGTTAATTGCCATACTTTGGATCGTGCCCCGCTCGCAAGGATATATCTGGCAAAAATTTGATGGCGCTTTAAAACTAAACATTTAACGATGTTATAATTGAACGTGTACAATTTTTTTTCCAAAATTTCCCAAGAGTACTATTTTTTGGCAAGGTTTTAAGAAAAATACCATGTTTCTTCAAATAAAAGGTATGGCAATCCTAAGTAGGCATGCCGTCACGAACAGTACCATGGTGCAGCATCTTATGTATCTCAGTTAATTCAAGTGCTTACTTCACTAAGAATTACTAGTTCGTATTTTCTCAAATTTGTATCAACTACCGTACGTACGGGTTCTTCTAAGGCCTATTAGATAATTCCCGCATAGATAGCTTGAATCCCATGGTTCCTTAACTTTTTTATTCTACATACTACATGTAATACAGGTCAGGTGCGTTGGGTTAAGACAGAAATAGGAGGAATTCCGAAAGGTTCACTTTATTTCAACACCTTAAAAGCATTTTCGGTAAAATATTACTCTTTCCCGTACTTCTGTCTTACCCCACCGTACCTTATAGAACGTAAATTTATTCTAATCCTGCTAGATCGGGAATAGATCATTAGTTTGTATGGCACTTACGAGTATACTCGACTACCTATAACTCTAAAACAAGATAAATGTCAAAACCACCACCAGAATACTCATACCTGCATTGAACACCTCCAATTGGCAGACCGCGCACCTAGCGCCATCTAACGCTCACATTGAGTACTAATTTAATGACCGTTTTACTCCATAGCATAAAAGGTGCGACTGAAACCAACGATGTTAAACTACACCGGTGTACACCGACAGCATGCGTTGAAACAAGACAGGGTCATGGAGTAGCAGCGAGTTAGAGAAGGACGGCAAAGTTGTCGCGTGACCGGTTAGCATTGCAAGGTCGTTGTAAAAGGTGAGTGACACCGAATGCGCAAACGCATTGGTAGGGACCACACCTACCGCATGGGGTAGCGAGTCGGATCAGTTTTTTTTTATTTGCTTCAATGATTTACTTAACGTGGCCGGTTACGACTTATCTGATCACATGCTCCTAAGTAGTAACGCTGAGAATGAAGGTTTTCTAGGTACGAAAAATCATCACCTTGTTTTCAGAGTGGCCATTGCTGGTGTTTTTATTTATCAACAATTGTAATTATATTCAATTTAAATTTTAGAACCATTTGTCAATAAAAAAATCCAACTTGCAAGTTGTGGAATGAGCTTCCCCCTGAAACGTTTCCGGAGCACTATAACATGGGATTCTTCATGAAGCGAGTTAACAGGGCGCAAAAAAGGTTAGAAACGTATGGGCGATTCCTCCGGTGTTACACACATCTATGGTTGACGATGACCACTTCCCATCAGGTTGCTTGTGATGGGTTTTTTGCCACTTATTACTTAAAGAAAAAAGCTTTGGGTGCACTCCAGGGGCAAATGGGCTAGATATCAGCGAACAACAAAAAGCTATGCAACAGGCTCGAATAAGATTTTTTCTCGAAGCGCTAAGTGCGATTTCAAATATCGTTTGAATAATTAGTGATCACAAAATATGATCTAAAAAACAAGACTTTTTCTACGACGTAGTCACGTAAGATAATACTTTACTCTAAGGTTGCCTGGTAGAGAATGCCTTATTGCATTAGGTTCGCCTTTTGAACGATAAGTTTTCTTTTGTGTAACAAAGATTAAATAAATAAATACTTTCAACGATATAAATTTCTATGATGAAATAAAATTAAAATTGAATGTAATTTTTAGCGCAATCTCGAAGTCTCGTGTTCGAAGCCCATTACGTATTTAATTTATCTTCTTTCATTGTATGTCGTGCTTCTCAATGTAAAGTTATACCCATCTTTACATTTATAAAGTTGCAAAAAGCAAATGTTTGTACCTTGATCTGCCTGTACATTGAAGATGTTTTCAAAAAAACAAGGGACACTGACTATTTGAACGACACTGAGTCGAAAAATATTTTTATTTTATTTTTTGTATGTGTCTTTGTGGCTTCATCACGCCAAAAAAACTTAACAGATTTCAAACTATTTTGGTACTCGGGTAGCTGGCCACCTACAGATGGTTATAGTATACCATTTACCCAGCTACAATACAGCAAAAAAAGAGGTGACTTTCACTTCCTGCGCAAACGAAGTTGCAGGCATTCTCTAGTATGTAAACTATACTATTGTAAAGTTGTAAAAATGAAATGTCTGTACATTGAAGATATTTTCAAAATAATGATTGTATCGGACTATTTGGAGTTAGTGAATTGAAAAATATTTTTTTGTATGTTTGTATGTTCGTATGTGTCGCGGTGGCTTCATCACGCAAAAACGGCTAAACGGATTTCAACTATTTTTGGTACACGGGTAGCTGGGTATCTCCAGATCGTTATAAGATACTTTTTACCCGACTACGCTGAAGAAAAAAAGAGGTTTGATGACTTTTCTCCCCCGCGAACGAAGTTGCGAGCGCCTTCTAGTATCTAATAACTGTATCAGAGAGCAAGGCTCAACATATCACTAATTACATAGGTAGCTTGTATATCTAGGTGAGCTTGTCCTCTAAGTACAGATTTTTATGATATAGATATTTTCTAAGCGCGACAACCGCAAGAACCCGTGCGGTCGGCACAAACCCGACAATTCGCGTGCCAAATCCCCATGTTATGTTTAGGTTAGCTAATCCAGTAATATTGATTTTTAATTGATGACCAATGAATAATTGCTTCTAATAGTTTTTAGAAGCAAAAAGCGGCGGGATTTGTTTTCATTGTGCCTTTGTTTTATCCGGCTCGAAGGACCAAATGGAAACAAAGTTAAAGATGCGTTTGGTAGTGGCGCTGTTATCGGAGAGTGACGTGAAGTTGATATGGGGCGAGGTTAGCTCACAGTTTGGCCACCTGCTTTTTAAGTTTGTGAAATTGTAATGTTGTGTGAAATCGGTGGCACGATTGAGCATTACTTGTATATGTAGTTTTGTTATAAAATACTGTTGCTATGCGGAATTTTGTTGGATAAGCGACATGTGTTGTAATTGTAGCTCAATTTTTGTGCTCAATGGGGAATGGATGAAAATTTTCAAAAATCTTGAAAATTTGTTTATAGGTAGGTTTGTTTATCAGCCTCCTTATTGTCAGAAAAAAAATACAGATTTTTCTGTGGCTTCGAAAAAATAAAAAGATGTAAAGGTGTCGGTGGGCCTATATGCCCGCCTTATACGGTACGGCAAGAATAATAGTACATTTACAGCCATTTTAATCGAAATTATCAATGCTGCTCTTACTTAGAAAAGTTGCAACGTTATTTAGTTAATTTGATTCGTTTTGACTTTAGACTACAACATCTCAAAAATTAATATCAGGCCCTCTCTATCCTGGGAAAGAAGGATACGTGCTCTGTAGGGGATCTTTCGAGGCCCCCACCCAACCTCACCCCGAATGATCTCAAACGACTTTTTTTACAGTCTAGAGTCTCTAATTTTACTAGTCTCCAATTTTCGAGTGCTCCAGGGCCCCCTAAATAAGTATAAGTTATAAGTAAGTAATAATAAAAAGATATTTCAATCAATGCTTGTTACTGGGCAATGCCATCTAGTGGGCGGTGTTGTTACCACGAGCTTGGGTGTTATGCGATATAGATGGCGCTGCAATACCTGTCTTACTGCAATTCTTAAATTGGCCTGATCTCATAATTATATGAGCATTCCCAAGCATTCAAACATAAATGCACATAGAAGGGTACTTATACATCTGTACAAAAACAGTCAAAAATAAATATTTACGAGCTTCTACTATAGCTTGGAATATTTTAAAAACTCTTAGTAGGTACAGCTAGTATTTTCTCCTGTTTCCGCGATTATTACTCATTTCAATAAAAAGGGCTGAGTCAGCCCGTGAACATGGAAAGCTTAAAAACTTCCGAAACGTCGGGAACTCAAATGAGATAATATACGCGATATAATTCGTTAAATTGTTTTATCTTAAGTACAGCTGTCATCAAAAATTCTAAATCCCCTTCAGTATGGGAAATTATATATTTTGTACTGCTAAAGGAGCACCAATTTTTTTTCAATCCATACTATAATATTATGAATGCGAAAGTGTATCTGTCTGTCTGTCTGTCTGTGTGTCTGTCTGTCTGTCTGTCTGTTACCTCTTCAGGCTTAAACCGCTGAACCGATTTGGATGAAATTTAGTATGAAGATAGTTTGAGTCCCGGGGAAGGACATAGGCTACTTTTTATCCCGAAAAGATACGCTTATCCACGATAAACGAATTTAAGGCGGACGAAGTCGCGCGCAGAAGCTAGTCTTTAATAAATACTAGAAGATGCCCGCAACGTCGTTCGCGGAGGAGAAAAAGTCATAACCCCTCGTTTTTTCTTCAGCGTAGTCGGGTAAAAAGTATCCTATAACCATCTGGAGATACCCAGTAATACAAAAATTTAATGTTAAATCTTTTTTATTTTCTCGCAGTCGAAGTGAAAAGTAGAGTGTTTAACACGTGGGTAAAAGCCATTATGACACTCAGATATATTTGTCTTCGCTCACTTCGTTAGCTAGTCCAAATAATCACTTCGTGTCGTAATGGCTTATTTTAGCCCTTTGTCAAACAATCTACTATAAAATGCCAAAAAAATCACAACGAAACAAGAAAAATAATTTTGGACATTGTTAAATATTTATATCAGAAGAAGAACGAGGGATTTAGCAGCATTTCGATAAAAATGTTTTGTAATTAGTAAATGACATGACCGGAACTGATTAAAACGGCTACATTCATTTCATACGCATGTGCCACACTAGCGCATTCCTTAACGGATTTGGAATTATTACTTACTGTTTTCCTCTGGACACTTTTTCGTCTGTTTTTCTATGTGAGTTTGACCTCTTTACCTACACATACAGCTTTGTTCACACAAAATATATTTTTCTCTGTCAAAATTACAATTTGCATTTGCAAACTAACCTCTTTGAGAAAACAAATAAGGTGTAGGTACATACATACTAGATGGGCCTAATGTGTAAAGACAGATACACATGTGCCAGAAGGCCTTAAATATTTTATTTTAGAGAGGCTAACTGAAGAGAAAGAAACGCCACAAAGAAAACTCCCAGACTACCTCGTTAATAGTTATTTTATTTTAAAAACAAAGACTAGGAAAACGACACTTGGAACTGGGACAGGTTCCAGGGTTCCGGAACTCTTCCTTTTTGATGACCCTAATACGTTCATACACATTATAGGTAAAAAACTTAAGTAAAGCCCGTCTTGTATGTAGTAGTGTACAAAATTGATATGGAACTTATGTCATTTTTCTAATATGGAACGTCAAATTGCCTTTACGGATACGCTACCACTAACTACTACATACAACAGGTGACTTACTTATGTTTTTCATCTATAACAAACACGCAATGAAGTCCAGTTTTGTTAAAACAAAATTCATGTACATTACTCGCATCGTAAGCCGATGACACCGACTCCATCTTGTGACGTGAGAGCGATCAGCAGAACTCGGAAACAAATGAATAATTCAATACAATTTAGATTTAAGATTCCGCTTTATTGGCACGCGATTTGAAGCAAAAAAATATAAATGCAGGTGTATGCTTTCATCAATCGTCAATCGTACAAGATTTTTCAAGAAATCATGAGAAGGTAAATACTGTAGCCTAAAGTGAAAAATGAATAACTACAAAATTAAGAATTTAAAAAACCTCCCGGCACAAATGAAGATAACAACTAAATTTGGAGTTCTTAGCTGTAATATTGGCTGAGATCTGGTCACTTATTCCACTAAAAGCTGAATATCTTAGAGACGAGTGCTCCTATTTTCATCAAATAAAGCTAAAAACACTTGGAATAAAATTATCTATGACACAAAAAAAACCGCACTCAAATCGGTCCATCCGTATAAGCGCTACGATGCCACAGTCGGATACACAGATACACAGAGTCACACAGACACGTTAAACTTATAACACCCCTCTCTTTTTTGTCGGGGGTTAAAAACAAGTCTATTAATATCAGCACTAAAAGAAAGCTTTTCGAAATATCAATATTGCCATGTCTAACCAAGGGTTGTCGAAGTTGGTCACTAAAAAGTGTGAACAAGAGAAGTTAGCAACATGTCAGCGCAAAATGGAAAGGAGCACGTTGGCATAGAATAAGTAATCAAATATTAGGAAGATGACCAAAATGACCAACGTCGTAGAAAGAGTGAGGACGCTAAATTGGAACTGGGCGGGCCATATTAGTCGGATGCCAAATGATAGATGGGCTAAAAAAATCATATTGTGGAACCCAATAGATGAAAAAAGGTCCCGGGGACGCCAAATAAAAAGATGGGCAGACTTATTTTTACAAAGATTAGGACCAGACTGGATGACTAAAAAGAAGGACAGATATGTTTGGAAAGAAATGGGGGAGACCTACGCCAAAGAGACGAGTACCACTAATAAATAACTAGTTGTAACTGTTCACTTCCTAGGTCGATACTTACTTTATTTCGACTTTAAGATAGACTTACTTAACGATTACCAAAATCCCGTTACTGTAATTAAAACCTTACGTAGTTTATGTAATTTAAACAGGGACAACTGTTCAGCTTTAACGACCTATAAAAGTGACTGTCTTAAAGTGCTGTGGTTTTTCTCAGTCTTATTGTTTTGTTAACAGCGCTATCTCGCGGCAGCTGGCGGAACCACAATGGAGCTTAAGCGACCACCCGCGCGGGCGCGGCGTTAGGAGCTTTTTAACGGATTGTTGCGCAAAAGGCTGTTATTTTTTTGTGATTTGATTTCTTCTACATAACAAAGGACCACTAAAACAAGAGGACTGACAGTTGCCACACTTTGCATCGTGTTCCGATCTCAAGATCTCAATTACATTCAACTATGTTATAATTGAATAAAGAAACATAGTATAGTAACAATTAGTTCGAAAATAATAAATAAATCGTAACATTTACTAAGTGTGTCACGCTCGCAGAGTTGAGTAATTGTAAAAATAATTCTTATCCTTTGAGTCCGCGGTCAAATCTAAATAATATTTAGCTTACCTTTGCGTAGTCGACGGGGGAAGCATTCACAGGGCAAGTGAACAAGCCCTCACTGAAACAAAAACATTGAATTTTAATAGTGAACATAACAAATATATTGTAACTAAATATGTAGAACAAATCAACAATAACAATAAATAAAAACTGTTTAAATCGGTTGTGTAGGTAAGTATGCATTCATAAACTGCCTAAAATATTAGACGCATCTATTAGGTTTTAATGTGGTTATATTAATATAGCTGGCTGTAATAATTTGAATGTACTAGACCGATTCTAGTATTCCGTTTAAAGTCATAAACAAAGAGAATATATAATATTTTCTTCTGTTTCCGCGATTATTACTCATTGAAATAAAACAATTTAACGGATTATATCGCGTATATTTCAAATTTATTTCAAAGAGAATATAACCACTACGTAACAGACTTGACAATTCTTGTGGCTGATACGTTTCCATGCAGTACAAATAAATGTGTTACTATTATTTTAGTCCATCTTGTGCTTATTTACCGTCGTCGCTCCATTGCAATATATGCACTCTGCGGAAGAACCCCGCCACAACATTCGAGGTAAACAAATGATGTTTGTAAACGAATAAATCCAAAACGAATACGGGAAAATCATTCAAGTCAAAATCAACACATAACCCTCAAAAATGATGAGCTATTGACTATTTTTATTTATATGACTATTTACTCGTATTTTAAATAGATACAATAAGATTGGTGTGACATTGGGTGACAGGATCAAAAAAAGCGTGATAAGGGAACGTTGTGGTGTGATAGAAGATGTTACTACATCTACTTGAATCGAGAAAGGGATGCTAAGGTCGTTTGGGCATGTAGATCTAATGCATGAAAGAAGATAGACTGGAAAAATGTACAAGGCGAATGTAGAAATGTTGGAAGAGGAAGGCCTACACAAATGTTTCTCGATTCGCAGATGGGTGACATTCTTAAAAAGGGCAAGTGAAAAGTAGGTACTCTACTGACAAGCATGCATGAATAGATTAATGAATGTTGATGAAGCGGCAGTTGTATGCCAGGACCGTAGCAAGTGGAAGGAGGTAGTCTCTGCCTACGCCGTTGGGAAAAAGGCGTGATTGTATGTATGTATGTATACAATAATTATTCAGTTATCATTACTTTTAGATCACCCGTCGTAAGCAGTGCGCGTATGTTATGTTCAATATATTAAGTAAAACATACAATACATTCAATGTACATACACGTACAACAGTTTTACAACTGTATAATAGCTTGCATTTATTTTATAGTGATACTTAAATGATCCACCGCGCAAATACAATATGGATCAGATAATTAGAAGCGCATAATTGTATCTCAGTGATGAGCGTGCGCATTATCGCATGACGCACCGTCGGCATATTAATCGGCGTTCGTGGTACTGGCAACAACTACAGTTCAATAACAAAATAATACGTCAGCACTCGTCAAAGAAATCGCTTAATAAAACAAGAGGACCGTTAATGGCCATATTTTGGATAGGGCACCGACTGTAAGGGAATATACAGTACTAGCGGACGCCCGCGACTTCGTCCGCGTAGATTTTAGGTAAAAACAGAGATATAAATGAGGAAAACTTTTTCTATCAGTTGCCAGATGCTGTTAATGTTTTAAAAAAAATACTCAGAAGATATTCAGCGACCAACGGATTATAGTGAGAAAATGGGGATATTGAACATTATTCCATAAGAAGGCAACACTGGCACTTTTCATTTTAACGCCTGCTAGATTATGAGAAGAAGAGACAGGCGAAGTTCCCGACACTGGCCAAAATAAAAATTTGCTAGAGAAGGTACCTCGGCGTTTCAAAATGATAGTATTTTAAGGCGTAGCAAAAATGGTTGTCTGTAAAGTTGGTTTACGAACGATAATTTTACGTGTTACCGTCATAAGATAACCGGCGTCATAATTTTACTACGACACCAATTTTTTGTCTCTCCCTCCATCTCACTCTCTGTCTCTCTCTCTCCCTCAGATACAAAAAATTTTTTTTTAGTATTTATCATCAATTTTCCGTAGGCAAAAATAACGTCAAGAAGCCATGTTATACAAACTTTCCCTGACCAAAGCAAACCACTGTCAAATAGAAATAGACGACAAAAGCTCTTCACGATTCGGCCAGTTAGTCTGGAACTGATGGCGTTTCGTCTAAGTATGTCAGCAAGTTTTAGAACAATACGTCTTAAAGTGCGTCTACGGTACGGCAGCCAACTTGCCAGGCACTTTGCAAATTTTACAAAACAATTATCCTGCCCTACTAAGCGTAAGTGCAGTAACTTGTTTCGAAATTTTATATAATACTAGAAGGCGCCCGCAACTTCGTTCGCGGAGGTGAAAAAGTCATAAGCACTCTTTTTTTCTTTAAAATACTCGAGTAAAAATTAAAGTAATAATTATATCGGGTATATTAGGATGGAATAGATTAGTTGGTCAGAAGAAGTTAGTCTGTCACTAAGATTATCATAAAATATTGGACACATATTTTTTCAAACAAAAAAAGACAAAGATAAAGCGCATCACAGTTTCGGAGTGGGGCGTATGACGTCATGGGAAACTTTAACGGGCTATATCTTCATTATTTTTGTTTAATTAAGAAAAGAAAAAATACGTGCCCAATATTTTCAAAAAAAAAAAAAGAATAGTCTTTCACTAAGCGTCTACAGTCTTCTGCTTAGATTCTAATCTGAAGTTTAAAAGATTTTCTTGAATCTAATTAAGTTTTATATATAGAATAAATTTACACATTTAGGATAGAATTTAGCCGGGAAGGCTGCTTATTAACATTTTTTTATAAGCGTTTTCCACTTGCTTTTCAGTTTGGTTGATCATGCAGTCATATGGAAGTCTATTCAAAGCGCGCGGTAAGGCTGCGTCCACACTCTCCTACCATAGTTGTTATTACTTGATGGGATTATGAATGTTGGGAGGTATGTTAGGTTCCGTAGGTTATCTGGTCTTTGTCTTTTATTTCATAATTTTATATTATCACTGTATTGGGTAACAATAGCTAAATCTACCTTATCGTGGTTCTGGTAATCTAAATGACGGATTAATTATATATTTTTAGGACACAAGCCTTTAGAAGAGGGAAAATTATTGGTCACCACGCTTTTATTAATAACATCGTAGAAGGAAAGGTTGAAGGCGAGGGAGGAAGGGAAAGACGAAGGATAGGCTACATGAAACAAATAAAAAGGTTGACGTCATGTCGTATAGGGAGGTCAAGGAGGTGGCCCTGGATAGAGCGAGATGGAAACAGCTTCACGCTTCATCAGCTACACCGACAAGAGTTTGACTCTTAAATTTATAATGATTAGGTAGGCTTAAGAGTCCCCGGTAAGCTCAGTTCTCCATACAAACGTAGTTACGCTCTCATTTTAAAACGACTAGCTAGTTTGCTCTGAAACTTTGTACTTAGAATAAGTTAAGGTATATGCAGGCCTGTAATTAGTTAATGTAGCTTCAGATACCATACTAAAAAAATACAGTGAATTTAATTTTTTCAAACAAAATTTGTTTTTGCTGTATTTCGTTTGTTTTATAAACTGGAGCCATTTAAACTAACTACAGGCCTAGGCCATTTCATTGTATATGCAAAGTTTCGTTACAATCCAACACGTAGTTTTAAAATGAGGACTAAACTCCGTTTGTATGGGAAGGTGACATTCGGCCGAGCTTGCCGGGGACTCATGCTATAATTGAAATTGCAAGACTCAAACATACTGTGTAATATAATATTTGCAAATACTAAGTGTCTTTTGCAGCCGACTGTACTAATTATGAATAGTAGATAACAATTACAGTAGACAGCGGAACACGCAGACGGACAGAAGTCTTCCGGCATCTAGCGCATAACTTGGGCGGAATACCCTGCTTGGTTGGCCAGTGATCTGGCTAAGTACGCAGAAATGTGGTCATTATGTCCGTCGTACGTGGTTTGGCAGAAAGCATGTCATTAGACAAATAACGTAGACAATAGGAGAAAAAAAAAACAAAAAGAAATAAGATAAATTGATAATATATTTTGTAAAAATGAAATGTCTGTTCATTGAAGATACTTCCAAAAAAATAAGGTCACTAAATCTAAGAAAATATTTTTTTGTATACTGGTATGTTATATAAAAAAGCACAAGATAGAGTCTATACTATTATAAAGTTGTAAAAATGAAATGTTTGTATACATTGAAGAAATTAAAAAAAAGAAGTGATACGGAATATTTGAAGTTCACTGAATCGATTTTTGTTTTGTATGTTTGCATGGGTGGTTGTGGTCTTATCACGCCAAAACAGCTTAACGGATTTCACTATATTTGGTACACGGGTAGCTGGGTATCCACAGATGGTTATAGAACACTTTTTACCCCACAACGCTGAAGCAAAAAAAAGGGTTATGGCTTTTTCTTCTTTTCATTTATTTTTCAGACGTTTTATTTTTACAACTTTATAATGGTATATAGGTGAAACAAAAACCGGTTCAAGTTGAAAACCTAATATGTGACATTATGTAACTTGAAACAAAATCGCTGGATTTCTGAACACGTCTTTGAGTGTGTTCCCCGACCATTACAATTTGGGCGCGTTCAGGACAAGAGTGAATAGTCTGTTTCTAGAGAGGCATGATAGGTACATCATCAGCCGCATCGTCACTTAGCAACAGGTGAGATTGCGGTCAAACGCGCGTTTATCATCTATAAAAAAAAGTATTTTTATATATCTTTAAATTTTTGTTCCAAACATCGATAAAAATTTGACTAGATTTGTTTTTCTATATTTTATTTAGACAGAAAGAAAGAAAGAAAGTACATTTATTCGAGGGCATATATTAAGTATGCCCCGAAATGGTCCCACCTCAGCATAATGCTGGCCCTAAAGCCAGCGCTGATCTTCCGGTGAGACCATAGGTAGGCAGCGCCACGGAGAACTGGACGCACGAAAACATTTTTGTGAACGCAGCGTTAAGCAAGCTGTCAGGAGTTTCAATTGTCAAAGCTGTCAAGTGGAATTGGAATGGAAAGTCAAAATGGATAACATAATGCATCGTACGTACAGCTCAGATTAATAATTATAAACAAGAAAAGCAAGTACAAATAAGAAAAACTATTAAATAGAATAAAAACCAAATTTATATCCAGTAAAAATTACAATATCCAGATGTCCTCCGTCTCGTCGTTGGCACTCCTGCAATCGTATACGTAAACCTTGGAAAACTCCCTGACACATGTAGCGAGGGATCGCTGCTATCTCATTATCTTTTTATAAAACTGTTTCACACAAAAAGCCCGTTGTTTTCCCGTGAAACGCTCCATTATAAAGAAAATTGCATGAAGTGACCTATAGTTTCCCGCCAATTTCCCGCCGCCCACTTTGACAGTTTCCGAAAAATTCAGTGTTGCTATTTGCAAAAATTTATGGCCCAATATTACTTTGAACAATAATTGTGGTATTTCCACATTTATAGAAAAACAATTATTATATTGATTCAGTTTCTTCATTGAAGAACAGCGCCATCTCTCTCGCTGTCCTAATACTTGCTGGAGAAGCAATGGGACAGAAACGTAGCGTGATACGCATGTCTTGGAGTATGGCTATATAATTCTTTATTGTAACTTCAAGGTACATACATTTTAACAATACCCTGACTCTCAAAATAGGTTTCCCTGTGCCTTGAGAGCCAGTTCCTTCCCAATTTAAGTATATAAAAGTTACAATATTAAAAATAATGCCTTAGTATTTCAAAAATAAAAGACACAGAGGGCGTTACTAGTGCTAACTAGTTTATGTTCGAAAGTTTCAAGCCACGTACGTAAAGTTGTGATAGCTTAGTTGGTCAGAGCACTTCTGCGTTAAAGAAGATGTCGCAGGTTCAAATCCTGCTTGCAATTTGGATGCATTGATTTTTCCTTTACATAGAACTCTGTGTTATATATTTTTTTTAAATCTTTTAAGTATTGATTTTGTAAGTTTATACTTCTCCAACTAGGGACCGTCTTGACAAGTGTTACTAGTTAACACACAGTTAAAACATGCATCCACTAAGTGCACCTAGCCTTTTAACATTACGATTCACGTGACGCTTTGTAATGGCCCTAAAAATAGCGAGCTATTCGGGCCAATGAGATACAAATTCTAGGGTCAAGCGATTGACTACAAATTGCTATATACATGTCATGCAAATATCCAAGTTATTCCATTATTTACGGGGTATTTTGAGCAAATACTTGTGTAAGACTGTTGTGCAAGCAGACTTTGAATTTAATAGCGGTCTGTTTTGAAATACCGACGCTACTGGTAATGAAAATGAAGGTAATCAAAGAAGTGTCTGAAGGGCTGTTCTCGAAATTGTATTGTAACTAATAGCTGCTCATTTATATCATTCATCAATCATTAACTTCGTCAGCGGAGGAGAAAGAAATCATAACCTTCTTTTCATCAGTGTAGGCAAGTAAAAAGTATCCTTTAACCATCTGTCCATCATGTCCCTACCTACCTACTGTGCTACCCGTGTATTAAAAATAGTCGAAATCCGTTTGCCCGTTTTGGCGCGATGAAGCCACATCGACACATACAAACATACAAAAGAAAAATCGATTCAGAGACCATCAAATCACTTTTATATATATGTTGAATTTTTGCAACTTTATAGAAGAGAACAGTGGTAAATTAGTTAACGATAAATAAAATCCTAGAATAAATTAAAGCTAATTGTAAATATTAACCTAAAGTGAATAAAAAAAAACCGACTAAGAGCATGTCGGACCATGCTCAATGTAGGGTTCCGCAGCCGTTTATACAAAAAAATGCACTACAGATAAAAAAAATATGATAAAAAAACACTAACAAAAGAGCGTATCTCCCCGGCACGTATGTCCTTTTGCTGAGAAACGCAGTTTTTTGACAATAACTTACTAACGGTATGTCCGATCATGTTGAAAACAATTTTCGTTGGAGGTATTTATTAAGCTTTATATTCATAATTTTTTTCATATTTTTTGAACATACCGTTTAGGTTTACAATTTTTGCTACTTTCGGCGCGAATATTTCCGAAAATATTTAAATATCAAAAAGAAATTTTAGAAACCTCAAAGTGTTTTTAGAAGAACTGTCGAATGATGTGCCACACATTGATATTTGCAGAAAATACAGGAGTGCCCCCTCTAGAAATATATATAAGTATATATTTTTTATTTCACTATCAAACTAAGTTAGCTGCTTACACAAGACACCTATGTTCCAAATTTCATCAATAAATTGTAATAGTCATAAATATCTTATAGTTTTTGAGTAAAATGCCTTTGACATACGGACGGACGGACGGACAGACGGACGGACATGACGAAACTATAAGGGTTCCGTTTATGCCATTTTAGCTACGGAACCCTAAAAACTGTGCCTCCGCTGCATGGCCCCGAAGAAGCTGCCAGTACTTCCTCGCTGTACAGCAGTGCTGACGCGTTATGTGAGCAAGCTGCCACCTCTTGGGTCACTAGTAGTTTCCGACCACCAGTTTTTCAGAGATCTTTTACTAACTTCTGGGCGCCGAGACCCCACGGAGCTAAGGTCTCGACCTCGAAGAAACAGAAATTCTCATAATTTAATTATAATCCGCCAAACATTTTGCATATTTTTAATACGAAAAACTTAGGTACAGTCGTATAAGTTGGAAATAACATTTCACCAAAACTTAAAGGTTCTCAAGAAAAGGTCACATTTGGCAATAAGATTGCGTGTTATCTATTTTAACTGACTCCCAAAAAAGGAGGAGGTTCTCAATTTAACATTTTTGAAGTAATGATGGATGCAAAAAAAAATATCATCAAAAAAACGTTCAATCAGGCTACTAAATTATTTTCGTGAATACGGGCTACGTTAGTATGTTTCGGAGATTAGAATCGACTAATTATCAATCGAAAGAGTAATTCTAAAGATGCTTGTTTATAATTATATTAATCCTAACTATTACCAAGCTGTGAAACAAGACTCTAGAGTAAAACAAACGAATATCCTTTTAACTCGAACTACACGCGATTTTCTTGAAGATTCGAATAAAATTATCTTTTTATCCCGGATAAAACCTGATCGATGGAAAACCTTAGAAAATTTGTCCTATTTATGTTCATTTGTAGAATCAATTAGACGTACTAGCGTTGATTTACGTCTCAGGTGATGATAGAGTTAGCTTATTCAACGTACAGTGATTAATAGCTTCCCTTCATAAAAACTGCAATTAAATTATGCGCCACCGGCCAATTAGTCATTGTCGTTTGATTTAGAAAACCACTGATGTTATCTACACATTATCATGGATAATTACCAACAACATAATCACCTATTCCTGTCCTAACACTAGTCTATACCACGTCTAAGACTCCTGTAACAATCTAAAAAGCATTACTAACCTCAGGACGTAAAGTTTGAAATCCAACTACGGCTTAAACTCGTAAATACTGTGTGGGTATGGAGCAAAGAGATTTTTTCTCCCTCGTTCAATAATTAGTCGACAATGCGAAGAAAATATAGTGCGTGTGAGAGAGGCTGGGGGCGTTTTTGCGCCTCTGGTCTCGAATGTTACCGGAACGGTTTTGTTTAATAACCGGTATAATCGACGCAATGGTTCGTGAATGGAATGATTTATTGGATTTGGAGCGATGTGGCAGAATCCAATTGTACTAATTCGAATAAGTTTATAATCAATAAGTAAATATGAGAGACAATCTTACACAAATCGCCCTAATCCCAAACTAAGCAAAGCATTGAATACTAGTTAGGCGACGATATACATAAAATTATTTATGTCTCTGATTCCGTGGAGGATGGGAGGATCTCGGTGTTGGTTACATGTGTAGAGACACTGGCTCCCTCTGACCTCCATGGAAAAAGACGAAGCGAAGTGGTCTCGACTCCAAATATAATGTCACCTTATTCGCGGTCGAGACCCAGGGTCTGTGGGGCCTAGAGGCTCACGGTCTCTTCAAAGAGCTGGCAAGAAGGCTCGCGGACTCCACCGGGAATAGCAAAGCTGGCAGCTTCCTCGCCCAAAAAAATAGGCCTTTCCTTTGAGCGAGAAAATGCTGCCAGCATCTTCGGCACGGTGTCAAAAGGGTCCACATTTTAAAATATGCATATTATAATAATGAGTAATAATCGCGGAAACAGAAGAAAATATTAGATTTTAGTTTATGTATGTAGTTTTTGGTAAGTTACTTTATATCCTATGTAGGGTGTAATTTGATATTTATATTTATTTTACGGTTTTATATCACTTATGTCTATTATTTTTATTTAAAGACTTGTAAAAAATAGATATATTTTATCATAAATTATAATACTATATACATAGGAAACATCTAAGATTTAGAACCAAACATTCGTGCTCATCACACAAACACTTGCCTTAGCCGGGATTGGAACCCGGGACCGCCAGCTTCGTATGCAACGGCATTGCACAAAGGTGCAACCAACTGAGCCAAACGCGGCTATAGTACCTATTTTGGTGTTTTGCGGTTACTATATGGGTATTATTTCCTTTAAGAGGATTGGACAGAACAAAAACCGAAGTACTATGCCATAATCTATGGAGATAAATACGAAAGATCCTTCCGAATTGTGCTGGTCCAAACAGTAAGACATTACGGCGGGGTTGACTCTTAGACTTCGTCGTCCGAAGAGTTCGTAGCTGCCATCCTCTCAATGG
The DNA here is from genome assembly GCA_905404275.2 of Hedya salicella. Lineage (NCBI taxonomy): Eukaryota > Metazoa > Arthropoda > Insecta > Lepidoptera > Tortricidae > Hedya > Hedya salicella. The sequence goes on from FR990104.1 coordinate 2,743,851, forward strand.
CTGCTGTGATCTCGTCGTCCGGATCAGAGAGCACGTGTCTAAGGACGCCGGGTATTACCTCTTTGGAGACGGCTTCTGGGTATTGGATCCTCTGAGGAATCGGGAATGGTAGGATGGTAGTCGGCTGCATACCTAATTAGGGGGTTCTTATGGTGGGGAGCATTGTCGACGAAGCGTCCAGACGCTTGTTTGAAAAAACCATAGGGGAAGATTGGGACCTTTCGTACACGGGGCACGTTCGTACAATAATTATTAATAGACAAAGTAAGTGGAAAGGGCTATGCTCGGGATTTCTCTACGAGATCCAATCAGAAATGAGGTGATTCGTAGACGAACCAAGGTCACCGACATAGCAAACAGGGTAAGCAAACTGAAGTGGTAATGGGCAGGGCACATAGTTCGAAGAACCGATGCCCGTTGGGGCAGAAAGGTTCTCGTGTGGAGACCGCGTACCGGCAAGCGCAGCGTAAGAAGACCATCCCGCAAGGTGGTCGGACGACCTGGTTAGGGTTGCGGGGACTCGCTGATTGCGGGTCTCCTCTATCCGGCCAATGTGGAAATCTATTGACCTGTGTCCAGCAGTGGACGTCCTATGGCTGAAATGATGATGACTGACGAACACATTCGTATTTTTATTTCATAAAATGATCTTAGGAAAAAAATGCATACAAATATATATGTCCGTACTTTACTTAGTTTATCTGTTAAGGAGGTGCATCGAAAATTTAAGTTAAATTTTAGTGACATTTTTGTCTAATAATCTAGTATATGAAACTGGCTGATTTTTAGATATGTGTTTTTTTCACTATATAACTAATTCAGAGATAAACGCGGAAACATTGTATGTTGAAAATTTCCTTGATAGAAAAGTTATCCGAAAACGTGTCTTCTTTTCCGTTTTTTGTCTAGTTTGTATAAACGGCTACATTATGTAAAAATTACATTCTCCCCTTTATCCTTACGTGATTAACTAAAATTTTAACAAAAAAAATATATTTTCGATTTCATTGTACTTAAAAGTACGCCAAAAAACTCCAAACATGCGCACGAGCAATAAATGCGTTCCTTATTACGAATTTCACTCATTGGCCGGCTCGGCGTTTCGTTTGGCGTTTGGGGCGTGATTTACGAATGACGATCACGACGAGGCCCTTAATGACTAAGTATTGTACGAACGTACCTCGTGTACGAAGGATCCCAATTTTCCCCTACATGGTTGAGTTGAAACGGAGTGTGTTACCAATGATTTACGCAGCGCTGAAGTAACCAACGTAACTGTTAGCTAACTTGTCAAAACTCACGCTAATAATTTAGACGGTAGATGGCGTGATAGCCGACCCATCAATTATAAAGACGAGTGCGTTACGCGGCCAATTAATTATGTGCACTGTTATTTGCGTCTTTCCGTCCGTGTGTAATACTAGTTCATTGCAATATTTACTTACTTCTCTAAATTTCATATCTAACGCAACAATTGGATGGAAATATAGATTTTATTCCATTAGGGACGTGGCTGGTTTTCCAATCAAAGTCTATAGTCAGTTACGAGCTCGGTAAAGTATATAGACGGTATTAGGGCCTGGATGCGATTTTCCGGGAACCACTTAGTATTAACTTAATGTACGGTTAGTCTAGGAAGCTTTGCTGATAAATAATTATTGATCAATGGAAATAGAATTTTGTACTGCACGTTTTACTTCCCCTCATTTCAACACGTGTGGGAAATGGACCCATTTTGCGCTCTTGGCTGTACGGGAAATTGGTTATTTAATACTAGATTTACTCGCGGCTTCGCTTGATAATCCTTTTAGATGTGAGCGTATTGCTGGGATAAAATCAGAGGGCACGGCAGTGCCCCCGCCAAGTCGAGCGCGAAGCAAACACTGCCGTACCATCCTTTACAACCTATCCTACACAAGGGTACAAAACTAGGTGCTCCATGACACCGTCCGTCGTCCGACCGTCAACGATTGGTGCAATAGTATCATGGAGCACCTGGTTTTGTACCCTTGTGTAACCTTCAACGGCCAAGTCACACAACATTAACTATAATAACAAAAAAATCGCAGTAAAGAACCTTAGACATAGCACGACTTTGTCTAGATTTCATTACTTTTTAGAGATAAACAAGCAGCTCCATCGAGACTTGGCTAGTTTTTTACAGAATGTTTTTGGTGGGATTAATTATTCTATACTGGTAACACATCTACTGTCCATTTCTTCTACTTGCGAGATTCCATATAATAACTTTCCATAAACAACGTTACAATTATGTATACAGTCTAAACATTGGCTGGGGTAGCCGACCCGTCATCTGCCGTAACTGAATCGCCTGGGAACCGTCACCGCAGCCGATACGCAGCCGCAAAACTAACATATAACCAGCTATCGCATTCACGAAACTTGCTAAATGTGACATTGATTGAAACTTACACGATTTCACTAATTATCACAACACAACAAAACGGGGCTTAATCGGGTATAAGCATGATTTGTTTAATTACCTTTCGTTGGTAATTTTTCGACGTCTCGGATCTTGCGTTACGTCCATGGCCTTGAAGGAACAGCCAGCTGAACCAGTTCCTTAAAGACTATGGACGTAACGCCACGTCCGAAACATCGAATTACCAACGATAAGTAATTAAATAAAGCTGCTAAGCCTCGACTACCGTTGGAAATTACCTGTCTTGCGGTATTTTACAGGAGCCGATGATGGAGCATACTTAATTAGATAATGCCTATTTACTCTCATCAGGGAGTGTGCAGCAAGACTGCATGAACTGATTTGGGTTCCATCCTTACGTCGTTGATTATAACACCAACTCGAACAAAGCAATTTGTTTCTATATTCCTCATTAGGACGGCTAAAGAGTGGAGCTTTCTTCCAGTATACCTTTAGCCAGAACAATATAACTTGGACTCTTCAAGATGAGAGTAAATAGGCATTATCTAATTAAGTATGCTCCATCATCGGCTTCATAGTCGCTCACCAAACAGGTGAGATTGATGTCAAATGCTTGTCTAGCTAACATTATTATATATACGCGATTAAGCTCCATTTTTTTTTGAGTGCATCTCCTGATGATGCCTTAGTAGAGGCGAAACACGTGTCGAGGATTATACTGTCTGGTGGTGGTTTGTTGTATTTGCAGGCGTTTTTTTTTCGTGGAAACTGCATGAAAATATGTGCATGTGAGCACAATTTATTGTCACATCTAACCAAGACACAAGTTCGCGGAACAGCAAAGGAACTATAATCCAGATCTAGTATGGAATTCCGCAAAGTACCGCCTGAATCTATCAATTATTTCGAAGTTTGAATTGATTTATTCAAATATTTCGAATACTTAGGTAGTGTACAGTCAATTGGTGGTAGTCTGTGCGCTGCCGTGCGCGTCTGGGCGTACGCATCCATGTTCTATTTGTATTGGTATCGTGTTACTCACTCCCTGTTTGATTTGTTGCAGAGAAAGCGTTAACAATGTATACTTGACGTAATTACTTCAGTCCTTTGAAGAAATGATGAAGCAAATCGCTTATGAATAGTAAATGGACATCGTAAGGATGAAGTCGCTCCCCACCAACAACCCCAACGCACCACACCCCCCTGCACCCCCGCATTGTGTTTTAAATAACAAAAATACACACACCCTGTCTCTTAATAAGGTCACCGCAGTGCAGGGAGCCACAGACTGAGTGATAGGACCAGGTTCGAGCCACTTGTGCAAACATAACTGCCCGTGACTACACTTGTCACGATTGTATCGTCACCCATGTCTCTCACACTGTTTCGTTTTGTAGTGCAACAGAGCTAGAGGTTTGCATTCTACGACTTTGCTTAGCAGTGGATTGATATAGGTTAGCAATAATCATGACATTCGCCAAATGGTGCTCCTTGTTTAAGGAAATAAGGAAAAAGGTTTTTTAAGGGTCGGCAACACGCATAACCACCCTAATCACCGAATTGATCGTTATCTGTGGCGGGTGGTGATCGCCACTCATTTGATGAGTCGCGTTACTGCCGTTATTAAAACACATTATTTATACTATAAATCAATCAATCAATCAAATCAATCAAATAATGCTTTATTCAAGTAGGCCTAGTTACAAGCACTTTCGAATTGTCAGGTACAGTACATTAGAGAAGTGTTTACTGGGAGAGATACAATATGATCCAACATTAGTTGCAAGGATTAGGGAAAACCCAGAACAACCTAATCAAATCATTAAACTTAAGTATAATATTATTGATAAAAATTATCATTTTAAAAAATAAAAATTTTATTAAGATAAATCCCAAATGGATTGTCAATAAAAAAGAACAAATAATCTAGAATCGGTCTAAAATAAAATTCTAAATTCTAAAATTAATAATAACCTAGTTCCAAACTAAGTTGCTTATACTATGGAGGACGCTGAATGATAATTGATTCCAGAATATGGAGCTTTCCCAAAAATTTTCACAGCGAACGTTCACACCGCATCTAACGGCAGAGCGAAGGGTAGTAATACGGTTCCTTTGATACTATTTGGGTAAGGACCTAAATATGGTGCAGGTTGTATGGGGTTCTAGAGGGGGAGTGAATAGGTTTTTAAGGTGAATAGGTTGTCGGCAACACCTAGTGCCCGTGGCGTTTGCAATCGTTCAAGGCTGCAGTTACAACTTAGCATCAAGCAGGCCCGTACGTTTATTTGCAATCTTAGTAGTTTGAAAAAATGCATGAGAAAACAGAGTAGGTACAAAAGCTATTTGTGGATTTAAACTTCATTGCATAACACCAAAGGAAGTGTAAATGGTAGACTTAATGCCAAATAGCATTTTCTTTCAGCCGTAGGGTCAATCAGAGGTTGGTGCAGTGTAAAAAGTTCAAGTGTCACGAAGATTTTTTGACGTGATAAC